>CM066046.1:46307996-47584246 GCA_033557465.1 Ichthyophis bannanicus
TCATCACTCTGCACACCCTAAACACCTGCATCCGTATCCTCTCTCTCATCACTTTGCACACCCTAAACACCTGCATCCCTATCCTCTCACTCATCACTTTGCACACACTAAACACCTGCATCCCTATCCTCTCACTCATCACTTTGCACACCCAAAACACCAGCATCCCTATCCTCTCTCTCATCACTCTGCACATCCTAAACACCTGCATCCGTATCCTCTCTCTCATCACTTTGCACACCCTAAACACCTGCATCCCTATCCTCTCTCTCATCACTCTGCACACCCTAAACACCTGCATCCGTATCCTCTCTCTCATCACTTTGCACACCCTAAACACCTGCATCCGTATCCTCTCACTCATCACTCTGTACATCCTAAACACCAGCATCCCTATCCTCTCTCTCATCACTCTGCACATCCTAAACACCTGCATCCGTATCCTCTCTCTCATCACTCTGCACACCCTAAACACCTGCATCCCTATCCTCTCTCTCATCACTTTGCACACCCTAAACACCAGCATCCCTATCCTCTCTCTCATCACTTTGCACACCCTAAACACCTGCATCCGTATCCTCTCTCTCATCACTTTGCACACCCTAAACACCTGCATCCGTATCCTCTCTCTCATCACTTTGCACACCCTAAACACCTGCATCCGTATCCTCTCTCTCATCACTTTGCACACCCTAAACACCAGCATCCCTATCCTCTCTCTGATCACTTTCCACACCCTAAACACCTGCATCCGTATCCTCTCTCTCATCACTCTGCACATCCTAAACACCAGCATCCCTATCCTCTCTCTGATCACTTTGCACACACTAAACACCAGCATCCCTATCCTCTCTCTGATCACTTTGCACACCCTAAACACCTGCATCCCTATCCTCTCTCTGATCACTTTCCACACCCTAAACACCTGCATCCGTATCCTCTCTCTCATCACTTTCCACACCCTAAACACCTGCATCCGTATCCTCTCTCTCATCACTCTGCACATCCTAAACACCAGCATCCCTATCCTCTCACTCATCACTTTGCACACACTAAACACCAGCATCCCTATCCTCTCTCTCATCACTTTGCACACCCTAAACACCAACATCCCTATCCTCTCTCTCATCACTTTGCACACCCTAAACACCAGCATCCCTATCCTCTCACTCATCACTTTGCACATCCTAAACACCAGCATCCCTATCCTCTCACTCATCACTTTGCATATCCTAAACACCAGCATCCCTATCCTCTTTCTCATCACTTTGCACACCCTAAACACCAGCATCCGTATCCTCTCTCTCATCACTTTGCACATCCTAAACACCAGCATCCCTATCCTCTCTCTCATCACTTTGCACATCCTAAACACCAGCATCCGTATCCTCTCTCTCATCACTTTGCACATCCTAAACACCAGCATCCGTATCCTCTCTCTCATCACTTTGCACATCCTAAACACCAGCATCCGTATCCTCTCTCTCATCACTTTGCACATCCTAAACACCAGCATCCCTATCCTCTCTCTCATCACTTTGCACACCCTAAACACCAGCATCCCTATCCTCTCTCTCATCACTTTGCACACCCAAAACACCAGCATCCCTATCCTCTCTCTCATCACTTTGCACACCCTAAACACCTGCATCTCTATCCTCTCACTCATCACTTTGCACACCCAAAACACCAGCATCCCTATCCTCTCACTCATCACTTTGTACACACTAAACACCTGCATCCCTATCCTCTCTCTCATCACTTTGCACATCCTAAACACCAGAATCCGTATCCTCTCACTCATCACTTTGCACACCCTAAACACCAGCATCCCTATCCTCTCTCTCATCACTTTGCACACCCTAAACACCAGCATCCCTATCCTCTCTCTCATCACTTTGCACATCCTAAACACCTGCATCCCTATCCTCTCTCTCATCACTTTGCACATCCTAAACACCTGCATCCCTATCCTCTCTCTCATCACTTTGCACATCCTAAACACCAGCATCCGTATCCTCTCACTCATCACTTTGCACATCCTAAACACCTGCATCCGTATCCTCTCTCTCATCACTTTGCACACCCTAAATACCAGCATCCCTATCCTCTCTCTCATCACTTTGCACACCCTAAACACCAACACCCCTATCCTCTCTTATATCACTTTGCACACCCTAAACACCTGCATCCCTATCCTCTCTCTCATCACTTTGCACACCCTAAACACCAGCATCCCTAACCTCTCTCATCACTTTGCACACCCTAAACACCAGCATCCCTATCCTCTCTCTCATCACTTTGCACACCCTAAACACCAGCATCCCTATCCTCTCTCTCATCACTTTGCACACACTAAACACCAGCATCCCTATCCTCTCTCTCATCACTTTGCACACACTAAACACCAGCATCCCTATCCTCTCTCTCATCACTTTGCACACCCTAAACACCAGCATCCCTATCCACTCACTCATCACTTTGCACACCCTAAACACCAGCATCCCTATCCTCTCTCAAAACTTTGCATACCCTAAACACCTGCATCCCTATCCTCTCTCTGATCACTTTGCACACCCTAAACACCTGCATCCCTATCCTCTCTCTCATCACTTTGCACACCCTAAACACCTGCATCCCTATCCTCTCTCTCATCACTTTGCACACCCTAAACACCAGCATCCCTATCCTCTCACTCATCACTTTGCACACCCTAAACACCAGCATCCCTATCCTCTCTCAAAACTTTGCATACCCTAAACACCTGCATCCCTATCCTCTCTCTCATCACTTTGCACACCCTAAACACCTGCATCCCTATCCTCTCTCTCATCACTTTGCACACCCTAAACACCAGCATCCCTATCCTCTCTCTCATCACTTTGCACACCCTAAACACCTGCATCCCTATCCTCTCTCTCATCACTTTGCACACCCTAAACACCTGCATCCCTATCCTCTCTCTGATCACTTTGCACACACTAAACACCAGCATCCCTATCCTCTCTCTCATCACTTTGCACACCCTAAACACCAACATCCCTATCCTCTCTCTCATCACTTTGCACACCCTAAACACCTGCATCCCTATCCTCTCTCTCATCACTTTGCACACCCTAAACACCAGCATCCCTATCCTCTCTCTCATCACTTTGCACACCATAAACACCTGCATCCCTATCCTCTCTCTCATCACTTTGCACACCCTAAACACCTGCATCCCTATCCTCTCTATCATCACTTTGCACACCCTAAACACCTGCATCCCTATCCTCTCTCTCATCACTTTGCACACCCTAAACACCTGCATCCCTATCCTCTCTCTCATCACTTTGCACACCCTAAACACCAGCATCCCTATCCTCTCTCTCATCACTTTGCACACCCTAAACACCAGCATCCCTATCCTCTCTCTCATCACTTTGCACACCCTAAACACCTGCATCCCTATCCTCTCTCTCATCACTTTGCACACCCTA
Organism: Ichthyophis bannanicus; assembly: GCA_033557465.1. NCBI lineage: Eukaryota > Metazoa > Chordata > Amphibia > Gymnophiona > Ichthyophiidae > Ichthyophis > Ichthyophis bannanicus. The sequence goes on from CM066046.1 coordinate 46,311,476, forward strand.
AACACCTGCATCCCTATCCTCTCTCTCATCACTTTGCACACCCTACACACCAGCATCCCTATCCTCTCTCTCATCACTTTGCACACCCTAAACACCAGCATCCCTATCCTCTCTCTCATCACTTTGCACACCCTAAACACCAGCATCCCTATCCTCTCTCTGATCACTTTGCACACCCTAAACACCAGCATCCCTATCCTCTCTCTGATCACTTTGCACACCCTAAACACCTGCATCACTATCCTCTCTGATCACTTTGCACACCCTAAACACCAGCATCCCTATCCTCTCTCTGATCACTTTGCACACCCTAAACACCTGCATCACTATCCTCTCTGATCACTTTGCACACCCTAAACACCAGCATCCCTATCCTCTCTCTCATCACTTTGCACACCCTAAACACCTGCATCCCTATCCTCTCTCTCATCACTTTGCACACCCTAAACACCTGCATCCCTATCCTCTCTCTGATCACTTTGCACACACTAAACACCAGCATCCCTATCCTCTCTCTCATCACTTTGCACACCCTAAACACCAGCATCCCTATCCTCTCTCTCATCACTTTGCACACCCTAAACACCTGCATCCCTATCCTCTCTCTCATCACTTTGCACACCCTAAACACCTGCATCCCTATCCTCTCTCTCATCACTTTGCATACCCTAAACACCTGCATCCCTATCCTCTCTCTCATCACTTTGCACACCCTAAACACCAGCATCCCTATCCTCTCTCTCATCACTTTGCACACCCTAAACACCAGCATCCCTATCCTCTCTCACATCACTTTGCACACCCTAAACACCAGCATCCCTATCCTCTCTCTGATCACTTTGCACACCCTAAACACCTGCATCACTATCCTCTCTGATTACTTTGCACACCCTAAACACCAGCATCCCTATCCTCTCTCTGATCACTTTGCACACCCTAAACATCTGCATCACTATCCTCTCTGATCACTTTGCACACCCTAAACACCAGCATCCCTATCCTCTCTCTCATCACTTTGCACACCCTAAACACCAGCATCCCTATCCTCTCTCTCATCACTTTGCACACACTAAACACCAGCATCCCTATCCTCTCTCTCATCACTTTGCACACACTAAACACCAGCATCCCTATCCTCTCTCTCATCACTTTGCACACCCTAAACACCAGCATCCCTATCCACTCACTCATCACTTTGCACACCCTAAACACCAGCATCCCTATCCTCTCTCAAAACTTTGCATACCCTAAACACCTGCATCCCTATCCTCTCTCTGATCACTTTGCACACCCTAAACACCTGCATCCCTATCCTCTCTCTCATCACTTTGCACACCCTAAACACCTGCATCCCTATCCTCTCTCTGATCACTTTGCACACCCTAAACACCAGCATCCCTATCCTCTCTCTGATCACTTTGCACACCCTAAACACCAGCATCCCTATCCTCTCTCTGATCACTTTGCACACCCTAAACACCTGCATCACTATCCTCTCTGATCACTTTGCACACCCTAAACACCAGCATCCCTATACTCTCTCTGATCACTTTGCACACCCTAAACACCTGCATCACTATCCTCTCTCTGATCACTTTGCACACCCTAAACACCTGCATCCCTATCCTATCTCTGATCACTTTGCACACCCTAAACACCAGCATCCCTATCCTCTCTCTCATCACTTTGCACACCCTAAACACCTGCATCCCTATCCTCTCTCTCATCACTTTGCACACACTAAACACCTGCATCCCTATCCTCTCTCTCATCACTTTGTACACACTAAACACCTGCATCCCTATCCTCTTTCTCATCACTTTGCACACCCTAAACACCAGCAAAGTGATGAGAGAGAGGATAGGGATGCTGGTGTTTAGGGTGTAGCAGCAGTTTAAGTTTAAATTTAAAACACAGAAGAGAACTTTCTGGTGACATTTCATACCCAGCAGAGAGAGCTTGTAGTTTTAATTTAATAGTCACTCAGGGCCTAGCATCAGCAAAGTACTTTTAGTTTAAATTTAAAACACAGAAGAGAACTTTCTGGTGACATTTCATACCCAGCAGAGAGCTTGTAGTTTTAATTTAATAGTCACTCAGGGCCTAGCATCAGCAAAGTACTTTTAGTTTAAATTTAAAACATAGAAGAGAGTTTTCTGGTTACATTTAGAACCCAGCAGGGAGCTTGTAGTTTAAATTTCATAATAAGTTAGAGCCTAGCAGCAGCAAAGAGCTATAATTTAAATCAAATAAGAATATAGATTAGCACAAAAGGCAAAACAGGTTCAGTACTCTTTGAGCAGCAAATAAAGTCTTCTAGAGACCTTTACAAAGAGGACTTCTACCTAGGGGGCAAGAGACCTGTGAAACCTTTTCAAGAGCTGTTAACACCAGCTGGCAGGTCAAAAGGCCATTTTGAAAGACTCCTTCTATCCAAGGAAGGACTGTTAATCATCCAGGAAGTTGATCACAGCTTACTTCAGCAGCACAGGCATAAATAGCTCAACCAGAGCTCTGTGATCCTCAGTCTTGAAGGACTAGAAAAGGGGACTGTTACTTCTGGAGAGAGATCTGCGATTGTGAGTATATACTTCTGGGAATTTTCTGAAAGGAATTCTTTCTATTAAAGCTAATTAATCTGTGAACCCACTATTTTTTGTTAAATCAGTCAGGGCCTAGTAGCAGCAGTTTAAGTTTAAATTTAAAACACAGAAGAGAACTTTCTGGTTACATTTCATACCCAGCAGAGAGCTTGTAGTTTAAATTTCATAATAAGTTAGAGCCTAGCAGCAGCTATAATTTAAATCAAATAAGAATATAGCTTACCTCAGCAGCACAGGACAGGGTACTATGTATCAGCCCTCTTTTAATAAGTGTTATTTCACTCCCTCCCCACACCCACCCACCTCTGGGATAAGCGTAGCTTTATAGGTACTTACACATTTTAAAAGACAGGAGGTGCTCTCAGGTGAAGCTTGTTACCCAAATCAGTCATAAACTAAGGACCTGAGATTAATTAAGCTTCAGTTGAACAAGGTATATTAAACATATTAGGTACAGTTTTATTGGTATAAATATCTATAGCAACCCTTAGTAAGTAAAGATCTTAAAGATCTAAACAAAAACTTAAAACTAAGATGCAGACAGCAGTCCAGCAGCGAGATGGGGGCTTTCCAGTCTTTTGCATTGAGTGTCAGATGTATGATTTTCTCCCAGTTGGTGAGAGGTCTTACGTGTGCACTACGTGCAAAGAGCTCTTTGCTCTCAGGGAACGAGTCCGTTCTCTAGAGGCTAGAGTAGCAGACTTGGAAAACATAATAAAGACAGAGGTACATAGACGAGACCTACAGGGATATAGTCCTGAAGTCCCACCTCCAGTCTGGCAGCATCCCTGTTGCCATGGAGGAGAGAGGTCACGTGACAGGAGAGCATCACCCTGGTGTGGCAGGAAGTGATCCTGTAACTAGGACCTGTCCTCCAGGTGATGTAAAACCCTCTCGCACCGAGGAAGTTTCTCCAGGGCCATGTGCCCATGAGGGAAGGGTTAGGACAGCTGTTATAGTTGGTGATTCGATCATTAGGCATGTAGATAGCTGGGTGGCTGGTGGACGTGATGATCACCTGGTAACATGCCTGCCTGGTGCGAAAGTAGCGGACCTCACACGCCACTTAGATAAGGTCCTAGATAGTGCTGGGGAGGAGTCTGCTGTCTTGGTACATGTCGGTATCAATGACATAGGAAAATGTGGTAGGGAGGTTCTGGAGGCTAAATTTAGGCTTTTAGGTAGGAAGTTGAAATCCAGAACTTCCAGGGTAGCATTCTCCGAAATGCTTCCCGTTCCATGTGCAGAACCCAAAAGGCAGGCAGAGCTCCGGAGTCTCAATGCGTGGATGAGACAATGGTGCAGAGATGAGGGTGTTGGATTTGTTAGGACATGGGGAACATTCTGGGGAAAGGAGGGGCTCTTCCAAAGGGATGGGCTTCACCTTAACCGGGATGGAACCAGGCTGCTGGCATTAACCTTTAAAAAGGAGATAGAGCAGCTTTTAAACTAGATAATAGGGGAAAGCCGACAGTCGCCCAAGAGCGGATGGTTTGGAAGAATGTATCCTTGAAGGATACTAAGGAAAAACAGGGAGAAGAGAGCCTTCCGCAGGAAATCACAGTGAAGAAAACAGCAGAGGGCATAAACCATGGCCTACCAGGAGTGTGGGTAAAATCAACTTTATTGATTTTACCCACACTCCTGGTAGGCCGTAGTTTATGCCCTCCGCTGTTTTCTTAATCCTTGAAGGATACTACCAAAAGCAGAGAGGTTCCAAAAAATTTTAAAGTAGCCCAATTGCCCTCGAGTATGGAGCAGACAGAGCTTAAAGATCCCAAATTACCCATGTCTACCAATAGCCAAATTAATATGAATAAAATAAAGTCTCTAAAATGCTTGTATGCAATTGCTAGAAGTCTAAAATATGGGAGAGTTAGAATATATAGCGCTAAATGAGAGGTTAGATATGATTGGAATATCAGAGACATGGTGGATGGAGGACAACCAGTGGGAAACTGTGATACCTGGGTACAAACTATACCGTAATGCTAGAGCTGATCAAATTGGTGGAGGTGTTGCGCTCTATGTTAGAGAGGGCATTGAGTCAGAAAGGATTAAAGTTTTGCAGGAAACAAAATTTGCCATAGAATCTATATGGATTGAAATTCCATGTAAAAAGGGGAAGGCGATGGCAGTGGGGGTGTACTATCGACCGCCTGGCCAGAATGAACAAATGGATGATGAAAAGCTCAAAGACATCAAGGAAGCTAACAAACGTTACAGGTCAGTAATAATAATGGGTGATTTCAATTACCCCGGTATCGACTGGGTCAGTGTCACGGCAGGACATGCTAGGGAGATAAATTTCCTAGATGACATAAATGACTGCTTCTTGGAGCGGCTGGTTTATGAACCGACCAGAGGGGAAGCCATATTAGACCTAATCCTTAGAGGAACACCAGATCTGGTGCAAGAGATAAGGGTGTTGGGGCCACTTGGCAATAGTGATCACAGCATGATCGCCTTTGCTTTAACTAGTGGAGGAGGGATAGTAAGGAAACCCACAGTACTACCTTTTAACTTTCAAAAGGGAGACTATGATATAATGAGGAAAATAGTTAAGAAAAAACTAAAAGGAGCAGTAGCAAAGGTTAAAGACTTACATCAAGCTTGGGTGTTGTTGAAAAATACTATCTTGGAAGCCCAGACCAGCTGTATTCCACGCTTTAAGAAAAGTGGAAGGAAGTCCAAAAAAACTGCCAGCATGGTTTAAAGGTGAGGTCAGAGAGGCTGTTGTTGCCAAAAAAGCATCTTTCAGGAAATGGAAAAAAAGAGCCAAACGACGAAACCTGGAAACAGCACAAGCACTGGCAAGTCAAATGCAAGGCATTGATAAAGCAGGCAAAGGGAGAATTTGAGAAGAAGCTTGCTGCAGAAGCAAAAACGCGAAATAAAGATTTTTTCAAGTACAGTCAAACCTCGGTTTTCATTTGCCCCGGTTTTCATACGCTTCGGTTTTCAACGTCTTTTTTGACTGAGATTTTGTCCCGGTTTTCATACATCGCTTCGGTTTTCAACGTCTTTTGACTGAGATTTTGTCTTGGTTCTCGTACATCGCCTCGGTTTTCATAAAGTACAGTACTGTAAATACATACACCCTCGCGCTGCACACCATTCTGTATACACTGCCAGAACGCCTGCCCGGTCCCAGCAGCACTGCCCCCCGGACTCACCGATCGCCAGCGTGATGAGAAGCAAAAGCCAGCTGAGCACGTAAATGAAACACATCCTCGAGCCTGGTCAGAGTCAGAGAGGCAAGGATTGCGCAGAGAGGAAGGCCCCGCTCGTCCACCGCCTGCCCGTTCTCTGGAGCGCCCCCTCAGGCTCGGAGGTAGCAGGGAAGAAAAGCTGTCAACGTAAGCAGGAGATGTTGCATGAATGTGGGAGGCAGTTCTTTCTCTTGCATGGTACGTCTGAAGTTATATCATTAAGATTTTCTGCCATTCTGAAGCAATGAGCAGATAATGTAAAGGTATTTTAATGGGCTGAATCCAATGTGATTCCGAAGAGAGCTGGGCACAGCAGCTTGTCAGGGGTGGCTAAGGCCAGATGTTAACATACTGTACTGTACAGTACTGAACTTAGCTTGCTTTCAGTGATGTTAAATGTTCATTTATCCATTTCATTAGTCATTTATATTTATTTCTCATTGTTTTCTGTATGTAAAAATATAGTTATTCTCTATAAAATGTATTTTTGTGAATATTTTTGGGTGTCTGGAACGGATTAATTGGATTTACATTATTTCTTATGGGAAATATTGCTTCAGTTTTCATACGTTTCGGTTTTAGTCAGACTTTTTCGAACGGATTAATCATGAAAACCGAGGTTTGACTGTACATTCGTAGCAAAAAACCTGTGAGAGAGTCAGTTGGTCCATTAGATGATAGAGGAGTTAAAGTGGCACTAAGAGGCGACAAGGCGATAGCGGAGAGACTGAATGAATTCTTTGCTTTGGTCTTTCCTGAGGAAGATGTAGGGATGTTACCCATGACTGAAGTGGTATTTAAAGATGCAGAAGAATTGAAGGAAATAGCGATACATCGGGAAGATGCATTACAACTATTAGATAAACTGAAGAGTGGCAAATCACCTGGGACGGATGGTATACATCCAAGGGTGTTGAAAGAACTGAAATATGAGATTGCAGACCTGCTATTAGTAATCTGTGAACTATCATTAAAATCATCTCTAATACCTGAAGATTGGAGGATCGCCAATGTAACACCAATTTTTAAAAAGGGTTCCAGGGGTGATCCGGGAAACTACAGACCGGTGAGCCTCACGTCAGTACCGGGAAAAATGGTAGAAACCATCATAAAGAATAAAATTACTCAGCATGTAGATAGTCATGGCCTAATGGGAGACAGCCAACTTGGCTTTAGACAAGCAAGATCTTGTCTTACTAACCTGTTATGTTTTTTTAAAGTGTGAATAAACAGGTGGACAAAGGTGAGTCGGTTGATATAGTGTATCTGGACTTTCAGAAAGCCTTTGACAAGGTCCCTCATCAGAGACTTTTGGCAAAACTAAAGAGTCATGGGGTAGGAGGCAGTGTATTATTGTGGATCAAGAACTGGTTAAAAGATAGAAAGTAGAGGGTTTGGCTAAATGATCAATCTTCCCAATGGAGAAATGTGAATAGTGGTGTACCCCAGGGATCTGTGCTGGGTCCGTTGCTTTTTGACATATTCATAAATGACCTGGAAAGTGGAATAACGAGTGAGGTTATCAAATTTGCAGATGACACAAAACTATTTAAAGTTGTTAAAACCCAAGAGGATTGTGGAAAATTGCAAGAGGATCTTGATAAATTGGAAGACTGGGCATCAAAATGGCAGATGAAATTTAATGTGGACAAGTGCAAGGTTATGCGCCTAGGGAAGAACAACCCAAACTATGGTTACACGATGCAAGGTTCCACATTAGGAACCACCACCCAGGAAAAAGATTTAAGCGTCATTGTGGATAACATGTTAAAACCCTTGGCCCAGTGTGCAGCGGCAGCCAAGAGAGCAAATAGAATGCTAGGTATCATAAGGAAAGGAATGGAGAATAAAACAAAAGAGATTATAATGCCTCTATATCGTTCCATGGTGAGACCGTACCTTGAATATTGTGTGCAATTCTGGTCGCCGTATCTTAAAAAGGATATAGCGTTATTAGAAAAGGTTCAGAGAAGAGCCACCAAAATGGTAAATGGGATGGAAGGATACTCCTATGAAGAAAGGCTAAAAAGGTTAGGGCTCTTTAACCTGAAAATGAGATGGCTGAGAGGAGATATGATAGAAGTCTATAAACTAATTAACGGAATGGAACGGGTAAATGTAGATAGATTCTTTACGTTATCAGAATATAGAAAGACTAGGGGACATGCAAAGAAGCTACAGGGTAAACTATTTAAGACTAAAAAAAAAAATTTTTTTCACTCAACGTGTAATCAAACTCTGGAATTTGTTACCGGAGGACGTAGTAAAGGCTGTTAGTGTAGCAGGATTTAAAAAAGGTTTGGACAAGTTCCTGTGTCTTTTGGGGAAACTGCTAGGTGCGTATGACCTAGATTGATGAGTGATGAGAGAGAGGATAGGTATACTGGTGTTTAGGGTGTTGTCAGTGATGAGAGAGAGGATAGGGATACTGGTGTTTAGGGTGTTGTCAATGATGAGAGAGAGGATAGGGCTGCAGGTGTTTAGGGTGTTGTCAGTGATCAGAGAGAGGATAGGGATGCTGGTGTTTACGGTGTTGTCAGTGATGAGAGAGAGGATAGGGCTGCAGGTGTTTAGGGTGTTGTCAGTGATGAGAGAGAGGATAGGGCTGCAGGTGTTTAGGGTGTTGTCAGTGATCAGAGAGAGGATAGGGATACTGGTGTTTAGGGTGTTGTCAGTGATCAGAGAGAGGATAGGGATACTGGTGTTTAGGGTGTTGTCAGTGATGAGAGAGAGGATAGGGATACTGGTGTTTAGGGTGTTGTCAGTGATCAGAGAGAGGATAGGGATACTGGTGTTTAGGGTGTTGTCAGTGATGAGAGAGAGGATAGGGATACTGGTGTTTAGGGTGTTGTCAGTGATGAGAGAGAGGATAGGGATACTGGTGTTTAGGGTGTTGTCAGTGATCAGAGAGAGGATAGGGATACTGGTATTTAGGGTGTTGTCAGTGATGAGAGAGAGGATAGGGATACTGGTGTTTAGGGTGTTGTCAGTGATCAGAGAGAGGATAGGGATACTGGTGTTTAGGGTGTTGTCAGTGATCAGAGAGAGGATAGGGATACTGGTGTTTAGGGTGTTGTCCGTGATGAGAAAGAGTATAGGGATACTGGTGTTTAGGGTGTTGTCAGTGATGAGAGAGAGGATAGGGATACTGGTGTTTAGGGTGTTGTCAGTGATCAGAGAGAGTATAGGGATACTGGTGTTTAGGGTGTTGTCAGTGGTGAGAGAGAGGATAGGGATGCAGGTGTTTAGGGTGTTGTCAGTGATGAGAGAGAGGATAGGGATGCTGGTGTTTAGGGTGTGCAAAGTGATGAGAGAGAGGATAGGGATACTGGTGTTTAGGGTGTTGTCAGTGATGAGAGAGAGGATAGGGATGCTGGTGTTTAGGGTGTTGTCAGTGATCAGAGAGAGGATAGGGATACTGGTGTTTAGGGTGTGCAAAGTGATGAGAGAGAGGATAGGGATACTGGTGTTTAGGGTGTTGTCAGTGATGAGAGAGAGGATAGGGATACTGGTGTTTAGGGTGTTGTCAGTGATGAGAGAGAGGTTAGGGATACTGGTGTTTAGGGTGTTGTCAGTGATGAGAGAGAGGATAGGGATACTGGTGTTTAGGGTGTTGTCAGTGATGAGAGAGAGGTTAGGGATACTGGTGTTTAGGGTGTTGTCAGTGATGAGAGAGAGGATAGGGATGCTGGTGTTTAGGGTATTGTCAGTGATGAGAGAGAGGATAGGGATGCTGGTGTTTAGGGTGTTGTCAGTGATGAGAGAGAGGTTAGGGATACTGGTGTTTAGGGTGTTGTCAGTGATCAGAGAGAGGATAGGGATACTGGTGTTTAGGGTGTTGTCAGTGATGAGAGAGAGGATAGGGATACTGGTGTTTAGGGTGTTGTCAGTGATGAGAGAGAGGATAGGGATACTGGTGTTTAGGGTGTTGTCAGTGATCAGAGAGAGGATAGGGATACTGGTTTTTAGGGTGTTGTCAGTGATGAGAGAGAGGATAGGGATACTGGTGTTTAGGGTGTTGTCAGTGATCAGAGAGAGGATAGGGATACTGGTGTTTAGGGTGTTGTCAGTGATCAGAGAGAGGATAGGGATACTGGTGTTTAGGGTGTTGTCTGTGATGAGAGAGAGGATAGGGATACTGGTGTTTAGGGTGTTGTCAGTGATCAGAGAGAGGATAGGGATACTGGTGTTTAGGGTGTTGTCAGTGATCAGAGAGAGTATAGGGATACTGGTGTTTAGGGTGTTGTCAGTGGTGAGAGAGAGGATAGGGATGCAGGTGTTTAGGGTGTTGTCAGTTATGAGAGAGAGGATAGGGATACTGGTGTTTAGGGTGTTGTCAGTGATGAGAGAGAGGATAGGGATGCTGGTGTTTAGGGTGTTGTCAGTGATGAGAGAGAGGATAGGGATACTGGTGTTTAGGGTGTTGTCAGTGATGAGAGAGAGGATAGGGATACTGGTGTTTAGGGTGTTGTCAGTGATGAGAGAGAGGATAGGGATACTGGTGTTTAGGGTGTTGTCAGTGATGAGAGAGAGGATAGGGATACTGGTGTTTAGGGTGTTGTCAGTGATGAGAGAGAGGATAGGGATACTGGTGTTTAGGGTGTTGTCAGTGATGAGAGAGAGGATAGGGATACTGGTGTTTAGGGTGTTGTCAGTGATCAGAGAGAGGATAGGGATACTGGTGTTTAGGGTGTTGTCAGTGATCAGAGAGAGGATAGGGATGCTGGTGTTTAGGGTGTTGTCAGTGATGTGAGAGAGGATAGGGATGCTGGTGTTTAGGGTGTTGTCAGTGATGTGAGAGAGGATAGGGATGCTGGTGTTTAGGGTGTTGTCAGTGATGAGAGAGAGGATAGGGATACTGGTGTTTAGGGTGTTGTCAGTGATCAGAGAGAGGATAGGGATACTGGTGTTTAGGGTGTGCAAAGTGATGAGAGAGGATAGGGATACTGGTGTTTAGGGTGTTGTCAGTGATGAGAGAGAGGATAGGGATACTGGTGTTTAGGGTGTTGTCAGTGATGAGAGAGAGGATAGGGATACTGGTGTTTAGGGTGTTGTCAGTGATGAGAGAGAGGATAGGGATGCTGGTGTTTAGGGTGTTGTCAGTGATGAGAGAGAGGATAGGGATACTGGTGTTTAGGGTGTTGTCAGTGATGAGAGAGAAGATAGGGCTGCAGGTGTTTAGGGTGTGCAAAGTGATGAGAGAGAAGATAAGGATGCATTTTGGTGGTGGTGAGAAGCAAGGAGGAATGTGACAAAGTCTATCTACCCTTTTGATGTCTAGGACATCTGTACCTTGCGCACTCACAATCTTAAATGACAGAGGTGTAAGGCAGGGGTCTCCCAATCCAGTACTGGAGGCCCACAAACCAGTCAGGTTGGGAGGATATCTCTAATGCATATATATCTCAGGCATATTCATTAGGGATATCCCAAAAACCTGCCAGGGGATGCTTGTTTTGGATCAGCCATGCTTCAGGCTGGTTATGCGAACCCCTTCTGTTAGTTAACTGCTCTGATACATCCCAAAGGTATGGGACTGAACTGGAGGGATGATAAGGAAAGGTAAACTAGATTTACCTGCTAATTGTTGATCCTTGAGGAACTCCACTCCAGTCCCGGATCCCTCCCTAAGTATTTTCTGGATTACTTGGTCGATACCCCAGCCGTGAAGCTGAAGGGGATAAGGAAAGCAGTGAGTGGGGTACATACAGCCTTGTGAGGAAGAGCATGCCGGAAGAGCTGTCAAGCTTTCTCCCACTGATTCGAGGTGCTCGGGCACTTCACAGGTAAGCCTCCTCATCCTGATGGGGAGGGGACGGGGATCCTTCCTAGAGGGTGAAGGGGGTGTTGGTTTATGTAGTTGGTTTATTTAGCTGAAAGACTGGTTGTTGAATGTTTAACTACTTATTTGTTGCTCCTGTGAATCTGCTTTGTTAGTAGGTACTGAGGCCAGTAGGCGGTGCCAGCTGTATAAGTACTGTGGTGTCATCAGAAAGATGACGTGCTCAGTCTCCAAGCTACTGGAAGAGGTGCACTACCCAGAGTTGCAGGACTGGACTGGAGTTCCACAAGGAACAACAATTAGCAGATAATCTAATTTATCTTTTCTTAATTAAGCCTTTCCTACAATGGCTATTCCAGAACCAAACTAAAACACATCTGAATGAAAAATATACACACAAGGGGATTAAAATGTTAAAAATAAATGAAAATATACCTTTCTCCTGAAATCCCACCTTTCCCTGGCAGATAGAGCTGATTTGTAAAGGAAACAAAATGATACTGATATGGACTTTATCTGTTATATTTCCTTGTACCTCTTGTACTGTTTCCTCCACTTCTTCTGTGGATAGCATGGTAGATACATGGAACAGCTTCCACATGAGGTAGACATTCAGTGATGATTATCCCAGTGTAAGCAGTGGATTTCCCCAATTCATGTGAACAAATGCTTTATGGACTTTTCCTCCAGGAACCTAAGAGGTTTGGACAAGTTCCTGGAGGAAAAGTCCTTAACCATTATTAAAGTGGACTGGGGAAATCCACTGCTTACATCATGGAACCTGTATACTTCTTAGGAAACTGGCAAGTATTAATGACCTGGATTAGCTACTGTTGGAAACAGGATACTGGGCTTGATGGATCTTTGGTCTGACCCAGTATGGCATAGCTTATATTCTTATGAGTTGGTGGAAACAAAAACAGCAACGGAATTAAATCATGGGATAAATGTAGAAGGCCCCTTGTGCAACTGCTTGATCTGGATATTCCAAGGGCTCAGGTCTGGTTCAGGAGTATCTAGTAACCTAGGCAAACTTTTTTTTTTTTTTTTTTTAACTTTTATTTTCATTTTGCAACAAACAAAAGAAACAACACACCAAAGGAGACAAAACAAGTATACAATAAAGAAAGTAAACCCAATTACCCCCCACCCCCACGCTTCTTCTCTAGCTGATTATGTCAGCATGTGAGCGCTTCCAAACAACAGTGATTATACATCAAAACAATCAAAAGAGTATCTGCGATACAGAATAATAATCATGGGACAAAGATATATACAAATTTAGACAGTCAGATGAGAGCATTGAGCAGAATGTACATAGTCATTGAGCATCTTCCATTTAGACCGATGATGAGGAGTCTGAATGGGGGAAGCAAATATACGAGGTATTTGTTCAGATTTACTGTAGAGACAGACATGATTCCACCATTCATTGGGGCTCAGATGGGTGCTATTTTTCCAGTATTTCGTAATTAGGGAAATAGCAATGCCAAGCATAAAGTCCAAAAGGAAGTAAGCCGTTTTCGGAAGAGAGGGGATCCCCGCAGCTGAGCGAAGTCCCACTATCCTCCAAGAAAGGGGCTCTTGAAAGTGCAAAATAGACTGGATACGACCCCAGACCCGACGCCAGTAATACTGTAGTGCGGGACATTCATACATAACATGAGGTAGTGAACCAATGGCCGCATGACATGTCCAACAACTATTGCCCTGAGTAGTATTCCATTTGGCTAATCTGTCAGGAGTGTAAAAACACCGGTGGGCTAGAAAGAAGAGTGTCTGAGTGAGTGAGGCGGATCGGGAGACCCGCGTCACTCTACTCCAGACAAGGCTCCATTGCTCCGGGGTCAAAGTCACATGCAATTCTCTCTCCCATGCTTTCTGCGCTATAGGGGTATCTCTCGTTATAGCATTACATAAGGTTTTGTAAAAATTGGATGCTACACCCGGTGAACTACCGATAGATCGGATAGTCTCCAACCAACCTTGTGTAGGGGAGGCCGATGGCGGGAGCACCTTAGCACTCCGAAGGCAATGCTGAAGTTGCACCAACTGAAAGTAGTGTTTCGCTGGGAGACCAAATTCAATTTGCAATTCACTAAAAGTTTTCCAGCGACCTTCATGGAACAACTGACTAGGAATCCAAATGCCCCTAGTGTACCAGGGGCTCCACGCCATCGGCTTATTTTGTATTCGAAATCGAGTATTGTACCAAAGTGGGAGCTTGTCTAACGGACAGAGTCGGGAGTCTAAAGATTGCATAAGATTATTAAAGGCACCTAAGGTGTCTAAAAGCATTGGTGGAAAGTGGGAGTCTGATGGGAGAGTCATACCAGGAAGAAAAGTAAGAGGAATCGGCTTGCAAAGGTCCTCTTCTATGTCTAGCCACACAGGTCTACTCGGTACTGGATCTTCTAGCCAACGAGCGCCTTGTTTGAGAAGAAAAGATTGATGATACTTCAGGAAATCAGGGAATCTGACACCCCCATTTTCCTTATCTGCTTGCAGCTTATGTTTCGCTATCCTAGGTGTCTTGTTTTGCCACAAGTATCTAGTCAGAAGGCCCTCTATATCTTTATATATACGTCGAGGTAAAAGACAGGGCAACATTTCTAAGATATAATTCACTTTCGGAACAATCATCATTTTTATGGTTTCTAATCGACCCCACCAGGTAAGTGTTAAAGGAGTCCAGCGATGAGTAAGCGCCCGGACTTTAGAGGTTAAGTCTTTGGCATTGAAGGAGATAGTGTCTTCCAAAGGAGAACAATAGTGAACCCCAAGGTATTTGACCATGCGAGGTTGCCATAAAAAGGGGAAGGATTGCATATCTGCCTGATGAAGCAAAGGATTTAATGGAAAGGCTACCGATTTGGTCCAATTTATCTTATAACCGGACAGTTGTGAGTATTTACCAATTTGCTCTAGGACAGCCGGTACTGAGTCTAAAGAGACAAAAAGCATAAGGTCATCAGCATACGCTGAAATTTTGATTTCCCTATGGGGGAAGGGGACTCCATGTATCTCCTCCGATTGCCGGATTAGTAAAGCCAAGGGTTCGAGTGCAAGATCGAAGAGAAGTGGAGACAGTGGGCATCCCTGGCGAGTGCCGCGTTGAAGAGGAAAAGGCTGAGACTTTAAAGCATTGGCACATATACTGGCTGTAGGCTGTGCGTACATGGTGCGAAGACAACGGAGAAAACCTTCCCCGAATCCGTACCAGCGGAGGACTGCAAATAGGAAGGGCCACTCTAAGCGATCAAAGGCCTTCTCAGCATCAAGTGAGAGGCCAACAAATGGGCGATCAAGATTAACTGCGGTAGTCAGTACATGGCATAGAGTCCGAGCATTGTCAGCAGTTGATCTACCAGGAATGAAACCGCTTTGATCTGGGTGTATTAAGGTAGGCATCCTATCAGAGAGCCGGGTAGAGAGAATGGTGGCAAATATTTTATAGTCCGCGTTTAGGAGGGAAATTGGACGATAATTAGCTGTTAGTTGCGGGTCTCTCCCCTCTTTCTCAAAAACTACTACATTTGCCATTGAAAAGGACCCAGAAGGAGAACCCTCCTCGGCCAGAGCAGAAAAATAAAGTTTCAAAACTGGAGCTAAGTCAGCGTGAAAGGTTTTGTAGAATTCAGCAGGGAGACCGTCTGGGCCTGCGGCTCGACCTGAGGCACATTTCTTGATAGCAGAATGAATTTCTGAGACAGTAAATGGTGTGTCCAAGGCCACTCTATCTTCGTCAGATAGGGTCGGTCTTTGTACCCCTGAAAGTAAGCGTTCAAATACATCTGGCTCAAAATCACATTCAGATTGATAAAGCCGAGTATAAAAATCACGAAAGAGTTCTAAGATTTCGGTATCTTTAGTGACCAAACCCCCCCCCGACGGATTACGGAGGGCGGTAACACGCTTGGCTTCTTTTTGACCCTTTAGGGCATTTGCTAATAATTTGCCAGCACGATTATTTTCCCGATAATATAGCCCATGTTGTGATTCAATATTTTTAACAGCAGCAGTGTACAAAAGCTGATTGTATTGAAAACGCAAGCGTTGTAAACGGAGTAAAATACATGGGTCAGTACGGGACGTGAGGAGACGCTCCCCAGCTTGTATCTGCTGCTCTAGAATCAGTAAATGCTGCTTTCTTTGTTTCCCCTGCCGAATTTGATAGCTAGTTATAGTTGCGCGGATAGATGCTTTAAAACCCTCCCACCAAGCCCAGCTCGCTGTGTCATGGGGTGAGTTAAAATGAAAATAATCTTGGATAGCGGCCTTTATATCAACCTGAAAATCTTTTTGACCCAGTAGGGATCTATCAAAAAACCAAGCTCGGGGAGAATCGTCCCGCGCAGTGACATGTAATGATAAAGATATGGCAGCATGATCTGAAATATGGAGAGGATGAGTCCTAGTCGTGTCTACTTGAGAAATCAGTGCTTTGGAAATGAGAAAGAAATCTATTCTAGATTGGGAGTGATGGGGGGCAGAAAAGAAAGTGAACTCTAAGTCGGAGGGGTGAAGCAGCCTCCATATATCTACCAGCGCAAGATCTTGCATCAGAGCTGTAAGGGTAGCAAGACTCTTGGGTGGACTACTCGTTCTAGGCGGCTGTCTATCTATCAGAGGGTCTAACACTTGATTAAAATCACCACCAAGTATTAATGGAGTATTGGCAGAGGCCTGTGCCAACTGCGCAATACTTGCATAGTAAGCAGGGTTGTCCACATTCGGGGCATAAATGCAAATACATGTAAATTCACTATCTCCAACCTTAAGATGTACTCGGGCCCATCTACCCTCCTTGTCAGCGCTAGTATCAATTACAGTAGCTTGCAAAGATTTCTTAACCAGAATGGCTACCCCGCACCGTTTGGAAACGGCGGGAGAATAGGCAGCCACCATGTAAGGCTTAACATTGAGTTTCAGTGTTTCAGCAGAGTTTAAGTGCGTTTCCTGAAGAAACGCTAAATCAGCATGCTCATGGCTAAGATAGCTAAGGATTTTCTTTCTTTTGATTGGACTATTAATGCCCTTTACGTTGAGTGATAAGATTTTACATAAGGCCATTCAGACAAGTTAAAAATTCTGAGCATGATAGCGCACATAATTTCACAATGTCCCTCATATTGACTGTATCTGGCTGTACATATGGCATAAAAGAAAATAAGCTTAGATAATACAATGAAGCGCCCCACATTAAAAAAGAAAAACCGCAGCGCGGTAGAGAAGAAGCAAAACCCCAAAAATTACTGGCGACCATGTGTCTGCGGGGAGAAGCCCCAGAGAAGGCCGAAATTGAAAAAAACACATAACCTGTAGGACTGTGCGTGCTCCGAATCCGACCGAGGCACACATCATGGAGGGATAGGAGACCAAAAACAAAAGTCATAGAAAGAAAGAAAGAAAGTCCAGGTAGTCTCTGTGCTTGACTATGACCGCCGCATCGGGCCCTCCAAAATGGCGGACAGAGCCGGCAAATAAGAGTCCAAGTCGTTGGATTAGCGCATCTGCTCTGCTTCTTTGGAGTCTAAGAATGTTGATAGTAGATCAGGATCTTCGAATGTCCTGGTTTGGTTGTGGAGAGTCACTCGGAGCTTCGCGGGATACAACAGGCCAAAGCGAGCCTGTAGCTGTTGAAGTCGTGGGCGAAAAGCAAGGAGTTTCTTCCGTCGGTCAACGGTAGGCTTTGCCAAATCAGGGAAGAAGGAGACTTTGTGACCTTCAAATTCCAAATGATGGTTCGCCCGGGCAGCATTTAAAATTTGTTCCACTTGTTGATATCGTAGCAAGCGGAAGATAATAGGCCGGGGGGTCGTTCGGTTGAGCGCCATGTGGGTAGGAACACGGTGTGCACGATCGATTTCCAGTTCTTTATGAAAGGTGATCTTCAGCAAGGAGGGAAGAGTTTTGAGCAGGAATTCTCTCATATCTCCCGCTTCCACCCCCTCCGGTATTCCAATGAGCCTCACATTGTTGCGACGGGCTCGATTATTGCTATCTTCTAACTCCTTTTGAAGATTCTGTATCTGGCGCTCAGCCTTGTCCAGTGTGCCCAAGCGCACCGCGTGCGAGTCGAGGACCCCCGCCATATTGTCCTGCCGTAATGAGAGACTTTCAAGTCGGTCCTGGAGTACTCCAAAGTCTTCTCGCATGGCTCTAAGCGCTTCTCCATTGGACTGCACCAATTCCTTCACGCCGCGGATTTCCTCTAAAATCTCCAGGTGCATTTCGGGGTTTTCCCGAAATGGAGCCATCTTCTGTGGGGAGGACACCTCTGTTTTGGAGCGTTTTCCGTGAGAAGAAGAAGGAGACCCGAAGTCCAAGCGCGCTGGTTTATGGGCCGCCATCCCCCCCGAGGTACCCCGGTCAGCCCGGAGCGAAATAGTAAGTTTGTATAGGTATTAAGTCAGGATTCTAAGTAGGCCTCTCGGGAGCTTCAGCGCGAAGCGTCTTACCCGCTGGACATCAGGCTCCGCCCCCCAACCTAGGCAAACTTTTATCCAACTGCTCTCCTCCCTTAAAATTGAACCTTTCTCCTTTCCTTCCCAGCCTGGTTGTCTCTAGCATCTTCCCTTCCATACCCCAGCTGCTAAACAAATAAGTTACCCATTTGGTTTAGGTGTGTGAACAGCAAGCCTAAACTAAATGGCTAGTGCCAGCCCAGCCATTGCACAATGTTATACAGTATTCAGTGCTGCTACCTATATAGAGAGTGATACTGAATAGACATATTAATTTTAAGTTCTAGCACTGACACTTAAATTATAACAGTGATTGTTCTGCTGAAAATCGACCCAACAATCTTTAATGCGTGATTAGAATTGGCATACTTTGTTAGCTTCACAGACACAAAAAAAAGACATTGACATTGGGACATTTCATTTCATTTATCAACTTGTATCCTCTATCAAGAATTACTAGGCGGTTTACAAAATTAACATTCATAATAAACAATGCAAGCATAAATATAAATAAAAAACATAAAATGTGCCTACAACATAGATATATTTAGACAAAAGCTTGAGAGAAAAGCCATGTTTCCAGTTTCTTATGAAAAAGTGATAAAGTTCTGTTGCAGTCTAGCATCGGCAGGCAGAGAGTTCCACTATATTTGACCATGAACAGAAAAAAATGGTTTAAGTGCCACTGCTTGTCACACTTGATCAACAGAAGGAATCATTATTAATAGCTACTCTTGAGAGATCTTAGGGCTCTAGACAACTGGTAAACATCCAGTAACTTCACAGAATCTGATATGATAAGTCTATGAATACGTTTGTGAATCAAACGCAAACTTTTAAATATACTTGAAATTTACCCAGGAGCAAGTGCAATTCTTTTAGAACTGGAGTTATGCTATATGATCAGTTCTCCTAGCTGTAAATCCAAACTCAGTAGGCTTAGGCTTCTTTGTCAGGAAATCCTCTTTTTCTTTGCTGTACTTTCTCACAGGCAAGAAACTCCTTTTTGGACTTGCAAGACACTACTCCAGACTTTTTTCTCTTCTGACAAATAGGAATTTCCTCTGTAAGAGGTTGTAAGAGGTTTCCCAGACATTCTTAGCTTTGGATAAAGGAAGACACTCTATGTCCTCTATCCCAGTGTATTCTATCCACAACCATTAATAAGAATCCAGAAGCCTCTCTCTTTTTCTAAGGTGAAAAAGAGGCACAATAGCACAACCCCTCAACTTTTCCCTTTTTCAGGGATTGATACAGTACCCAGAACCCATTTACCTCGGGAGCCCTGTGCTGCCTTGTGGCAACTTGGAAAAAGAGGGAAAAGACAGATAACAGCAACTTTTTTGCCTCGACACCAAGACTGGTTTGGTACTACAGAGCCTGAGATCCTTGCCTGATGAGTTCTTGGCCTGTTCCTGGGAGTAGAAAATAGTCAGAGAAAATGTTCCCTCCAAATTATCTCCCTGTATAGTTGTGGAGATTAATTTTATAAACTCCCACACAGTGAATGCACGTTGTCATATGTGTATTCACCCTTAGACTCAAAAACCGTGGTCCATAAACAGAGTGTTAATAACGCTTAAATATAGTATTTACAATGCACTCCGATTTTAACCAATTGTAGCTAAATCTTTTTATGCTTATTACTGAAGAAGCTAAACAAATAATTTATACTTAAGGGTAGGTCTCAGACTGATGACTAGCTTGTCTCCCAAAGGAAGGCAGAAAAGTCTGAAAGCATCAACGACCTCCCTGTGTTTTTCAAAAATATATATAGTGCTTCCCAGTAGTGCCCATTCAATTTTTTGATTGATTTTTAATAACTTTTGTTTGCCATAAAACGATAAGTAAAAAATCTGCTTATCTTTAATTGAGGAGTGTGATGTGGTCTGAAAAAATGGTTCCCCGCCATAAAACGATAAGTAAAAATCTGCTTATCTTTAATTGAGGAGTGTGATGTGGTCTGAAAAAATGGTTCGCCAACGCCGATCCTGAGTACTACTATCGCGTTTCACTCTGCGTTTCTTCAGGGGTAAAATAACCAAGAGTATAGACCATCCTCAACCGGTTAAAAGCCATCACACTGAAATGACGAGACTTGTAAATGATGCTGCCCACGTATGAGATTCCTTGTAATGCTTCTTAGAAATATTTCTCAACGTTCAAAAACGCTGCACTGTATTTTCCCTCTCCTCCACTGATCCCTCTTTTACTAACTTCTTTATTCTGCTTCTAAACTGGACAGACCACCATTTGATCCAGTTTACAATGCAAACTCAATTTAACCGTTCAACTCGTCCCACTTGAAAAATTCTAAGCAATCATTACAGGCTTGTCAACTTACAAAAATTTAGTTCTCACCTACTTCCTTTCCCCACCAAAATTCTCCTCCTTACCCATTCAAGAGCAAATTTCCACCTGGAGTTATATTTTATAGTAAGTCATTTTTGTTGTACCAATCACAGAACAGAACAATACAAAAACACATCTGAGCATGCGGGATTCGTAAACATGCCTAGGAAAACATTATATTGGTACAAATGTTTATTATCCCACCCATCTCTCTCCCCATCGCCCCAGGAGTTCCAATATTCTTAAATTGTGTCATACCTGGCATTGCCTCTAGCTAACAAATACATACAGTTATCCCAACCAAGTAGTCACACAGAGACAGAATTAGAAGCTCATTAAATGTTCAAAACTGCACTCCATGCTCTCGCAGAGATTGAATAAAAGGGTCCCAAATTGCCAGGAACTTGTCCTCTCTCCCCTTCAATCTATTCAGAACTCTGCTGCGTGGCTAATCTTTTGCCAGTCCTGATATACTCATATAACCCCTCTTCTCAAGTCACTTCATTGGCTCCTCTTCCATTTCTGTATCTAATTCAAACTTCTCCTTCTGACCTATAAATGCACTCATTCTACTGCTCCTCACTACCTTTCCTCTCTCCCTACACCCCCCTTGTTAACTCCACACTTCCACTGGCCTACTTCTCTCTATGCCCTTTTCTTTCACTGCCAACTCCAGACTTTGATCCTTTCACCTTGCTGCTCCTTATGCCTGGAACAAACTACCCGAGTCTGTACATCAGGCTTCATCTCTACCCTTCAAATCCATGCTGAAAGGCTCGCATCTTTGTGACTGCTTTTGGATACTGATCCCTTATTTTCCTTGTGTCTCCTTACCTTTCCCTATTTATACTCTTATTCTCCTCTATTGTATTGTCTGTCTTAATTAGATTGTAAGCTCTGATGAGCAGGGACTGTCTTTTATATGTATATGTACAGCGCTGCATATGCCTTGTAGCGCTATATAAATGATTAATAGTAGTGGAATGCATTACCCTGTGTCTTAGCAGTCAGTCGTTCCATTTAAATCAGTCTGTACAATGCATTCCTCCATTGCACAAAAGTGAAAGCATTTTCTGAGAGCCAGTTCTTCAGTATGACCCTCTTCACTATAATAGTGCTTTGACACATAATTACTGCTGGTCTCTTGTGCCTGGCAAAAGTGCAGAAAACATACCAAAAAGGTATAGGCGAACCGCAGACTTATAAAGTTATGAAAGAGCCCCTGTGTAGGCAACCACTTGCCACCACAGGTGCTGGATTTCTTCATAAGATCAAAAACAGTTGAATTATACTTTAAAAGAGACTCTAGCCACCTCTACTTTCATAAACCCTAAACACCCCCTCCCGAAGAAACCACAACAACCAGTTTCATCTTACTCATACAACAACTAAGGAAGATTGGAGGCAAACACAGCAGATGCTCACCTAACATTTGGAGGTCGATTCAGAGCCCTGCATGTCTGGGCTGTCCAGACGTCCAGAAAATGGACGGAGCACATTTGTACCCGATTCTGCAACTGCGGGAGCTGTATGTTCCCATGGTTGCAGAATCGGGCACGTGGATGGCCCTGAGTGCACAGCATTCTGAGCAGTAAGACATACAGCAGGCTGCCTATCTCCACCACTCAATGCTTCTGCTGGTGCCATGGTATCCCATCGCCATGGTACCAGGATGCTCAGCAGAAGCAAGCAAGGCCTGACAACGTAACATATCTCTTTGCACCTGCTGCCTGATCCTCGGTGGGTTCTGCCAGGGCTGGGATCAGGCAGCGATGACTCACCTGCATCTGCTCCGTGTGTTTGTGGGGGCTGCCTGGCCCGATCACTGCTGCTCCTGGGATTTATTTCACTTCTAAGGTGGAATAAGTTGGATGCACATCCTGCCCCTGGTGGACGTACAGGGCCCTGAGCAGAATAGGCCCTGTATGACCGGGTGCTGCAGCCCACTCCTGCTCCACACACTCTCCACCTCTGTCCTGCCCCTGTCAAGCACTCCCTGCACGGCGGCTCTATGCATGTGGGGAGCCAAAGTAACAGAATATGGTCCCTTCGAATAGCGGGTGCACGTCCAACTCAGATATACATCACCGCTATTCAGGGATGAGAATGACCCCCAATATAAACAACAACAAAAAATATACAAGGGAAAAGTCACTGAAAGCAAGAGAAATAATTACTCCAACTTAATCCAGAAAACCCAAAATCAAAAATGAAACCCTTTAGCTTAGTTTGTTCCTTAACAGCTGTACAGCCAAATTCTTCTCTCACAGATTCCTCACTCCTATGACCACTGAACTTGCTTCCTCCTTTGTCAAGAAAATTCAAGATATTCAATATACTCTTAACACATACACAACATCCCCACTTCCACTACTCTACCCAATAACATTAGTTCATCCAACTTTTCTCCACCATCACATATCAGCTCTTGGTTCCAATTCAATCCTGTCACTACAGTGCAATCACACAAACTGATGCCTACTATTAACGCTACTACCTATCCTTTAGATCCCATTTCTTCTAAACGTGCCTCCCTCCCCCATCAAGACATCCTTCTAATCCCTGGTACTGCTCTGGCCTTAATCTCCTCAAACGCCAGTTCCGTCATTTGGAGTACCACTGGTGCAAGCTCTGATCTGCTACATCGCTTTCTGCATATCGTTCCGCCTCCCATCATTACCATGCAGCTGTGGTCTCAGATAAGAAGTCTTACTGTTCTTGGCTTATCTAGCAGGATGCCAGTTCATTGCAACTGTATCGTCTTTTGCGTCAGTTTACTGCTCCCCCTCCAGATTCCACCATTGCAACATCCAAGAAATGTTCATGATTCTGTCTTAATTTGTAAATAGTTACCTGTCTTAATTTGTAAATAGTTACCCCTGTTATCCAAGTTATTTCTTCCTGTTCAAATGTAAACACAAAGTACCATCGGAAATGTGTAAATTCTTTGTTCAATGTAAACCGCGCTGATGCTGAATAGTGCGGTATAGAAGAGACTTTAAATAAATAAAAATAAATAAATTAAATAAAATCCCTTTGCTGTCAGGACTTTGCTGCCGCCTTTCATCAGAAGGTGTTAGACATTCAGGCTACCTTGCTCTCCCCATCTTCTTTCCCCCTCTCGCCCTCTGCCCTCTTTCTCCACTAGCTCTGGTCTGTCTGCCTTCAGGGTTCCCACCTATTGCAAGTTCACGCCCGTCATTTCCCAGTCCCAGTCTACCACTGTTCCATCCAACTCTCTGCCTTCCCACCTTTTTACCAATCAAAAGCTTCATCCTACAACTAAACACAATTGTTGCTATATGCCTACTTCTGCAGGGAGAAAAAGGATCTCAGAACCAATGAGCATTTCAGATCCAGGTCTAAAACACCAGCCTCGGACCAAGCTCAGGTACATCAAGGATCCATAAAACTCCTACTCATCAGGCTTCTGAAGAATACTCATTCAAAAAAAATCACAAAAATTATCAATATTCCATTCATTGCAACAATGTAATTCAGCAGAATCTATCAGTATAGGCCTTGTTCACACAACCTGAAGCATTCATATATTCCTTATTCACAGCTTAATCAGAAATTCAGCATAATAGCAGCATAATAGCAACAGTGGATTCTAATCAGCAACTATTACTTGACTTTCATTCTCCCCAACGCCATTGCAGACACCTATACGCAGGGTTGCCATCTGGATCCAGATGCACCTGACAGGCTTGATCCAGTCCTGGGTTTACTCCATTGCATGCAGGGACATGTAGTTCTGATTTCTCTATTGCACCATGACACAATTTAAGAATATTGGAACATGCTCTATAAGAGCGCACAACGGAGCTGCGATCCACTCCTCCACAATTCCTGCAAAAACAGAAGATATACGGTAACAGTTGTACATAAATAATACACAATAGAATCCATAAGCACCTAGCTGTCATTGAAGCTCTCAAAAAATTTCTTTAGTCGTCAGCAGCCCAACCCAACAAAGGCCTTCGTTTCACCTCAAAAGAGGCTTCCTCGGGGGCTTAAGAAAACAGCTTCAATGACTAATACAAAGAGCTCTTTGTATCTCTCTCTATATCTCTTAAGGGTTTTTATTAGTTCAGATTAGTTCAGAGCTCTTTGTATTAGTCGTCGAAGCTGGGCGCACTTGAAACCAGGGGCAACACAGAGCGGACCTTTGGACAACTGAAGAGCCACTTCTATTGCCTGGATCGATCATGCGATGAGCTATTGTATGAGCGAGAGAAGGTGTGCCATATATTCTTTGCCTGCTGCATGCTCCATAACTATGCACTATAGGTGATGAAAGAAGAAGTTGAAGCAGCATTGAAAGCCTTATCAAAGAACAAAGCACCAGGCATTGATAGCATTCCCACAGACGTATTGCAGCAATCTGATGCAGCTGTTACCGTACTTACAAGGTTCTGCCAAGAAGTATGGAAAACAACATCATGGCCAACTGACTGGAAAAGATCTGTGTTTATACCAATACTAAAGAAAGGTGATCCAACTGACTGTGGAAATTATCGCACAATCACTCTGATCCCACATGCCAGCAATATTCTAATGAAGATTATTCAAAAGAGACTACAAACATACCTGGAACAAGAACTACCTGAAGTGCAAGCAGGGTTTAGGGAAGGGCGAGGAACAAGAGAGCCACCAAAATGATAAAGAGCCACCAAAATGGTAAAGGGGATGGAAGGATACTCCTTTGAAGAAAGGCTAAAAAGGTTAGGGCTCTTTAACCTGGAAAAGAGATGGCTGAGGGGAGATATGATAGAAGTTTATAAATTAATGAACGGAGTGGAACGGGTAAACGTAGATCGATTGTTTACGTTATCAGAATATAGAAAGACTAGGACATGCAATGAAGCTACAGGGTAAACTATTTAAGACTAATAAAAGAAAATATTTTTTCACTCAACGTGTAATCAAACTCTGGAATTTGTTACTGAAGGATGTAGTAAAGGCTGTTAGTGTAGCTGGGTTTAAAAAAGGTTTGGACAAGTTTCTGGAGGAAATGTCCATAAACCATTATTAAGAAGGGACCCAGGATATCAATGCTTGACTGAGTAAAAGCATTGTGGAACCTGTGTCTTTTGGGGAAACTACTAGGTACATATGACCTAAATTGGCCACTGTTGGAAACAGGATACTGGGCTTGATGGACCTTGGTCTGACCCAGTATGCCATATCTTATGTTCTTATGAGACATCATTGCGAATGTGAGATGGATCCTTGAAAAGACTAAAGAATACCAAAAAGATATCTATTTGTGCTTTATCGACTATAGCAAGGCTTTTGTCTGTGTAAACCATGAGAAACTCTGGGCCACATTAAGAAGCATGGGTATACCAGAACACCTGATTGTTCTCTTGCACAATCTGTACATTGATCAAGAAGCAACAGTTCGAACGGAACAAGGAGAAACAGAATGGTTTAAAATAAGCAAAGGTGTAGGACAAGGCTGCATACTTTCCCCCTACCTGTTTAATTTATATGCAGAACAAATCATCAGAGAAGCAGGATTGTATGAAGACAACAGAGGTGTGAAGATTGGTGGAAGTCTTATCAACAACCTTCGCTATGCTGATGATACCACATTACTGGCTGAAAATGAAGATGATCTGAAACATTTGCTTCTCACAATCAAAGAACATAGTCTCAAAATGGGCCTGCACCTTAATGTAAAGAAGACAAAGATCGTGACAACTGGCATAATCAACAGGTTCATCATTGAAGGAGAAGAAATTGAAATCGTGAACAACTTTAACCTACTTGGATCAACTATCAATAAAGAAGCAACAAGCAGTCAAGAAATCAGACAACGCATTTGCTCTTGGCAGAAAGGCTATGAAAGACCTAGATACGATTCTCAAGAGCAGAGTTGTCGCTCTTCATACAAAGATTTGACTTGTTCAAGCCATGGTATTTTCAATAGCATCATATGGATGTGAAAGCTGGACAGTGAAAAAGACAGACAGGAAGAAAATTGATGCCTTTGAATTATGGTGCTGGCGGCGAATACTGTGCATACCATGGACTGCCTGAAGAACAAACCAGTCGGTACTAGAGGAGATCAAACCTAAGCTTTCTTGAGAAGCTCAGATGACAAGACTTCGACTTTCATACTTTGGACACATCATGCGAAGAGAGAGATCATTAGAGAAAGATATCATGCTTGGCAAGATAGAAGGTCAACACAAAAGAGGAAGGCCAGCAATGAGATGGATCGATACAATAACAGCAGCTGCGGGTACCAGTCTGTCAATAATGAGCTGCCTGACTGAAGACTGAACACAATTTAGGATAGCTATCCAGAGGGTCGCCATGAGTCGACTCCGACTCAACGGCACTTAACAACAACAACATAAAATTAAATCATTTTGTGGAGGGCAAAGATTACAACTGCAGAAATGAGAATCTTCAATTGGTTACCACAATGGTTCATAATATTTTGTGATACATGGTATCTGATTTGGGGCATTTTTTGGCCTTCAGTGAGAATGGATGGCACTTTTCCCTTTGGGCAAGATTAATTTCTAGCCATTTTTAGACTGAGACCTTTTCTTCTCATTTCAATGTTCAATATTTATGTTGGAACCATTTGTTAGAATAGTTTTGTCTGCATCTCTTAGCGGCTTTCATTGGAGCAGAACTGTATTATGGAGGACTTAGTCTTAATTGAACCATGGACTTGTTTCTTTATTGCCATTTGTGTGTAGTTTTGTTATATGTAGGGATTTTTCTGACTGTGATTTGTCTCTGTGTAGCAGTGGTACCTTTTAGATATCAGTACTTTTCATGCATAGAGTTGTCAGGTCAGTGCTGATTTCTGGTGACCCTGCACCCTCTGGATGTCCTTGGCATGGTGAGAGCAGGGGTCAACTGCCAGTGGGATTCAAAACTCAGATCTATTAATTCCTGGGCAGATGTGGTCCCCACTTGTCTACACCATTGCTCCCCTGTTGGATTGGCAGGAATGAGTCTCACTACCTATGGTGCTTTTTCTGCTTATGTGGCCTCACAACTGCTTTCTGCACATGCCCCAGCAACACCCTCATCCCGCCCATGCATACCTGTCCACACCTGCCAATGGGGGACACTGCCAGCCTGAAATCCAACAGTTTCCCTTGTTCATGTGATCCCCAGGGCGGGCCTTTGTGAGCATGCAAGGTGCAATCTCTGTGTCCCATTACCTAGTAGCCAGCCACCATATATGGCTCCACACTTAAAGGCGGCATGTATCCCAGACTGGCTGAGTATGTAGGAGTCATGGCAGCATGCCACAACATCCGTGATCTCAGCCTGCACATTACAGATGACCTGTATATTCATGGAATGGTATGCTTTCTACTGCAGTATGTGGCCTCATGCGGAGATGGCGGCCTGAGGGCCACCTGCATACAGTTTGTGGCCCCAAAGACTGATTGAAATCCAGCCACCTCGTGGAACTGCACCATCACCTGTTGCCTCTGCTGTGATGTTTGTGGGAGGGCGATGTAGTTTGCAGCACATCCCACAAAGGCACCCAGGAACTGCATGATGCATCTTGACACAGCTGTCTGGCTGATTGAAACAAACCTGTTCTCAGGAAGCCAAGGGCTGTGAGCACCTTCACATGAACAGGCACAGCTTTCTTTCTAAGGGTGAGGGCAGCAAGGTGGAGCTCAAGCTCCTGGCAAATGTGATTGATGGCTGCACGGTAAAACCAGTATCTGGTCAAACACAGTTCATCAGTCAGGTCTATGTACTGACTCCTCAGCCTGGGCACTCTTGGATATGGGCGCCTACATGATGCCCTCTGCCATTCCCAGTCAGTGCTTTGGGGATAGCAAACCATGAATTGATCTCCTTCATGCTTATTTCTCTACAGGGAACAATAGCCACCTGCAAATAATTGTGTGAGGGTGGGTAATGGATGTGCACATCATAAGCCAGGGCCATCATCAGCCAGGCCCATGTAAAGGCATGTGCATCACTGGCCACACTGCACATCACCAGCCTGCCCACTGACACTGCACCATCAGCCTGCCCACTGACAGGATGGCACCTTGCAGTACACTCCTTTTTCACACAGCTTACATGGGTGCTGTGGGGGGGGGGGGCTGTGCCATTGTGCTGTGCTGGATGCTGCATCCACACTACAGTCACATGAAGCAACTGTTGGATTTGAACCCTGGTCAGCTGGATTATGGGCTATGGTTTGAACCACTGTGCTACAGCACTGCTCCAAGTACAGTTGATATGGCCAATGGTCCCATGGCTACTGCCATTGGTTAAAAATGCTGCACAGGGGGCACCACAGAGTCCTCAGATCTGCAGCTGTTTGGAGAGACATGGGGTCAGGGGGGTGCATTCAGCAGCTGGCTTTGCCTCATACAGCTCACTAACAAGCACTCTCAGGTTCAGTCATCTGCCTGACATCAACTGCCTGACATTTGGTGTGGGGTGGTGCAAGGCACATTGCTCCTGTCCTGGCACTTTTGCCTACTCCAGTTACCCACAGAGGCACTTGTACTGCATACCTAGCAGGTTGTGCCATGGTCCCCATACACGGCTTGTCGGACCTACATATTTTCTACATGACTCAATTGTCACATACACTGCCACTGTTGGGGGCTCTTCCACAGGTGCGTCAGCTCAGGTACAAGCCTGGATAGAGCTCTTCATGCGGAAAGATGGGTGCAGGCACCTATACATAATATACGTATGCGTGTCTGGACATACACACATGTAACGGTTTCTGGTTGGTTTTCCGCCAATGTGTATGCTCATCTAAATGCTATAAAATGTGAGTGCTGTTGATGGCTCTACTCCCATTATTTATGCATGCATCTCTTTACTCTTAGCATTGTCAGGGAAATGGCTCCTAAGTTGGCCTCATGCAAACCGAATTTCACTTATGAGGAGCTGACATTCCTGATAGAGGAGATCCTTGGGGACTTTGAGATCCTCATGGGTATAGAGGAGAGCAAGGTCGGTGCCTATGAGTGCCTGAGGAGGTGGCTAGCCATACGCCACAAACTTAATGCTTTTTTTCACAATAACAGGGATATCGAGGATGTGCAGAGGAAGTGGCAGCAGGTGCAGAGAGGTACCTGCAAGAACGCCATATGTATGGGACAAAATGGGTAGGCTGAGCCCTTGATCAGCCTTGAACAGTGGGTCCTCGCCTCTGTGGACCCTGCCACTATGGATGGTGTTGACCAACTGGACACATCACGGTCCTCACTGGACCAGGGTGAGTGACTGCTATATGTCCTCCCCCTTCACACGCAGGTTCTATTCTACACCTGTGTCTCTGTTTTGGGCCTCACTTCCACCCACCATTGCCCTCTGCACATAGTTCTCATTCCTGTTGTCTCCACACATCCCCTGTCCACTTGCAGGGATTACTGCTCACCAATACAATACATATATTCTATGCAGTAGCCATGCACAGCGGGGGGACAGGTTGTCCAGGTTTCCACAACATATCATTGCCATTGGACACCTCTTTCCCCATATTTCCTTGTTCTGCCGTCATTATGGGGAACAGTTTTTTCTTGTGTAAGGTGTTCGTTGATGCTGCTGTGACGTGCTATATCCCTAATGTTGACTGACTGCTGCAGTATTGTGTGTTCCGTGAGATCCACAGCTGCCACACCTGTGCAGGCTCAACAAGGGTTCCAAGTCACAGAGGTTTGGCGATATCGGGGGAGGGGGGTCATCTGCAGTGGCGCATGTCACAGGGGGCATGCACTGATATCTGAGGGTGTGGAGCTGGGGCATGCTCAGGGCATGTTGCTCAGGCATGTGGGGCTCAGCTGCCTATTTGGGGGGCTCTGTGGTTGCAGGTCTGGCTGTTGTGTTGTGGTGGGTCCCTGTTTCACACTGCTGCATGGCACACTGGGACACCAGCCCCCACCTAACACCGTTCTCCTATTTCAGTGGTGTCAAGTATTTGGTGTTCTCTGCTACACTAACATTCATGTGTGTGTGTGATGGGCATATCAATCGTCATATGACACATCTTTGTTCCTTATGTCCACAGGTGCAGATGCAGCTGCAGGACCGAGCAATGCTCCCAATCCTGCCACCATTCCTGCCAATCCTCCAACAGTGCAGCCTGAAACACATACTGACACCTCTATTGAGCCACCCAAGGGTGGGAATCTGCAACCCGTGGCACTGGCTGACGACAACCCCGCAGATCACATAGATGTTCAGCAGGGGGATGTGGTTTAAGTGGTGATGAAGACCAGATTGCATCCTCACCTGAGTTCCCTGAGAGGCAGGGTGTGGCTCATTATCACCATCACTGCCACCAGCACACCTCAAGCAGCTGCTATTATGTGTCACATGCTAAATGGGGATGGGTGAAGCTGGAACGTTTGCACCATAGTGTGGCCCTGCAGGAGTGCCAGCTGGCTACTACTGAGCACCTGGATGCATCTGTGTGCCGCCTCAATGCAAGCATTGATTGCATGCTGGCTCAGCTGGCCTAGACACAGGCTGTCTCTGCCCCCATCCCTATTCCTGTGCTGGGTAGTGACACCTCCCAGCCAGTGGCCTCAAGTCCAGCTCCCACCAGTGGTGGGTCTGCTGCTGCTGGCGCCTCTTCCACCACAAGTGCCTTGCACCAGGGTCTGTGCCATCCTCCAGCAGAGTCTTCACACGCGCTTGTGTGAGGGCTGCATCAGCAGCAGACTCAGATACCATGGCACCCTCCAATATTTTGGGCCCTGTTCCTTGGGGCATGGGCCTCCATTGATTTTCCCACCCTTCCATGAGGGTCTGATGGAGGAGAATAGGGACAGCAGCAGTTCGGGGTCAGATGACACTACCATCCACACCTGTCTGAGCCTTTCCACCTGCACTTGGGCAGGTGCCCTCTGGGAGGGGAAGGTCATGGGGAAGGCAAGGGATTGCGGGGACCAAAGTAGCTGTCACATGGGGGGCCTGGTGTGTGTTCTTGGGGTGGGGTAGAGTTGCTGTTCTGTTGATGTGGGTGGGGAGTGTGGGGATAGCTGCGGTTGGGATATGTGGGGGTCATTAGGAATGGGGATGTGGGCACACTTGTGATCTCTGTTCACGTGTTGGTGTGATAGGTAAGCAGGAACAGGCATTTGTGTTATCATGCCTTGGGGGGGGGGGGGCTGTACCTCTGCTTCTGCCATGAATAAATGGGTTTGCATCACACCTACTTGTCTCCATGGCTCCTTATTCCTCATTCTGAGGTACCGCTCACATTTGCATCCTTTGAACTGCCACAGGGTGCAGCTGCTCCCATTTAGATGGGTTTTCCTGGCTACAGCCATGCTGGTTTCTCCTATTCCAGTCACAGTGGCTATATGTGCCAAGTTCATTTTTTTTCTAAGTCCTGTCCTTATACCACATTTCTGCTGGTCAGCTTTAGACATCTGCGGGGCAGATGCTGGACATACCTGTCTAAACATTATATGTCTCCACCGCATGCCACGCCCATTTCACCCCTAATGTGCACATTCTGAGATCCCCAACTTCACAGAGTGTACGTACATGGAGACCGTTTTCTGGCATACGGATGTAGACATGTTCATACAAGATTATTCTCCCATGCACATCCATATGGCTTATTTGTTTTTCAGAATGACCCCTTATGTGTTCAGTCTATTTTAACTTTTCTCTAATTACAGACAGTCTCAACGCCAGCCAAAATAGATGCAAAGGGGTCAATATTCAGAAGCACTTATCTAGAGAGCAGAATCTGAATAAGTGTCACTGGCCATTTCTATCCAGCCTCTATAAACATTTTTGAGTGCCTCGACATTATCTGGATTTTGCCGGATGTTTTGTGGGTGGAGCAAGTTTGGAGCTGATAGCTATCTGGTTAGTGGTAATTTTCAATCCGTTATCCAGATAACTATCAAGATAAAATTACAACCATCTCTATTTAGATATTCAGCATTGGCCATAATCTGGATACCAGCACTGAATATCTGGATTTCTTTTTTACCACCATGGTCAGCGTTTAACACTAGAAGCTCCGAAGTGCATCAGTTGACGCAAATGCATCTTCAAAGTTGTATACCAGCGCCACTGCTAGAACCATGTCAGTCATGTTCCATAACTTTGTTAGCAAGGTGAAGATGTTCAAATATGTGTATTGAAAATTAATGACAGATACACCACCTAGCGGGAAAATGAATTTATACCCAGAAGCCCCAAAGTGCGTCAATTGACACACTCAATTGTTTTGGATGCGTCAACTGATGTACTTTGGGGCTTCTAGGTATAAATTCATGTTCCCACTAGGTGGCGCATCTCAATCACTGTTTACAGATTTACTCCGACATTACAAACAATAAACACAAGATTACATGTCATGACGTCACATACTACACGTATTTAACAAATAAGTAGCTTCACATTAATTCACATCTGCATTTCATGCTATATGCAGTTGTCGTGATAATGCGTCAATTGATGCACTTTGGGGTTTCTAGGTAAAATTCCTTTTGGGGCTTCTAGTGTTAAAACATGTGGACTGCAGCAGCTGAATATCCATCTGAAAGAGCTTTTGGGCCACCTCTGCTGCATTCACATACTCTGTGCTCTCTGGGACTTCTTGCACCTCTAAGTTGTTGCAGCAGATGCAGTTCTTAAGATTTATGGTTTAAGGTTTTTTTCACTTAATATACCACCCTTTGAATGGACAGCAAGATGATTTACAATACAAGTCCAAAAACTCAGAAAGTAGCAACAGAGCAACAGAGCAAGATGGCCAGTTTCAAGTTTGAAAGCTCTAGTGCGTAATTTAGTTAGCCCCTTATGCACATTGCTCAGCCTCTTCTGTTCAGTCTGTGATATCATGCCAGAGTTCTACCATTAATTATGTTTATGTTTATGTTTATTGACTTGATTGACCGCCCTTCATTGGTAGGCAGAGCGGTTTACAAAAATATATCTTCATTACAGTAGGCACAAGGCCGGAAAAGGAAAAGAAAGTTACAACTCAGTAATGGTAGAGAAGCAAGGACAGGAGAGGAGGGTCAATAGAGGAAAAGGAGAGGCTAGGAGGGAGAGAGGTTGAAGGCAAGGGAGAAGAGGTGAGTTTTCAAGGCATGCTTGAAGGTAGGATGGTGGGGTTCCAGACGGAGAGTAGAGGGGAGGGAGTTCCAGAGGGCCGGGCCTATAAAGAAGAAGGCAGAGGAGCGGGTGGATTGGAGGTGAGCAAGTGAGGGGGGGGGGGAAGAGCGAGGTGGTTGAGGTGAAAGGAACGAGGAGTGTGTCGGGGGGTGTGAAAGTGGATGAGGTCGGCAAGGTACTGTGGTGTGGTGGTGTGAAGAACTTTGCGGACGAGCGTGAGAAGCTTGAATTGGATCCGGAAGGAAACGGGAAGCCAGTGAAGATGAAGGAGGAGGGGAGTGACATGGTCCCTGTGGGTGGCGGAGGAAGCAAGACGGGCGGCGGTGTTTTGGATGCGTTGTAGACGGGAGAGGTGGAGCTTAGATAGGCCAGAGAGAATGGAGTTAGCAAAATCGATCCGGGAGATGACAAGGGCTAGGAGCAGGGTGGCAAGAGTGGAGGGAGAGAGGAAGGGGCGAACAGCGCGGATCTGTCTGAGATAAAAAAAGGAGGATTTAGACACGTGAGAGACATGGGCAGAGAAAGAAAGATCCGAGTCGAAAACAACCCCAAGATATCGAAAGGTGGAGACCAGAGAGATGGGAGTGGCAGGAAACGATGGGGCAATAGACGGGGGCTGGTGGCCGTGGGGGAACCAGGTAGCTGTGGTTTTTGAGGGGTTAAGATGCAAACAGTTATGGGTCATCCAGTCAGAGATAGTGGCAAGGCAGGAGTTGAGGGGAGTGAGGTCAGGACAGGCTGGGGACATATGGTAAAGAAGGAGGATGTCGTCAGCGTAGTAAAAGGCTGAGATACCAGATTGTTGGATAAGAAGTGTGAGGGGAGTCAGAAAGAGATTGAAGAGGAGGGGAGCCAGCACAGAACCCTGGGGGACCCCACAGGGGATGGGAAAGGAATCAGAGGAGGGGTGAGAGGGGGAGGGGGACAGGACAGCACCTGATCGGGAGGAAAGGAAGGAGTGGAACCACCGACGAACGGTGCTACAGAGGCTGGCATCATGCAACCGGGAGAGAAGAAGGGAGTGATCTACAAGGTTGAAAGCAGCGGAAAGATCAAGGGCCACCGCCACCGAGATTTCACCACAGTCATGGGCAACATGCAGGGCGTTGGTGAAGGCAAGAAGAATAGTCTCAACACTGTGCCCAGGACGGAAACCGGACTGACGGGGGTGAAGGAAATTGGTGGAGTCGAGGTGATGGGATAGTTGGGCAAAGACAACCTTCTCAAGAAGTTTAGACAGAAAGGGAAGGTTGGAGACTGGGCGGTAGTTGTTGGGGTCAAGAGGGTCAAGAGAGGGTTTCTTGAGCAGGGGGCGAATGAGAGCGTGCTTCCAGGGGGAGGGAATAGTTCCAGTGGATAGACTGTTGTTCAAGATGGTTTGGATGTAGGGGAGGAAGGATTGGGAGGGCGTCAGTAACCAGGAGGGAGGGACAGGGTCAAGGGAGCAGAAGGTTTTGTTGAACGCAGATATAAGGTGATGAAGCTCAGCGGTAGTGGTCAGGGAAAAGGAGGACCATGTGTGGGACAGTTGGGAAACAGGGGGAGGGGAGGCAATTGGGGGGGGAGAGGGAATGGGCGGAGGGTGAGAGGGCAGTGAAGCTCGTAAGGTGGAGACTTTGTTGCTGAAGGCAGAGGCGAGAAGAGAAGGGGCGGGAATAGGATGGGAAGGTGCAGAGGGGGTGGAGGGGTGTAGGGAGGTAAGAAATTTGAGGGTAGAGTAAAGATGGCGGGTCTGGTTGGGGGCATTAGCGATGGCGTTAGAGAAAAAGGAAGACTTGGCAAGATGGATCTGGGAACGATAGTGGGAGTGTTGGGCCTTGAAAAGGGATAAGGTGACTGGAGAAGGGGACCTACGCCATTGCCTTTCGGCTCTACGAAGTTGGGAACGAAGTAGGAGTAGACCAGGATGGTACCAGGGGTGAGAAGGGCGACGAGGAGGAGGGCGCGGGCGGAGGGGAGCAATGTGATCAAGAGCGGCTGAGAGGGAAGAAAACCAGGTAGAGGCCTGTGAGTTTGGAGATAAGGAGGCAAAATCGGCAGGAAGCAAGTGTGAGGCTGGAGGGAATTTCTGGGCCAGTGATGGGGTGATGGAGCGGGAGAGACGAGGGGTAGAGAGAGGAACGGGAGAAGGGAGGGATGGGATAGAGTGGGAGCAGGAGGCTGAGATGCAGAGATGGTCTGACCAGGGAAGGGAAAGGGAGGACAGGTTAGAAAGGGAAAGTGATGAGGAGGAGGAGGGAGACAGAAGAAGATCAAGAGTGTGGCCAGCGGAGTGGGTGGGAAAAGAAACATGCTGTAGGAAAGCCAGGTCATGCAGGAGGGAGAGAAACGCATGCTCTCTAGGGGATGAAGGGGAGTCCAGGTGAAGATTAAAGTCACCGGCAATGATGAGATGGGGAAAAAGCAAGGAGAGGTCGGAGAGGGAACGAAGGAGAGAATCCCAGAGGTCAGATCGGAGAGCAGGGGGCGCATAGATGAGGAGAACATGTGTAGGGGGCGTGGTGTGAAGGTGTAGAAGAAGGGCCTCGGGGTAGGACAAAGAGGGAGAGAAAATCTGAGTGAAAGAGAGAGAGGGGGCAAAGATGGCGGCCACGCCGCCACCTGAGCGACTAGTGCGGGAAACTGAAGCAGCCGAAAACCCGGCAGGGAGGCAGCAAGCCAGAAGGGCATCCTCCCCTTCCTTCAGCCAAGTCTCGGTAAGGAGCGTCAGGTCAAAGGAAGCCTGAGAAATCAGGTCTTGGATGAGGAGGGACTTGGTCCTGAGGGAACGACAGTTAAGAAGGCCAAGCTTAAGGGCAGACTGGGAGGCACTAGAGAGGGCAAAGGGTTGGGAAATGGAGCAGGTAGAAGCTGCGGACGTGGGGGGGGGGGGGGTAGAGCGAGAGGGGACGCAGAGGAGAAGATTAGAAGGGGAGCGAGAGCGCAAGCGGGGAAACGGGATTGGGCGGCGACCCCAGTGGACTGGTATGCTAGACATGGAGGGGAAGATAGGAGAAACAACAAGAGACAGTGGAGGCAGTGGAGGACAGTGGAGGACCTTTCCTGTACCCAATGCTGTCACTGCTTTTGATTCCATTTTAAGTCTGAAAACAGAGCTTTTGATTCCTTTTTACTGAGAGGGGTGTTGGATGCCTCAACTACTTCCTCTTTGCTCCAACTCAGAATCGGACCCACCTGCATGCACCAGTTAGGCCTCACCAATGGCATCCACTGCAGCCTCCTTATCACTTGACCAAAAGTTTAAAATCTTTGATCTTCTTTGTCTGCCATTGCACACACCACAGCCACCCTCTAATCGTCATGTAAATTATCTCACCTGTGGATGGCTATGGATGATGTTTTGCTTATTTTAGCTGTTCTCCTTGCTGTAGGGATGTGCATAGACAAGAACATTTTTCAGGTGTTTTTTGGTTAGTTTAACACATTTGTTTTAAGAGGAAAGTTTTACTGTGTGCTACATTGATTTAACTCATACTAATCATGAATTAAGGCACAACTGTTTATTAATTTAGTGTTATTTTTTAAGGCATCTAAGCAAATTGAATGTGTACTAACTAATGTACACACCCCTACCTTGCGGAGCTCAGCACTTATAATACCATCCGTGCAGGTGACGTCACTTCCCTCTTAAATGAGGAAATAGCACTGACAGCTAAAGAGGGCTCATTGCTTGTTTTACCTAGTTTTACCTAGTCTTATAAAAATTCCCAGGTCTTTTCCCCAGGACTAGTTAAATTTTCTATTTAACAATAGATACTACTATCAAGTCAACACCTGCCTCTGATACAATTACCTAGTTGAATAAAGTGTTACTTTTTGCCTGGCTGAACTACAAGGAAATGCAAGACAAGTGGATTGTTTCAGGAGCTGATTTCATAAAACAGCTGGTG
This sequence comes from Ichthyophis bannanicus, assembly GCA_033557465.1. Taxonomy (NCBI): domain Eukaryota; kingdom Metazoa; phylum Chordata; class Amphibia; order Gymnophiona; family Ichthyophiidae; genus Ichthyophis; species Ichthyophis bannanicus. The sequence goes on from CM066046.1 coordinate 46,348,892, forward strand.
ATTTGTGGCTTAATGAGATCAGTGTCAGCAAGAATGTTTCTGAGTTCATTGTAGTTCACTGTCCAGGAACTATGTGGGGAAGTTTTTTAAAACTGAGGTTTGGAAATAACAATATATATATAATTTCAAAATATTTCAAAGTAAACAAGTTTGAAAGTTCACATGTATAGTGCGACACAGTGACGCATTTCCCCTTTCAGACTCAAGCATGTATTTTTGTATGAGACATATTTTTTAGTAGTGTGTTTCTCAGTAGACTGGGAGCAGCTGCATAGCCAAGGTTAGGAGTATATGAGAGTGTGCAACTGGTGTGATAGGTGTTTTTACTGTATACCTTTCAATGAACTGAATGGATGAAGGGTCAGTTTGAGCCAAATCCCCATTTGTTCCTTTATTTTCAGCTCAAACCAGGTCCATGGAGAGAGGGAGTGCAGACTAACCAGAACCACTTTGGAAGAAAGAGAAGGCAGCAGTATGAGGCACTTCACTATTCATGTTGAAATGTTTTGACCAGCAGCTAAACAAGCCTTTGTCTACTACCTTTCTCCCAAATCCTATGACTGATGATGTCATCAGCATTTTACTAGGAAAGTGAAAGAAAGAGTTTGGCACCATTTTCTCCCTTGCTTTAAGAGAGAGAGAGGATCAAAGAAATATCTGCTAGATTCAAAAATTACTTTGCTGAAGTGCAAAAAGCCGTAGGAAGTACAAAAATCATTCAAATATCAAGGCAGTGCTCTCAGTGCACTAGGCAGCACTATATGTATATCAGAGTCATAGAAAAGTGAATTTTAAAACTTTCAGCTTCTCTTAGCTCCAGAGCCACTGCCTAAGTACCTTGTAGTTACTAGTGAGAGGCGCTCAACCGGACAAGTGGCATCCAGGCCTGGGCCATGTTCCCTGCCCCTCTCCTCTTCCCCTACTGCCCCCACCCCTTCTTCTCGCCTTTTGCCCTGCCCTGTGTCCCCTTGCTTAAGTCGTCCCTCACCACTGACAGAATGCACAGACGACCAGTTTTGCCACAAAAATTTAGAGTTTATTGGATAATGTTGGCCGCAGCATAACTTTAAACAAACCTATTGCATAACCAAAATTCACAACGTACAATTCTCAAACATATATACAACATTAAATTGCCCTAAACCTTTCTGATACTTATCCTCGAGATGCACAGCCTGTATTCGCCGAAGGGATGTGCCGTCAAAGCCTGCCCCTTGACCTGAAAATACCATTGCTGTCATAATCGATACAAATTATCTGTAATACGCTGTGTGGGCAGCACGCCTCTTCAAAGAGTGAAACATCAGTCTATTTCAATGTTCTAAATCAGAGACACAGAGAAATGATTTTTAAAAAGCTGCCACCCTCTTTGGCGCCAGAGGCAGGAGAGGCTGCAAATAGTCACTAGTGAGAGAAAATGAATAGAAAGATGGCTTTCAGAAACAGCAAGGCAGCACTATATATATATATATATATGTGTGTCAGAGACATAAAGAAGTGATATTTAAAAATGTCTCATCCTTCTTGGCTCCAGAAGCCGTAGAGACAGCATATAGTCACTAGTGAGAGAAAATTAATAGAGAGATGGCTCTGAGACAGCTTGGCAGCACTGTTTGTGTTCCAGAGACACAGGGAAGTGATTTTGAAAAATCTCTTATCCTCTGGCCCCAGAGGCTGGAGAGACTGCATATATAAAAGGAACCCAAAGAGAATGCATACAGGCAGTCATCTACCACCACTGATATTAATTATAATTATAGTTAAAATGCTACTAGACATACACATCATTGCCAGACACATATACGAGGTACAGTCTCTATTCCATAGAACTTACAATCTAGTCTTATTGAATCACACTGCTTGGGAGGACTACATGTGGAAATGGAGATAGAAGCAGAGGGGAACGGTCTCCGATCTCCAGAAGTCCACTAGTCAAGCTGAAGAGATTTCTTTGAGGAGAACACCAACAACCCCAACTTCTAGTTCAGTAGTGAAAGACCAGTTGTCTTTTCCCATCTCCACCGAGGCGCAATGGAAGGCAGAGGCAGAGCAGAGTTGGGGGATAGGAGACCAGCACAAGGTAAAACTAAGAGAGCAGAGTAGGAGGCACACTGTGTTCCCTGCTGAAAAGTGCAGGGAGCAGCTCTAGACAAATGCAGATTCTGATAAATCAACATGTCAGGGGTTTCCTTTAAAACCATCAGAAATTGGAAGTGTCATAGTTGAGGTGGGTCTACAAAATGTAGTAACTAGCATGCTAAGTGATGAGGAGTTAGGAAGTGATGTTACCAGGGCTGAGTCCCTCACAGGTGGAGCAAGTGAAGGGGAGTATGAAAGAGCCTCCTGACCTTTCATTTTCTGATGTGCCCTTAGCCCCAGTTCCAGTAGCAGCAGCAGATGCCCAAGAAGCAAAGAGGGAGTTGTTCAGAACATCAGAGGTGTAGAGGCATGTTAAAGATCTGTGTAATGAAGAGTGCATGTACTATCAAAAAGCCATTAGTAGAAGAAAGCTAATTGGCCATCTTTTGAACAATGTGATGCTTAATCATTTGCAGAAATAATAACCTTTACAGCTAGGTTTAAGGGGGGTGCTGAAAGTAGGTTGGGGACTCCATCTGGCAGTGGAAATAGCAGTGGCAAAGGCACAGGAAAGAAGAAATCTAGCTCCCAAACTGAGTCCCAAGCCGCTTTCCCCATTGAGCTGGCAGTAGCCTGTCATAGAGGACACGGGCTAGTGTTTAGCATCATTATCCCAGGGCAAACAGCAGGTAGCATCAAAGGTGATGATACAGCGCACAGGAGAAATGATTACCTGGAGGACCAGACCTTACAGGTTGTTGAGAATGTGGAGTTCAAGTGGTTACTGTATTTCTTAGACACTAATAGGGATGCACTTCATTTGAAATAAAAGCAGGGATCCCAGAGAAACATGAAATGCTTTCACGAGAGTGTGCACTATTTAGCAATGCGGTGCACTGTTCACACATATTGCTAAATAGTGCGCACTCTTGCAAAAAAGTGCATACGTTCTCAAAAGAGTGTGCACTATTATGTAATAAGGTGCACTTTAAACAAAAATCAATGCAAAGATGCAAAAAACAAACAAACAAAAAAAGAAACTAGGGGCCCGATATTCAAAGGGATTAACGCGGTCAGCATACCTGCTAGCCGTGTTAATCCCCTTGTTTGGGATATTCAGTTAGTGCCACTGAATGTTCCTGGGGGCTGCCGCTGCGTGCCCCAGTGCTAACTGGTTAGTATCACGGTGTTCCGCTGCAGAGTGGGGTGGTATCTGGCGATATTGAGCTGCTGCCCGGTTATCACAAAGTTGCAAAAGTCAGGCACAGCAAAAACTGGTCTAACTTTCACCACTGAAGGTAACAGGGTGATGGCCGAATATCGCCACTGCCTGGTTAACTTCATCACAATCTGGGCAACCCAGATATTCAGTGCCAGGACCTGGATATGGCTCTGGTATCGAATATCTGGGTCTAGTGTTCAGCGGGTTCTAATTTTTTTTTGCCTGAACACTCCTAATTACCAAGTGCCCTTCAGGACCAACTTTAGTGGGCAAGTGATCCCCAACCTATATTTTCAGTGCCAGCCTGACTGCTGATAGAGCTGTCCAGGGCAAAGGGTGGTAGTGTTCATTCCTCCAGCATCATCTGGAGCAGCTAGAATGGCACACGAGCCTTCTTCTCCCTGATAACACAATGGTGGCAGCTGGAAGAGGCAGAGGCAGGTTATAGGTATAGTGGGATGCACTAGCAGGTGTATACAGATGGCCTATGTTGCCCGCCTAGGTGATGGATGATAGTTATACCTGGGCCCATATCTTAGCAGAAATAAGGGAAATGATGGGGGATTGCAGTTAGGCTAGAGGGAGAGAATCATGGTTCTTGGTTGATTTGTAACAGAAGCCATAAGGAACTTGTTTGAAGCAGTGAAGGAGGGGGGGCTTTGCTGCACTTGGCAGTAAGAGACTCCCCCGGGCCTGGGGAGCAAGGGAAGTACCATATCCCGAAGCTACTGATCAAACAATGTTGAAAAGTAGCAGGGTATTTCCACTGGAGTGTGAGGAGTGGGGCATTAGCTGCATGAGAAGTAGGATGTAGCAGCGGCACCTGTCCACCAGCTCATTGAAGATGTTGTCACCAGGTGGAATTCCATCTGCATGATGCTGGAGAAGTTAATGGAACAAAGGGAAGCCCTATATCAGATGTTATTAGGGACCAAGGTCAGTACTGAAAGCCCCCTGGGACATCACAGTTGGATAATTATAACTCAGGTCCTTGATGTTCTATATGCCCTTCAAGAATGCCCTGGAGGAACGGAGTTCAAGAAGGGCCACCCTGGCTCTAGTGAATATGCTGGACACAAAGATAGAGGGTTTTCATCAGTGAGAGGGGTATCTAGCAGAGATTTTGATGCTGCTGGAGTCCTAACATGTGGAAGTGGAAAATAGATTGAAAACCTTCACCATGGAGAATGTTTAGACGTCAGCCTCCCTGTGTAACCCACGGTTGAAAGGGCGTATCATTCTCCAGTGCAACACACTGATGTACTGGAGGGATAAGCTGGCAATTCAGGAGGAGGAAAGGGAGCCCCAGAGGCAGAGGGGCAGTGTAGATATAGCAGGGGAGACAGCAGGAATATGTGCTGCCATTTGCTCTCCCACCTTTATCTGCCACTGAACAATCTTTGCTTACACAGGTCTCAGCTACAGTGATAAGCAGCAAAGACCAGCATCAGTCTGCTGCAGGTTGACTTCTGCATGAACCTCTGTGATCCGGTACCTTGCAAAGCTATAGAGGCCATGGCCACAGACTTTGTATACTGGGCACTAAGTCTTCAGTCTGACCAAACTTGGCCAAGGTTGCCCACCATTTCCTTTCCTGCCCATCAAATTACATACCCAGTAAATGGATATTCTCAATGGTTAGTCCACATTTTTGACAGCTAGCACCATATCTGGTGGAATTCATTTATTTATAATTTTTCTCCAAAATTGGATTACAAAATGGTGAACAATCATTAAATATATACATATATCAATATAAATAAATTTGCAAAAGTCACGTAGCAAGAGACAGTAGTCAAGAAAAACAGCAGAAAATAATGATCCTTCACATAATTTGCAAAACCGGGCTAAGCTCGTTTTCAGATTTTAAAACCAGCGAAAGCATATTCCAAAAAAATGGGGCTATATAAGAGAATGCTTTCTTTGCAGTCTCTACAGTTTAACATATAAGGAGCCATTTCTATGAAGAGTGCAGGAGAAGCCGGTGTTCACACGGGCAAACTTCCCCGTTTGGTTGCCCTTAATTTCTATGTGACTGAGAACTGGACTGAGTGCACATTTCCACTAAGGCAATGCATGCCCATAGTCTTTGTCCTCGGCATCTTGCTGTGGTTTTTCCAGTTGCTACTCCACTCCATTCACTGTTGCCTGGTCTCTTGGTTACAATAGGTTCTGTTAGGCCCACCTACAAAAACAGCAAAAGACAAAATCCTCCTCCTTGGTGCTTTTCTGCTGCTGCTGCGGATGTGTCACTGCTTGCCCATCCTGTTCCAGACTTTGCCGCTGCCCAGCCTGCTCTCTTGGTTCTGCCTTGCTACTGCCTTGTTGTATTATTGTTGCTATTGCCGTTCTGGATTCTGCCACATGTCATTATCAGTTGTCCTACTGTCGGGGCAATTAGTCAGACAATATTGCAGAAATAAAACTTTATTCACAGTGCTGGGGAACAGATATCTCAATCTCCAGGAACAAGCAGGAATGAGTCTTCACATATGGGTACGTCGGTACCGACGGAGCCTGCACGGGAATGCTCCCCAGCATCCAATCAGAAAGCTATTGGGAGCATCCCTCGCGCCTCCGCACTGCCTTCCCGCCTTTTCCACTGCCTCTCCTCAGTTTTCGTTTTTCCGCGGAGCCAGCAGGACGTTCTCCTGTCACCGCAGAAACTTTTTTCTTTAATTTTTTATTTCTTGTTTTCTTGTGGTCGCGGCTGTTTTCTCCGCCGCCGCCGGTACCCCCGGTGGGTTTTTCTTTTCTTTTTCTTAAACTCAGGGAAATTTTTCCCTCAGTTTCTGCCTTTAAATTTTTTGGGCCTGCAAGGCCTCTCCATCATGGAGCCTTCTTCCCCTAAGAAGTGCCTTCACTGTGGAAACACAGTTTTCTTTTTAGACTCCAATGCTTGGTGTCTAGCCTGTTTGGGTCCTGACCCTTTTTCCCCTGAACAATCAGGCTGTGAAACTGTGAGAAGAACTGCCCTCTTTCGAGTTTCCCTCGATACCGTTTTCCCTCCCGGAGTGCAGGCACCGGCCTTTTCTTCTCTACAGGATCAGGTAACCCACAAACAGTCTGTTAAGACTAGCCAATTCTTGAGTGGTAGGTCTAATGCCAAGCATGATGACGGCTCCGGCCTTGCCCTCAAGACCCCATTGGCATTAAAACCCCGGTGGGAGTCTCCGGGCTCCAAAGCATTTCAGGGGTTTCAGGTTGTTCCTGGGGCTCACCTCTCACAGAACATACCTGAGCCATGCTCGGTGGTGGCATCCGCTTCGAGCGGTACCGATACCCCGGCATCGGCACCAGTGTTGAGTGATCCACTCTTCACCAGGGATCGTCATCTGGCGTCCTCGGTACCTTCGGGACCGATCGATACGACCCAGATTGACTTTCCTGTATCTGAGCCATGCTCGGTGGTGGCATCCGCTTCGAGCGGTACCGATACCCCAGCATCGGCTCCGGTGTTGAGTGATCTACTCTTCACCAGGAATCATCATCTGGCGTCCTCGGTACCTTCGGGACCGATCGATACGACCCAGATTGACTTTCCTGTATCGGCAACATCGCCGATACCACCACCGACGTCGGTACCCTCTAGACATGCATCGATAGACTCGCTCCCTTCGATGCCGAGTCTGGAATCGATATCTAGTCTAGATGACTGGCTACCGACGCGTCTCGGAACCGACCCTTATCGTTTCCGGATACGCAGTACCGAGGATATTCACCAAGCGTTTCTGGTTCCCTCTGTACCGCTTGAGCAGCCTCCGATGACTGCTGCGATGGCGTTACCGTCTCCGATTCCGACTCAGCTACCGGTATCGGTATCGATGTCGGTTCCTGCAGTTACATTGGTACCATCGATCCTTTCTATGCCTAGTTTGGCATGGATGATGCAGTACTCACTGCCTCAAATCGTGACTGCCAGTACCACTATCCTTCTAGTGGGGTTCTTTTTCTGCACCAGACCAGTACATCCTCTGGTGCTCAGGCTGCTCCTTCAACCTTAGCCTGCCCAGGGATAGTTCCCATTGGAGATCCCTCTTTTCAGAAATTTCTCCTTGACATGGCAATATTTCTTGCTATTCCTATCCCTGGCTGTGATCCTACTCGAGGCTCTCCTGCAGAAAAGGAAAATATAATGCTTCCTTTACATCATTCTTTGCAGGATCTTCTTCTGAGAATATGGGAATCACCTTTAAGGGTTCCCTCACCTTCTACAGCAACTGATGTTCTGTATCAGGTGCCCCCCTCTCCAGGGTTTCAAAAAACTCAACTTCCCCATCATTCCATTGTAGTGGAATCAGCAATGAGGAAGGTAAAAAGCAAGAAGAAGCATTCTTCTTATCCGCGAGGTCGTGCATCTAGAGCACTTGATGCCTTTGGATGTCAAACCTTCCAAACATCTATGCTGGCATCAAGGATTATCTCTTATATATTTTATATGAGTCTATCTCTCCAGGAGGTCACAAAGAAATTCTCTTTTGACTCCTTTTTTATCAGAGCCTAAGGCTGCAGACTATTCCTTGCTTCTTAGTCATAGCCAGAATATCTCTTGGTTTCTTTCTCGTGCTTCTCTAGACTCTCTTGAGTCTGTTAGCATATCCTCTGCTATTGCCATTGGAGCACGTCGTAGAGCCTGGCTCCAATCTTCAGACCTGAGCAGATGGGCACAACACACACTGGGTAATTCTCCTTGTACTGGAGAAAATCTCTTCAATAAGGAGGCTTTACGTCAAGTTGCTCTTTGCTCCACTGACTTTCCTGGTTCTAGGAACCATCCTAAGCTGCCTTCTTCCCCAGGAGGTAGGAAATGTCCTACCAAACCTTCTTTCCCTAAGAAAAGAAGGTTTCACTCTTCTCCTGCCCATCATCCCGATGTACCCAAGCAGGCGACACCTCGTCTTGGTCTGAAGAATCTAAACTCTAACCAGTCTAAGCATACCCAGCAACCATAGGTTCCTAAAGGTTGCATCCTACAGTTAACCTCTTCTTAGCAGAAGTTTGTTCACTGTTTTTTTCTTTAAAGCTCTACACATGGCTTTCTTTCTTCAAGATGTACTCAGCTGTCAGGATATTCTTGTCTATGGGTTACAGATTTCTCCTCTTCTTCCTTCCAAGAAGAGAAGTTAACTACTATCCCATGATAGTTTCTGTCCCAACATGAACATTTTCTTCTTCAGCTGACTCACCATATGGTAAATCACCCTTCAGTTCCTGTTCTTCTACCCTCTCATCCCGGTTTTTCCTGAATGAGTGGTACCATACTGTACACCTTCATTTCAGTGTAGAGTTTTTCTTTGACTAAATTCTCTGGACAGCTTATCAGACAGGGACAGGTCCATTTCCTCTCCTTTTGTCTGTTCTCTCTGTGTTTCACAGGCAGATTCTCTCTGCTGTCTCCTTCAGTTGCTGTTCATGCAGGAGTTCCAGTAATTCATCTACTGGTACTTTCCCACAAGTTTCCAGTCTGTCTAGCCTTAGTAGTGATTCCAAGATTGTCCTCATCTATCTTGGATAATCCTACTCACTTCAGGCTTCCCACATTATCTTCTTTCTGGCCATCTCCATTTCTTTGGATGTGGCAACACAGCTGACCTACAGTCAGTTTTATCTCCTAATTCTCCTGCATAATGCTCTCTGCAATCTTCAGAGAAGCTTTTTACTATGGGCACTTGCTAGAGAGCATTGAACTTTGTCTCTGATGGCTATTCTGTATAGTAGAAAAGGCTTATCAGTCATTTTCCATGACTGTGAGGGTTCCCCACACCCTCTTGTCTCCGGTTATAATACAGGACACAAGCTTTTTCTGCGTGAATGTCCAAGGAGTTTCCCAATCCTGCAGGAATATGCTCTTTTTTCCTTGCAGCTTGCCCTCCTGTTATCCTACTCCTCATGGACAGCACATATTCTACCAGTAACGCATGATATCCCTGTGTCCCTCCAGTGGGTCATCCTGGTATCTCCTTCTTTGCGTTTTTCTGTCCATTTACCATGTCAGAGTTCTACAGAACTCACGACTTGCTCTCTACAGACTGATGATATCTTCTGTTTTTTCACGCAACCATCCTGGTTATTTCACTGGATAGCATTCCTGCACCCTCTTAGCCCGGAGGAATAGATTCTCTATATATTTTTTCAAGTAGGTTCCACCTTCTTGTTATTAGATGAATCTTTCTCCTTCACATCTCTTATGTGAATGTTCTCATGGGGCTTAGTTGCTGACATGTATCTTCAGACTTATATATTCATGTATGTATATATCTCTATATATTCTATACATACATATGTCTGTAAGCTGTGTGTGCATAGGTTATGCCCCTATATATATCTATATTTATATATATATCTATATCCCTCTATCTATGTATGTCGAGATGCTTTTTATAGGTAGATATGTATTACATACCATCTCCCTAACTGTCTATGCTATAAAGGTTTACCTTCTTAGAGGTTCCAGACAGTGGGCTGGCATATCTTCATACTGTCCCTCAGTATGTGGGGGCTGTTATGCACACAACCACTACTGTGGTACTAACAGCTCCACTTTACTCTAGGTCTCGCTATCCCTGAAACATCATGCTTCAATATCTTTCCTATCTCTCACCAGCTAGGAAAGACAGTGTAGATCTTCAGTAGTTCTGAGGTTTCAGCCCTTCACAAATTTGTCCTCCTTGGGAATGCGGGCTTTTTTCCTTACCCCTTCTTCCCTCCAGATTGATTGTTTACATTATCAGAATATAGAAAGACTAGGGGACATGCAATGAAGCTACAGGGTAAACTATTTAAGACTAATAAAAGAAAATATTTTTTCACTCAACGTGTAATCAAACTCTGGAATTTGTTACCGGAGGATGTAGTAAAGGCTGTTAGTGTAACTGGGTTTAAAAAAGGTTTGGACAAGTTTCTGGAGGAAAGGTCCATAAACCATTATTAAGAAGGGACCCAGGATATCAATTCTTGACCCAGTACAAGCATTGTGGAACCTGTGTCTTTTGGGGAAACTGCTAGGTACGTATGACCTAGGTTGGCCACTGCTGGAAACAGGAAACTGAGCTTGATGGACCTTGGTCTGACCCAGTATGGCATATCTTATGTTCTTATGTACTGAACAGATTTCTGTCACATACTTCTCGTTCTGAAAAACAAAATTTGGATATTGTCCCAGATGGTCCTGCGTATTAGGAAAATGATCAAAAGTGTTGTTTGCAAGGTCAGTCATCATTAGCTCAAATTTGCTCTTGTAGGATGAAACTGTACTCATCATCTCGCCAATGCATTTGTTTTTACTTTGTAGTTCAAGGTTCATATCACTTAGTTCGCCTCTAAAGTCAGTGAGAAATGCCAGATCACATAACCACTCCTCATCTTCCAACTCTGCTTTGTCATCTCCCCTCTCCTTCAAAAACTTCTTATTTCATTCAGCAAATCACGAAATGTTTGCAGAAATTTGTGCCTACTTAGCCACCTTACATCTGTGTGCAAAATGATTTCCGCTGCCCCTTCATCAAGAGTAAGATTGAAAAGCTGTCTTTGAAGTGATCTTCCACTGAATCGAACTTACAATTTTGAAAGTGATGTCCATGATAGTCTTTGTATTGAGTCTCTTGCTTGCCAAAACTTGCTGGTGAATGATGCAGTGGTAAGAAAGGAAATCTGGGAAGTCGTCATGCTTTCTACAGAGGGCTATGAAACCTCACCTGTCATTGTCAGCTGCTTCAAGAAAACAATCTTTTACAAATTCCCCTTCAGTAAAAGGTTTGCATTTCTTTGCGTTCAGGTTGCTGACCTTGAAGGATGCTATGGTAGCATTGACCGAATGTGACCTTGGCTTCACCATCAACTGTTGCTGAGTAGCCAATTTTGATTTAAGTTCTTTGAGCTTCAGTTCACTTTTGGGTGGAAAATCAGCATCAAACTTATTGCTATGCAGAGCCTTATAATGACGTTCCAGATTACCCTTTTTGGGCAAGGATACTGGGGCGTTACAAATTAGACAACAACACTTGTTTTTCACCATGATGAAGAAGTAGTCCATGTCCCATTCATCATGAAAGTGGTAAGTTTTGCTCTTCTTTGGAACACTCATCTTCGTTATATTGGGGTGGCTGGATGTAAGAAGGCCAAATCTGCTAAGTTAGTATAAACACTGGCTGAATCTGGTCCAAAACTGTCACTATCCCAAAGAATTAAAGATCAACAGGAGCTGAAGACCTCTGGATGATATGCAATACAAGGACTGGAGATGCCAAAACCACACATGCAGTTCTAAAAGTAAAAATAAGAATTCATCATACTGGCACTAATAATCAAATGCCACCAATCAACAAAAAAACTCAAACACCTGTCCAGCAAACCAGATAAAATCAAATACTGCCAAACAAGTTCAAATACCACCACATGCGATTTAATAAATTCTGCAAACAGTGTAGAATCAACGCAAAGGCTAGGCAAAATAAAATTGCAGAGGCAAGCAAAAGTCACAGTGGTTTGAACCAATTTGAAGGCAAGGCATAGGCAAGTTAGAACAAAATTGGAAAAGCCCGCCAAAATCACCAAATTCTTGACACTTTGTTGTGTCTGCCCGAAAACGTTTAATGAAAGCGAACTATAAAGCTACCAACGACCAGCACACGACACAACTAATATGGTAAATGTATTACTACTACTACTCAGCCTTTATATAGCTCTACCAGTCGTTATTCAGGTAAAGCCCGGGCAAATGGATATTGCCCGGTATATAACACACTTCTAAGGGGTGTTGGTGTGGGGGCAGGAATGGGTGATTCTGAGAGGCAGGAGACCAGGTATGACACCGGGCATGTGGCGTCTCATCGCGGAGCACGGGCAGCGGCCCCCTGGGGTACCCACAAACTATTGACACAAAAACAACAAGCACCCCCAATACACCCGCAGGCAAGATTCTTGCAGGCATGGAAAAAAGACAGGCAAAGGATCAGCAGCGGCGGTAAGCCCTCGGCAGACGACCTGCCGGCACGAGCTCTCTCCTAGCAACGGGGCAAGCTGCTGGAGAGATGGAGCCAAGTGGGGCTGGTGATCTACCTCTGACCATAGATCACGATCTACCTGTTGGACATGCCTGCCATAAAGAATCAATCTACATTTACTCATTCCACTCCATTCATTAATTTATAGACCTCTATCATATCTCCCCTCAGCCGTCTCTTTTCCATTTGAAAAGCCCTAACCTTTTAAGCTTCTCCTCAGAGGAGTATCCTTCCATCCACTTTACCATTTTGGTGGATCTACTCTGTACCTTTTCTAATTCCGCTATATCCTTTTTAAGATATGGCAACCAGAATTGTACACAATATTGAAGATGTGGTCGCACCATAGAACAATACAGAGGCATTATAATATCCTTTGTCTTATTCTCCATTCCTATCCTTATGATTCCTAGCATTTTATTGGCCTTCTTGGCTGCCACTGCACACAGGCCGGAGGGTTTATTTATTTAACAATCTTTTATATACTGCAACCTTCCAGTGATCAGGTGCGGTTTACATATAACAGTCACGGAAACAGGTAAACATTTCTGTTTTTTTTTTTTTAAACTTTATTTATAAACCATCATATACATAACTTTCGATACAATTCAAACAATTCAAACAGTACGCCGCAGCAGAGTGGGATCTTATCTCCGCCGCAGCACATACAACAAACAGTCATGTAAATATAACAGGGCACATAACACCTGTAGTCTTTTAATTTTTTTGTTTTTTTTAAATAGTCTATAGTACCCCCCTTAGTTTACCCAACCACCCTATTCCCCCCTCGTCGTCGCAACCTTTAACCCCACCCAATATCAACCATAAACCCCTCCTAGGTCCTCTCTCCCTCCCTCCATCCACTCCCGGTCTCTTTGAACCTTAGTAACCTATATTTACTATTTCATTCCGGCAGCGGGAGCCCAAGCTCTGAATGTAGGGTTCCCATATCAACATAAAAGTGGACCACCGCTTCACTGAGCCCCGAGCCCTCCAGCGCTCTGCAAGCTTCAGCTGATGGAAGTTATTGCGCCATTCTGAGAACGTGGGCGGGTGTCGATCTCTCCACCTGTGGAGAATCGGACCCTTCCCCACCAGACAGGCTTTACGCACCAATAACCGCCCCCATCTCCCACTGGGTAGGGTTTGATGTAGTTGATCAAGAATAACTAAAGCTCCAGTCCACGGAAACCTCTGCTGTAACAACCCCATAAGGTATCTGCGAATATGGGACCAGTATGGAAGGATGCGCCTGCACTGCCACCACATATGAGTTAGGGAGGCCAATGGTAGAGAGCATCTAGGGCAAGACCCATCTTGTGTAATATGACTCCTCAACACTCGGCGAGGTGAAAAATATACTCTTGTCAGGGCTTTATATTGAATTTCCCTCCATCGCGCTCCCTCCACCAATTCCACTATCCGCCCCACCGCCGCACCTATAGTGCCTGGCTGCACTGCCCGCCCCAACTCTTCTGCCCAGGCCGTCTCAGCCCTCCCATAATCCGGCCGTACCCCAAAGCACTCCAGCCGAGTCTTCAGTCCCCTTATCGCTGGAGGTGCATCGCCACCAAGGTCAAAAAATTCGAGAATCTGCGCCGATCTGTCCGCCCCCAGTTCCTCTCTGGGCAGCGTTGCCACATAATGGGAGAGCTGGATGTTTGCAAAGTATTGAGTGGGGGCAATTGAAACTCCTCACGAAGCTCGAAAAACGACTTGCATTTGCCAGTAAGGTCCACTACATGCCCTATGTGTCGTAGTCCCTGTCGGTGCCATAACTGAAATGCCTTGGAGTCAGAACCCGGCCGGAAATGTACGTTTCCGCGAATAGGCAGCCAACTAGACACTTGCCAGTTCCGCTGCCAGAAGCTATTTAATTGTCGCCAAGTACGGCGCAACGCATTTAACATAATATTACTCGTAAAGCGCGTTGGTAGTTGCGCACTGTCCACGTGCAGAACCCCCACCAGTGAGAAAGGAGCTACAAATGCTGCTTCTAGGTCCCGCGGCGTGTATATGTCGGTATCCCCCAGATAGTCCCCAACATTTCTGTTTTTACATTAAACATTACATGAATTATGTACATTTTAACTTTAACAATTAAACTTTGAAGAACTATGTACAATCAACTATGTACAATCAGCGAAAGTGAGTTCAACGAGGAAGGTAGCGATTTATAAACATTGTAGGCTGTGTTAAAGGTCGTAGTATCATGGGACAATGTGGTATTAGGCTCAATGTATTATCCCTTTTCGTTTTGGTGATGGGTATTCGCTAGTGGGCCGTAGTAGGAGGTAAAGAGGTGAGTTTTTAATGTTTTTTGTAGATCTTTAAGATCGGTTAAGACTCTGATTTCATCAGGTAGTGAGTTCCAGAGTATAGGTGCTGCATGGGAAAACGCTTTTTTTATTGGTTGTTTTTTTAGTCTTTGTGAACTCTTTTGGAATCCTTATTTTATTGGCGTTGCCTCTTCTCTGAGCTGAATGAGGTATGTCTTTAATGAGTAGTTTATTTAGTGTAGCTGGGGCAGTGTTATTTAAAGCTTTAAAGGTGGTTATTATTAATTTATAGTTTATTCTGCATTGAATAGGGAGCCAGTGTAGTTTGACTAGATAGGGTGATATGTGCTCAAATGGGTGTACCTTCATTATGATTCTGGCTGCAGCGTTTTGGGCCAGTTGGAGCCTTTTGATGTTTTGGTTAGTTGTGCCAAGTAGAGAGAGGTTGGCAAAGTCAAAATGTGGTGTGATAATAGCTTGAATGATGCTCATGAAGTCTTGCAGGTGGACCAATGGGCGTAATTGTTTTAGTACTTTGAGTTTAAAGTATATTTTCTTCGTGGTATTTCTTATGTGGGTGTTCATACTAAGGTGTGTATCTAAGATAACCCCTAGGTATTTTATCTTGTTTTTTTATGTGAATTTCATGTTTCTGAAGTTTAATGTGGGTAGGGGGTGTAAGATTTGTTTTTTGTAACAATCAATATGTCTGTTTTGGAATGGTTAATAAAAAGGTTGTGGGCTTCTAGCCAGGTTGTTAGTTCATTGAAGCAATCTGTTAATAGTTGAAGTGGAAGCGTAGGGATTGTGAAAGGAATGTACAACATGATGTCGTCCGCATATATGTGATATTGGATTTTGAATTTTTTAAAGATGTTGCGAATTGGTTGTATATAAATATTAAAAAGGAGTGCAGAGAGGGCAGAACCTGGGGGGAGGCCTATTTCCTATTTGTATGTGTTAGAGGTTTCGGTGTTAATCCTGACAGTTTGAGTTCTGTTGGATAGGTACGATGTGAACCATTTATGTACTATTGAGTTGGCACCTATTTGAGCCTATTGAGCATTAGTGTATGGTGAACACTGTCAAATGCTGCAGATATGTCCAGAAAAAGTAGTAAGAATGCATTTCTAGGGTTGTCTATTCCTCTTACTAGGGTGTCTAGGAGTACTGTTAAGAGTGTATCTACTCCATGACCAGGGCGAAAGCCATATTGTTGGTCATCAAGGGGAGCTGATGTGTCAATGTGTTCCTGTGTTTGGGTTTGAACTACTTTTTCTATGAGTTTGGCCATAAAAGGTATACTGGAAATGGGTCTCAATGTGTTATCCACGATGACGCCTAAATCTTTTTCCTGGGTAATGGTTCCTAATGTGGAACACTGCATTATGTAACCATAGTTTTAGTTGTTTCCTAGGTGCATAACTTTATACTTGTCCATAATAAATTTCATCTGCCATTTGAATGTCCAGTCTTCCAGTTTGTCAAGGTCCTTTTCCAATTTTTCACATCCTCTTGGGGCCTGATATTCAAAAGGCATTTACACGGTTAACAGCCAGTTATTCGTCCCCCTTGCTGTCCCCGACAAAGCCTCCCTGTATGACCAAGGTGTTTGTATGGGGAGGCTTAGACGGGGGTGGGAAGGTGCGGTGCAAAGGCAGAGTTTTGGTGGGCAATGGGTGGTCCACGGCCCCAGACATACAGGGCTGGTTTTGAAGTCGGCCCTGTACATCTTTGGCCTGCAGACTGTACAGGGGATGTAGTCCACTTTGGAAGTGGAATAAGTCCCTCTAGATATCGGGGGACAGGAGGCCTGGCTGGGATCAAAATGATGAGGGGTGCAGGAGATTCCCTGCAGCCCGATCTTGGCCATGGGAGGCCAGATT
The DNA here is from genome assembly GCA_033557465.1 of Ichthyophis bannanicus. Lineage (NCBI taxonomy): Eukaryota > Metazoa > Chordata > Amphibia > Gymnophiona > Ichthyophiidae > Ichthyophis > Ichthyophis bannanicus. Next base: position 46,365,360 of record CM066046.1, read on the forward strand.
GGGGGTCGGGCTGCAGGGAAAGGTGAAAGTGGTCAGCAGCCAGGAATCACAGCTCCTGAATGGAGCCATGGTGCCATGGCAACCGGACACCATGGCACCACAGCTCCATTCAGGAGCCTGACTTAGCTGGGCTAGACCTAGAATCACATTCCAGCCTGCATGTACAAGCCTAGAAATGGATCTGACCCCGCGGGGGCAAGACGTGCCCCGCAGGATCAGAATTGAATCTACCTCTGTGCGTTCGGTTCCGACCAGACGCACAGAGGCCGGGACGCACAGTACAGAAAGTGTCTCCACTTATTCTACTTGTATGCTAAGCTATACTCTAATTCAATTTAAATAAAAAAGCTCTTTAGAAATAGTTATTTCAGTAACTATTTACTCTATTTTTCTTTCTATGCTAAACTATACTCTAATTTGATTTAAATGAAAAGCTCTCTGGTGGTACTAAGACCTGACTGACTCAGCAAACACACTGAATTCTAAAATACACACTTATTTTCTTTAACCCAAAGATTACCATTTTTCCCCAGGATTTAGATTATGTTTCAGAAGATAAATATTTACAAATACAGATCTATTTGCAGTTGTAGTAGTCCCCCTGGGTAGTCCTTCAACACTCAAACTATAAGTGTCTCTGTGCAAGAATGATAGTATGGGAAGATATGTCCTTTGCAGCCATCCTCTGCTCTCTGTACAAATCCCACAGGATCTTATCCAGGCAGTCCATGATTGCATCTTGTCCCCCACTCAAGCGGTCTTTCCATTATAGTTTCCTATGCTGGGTTAAAGTCCCCAGTTCTAGGAAAATGACATACTGCAGAACTGTCTTTACCCCTCTCCTGGTGTTTTGTGGTATTCCTTATGTTTCTTTGCTACTCTCCCACTAGCATGGAGTCTTTCAGTCAGTGTTTTAATTTAATTTAATTTTCAAATGTATAGTCCGCCTCTTGCAGTTATAATTATAAAATCCTCACTCATAAATTAATCCCAACCTCTAAACCTTCTCCTCCATAGCCATTAATCCCCCCTACTTGTAACCTAAAGGCCTAAGTCCCATTTCATCATAATATCTCAATTAATAAAATATTAGTATTAATTTAAATGGGTTGTATAACCAGATTCTAAGTTTAACCCCGCTAACTACTACATAATAAATTCCTTAAAAGACTTTAAAAAAATCAAGCTTTCAATTGCTTCCTGAAGTTTAAAAGCACCTTTAATGTCTTTAAGATCATCAGGCAATATATTCCATTGACTGCTACAGAAAAACAAGCTTTCTGTGTCCTATTAAGACTAATGTTAGCACAGCTTTACCCATCTCCTGATGCCTTTGGATCTTCCAGCTAGTGTTAGTCATTGCGCCACTCTTGAAGTCATGGAGTGTTGGAGCCCCTGCAGCGGATGCCTGCCAGCATATTTTAGGCAAGTTTGATAAAAATGGACTGGAAATCTCACTGTTACAGTGCAAGATTTCTTTTCCCAATGACTTTAAGGGACCTGAATGATCCAAATGATTTGTAGTGTGAGATAAACTTAATGGATGATTGATCCAAAATTGTTTGTCATCCATATTCCTAACAGTCACCTAGTCCTTAGGCAGCAAGTTCTTGGGGGCAGAAGAGAGCAGCTATAGTGAAAGTGAAACAAATATACGCGTGGAAGTCTATTCCCTCTTGGACATCAAGCCCCTTGTGCGACTGGGCAGAACTGGGGCATACAGTAGTAGACCGATTCTGATCCCGTGGGAGCATCTATCCCCCATGGGATCAGAATCGGGTCTACCAGCCTGGACTTGCAAGCCAGCCCCAATTCTGATCGGCCGCACGCCCAGCCGCATACCCGGCTAACTCAGCCTGGCTCCGCAATGGAGCTGAAGTGCCGTGGTGTCCCATCGCTATGGCACCATGGCTCCATTATGGAGCCGCAAATGCTGGCTGCTGCCGATTGTCCTATCCCTGCAGCCAGATCCCCGAACTGGCTTCTCATGGCCAGTGTCCGGCTATGGGGAACCTCCTGCAGGATTCCCAATCTTGTTCCCGCTGGCCGCCACCACTACCCCGTGTCCTCTGAGGTGAAATAAGTCCCCCGTCTAACCAACCTACCCCGGATGTACAGGGCCGACCTCAGAATCGGCCCTGTATATCTGGGGTGACAGCTCGCCCATGCACGGCCCTCATTTGGCCTACTGCCAGCCCCCTCCCACCACTGTCTAAGGTTCCCCATACAACTTCACTGTTCATACAGGGAGCCTTGCAGGGGGACGGCAAGGAGGATGAATAGCGGGGATGCACATCCAGACAGGGCATATATCTCTGCTATTCGTGGCTCAGAATAGATCCCATAGTCAAAGAAACATCAATTGTGGGTCTTTACCTGCAGGAAGGATGAGCAAATTTCAGATAATTCATTATGGGGATTATTTTAGAAGCCTTATTTGTGATTTCCATATGTAAAATCTGTCATTTACAATTGGAAATAGCCATTTTAGAAAGGGTTGAATCTCCACGTGGATGTCCTTACAATGTGGACATTTGAATGTGTGTGTTGGGGGTGTGGTTAGGGAGTGACCTGCGTGGATTGAAAACCTACACATGTATTTCCCATTTTAGATATGGAATACATGCGTATGACGGCAGTTGTCCATGTCAGCATTTACACCTGCTCTCTGACACATTTAGGTTTTTAAAAAGTGCTTGTTTTTGGCCAATCCTTAATCCCCTATTATCTATTTAGTGCTCCACATTAAAATTAAATAAAGACAACAACAGCTGTAGTTAACTAATGTCATTTATATGTGGAGTTTGCAAGTGGCTGTCATACGTGCAGGCACCTGCATGTGGAAGTTGCTGAGCTTGCCTTCTAATTTTTTTCCACTTGTACATGTGCAGAATGGCTCCTCTGGCTTCGCACATTGGCACATACATGTGCACTCCTGCACCTCCTTCTTTGTATTCTAGAAACGGCGCCACATTTAGCAGAATCTTTTTTGAAAATACCGCCAGAAGTATAAATGTCGTGATCTTGATGTCTCAGTTCCGAATTCCATGCCTCTTCTGAAATCTGCCTTTGCGTGTATATGTTTTGAAATGACATGTTCAGATTTAAAAGTACAATGTCAAACTATAGGAGGGTTTAAGTTAAGGGAGGGTTTATGTTAAGGTAATCACGACTCTTGAGTTTAATTATCCAGATTTCAGGGGAGTATCCTAGAGTAATGCTCCTCAACTTTCTCCTGGAAGCAAACCTAGCAGTCAGGTTTTCAGGTAAAAAAAAGGTGCTGAGGAATAAGCATAATATGGAGGAATGGTGATAATTATTGCCTTCTAGCAGAGAAGTCAGAGTGGCATTAAGATCAGTAGCAGTGTGTACCAAAGCCAGCACAATGTATGTATGCCATTATAGCCACACATGAACCACCTCTAGTGATCTTTGGATTTGAATTTGGATTTTAGATTTATTACTTGACTTTTCCAAATCTGATTTCAAGGTGAGCTACATGGCATGTGAGTTATTTCCCTGCCCAGATCTGGTTACACTCTAGTTCTATCTGAAGCAATAGAGGCCAAAATGACTTGCCCAAAGTCGCAAAAGAGCATGTTTTCTAAGCTGTGCTACTTGTTAACATGGCTGATAGCATGCTCTGCGTTATCAGCGCAGGGAAAATGCAGATAGTGCAGCGATTTTCTGCGCTATCTGCACAAAATGCATTAACTGCCAGATTGGGCAAAAAATGGACAGAGAGTGAACATGTCTGCACTGTGTAGTTACTGTGGGCATCACCAGCGCACGGTAACCGTCAAAGTTGCAGACAGTGCGAGTGCAAATAACACTACCTCAATGGTGCTGCTGGGCCATGCTCACTGCAATTTCGCTGTGATATCTGCAGGGGAAATGCTATGCACAACCCCCAACAGATAGTGTACTGCATTTGCAGCTAATGCAGTGCTGTTAAAGCACTTTAGTAAACCTACCCCAAAGAGTGGCAGTTATAGTTTGGAGGTATGTCTGTGGCAGTCTGGGGGCTAAAGAAAGCTAGTAACATTGTCAAGATGTAGTTAAATATCCAAGAGTGGTTCAGCTGCTTGACATCAAGTAGCTGCTCCTTGCTCTATCCACCCAGATACTGCAGTGAATGCATGAGAATTCCAGGGCTGCTGGAAGAGAGGCTAATAAATCTGCCTGGGTTGAAAGATTGTGGTCAAGCACCCCAAAGAGCAGAGTCCCAGCCAGAGTGATTAATCGGCTCCAGCTGAAACATACATCACATTAAAATACAGCCTATCAGCAAGCTTCTGAGATATATAGAGAGGGAAGGAGACAGAGGATGAGAAAAAGGAGAAAGAATAGGAGTGAATAATGGGCTGCATGGAGGTTCCTAGAAGCCCACTGTTAATTATTTTATAAAACTAAAATGACTTATCCGGCAGCAAAGAGCTGGTGAGAGCCCTTTGATAAGAAGTTGATAGTATTCCGCAAAGGAAAAATTCAGAGTCTGGTAGCAACACGAGTAGATCTAGAAAAAGTAGTGCAATTACCAGCAATCAAAATGTATCAAGCAACAAAGCTAAAGATTAGAATGAGGAAATAACTAGTGTCTCATGCTATAAGAAAATCTTAAGGACAGTTTTCAGTGATGGCAATGGTTGGGCTTTTAAAGTGCTAGCCTCAACATTTAAAAAAATACTTGCACTCAGCACCGATAGGCAGCAGAACCAAATATATGTAGAATTCAGTCTTTGCTACCAGCTATAGGTATGACAGCAATATTCAGCCTCTGCAAAAAAAAATCTATGTTTTTAAAATAGAGGTTGAACATTGCTACTATGCATATAGTTAGTTGTTCCACCCTTATTCTACTCGAAGACTGTCCCAGCACTGTCTGGATAGTGTCACAGCACTTAGAGGGATTTTTGCCAGCATTAATTGGATAGTGAGCATGTGCATTATTTTTCATACATAGAAAAATTGACGAAAGCATGATTTTTGGTTCATTCCAGCATCAACTAACGGTGCGCACGCTTTGGAAATTTGCACGAGCTGTCATTCGTGAACTTCATTTTCGTCATGCAAATGCATACGGCCAGACAAATCACAGTCAATCTGAGGGGGGCAGGAGGTCAAGGAGGGTTCTCAGCAGCACAACAAGAGGCACTTTAGCCAATCATGCTGTAAATCCATGACAGGCAGACAGAGAAAGCTATCCCTGCTTGAGTTATGCAAATTCCATGGCTGATAAGTCACAGCAAGGCTGGAACACACACCCCTGCCCAAGCCCCAGAGAATCATTTTGTCTCCGAGCTTTAGAGAGTGAAGAAGCAATGCTGGCTGAGATTTAAGATTCGAAAAGAGAAACAAATAGCAGCTCAGTTGGGACTGAGGATTAGAAAGGAGAAATAAGCTTGGCTGCAGCTAGGGTTTAGAACTGGAACAGAGAAAAAAACAGCAGCTTGGTTAGTGCCATCTCTGGATAAGTATTGGAAAAGAGAAACAAGCGGGGGAAGTATGTAGAGCAGGGGTCTCCAACTCCGCTCCTGGAGAGCACCAAACCAGTAAAGTTTTTGGGATATCCCTAATGAATTTGTATGGAATAAATTTGAATACAGTGGGGGCAGTGATGCAAATATATTTCATGCATATTCATTACATAAAAAAACTTTCAGATCAGAAAACCTTTAAAAGACAGTCAAACTAAAACATTCACAATTGCCAAAAAATGATCAAAGAATCAGGCAGGTTTCATATAGGACTGGTTTCCTCAATGAGACCTGCCTGATTGTTTGCTCATTTTTTGGCAATTGTGAATATGGGATGCAGAGTGGAGGAGTAGCCTAATGGGTAAAGCACTGTCTGGGGAACCACGAGACCAGGGTTTTATACCCACCAGCACTCCTTGAGCAAGTCACTTAACCCTCCATTGCCTCAGAAGAATCCAAGTTCAATGTCCCTGTTTAATGTACATTTCCAAGTTTAAGTTACAATGTAAACCACGTTGAATAAATGATAAAGTGGTATAAAAACCCTGATAAATATTCCAAAAACCTGACTGGTTTGGTGCCCTCCAGGTCTAGAGTTGGAGACTCCTGATGTAGAGCATAGTTCATGGTAATCCTTTCCACGCCCTCTGTGTGTTTGTAGTTGTATGTGCATGGCCTGTGTATATGTGTCTTGTGAATGTGGGGCCCAATATTTAATTACAGCAGCTAGTTATCACCGCTGAACCTTAGACCCAGATATTCAATGCTGGGACCATATCCAGCCATCAGCATTGAATATCTGGGTCGGCTGGATAGCCAGGAAACTAAGCGGGCAGCAGCGATATTCACTGATGAAAAGTTAGGACAGTCTTTATTGCCTCTGACTCTTGCCATCGATATTCAGCGATGACATCGATATTCAGCGATGAAAGGACAGTATTGCGTCTGACGTTCGCCATCGAGGGATAACCAGGCAGTGGCTGAATATCACCGCTGACCAGTTATCTCTGTGTGCCACCCCTGAAATGCCCCGATGATAGCTGGTTAGCATTGGAGCATCTAGAAGTGGCACCCACAGATAGTCAGCACCACTAACGGTGAGGGTGCTGCTGAATATCCCGTTCAGCATGATTCAGGTCTGCTAACTGTGTTACTTGTTTTAAATATCTGGCCCATGGTATCTGTATGAGTGAATGTGCATATGCATGGACGTTTATCGCTGTTTTGTATGTATTACACCTCCCCACCTGAGCATGGAGGATAGCTATCACCCCTCTGCTGTGAGATCCTTGAACTTCCATGCTTTGAAAATGTTCACTTTCAGGCATTCAAACATCGTTGCTATCAGTGTCTTTACTTTATGAGTTTTCCTCTGCTAAATGGTTTGCAACTTGTCGTGTTGTGAGGGCTTGTGTGCATCAGTGATGCTGAGAGCTACGCTATTGGTAGTTTAACTACTGTCAGGGTCGCCCAAGATGGATAGGACTCAGCTGAGGTGCCAGACCAAGACAAACCACCCATCTGGGCAGAAGCAGAATGGGATGGTGTTGAAGGCGGAGGATCACATTTCTGTGACAATGGCAACACTAGAATTATCTGCACAAAGGAAAGGCCTAATGAAAAAAACCCTCCTCAATGATGGAAATATAATATTGTAATGAAAGCCACCAAAGAAATAAACCCACAAATCTATATAAATTTTTGTTTTGTCGAAGCCCACCGAGGGGAGGCTAGAACTGTTTACCTAGCCCCCTCCAGACGGTACCGTCTGGAGGGGGCTAGGTAAACAGTTCTAGCCTCCCCTCGGTGGGCTTCGACAAAACAAAAATTTATATAGATTTGTGGGTTTATTTCTTTGGTGGCTTTCATTACAAAGGAAAGGCCTGGCATCCTACTTCCCTATTTTGCCATGAAAACCCAACGGATGGTCACAACAAAACAAATTGCACTATAGTGCTGGAAGATGAGACTCACAGGTTGGAAGGCACTCATCTGGCTACTGGGGAGTAACTGAAGACTTTTAAAAGTAAAGCCAGCATTTATGATGTGGTTGAATCAAAACCCCCAGGACATCTGACTGCTGATGTAGCTGTACATGAAATGAGAGTCAGAAGCTGCAAAGATACATATTAGGACATGGAACGTATGAAGCATGAACCAAGGGAAGTTGGAGGTGGTCAAGAATGAAATGGAACGTATACAACTCGATCTGTTGGGTGTTAGCGAATTGTCATGGACTGTCATCGGGCACTTTGCATCTGATGATCACGCGGTCTACTATGCTGGAAATGAAAGACAAAGAGGAAATGGTGTTGCATTTATAATCAAAAAGAAACTTGCAAGAACTGTAATGAAATACAATGCAATCAGTGAATGCTTAATTTCTATTCGTGTATGAAGACAAAATTATAATTCAGGTATATGCCCCAACAACAGTTGCATAAGATGTTGAAATTGATGAATTCTATGAACAAGTATAAGCTGAAATTGACAGAACATGCAAGCAGGATTTCCTGATAGTAATGGGTGACTGGAACGCAAAGGTTAAAAACAAAGAAGAAGGCAAAGTGGTTGGAAAATATGGACTTGACAACAGAAATGAAGCTGGAGAAAGACTGATAGAATTCTGCAAGACCAACGATCTATTCATCTCAAACATCTTCCAGCAACATAAGCGACGACTGTACATATGGACTTCACCCAATGGATTATACAAAAATCAAATTGACCACATCTGTGGAAGTCACCAATGACAAGCTTTATAAAATCAACAAAGACAAAACCTGGAGCTGACTGTGGTACAGGTCACCAACTATTAGTATGCAAACTCAAGCTAAAGTTGAAAAAGAGCAAGTCACTCATGAATGTAGCAAAATAGGACCTTGAGAATATACAACCAGAATTTAAAAACTGCTTGCAAAATTGATTTGCTGCTTTAGATACAAATGACAGAGCTCTAGAAGAGTTATGGGATGACATCAAAAAGGCTGTGTTGGAAGAAAGTGAGAAGTCTCTACAAAAGGTTAAAGCAAAACGGATGACCGAAGAAGCTCTGAAAATTGCCCAGAAGTGCAGAGAAGCTAAAGCCAGAGGAGAAAGAGAGGCAATCACAGAACTCAACAGAGATTTCCAACATGCAGCAAGACAAGACAAGGAGAAGTACTGCAATGATAAATGCAAGGAAATAGAATCAGAAACTATTAGAGGAAGAACAAGATTGACTTTCCTAAAGCTACGAGACTTAAAGAAAAAATTCCAGCTTCGAATTGGAATGCTACAAGATGCTCAAGGATCCATGTTGAATGATGCTGAGAAGATCAAGAAAAGGTGGAAAGAATATACAGAGTCATTATACCATAAAGATCTAGTGGACTATCAGCTGTTTCAACATGTACCTTATGATCAGGAACCACTGGTGATGAAAGAAGTTGAAGCAGCATTGAAAGCCTTATCAAAGAACAAAGCACTGGGCATTGATGGCATCCCCAGTGAAGTATTACAGCAGTTGGCTGCAGCTGTTATCATACTTACAAGGATCTGCCAGGAAATTTGGAAGATCTGTGTTTATACCATTACTAAAAAAGGTGATCCAACTGATTGTGGAAATTATCGCACAATCACTCTGATCCTACATGCCAGTAATATTCAACTGAAGATTATTCAGCAGAGACTACAACCATACTTGGGATGAGAACTGCCTGAAATGCAAGCAGGGTTCAGGAAATGACGAGGAATGAGAGACATCATCATGGATGTGAGATGGATCCTTGAAAAGACAAAAGAATACGAAAAAAGATATTTATATGTGTCTTATCTAGTACAGCAAGGCTTTTGACTGTGTAACCATGAGAAACTCTGGGCCACATGAAGAAGCATGGGTATACCAGAACACCTGATAGTTCTCTTGCACAACATTTACATTGATCAAGAAGCAACAGTTTGAACAGAACAAGGAGAAACAGAATATTTTAAAATCAGCAAAGGTATTTGACAAGGCTGCATACTTTCCCCCTACCTCTTTAATTTACATATAAAGATTCAACTTGTTCAAGCCACATTATTTTCAATAACATCATATGGATGTGAAAGTTGGACAGTGAAAAAGATAAACAGGAAGAAAATCAATGCTTTTGAATGATGGTGCTGGCAATGAATACTGTGTAACCATGGACTGCCCAAAAAACAAACCAGTCAGTACTAGAGGAGATCCAACCTAAGCTTTCTTTAAAGGCTCAGATGACAAAACTTCAACTTTCATACCTTGGACACATCATGCAAAGAGAGAGATGTTAGAGAAAGATATCGTACTTGGCAAGGTAGAAGGTCAACGCAAGAGAGGAAGGCCAGCAATGAGATGGATCAATACAATAAACAGCAGCTACGGATACCAGTCTGTCAACAATGAGTCGCCTGACTGAAGATCGAACACAGTTTAGGACAATTATCCAGAGGGTCGCCATGAGTTGACACTGACTTGACGGCACTTAACAACAACAACAAAATGGAATCTGAGCTTAAATAATATTCCCTCTTTTATTTGCCCCGTGGAGGGTAATTTTGTACCCACATAAAACAATTTTTATAAAATTACACCACAATTCACATGCATAAAATTACTCACAATAACAAATAAAGTATACTTTTATGCAATACATGGGTAGGCAAGTTTTTGGGCAGAGGATGAGCAGTCACAAAATTTGTGTGACCATGCAGATTGTATGCGTGCACATTTACATCAGCTGCCAAGCAGATTTAAATGTCTGTGGCTTCAGTTTAGTAGCAATTTCTACTGCTTTACCCCAACTATTTTATAAAAGCACATGGATGCCTATGGGCTTTTATAAAATAGGCTACAAAAAGGTGCCTTGTTACTCTCTTAGCTTAGGTAACCTGTTGTAAAATTACTCCTATAACATACCACCAGAAAAAAGGAATAAACTACCCGCTTCCCATATAGTAAGATAGTAACATAGTATATGACAGCAGATAAAGACCATCATGGTCCATCTAGTCTTCCCAGCAAGCTGGAAAGAGTAGCTGCATTGCCTCTCCGTGCAGGTCACCCCTCCCCATGCCTTTGTTTAGGGGTGTGCCCACTAGTCCATATGGTCTATGAAGCTTCACCCATATGAGAAAAAAAAAAGTAAAAAGAAAACCTTCCAATTTCCAAACAGTTTAACATCGGTAAGGATCACTTTTCGTATATATATATATATATATATATATATATATATATATCTTTCAAAACACATTAATGATTTTGTAATTAGGGAAAGAGCCAAATATTGAGCAGTTTAAAAGGATAAGTGATTAAGAAAAATAAAAAAGTGCAGCAAAGTGAAATGACTTCAACTGGCCCCTTCATCATATTGCTATTTATCTTGTTGAAATGTACTTTTGTGGAATGTATTTAAAAAGATGCAAGAAGGGCAAAAGAAATGTATTAATCTGTCCTAGTGAGTTGATGAAGAGGTTGAGTAGAATGGATGAACATCAGTTAATTGCATCTGAATTTTATTGAAATTTGTTTTGCAAACCTTAGAATTACACTGATCCATCTTTAGCTTGGCTTTTTTTTTCTTACTCTTCCTTTTCTACTATAAACAGTGCTGGATTTATATTTATATAGCGGAAGGGAATTTTTTTTGGACTATTCTTGGATATTTTACCCTTCCTATTATATAGGTTATTGTGTTTTTGGATTTATATTTTGGGCACCCATAGGCATGGGGAGAAAGGAGAGCTCCCATTCTCCCCATCCCCCATTGCTGCCGCCCAGATCTTTTTCTCAGCTCCCTCTCTCACCTTTATATTTGCCTTTTCTTATAATGCTGGTACTGCAGCACTAACAGGTAACAGCAAGCTCGAAGTGAAAATTTAGCTTAGAACTTACCTGCATTTGTACACTGACAGGCACTACAGCTCTCTGCCCCTTCTCCCACATGCATGTCCCATTATCATGGGAACCCTTATGTGAGTGGGGTGTCATTAGGTTTGCCAATGTTTTGAAAGAGAAGAACCTGCCATCTGTGGCTAGCCATCCTCCACCCATGCCCACCCCCCTGCCATACCCATAAAAATAATTACAGAGAGGTCAATGGTGCAGGCTTTAGCATCTATAGGCTATATCAATGGGGGGGGGGGGGTACAAGAGGTTGAACTCTTCAGCATCTATTCAACCACAGTCCCCTTCTCAGGCCCCTCCAACACACATATGTTCTTCAATATGGTATTAAATTCAAACATATATTCTGCATTGACTGAATCCCAGCCCCTTCCCGAACAATCTGTGCAAAGTAGAGCAAAGCAGAGCTAGAACCTTCATCAGAAATATTACCATATGAGAAAAAATCCCTCTCAATACCAAGCATATTGTGAATTAATCCAGGCCAGTCCCAGAGTTGATTCAATCAGCCTCTGCTGCCTGAGCAAGCTTAGTCCAACAGACTCTACAAAGCTAAGCTTTCAAACTTTACTAGTTGCTGGTTTTTAATATACATTTTCATAACTTTTCCTTGCCTATCTATTGTCTGTTTTATTCTCTTATAAGATTACTTAGGTACTGTGGTGTGTTAGGGGAACTGTACCATGAAGGGGGACAAACACAGAAAAAAATAAAACAAACAAAAAAACCATTTTTCTATCTCTATCCCAGTTATATCTGTTCACAGCCACCTTGATCTACAGTCTAGTGACAAACAATCTAACTTTTGATTATAAGTTTAGGAATATTTAACTTGCCTACATTCCTTGCATAGACATTTTAAATCAGACATCTCAGTGTGCCCTCAGTCATATAAGGTCTACTTTTCAGTGGCACTGCATTCTTGATATTTATCTACTTGGAATTGAAGTATACATTTGCTTTTAGATTTGCAGAGACCTGGTTTCTTACTTAATTTTGTGGTAAAGCTATACATTTGAAAGATCCAGGGTCCAGTGGGCTGATACATAGATGTAAGATTTAATTTTGACCTTTTAAAGTTCCCATTGTTACAAGCTGCCTTACAAGGTGTGGTTAATTCAATCAGCCTCTGCCGCCTGAATAAGCTTAATTCAATCAGCCTTTGCTACCCGAGCAAGCTTACTCCAACAGACTCTACAAAGCTAACTTTCAAACTGTGTATGGGGCAGAAAAGCTGCATCGCATAATCAACTTTAATACATGGCTCCAAACCTGGTGCAAAAAGGAAGGGTTTAGATATATAGGCGACTGGGGAAATAGATGGAACAACAAGAGGCTATACTGTGTTGATGGACTACATCTCTCTGTCACAGGAAAAAGGATACTAAGTGAAAAATTCAGGCATTTAAACTAGGGAAAGGGGGTGATAGTTGGAAAAGAACAAGTTCAGGATGTCACTCTCAGCAAAACATAGAAACATAGAAATATGACAACAGAAAAAGACCGCATGGCCTATCTAGTCTGTCCTTCCATATCAACAACTACAACAGTCCCCTTTTTTCCTTTAGAGATCTTCTGTGTTTGTCCCATGCTTTTTTAAATTCAGTTACTGTCTTTATCTCTACCACCTCCACTGGGAGACTATTACATGGATCCACCACTCTTTCCGTAAAGAAATATTTCCGCATATCACTCCTGAATCTATTCCCCCATCAACCTCATCCCATGTCCCCTCGTAGCAGAACTTGCTTTCAATTCAAAGAGGCTCTCCCCCTGAACATTTATGCCACGGAGGTATTTAAACATCTCAATCACATCACCTCTATCCCGCCTTTCCTCTAAGGTATTAAGATCCTTAAGTCTGTCCTCATTGGAGGACAGACTTAACATTGGATACAGCCACAATATTAACCCACACATTAATGGCAAGTGGGAAGAGGCATGTAGAACAAAATCCATACCAAGTACAGGCAAGCCAGTTAACAAATACTGGAAAGCAATGAACACAAATACTCGAAGCCTAGTCAACAAAGTTCCTGACCTGGAAGCCCTAATGTTGGAAATGGACTTGGACATTGTGGCCATTACAGAAACATGGTTTAACAAATCTCATAAATGGGATATAGCCATAACTGACTATAACTTATTTAGGAGAGATAGAGAGGGTAGAAAAGGAGGAGGAGTAGCCCTATATGTCAAAAGCAGTATTAAGGATGCTGAAATGCAGGGCACATGTGGAAAAGAAGAAGTGCTGTGGATTGTGATGGAAAGAGGAGACGGCACTATCATCCATACTGGTGTGGTCTACAAGCTTACAACTCAAACCGAAGAAATTGATAGAAACTTGATTATTGATATTACAAAGGTAGCCATGAACAGGGAAGTGATTATATTGGGTGACTTTAATCTACCCGATGTGGATTGGAGTATTCCATCTGCGTTAGTGGAATTGTGGATGCATTAGTTAGATAAATGGTGATGGAACTGACCAGGGAAAGTTTGATGCTGGATTTAGTACTCACCAGTGGAAACAGCATGTCGAATGTCCAGGTGCGTGCCCAAGTGAGCACAGCGATCATCACATGGTGTGGTTTGAGATAAAAGTCAGGGCAGAGTCCAATTACAGCAAGCTCAAAGTCCTAAACTTCAAAAACGCTAACTTCAGTAAAATGGCCAAGTGCCTGAAGGAGGAGTTGGCAGCATGGGAGAAGGTAAGTGAAGTGGAACTGCAGTGGGCTAAACTAAAGGAGTCAATAAAAGGGACAACAGATACATATGTAAGGAAAGTAAATAAAAGCAAGAGGAAAAGGAAACCTATTTGGTTTTCCAAAGAAGTGGCTGCACAAATAAAGGCAAAAAACACAGCTTTCACAAAATTTGGAAATTCGCAAACCGAGAAACACAGAAAAGAATACAGGATAAAGCTAAAAGAGACAAAAAGAGAAATAAGGATAGCAAAATCAAAGACAGAAGAAAAGATGGCTAAAGATCTAAAGTGTGATGACAAAACTTCTTTCCAGTATATTCGGGAAAAGAGGAAGATCAGAGGTGGAATTGCAAGACTCAAAAGTGCCGAGAACGGATTAGTGGAAAATGACATTGAAAAAGTAAAAATGTTAAACAAATACTTCTGTTTTTACTCAAGAAAATCCTGGAGAAGGACCACTTGTGATTGAAAAATATACAAATGGGAATGATGTAGATACCAGATCATTCACAGAAGATGATGTGTTTCAACAGCTTGCAAAACTGAAAGTGAACAAAGCCATGGGACCGGATGGGGTACATACCAGGATACTGAAAGAGCTCAGAGAAGTTCTTGCAGGGCCTTTAAAGAATGTTTTTAATAGACCCTTGGACACGGGAGAAGTTCCACAGGACTGGAGAAGAGCTGATGTGGTACCTCTTCACAAAAGTGGTAGTAGGGAAGAAGTAGCAAACTACAGGCCACTAAGCCTTACCTCGGTTGTGGGAAAAGTAATGGAGGCACTCCTGAAAGAGAGATTATTTATTTATTTATTTAACTTCTCTTATATACCGCACTATTACATATCAGTGCGGTTTACAATAAAACAACATCTTACCATGTTCCCGGGCCACATAGAATTACATTGAACAAGGAAGGTTTCAACTTGGATTCAACAGGGGATAACATGTTTACAGTATTATTTACAGCATTATATACATTACATCTTATTTATTGAGTTTAGGCCATGTGTTATTCTGTATGGGCCAGCTTGGTTAATGGACTTTCTCAAAACCAACAGGTTGCATGATCCAAGGCAGCATGGTTTTACCAAAGGATGATCATGCCAAACAAATCTGATTAAGTTCTTTGACTGAGTGACCAGAGAACTAAATCAAGGGCATGCGATGGATGTGATCTACCTAGATTTCAGCAAAGCCTTTGATACTGTTCCTCCCAGGAGGCTTATCAATAAACAGAACAGCCTGGTGATGGGTCCCAAGGTGGTGAACTGGATCAGAAACCGGTTGACTAACACTACAGAAGGTGATGGTAAATGGAACTCACTCAGATGAAAGGAAGGTGATTAGTGGAATGTCCCAGGGATTGGTCCTGGGACCAGTACTGTTAAAGTAGCTAAACAGATAGAAAGGTGACAGTGAAAGCTAGAAGGATGCTTGGGTGCATAGAAAGGAATGGCCAGCAGAAGAAAGGAGGTTATAGTGCCTCTGTATAAGTCTTTGGTGTGACCTTATTTGGAGTATTGTGTGCAATTCTGGAGACCGCACCTTCAAAAGGATATAATCAGGTCAGAGTTGGTGCAGAGGGTGGCTACTAAAATGGTTAGTGGCCTTTGTTATTAAGCATATGAGGACAGACTTCAGGATCTTAATATGTATACTTTAGAGGAAAGCCAGGATAGAGGTGATATGATTGAGACGTTTAAATACCTCCATGGCATAAATGCACAGGAGAAGAGCCTGGTTGCCTCACGCGGCAAAGTATTGGTGGCGGCAACAAATACCCCCAAAACAGCCGCCTCACTCCGCCTTTAAACTTAAAAAAAAAAGTGGAAGGCTGCTGCCGCTGCTGCTTGGCAGTGGCAGATTCAACCCCCGCCACCACCCCCCATTGCCCCCACGGGAATCCCTGCAAATTGCCTGATAGTCGGCGGCCCCGGCTCTCCCGAGCTGCGAGAAAGAACTGCCTTTCCTTTCTTTCCCACGGCTATGGTAAAGTTGAGCCCGGCGCCGCTGAGGGTAAACAACATTATTTCCTGTGACAGGTGCCGCCACAATACTTGTATTGGGTCAAGCAATGGATTTCCTGGGTCGTCTTTAATAATGGTTTATGGACCTTTCCTTCAAGAACTTGTCCAAACCTTTTTTAAACCCACTAACAGCTTTTACTACATCCTCTGGTAACAAATTTCAGAGTTGATTATGCATTCAGTGAAAAAATATTTTCTCTTATTATTCTTAAATGGGTTGCACTGTAGCTTCATTGCATATCCCATAGTCATTCTAGTTTTTGATGGCGTAAACAATCGATCTACGTTTACCCGTTCCACTCCATTCATTCATTTATAGACCTCTACCATATCTCCCCTCAGCCGTCTCTTTTCCAGGTTGAACAGCCCTAACCTTTTAAGCCTCTCCTCATAGGTGTACCTTCCATCCCCTTTACCATTTTGGTGGCTCTTCTCTGTACCTTTTCTAATTCCGCTATATCCTTTTTAAGAAATGATGACCAGAATTGCACCCAATATTCAATGTGCGGTCACACCATAGAATGATACAGGCATTATTATATCCTTTGTCTTATTCTCCCTTCCTTTCCTTATGATTCCTAGGATTTTATTTGCCTTCTTGTCCACCGCTACACACAGGGCGGAGGGTTTCAATGTGTTATCCACGATGACATCTAAATCTTTTTCCTGGGTGGTGGTTCCTAATGTGGAACCTTGCATCGTGTAACCATAGTTTGAGTTGTTCTTTCCTAGGTGCATAACTTTGCACTTGTCCACATTACATTTCATCTGCCATTTTGATGCCCAGTCTTCCAATTTATCAAGATCCTCTTGCAATTTTACACAATCCTCATGGGTTTTAACAACTTTAAATAGTTTTGTGTCATCTGCAAATTTGATAACCTCACTCGTTATTCCCCTTTCCAGGTCATTTATGAATATGTCAAAAAGCAGCGGACCCAGCACAGATCCCTGGGATACACCACTAT
The DNA here is from genome assembly GCA_033557465.1 of Ichthyophis bannanicus. NCBI lineage: Eukaryota > Metazoa > Chordata > Amphibia > Gymnophiona > Ichthyophiidae > Ichthyophis > Ichthyophis bannanicus. The sequence goes on from CM066046.1 coordinate 46,382,446, forward strand.
TCCCCTTTCTCCATTGGGAAAATTGGCCATTTAGCCCTATCCTCTGCTTTCTATCTTTTAACCAGTTCCTGATCCACAATAGTACATTGCTTCCTATCCCATGACTCTTTAGTTTTGCCAAAAGTCTCTGATGAGGGACCTTGTCAAAGGCTTTCTGAAAGTCCAGATACACTATATCAACCGACTCACCTTTGTCCACCTGTTTATTCAGCCCACAAGACTACACCCCCACTCTCAAAACCTTGCCCTCCAAACACACATTGGATGAATTCCACATACCAATCACAGACCAAGTCACACACACAATCTCCAACCTAAACACCATCACCGTTCCAGCTGATCCATGCCCAGTACCATGGATAGAATCAGTAAAGACAGAGCTCAGCAAATTTATCCACAAGATCATACACTCCTCCCTAACACAGGGCTACATGCTCCTATCCTTCAAACTAGCAACTAATGCCCTGTCTCCAAGCTTTCCTCGCTATACAGAGGTGACCCTGCAAAATACCACCCGATTTCAAGCCTACCATTCTTCACCAAGATACTCTAGAAGACAGTATACTGGCAACTACAAGACCATGTGGAATTGCAAACCCCTCTAGACCCCTACCAACATGGGTTCCAAGCTAGCCACAGTATCAAAACCTTACTTATAATGCTCCTTGACAACCTTATCAGAGAAATTAACAACCTGAACATGGGCTTTCTACTCATCTTTGTCGATATATCTGCAGTTTTCAATACAGTATCGCACCACATCTTCCTGCAAAGACTCAATGACATTGGCCTATGTAACACCACTCTCAAGTGGTTCAACTCAGCAACAGGTCAAGACTGGAGCATCCACCTCCTCCTTGTTCCCCTCTTCCCAAGAGGTACTGTAAGGTTCATCATTGTCTGCCCTGCTATTTAATCTCTACATACAGCCCATCTGTGAGATCATTAAGAAACACAACATCGAATACACATTGTACACTGATGGCATTATGATTTACAACCTGATCAATCTAGGAAACCCAGACTACTCAACAATAACCACCTGTCTATGAGACATGATCAAATGGCTCGCCCACAATAACCTGAACCTCAACTACAACAAGACCGAAGCACTCTTCATCACACACAATACATCCTTTACTTTCCCCTGCCCCAATTTATCTTCCTGCTCAAAATGACCATAACTGTCAAGAATGAAATAAGATACCTGTGTCACCTTGGACCATAACTTGAACTTTCAATCTCACATCAACAAGACCGCCAGGAGTGTATACCACAAGATGGCCATCATAGGAAGGCTCAAACCCCTCCTCAATCAAGACCACTTCTGATCAGTTTGCCAAGCAGTCATCACGTCCATACTGGACTGCTATAACACTCTATACCATGGACTACCGAAAGAAACCATTCGTTCCCTACAGATGGCACAAAACGCTGCTGCCTGCATTATTACTGGTTTAACAAAACATGAACATGTTACTCCCCTCTTGAGCCAATTTCACTGGCTCCCAATTATCTTCCATATCAGATTCAAAATGGCACTTGACATGTTCAAAATACAGCACAACTTATACCCCGATATACTGAAGAACCTGATCAACACCAACACAAGCATTAGACCCAGAAGAAGTAGCAGAATGGACATGATGCTTACTCCTAGCACCTACACCAAAACCACCCAGTCCACATCTGCAAGAGCCCTGTCTCTTTCAGCACCTGCCCTCTGGAACTCCATCCCTGATGACTTGAGAGCCACCACTGATGTCAAAGACTTCAGAAAGAAGCTTAAAACCTTGCTCTTCATAGTTCACTTCGAGGCTATCACCTAATGCACAGCACCATCCCCTGCAAACCACACAATGAATCACCTTCCCAACAACACTCAGAACACTCACTTGTAAATTATGTATATATGCCTCTCTGTAAATAAGTTTATTTATTTATTTAGAGTTTTTTCTATACCGCGCTATTCATCTTCAGTGCGGTTCACAAGCAACAAAAATTGTGCAATGTAGAAGGTCTACACTGTACTTACAATAAACAGGGAATATAAAACAAGGTGAAACAGGTAAACTATATACAGATTGTTAACAAGAGGTATGTTGAGATGAGATGAGCATATGGAATGACATGGACTGTGGAGACCATGTGGCCTAGGAGATGTAGAAATGTTCTGGCCATTATTGACTCCTGTTGTTGGATCTGTGATGCCAAGGACATTAGTTGGCACATCTGTCTGGCAGAAATGCTCGAGCTTGGATCGTGTCTAGTCGAGCTCCTATGAACTCTAGGTTTTGAGTTGGAGTGAGGTGCGTTTTTGATAGGTTTTGTCATAAATTAACTCCTGTAGGATGTGGATAGTCTGAGGGCAGTAGTGACTGCCATAATGGTACTAAGCTACTAAGCACCTCCTACATGCTCCCCTTACTATATAACATGTTTGATTTGCCATGTAATGTTTCTTGAATTGCTATGTAAACTGCTTTGATTGTAAGAGAAGGCGGGTATATAAAACCTGTTAACTAAATAAATAATTGTGGTTAAAAGTTATTTTTTTGTCCTTGCGACGAATCAGTGCATTAAAGCCCTATGTATAAATCAGTTTTATATAACTTGGTTCACAGAACCGTGATCCACCAAATGGATTATTTTATTCCTGTATATTGAGCTGAAATGTATCACCTTCAAACAATTATACGCTGTATAAAATACAGCTATTAGGTTGATTAGCAATAAGCAAAAGTTTGATCATGTTACAACGTTATTAGGAGAGCACCTTTGTCTACCTGTATATTTTAGAGTTAGATTTAGGATGTTGATTGTAGCCCATACAGCTTTTTATACAGAACATCCATCCTATTTGGCAGAGTTTCTGATTCCTCACTCACCAGGTAGGGTCAGTTCATAAGCTGCCAATCAACTAAGTCTCCCATCAGTGGCTAATGCTCATCTAGAGAGCTCTCAGCATGGGGCCTTCTATTATCTGGCTCCTCATTTATGGAACTCACTGCTATCATACTTATGGGTTGAAAGCTCTTTGAAGCAATTTAAAGTAGGACTAAAGACCAACTTCTTTTCATTGGCATTTGGGATCTGATTATTTGGACAGCCCGGTGCAGGTTTAAGAGCAGAGCCATGTCTGAATTCCTGAATGTCTGACTTGTTGAAATTTCTATTGTTCTTTCTGTTCTGTCTGTCTTGATTAGAAAATTATTATATTAGTATTCTAAGGCTGAGTGGGGATGACTTATTTATGTAAACCTCTTTGATACTCTGGTGTGATGCAGTATAAAATGTTATAATAAACAATAAACCATTCTATCCTATTCATGAGTATATAAACTTCTATCATATTCCCTCTCAGTTGTCTTTTCTCCAAGCTGAAAAACCCTAACCTTTTAGCCTCTTTTCATAAGGGAGGTATTCTGTCATCATTTTTGTTTCTCTTCTCTAAATCATTTCTATGTCTGCTATATCCCTTTGAGATGGAGCTACCAGAACTGCACACAATACTCAAGGCATAGTCACACTAGGGACCTAAACAGTGGCATAATGATATTCTTCATTTCATTCTCATAGAAACATAGAACCATGATGGCAGATAAAGACCATACGGCCTATCTAGTCTGCCCTTCCATACCAATTACTAAGCTCTACAGTTTGTTTTTTTTCTTTTAGAGGTCATCTATGTTTGTCCCATGCACTTTTGCATTCAGATACGGTCTTTGTCTCTACTACCTCCACTGGGAGACTATTCCACGCATTTTCCACTCTTTCCATAAAGAAGTATTTCTGCAAATTACTCCTTAGTCTATCTTCTTTCACCTTCATTCTATGACCCCTCGTTGCAGAGCTTTCTTTTAATTGAAAGAGGCTCTCCACCTGTGCATTTATGCAACAGAGGTATTTAAACGTCTCTATCATATCTCCCCTCTCCCGTCTTTCTTCCAAAATATACATATTGAAATCTTTGAGTCTGTCCCCATATGCCTTATGACAAAGCCCACTGACCATTTTGGTAGCCATCCTCTACACTAGCTCCATCCTGTTTATATCCTTTTGAAGGTGCGGTCTCCAGAATTGTACACAATACTCCAAATGAGGTTGCACCAGAGACTTATATAGAGGCTCTATCACCTCCTTTTTTCTACTGGCCATTCCTTTCCCTATGCACCCAAGCATCTTTCTGGCTTTCGCCATCACCTTTTCTACCTGTTTAGCCACCTTAAGTTCATCAGAAACAATCACGCCCAGGTCCCGCTCTTCTTTTGTGGACAGAAGTACTTTACACTCTATACTGTACTGCTCCCTTGAAGTTTTGATGCTCAAATGCATGACCCTGCATCAGGGCCGGCGCTACCCAATAAGCCGGGTAAGCGCTGCAGGAGGTCGCCAAAGGCAGGGGGCACCATTGCTAGCCACCCACCCTCCCTCACTGATTTGTTGCTTGAGAGATGAAAGTAGCCACAGGAATAGTCCTCTGCTTCTGCGGCTCTGCTGGTTTACAAACTGCTTGACCATGGCATTTCCAGCAGTAACAAGCATTTCCTGTTTCTCATAAGCAGTAGGAAATGCTTATTACCTTCGTTAGAAATACTGCAGTCCAGCAGTTTATAAAACAGCAGAGCTGTGGAGTAGAGAACTGTTCCTGCAGCTACTGTCATCTCTCAAGCGCGAATCAGTGAGAGGGGGGTGGCTAGGGAGTGCAGCAGATACAGGAGGCGAGGAAGGAGCTGGAAGGGAGCTGACATAAGGGGGAGGTGGGGTCTGGAACTGAGCTGAAGAGGGGAAGATGGGGGCTGGAAGGGAGCTGACACCCGGGGAAGGAGCTGGAAGTGAGCTGGAAAGAAGGGAAGGAGGGGGCTGGAAGGGAGCTGACATCTGGAGATGTCACATCCCAACCGGATGTGACGCGATTGCTCTGCCAGCGATCGCGTGATCTCAGGGTTCCCCCCTCGCATAAATTGCATTCTAGCGCGGCGTTCTGTGCCGCGGCGGCACGCGACCAAGGAGCAGGTCTGCTCCTTGGGCAAGCTCCTTGGGGCTAGTCCGCGGGAGCGAGTCCATAGCTGCATACCTCGTTCCTCGACCCTAGGGCGTCCACTCTTCATGTTGCCTGGTTGCCGTCAGCCTGCCCGATCCCCCTGCACGATCACCTCTTTGTTCGGTAAGGCCTCTCTCCTTAGGATCCTTCTCCTGTTGCTGTTTCCTCTATTACTTTCTTCCACTACCCCATCGCCTCCTGCACCTTCACCCGCCATGTCTGCAATTCCCGCTTTTTGGGGTTGGAGGCCCCCGCCTTCCCTCGCGGCGCCGGGTGTTCTCACCAGAAACCCCTCCAATCTGGTCCCCTGTCCACTCTCGGCCACTCCTCCACTCCCGATTCCCCATTCACCCGCCGCTTCCTCTCTTATCCTCTTACAGCTGGCCCTTCTAAATTGCCGCTCCGCTCGTTCAAAGGGTCCTCTTATCCAAAATCTCATTTCCCAACACTCGGTCGATCGATGCCCTATTTCTGACCGAGACGTGGCTCAGAGAAGGCGAAGAGCCTCTACTGAACCGATGTCTCCCTCCCGGCTACTCCGCCCTATCCACCTGCCGTCGGGGCCGGAGTGGAGGGGGGGTCGCTGTTCTCTTCCGCTCCTCCCTGGCTCTCCAGGAGGTCCCCTCCCCTGCTCTCCATTATCCAGAATCCCTCCTCCTTCGTCTCAATTCCTCCCCACCACTCTACTTCTACCTGGTCTACGCCCCTCCCGCCCTACCTACCCCCCGCTGGGATTCCCTTGTTCAAACTCTCTCAGAACTTTCCCTCAGTCACTCACACCTCCTGATCTTAAGGGACTTTAACATTCACTTTGACTCCCCTTCCTCCTCCCATGATTCCTCCTTTCTTTCCCTCCTCTCTGATCTTTCTCTGTCACAACACACCAATATGCCTACCCATTCTGCTGGTCACTCTCTAGATCTGATTATATCTCCCTCCTCTTCCCCTGCAGTCCCTGCCTCCCTCCGCACTCTATCTGTCCCTTGGTCCGATCACCTCTGCTTACTCTTCTCCCTCCCTATCCCTTCTTTCCCACCCACTCAGGGCAGATCCCCCTCTGCCCCCCCTCTGGATCGTCGTCTTAACCCTGCCGTTCTTTCTCGTTTCCCGCCCTCTGAGCCCCTCTTCCCTCCAGATTTCTACTCGCTCCCAACTGACCACCAGGCCCAGTCCTGGAATACCACCCTTTCGGCTGCACTGGACCAGCTTGCTCCACGTCAGCCTCCCCCTTCCCGCCCCCCTCACCATCGCTACCCCTGGTTCCACCCCGGTCTCTTCCTTCATCGTTCCTACCTGCGTTGCGCCGAACGGCGTTGGCGTCAGCATCCCTCCCCCGACTCCCTGGCTGACTTTCGCCATTGCCACTCCCACTACCGCTCCCTGCTTCATTCCGCCAAACGTGACTATTTCTCCTCCCGTATTTCTCAGTCCGCCAACTCCACTCGACAACTTTACTCTGTCCTTCGCTCCCTCTCTGCTTCTTACTCTTTCACCTCTCCAGCCCCTTCCCCGATGACCCCTGATCCTGCCCTTTTGGCATTACACTTTGCCACCAAAATTCAAAACCTCCGATCACTTCTTCCCTCTTGCCCCCCTCCCCTCTCCTCTGCTCCTCCGTCTTTTGATTCCCCCCCTGCCCCCCCTTCCCCAAACCCGCCCTCTCTCTCTCATAAATGGTCCTCCTTCCAGCCCATGTCCCTCTCAGATCTCTCCAGGGTCTACTCTTCGCTTCGGAAGACCACCTGCCCCTCCGACCCCATCCCTTCCTAGTGGCTTCTAGATCCATCTCTGGCCCTCTCTCCCTTTCTACTCTCCATCCTCAACTCTAGTCTCTCCTCCGGTTCTTTCCCCACCATCTGGAAACATGCCATCATCCGTCCCATTCTGAAAAAAGCCTCCCTTGACCCATCCTCCCTGGCAAACTGGCGCCCAATCTCAAACCTCCCTTTCCTCTCCAAACTCCTCGAGAAACTGGTCTACACACAGCTCTCTTCTCACCTGGAGGCCACTCTGTCACTTCACCCCCGCCAGTCCGGTTTCCGTCCCAATCATAGCACCGAATCCATTCTGCTTGCTTTCCTTAATGAAGTCCACTCCGCACATGACCACGGTTCTATCACTATCGCTGTTTCTTTGGATTTATCTGCTGCATTTGATCTTGTAGACCATCACCTCCTTCTGTCTCGATTACACGACATCGGTCTTTCTGGCTCTGTCCTTTCCTGGTTTCACTCATTCCTCGCCCACCGCTCCTTTTCTGTCTCCACAGGCTCCTCCTCCTCCTCCCCTCCCACTGCTCTTCCCTGTGGTGTTCCTCAGGGCTCTGTTCTTGCCCCTCTCTTGTTTAACATTTTTTTGGCCCCTCTCGCTCTTCTCGTCCAGCAACACAGTATCTCCGCCCACTACTACGCCGATGATATCATTCTCCTTCATCATACAGACCCTTCCGCTCCGGATCTTGCTCCCCTCAACTCCTGCTTGTCCTCAGTCTCTGCCTGGTTTTCTTCCCATTTGCTCCATATCAACTCTTCTAAGTCCTTCGCAATTTGGTTTACCTCTGGTGCCCCAATCCCTCCCTTTGCCCCCATCCTGTCCAGCACCCCCCTACCAGGAGTCACTTCTCTGCGATACCTTGGAGTTACCCTAGATTCCGCTCTCTCTTTCAAAGATCATATTTCCTCCGTTGTACAGCGCTCTTTCCTCACTTTACGCCAACTCCGTGCCATCTGTCCCTTCATATCTGCCCCCTCCTTGTCTACCCTGCTATTGTCCCTGATTGTCTCCCGCCTAGACTATTGCAATGTAGTTCTAGCCGGCCTCCCCCAAACCCAACTGCGTAGATTACAACTTGTCCATCACGCCGCTGCACGCCTCCTCACCCATGCATCTCGTTTCGAGCACATCACCCCCATTCTGATCCACCTTCACTGGCTTCCCCTTTCCTACCGCATTCAGTTCAAAATTCTCATCTACGTACACAGGACTATCCACACCGGGGTTCCCCTCTATCTTGCCAATCTCATACATCTACACTCATCATACCGTTCCCTCAGATCAGTTCACCTGAATCGCATGTCCCTCCCTTCCCCCTCACAGGCCCACCTCGAGTCCACCCGCTCCTCAGCCTTTTTCTTTTTGGGGCCAAGACTGTGGAACTCGCTCCCCGTCGCCCTCCGCCTGGAACCCTCATATAAGACCTTTAAATCCAAGCTGAAGACACACCTTTTTTGCACCGCCTTCAGTCTCCCTCCCCCACCTGTCTTCCCCCCTCCGTGATAGTATTGCCTGTATGTTGTTGTTACTTGGCTTTGTTCCCTTTTGATGCACTATTTACGGCCTTTTGCTTTTCTCTTTCTGTCCTGTTCTTCATATAATGGCGTTCCTTTCCTGTTTCTGCTTCCGCAGCGTGTATTTTATCTACTATTGTACACCGCTCTGATGCCACCGGTAAAGAGCGGTATATTAAATCCGCAAATAAAGATAAAGATAAAGATGGAAGGAGCTGACACTTGAGGATGGGACTGGAAGGTGGCTGGGTAATGGAGGGGGGGTTGGAAGGGAGGGGGCACTGAGACTGGAAGGGAGCTGACAACTAGAGATGGCACTGGAAGGGGGATGGACAGAGGGGAAGGTGACTGGAAGGGAACTGACATGGGATTGGACACAGGGACTGGAAGTGAGCTATACTTGGGATGGAATTTGGACTAGAAGGGGCTGGATAGTGGGGAAGAGGGGGACTGGAAGAGAATGGACACCAGTGGTGGTGCTGGGAATGCAAGGGGGTTGACATTGGAAGGTTCTGGAAGGGGAAGACTGGAAAGGGGGCTGATACTGGGGAGAATTACTGGGACTAGACATAAGCTGATACTGAAAGAGGTACTGGAACTGGAAGGGGGCTGATGCTGAGACTGAACAGAAAATGGGCTTTTGCAGTGGGGAACTGGAAAGGAGCTGGAACTGGAAGGGAACTGATGCTGGTATATGCTGGGTCAGGTGGGGAGAAGAGGCAGAAACTGGGGGAGTGAAAAGGGAGAGGGGGTAGATATTGTGTGTGTTGGGGAGGGGAAGAAACACTGCTGCTGAATGTTAACTGATTCAACAGAGCAGAGGCAGAGAGGCCACACTGCCACAGGCCCAGACAGTGTGCCTCTGCCTCATCCTCAGCCTACTGGATGGAGGGGAAGAGAGAGACGCTAGATAGGAGATGAGAGATGATAGACATGGAGAGGGAGAGAGAATGAGCAAAAGATTGCAAAATAATGGACCAGGGAAGAACAGCTGGGAAATGTGAGGACTGGGGTGAAGGTTGAAAAGCGGTAGGTAGATGGCTAAAAAGAACTGGGTAGTAAAGAATAGTGAAATCTGGGTGGACAGACAGAGAGAGAGAGAGAGAAATAAATGGAAGAAAGCTGAAAGGAAAAAAAATAGTATCTAAGATGGAAGGAAGTGAAGAAAACAAGAGGAGAGACAAGAAATGGCAGATAGACCATAGACCATAGAAAAAGAGCTAAGAGAAGACAGAGGAAAGCAGAAGCCTCAGAATGGGACCAGCATGATCACAGAATAAAATGGTCAGACCACAAAGGCAGAAAAAATGATTGTATTTTCAATTTAGTAATTGGACTTTGCACTGTCTTTATATTTTACACATTATGGGGAACTGCATCTCTTATTTATCTGGTGTTGCACTGCATGCAGAGTCTGGCTTCTTGGGGTTTCAAATTAATTTTTCTCTACATATTTTTATTTTTTACTTTAGGTTGTAGTCACTTATTCTATATTTGGTGAGGGTCTGTATTCTGAGTGTATGACTGAGGCCAGGTGTTCTGTTAACATGGAGTTTGTATGCAGGGATCTATACTGTAGTAATTTGACTTGTTCAGATTTTCAAATAGATGTATGGATGTACTAGGGCCTGTTGCAGTATTTATAGTGCTGCTTTTTTCTGGGTATGCCCTTGTTGTATGAGTTTTGGAAGTTTATGCTGGTATGGTATGGTAGATTTGGCCTTGTAGATCTTCGGTTAATTTTGTAGGGTTTTATATTAGTTCACCTTATGCCTGGTATTGAAGGATGTTGTGTGTTGTTAGTGAGACCAGAAGCAGATTTTTTTTTGGACTATCACAGCCTGTTTGTTTGATACTAAATATTTACTGCTAAGTAGTTATATTTATACTGGCTATACATTGGATATTTTCTTAACAATTGAAGGAGAAATACTAGCATCACGTGAAAAGAGTTCACAAAGGAGTTTTGGGAAAAAGGAGGATGGAGTGTAGCCAACATTAATAATAATGAAGGAGGGGGTGCTGATTTATTGGTTACAGGGGGGCACTAGAAACCCTAGCACAGGCCCTAAATCTCGGCAGTCAAATTCTCAATCATTCTTCAAGCTTCGCTAGATCCCTCCTCATGTTATACAGTACATCTTCATGGGTGTCTACTCTATTGCAGATTTTGGCATCATCTGCCAGGTGGCAAACCTTGTCTGATAGCCCTTGCACAATATCACTTACACAAATGTTAAAAAGAATTGAGCCAAGAACAGATTACTGCAGCACACCACTGATAGCATCCTTCTCTGAGTGAGCTCTCAATACCTTTACTCTTGGTTGCCTCCCAATCAACCAATTTTTAACTAAATCTGTCACTTTAGGGTCCATCTTTAGGGCACTCAATTTATTTACAAGTTGCTTGTGTGACTTATGCATCCATTTTCGAATAATCCCTAACATTCTATTTGGTTTTATAGCAGCCACGTTTGCTGCTGAAAATTTCATTGTGTTGCCCACACTAACTGCAAAATCTTTTTCTGGAGTGATGACCCCTAATTCTTAACACAGCATTATGTATCTTGTCCACTTTAAATTTCATCTACCATTTAGATGCTCAGTCTCCTAGAGGGTAATATTATAACAGGCTTTTAGGTAGGAAGTTGAAATCCAGAACTTCCAGGGTAGCATTCTCCAAAATGCTTCCCGTTCAACGCACAGGACCCAAATGGCAGGCAGAGCTCTGGAGTCTCAATGCGTGGATGAGGCGATGGTGCAAGGATGAGGGTTTTGGATTTGTTAGGAACTAAGGAACATTCTGGGGAAAGGAGGGGCTCTTCCGAAGGGATGGGCTTCACCTTAACCGGGATGGAACCAGGCTGCTGGCATTAACCTTTAAAAAGGAGATAGAGCAGTTTTTAAACTAGATAATAGAGGAAAGCCGACAGTTGCCCAAGAGCGCATGGTTCGAAAGAATGTATCCTTGAAGGATACTACCAAAAGCAGAGAGGTTCCGAAAAAGAGTAAAGTAGCCAAAATGCCCTTCAGTATGGAGCAGGCACAAAGAGAGCAACAGCTCTTGCAAGTTCAATCAGGAAACACAAGGTGCAAGAGTGGTGATGACACAATTGCTTTATTGATATTCCTCAGGGGGTTGAAATCACTTACAAACATATAATAAAAACATATATTAAAAACATATCAAAAACATTTAAAAAAATATAAATTAAACAATTAAAAGAAACATATTCAAGCTAACCGGGCATCATGCTAAAATGTAAGAAAAATAACATATCTACATCACATGACACTCAAATCAAATAAATACATAAATAATTAAATAATTAATAAGAGCATATATGGATAAAAGTTATTACATAAAAGGACCATACCCAATATTACATATATATGTATCATATAGTGCAACTTGTACATAATCGCAAATAAAAGAACCAAAAGAAAACAATAGACGCAGGGCAGAAAGGAAGCTAAGAAATAAATAATAAATGATAAAAACTAAAATACTCAAGAATAAACCACTCAAGGAAACATGTAAAAAGTTTTAACAATCGGTACTTACTAACAGGGACCATAGGAAAGTTTCCGTATGGTGAGGTCTAAATGGCAATCGCCGTGAATCCAACAGTAGGAGCACCTAATGGGGATAAAGTTGAAAAGGGCTACAAACCAATGAGGTCATAAAATTAAAATCCATTTATTATCAAAAGAGCTGACACATCTCTATGCAAAATCTATTAGTTAACAAGAAGTTTCGGGGAGCTCAGCATGTTATCATTCTAAGTTATAAACAAAAGTAAATTAATGTTGAACTGGCCCGAAGCCGTCAGTACAGTGTCTTAAAACCGTATACGAAAGGCTACACGTGGCAAAGAGATATCTTTTATTAAACCAGGTGTTTATAAGACTTGGTCCAAAGGTGTTAATAAAACAGAAGGGCTCACTTTCCGACAGGGTAGGGAAGTGCTATACAAGTTAAAATTGCACTTACTAAAACAGAGTGAACTCTTAGAGTATTGACACAATCTTCTGGCAGGAATTACAGCGCCGTTGCGACTGTGCGGTAAAATGCTGAACATCTAGAAGGAAGAGTAATAGCAAAAGAATCAATTGGGAAGCTTATATATCAACAAAGTTTAATGGAAGAATAAGAGTATTCAGCTTCAGCAATTAATTTATACTGCTGAAGCAAGCAATCAGTCCAATCATATCTTCAGAGAAAGAAGCCAAGTAAAAAACAAACATGGACCCGGTGAGTTCGGAGTACTGCTCAAAAATACAGGTTAAATGTAAATCGCTTACTTCTCCGAAACAAGCTATGTGCCCAGGGATGTAACTAAAACTAACCAAGTTTAAAAACCACTCAAGGGGATTATACCATTGTTGTTGGAGAAAAAAGAAGAATTAAAAAAATATATATATATGCTAATGTTCCCTGACAGTTAAAAGTAAATTGCTTACTACTCCGAAACGGGCAGTATGCCCAGGGATGTGTTTAAAAATGACCAAGTAAAAAAAACGACCAAGTAAAAAAACGACCAAGTAAAAAAAACCCCAAGGGGATTAAACAACGTTATTAGAAGAAGAATTAAAAATGCTACTGTAACCTGACACAGTGTGCTTGAGAACATGAACTCCGATGCAGTGTGCAAAAAGTTGGCTGGTAATGAAACTGAAGTTATGTAGACGCTGAGGAGCACGCCAAAAACAACAATGGTATAATCCCCTTGAGTGGTTTTTAAACTTGGTTAGTTTTAGTTACATCCCTGGGCACATAGCTTATTTCGGAGAAGTAAGCGATTTACATTTAACCTGTATTTTTGAGCAGTACTCCGAACTCACCGGGTCCATGTTTGTTTTTTACTTGGCTTCTTTCTCTGAAGATATGATTGGACTGATTGTTTTAAGACATTGGTTTGTAGCCCTTTTCAACTTTATCCCCATTAGGTGCTCCTACTGTTGGATTCACGGCGATTGCCATTTAGACCTCACCATACGGAAACTTTCCTATGGTCCCTGTTAGTGAGTACCGATTGTTAAAACTTTTTACATGTTTCCTTGAGTGGTTTATTCTTGAGTATTTTAGTTTTTATCATTTATTATTTATTTCTTAGCTTCCTTTCTGCCCTGCGTCTATTGTTTTCTTTTGGTTCTTTTATTTGCGATTATGTACAAGTTGCACTATTTGATACATATATATGTAATATTGGGTATGGTCCTTTTATGTAATAACTTTTATCCATATATGCTCTTATTAATTATTTAATTATTTATGTATTTATTTGATTTGAGTGTCACGTGATGTAGATATGTTATTTTTCTTACTTTTTAGCATGATGCCCGGTTAGCTTGAATATGTTTCTTTTAATTGTTTAATTTATATTTTTTTAAATGTTTTTGATATGTTTTTATTATATGTTTGTAAGTGATTTCAACCCCCTGAGGAAGGCGTTCCGCCGAAACGCGTTGGGGAATATCAATAAAGCAATTGTGTCATCACCACTCTTGCTCCTTGTGTTTCCTTCAGTATGGAGCAGACAGAGCTTAAAGATTCCAAATTACTCATGCCTACCAATAACCAAATTAATATGAATAAAATACACTCTCTCAAATGCTTGTATGCAAATGCTAGAAGTCTAAATAATAAGATGGGAGAGTTAGAATATATAGCACTAAATGAGAGGTTAGATATGATTGGAATATCAGAGACATGGTGGAAGGAGGACAACCAGTGGGACACTGTGATACCTGGGTTAAAACTATATCATAATGATAGAGCTGATCAAATTGGTGGAGGGGTTGCACTCTATGTTAGAGAGAGCGTTGAATCAGAAAGGATTAAAGTTTTACAGGAAACAAAATTTGCTGTAGAATCTCTATGGATTGAAATTCCATGTAAAAAGGGGAAGGTGATGGCAGTGGGGGTGTACTATCGACCGCCTGGCCAGAATGAACAAATGGATAATGAAATGCTCAAAGAAATCAAGGAAGCTAACAAAAGTTACAGCACAGTAATAATTGACTGGGTCAGTGTCACAGCAGGACATGCTAGGGAGATAAAATTCCTAGATGAAATAAATGACTGCTTCTTGGAGCAGCTGGTTCATGAACCGACCAGAGGGGAAGCCATATTGGACCTAGTCCTTAGTGGAACACCAGATCTGGTGCAAAAGATAAGGGTATTGGGGCCGCTTGGCAATGGTGATCATAGCATGATCACATTTGATTTAATTAGTGGAGGAGGGTTGGTAAGGAAATCCACAGTACTACCTTTTAAATTTCGAAGGGGAGACTATGATAAAATGAGGAAAATAGTTAAGAAAAAAACTAAAAGGAGCAGTTGCAAAGGTTAAAGACTTACTGTATATCAAGCTTGGGTGTTGTTGAAAAATACTATCTTGGAAGCCCAGACTGGCAGTATTCCACGCTTTAAGAAAAGTGGAAGGAAGTCCAAAAAACTGCCAGCATGGTTTGAAGGTGAGGTCAGAGAAGCTGTTATTGCCAAAAAAGCATCTTTCAGGAAATGGAAAAAAGAGCCAAATGACGAAAACGGGAAACAGCACAAGCACTGGCAAGTTAAATGCAAGGTATTGATAAGGCAGGCAAAGGGAGAATTTGAGAAGAAGCTTGCTGCGGAAGCAAAAACGCGTAATAAAGACTTTTTCCAGTACATTCTTAACAAAAAACCTTTGAGAGAGTCAGTTGGTCCATTAGATGATAGAGGGGTTAAAGGTGCACTATTTATTTATTTATTTAACTGTATTTATATCCCGCTTTTCACCAGGTCAAAGCACTAAGAGGCGACAAGGCGATAGTGGAGAGACTGAATGAATTTTTTGCTTCAGTCTTTACTGAAAAAGATGTAGGGATATTACCCATGACTGAAGTGGTATTTAAAAGTGCAGAAGAATTGAAGGAAATTTCGATACATAGGGAAGATGTATTACAACTGTTTGATAAACTGAAGAGTAGCAAATCACCTGGACCGGATGATATACATCCAAGGGTGTTGAAAGAACTGAAATATGAGATTGCAGATCTGCTATTAGTAATCAGTGAACTATCATTATAATCATCTGCAATACCTGAAGATTGGAGGGTGGCCAACGTAACACCAATTTTTAAAAAGAGTTCCAGGGGTGATCCGGGAAACTAAAGACCGGTGAGCCTGATGTCAGTATCAGGAAAATGGTAGAAAACCATCATAAAGTACAAAATTGCTGAACATGTAGATAGTCATGGCTTAATGGGAGACTGCCAACATGGCTTTAGACAAGGAAGATCTTGTCTTACTAATCTGTTATTTTTTTTGAAGGTGTGAATAAACAGATAGACAAAGGTGAGTCGGTTGATATAGTGTATTTGGACTTTCAGAAAGCCTTTGACAAGGTCCCTCATCAGAGAATTTTGGCAAAAGTAAAGATTCTTGGGATAGGAGGCATTGTACTATTGTGGATCAGGAACTGGTTAAAAGATAGAAAGCAGAGGGTATGACATATTCATAAATGACCTGGAAAAGGGAATAACGAGTGAGGTTATCAAATTTGCAGATGACAGAAAACTATTTAAAGTTGTTAAAATCAATGAGGATTGTGGAAATTTGCAAGAGGATCTTGATAAATTGGAAAACTGGGTATCAAAATGGCAGATGAAATTTAATGTGGAGAAGCACAAAATTATGCACCTAGGGAAGATCAACCCAAACTATGGTTACATGATGCAAGGTTTCACATTAGGAACCACCACCCAGGAAAAAGATTTATGCGTCATTGTGGATAACATGTTAAAACCCTCCGCCCAGTGTGCAGCGGCGGCCAAGAGAGCAAATAGAATGCTAGGTATCATAAGGAAAGGAATGGAAAATAAAACAAAGGATATTATAATGCCTCTGTATCATTCCATGGTGCGACCACATCTTGAATGTTTTGTGCAATTCTGGTTGCCGTATTTTAAAAAGGATATAGCATTATTAGAAAAGGTTCAGAGAAGAGCCACCAAAATGGTGAAGGGGATGGAAGGATACCCCTATGAAGAAAGGCTCTTTAACCTGGAAAAGAGATGGCTGAGGGGAGATATGATTGAAGTCTATAAATTAATGAACGGAGTGGAACGGGTAAACATAGATCGATTGTTTACATTATCAGAATATAGAAAAACTAGGGGACATGCAATGAAGCTACAGGGTAAACTATTTAAGACTAATTAAAGAAAATATTTTTTCACCCAATATGTAATCAAACTCTGGAATTTGTTACCGGAGGATGTAGTAAAGGCTGTTAGTGTAGCTGGGGTTAAAAAAAGGTTTGGACAAGTTCCTGGAGGAAAGGTCCATAAACCATTATTAAGAAGGGACCCAGGATATCAATGCTTGACCCAATACAAGCATTGTGGAACCTGTGTCTTTTGGGGAAACTGCTAGTTACATATGACCTAGATTGGCCACTGTTGGAAACAGGATACTGGGCTTGATGGACCTTGGTCTGACCCAGTATGGCATATCTTATGTTCTTATGTGTAAAGGCCAAGTAGGTGTCCATTTCAAGCTTATTTTGTAACTATACATAGGGAGGGCGCCTATGTGTCTTTATTCAGTTAGCCCAGCAAACCAACCAAAATCACGGTTAAAATGAAGCCATGAACATTTTGCTTGCTTGGGAGCAAGTGTAAATGTTGGCATGTAAAGTACGCATGTTTGTGGGCATTTTATAAAATGCGCTAGCAAATTGTGAGTTCACCTATTCTTTACCCAGTTTCCTCCCCTGAACATGTCTACAAATAGATTGTGTATGTATGTTTTTGTCATTTTGTGCAATTTTTACACAAGTGGTAGTTTTGTAAGAGTTATTTTACCCATATACATTGGCATATAGATTCAAAGAAGGCTTTATAAAATTGCCCACATACTCTCACAAAATCCTTCCGCAAATTTTCACAGTCTTCTTCCTTTTTAAATAACTTACCATAATTTTGTGTCATCCACAAATGTTATCACCTCACTCATCACTTCTATCGCCATATCATTTATGAATATGTTAAATAGCATAGGTCCTAGTACAGAACCTTGGATAACTGACCATTTAGTCCTACTCTTTTAGTCAATTTGCAAAGGGCAAAGGCAATTACCTATTATCCCATGACTCTTTAATTTTCTAAGATGCCAGGCAAACTGCTGGAAACCATTACGAACAAAATGACTGAACAGATGGACAAACATGGATTAATGGGATAAAGCCAACACTGATTTAGCCAAGGGAAGTCTTGCCTAACCAATTGCTCCATTTCTTTGAAGGCATGAATAAACATATGGATAAGATGAGCCAGCTGATGTGAAGTGGCATTTTTGAAACGATGTCCTGTCATCAGGGGAACAGATTTACTACAAATGGAGCTGATTTCAGAACCAGGCATGTGAACTTGCAGGCACCATCTGAAATCATCATGCAAATGTCTGGGAATCTGCTCATAGGGCACAACAGTGCCACTGGCACTTATGGCTCATGGAACATATGGTAATGGAGATGTACAAGGATATATTTGCTGAAACAGGGATGGGTATGTACTTACGCATTGCAAAGTATGCTTCTTTGCACTGGCACACAGAGCCGCAGAACAAGGACACAGCTAGAGGACAGCGAGATGGCCATTTGCCAGCCGCAGTCCTCATGTGGTGAAACCAGGAGGCTCTGCCTGGTCATTGAGCACAAAACAGTCCTCTACACAAACACAGAGGATCTCTAAAGGTAAAAAGGGGACTGTTGTAGTTGTTGATATGGAAGGACAGACTAGATAGGCCATGTGGTCTTTTTCTGTCATCATATTTCTATGTTTCTATCCTGTCCCATAGACACAGGACTGTTTACCACAAGACATGCAGGATATGGCAAAGGATCCTCCAGAACCTTGCCCAGTAAGTAGCAAAAAAAGCCAGGTACATGGGAGTGACACTGGCACTAGAGCTAAGATGTATGCAGAGAGATGGGACAGGGAGTAGAAAGGTGTTCAAATAGGCAGGGACCTGTGAACAGATAGGTTACGGCAAAATTTGAAGGGGCAGTGGGCACATATTACACAAAATGGGAGCATACAGCACAGTAGTGCAAAGGGTGAGAGAAAAAGTGTTAGCAGCCCCTCTAAACATAGTTATGGCATGTGCTGCCTCCATAGGAGTAAAGAAGACCACGAGGTTGCAGCAAATGTCAGAAACTGGTAAAGGAGGTCCAGGTAGGGGTCAGGTCAAAACTACTGATGTGGGCACTTGAAGTCTGTATTATGCATCAGGAGGAAGCCTGTAGAAGAACCCAACACAGAAAGAAATCACAAGCACCACACAGACGTGTGTAGCCAGTAGTGCACAGAAGGCTCCTTAGGATTGGGATTGGAGGGAGATGTGGGCATAGCCCTCTCCCCAAGAAGGCAGGGTGAGATCCATAGCCTACCAACAGTATGCCAGACAATGTGCCCCCAAAGCTGATGGAGGCAGTCAAAGACACATAGAGTGTAAGTGAGGGATGACAGGGGATGCCAGAGTTTCAGAATGACTTTATTGAGCATATTTTGTATTTCCCTTTCCCACAGAAGTTACCAGATAAGGCGAGAGATAGAGGGCCTGAAGATACACTTCAGGGGCATTAGGCACCAGTGGACGCAGCTCCTGCAGCAGCTCCAGATGGAGTGTCAGGTCTCTGGTGAGGGCTCTGCATTGCAAGGAGCAGGTGGCAATGCCAGCTCAATGTGGGTGCAGCCAATAGCCCGATGGGGTGGGTTGCATAGAGCAGCTGAAGTGGAGGGGTCAATAGAGAAAGTCTGTAAGTCATATGGTGTCTGCCAAATGCCACAGTTGACCTGAAATCTCTCATCCACAGCAGCTACAGCAGCAGCAGCAGAAGCAGTCACAGCTGGAAGTGGGTGTCAGCAGTGAAGATGGAGGAAGGAGATGGCAAAGAATCTGAAAAGAGAGACTACAAGAAAGCAGAGGAAGGAGCTGTACAGAGTAATAGAGATGCCACCGAGAGAGTCAACAACCCCCAGCACATACAGAATGAGCAGCTACTACCTCTTAATAGATCCCTCGGTGGAGGCAGAGGATGAGAAAGAGCCAGAGGAGGACATGGTAACACAAATGGATATGGGGGATCTGTTGATGGAACCCTTGTACCCCATCTGTTATGTGGTCACCCCTGAGCCAACCAAGGGACATGGAAGACTGGACTTGGAGGCTCTACATCATCCATCTAAGTGACAGAGGACACTGGGGAATGTGCTGCAATTGAGAGGGAGAGGGCAAGAGAGAGGAGGTTATGGTGGGGAGGGGGAGAACGGGCAGGGAAAGACTGTACAAAGGCCATGCTAGGTCACTGCATCCTATATCGCTGGCACAGTATGACCTCACTGTGCCTGTGCAGCAGGTGCGCCAGCATGAGGCTTCCCTGGGTCTGGGTGAGTCAGAGGTCCTGCTGCATTTCCAGGCTTCTGGCATGAGATGCAGCAGTGCTTTGATGCCATGACCTGAGCCCAGGATCTCATGTTGGGCCACGTGGAGAGAATACGGGCAAAGATGTATGTTCTGGCTGAGGCTGTCCAGCAGCTTCTGGCATGTTCCATCTATTGCCCCAGCCTCTTATATATCCTCCTGGCTTTTGCCACCGCCTTGTCGCACTGTTTTGCCACCTTGAGATCATCAGAGATAATCACACCAAGGTCTTTCTCCTGAACCGTGCATACCAACCTTTCGCCCCCTATCGTGTACATTTCTCTTGGATGTCATGCACTTGGGTAGCAGAAATCCAAGAGAAATGTACACGATAGGGGGCGAAAGGTTGGTATGCACGGTTCAGGAGAAAGACATTGGTGTGATTATCTCTGATGATCTCAAGGTGGCAAAACAGTGCGA
This sequence comes from Ichthyophis bannanicus, assembly GCA_033557465.1. NCBI lineage: Eukaryota > Metazoa > Chordata > Amphibia > Gymnophiona > Ichthyophiidae > Ichthyophis > Ichthyophis bannanicus. Next base: position 46,402,670 of record CM066046.1, read on the forward strand.
CAAGGCGGTGGCAAAAGCCAGGAGGATGTTGGGTTGCATACAAAGAGGGATTACCAGCAGAAAAGAAGAGGTACTTATGCCACTGTATAGGTCACTGGTGAGGCCTCATTTGGAATACTGTGTTCAGTTTTGGAGACCATATCTTGCAAAGGATGTAAAAAGACTGGAGACTGTTCAGAGGAAGGCAACCAAAATGATTTGGAGCCTGCGTCAGAAGCCTTATGAGAAGAGACTTGAAGACCTAAATATGTACACTTTGGAGGAAAGGAGGGACAGGGGAGATATGATTCAGACCTTTAAATACTTAAAGAGAAATGATGAACAAACAAACCTCTTCCAAAGACGGGGAACCTGTAAAACTAGAGGGCATAACATGAAGCTGCAAGGGGGTAAATTGAAAGGCAATATCAGGAAATATTTTTTCACTGAAAGGGTGATGGATGCTTGGAATGCCCTCCCAATGGAAGTGGTAGGGGTGAACACGGTGACGGAATTCAAAAAGGCATGGGACAAACACAGAGGATCCCTTTACAGCAATAGGATAAAAACAAAATAAACAGTACCATCTAACTTCTGAACCATATAACGTCTCAACAAATAGGGGTGTCCTACATGGAGTGGTAGGTTTACCCCTGAACAAGGATATGGGGAGGGGTGGCCTGCGCGGAGCAACAGGTGCACCTGCTCTTGCCATCTTGCTGGGCAGACTGGATGGACCATGCTGGTCTTTATCTGCCGTCAACTACTATGTTACTATGTTACTATCTAAAGCCTTCTAGTTTACACCAGGTTTGGAGCCACATATTAAAGTTGGTTCTGTGATGCAGTCTTTCTTCTCTCATACCATAAACAGGCAGAATTTCTGAGAATCCTATTGTGTTGAGAACAGATTTAAATCTATCTCCTAAAATCTGTAAAAGTCTCTTTGTACTATAGGGTACTGTTTCTAATCAGATCATTTGTTCACAGATGGATAACAACATCAAGTTTGGAATACTTACTTTTCTCTCTGATTTATAATTTGGATTGTATTCCTTTTGACTGACAAGCCTGGGATGCATTTGACTATCTTCTCTCCCTTGTACTATGTTCCCAGGTTAATGCCTCTGATGAACATAAGATTTGCCATATTAGGTCAGACTAACCCCAGTATGCTGTTTCCAACAATTCAGGTTAAAAGTACTTGTTAGGATCCCAAAAGGTAGACAGATTCCATACTGCTTATCCTAGCAATAAGCAATGGATTTCCCCAGTCCTCTTTAATAATGGTTTATAGCCTTTTTCTCCAGGAACTTATGAAAACCATTTTGAAGCCTAGCTACACTAACAGTCCAAATAATATGCTTTTCCATATATGGTGGTATATCAAATTATATCTAAACTAAACTAAACAGGACCAGAGGCTCAACATTTTTGGAAAGAGATTATCTCATGGATTTATAGGATAATCTAAATCCCATTCTGCCTTTGGGATACAAAAGCTTAGGAGATATCTTGAGGCAGTTATATATGATTGGACCAGTTCTGCACCACAGCGGTCATTGTTTTATTAAACATCGCTACCATGGCTAAAATTATTCCATATATTTAGCACCGGTATGCAGATTATGGCCAGTGCTGAAAATCCTGAAAGAGCGGTGATCCCTGCCGCTATCAAGATAGCTTCTTCATTTAACCCATTAGGATAGCTTTTTTCTGAATATCACTGCTATATGGATAATTGCTGACTGCCCACTCATATGGGGAAAGGCTACAGAATAACAACATACATGATTTCTTCATGAGATAGGTAGTGGATGTATGGAACAGCTCACAAGTTCAGACATTGGAGTCATGGGATTGGTAGTGGATGTATGGAACAGCCCACAAGTACAGACAGTGGAGGCAAAAACAGCAACAATTTAAAAAAAGAATGAAAAAAAGGATCTTTAGTTGCAAAAGAGTGATGGAAAAAGCAAGAGATCAAGTGAGGCCTCTGTTCCTGCAACAGGAAGGAAAATGGGCAAACAAAAGCTAGTATTACTAACATGCGCTATATTATGTTTGCCTATGCTAATGCACTAGGTCCCTTCACATAACATGGGACCCGTGTTAAAACAATGCCTGTGCCCATAAGAAACAGAAGGCAGGGTTAGGTCAGGGGAAGTGATCATGCATATAGGAGTAGGTTTACTAAAACATTGTATTTTGTATTTTACCACTTGTTTAGCCTCAAAAATTATCACAGGCATATTGTCAGTCCTGTGCTAACAAATAGGGGTGTGCTTGGCATATGATAGTTTCTTGTTTTGAGAATTATTGTCAATGTCTGGGGCATTACTGGTATATTGCTTTATGCTTTATTACACTTGATATACCGCACCTTGAGAAACAGTAACAGGGTGGTTTACAAATACAAAAAAATGTCAAAAAGAGAGAAGAGGAAAGGAACGCCAATTATAAATAAGAAAGATTGTCAGAATCATACAAGGCACAGGGGAAGAAGGAGGGAGAGTTCACACACTGGGAAGTGGGACATTATAGGCCAGCTGGAATAGGTATGTTTTCAGTTTGCTTTTGAATTACGGGAAGGATGCTTCTACCCTCTCATTTAAGGCCACTTCAGTTTCCATTAATTAATCCTTATATAACAAGACAGAATGGCTATAAAAGGCCTAGACAAGATTTTTAAGTGTAGAGATGTATCTCTAAAAGATTTGACTTGAACAAGCCATGGTATTTTCAATATTGTATGGATGTGAAAGTTGGATATTGAAAAAGAAAGATAGCAAGAAAATCAATGCCTTTGAATTATGATGTTGGTGAAGAATACTATGTATACCATTGACTACCTAAACAACAAATCATTCAGTATTGGAGGAGATACAGCTTAAGCTTTTCTTAGAAGCTCATTTGAGAAGACTAACTATCATAGTTTGGACACATTATGGGGTATGTTTACAAAACCGCGGTAGCAGACTGCGATATCGGAGCCACAGCCCTATTGATTTCAATGGCGCCACGGCTCTGATATTGCACGGAGTCTGCTACCATGGTTTAGTAAACATATCCTATGTGAAAAAAGCATGGGACAAGCACAGAGGATCCCTAAAGGAAAAAGGGGGACTGTTGTAGTTGTTGATATGGAAGGACAGACTAGATAGGCCATGTGATCTTTTTCTGTTGTCATTTTTCTCTGTTTCTATGAAAGACTTCATCCTTGGCAAGATTGAAGGTCAATACAAAAGAGGAGGACTGGCAATGCAATTGATTGATACTATAAGAAAGCTATGGATGCCACTCTATCAACAATTAGCCACCTTACTGAAGACCGAACACCATGTACTACAACTATCCACAGAGCTGACATGAGTTGACATAGATTTTACCGCACTTAACAACAACAGTATTTTATTAGTTGACTTTGAAATTTTAAAAAGTGCAAGTACATTCAAATTTAGATACATATTTTGATTTGCAAGCGGTAGCATTTAACTGAATCTCTAAATGTTGCTATGCTAATTTCAGTAAAATACTATGGGCCCAATATTAAAAGGCATTTACACAGTTAACAGAAATGTAAACCATGTAAATGTCCCTAAATGGGATATTCAGCAGCACTAACACAGTTTCTTGCTCTCGAATCCATAATTGAAGAACTCAGAAGTCCAAACTAGCTCCCCAGCTAAAGCTGGGATAGGGTTTTGGCTGGTTTCTAGAGACTGAAGGCCTCTAATCACCTCCAACAGTTGGATGTTAAAAATTGTCTGGTTCAGGTACAGATTGCACATATTGGAACACCCTCCAAATTGCCTAACTGCGAAATATTCAGCAACATGAAATATTTAAGCAGGAGCTCTTCATTCTTCTAGAGACCAATGTAGTAGAATACAGTCCACCAGGTAAAGAAGGGCAGGAATTTTACTTCAGGTATTTCCTAGTCACCAAAAAGATGGGGAGATTCTGTCTCTTCCAAGATCTGGGAAATCTGAACAAATATCTGGTTTGAGGGAAGTTCAGAATTGTCCCCCTCTGCACCCTGATTACCTACTTGGACTTAAAGGATGCATATGCCTACATTCAGATACATCCCACTCACAGGCGGTATCTACACTTCTTCATAGGGAACACCATGTACTGTCTTTTGGCCTCTAATCTGCTCCTCGTGTTTTCATCATATTGCTTGCCATTTTCATAGCATAGTTTTGCAGGCTGGTCTTGCACTTGTTTCCCTAATTGAACAATTGGATAGTCAAGAGTACCTCTCAGGAAGGAGCTCAGGAATTTGTATGCTCTACATCCAGGTGTTGGACTTGCTAGGGTTCATAATAAATTACCCCAAATCCTGTCACATCAATTGGATTTCATAAGAGCTCTGCTAGACAAGACTCAGGTGAAAGCCTTCCTTCTGCAAGACAGATTCACTAAGCTGGCCGCCATCATGGAAGATGTACAAAAGCGTCAGCAGATGTCAGCAAGAACCATGTTGAGGATATTGGACCACATGGCCTCAGTGGTACACATAACATCCATGGCACATCTCAGAATGGGACAGGCTCAGTGGACCTTGAGTATATAGTGGTCCTCGACCACTCAAATGTTCCAGGACATTGTTTCTGTCATGGTTCCACTTCAGGATTCCCTCTCCTGACAGTTCATTCCAGTCTGGCCAAAGGAATTCCCTTTCAAATGCATTCTCATCAAAAAGTACTCACAACAGATGTGTCCAAACTGGACTGGGTTGTCCATATAGATAGGTTTTACATTCACGATCTTTGGTTCTCCCATTAAAGTCTCTATAAGATAATTTCCTGGAACTGAAACAATCTCAAATGCTCCAGAGGCTTTCTGAGATTGTTTGCATCAATAAATTTGATTGACCAGCTAATCAAGTAGCCTTGTACTACATCAACTAGCAGGAAGAAATGAGATGGTACCTTCTGTGTTGGGAAGTGACCAGGATGTGGATCTCGGCCATTGTTCAAGAGATGACTCTCAGGAACATTTATCTCATAAGAGAATACAGTATCCTGGCAGACACAGTGAGTTGTCTGCTCGAGTCTCATGAGTGGACCTTGGACAGGAAGGTGGCTCTTCAGTTATTTTGGGAATGTGGCACCCTGTCAATAGAACTATTTATTACTCCTCAGAACAGGCAAGCACCTCAGCTTGGATGGTGAGAGGTTGACTCTGTTCTCTGTGGATCTGCTGATTAGCATAGTTAATGTCCTTTTTTTCTTCTAGAAGAGCTTCTACTAGAAGGTCATACCATTTCAAATGGAAGAGATTTGCCATCTGGTGTGAAAGAAAGTCCTTAGATTCTTTTTCTTGTCCCACACAAAACCTACTTGAATACCTTCTACATCTGTCAGAGTCTGATCTGAAGACTAACTTAGTTAGGGTTCACCTTAGTGTAATTGATGCCTTCCACCACCATGTAGAGTGTAAACCCATCTCTTTACAGACTTTCATCATTCGTTTTATGTGGGGTTTGCTTCTTATGAAGCCTCCCAGAGTGTCTTGTGGTCTTAAAGTAGTTTTAATTCCGCTGATGAAGACTCTTTTCAATCCACGAAATACCTGTGGACTGAAGTACCTGACCAGGAAGGTCTTATTTTTGGTGGTGATAACTTCAGGCTCTAGTCACTGATCCGCCCTACACTAAGTTTTACCACAAGAGGTATTGCATCTCATCATAAGTTTCTTCCTAATGTGGTGTCAGAATTTTACCTTAATCAGTCAATAGTCCTGCCAATCTTTTTCCCAAGACCTCATGCTCCGAAAGGGAAAAGTGCATTGCGTACATTGGACTGCAAGAGATCCTTGACCTTTTATTTGGAGTGGACCACAACCCTTAGAAAGTCCACCCACCTTTTGTTTCTTATGGTCTAAGCAAGATGGGGGCTGCTATCAACAAACATACTTCCTCTAATTGGCTAGCAGATTGCATCTCCTTTGCTGTGCCCAGGCAGGTTTGACTCTTGTGAGTCATCTCATAGCTCACTAAGTCAGAACTATAGCTGTGTCAGTAGCCCACTTGAGATCAGCCTCTATGGAGGAGATTTGCAAGGCCACAATGTAGACTTCTGTTCCCACATCTCCCTACTGTTTGGAAAGAGACTCCAAACGTGACTGTAGATTCAGTCAATTGGCTCTGCAGAATCTATTTGGGGAATAGAATCTAACTACAAGCTCTAGACCCAGTTCTTTTCTGTTCAGGCTGACTCTTACAAAAAAATACAAAATAACAAAAGTTCTGCTGCCACCAAAAGCAATATTGTTTAAGTGTTAGCTAGTTGTGGCACAGTTTATTGTCCCCTTTTTTTATTTTGAGGCAGCTTATTGCTAATGATTTCCATCTGTGAGGATATTATCCTTCTTGTCCACAGAGAAAACAAAGTTACTTACCTTTAACAGGTGTTCTCTGTGGAGAAGCAGGATAATATCCTCACACCTTCCACCTCCTCTTGGAGTTGAATTCTGTATAAGTAGTTCAAAGGAGAGCTCATGTGGTGGTGACAAGTGGAAACAGGCATGCAGACACAATGCAGCCATAACAAAAGTCTCCAGAAGTTGCTGTCAGTGATGCATGAGGACTTATTCTGCTCTCCATGGAAAACATATACTACAGACAAGTAACTCAGGTTAAAAAGACTCATCATTCCCCCCATCTTTCTTATATTCCTGTCTCCTCCTTCCTCTTGCTTCTTTTCCTCTGTCCTCCTTGGGTGCTCTTTCTCTTCCTGTCCTCCTTGGGTGCTCTTTCTCTTCCTCTTTTGCCATACATTAGAAGAGGGTGGCATAAACTACATTCACTTTCTTTCTTATGACCAGTTGGCTTAGAAGTTACATGGACGGGACATGATCTCTTTTATTCACAGTGCAATGAAAAAGAAGCAGATGGAATATGTTTGTTATTTTTTCTTCCTAGAATCATGTAGGTTGGGGTTAGTATTAGCTGTGCTTGTTCTTTTCCTCTCTCCCAACAAGCGTAAAATGGAGGCCATGAACAACTGTGAGGCCATACTAGTTATATTTATACTCTTCCTTCTTCTATCTTTATTGAAAAAGACAGTGGAAGTGATCTCATTTCTAGGGTCAAAGTGATTTCATTTCCTGTTCTGCAGCAAGCTGGATCAAGGCTTCAACCAGATCTGTGAGTCTGGTTTATACAGCCTATCAGAAATGCATTCTTTCTTTCCCATTTGGCAACTAGAAAAATTGAGTTTTGCTGTCCCCTTGCCTGAACTATTTAAAATAAGCTCCTTATATGTATGTGCTAATGTCCATCTCCCAGGTATATCTCAGACTAGAAATAGTTGCTGAGGGAATAATTTTGTAGGAAAGCTGAGCTGTTTAATCAGTCAGGAAAGCCATTTGTTTCAAGTATGCTCCTGAGAAATGATCATTATATTTGTTGGATACAAAGATTAAGAAAAAAACAACATAATTATAAGATTTTGTTAACTATGAAGACACACAAGTAACAGATATCCATGTACACAAAATTAGATAATAAAATTGTAAAACTGCAATGTGTGCGCCTTTGAATCAGTGCTGACTCCTGGGTTTTCTTTGCAGTATGACTAGAAATAGATTGCCAGACCTTTCCTTCAAGGCAATGGAGGCTGGGTGACTTGCTCAAGGCCACAAGGAATGCTAGTAGGAATTGAACATTGGTCTCTTGGCTACCAAACCAATGCTCTAACCACTAGGCTACTCCACTCCAATTAAAAAATTGTATACAGTTTAAAAAAAAAAACCACATACCTTTTCCATTTCATAGGTAGAAGCAGCCTCAGTGCTGTTGCCTGATTCCCAGGAAGGGAAAGTAGCTATGCTGAGCGGCATTGGCAGGGCTCCCGATGCAGTAGGGGTAGAGGTTTAACTTCCCTGTGGTAGCAGTCCAGGCCTGCAAACCCTGTAGTACGTTGGACCAATTACCAGGAGAGGAAAGAGAAGTGGGGGCATGAGGGACCTCCTGTAGTGGAGCCACAAGGAGGAGAATGTCTTGGGCACTCAAATAAAAGTGAGTATCACAGGTGCAGTGACTAGAGGTGGGCTAAAAGTAGCCATGGCAATCAAAAGGAGCCATGATGGAGCCATTGCAGGGTTCCTGATGCAGCAGCAGGCAGAAAACAATCAGAGAAGAAAAAGCTCCAGGAGAGGTAGAATAGAGGAATAGAAGAAGAGCCAGGCTTGAATGGGAAGAAGGATCCAGCAGCCAAAAAAAATCCCTATGTAGAAATCAGGAGAGGGAAGCAAGAACCATATAGAGCTCTGGAGCCAAAGATTAATGCTCCCAAGGACAACCAATGGACAACCAGGATCTAGATTAGGGTTGGTAGATGTCTCTCACAGTAAACACTTAGGGCCCCTTTTACTAAAGACTGCTGAGCATTTGCAATTAACATGACAAACAAATGTGCATTAATTGTGAAGCCTCCATGTTAGCTGTCAAGGGTGTGCCCAGTATGTTCCCGTCAGCCTGGGCCGGTGCTACCATTAGATGAACAAAGTGGCCACCTAGAGTGACATTATTTGAGGGCAGCCCATTACCACTGCTGCTACCTTTCTCTGGGATCTGAAGTACTGGCAATTAATTTTAAAGAGCGATGCAGCACTTTAACATAACCTCCAGTGCTGTGTGCAGTACCTTCTTCCACCCCCATGCACACAGAAAGTCTGCATTAGGGATAGAAGCAGGAACAGCACACAGCGCTGGAGGTTATGGTAAGCATTGCATCATTGTTCAAAAGCAGTTGCCACTGCTGCAGTTCGTGGAGAGATGCAGCAATGGCAGTAATGGGGATGAGAGAGGGAGAAGGAAGTGGCAGGAAAAAAGGTTCACCTAGGGTATCGTATATCCTTGCACCAGACCTGCCAGCAGCTAATGCATGATGAGTCACTTGAATGTGCACTCGGCTAAGGTGGTTTCGCTTAACGACTATAGTAATCGGTATGTAAGGGCAGACTGGAAAGGCTGTAGGGTCTATCTCCAGGAACAAGCAGGAATGCAGGCCTTACATATGGGTGACATCGGCACCAACGCAGCCTGTGTGGAAATGCTCCCCAGCATCCAATAGGAAAGCCTTTGGGAGCACTCCACTTCACCTGTGTGCCTGCCTTCCCAACTTCTCTCCTCAGTTCTTCATTTTCTGCAGAGCCAGCAGAACATGTCATCCTGTCACCACCGAAAAACTTCACCTTTTTTTGGGTGGAACATCGTGCTTCTGCCTGCCCGTTGAAGCCAGTCCATCGAATCTGACACTGCTCCTGATAATTCTTTTTTCTTTTTCTATTTCTTTTTCTTTTTTCTTTAACACAGTTTCACCAGTAAACTAGGCCTTTAGGCCTCCATAGACATATCTTCAATCTGAAGACAACTTTTTTGAGGTAAGGAAAAGCCAATTAGTGGTTTTAAAAAGTGTACCAAATGTGCTGGTACCATATCAGTCACTGATAAACATGACTTGTGTCGCAAATGTTTGGGCCAGAACATCAATCCAGTTCTTGACCTTTGTGCCAGCAAATGAGAAAGTGAGGGCTAAAGAACCGAGCCAGACAGTACGGATCCTTGTTTGCCTCGGGACTAGGTGTCAGTGGCTTCCACTTCGAGGGCATCATCTTCCTTTCATGGGTCTCAGGTTTCGTCAAAGTCTAAGTCTCTGGCCGCTCCAAGGTCATCGGCATTGGCATCGAAGACCGATAACAAGACCAGAGAGAAATCCCAGTATAAGCATCACAACTCCCCTAGAGGTGCTTCCAATGCAGACTGGCCAGCCAAACAGCCCCAGTGAGAGGATCTGTTCTCCAAAGCACAAGAGGGGCTCTGGGACACTCCCAAAGAATCAACCTCCAGAGAGCTACCGGTTCCATGTTTTGGGACAGTGGTTCAAAGCCCTGTGGGAGATTCCACCCAGACATCAGACATCTTCCTGGACCAGCACATGCTGGCACTCAAGAGGAGTTTGGTGGCACTCCTGGCGGCCTCGGTACCGATAACATCGAGAGCTCCAGGAGTTCAGACTTTGGCACTGCGCCCTCAGCCAGATGTATCGGCTCCAATGCCGGCCCTCGAACTAACATTGACAGAACCCCAAAGGCGGTACCGCCATTGAAACCGACTGAATCCCCCAGTATCCAATCGACTCAAACTGACATAGCTCTCGGTTCTGATATTTCTGAGCATTGGTATCGGCATCAACCTTCGACATTCATCAAATATCGAGGTCAAACTCAGGACCGCCAATACTTTTATTTCTTGCCAGACTCTGATTAAAGTTCTTCAGAATCTGACAAAGGATCATTCGATTCCCAGGAACTTCCAGACATTCCTTTGGACCCTTCGCCGCCGCAAGAATGGTATCAGTCCCCATCAGATGATATATCCTTTCAGGATTTCATACTTGACATGGCAGCAGGGCTTGCCATCACAGCAGCCTCAGAAAAGGAACCGAGGGCAGAGGAACTGAAGATACTCCAATGCCTTCCCATGCTCAAGGAGGCAGCCTCATTTTCAGTGCATCGGATCCTACAGGATCGTATGCTCCGCATGTGAGAAGTCCGGCTCACGGTTCTGCCTGTCACTAAGAGGCTCAATATCGTGTACCAAGTACCAGAGTGCCCAGGCTTCCAAAAACCTCAGCTTCCACACCACTCCATGGTGATGTACCGCATAAAGAGCTCTAAGAGCCACTCATCCATATCACCTGGCTGAGATTCAGGGACACTCGATGCCTTTGGTTGTCGATGTTTCCAAGCATGCATGTTGGCCTCCAGAATAAACTCTTACATGCTGTACATGAGCATGTTTCTGAAGGATGTCACCATGCTGCCCGAGGATAAGTGAAGTGCATTCCAGACACTCCTCAAGCAAGGCCAAAATACTTCTAAGTTTCTTACCAGGGCCTCTTTTGATGCCTTCGAATCAATAAGCAGAGCTTCAGCAGTCTGCATTGGGGCTCATAGAATGGCCTGGTTACAGGCATCATATCTTGAGCAATGGGTCCAAGATAAACTGACCAATATCCCATGTATTGGAGAAAACCTTTTTGGCAAAGATTGGAAGGAAAAAGCAGGAGAGATTGAGACAGACAATCTCACCCTCAAACGCTTCTCCAGGAAAACAGCTGACCCATCCAAGAGGAAGGCTCTTCCTAAGAAATCTTTCTATTCTAAAAAGAAGAGATACTATCCTTCTTACCCACCTTCTGCTGCCTATCAGCCTCAGCTTCCTCAGCAAAGACAGCATGGCCCTCGCCAGCCCAAGGCTCATAAGCCTCAACCAGCTGTGCAGGCACAACCTGTGCCTGGTTTTTGATTCCTTCCTGAAGAGCATTGCCAATCTGCCCCTGGAGGATCTCTAGCTCCTCCAAATAGCTGATAGACTCTGTCACTATACCCACAGGTAGCACTTTGTAATATCAGAGCAGTGGACACTCCAGCTTGTCCAAAGGGGTTATCAGCTTCACTTCAAACCTTACCCCCCACCGGCTTTACAGGCGATTTTTCCACTCAACCCCTTCAAAGCACCTTTTAAGAGAGTGCTGTGAGCAATGCAATGTGTGCCTTTGAGTCAGTCCTGACTCCTGGCAACCTAGAAGCTCCTGGGTTTTCTTGGCAGTGTCACCGGAAGTAGATTGCCAAGCCTTTCTTCCGAGGCAATGGGTTAAGTGACTTGCCCAAGGCCCCAAGGAGTGCTAGTGGGACTTGAACCCTGGTTGCTTGGTTATCAAGCCAGTGTTCTAACCACTAGGCTACTCCTCCACAGAGTGCTTTGAAGGGGTTGAGTATTGGCTCTTTGGAGGAGCTGGAGATCCTCCAGGGGCAGATTGCTCTTCAGGAAGGAATCAAAAACCAGGCACAGGTTGTGCCTGCACAGCTCTTTTAAGAGGTGACCACCCTGTTCTCCCAGGGTACTATAGAAAAAGTTCCTCCTCCTTAACAAGGGATGGGCTTCTACTCTTCATATTTTCTCATTCCAAATAAAACAGGAAGATTCAGGCCCATCTTGGATCTCAGAGACCTAAACAAGTTCATGGTCTGAGAAACATTCAAAATGATTTCTTCTACCATATCTCCAGAGACAGGATTGTCTATGTTCTCTAGACCTAAAGGAGGCATACACACATTTACTGATCCATCCCTCGCACAGACAGTATCTGCGCTTCATGTTTCAGGGTGACCAATATCAATACCAGGTTCTCCCCTTCGGTCTAGCCTCTGCCCCAAGGACCTTCACAAAATGTGTGTCAGTAGTTGCTGCCTACTTATGCACCTTGGGGGTATTTGTATTCCCTAACTTAGATGACTGGCTGATCAGGGGAGACTCTCCCTTCATCACACCATCATGGTGCTCCAACACCTGGGCTTTGTCATAAACTTCTCAAAGTCTCACCTTGCTCCAACGCAATGACTGGAGTTCATTGGAGTGCTCTTAGACACTCAACAGGACCAAGCTTTCCTTTCATAGGATTGCTGTGCCAGCCTCATCAAACTGGCAAAGGGGGTGCAAAAGCAAAGCTGGGTAACAGCTCGAGAGATGTTACGGCTATTAGGACACATGGAGGCTTATTCCAATCTGTACCTCCCAGCCCGCTGTGTGTCCAGATGGAACCGGACGCACAGAGGTAGATGGGATTCTGATCCCCTAGGGCACATCTAGAATCACATCTAAGCCTGTATGTGTAGGCCGGGACCCAATTCCCAACAGCCTACGCGTACAGACCTATGCCCGGCTAATGCAGTCAGGCTCTTGAATGGAGCCATGGTGCCATGGCTTCTGGGTGCTATGGCACCATGGCTCCATTTAAGAGCAGCGATCCCCAGCTGCTGACCATTTTTTTCATTCCCTGCAGCCCGACCCCTGATCTGGCCACCCATGGCCAGGGCCGGGCAGCGGGGAATCTCCTGCACCCCCTCCACCCTTTGCCGCTGCCCGGGCCTGCCATCCCCCGATGTCTAGGGGAACTTATTCCACTTCAGAGGTGGAGTAAGTTCCACATCTAGTCTATCGGCCCCAGACATACAGGGCCGACATCAGAATTGGCCCTGTACATCTAGGGCCACGGACCACCCACTGCCCACCCTAGCTCTGCCTCCTCAGCACCCCCTTCCCGCCCCTGTCTAACCTCCCCATACAAACTCCTTGTTCATATGGGGAGTCTTTGGACAGGGATGGCAGGGGGGCGAATAGCGGGGTTGGACATTCCAACGGAACATCCATCCCCACTATTCGTGCTTCAGAATAGACCCCATGGTCTCCATGATCCATGTAATCGCCTATGCTCAATAACACATGCGACAAGTGCAATGGACTCTGTCTTCTCAATTGATACAAGCAAATGGGCATCTCAGAGACAGCATCCACATCGCCCCTCAACTGATCAGATTTCTTCAGTGGTGGTGTTCTCCACAGAACCTTCTTGTCAGGTCACTTTTTCAGATGCCTCCACCTCAATGTACCCTGACAACGGATGCTTCCAAGCTGGGTTGGGGAGCGCATCTGAATGACCTAACCACCCAGGGACTGTGGACACAAGAATCTGCCCTGCAAATCAACCTCCTAGAACTATGGGCATTGATAAATGCTCTTTGGGGTTTTAACCCCAACTTTTGGGGCAACCTGTTCTAGTCAGGACGGACAACCAAGTTGCTATGTTTTACGTGAACAAACAGGGGAGGACGGTCCTGTCCACTCTGCGTGGTCCTTTACTATCTCACAGCGCATTCACGTCTAAGCGGTGTATCTCCTGGGTGAACTCAATGTCCTTGCAGACAAGCGAAGCCGCATTCTTTGTCTACACAAATGGATCTTGCATCGGGAGATGGCTGCTTGGATCTTCCGAACATGGGAAACCCGACACATACATCTTTTTGACACTGCAAAACACACAACTTCCACTCTTCTGCTCCAGACTTCCATCGCTGGACCGACAGGCCCAGGATGCCTTCCTTCTGCATTGGGGACAGGGACTGTTCTACGCATTCCCACTCATTCCCTTGATACCCAAAATGCTTTTCAAGCTACAGGCTGACAGGGGCTCAATGATACTTATAGCCCCTTTTAGCCCCGTCAACCATGGTTTCCCCTGCTTCTTCAACTTGCGCAGATTCAACCTCTCAGTCTGGGATTTGTGCTTCAACTCCTCTCTCAGAACGCTTCTCCATCCCAGTCTTCACTCCCTACGCCAGACAGCATGTCTGCTGAAGGGCTAGTGCTTGCTGGCCCTGACTTGCCACAGGCGGTCAAAGATGTCCTCCTTGCATCACGCAAAGATTCCACCAGATGATCTTATGCCTTCAAGTGGCATAGGTTTGCCCTCTGGTGCTTCTTAAGGAGCACTGGCCCCTTTTCTTTATCTTTATCTTTATTTCTTTCTTTATATACCGCCCAAACCATGGGTACCAGAGCGGTTTACAATAGGCAAAAAACAAGGGTCAGAACAAAATCGCTGCAGGAGGAAGAGGGATAGAGGAAACAGAACTCCATTAATGTGATAGGAAAGGGACAGAGGTAGAGAAAGAGAGAGAGTGTATGAGTAAGTCGAGGTCAGACAGACAGACAAACTGAGGTAGACGAGACAGGCCTAAGGAGGGGCTGTGGGGATGGAAGAGGGGGGTGGGAGATCGTAGGCCAAACAGAAAAGGTAGGTCTTTAATCCGGTTTTGAATTTGCTAAAGAATAGTTCAAGACGGAGGGCAGGGGGAAGTGAGTTCCAGAGCCTGGGGCCAAGGAAGAAAAAGGCAGAGGAGCGGGTGGATTCAAGGTGGGCAGAGGCTGGAGAGGGAAGAAACATACGGTTGGCATGGATAGAATGAGTCTCTTTTGGCCCGTGGAGTCTCTTTTGCAATATCTCCTCCAGTTATTCTTAACAGGTCTTAAGACTAACTCAGTGAGAGTTCACCTTAGTGCCATTACAGCCTCTCACAGATTATTGGATGGACATCCTGTCTCCTCACACCCCTTAGTAGCAAATTTCATGTGGGGTCTGCTGCTATTCAAGCCACCCATTAAGCTGCCTCTGGTGGTCCTGTATCTCAATGTGTTTCTTGCTCAACTTCTAAAGTTTCTTTTCGAGCCTTTAGCCACCACTTCACTGAAGTTTCTATCTTGGACTGTAATCTTCCTCATTGCCCTCATGTCAGTTCGCCGCCTCAGTTAACTACAGACTCTGATGGTGGATCTCTCCCATATCCGGTTTCACCATTATTTATTTATTTGAAAATCTTTTATATACCGCCACTTCCCAAGATCAGTGGCGGTTTACAGGGAACAAAGGTAATAATAAGTACATGGAACATTATGCAACATTGCGTCTATATACAAAGAACAATATAAACCAAAGTAATTATTTACAACTTATAACAAAAAAACCAAAGTGATTATTTAAACTTATAACAAAACCTTTTGTATATTTACAAACTGCGACATTTACAACCTGTGACATCAATCAGCTTTGGATAGTGTTAGATTGTAAGTGGGTAGTTAGGTAGTATTGACAAATTGAGCTATGGGGGATGAGAGGCCAGATACGAGAATTGGTATGTTTATGTTTATGTTTATTGAATTTGATAAAACCGCCTTTCTGCAGGAATCAAGGCGATGTACAATTTTCCAAAAAACACAGAAAAGTCAAGGCCGGGGGCCAGTGAAAATAAGAAAGGAAGTTACAATGCTTTGACAGGAAAGAAGAAGAGGGAGGAGAGATAAGACGAGACGGGAGAGAATACATATTCCAAGATAGAAACAAAAGGAGAAGGAAAGCAAGAAGGTCACACAAAAGGGGAGGGAAGGTCAAAGGCCAGGAGAAAAGTTGGGTCTTCAGATTTTGTTTGAAGGTGGTATGATGGGTCTCTAAACGTAAGGAGGAGGGGAGAGCATTCCAAAGAGCCGGTCCGGTGAAGAAGAAGGTAGAAGAGCGGGTGGATTGCAGGTGAGCAGATGAAGGGGAAGGGAGGGTGAGGCGGTTGAGGTGGAAGGAACGAGGAGTGTGCCTGGGAGAGTGAAAGTTGATGAGGTCTGCCAAATATTGGGGGGTGCTAGTGTAGAGAACTTTGTGGACCAGAGTAAGCAATTTGAATTGGAAGCGAGCAGGGATAGGCAACCAGTGGAGGTGGAAGAGCAATGGTAGTAGTGTTGGGTGAATAAGAATGTTTTCAGTTCCTTTCGGAACGTTTGGAGATCTTTTATCTCCCTTAATTGGTCAGGGAGGTTATTCCAATGTGTAGGTGCTACATATGAGAAAGCGCTGTTGCTTGTTATTTGCTTTGTCTTTCTTATTGAATCTGGTACTTGAATGGTATTGAGGTTCCTCCTTCTTCTCAATCTATTATCTAAAGGGCTATGAATTAGTGTAGATAGATATGATGGGGCGATATTGTTAACTAACTTAAATGTAGTCAATAGGATTTTATATTGGATCCTGCTGGCAACGGGAAGCCAATGTAATGAGTATAAAATGGGGGAAATGTGGTCAGATAATTTAGCCCTTGAAATTATTCGTGCAGCAACATTCTGTGCCATTTGAAGTATATTTTGATTCTTCTTTGTTATGCCTTTGAGGATAGCATTACAATAGTCAAGGTGGGGTGTTATTAGAATTTGACTAATGGTTCTGAAATCGTCTTTTTCTATAAGTGGCAAGGTGGTTCTGCGTACCCTTTCACATTTCCTTCCAAAGGTAGTCTTCTCCTTCCATCTAAACCAGGTGGTAATCCTACCGATTTTCTTCCCTAGACGTCATGTGTCTTGGGCTGAAGCAGCCCTATACACCTTAGAATGCAAGCAAGTGCTGGCTTCCTTCTTGGATAGAACAAAGGATCACAGAATATCCTCTTGATTATTCATCTCCTTTGATCCTAGTCATCTAGGCCTACCAGTGATGAACCATACTCTATCCAAATGGATAGCAGATTGCATTTCTTTTGCTTATGTAGATACAGGACTCTCTTTGAAGGGTCATATCACTGCTTATAATGTGCGGGCTATGGCACCCTCCATAGACAATCTCCATTCAGTATCCATTGAGGAGATTGGTCGGAACGCTATCTTGCAGTGATCCAGAATTTTTCGCATTAGTTATTTAAGCAGGGCTGTTGCAAGGTACTAGTTGCCCTTAATATTTGTGGCCTCTTCAATTAACTCCTAGGCCTAGCCCCCAACTGATAATTTTAAAATAAACACCCCAATAGTACCCCTCTCATAATGAGCAAGTACCCCAGTAGAAATAAGAGAACGACAGGGCATGTAGTCATACCAGGCTGCAGCAACTAGGGAGATATGAAAAACCAAGTTGTTAAACGTGGGAAGAGCACAACAAAATGTGGAATGAAAAGCATAAGCCACGCATCCCAATAGTATGGAAGTGTTAGAGAATAGAACAGTTCAGAATGAAGCATATAGTGGTCTGTGTAAATCTATGTGCATGTATCATTTTATGGTGAGACTATCGTTCTATGGTGAGACCGCACCTTGAATATTGTATGCAATTCTGGTCGCCGTATCATAAAAAGGATATAGCGATTTTAGAAAAGGTTCAGAGAAGAGCCACCAAAATGGTAAAGGGGATGGAAGGATACTCCTATGAAGAAAGGCTAAAAAGGTTAGTGCTCTTTAACCTAGAAAAGAGACGGCTGAGGGGAGATATGATAGAAGTCTATAAATTAATGAACGGAGTGGAACAGGTAAACGTAGATTGATTGTTTACGTTATCAGAATATAGAAAGACTAGGGGATATGCAATGAAGCTACAGGGTAAACTATTTAAGACTAATAAAAGAAAATATTTTTTCACTCAACGTGTAATCAAACTCTGGAATTTGTTACCGGAGGATGTAGTAAAGGCTGTTAGTGTAACTGGGTTTAATAAAGGTTTGGACAAGTTTCTGGAGGAAAGGTCCATAAACCATTATTAAGAAGGGACCCAGGATATCAATGCTTGACCCAGTACAGGCATTGTGGAACCTGTGTCTTTTGGGGAAACTGCTAGGTACGTATGACCTAGATTGGCCACTGTTGGAAACAGGATACTGGGCTTGATGGACCTTGGTCTGACCCAGTATGGCATATCTTATGTTCTTATATTCTTAGTCCTCCATTCATACTTTTGCTGCACACTGTTGTCTGGCCAGAGACTCCCATCGGGATGCTGTCTTTGGTCAAGCTGTACTCGAGCACCTCTTTGGGTCTTAAACTCAACTCCTACCCTCTGTCCTGGACTTCTACAAGAGACCAGACTATCACTGGGGGAGTATCGCCTCATGGAATTGAGTCCAATGGCCCACGACTCTTCCATACTCTTTGGTACAAGCTTTTGGCCTCAGGGATCATTGCTCTCCTTATCATACCAGCCTGTTACTGGGAGCTAGTGAGTCCATATGTGAAGATTGCATTCCTGCTTGTTCCTGGAGATAGTATACTTACTCACCTTTAACAAGTGATCTCCAGGAACAGCAGGAATCAGTCTTCATAACCCGCCCTTCTTCCTTAGGAGTTGTAAGGCTTGTTTAGTTTTCTTTTCCTCTTAGCTACAAACTCAACTGAGGAGAGGAGTTAGGAAGGTTGGAAGACAGTCACAAAGGTGCAGTGGCGTGCTCCCAAAACCTTTCCAATTGGATGCTGGGGAGCCTTCCCGCACGGGCTCTGTTGATGCCGACATCATCCAAATGTGAAAACTGATTGCTGCTGTTCCCAGAGATCACCTGTTACAGGTGAGTAACTACCCTTTTTCTGCCATCATGTTTCTATATTTCATGTTAAGAACTGTGTTGCCACTGAGCGTGCAGTAATTGCCCTGGCACTAGTGGTAATATGCTGTCCACGGCCACTTTCCACCCATCCCACAATCGCTGATTAATGTGCCTTTGGCATGCGGTGGCAGACATGCTCTGCATTAGTATTCCTGACTGCCAGTTGCCATACATTAAAATGCACATTACGTATCTAATGGGCTTTAGAAAAAGGGGATCCTAGTCATGGTTTCACAGAATTTCTGGCACAAGAACATGACAAGCTAAGTCTCTATAGCAGGAGTCAATAAACTCACAAGGCAAAAAATCCACAAAGAGGTTTCCAGAGCTCCAGGCCAGACAATCATTGGGCTAGTCAGGAAACAGGAATGATGATCATCAGAAATACAATTAAGAGCAGGCTGACTAAAATAAAAAACCGTGGTG
Source organism: Ichthyophis bannanicus (assembly GCA_033557465.1). Classification (NCBI taxonomy): domain Eukaryota; kingdom Metazoa; phylum Chordata; class Amphibia; order Gymnophiona; family Ichthyophiidae; genus Ichthyophis; species Ichthyophis bannanicus. The sequence continues at coordinate 46,421,828 of CM066046.1, forward strand.
ATATAATAGCCTCTCCTACAAGACATCTTCCTTCCATCCCAAAGGTTTGCCAACTTGTGGTTGAAAAATAACCTTTTAGGATTTTGTATTTGCCTGAAACCTCTAGCAATCTTTCAGCTATGTTTTTTGTTTGGGCAGCAGCCACAGCCACCATTATAATTGAAGAAATTGCCCTAAAATGAACATTTATAAAAACAAAACAATATAAAACAAAAATTTATTAACGGCACAGGGAACTAAACAATTTTTTTTGACTGCACACTCCGAAAACGGAGGAGCGCATAAAGGGATATTGGATAAATCTGTAAAAAGAAGAGATGAAACCAAATCATGAAAAACAAATGCAGAAGAAAAATTAGCTAAAGATATGTAGCAAAGTTACAAGACTTTTTTCAGATATATTGGGAAGCAGAGGAAGATCAGAGGTAGAATTGCAAGATTCAAAGGTGCTGAGGAGCAGTTTGTGGAATGTGACAAGCAAAAAGCACAAATGCTAAATAAATACTTCTGTGAGAACAAAAGAATATCCTAGAGACAGGGACTATACATGATTGATAAAGGTACTAATGGGATTGGAGTAGATATCACACCATTCACAGAAGAAGATATTTATGAACAACTTGGAAAACTGAAGGTGGACAAGGCCATATGATCAGATGAGATCATTCCAGGATACTGAGAGCTCAGAGAGGTTCTGGCAGGACCTTTAAAGGGTGTGTTTAATGGATCCTTTGAGTCAGGGGTGTTTCTGTGGGATTGAAGAAGGTCTGATGTGGTCCTTCTTCACTAAAGGCGTAACAGAGAAGAGGTGGCAAACTACAGGGTAGTAAGCCTTACAGTACCTCAATGGTGGGAAATGTAACGGAGATGCAGCTGAAAAAAGGATAGTGGTCTTTATAGAATTCTGTATATTGCAATATCTAAGGCAAAGTGGTTTTACCAAAGGAAGATCGTGCCAAACAAACCTGATTGATTCTTTGTGTGAATGGGAGAACTAGCTCAAGGACATGCAGTGGATGAGATCTACTTAGATTTCTGTAAAGGCTTTGATAGTGTTCCTGATAGGAGGTTTATGAATGAACTGAGCAGCCTAGGGATGGGTTTCCTAGGTGGTGAACTGCATCAGAAATTGGTTGACTAACAGATGACAGAAAGTGTGGTAAATGAAATTCACTCAGAACAGGAAGGTGAGTAGTGGAATGCTTCAAGGATTGGTCCTGGGACCCGTACTGTTCAATGCCTCTGTGAGTGATATTGCCAAAAAGTTAAAATGATAAGTTTGCCTTTTGGTAGATGGCAATGAAGATTTGCAACAAAGCAGACATCTTGAAAGGAGTAGACAACATGAGAAAAGAGCTACAAAAGTTAGAAGAATGGTTAAATGTTTGGCTGTTAAGATTTAATGCAAAGAAGTGTAGAGTGATGTATTTAGGATGCAGAAATCTAAAATACCTCTATGCCAGCGATGGCGAACCTATGGCACGCGTGCCAGCTGTGGCACGCGAAGGCCTTGCAGCTGGCACGCGTGAAGGTCCGCAAAAACAGAAAAAGCGGGCTCTGGCTGCTGCCGCGGACGCGGCAGCATGCAGTGTCCCGCGGGGCCCCCTCCGCCCGCTAAGCCCCTCTGCAAGGGCTTTCCGATTCGCGCGGGAGACAGCGACACCCACGCGACTCTGTTAAGCCCGTAGGGGTTAATGGGAAATTTCCCATCAGCCCCTTTAGACGCGAGGGACTGATGGGAAATTTCCCATTAGCCCCTGCGGCTTAACAAGAGACGCGAGGGAGACGCTGTCTCCCTCGCGAATCTGAAAGCCCTTGCAGAGGGGCTTAGCGGGCGGAGGGGGCCCCGCGGGACACTGCATGCTGCCGCGTCCGCGGCAGCAGCCAGAGCCCGCTTTTTCTGTTTTTAAATTTGCCGGGGGGGGGGGGGGGGGTTAGGACTGCTAATGGGGTTGGTGGGGGGGGGTTTTGGACTGCTAATGGGCTAGGTGGGGGGGGTTAGGACTGCTAATGGGCTAGGGGGGGGTTAGGACTGCTAATGGGCTTGGGGGGGTTAGGACTGCTAATGGGCAGGGGGGGGGGGTTAGGACTGCTAATGGGGCTGGGGGGGTTTGGACTGCTACGGGGCTTGGGGGGGTTAGGACTGCTAATGGGCTAGGAGGGGGGGGGTTAGGACTGCTAATGGGCTGTGGGCTGATGGGGGCTGTCTGGAAATGGGGTGATGGGGGGTTAGGACTGGTAATGGGCTATGGGGGGGGTTAGGACTGCTAATGGGCTAGAGAGGGGGGGGGTTAGGACTGCTAATGGGCTAGGGGGGGGGGTTAGGACTGCTAATGGGCTAGGGGGGGGTTAGGACTGCTAATGGGCTGGCTGGGGGGGGGGGGTTAGGACTGCTAATGGGCTAGGAGGGGGGGGTTAGGACTGCTAATGGGCTGGGGGGGTTAGGACTGCTAATGGGCTAGGAGGGGGGGGGTTAGGAATTCTAATGGGGGAGGGGGGGTTAGGACTGCTAATGGGCTAGGGGGGTTATGACTGCTAATGGGCTGTGGGCTGATGCGGGCAGTCTGGAAATGGGGTGAAGGGGCTTAGGACTGGTAAAGGGCTATGGGGGGGGGTTAGGACTGCTAATGGGCTAGAGAGGGGGGTTCGGACTGCTAATGGGCTAGGGGGGGGTTCGGACTGCTAATGGGCTGATGGGGAGGGGTTAGGACTTGAGGGGGGCTGTTGGGTGGGGTTAGGACTGGAAATGGGCTGATGGGGGGTTAACACTGGAGGTGGTCTGATGGGGTTAGGACTGGTAAATGGCTATGGGGGGGTTTAGGACTGATAATGGCTATGGGGGGGGCTGGGACAAGAAATGGGCTGATGGGGAGGGGTTAGGACTTGAGGTGGGCTGATGGGGTTAGGACTGGTAATGGACTGGACTGTGGCTGATGGGGGGGTTAGGACTGGCAATGGGCTATGGGGGGGCTGACTGGAAGTGGGGGGTTAGGACTGGTAATGGGTTATAGGGGGGGGCTTAAACTGAAAATGGGGTGATGGGGGTTAGGACTGGAAGTGGGTTGATGAGGGGGGGATAGGACTGGTATTGGGTTGGGGGGCTGCTAGGACTGGAAATGGGCTGATGCAGGGACTAGAAGGGAATGGATGCTGGGTGAGGCTGGAACTAGAAGGGAGCTGGTGTTGGGGGAGGATTAGAATGGGATGGGGCTGGGAGAGTAAAATGGAGAGGGGAAAAATATTTTGTGTGGGAGGGATAAAAAATCTACAATTGGCCGGGTATTGGGAGAGTAAGTGGGGATTGAGGATGGAGGGGTAAATTTTGAGTAGATGAAATAGGAATGAGGAAAGAGCCAAAGGAGAAAGATTAGTATGTTAAAGCAGATGTAGAGAGAGAATGGAAAAAAAAACAAGAAGACAGAAGAAAGGACAAATGGACAGCAGATGGAGAGTTAGCAGAAGACACGAAGAAACCAGAAGAAAGTGGCTGGAACAATTGCAACTGAAAAAAAATGCACAAAAGGTAGAAAAATATCTCTTTATTTTGAATTTATTAACTGGAATATGTCAGCTCTGGGAAATGTGCATCATTAATTTTTGCGCTTTGTTTAGTACAAGAGGAAATTAATATATAGTTTTATTTCTACAGTGTTGTTGTATATTCCAAGTTTGGCTTTTGGGGTTCCCAGTTTAATTATTGTCTTCCTGTTTCTAAATTGTGATTCCTTGTTTGGTGATGGTCTGTTCTGCATGTGTAACTGAGCTGAGGTATTCTGTTTATATAATTCCTATTTGACATTGCCACTTGTTCTTTCCCCAGTAGGTCATGTATTGTTGTTCTCTGAGATGTATTGGTTTAATATTTGCAGTGTTGCCTTTTGATAGGTAGAGTATGGTGCTTTGTGAGTCCTGGTAGTGCTGTTAGGATACGGCGGGTTTGCTATGGGTTCTAAATGGGCAGCGTTTGTAGTAGTTCCTAATGTGCCTGGCGGTTGGTACTGGATTATAGTAATGTAGAAACCTTTTAGTCTTTCTTTATCCATATACTCATTAAGAGGCATGTTTACTAAAAGTTAGTGTATGGTAACATTATGCAAATATTTATGCAAATGAAGCACCTTATGCAAATGGGGCTTTAATTGACGTGCTGGCACTTTGAGGAAATTCTTTGGTTTTGTGCGGCAGTTTGGGCACTCGGGCTCAAAAAGGTTAGCCATCACTGCTCTATGCGATAGGGTTCAAGTGGCTGTTGTGCACAAACCAAGAGAGGAATGTCAGAGTGATAGTGTCTGAGGAACCTAACACGGAGAAACAATGCGACAAGGCAGTGACCAAAGCTAGAAGGGTGCTAGGTTGCATACAGAGAGGCATAATCAGCTGAAAGGAGATATTAATGCCCCTGCACGTCATTGGTGAGGCCTCGCTTGGAGTATTGTGTTCAGTTTTGGAGACTGTGTCTCATGAACGATGCGAAAAGACTTGAAGCAATTCAGAGGAAGGCAACCAAAATAATGTGGGGCTTACCGAAAGATGTACGAAAAGAGACTCATGTATATCCTTGAGGAGAGGAGGGTAGGGTAGAAATGATACAGATGCTTAAGTACATAAAGGGTATTAATGAATAAACAAAAAATTTTTAAAGACAGTGAAGCTATAAAACTAGAAATGAATTGAAGCTGAAAGCAACATCAAGAAATAAATTTTCACGGAAAGGGTTGTAGATGCCTAGAATGCCCTCCTGATGGAGGTAATGAAGGCAAAATAGTGTCAGAATTCAAAAAGGCATGGAACAGAGAGAGAGGATCCCTATATAGCAAAAGGATAGGATCAAGTAAGCTTAAATAACTTTTGTACTTCAAAAAATAGGTGGGAGTAATATGCATAGAGGTGCAGATACAACTCTAGCTACCTTACTAAGCTAGATGGACCGTGCAGATCTTTATCTGCCATCGTTTACTAAGTTACTGTGTTACTGTAGTTTGCTAAATAAGTCCCAAGATTTGAAATAATTCAATTACAGTACAAACAAAGCTAACACAAAATTAAACAAAATCCAACAGAACCCAAAGAGGGTCATTTTAGAAGCCCTATTCATGCTCTGGACATCTGAAAACAGACTTCCAAAGCACAGAAACTGTCTCCAGAGCTGTTTTAGAAGCCAGATGTGAGGATATCGGAATCTGAATGGAGGCTTGGCCAGGCCATTCCCAAGAACCCAGAGGTTATTTATTTAGGCTATATATCACTTTTCTACCAGTCAAAGTGGTGTATAGTCAGGCACTGTATATATATTTTTCCCTTGTCCCCAAAGGGCTCACAATCTATGTTTTTGTAACTGAGACAATGGCTTGCCCAAGGCCACAAGGAGCACCTATGGGACTAGGAACCCCAAGGTTGCTGCCTGTCCTCTAGCAGGATTTTGAACCCTTGACTCTCTAGCCAAGGCAACTTGCCCCAACCACTGGCCACTCCTCCCTTCTGTAGTCCTAGGGACCAAGACATCCTCACCTGATCACAGAAATGTCCTGCATCACCTCTAACTAGAGGAACAAACAGGTATCTGAAAAAGTTTGTTTTAGCTAAAAATCATCCAGGGTGTATTGAGAAGAAGCACTCTATCATGCTCAGGGCAACTTCAATTATAGCAGCAGCAGAATTTGAACCTTGACTGCTCTGTTCTTAACCCACTACTCTAACCATTATACTATCCTAGACGTCTGTCCTCTGAAGTGTAATTCGGGGGATGTCTAAGTAGATGCTCCTGCAGACGTCCCTACCCAGCATGTCCAGGTTTGTGAAATCATATCTGCATTTCTTTTCAGACATTCTGGCTTAGACCACCCGGATTTCACTTGGACAGATCTTCTAAAATTCCCCTTAAAATATCCAGCTTGTGGGGTTGCAAAACTAATGCATACAAATGACATAAAGCACATTTTTTTTATTTGCACACCTCAAGAACAGGGTCATAGCTCAACTATCTTATGATCTTTATTTTCTATTTGTGGACAAGACTTTTACTGAGTCCAATGCATGTTTTCTAGGATGATGTTTTGTAAATTAAAAATAAGCCTCTGTGGTATCTTTCAGATAGGTAACTCTTTTAGTGTACAGCAGCAAAAATGACAAAGAGACTGGTGGCACTTTTATAAACTAACAGGTGTATTGAGGCATGAGCTAAGCAAGGACAAAAGTCCCTGCCAAGGTCCAATATTCGGTGAAGTAGGGAGTATGCCATTCAATGCAACAAGGTTCCTTCTCTCAGGGGAATTATCAGGGCTGGATTAACCATTAGGCAAACTATGCAGTTGTCTAGGGTGGCAGGTTCTCAGTGGCAGCAACGAGCAGCTGCAGTCAAAGCAAAACAATAGATAGATACTGACAGCCTGAAAAACTCAAAGAACCATCAGTGCATACTTCTACTGGCAGGGCGGATGGGTAATTTTCAGATAGTCCATTTACCTGGATAAATAGCCATTCAACTGGTTAAATGACATTTGGAAACCACCCTCAATATGTATGTGCATGCAATGCAAAATCGAATAGTTTAATATTAAAAGTGTGATGTCCATCTGTGCATTTTTACAGGATTGTTCTGGGATGGTTGGTGGGATAATTGTGATTGTTGAATTCAATTATGAAAATCTCAAAGAGGGTCTTGACAGGGCAGGGCTCACAAGCAGGCTTTGGGGCCCCCTCACCAGATTCTGCTGTGGGCCCCTTTGTACTATCATCAGCCTTGGGTCTAGGGCATGAAAGATGCTTGGGGGGAGGGGAGGGCAGAAAGCTGAAAGTTGCCTAGGGCATTTAAAGCTCTTGCACTGGCTCTGGGAATAACAATGATAGGGGAGTTAAGAACTCAACAGGGGTAACTGCCGTGCTCCTTTTCCTAGAGGGAGACTATAGTGATATCTGGCTTCTGACACATTCCCCCTGTTGCATTTTAGCAAGTGTAGTGCTAGTTTCACATGGAAGAAGCAGGGCTATAAATACCACAGAACGCTGGCATTGACATGCAAAAGTGAAGTAAATTTCCCTTCAGAAAGGTTACTTGACAGACCTTGAAAGGGGCGAAGAGATCCTTTGTGTTAGATGAGGTCAAGGGGCATTGGCACAGGGTTTGGCTTCTTAAAAATACCTAAGAGTTTCAGATTATCAGGTTCAGGTGGCACTAGGATAATGACTTGAAGGGAGTAATTTTATAAAGGGGCATTCCACCTGCCCACCTACTAAATGAAACACATCTTTGCACAATGCATAGAGCCTGTACTTTCAACTTGTTGAATATCTCATGCCCCTTCTCTTCCCATTAGGCACAGCTTCTTGCATATGTATGTGTTCTCTATTTCTCGTTCTCTTTATAACTCTCACACACCTTCTCAATCTTTCTGTCAGGAGAGTGTGTTTTGTTTGAATCGATAGTCACAAGATAGTGTATAGTAAATCCAACATGAACCCAACCGGAATCACCAGTAAATCATAAACCTAAATATCCCGATAATAAATAACTCCCAGTGTTAGAAATAATTTTTGTCGGAGATAAATTCAACAAAGCGCTCTGTATAATAACAAGGCACCGCTGTGATGTTCTCCTTTTATTAATATATTTAAAATGTTACTTAGCTTCAGTAACGAGTAGTGTCCATGATGCCATAAAAAAGTGATTTTAGAGACCTCTTGATGAAGACTACTGCCTCTCAGGATCGCCCAGAGATTTGTCATAGTGATAAGGGTCATTTCACCTGTGGCTCTTGCACTTATTGTGCATTCTCTATAGTTGGATCTGACTGGCAGGACATTCATACTGCTCGAATTTATTCCACCAGATGGCATACGGATTGTTCATCCTGCTTTGTTGTCTATCTGATTATTTGCCCTTGTGCACTTTATTACGTGGGGCGTACTATACGCGTTATTCGACATCGTTTATCTGAGCATGCATCGAGACTAAGAACGAGATCTCTTTCAGCTCCTATGGTGGATCATTGTCTGTCCTTTGGCCATGCCTTTGAATCCCTACGGTGGAGGATACTTGATGATACTTGATCATGTCCCATGTGACCCTCGGGGTGGCGATCGAGAACAACAACTACAATACCTGGAACAAAGATGGATTTACAGATTAAATTCAGTCTCCCCAGGCGGCCTAAACCAACAGATTGACTGGCATACTATACTCTGATGAATGTACCCGATGAGGGATTCCCTGATGGTGGGTGTTCCCTTTTACAATGGGTCTTTGATCATTGACTGTTCAATTTCCACATGTGATGCTGACGTTATACGTTGAAGACTTAAATGGCTGACTACATTTCCAACTTGTTAGCTGAATACATCGTTGCCAATATTTACAAGTGGACGTCCTGAAGCAGGGTTTCTAATATATTTTGTACCCGAAACGAGCGCTGCGTTGACAGTCCTTCACTTTTTTATGGCATCATGGACACTACTCGTTACTGAAGCTAAGTAACATTTTAAATATATTAATAAAAGGAGAACATCACAGCGGTGCCTTGTTATTATACAGAGCACTTTGTTGAATTTATCTCCGACAAAAATTATTTCTAACACTGGGAGTTATTTATTATCGGGATATTTAGGTTTACAAGATAGTGTATGGCAACTCACTACTTGTCATGTTTTGAGCATCTATGAATGCAAGCCTCAAGATTACAGAGTTCAAACGTGACTTTATTCAGAAAGATGACATCACATAATGTCCTGCCTTTACATATAGCTGGTTTCAAAATAAACAGAAGTCCAGTTACCTCCACAGACTTTACACAACAAGGATTTCAATTATAGTCCAATATATACCAGTCCAGTCCACCTCAGTGTTGGTTAAGGTCATCACAATCTTTTCTTCTGGGGGGGTATCCTTTGCCTGGAAATACATATTTGACCAGACTTGGAAAACTGCATTTTGCTGTCTCACTCCTTTCCCATTGATGTATGTCTCGAGTCAGCTACTAACAAATTTTAAAAAAAGGTGTGAAAACGTGACTGTTTCAGTGCTCCTATGCAGTTTATCGGTAATTGAGAGTACTTGATTTAAAAAAAAAAATGATCTCACCCATGTGAGCCAGTTATACCCCTTCCTCTTGAGTAGCATTTGATTGTAGTGTCTTCAGATTAATTTTGTTGTTCTACTTCACTCCCCACCTGGTTTCCTATATTTTATTGTTCTGTTAATGTAATTATGTTGATTATTGCAGATTGACAGTATTTTGGTTTGTGACCCACTATGACATCATACCAGCACTTGTTACTAAGAGGGGCATATTCATTGGTGGGAGCCAGCGCAAGTAAAGCGGCTGTCTATCACCGCTTAAATTTAAGGCTGTATATTCAGTTCTGGAGTGATATTCAGCCATTGGCACTGAATATCCAGGTTGCTTGGTTGGAGGCTGATTCTGATCCCAGCACGGCCAGTGGCTTAATATCACCGCTGACCAGATAGCTAAAATGCTAAGGTGGTCATTAGCTTGTCTCTTAGGGTACCAGACTCTGTGCAAATCCCTTTGACTTGTTCAGAAATACATTAGAAAAGATACCCCTGGCCCATAATAAGAATGCCAGTCTCTTATCCCAGCAGACTGCTATTTTGAAGTCAGTCAGAACATTTTGTCTTTACACTATCATTGACTTGTAACTGGATCTCAGAGCATTCGGGTGTAATTCTTATTCTTAACCAAATAAATAAAGTAAATACAAGGTAATGATTAAATTATCACTGGGAATGAGAGGAGGATATGTGTAGTAGGGAAAGCATCTTGTAATGAAAGTGATTGGAAAGTGAAACAAACTGAATGACAAATATACAGTAACTAATTGGATTTAGTTACTTGCCTTTCCAAACTTGAGCTCCAGGCAAGTTACATTTAAGTACGTTAAGAGGTATGTTTACTAAAGTGCGCTAAACATCAGTGTGGGGTTTAGCATGCACTAAGTGTGCTGTGCTAAAAATTACCACAGGATCCCGTGCTAAAATTTCTATGCTAACTGGTTAGTGAGTGATTGAGCAAGGACTGGGTGGATTAGGGATGGAATGTGGGTGTTGATGACACATCATGGTTAGCGTGGGCAACTTGGGTGCATTCTAACTATGGCTGTTGCCATTAGTTCGGATGCACATAATGCCACCTCAATGGATAGTGTTAAGTGTACCCACATGTCAGTTATTGCAGTACTGCATGGTTGCAACGCACTAACAGTAGGGGTCTAGATGCACATGCCCCCTGAGGTTAGAACGGAGCTTGTGCTAGATTCAAAGCCCAATCGTTTGCTAGCTTAGAACACGTTAGTAAACATACCCATAGGTATTTCCCAGCCTCAGAGGGCTTACAATCTGAGGGGCATATCTACTAAAGGGCTGCTGGTAGTGTGGGGCCAACACGCTGTTGGTGCACAAAATTAATGCGGCCGGGCGTGTCTGCATCAGTACAGTGGTAGCTGTGAATGTGTGGCTATAGCGCATGCCACACTGAAGATGTTTGCAACATGCGCCCTGCAGTTCAAAGCTACAAATGCAATATTAGGGCAGCAGTGCCCTACAGAACCACTGCAGAGGTTAATGAATGTGCCCCAACCTCACTTAAAGGAAAGTAGTAACAGGCCAGTGTAGAACAGAGAAGGATAACCAGGAATAGATACAACTGGCTGCATAGCTCAGGGCAATGGGGCTAGGTACAAGCGGGTGGGACATGCAAATCAGGGAAACAAATACATGCAGTGAGTCTGTGGGAGATAGGCTGCAAATGTGGCATCTGAAGACACAGAGAGCCTTGTATGGAATCAAGTAGGGTGTCAGCAGTGTCCATCATGGGGGACAGGTATATGAACTCCCCTCACCCTGACACTCATAGAGTGCCTGTTCACCTAGGCTGCAGGGAACATAGTACAAGATCTCTGGTGTGGGGGATAGGCTTTCCCTTTCAGTCACTCCTCTTCTATGATTTGAACAGCACTGTAACCATTGCAGAGTGTGTCCCTCACGTGGGGGACAAGGGGGTTGTTAGAGCCAGGGGGTCTGAAGGCCATGCATGCCATGCTCTGGGCAGCCTCCCATCCATCCAGCACCTCTATCTTATGGGGTCCATATGGTCAAGAAGCACCCCTATGGCCCACCATATAGGACACCCACCTCTGCGACATGATATCTATAATTGGAGGTGCAAGGCAAATAGGGCACCCACACTGCTCTCCACTGCAAAGGGCTCTGGGGAAACACTGCAATGCACCCCACATACCTCCATGGAGGTACCAAACCCAGGTGTCAGGGAAGTGAAGGCCCATAGGACCTTGGAAGCCCACAAGAGCTCCCCAATTCCATAGAATGCCTCAACCCCTGGGCAAGGAGACCATGGAGGAGACACTGGTCAGTGAGCTTCAACATAGGAATCCTGTGTTCAGTGCTAGAAGTATGATGTAGTTTTTTATTTATTTATTTATTTATTTATTTAACAGTTTCTTCTATACCGCCCCTTCCAGAGATCAGGGGCGGTTTACATTAAACAAAAATTAGTATATTTCCGTATACTTTACATGGAACAATATTTTAACTATATACATGTTTAGTTACATATAACATATTTTTGAAACTATGTACAGGTTATAAAACATGGAACATAACATAGTTAATTACCAGTAGTTATTTACAATAGTGATATAGTCGTCTGTATGTTCCCTGCAGCCTAGGTGAACAGGCACTCTAGTTGTTCAACAGGCCCCCCATACCCCCCATGCAGGGGAGGTAGGGGGCCGTACGGCACCTTTTGATGCTACACCGTCATGTGCCAGTATGTGAAATGCCTCAATTGCATCCCCACCCCTCACTGTACTCTGCTGGCTCCAACCTTGGCTAGGTAGCCAGTACTGGCTGAAGCAAAGAGCACAGACTCTATCTTCTGACACCAGCAATGCATATGGCACCAGTGGCCCTCAGACATCTCTCCAGTGCATATACAGATGTGAACAGCAATCAGACAAGACAGCTGATGTTTTTGTGGTTGTTTGTCCATTGTCCCAGCAGCTTCACTCCTCACCTGCAGGCCCTGGTTTGTGGGTTTCAGGCTGTTGTGGTCCACTACCATGGCAGCTGCACCATGCAGCTCCCCCAAACAGGTTGCCTAGGCAGGTGCCTTGGTATTCTGATAACATCACCTATTTGCTCTTTTATTCCTTATGTGTTGCCCTGCTTCTGTCTTTCATATTTCCTAATGCTTGTATCCAAACCACACTAGTGAGGCGGATGCAACTAACACCTGGTGATAGTTGTGCCTGCGCTAGCAGCATAACTGTGTTGCTTGCACGTGCTAACATGGCCGCCCCAACCATGTGTCCTGTCCCCTCCCACTATCCGCTCATTCTCTGCCTTAACCTCACCTATTCACACGCTGCTCGAGTAGCACAGTGTTTACAGGGTGGACGCCTTTTGGCCATGCTCTCCTAATGCTAAACCCTGTGCTCCGGGCTGCCATGCTTTAGTAAACCTCCCTTCAGTTTGTTTCTCAGACAGTGAAGGAGAAAGTGACAGCCAAGGTCACAAGGATTGTTAGTGGGAGAATAATTTGAAACCTGGTGTTCCTGGTTCTCAGCCTGTTGCTCCAACAATAGGCTACTCCTCTACCCCTAACCTGAAGAATTAATGCCTTTCTTGCTTTAGAAAAACCTTATTAGCCAAGCGATGTAGAGCAAAGAAACTCTTCTAGTACCCGAAACCTGGTCTCCAGCAGACCCTGCAATTCATACTCAGCTCTGCCAGCCACCTCTGCTCTCATTTTCCTGTGTAGTTCTAGTAATGGGACCACACAAGGCTTGTTAGTAAAGGATAAGCAGGACCACAATACACTGGGATGGAGGTTAGAAAATCAAGAATAGATCTAAGGGGTCATGATGACCTGGATTTGGATCTCAGCTTTGCCTGCTTCTACAACACATCAGAGGCCAGAATAAAAGTTGATTTCCACTGGCAGCTGTTTCTCCATTCTTCCGCTCCAGCAGTATCAGGATGGAGGGAGATGGCGGAAACCAGAAACGCAACTGGGGCCCTCCTGAGCATAGACAGTGTCTAGACAATAAGGGTAGTGCTCATTTATCTATCTTACAGCAAGGACATTTCAATCCTTCGGTTCAGACTGCTCACAGCAGCAATTCTTTGTTGGTGCCTGTGTGTGATTACGAGAAATAACCAGCCTCGCTTTTAAAATGAGAATCTTGCTTTGTTTCAATTTATCATTGTATTGCAATGTTTATTTCTTTTTTATTTTTCCTTTTTGTTTCTGCATGTGTACAAAATATGTTATTTGTTCAAATGAGTAAAATATACCTGTAAACTAAATATTTTTGTGGTTAAACAAATTTGTCCAAATCTTGTCTGTGCAGTAAAATCCTTTTAGTTAAATATCTGATAAAGGATTAAGGGTCTAATTTACTAGGAATTCGTTTTGCATAAACACTTAAATGGGAACAACCTTTTAGTACATCAGACCCTAAAACAGTTTAATGATAAGAGGGTCTCACAACCAAATGGTGAGATGACGATTAAGAGGATATTTTCCTCTCTGCTTTCAGGGCTCTGAAACTGCTTGAATTCTTCACCTTATGTTTAATTTTGCAGTGTGGGTTCTATGCATTTCTCATTGTCCTTGAAAATCGGTTTCCTTTCCTTCTTCCTTCTCCCCCCACCTCCCTAGACTTCCCATTCTCATGCAGAGTTGCATAGATAGTGTCAACAGGCCATGACTCACTGCATCTATGGTCTTTGGTGAAACTGCACGCTGCTGTCCTTCTGCAGCATCTACCTCCTTTCTTGAGATAAGATTGTACTTCCTCTTCTTTTAATCCTCCCCTGCAATGCTTTCTATTTTAGTCCTACTCGGCTGACCCAAGCAGCTAGTTTGTAAAGCTTATAATATTATATTTTCTTTTTTTTCTCACCTCTTGTCACACATGTCTAATAATTAAATTGTATCCCATAACAGACAGAAAAGGAGTCAGTTCATGCAGGAGACACATCCAAATGTTGTACTTTAGCCAGCCATGGGATTCCTCCATCTTGTTCTGTCTCCTTCAGGAAGCATGACTGCTGCTTCTTGCTCTGAATATCAAAAGGAGTGGCAGCTTGCACTGGAAACTCAGTCCCACTGGGCGAAACAGAGGCTAAGCGATGAGTTTATATAAAGAAGAGTTGAAAGGGGAAAGGTAAAGGGGGAAGAACAACAGAAAAGTGTCAGGAAAGAGTCAGAGAAGAACAACTTGCAGAGAGGAGTTGAGAGGGGGAAAGAGCAAAACTAATGCAGAAAGGGAAAGAGATGGGACAGACATGAGACAGGTGAAAAGGCGGCTGAGAAAGAAAGGGAGGGAAGCGTGAACCTAAGTGCAGGGAAAGAAAGAGAGAGAGGAAGAGGACCCAGAGAACAGTTGAATGAGATAATGGAGAGGCAGGTGTAAAAAAAAGTCTGGGGCAGGATTGGTGGGGGGTAGGGGGAGGGAGGGATGGGAGCAATGTAGTATTTATGAGGGAGGAGGAGCAGCTGATGGTTTTATGACCCTTCAGCAGATGTTTTTCCTGGGTCTGTGTGATTAGATAGTATTATCACAGGGGCATGTGTGGTGGTACATTGATTTATCATTTACTAGCCCCCAATCAGTACCTTTCGTCTGAAATGAAGGGCACTCTTATCCCAGGTAGTTACCAACAGATTTTCCTGGGTGTTTCTTTGGCCATGTACTTCTCTTCCTTGTCTTCCTTTTAATCAGTCTGTCATGAACCATCTGGGCAGCATGCTTAAAGGATCACAGGAGTCAGTCCATTCTGGAAGCAACCAGAATATGTAAATACAAACACACATTCATGCATGTATAGTCAGGCCATTCTTTGCTTCATTTTGTTTTGATTTGATGCAGGAAATGTACCTCTCTAAAGCTAATCAAGAAATGAATATATTTGTCCAATGAAAGGATATTACTTTATTTTTGTTCTATCCAACCCAAGGTATCTTAAAAAAAATTATATATAGGGATTCAAGAATGTCTACAGTCTGGGAGTAAAATAATTCTTTAAAAATGTAACAGAACACAACAAAATTTGGTATGCACACACAATAGGCAAAGAGATTCATCAACTTTGAAAACGTGCCAGATTGGACCAGAGATTCCAGAGAAATAAAATCCATCAAAAAATGGTTTAATAAATCTTTATAGAAACTTTGATAGGCTGAAACACAGCAGTTAGGGAATTGTTCCTTTCAAACTGTCTCTTTTGTCTTCTCTACTCTCCTGCTTACAGGCACACACAGACACACAAACACACAAACAAAACATAGATGAACGCAGGCACAAACACATACAAATAAAATACAGACACGCAACTGCATACATAAGCACAATGCAAAAAGACGCAGCCAGACAAATGCATGCACACACACACATACACACCCCTTCCCCCCACAGATGTATACATACAAGCAAAACACAAATGCACACATACATGCAAATAGATTGGAAATAATGGCATGAAGCATATTTTACTTTTTGTTCCACCAAGCGGCTCTTTCAGTGTTGCCATACCCCTCTCCCTGATGGGCTGGCTCTTAGTGATTATGAGATATATTTCATTTTCCTTGTTATAAACTTTACTGTGAATATGGTGACTGAACTTTCTTAATGGTTGTCATGTAACATAGTAACATAGTAAATGATGGCAGATAAAGACCAGCATGGTCCATCCAGTCTGCCAAGTAAGGTGGCTATAGTTATAGAGTTGCATGCTACTCCCCCTCTGCGCTTTTAAAGTGGTACCTGCTGCTCTGTGCAGGTACAGTGACACCTAGTGACTGAACCATGTACTTTTCTACTAGTTGCTATGTCTGTGGCCTCCTAGTGATGGAGAAGCATGGTAATACCTGTTGCCATGGGGAAGTGGCACTCTGTAGTTATATTCCCTTAATTCCAGTTGCCTGTACACCTGCTACCCTTACTAAAACAAACATTTTTATACCTTTATCTTCCCCATTTTCTTTTCCAATAACACAAAAGTAACTACAAATATCTTGGGCCCGATATTCAAAGGCCCTTACACAGGTAACTTCCTTAGTTATTCGTGTAAGGGCCTTATCCGGGATATTCAAAGGGCACCTACACGGGTAGTGCCCTTTGAATATCCCAGCTAAGTCCCTAATACACCCCGATGCTATCCACATAGTATCAGGGCGTGTTAGGGGTGTTCCGGGGTGGAGCGGGGGTGGAGGAAGGGGCTACACGGGTAGCACCGATTTTTGTTGCTACCCATGTAGCCTCTGCACCTTAAAGATAGCTTCTGCAGCTGCCAGGGCGTCCGGTTTAACCCGGATATTCACTTCCACCGGCGCAGAAGTGAATATCCAGGTTAAGGGGGGTCGGCGGGCAGGTTCTGCGCCGCCTTGGCGCATAGCCTGCCCACCTCAATATCAGGCCCATTATTCCTTCTTTCTTAAATACTGTTACCCAATTGTATCACTTTATTATACACAATTCTACTACAAAGACTAGTCAGGATTTCAGCTGCCAGTAGTTAATCCAGTATCCAGTTCCAAACCAAATTAATGATCAGTAGTAGTAGTAATAGTAGTAGTAGATGATATCTTTTACCTGAACTCTTTTGGAGCCTTGCTTTTCCAGGGACCTGTGCCTTGATAATCTGCCACATTGTTCCAGTTCTGCTGAATTACTCTGCTTCCCAAGGACTTCCTAGTGAGCTCCTTGGTTCAGGAACCCAATTGCATTCCAATAAGCTCTTGGAACATGACAGTTTTGAAATCCTGCCTTTACACTTCCCAGTGCTTACAAGAAAGACATACATAATTAGCATAAACATTGATCAATAAGAAATGAAAATAATAGATTCATGAACAAAAATCTTAAAAATTAAAAGCTTTCGAAAATTAGTTTTGAGACCCTTCCAAAAAGATAAAAAGATTTGAGATTTTCGTAATGTGAATGGTAAAGCATTCCATAATTGTGAGGCTTGTACAGAAAAAACACATGCTCATAGTGTGATCTATCATATTTGAAAAGACAGAATCTGCAATAAATGCTAGGTAGGTGGATTAAGTGTTCGAGATGGACAGTAAACATTCAGGGGGTTATTCTGTGCTATGAATAGCGGGGATGGACGAATCGACGGGACGTCCATCCCCGCTATTCGTGCCGGCTCCTGCCCCTGACTAACTTCCCCGCCGTTATGCGGGGGAGTTAGATGGGGGCAGGGAATTGGTGGCCCCGGGGGCAGAGTTTGGGCAGGCAGTCGCTGGCCCTGGATGTACAGCGCTGATTCTAATGTTGGCCCTGTACGTCCAGGGCTGGCGAAATGTGCAGGAAAGTTATTCCACCTCCGAGATGGAATAACTTCCCAGGACATGATTTTTTGAACAGCCTGGGGCACGGATGGAGCAGGGGAGGGCTATGGTTTATTCTCCACATCCCGACCCTGGCCTTAGGAGGCCAGATCAGGGGTTGGGCTGTGGGAATAAACACTTTTATTTGGTGTCCGGCATCGCAGTCACAGCCTGCACATGCAGGACTGTTCGCGATTCTGATCCAGTGGGGCTAGATGTGCCCCGTGGGATCAGAATCGCTGTCCCCTCTGTGCATCCGTTTCAGACTGGACTCACAGAGGGGATCTACATGCGGGAGGGAATTGGGCCCTCTATGAAGGTAACAAATGAACAGGCATATATTGAATGCAAAGCTTTAAAAACCTTACAATACCAAGAGAAAGGAGATTCTCCTGAAACCTCACTTCCCTGGGAATGTTATTCCAAAGAGTAGGAGCCTTTGGGACTCCATGGGAAAACCTCTCTTAGTAAGTTGAATCAGTGCTTGCAGGACATTTGTGCAGGGATGGATGCCAATAAATTTAAAACTTAATCAACAGAAAATTGAAGTGTTATAGATGCATAAAGAGAAATGTTTCTCATCTTGACTAATAGTGAAATGGGATGACTTGGCTATAACTGACTCGAATCAAGTATGGAGCCTTTCTGTTGTCATAGATTCTGCCTTCTTTTTGGAACCTTAAATTAATTAACTAATTATGGATTTGTTTGTTTATATTTCCCAAGATTTGATATGCTCATCTCACCAAGTAGCTCCAGACCAGTTAAAATAAAAATACAATGTAAAAATTATCAATACATCTCCACACCCAACTAAAACCCCCATCTCAGCCACAAGCAATCATCAATACAAGCTGTACACATAATCATTTTTAGAAATTATTTTTATTACTTATTTTCAGATATAGGCTATATACTTATCCCTGGATAAGCAGCATGGAATTTGCCTACCTATTGGGATCCTGACAGGTACTTATGACTTGGATCAGCTACTGTTGGAAAAACGATACTGGGCCATTGATCTGACTCAGTATGGCAAATCTTAAGTTCTTATGCCAATTCTTGAAACAATCAGATTGTGATTAAATTTTATATATTGCGATCACACCATGCCCTGATTATTATAATGCTTTTTATCTAGGATTATCAATGAAGTCTTAGACATTTACAGCTCATACAAAAATGCCACAGCTGGCTCTTAGTACAGGCAACATTTAGTACAGGGGACATATAAGAGAAAACCTATAACAGGATGCTGATATTGAAAGGCTAAGAAGATGCACATTTTACCCTTATTTTATAAAAACAACATAGGCACCTACGCGCCTTTATAAAATAGACACCCCAACCAGCTCCAATAGGGTGCAAATGTAAACCCATTCCAAAATTGGTGTAAATGTGTGCATGTAGTCTACTTGTGTATTCATGCATCTTATAAAATATGTACTTGATACCACATCACTGGCTGAAAGTGAAGACGATCTGAAACATTTGCTTCTCAAGATCAAGGAACATAGTCTTAAAATGTGCCTGAACCTTAATGTAAAGAAGACAAAGATCATGACAACTGGCAAAATCAATAAGTTCATTATTGATGGAGAAGAAATTGAAATAGTGGACAACTTTAACCTACTTGGATCAACAATCAATAAAGAAGCAACAAGCAGTCAAAAAATCCGACGACGCATTGCCCTTGGTAGAATGGCTATGAAGGATCTAGACAAGATTCTCAAGAGCAGAGATGTCTCTCTCCATACAAAGATTTGACTTGTTCAAGCCACGGCATTTTCAGTAACATCATATGGATGCAAAAGTTGGACAGTGAAAACGATAGGAAGAAAATTGATGCCTTTGAATTATGGTGCTGGGACGAATACTGTGTATATACTATGGACTGCCCAAAGAACAAACCAGTCAGTACTAGAGGAGATCAAACCTAAGCTTTCTTTAGAAGCTCAGATGACCTCAACTTTCATACTATGGACACACCATGCGAAGAAAGAGATCATTAGAGAAAGACATCATGCTTGGCAAGGTAGAAGGTCAATGCAAAAGAGGAAGGCCAGCAACGAGATGGATCACTACAATAACAGCAGCTATGGGTGCCAGTCTGTCAACAATGAGCCACCTGACTGAAGACTGAACGCAATTTAGGACAACTATCTGGAGGGTTGGCAGTAGTCAACACCGACTCGATGGCACTTAACAGTGACAACATAACAACTCTGCTTCAGCCAGACTATTGCCCTGGGAATGCCTGTATGTGGTCCATATAAATGTATGTACAATTTTTCATCTTGCATACTTTTTTGCATGTGTATACAGCCATGCAACTTTATACTAAGCCTTTTCTGCATGTAAAACAGGTTTTACACATAGAAAAACCTTTATAAAAATACCCTGATAGAGGATAACTATGTTGGCCCAGCAGATGGAGGCAAAGAACAGAGAGTTTCAATAATGTCATCACTCCCATAAAGACTGGTGTAGCTTGGAACTTTCAAGTATTTGCTGCCTCCAGCAGATGGTTGGCCTAGTCCCTGTGTTTTAGGTTAAGGTCTATGTTCATTGATTGAGACCCAGTTTCTTGGCCTTAACTCTCAGATATCCTTCCCTGGTTGAGCTGTGGATAGCTTGTGCCAGGACCTTATGGTCTGTGGTTTATTAAAATTTATCTAAGGGTCTTGGGTCTGAAGGGGCTAGGCCAGTTGTGACATGCTTGACTCTAAGGGGTCATGACCAGCAGGGGGGTAAGTATGGGATCTTTACATGTTTCAGATTACTCATTTTTTGTTCCCCTTCAGTCTGTGGTTTAGCTTAACTTCTCTCACCTTTAGATCAGTCTTGTTTTAGCTTAAAATTGTTTGTATAAAAAAAACCAACAACAACAGAGTTGTGTGCAGAGTGAAGGGGTTTTCTCTTAAATGGGTGAAGACCCGATTAGGGGAGAGAGCTGTCTGGGGTTGTTTTTATTTGTTTACATATACTGATGTGATGAGAGTGATTGGGATTACCATGGGGATTCCATGCTAGACCATTATGCTGGATCACAAGAGGCAGTGTGCTGTTTGTGACAACTGCCGCATGAGCAGCATAGTTAGATCATTTTGTCCCAAATGTGATGGGGATGCAGCAGGACTCTTCTCCGCTAGGGATTTGCTGCCTCTGGGAGAAGTATTTGTTGCCAGGGATGCTGGTTCATCACTGGAGATCATGCAAGCAGGATTCTGAATGGCAGGAAATGCAGCCATGATGGTGCCACACCACATGACTGCTGCACAGTGTGCAGAGATGGGGGCAGCAGGGAAGGGAGGCACCTGGAGGATTTCTTCCACTTGTCCTCATATTGGCACCGATACTGGTGGCCAGTCCTGCGGCTTAGCTAGCAGTGCTCTCTCAGCAGCTGCTGAGGCAGATCACAGGCTGCCTGCAGCAAGTTCTGATGGCTTTCCAGGGATCTGGACAGGCAGTAGGGCAGTCTATAACCCCTTCTGATTTGGAGGAGTTTGCAGAGTGCTCCTCCAGTGGAGCTAGGGCATTAAGAGGCTGGAGATCCACAGGGGGGCAAGACACAGTACAGGGGCACTCTCTCCCTCATATTTAGTTTGGCTTGAGAGGTAGGATGAGGAGAGCTTTTTCCCATTGCGAGTCTCTCCCAGAGGAAGGAGAGTTGTAGCCATCAGATAAAGATGAGTCACCTGTAATCAGCTTGTTGCTGCGGGAAGAGATCCCAGTACTGATCTCCCAGTTGTCCGCAATACTGTGTGTGGTGGAGGCAGGGCCAGTACATCCACTAGGTGAACTAGGCAGTTGCCTAGGACAGCAGGCCCCAGTGGGCAGCATCAGCCCCCCCCTCCTTCTCCCAGAGAAATGCCAGTGCTAATGTGCTCACAGTTTGCCCCCCGATAATGCAACTTCCTGTTGGAGGGGGCAGGAGTTGCAGAAAGTTGCTTTGAAGGGGGGCAGGAGCGGCAGACCGTGAGCGTGCTGGCGCGGGCACTTTAAAGCCCGATGCAGCAGAGGCATCCATACCATTCCTCCTCCCACAGATGAAAAGATGGATGCTGGGAGGGGGGATGGCATGGCAAGCCTGGCGGCACTGCAATCTTCAGGGAGGGGCAGCATGAAGGGCTGAAGGGTCTGCCTAGGGTGGCAGAAACCCTCAGGCCAGCCCTGGGTGAAGGCTCTGCCTCAGGAGGCAGAAGACGACAACCCTGTCTTGGAGAGTTTTCAGAAACCCTGTAGAGTTTTCCCCCTCCATAGGGCTCTCCAACAGCCCTATGGAGGGGAAATCCGAAGATCAGGGCAGCCTGTCTTCGGATTAAAGGAGCGCTACTCGAGCGCAGCAGCCTCTCCATCCCCTGCACTCCGGCGGCCATCAGCTCTCCTCCTCCTGCAGAGGATCGAGCCCGCCGGAGCACCGGACCGCCTCCTCAACGCGTGATGCCCAATCGGGGCAGCCGAACTCTCAGCTAAAAAGAACGCCGGTAAGGAGTGCCCACGCCTGTCGGGCCTGCGCCTGAGGGCCTCGCCAGAGGGCCCTTTGGCGTGGCCCTTAGGCAGTGGCCTTCTCTGAAACGCCTGAAAAAACATCCAAGTACGCATCACCTCCACCGACCAGCTGCTTGAGCTCCCCCAGGGTCGAGCTCGCTATCATCACCAGCAAGAACTTTCCTGTCATCAGTACTGTTCCCAGTAGTTGACATCTACCTTCACGGTAACCAGCATCTGTTTCCAACCGGCCACTTGTACTGTATCCAGCGCCTGAACTCTTTCTTTACTGTTATCAGTAACTTGCAATCTTACAAGTCCCGCCAGCCAGCATTAATTACACAGTCAGCATTCTACTTTTACTTGTTTGTTCACCTTACAGATTACTAGTGTCAGTAACTTGTTGCCAGTAGCTTTACTCCTTGGCTACCTTATAGATTACTGTGATCAATTAACTTGTTGCCAGTAGCTTCACCGTTGTCCGTAGCTCACATCCTTGCCTTTACTCCTGCCTTTACTTTTACCAGTACTTGCTTCAGTAGCTTCACTGCCATCATCGACTGTTACCATTAACCTGCTGCTAGTAACTGACCGCCAGCAACCTCTCTCAGCAGCTTTAGTATGCTCGCCGGTTCGCTTAACTAGCCAACCTATGCTTATCACAGTGGTTGCCAGCTGATTCAGCTGACATAGAATTACAGATGTTACAGGCTCATTATGCTAGAAATCTGTACCCATGATTCTTTGTGAAATTGTGATATTGTTACATTACGCTGACACTGCTCCTTCCAACAAGCTACTGAAAAGCACTAATAGCTATCTAGTGCCTTACCCTATTGGCTCAATAGCACTAGGAACGCACTCATACCACTCACTGACCTAAACCATCCCTACCAAAAGGCTCAACCTGAACTCCCTACCATCTACTGACGCCATGGCGCCTCCCGCCACGGCCACACTATCACACACATTTATCAGCTGCTACATATTACTCGCACTGACACAAGTCTCCCAATCCCTCACTTCCACCCATAGCTCCATCCCAATCCTTCACAACTCCTGGAAAAGATACCATGACCGCACCAACCACCACACAGTCAGACCCATCCACACGACACACCCTCACCTCATCTATGTAGCCCTTCTCCAGGCTAGACCCTCTCAGCACAACCACGACACCCCCCCCTCGCGACCTGAAATGTGCCCTAATAAACGCCCGCTCTATCAGAAAGAAATGGCCTGCCATATCTGACATCCTAGCCTCCCCTGACATCGACATACATCACAGAGACATCACATACATCACAGAGACATGGATGTCAGAGGCAGACGCAGCAATCCTCCACCAGTTTGTCCCCCCCAACTTCACCACCCACTCGTGCCCCAGAACTGACAGAAGGGGTGGAGGTGTACTCATTTCTAAGCAAGACCAGTCTACAATTCCAGACCATTACATCAAGCAGCACTCCCCACCTAGACCACATCGCTATAGCGAACAAACATCTCAGCATCAACATACTATATCGGGCACCCTCACCATCACCAGATGAACTCTCCTCGATTATTAACCTCGCCTGTAACCCCATCAAGACACATACCTCAAACTGGATACTAGGAGATTTCAACCTCCCCTCACTCCAAGACACTCAAGCCAGAGCTTTCCTAGACGCTCTTGAGACGGTGGGCTACACCCAGCTGATCAACTCCCCTACCCACATCAAGGGAAACACACTTGATCTCATATTTGCACCACAATCAGCTCTCTGTCCCACATCCAAGATCAACCTCTCACTATGCTCAGTACCATGGTTGGACCATAGTCTAATCAGATTCGCGATGCCCACACATACATCACTCTCTAACCCTCATTCCTCAAACAAACCACCAGAACCAGTTTCAAAACGATATCGCCAGTTCAACAGAGAGGAGATCTTAGAGAGAACACAACCTCTCCACAACACACAGGGACTGAATCTTGATGACATGGTTTCCACATGGAACTCATGCCTCAATGCTGCATTGGACCCTCCCGCCATCAATGCTTCTCATAACAAAAGAAAGAAGGCACCGTGGTACTCGCCCGAGCTGAAGACCTCCCTCCGACAACTCCAACAGCTAGAGAGACGCTGGCGACACTCCAGATCGACCGAAAACCAAGAAGCCTACTCTGCCCAGCTGTGCACCCATCGATCAGCAGTTTTGAGGAGAATGAGGCAATACCATGCTGAGGTTCTACAACGATCCCTGAATAAGCCACATGAGCTTGTTCAACATTGTCAAATTCTTAGCTAAGGAACCTTCCACTGATCAGGCAAACCTACCAGACCCACAGAAATATGCAGACTACCTGCAAACCAAAACAAACCAGACCACCCTACCTGCTAGCTCCGGGTCGCCAGACATTATGCTGGCCCTTTCCCCCCCACCCTCACCCATACAAGTATTGCCAATTACCCAAAGTACCATCTCCATCTTTGCTACCCCAACTGACAGAGAAATACAAGACATCATTATGAATATAAATACCACCACAGCACCAAGCGACCCATGTCCAGCATTCTGGATAAAAACCCTACGTACTGAGCTCAGTACCTTCCTGGCTAAACTGATTGGAACCTCATTCCAGACAGGCGTCTTCCCCCGAAGCCTAAAACAAGCCTCAATTAGACTGCTGCTCAAGAACAATAAACTTGACCCCACAAAGATGGACTCATACAGACCCATCTCCAGCATACTGCTTCTAGCTAAAATCTCAGAGAAAATAGTCCACCGTCAACTGAGCCAACATATCGAGGATAACTCACCCCTCGATCCCTGCCAGCACGGGTTTCGTGAGCAACATGGCGTGGAAACCTTGTTAACAATCCTATTCAGCACTCTGATAACAGGGCTAGATAACGTCAAACAGTGTTTCGCCCTCATCTTTCTCGACATTGCGGCGGCTTTTGACTCCATCAACCATGATCTACTGCTGTCCCGCCTTGCCGAGAAGGGAATCCATGGCACCGCCCTCGCATGGTGTACCTCATACCTAAATGATAGATGGCAGCACGTCCGATCCGGTACCTCAACCTCCACCCCATTCCCACTAACGAAGGGCATCCCTCAAGATTCCTCACTCTCTGCCCTATTCTTCAACGTCTATATGCAGCCTATCTGCTCTATCATCAGGTCTTTCAGTGTAAACTGCCTAATTTATGCCGACGATGTTCTCATGTTCACCCCATTTCATACTGATCACCCAGACGTATCCCAATTATCCTCATGCTTCAACGTAGTCACAGACTAGTTACACTCTCAGAAGCTCAAAATCGACCTCAAAAAGACGGAGGTACTTTTCATCAGCAGAGACCAAGCATTCACCCCGCCATCTTCATTGAAAGTACATGATGCTGCTGAGCTTCTCACGAGGACAACGATCCGTTACCTTGGAGTAACGATCGACCAACATCTCAACTTAAATGCCCAGATAAGCAACATCTCAAAAGCAATTTACTACAAAATCCGGATGCTACATCACATCAGACCGTTACTTGAGCCAGAGGACTTTCGAACAGTCTTTTAGTCACTGGTGATGCCCCACTTCGACTATGCGAACTCCATTCTCCACGGCCTTCCAAAGTGCACTCTACAACCTTTGCAGCTAGCAATGAACACTGCAGCCCGAACCCTTCACCAAGCATCTAGAAGGGAGCACATCACCCCTATCCTGAAAACGCTACATTGGCTCCCAGTATACTACAGGATCACCTTCAAAATCCTAACAATAACATTCAAAGCCATTAATAAATGCATGGCCAGTGCCCTCTCTGAACTTATCCAACTCACCCCCCCCCCCCCCAACAGACTGAGAAGATCTGTCGCCACCAACTCCCTGATACTCCCGAAAACCATCACCAAATGCAACGAAGCCTCTAGAAACCGCACCTTTGCTCTATCCGCACCTTCATGCTGGAACAACCTACCAACCAACATCCGTACCATAACCAACCTTCACCAATTCAGAAAGGCTTTGAAACACTACCTTTTCCTTCAATGCTTTCCCAACTCTGAAGACATCACGTAGCCACATCTCATTCATACCCTCCCGACCAACCTCGATTCTACACACCAAAGCGACCTTTAAATAACATGCATAGATATACTGAAGAGTTATGTACATAGTTTTCCTGTTTTCTCCAAGTTTAAATTCCTTGTTTTACTGTAAGTCCAGTGTATACCCCACACTGGACATTTACGTTACTTGTGAACCGTGCTGATGTTAAATAGTGCGGTATATAAACAATGTTAAATAAATAAAAATAGTGTTAGCAGAGTGGAATGCTCCAGAAGTGATCCTAAATGGTGGCAGTTATAAGGAAACTGCAAGGAGACTTGGAGCATGTATTCTTTCTTCCTAAGGTAGATATGCTGGTGATGATGGTTACCAAGAAGACATTATCCATATGAAGGGTAACGTTGCCTTAAAGGACAGGAGAGTAGACATTTTCCTGAAGCAAATTTTTGCTTCTTTAGCATTCGAGTTCTAAATTGCCATATATTGGATATAGGTGGCCTGGACACTCCTTTACTAGGTACAGAAGATGAAAGACTTGGAGGAGGTAGTGAGGTTGGAGTCTGTGGTGGCCTTCCTGGTGAACGTGCTCTATGACTTTGTTTGAATTTGAGCCTGTTCAGTAGCTTCGGTGGTCATGGTGTGACGATGGCTCTGGTTGTGGGATTGCTCAGTGGACTTGGTGTAAACAATGCAGCTCATCATATTACCTTTCAGGGCAGGCTTTTGTTTGGGGAGAAGCTGGTGAAGGACCTGGGTGAGCCAAGGCTTCGAAAGCTGCCTGAGGAGCGAGCTCAACGAGTAAGTCATGCTTCAAGGATTGCAGTCTGTTTCCTCCCCACCACCAGGCTTCATACTCTTCAGTGCCCTGCTCCTTTAGCAGTTTCAGGAGATGGCAGTCATTTTGGGGGCCTGTAAGTCCCAAGAGACAATGGTTGTCTCCTTGAGAACAGGCAAGAGACACAACGAGGGCTCAAGAGTCCACTCCAAGGGGCTGTGGGCTGGTATCATCTGCACCTATTTGCCTCGGAGTGGGCCTGTATCACCTCGGACCAAGGGTCTTTCAATTTTTTTAACAGAGCTATATCTTGCAATTTGCAACGCCCCTTTCCTATACCTTTATAGTTCCTCCCTGTGGCAAAGCGGTCAGAAGGCAAGACATCCAAAAAATATTTGGGTATGTGCAGCTATTGGGAGCCATTTTATAGGCTCCAGTATTGGAGCACGATCGAGGTCAATATACAATCTATTTTGTGGTTTCAAAAAAGGAGGGTTCCTTTTGTCCTGTTTTGGACCTCAAGGGGGTCAATGCTATGCTGCTGGTACCCAGGTTCTGCATGCGGATGCTGTTTTTTGTCATTGTGGCAATGTATCCAGGCAAATTGCTTTCACCTTTGGACCTGCCAGGGCTTATCTGCACATCTTCATCTGGGAATGTCACTAAACCGCCATTGCCGGGGCCCAGGAGGAGCAGCGCTTTCGACGGGGGTGAGAGCAGGAGCTCCCTCCTTCCTCCCCGAGCCCGCCATTCACCATCGGGGCCCAACGGCTTAAGAACCGCCGTTGCCGGGGCCCAGGAGGAGCAGCGCTTTCGACGGGGGTGAGAGCAGGAGCTCCCCCCTTCCTCCCCGAGCCCGCCAATCACCATCGGGGCGCAACGGCTTAAGAACCGCCGTTGCCGGGGCCCAGGAGGAGCAGCGCTTTCGACGGGGGTGAGAGCAGGAGCTCCCCCCTTCCTCCCCGAGCCCGCCAATCACCATCGGGGCCCAACGGCTTAAGAACTGCCGTTGCCGGGGCCCAGGAGGAGCAGCGCTTTCGACGGGGGTGAGAGCAGGAGCTCCCCCCTTCCTCCCCGAGCCCACAAATCACCATCGGGGCCCAACGGCTTAAGAACCGCCGTTGCCGGGGCGCGCCCACGCCTTGCAGGCCCGCACCTGGCGTGGCCCTTAGGCGTTGGTCTGTGGCATCTGTATCTGGAGTCCTTGTTGATCTACTGATGTCCTACCTATGTATCAGGATAACTTGCTGCTCCGTTGTCCTTCTCCTCCTCTTATCTGTAGACTGTTTCTGTCCTCTACTCTGTCCTATCTTATAAATGGCGTTCTTTTCTTGTTTCCTTAAATGAACTAATATTGTAAACCGCTCTAATACCTTTGGGTCTGAGCGGTATATCAAATTCAATAAACATAAACACAAACACATAGGCATCTTCATTCTTGGGACACATTATCAGTTCTGAGCACTTCCATTCAGTTTAGCAGTGGACCCCAGGATTTTTTTGAAAGTAAGAACATAAGAACATAAGATATGCCATACTGGGTCAGACCAAGGTCCATCAAGCCCAGAATTCTGTTTCCAACAGTGGCCAATCTAGGTTATATGTACCTAGCAGTTTCCCCAAGGGACACAGGTTCCACAATGCTTGTATTGGTTCAAGCATTGATATCCTGGGTCCCTTCTTAATAATGGTTTATGGACCTTTCCTCCAGGAACTTGTCCAAACCTTTTTTAAACCCAGCTACACCAACAGCCTTTACTACATCCTCCGGTAACAAATTCCAGAGTTTGATTACACGTTGAGTGAAAAAATATTTTATTTTATTAGTCTTAAATAGTTTACCCTGTAGCTTCATTGCATGTCCCCTAGTCTTTCTATATTCTGATAAGGTAAATAATCGATCTATGTTTACCCGTTCCACTCCGTTCATTAATTTATAGACTTCTATCATATCTCCCCTCAGCCGTCTCTTTTACAAGTTAAAGAGCCCTAACCTTTTTAGCCTTTCTTCATAGGAGTATCCTTCCATCCCCTTTACCATTTTGGTGGCTCTTCTCTGAACCTTTTCTAAAATCGCTATATCCTTTTTAAGATACGGCGACCAGAATTGCACACAATATTCAAGGTGCGGTCTCACCATGGAACGATATAGAGGCATTATAATATCTTTTGTTTTATTTTCCATTCCTTTCCTTATCATACCTAGCATTCCATTTGCTCTCTTAGCCGCTGCTGCACACTGGGCCGAGGGTTTTAACATGGTATCCACAATGACGCCTAAATCTTTTTCCTGGGTGGTGGTTCCTAATGTGGAACCTTGCATTGTGTAACCATAGTTTGGGTTGTTCTTCCCTAGGTGCATAACCTTGCACTTGTCCACATTAAATTTCATCTGCCATTTTGATGCCCAGTCTTCCAATTTATCAAGATCCTCTTGCAATTTTCCACAATCCTCTTGGGTTTTAACAACTTTATATAGTTTTGTGTCATCTGCAAATTTGATAACCTCACTCGTTATTCCACTTTCCAGGTCATGTATGAATATGTCAAAAAGCAGCGGACCTAGCACAGATCCCTGGGGTACACCACTATTCACCTTTCTCCATTGGGAAAATTGGCCATTTAGCCCTACCCTCTGCTTTCTATCTTTTAACCAGTTCCTGATCCACAATAGTACACTGCCTCCTATCCCATGACTCTTTAGTTTTGCCAAAAGTCTCTCATGAGGGACCTTGTCAAAGGCTTTCTGAAAGTCCAGATACACAATATCAACCGACTCACCTTTGTCCACCTGATTATTCACTCCTTCAAAAAAACATAACAGATTAGTAAGACAAGATCTTCCTTGTCTAAAGCCATGTTGACTGTCTCCCATTAAGTGACAGTCTATAGTTTATAGTTTATTATAGGTTTTGATATACTGCCCTATCATGCTGAATCAGAGTGGTGTACAATAAAATTACAAAAAGCCAAAGATCTAATAGAGGATTGGGAATTGAAAGAAAAAGCAAATAGGAAAGGGAATAGTCAAGGAAAGGTTACAATACATAGGGAAAGGGAAAAGGGTGGGGGGGGGGGAAGCAATGTCTGTCCTATTCACTGGTCATCAGTATGGTTGTTTGTAGGCTATTTTGAAATAATAGGATTTGAGAATTTTCTTGGACTTTTTAAATGATAGTTATTCTCTAAGATACAATGGCAAAGAGTTCCTAGATGTAAGAGGTTAGAAAGTAAAAGGCTGCGGTGAGTGTGAATTCAAGTCTGGTTGTACATTTGGTAGGAGCTAGAAGGTGGGCATTAAGAGATTGTAGAGCTCTGCTGGGGGATTAGGGGGATAGGTGGCTACGCAGATTGGGGGGGGGGTAACTATATAGAAGGCCTTGTGTGCTAATATGAGTACCTTAAATTTTGTTCAGTAAGCAATGGTAAGCCAATGACTTTGTATCAGTAAGGAGGTCATACAATCAAATTTAGAGGCATTGTGAAGGAGTCTGACGACCATATTTTGAACATGCTGTAGTTTGGTCAAATTTGTAGTAAGGGTACCATTTAGGATGCTGTTGCAGTAATCAAGGCAAGACATTATCAGAGTCAAAATGAGGTTATGGAAAGCAGAAAGAAGTAAGATATTGTTTGATGGAGCAGAGCTTACATGGGGTGAAAAAGGAGGTTTTCAATAATTGTAGATGGCATGGATGCCAAATCTGATCCACATGACTACTGTTTTTGCAGGGTTTAGCTTGAGCTGACGTAGGGAAAGCCATTTGCTAATGGTTTGTAAACAAGCATTGAGTTGAAAGAGGTCAGGATGTAGGTAGGTAGTATAGGCTAGTAATTGTATGTCATCAGCATAATAAAATCCGGTGCTGCCATAATCTTGTATCAGGGCTGCCATAGTCTTGCAACAGAAAGAACGAAGTTACTAAGGCCGGACGTTGAAGCTCCCGCGGCTGGACACTCTAATAAGATGAGTACAAGAGGTTGGCAGATTTTCAAGCGTTGAAACAGGGCCTGAAATAGGAGTGTGGCTCTAAACGCAGTACTGTGTTCGTTATGATCTGCAGATTTGAGTTATTGTGATATAGCATTAAGGTTGAATGCCATTATTTCACAATATTTTATACAGTGGTTAGGTTGCCACATAATTGATTAAAAGGGAACTTACGCTTCTAGAGGGAGTTATCTCTCATGGCAAAAACCTCCGACAAAAAAATAGTGGTGTGTTAACAGTGTCAGTCACTTAAGATTCACTCAAGAGGTAGGGTGTTGGTATAGTCTTGTATCAGGGCAGCAAAGGAACTGAAAGATATTGAACAGTGTGGGGGAGAGAAGAGAACCTTGATGGACACTGGATAGAAATGGAAAAGTTTCTGATAGGGAAAAATATTTTTTCACTCAACACATAATCAAACTCTGGAATTCGTTACTGGAGGGTGTAGTAAAAGCTGTTAGTGTAGCTGGGTTTAAAAAAGGTTTGGACAAGTTCCTGAAGGAGAAGTCCATAAACCATTATTAAAGAGGACTAGGGAAATCCACAGCTTACCCCTGGGATAAGCAGAATGGAATCTGTGTACCTTTTTGGGGACCTGACAGGTACTTGTGATCTGCATTGACCACTCTTGGAAACAGGAAACTGAGCTTGATGGACCCTTGGTCTGACCCAGTATAGCATATCTTATGTTCTTATGGGTGATCCATGTCCTAGAGAGTTTAGATTTGGTAGTCAATTATGCCAAGAGCAGTCTGGTTCTGGCACGGTCTTTAGTATACATGGGGGTGTGGTATGACACCAATTTGGGCAAGATTTTCTTTACTAGAGAAAGGGTGTGCAAACTCACTGCCCAAGTCTGATGTTTTTGTGCCCAGGTGGCCCTGAGGGCTTGAGACTATCGGAAGCTTCTGGGGACTATGGTGGCAACCTTGGAATTACTCCCATTGAAAAGGATACATGCAGGTCCCACAGAGGTCGCAGTACTCCCAGCAATCGCAGCAGTATGACAGGTGCCTACCCCTGCTGAACTTGATCAGGAAGGAACGGCATTGTGATTTTCTCCTTCAAATCTTCTGAAAGGAAAGAATCTGGAGTCCCCCAACTAATGTTCCCTCTAATTTTCTGTAGGCTGTGTGCGCATAAAATATCAGCTGTGCAGCTTTTGAAGGAAGGTTAAATTTTTGTGCGTCACATAACGACACTCTGAGTTCTATACTTTAAAATGTGACTACACGTCAGAATACAGTATGTACACCACATTGATGGCACTAGATAATATTGTAGAACTTGTGAAAACCGTAAATGCACAACTTTTAAATTTTAGGATGTCTGTGTTGTTTTCTATCAGAATCAGAAGCGTAATTTTTGTGCGCTCTGTTATAAAGTATGTGCGCTCGCTCGGCGAGGTGTGTGCGTGCGCACACGCGCACAGCTTAGAGGGAACAGTGCCCCCAACTGGGTGGTGGTCACACCAATGTTAGTCTCTTGAGCTGGGGAATCCACTAAATAGCTCAGGGCTGTTGGTCAAAGAAGGCGGTCTCAAGATTGATAAACAGACTGGAGGCCTGTGGTATTCACTTAGCTTTGGAGAGGTGTCAGTCCATAGTCGAGAACTTGGCAGTTCACATCCTGTCTGACAATAAAACAGCAGTGGCTTCTGAGGTCTCCTTGCTCTGCCAGAGAGCGGAATTCCACTTGAAGGCTCTTTCAGAATTTCACATTGAGGGGTCGACAATGTGGAAGCTGACTTTCTCAGTTGGCAGTAGCTGAACAAAGGCAAATGGGAGCTGGGGTCAGCTTGATAGCGAAGTGCTGGAGTACCCTTGATCTGATCCTGAAAGAACACTAAAGTGCCGTGCTTCTTGAGTTGAAGAAGAGACCATGCCCTGCTCTAGCCATGAAACCAGTCAAGAGACGTGGCACACTTGATCCGTGGAACCATAAGTGGAACAATAAAGGCAATTTTAGAACTTTCTGCCACGTCTCTTGACTGGTTTGTGGTTGCCCACGTGGCGGTTTGCTGTTTTTTGGTGGACTACTCTAGCCATGGCCACAGGAGAGTCTACTGTATTTCTTTCCTGCATGGTAGAATTGGCTGTCACTTGTCTCTGGTGATCCTGGTAGCTTTCAACTAGTCTCAGAGGTCATGGTCCGCATTCCTGGTCAGGTTCCTTTAGAGTAAATCATACACAAAGAATAAAAAAAAAAAGGAAGAGCAAAACAAAATTTCAAAAGTTTAAGTGCCTAATCCTTGTGAATAGCCCTTTTATAATGAGACTGGAGGCAGAACAGCATCAAGAATGGAAAGTATAGGTGGGCTTCATCAACCCAAACAGAAGCAGGGTACTGCAAAAAATAGAAAAAATATAAATCAAAATAGTACCAAGAATTAAATAAAACTAAAAAAAAAAAAACAGTACTAAAGAAATGAAAGAATTATTTTTTAAATGATTTTATTTCTAATACAACTGATCTTTAGTTGTATTAGAAATAATCATTTTATAAATAATTTATTAATTTCTGTGCGATTGTTTTCTCTTTCCTTTAATCCTTGGTATTGTTTTTGTTTTTTGGGGTTTTTTTACTTTCTTTTTTGTTTTGTTTTTTTAGTGCTGTCAAGTCGGTGCTGACTTCTGGCAACCCAGCTGCCTCTTGGTTTTTATTTTCTTTCTTTCTTTCTTTAACATGTTTTTATATACTGCTGCTTCCCAACATCAGGGGCGATTTACAGTGAACATCAAAGGAACTTTACATTGAAACTTCAATAACTTTATAATTTTCTTGGCAATGTATTAGCAGCTATAGATTTCCCAGAGGAGTAGCCTAGTGGTTAGAGCAACTGCCTAGTACCCAGAAGATCAAGGGTTTGATTCCTACTGGCATACCTTAGGCAAGTCTACCTTTCATTTCCTCAGAAGAAAAGGCCTGGCGATCTATATATATATATAGATCTTCCTATATTCTCTTAATATATATTTATTCTCTCTTAAAGGTTTGAGGTTCTTCACTTTTATGACATCAGATCTGTAGAAGGAGCTGATGTTAAGCTGCTATTTGTCTAGTGGAGGCTCAAACCTCCTGAGG
Source organism: Ichthyophis bannanicus (assembly GCA_033557465.1). Lineage (NCBI taxonomy): Eukaryota > Metazoa > Chordata > Amphibia > Gymnophiona > Ichthyophiidae > Ichthyophis > Ichthyophis bannanicus. The sequence goes on from CM066046.1 coordinate 46,455,601, forward strand.
TGAATTCATCCGCTGGTATTCTAAGGCAGTATTGTCTATCAAGGTGAATATAAATCTGTAAATATAATACTGTGATTCTTAGAGACATGTTTAGTCATTCAGAAATGCAGATAGGCTGCCTGGATGTGTGGGATAGACGTTTTTCTTGCAAAAATGTCTAGACCCGTATTCTGAAACCACACAGCCCTGCACGTACACGGTACAAAAACAGGGATCTCAGAACATGGGTGAGAGGAGGCAGAATTGGGGTCATGGCAAGCCACAGACACGTATAAAGCGTATTCAGGGAAGGCCTGTTTACGTCCTGAGTGTATCCCATGGACGCCCGTGTTATACCAATGGCAAGGTGGAATAAGGCCGGACTTAGAAGAATTTCTGCTCTGATCTCCAATGCGTCCAAGAGAGATGAATGGCTGTGACAAGTCTGTATTGAACTGGTGAGTCTGCTGTCTGGGTGAGCACAAGATGCAGTTGTAAAGAAAAGAATGCACAGGGGAGGGACGTTTGTAAGGTTAAGTAACAATAAAAAACACCCCTACAGAAAAATAAAGCACTGCAATAACCTTTATTCTGGCTATGCTGGCATTTGCTGTTTGTACTAAAGGGACTATTCTGGGCTTCCCTAATAATTCAGTTCCATGTATGTTATATATGTTATCTACAGTTCCATGTATGTTATATAGTTGCACATTGTTCTATGTACTTTAACATTGTTCGATGTAAACCGCCACTGATCCTGGGAATTGGCGGTATATAAAAGTTTTGCAAATAAATAAAATAAATAAATAATTGCTATGATTGGAGGAATGGGAATGTAGATGTAGGGATGGTATGTGAGTTAGTATGAAGTAGAATCGCTATGCTATTATGTATTACCAGCAGTTGTATCTAGGTACAGGGCATGGTTTTGGCAGAGCAATTTTATATCTGATCGCAAGCAAGAGTGTGTGTATCTGTGTGTATGTGGTGTGAGGGCCAACAAACCAAGCACGATTCCACGTGCAACGAACACCCAGTAAGAAAACGTGGAATGCAACGAAGGACGTGTAGAAATTAAAACCTTTATTGCTTTATTCCACTTCAGCCACTGGCCCGACACTGGCCGTGTTTCGTAAAAACCTTCCTCAGGGGCAAAATTGGCTGTGTGTTATGTGCTTCTACTACTGAATTGGCTCCTACCTTAATGCCATAAGAGAGCCTGAATGAGAGTATCTTTTAACCTCACAAATTTTTCCTATAATGCCATAGTATTAGTCCTTCTGAAATCTCCTCTTCAAGTCATTTTAGCTCCTCATCAATTTCAGCCTTAACCTTCGCTAGAACTTGAGGGGTGGGGGTTGGAAACACGGCCAGTGTCGGGCCAGTGGCTGAAGTGGAATAAAGCAATAAAGGTTTTAATTTCTACACGTCCTTCGTTGCATTCCACGTTTTCTTACTGGGTGTGGTGTGAGGGCTACAGGTATGCTGATCTGCAACTCTGGAGCGATATGTATGCCTGGCCAGTACCTGGACCATAGGGCTGACCGCAGCACCACTAGGTGCAGCTGTACATGGGAAGTAAGTTCTGCCATTTGGCGGTTTCAGAATAGGATCTATAACGTGCCTGTTTTCAATTTAGACATTTCTGTCGGCTAGAAGTGGATGTTATAGAATAGTGCTCCCCGTTAATGATTAATGCATGCTTTAACACGCGCCAATCAGCTAGTACGAGGCTATGGTAACTACTACCATGTGCTAAAATAGACAGTGTGTTCCAAATTTTGCGTTACCTCCCATTTCTTGTGTTGGGGTGAGAAATGGGAGTGTGTTGGCACAGAGAGTGGGTTTTGACTGCAAATTGTGGTTAGTGTGGAGTTATTAAAATGCGCTGTCAATGTTGCAGTTAGTGTGGAGTTTTTAAAATGCACTGTCAATGTTGCAGTTAGTGTGGGTGCACTTGAACAGGGCCAGTGCTTCCTTTTTTGCTGCCCTTTGCAAGTGATTACCATGCTGCTCCCCCCCCCTCCCCTCTCCCAGTGGATTTCAATTAACCCTTTCACAAGCCTCTCTTTTGTCCCAGCATGATGAACATTTTCCGAGGGTCAGCTGTATTAGTCTGGAGTAGCAAAAATGACAGAGGCAGGTGGCACCTTGTGGATGACACCTTATAGACCTACCAATTTATTGAGGGTCATATATCAATACAGTTTTCAGTCTACAAGGTGCCACCTGCCTCTGTCATTTTTGTCTGATCATCATTTAAATGTGCAGTGGGGTTAGGTGGGTGCATGTGTGGGTGTGTCATGGGGAGTGTCAGAGGCTGCATACCTGTGTATGTGAAGGAGGCCATATGTATGTATATGTGTGTCTGTCTGCCATGGGGAGTATTGGGGGCTGCATATGTGTGTGTATGCATGTATATCTGTCATAGGATGTATTGGGGTGGTGTGTGTGTGTGTGTGTGTATGCATGCATGTCTAGCATGGGGAGTGTCACGGGTTGTGTGTGTGTCTCTCTCTCAAATACAACCCCTCTCCCAGACTTTTCCAATCTGTTACTCCCTCTCTCACAGGCTTCCTCCAGTCTGCTTCTCTTTCTCTTATACCTCCCCCAGTGTGTGTGTGTGTGTGTGTCTGTCCCTCTTATAGCGCCCACCAGCCATTACCCAGTGTCTTTCTCTTTCATAACACCCAGCCATCCCCCATTGTCTCTCTCTCTCTCTTTTGTAACCCAACCATCACCCAATCTCTCTCTCTCTTTCTTGTAGCTCCCCCAACCATCATCCAGTCTCTCTCTCTCTCTTGTAGCCCCCTTGCCATCACCACGTGTATCTCTCTCTCTCTCTGTCATAGTCCCCCCATCACATGGTGTCTCACTCTCTCATTGCCCCCCAAGCCAACAGCTGATTTTTCTGTCTCTATCTCATTGCCCTCCCCTGGAGCTATCACGGATGTCTCTCTCTTTCTCTCTTTTATTGCCTCCACCCCAAAGCCACACCCAAAGTCTCTCTCTTTCTCTCTGGTAGTCCTCCAGCCGGTGTCCAGTGTCTTTATCTCTTGTAAACCTCCCCCCCCCCCACAACCATCACCGAGTGTGTCCCTGTATCTCTTTTAGTCGTCCCCCCCCGGCCATCACTAAGTGTCTCTATCTCTTGCAGCCCCGTAATCACTCAATGTCTCTCTTTGTCATTAACCCCCTCCCCAGCCATCAACCATTTTCTCTATCTTCAAAAAGCCTTTACTAGATCCTGCCTGTCCTTCCAGCTATCAACCTAGCTTCCTCCTCCCCTTTGCTTCAAAACTATTTGAATAAGTGGTTCATCGCCACTGTCTTGACTTTCTTTCCTCTTAAGACCTTCGGACCCACTATTTTCTGGCTTTCATTCTCTACATTCCACAGAAACGGCTCTTGCCAAAGTCTCCAGTGACTTGTTCATCACCAAATCCAAAGGCCTTTACTCTATTCTCATCCTTCTTGACCTCTTTGCTGCATTTGACACTGTTGATCACTACCCTCTCCTCGATACCCTATCCTCGCTTGGATTTAGGGGATCTGTTATATCCTGTTTTTCTTCTTATATCTCGCATTGCACCTTTAGGGCCCGATTCCATTCAAGACGTAGATCTCCTTTGTACATCCGGGCTGACCCGGACATACAATGGAGATCGCGATTCTGATCCCACAGGGCACGTCTAACCCCACGGGATCAGATCGCGAACAGGACTGTATGTGCAGGCCAGGACTGCAATTCAATCCCGGCCTGCACGTATAGAGTTAGCCTGGCTAACTCAGCCAGGGCTTTTAAATGAAGCCGCGGCACCATGGCATCCTGTTGCCATGGCACCGCGGTTCCATTTAAAAGTCGTGATGCCGGCCACTTCCCACAAAGTTAATTCCCCGCAACCCAACCCCCGATCCAGCCTCCTAAGGCCAGGGTCGGACTGCAGGGGATTAACTTTGTCCCCCTCCCCCCCGGCTCTTCCGCACCCTGACGCCATGAAAAAATGTCCAGGGAAGTTATTCCAGCCTGGGTGTGGAATAACGTCCCCAGGCATTTCGCCAGTCCTGGACGTACAGGGCCGACATTAGAATCGGCCCTGTATGTCCAGGGCTGGCGACCGCCCACTGCCCACCCACTCTCCGCCCCCGGGCCGCCTCTTCCCCGCCCCCGACTAACTTTCCTGCACAACCGGCAGGGAAGTTATTTGGGGGCCTGCAGCCGTATGAATAGCGGGGATGGATGTCCCACTGGGATGTCCATCCCCGCTATTCATGGTTTGGAGTAACCCCCCTTAGTGTCTGTTCTGGTGGTTCCTCTTCTACCGCCATCACGCTTTAGGTTGGTGTACCTCAGGGCTCTGCCTTGGGACCTCTCCTTTTCTCTCTCTATACTCAGTCTCTTAGTGCACTTATTTTCTCCCATGGTTTTCAGTACCACCTTTATGCTGACGACTTTCAGATCTACCTTTCTGTGCCTGAAATCTCTCCAGGAATCCAGGTCCAGATCTCTGACTGCTTATCCGACATTACTATCTGGATGTCTCACCGCTGTCTGAAACTGAACATGGCCAAAACTGAGCTTCTTATCTTTCCCCCTAAACCCACCTCCCCTCTTCATTCCTTCTCTATTTCTCTGGATAACACTACACTCAACTCGCAATCTTGAGGTCATATTTGATTCTACTCTCTCTTTCTCTGCACACATCCAACAGATAGCTAAAAGCTGTCACTGATTTCTCTATAACATGGCAAAATTCATCCCTTCCTTTCTAAACACTCTTATCCACTCTTTAGTCACCTCCTCTCTAGATTATTGCAACCTCCTTCTTGCTGGTCTCTCTCTGAATCATCTCTCTCCCCTTCAACCTGTTCAAAATTCAGCTGCAAGGCTAATCTTCCATTAACCTCAATATACTCCTATAATCCCTCTTCTCAAGTCACTTCACTGGCTACCTATTCGTTTCCGTATCCAGTTCAAACTTCTACTGACCTATAAGTGCACTCATTCTACTTCTCCTCACCAGCTTTCCTCTCTTATCTCTCCTTACACCCCTCCTCGGGAACTCCGCCCTTCTGGCAGATCCCTTCTATCTGTGCCATTCTCTTCTACTGACAACTTTACTGCACTCCGGCCTCTCCAACAGCTCTCCCGGCGGGGATTGAGCCGGCCGGAGCAACAACCACCCCCACCAGGGATCACTGCCCAATCGGGGCAGGCGGCGGAACAGTTAAAAAGAGCGCCGAGCGGGAGCGCGGTCCTTTGCTGCACTCCGGCCTCTCCAACAGCTCTCCCGGCGGGGATTGAGCCGGCCGGAGCAACAACCACCCCCACCAGGGATCACTGCCCAATCGGGGCAGGCGGCGGAACAGTTAAAAAGAGCGCCGAGCGGGCATGCCCGCGCCTTGCGGGCCCGCGCCTGAGGGCCTCACCAGAGGGCCCTTTGGCGCGGCCCTTAGGCGAGGTCCGTGGCGCCGTTTCGTAGGCTGTGGCCGAGTTCTTTGAAGAAGCTCTCTATGTACTGTTAGCACCATCTACAATAATGATCTCTGAAGAGCTTCTCAGGTCCTCTGGAAAAGCCGACTAAATAGGGAAGAGTAGCCTATTCAACCAGAAACATCAATGATGCTATGTCTGACAACAAGCTGGTAACTCTGTATTACTATACTTAGTGATCTGTTAACATTGTATCCACTCTGAACAGATACTTTGTCTCTGCTTTCCTGCAGACAGCCATGTAAACATCTTTAGCAATCAAATCTGCTATTTAACAACCTGCCTGCCTAATCTGTATTACTTGTGCTATTATATATGCATATAATAACTAATCTATACCTAGATAAATAGATTGTGCCTGTTTCCACTCTGAATAGATACTTCCATCACTTTCTTGCATGCAGCCTGTATACTATCTAGGTTAGTCTAGTCTGCTAATGTTAAATCTTGCCTGTATAAACTGTATTACTTGAATAATTGATCTGTACTCCATAACCAATCTATACCCAGAATAAGAGAATTAGCTTGTTTTCGATGCCAATGAGAAACAGCCCTACTGAATTCTCACACATCTCTCCCACTCACTAGTAATATCTCACTGTCTCTGCGAACACATTCAGAGGGAGTAAGATGGGTTCCCCTAGCACCTTAACGGGCTGTTACCTAATCTTCTCATTTTGCCTCTCATTCTCCCAAGTTCTATCCCTTGAGGGCAACCGGATACCAATTTTATACAGCCAAGGAAAAAGAGGGTCAAGTATACCCAAGTTCAGTTATAATGGGAACTCTCATGCACATAACCAGCATCTAATATACATTCCACTTCAACATTCGACGAGAGCCAAACAGGACGAAAGTCTCTACTCTCAAAGCCTGAAATGCGCTCTCATCAATGCTCGTTCAATTTGTACGAAATGGCCGGTGATTGCGGACACTATTTCCCTCCATAACCTTGATATTCTCATGGTTACTGAAACGTGGCTTTCTGCAGAAGACAATGTGCTACTTAACCAACTCCTTCCACCAAATTTCTCAGTGTTTGCCAGTCACAGACAAAACAAGCGAGGAGGGGGCGTACTCATTCTCTCCAGATCAGACCTTCAGTTCCAGCTTATAGATACCCCTAGATCTGACCACCTCAAGTTAGTCTCTATCTCCAACAAATTATGCACGATAAACCTTCTATACAGAGCACCTTCAGCCTCCCCAGACGTCCTTCCAGCCATTATAGATCTGGCATCCAACATTCAGAATCCTAATATCCCAACTTGGATTATGGGGGATTTTAACCTGCCAGCTCTCCAAGATAGTCACTCTTCTGCCTTCCTCGAAGCGCTTGAATCCCTGGGATACCAACAATTAATCCATGAACCTACCCATGTAAAGGGAAACACCCTTGATCTTATCTTTGCCCCACAGTCCTTAAACATCCAATCTTACACTGCTGCGATATCTATTACTGATGTACCGTGGTCAGATCATAAACTCATCTTTTTCCAAATTCCTATGCACAACAGACATTCAATGACCAACAATGCTCCGGATAACAACCCCAAATCTCTGGCTAGGAGTTTTCTTCCTTTCAACAGAGATCGCATTCTTGCTGGAACATGCTCACTTCGTAACAAGTCCTCCCTAGAAATAGAAGATCTAATCACATGTTGGAACACCAGTCTTAATTCGATTGCAATACGACCAGCACTCAACAGGCCGCCTAGAATAAGAGCTTCTGCACCATGGTACACAGATGATCTGAGACGATCGCTATCCCAACTACGGAACCTTGAGAAGCGCTGGCGTCGGTCTCGCTCAACGGTAGATCAGGCAGCCTACCTCAATCAGCTATCCATCCACCGCAAGGCCATCTCAGAGAAAATGAAGCGATACCACACAGACACCTTGAGGCGTGCACTAAACAAACCTCATGACTTGTTTAATCTAGTCAAGACATTATCTAAAGAGCCAGCCCCTGAAAAGCAATGCGAGATCCATCCTCAAGACTTCGCAGTCTACCTACAATCCAAGCTTACACAAACAAATAAACCTCCATTAAAATTAACCCCCACAGATAAAGATTGCCAAACAGCACTAACCTGTTTTTCTACCCCTACCAAGAAGCGAATAGAAGATCTGATCATGTCTCTCAATTCCACAACTGCTCAGATGGACCCTTGCCCAGCCTTCTGGATAAGGGAACTGCGTTGTGAATTCAGCCCAATAATAACTAAAATAATAAAGCTGTCTTTCAACTCCGGTACATTCCCCTCTGCCCTCAAGCAAACTTCCATCAGACCACTCCTGAAAAACTGTAAGTTAGATCCTCAAAAGGTAGACTCCTACAGACCCATCTCAAGTATTCCTTTTCTCGTGAAATTAATAGAAAAGGAGGTACAATGTCAATTGCAGGACCACATTGATACCACTGCTCCATTGGATCCTTGCCAACATGGCTTCAGAGAGTCACATGGTGTAGAGACACTCCTTACAGCTCTCCTCAATACCATAATTTCTGGGATCAACAACATCCGACAGGGTTTTGCACTTGTGTTCCTGGACATAGCCGCTGCTTTTGACTCTGTGAGCCATGACCTCCTCCTATTACGGCTAAAGGAGAAAGGAGTCGGCGGAACTGCCCTTGAGTGGTGCAGATCGTACTTATCCGAAAGATGGCAACATGTTCGTGCTGGGGGAGCGATGTCTGATCCATTCCACCAATGGCAAGGGGTACCACAACGTTCCTCTCTCTCTGCTTTGTTGTTCAATATTTATATGCAGCCTATTTGCAAGATCATCCGGTCTTTCAGTGTAGGAGGCATGATATATGCGGATGATGTCCTGCTTTATATGCCTTTCAACATAGACAATTTGGACCTGTCCCCTCTGAGCAACTGTTTTGACGCCATATCAGAATGGCTCTTATCACAAAACCTCAGGATTCAACATAAGAAGACAGAGGTGCTTTTTATGTCGAAGAACCCGAATTTCAGCCCTCCACAATTCCTTAAGGTGAAAGATGCTGAGCTACAATCAAAACAACAAATACGTTATCTGGGTGTTACACTCGATCAGAACCTAGATATGAAGGCGCATATAGCTAACATTGTAAGATCCATATACTACAAAATCCGGTCACTAAGACATCTTCGTTCACTACTTGAACCCATAAGAACATAAGATATGCCATACTGGGTCAGACCAAGGTCCATCAAGCCCAGTATTCTGTTTCCAACAGTGGCCAATCTAGGTCATACGTACCTAGCAGTTTCCCCAAGGGACACAGGTTCCACAATGCTTGTATTGGTTCAAGCATTGATATCCTGGGTCCCTTCTTAATAATGGTTTATGGACCTTTCCTCCAGGAACTTGTCCAAACCTTTTTTAAACCCAGCTACACTAACAGCCTTTACTACATCCTCCGGTAACAAATTCCAGAGTTTGATTACACGTTGAGTGAAAAAATATTTTCTTTTATTAGTCTTAAATAGTTTACCCTGTAGCTTCATTGCATGTCCCCTAGTCTTTCTATATTCTGATAAGGTAAACAATCGATCTACGTTTACCCGTTCCACTCCGTTCATTAATTTATAAACTTCTATCATATCTCCCCTCAGCCGTCTCTTTTCCAGGTTAAAGAGCCCCAACCTTTTTAGCCTTTCTTCATAGGAGTAGCCTTCCATCCCCTTTACCATTTTGGTGGCTCTTCTCTGAACCTTTTCTAAAATTGCTATATCCTTTTTAAGATATGGCGACCAGAATTGCACACAATATTCAAGGTGCGGTCTCACCATGGAACGATATAGAGGCATTATAATATCTTTTGTTTTATTTTCCATTCCTTTCCTTATCATACCTAGCATTCTATTTGCTCTCTTGGCCGCCGCTGCACACTGGGCCGAGGGTTTTAACATGGTATCCACAAGGACGCCTAAATCTTTTTCTTGGGTGGTGGTTCCTAATGTGGAACCTTGCATCGTGTAACCATAGTTTGGGTTGTTCTTCCCTAGGTGCATAACCTTGCACTTCTCCACATTAAATTTCATCTGCCATTTTGATGCCCAGTCTTCCAATTTATCAAGATCCTCTTGCAATTTTCCACAATCCTCCTGGGTTTTAACAACTTTAAATAGTTTTGTGTCATCAGTAAATTTGATAACCTCACTCGTTATTCCACTTTCCAGGTCATTTATGAATATGTCAAAAAGCAGCGGACCCAGCACAGATCCCTGGGGTACACCACTATTCACCTTTCTCCATTGGGAAAATTGGCCATTTAGCCCTACCCTCTGCTTTCTATCTTTTAACCAGTTCCTGATCCACAGTAGTACACTGCCTCCTATCCCATGACTCTTTAGTTTTGCCAAAAGTCTCTCATGAGGGACCTTGTCAAAGGCTTTCTGAAAGTCCAGATACACAATATCAACCGACTCACCTTTGTCCACCTGTTTATTCACTCCTGTTTATTCACCCGAAGATTTCCATACCATCTACCAGGCTCTGATCATGCCACACTTTGACTATGCTAATGTCGTATTGCTAGGCCTCCCTCAATCCACTTTGAATCCCCTACAGCTTGCAATGAACAGCGCTGCGAGGGTTGTCTATGGAGCATCGAGGAGTGAGCATGTATCACCCCTTCTAAAGCAGTTACACTGGCTTCCTATACAGGCCAGGATCATTTTCAAGACATTACTACTTACATTCAAAGCGGTAAACAGTCTCTCCTCCACCTCTTTAACTGAGCTCATCAAGCCCATATCCCCTAATAGATCAAGAAGATCAATTGCATTAAATATGCTATTGGTTCCCTGTGAACTTACAAAATGCACCACATCAACAGCAAATAGGGCTTTCAGTCTCCGTGCCCCAAAGCTTTGCAATATGTTGCCACCTGATATTAGAGCAATCACCAACCTACTGCAATTCAGAAAGGCCCTCAAACATTACCTATTCCTTATATACTTCCCAGTGAGTGCAGAATCACGACCCATCTCTGTTAGTTATAGAAACTCCGAATCACCCAGTGATCCTGAATTCCCCACTTAGTAAGTTCAAGGCTTAGCTGTCCATTACTTCTCAACTGTGCCCTAATTTAAAGATGTAAATAGTTTACACTGCAATCAAAGTTATTTACCTGTGATTCAAACTTACCCTGTTATCCAAGTTATTAACCCTGTTTAATGTAACTCAGACATTTTTGTGTACTGAAATGTTTTGTTTGATGTAAACCGCGCTGATGTTGAATAGTGCAGTATATAAGAGATGTAAAATAAATAAATAAATAAAATAACTCCAGACTTCAATACTTCCACCTTGCTGCTCCTTATACCTGGAACAAACTACCTGAGTCTGTACATCAGGCTTCATCTCTGGCCCTTTTTAAATCCAGGCTGAAAACTCAGCTCTTCGAGGCCGCTTTTGAATCCTGATCTACTTATTCTTCTATGTGTTTTCTTACCATTCCCTTAGATATATACGTGTCCTCAACTGTTGTGTTGTCTATCTTGACTAGATTCTAAGTTCTGATGAGCAGGGACTGTCTTTACGTGTGTCTGTACAGTGCTGCATTTGCCTTGTAGAGCTATACAAATGCTAAGTAGTAATAGTAGTAGTATCTCTTTTTCATTGTCCCCTTCAACCGTCACCTGATGTCTCCCTCATTCTCTCTCATCCCCTCCCCCCTAAATCTGCCGTCTTACTATTTCCCTTGCCGGACAAGCAGGGAAATCAGCAAGAGACTTTGAAGCTCATGCATGTGCCGCACGTTTAACATACAGAGCGTGCATGGGTTCCAAAGCCCTGCGCTGATATTTTAGAGGTGTTTCAGCCCTCCACCATGATCGCCAGAGCAGAACTGATCACGTGGCTCAGTCTATATGCACAAAGCAGAGCCAATTGTGCATGGAGCCTGAGCCAGGATTGGCTGTGCATGTAGCTTGAGCCGTGCGGCTCAAACTTTATGCATAAAGCACAGCTGATCAGACTGGAGAGCCAAAATGCCCCTAAAAATCAGTGTGGGGCTTTGGAGCCCATGCACGCACAGTATATCAAACGTACAGCGAGTGCATGGACTTCAACGCCCCATGCTGATTTTCCCTGCTTGTCTGCAGTTCACTGTTCACCACCTGCTGCTCACCTGCCCTTCAGCTGGGCCTGGTCATCTCACTGTGCGGACTGTGCCGCCCTCCAAGGCTACTGCCCTGTGCAGGTACACGGTTTGCACAGTGAGTCATGCCGGCCCTGCAGTTGATGTGCACCTGTGTTAATTATACATACCACTGCTGTATGTTAGGGAACTATTCAGTGTGATAACTGCTGGGAACATACTGGGCACACCCCGAACAGTTGGCCCTCTCATTCACTGTGCCTTAGCTTTACTGCAAAAAGCTATTTTCCACACACCCCAATGAAACAAAAATTCAGCAATCCATATATATTCGATTATGGACAATCAATTATCATAGCAAATTGCTACATCCAACATTAATTGTCAATTTAGTGAAGAAAGGTCTCAGCTTTTTTCGGGCTGGTGTACAGTGTATCATATATCACACACACCAAAATTCCAAGCCCATCATAACATCAACGACCTCCTCCACCAAACCCTAAATGAAATAGAAAAGCCACAAGGCACTTAGCTTTCAAATGTTGTCGCTTTTTCAAAACTTTTCCACCCCATGAGCTTTTCAGCCCCAACGCCTCACAACAAGCACTTGTAAATGTTTCACTACTTCTGTAGCTTCATCAGGGGGACTAAAAATAAAAACATACAGCAGTTAAACACCCCAACCTATTATCCACAACCAAACCTAAAATCAACCAACACCTTACAAAAAATGAAAAATATAAATATAAATATATTTACTTACTTCTACCCCTCAGGGTTCCACACGCTACCAACTAGCTACATGGCTGCCGATTCCCGTACACACAGCCAATCAGCTTCAACTTTGTGTGGATAAACTTGAAACATCTCCTCCTACCTTTTAAAAACTTACTCACAACAATGACGTGGCTGCCGATTCCCGTACACACAGCCAATCAGTTTCAACTCCCCCATTCAATTTGGGCATTCAATCCGTCAGGGAACACAGTTCTCACTAAAAAAATCAATTTCTGCTCACATTGCACAAGCGATTGCTCCCGCATTCGTCCTTCCCTTCCTGTTTGGATCAGGTTTTGGTAGGAAGGGAGGTACGAACGCGGGAGCAATCACTTGTGCAATGTGAGCAGAAATGGATTTTTTTTAGTGAGAACTGTGTTCCCTGACGGATTGAATGCCCAAATTGAATGGGGGAGTTGTATTTGAAGGTAATTGGTTGTTTTCTGTGAAGTGAGGGATGGGTTCGATGAAGGTTATGACGTCATTGTTGTGCATAGGTTTTTAAAAGGTAGGAGGAGATGTTTCAAGTTTATCCGCGCAGAGTTGAAGCTGGTTGGCTGTGTGTATGGGAATCGGCAGCCACGTAGCTAGTTGGTAGCGTGTGGAACCCTAATGGGTAGAAGTAAGTAAATATATTTATATTTATATTTTTCATTTTTTGTAAGGTGTTGGTTGATTTTAGGTTTGGTTGTGGATAAGAGGTTGGGGTGTTTAACTGCTGTATGTTTTTATTTTTAGTCCCCCTGATGAAGCTACAGAAGTAGTGAAATATTTACAAGTGCTTGTTGTGAGGCGTTGGGGCTGAAAAGCTCATAGGGTGGAAAAGTTTTGAAAAAGCGACAACATTTGAAGGCTAAGTGCCCTGTGGCTTTTCTATTTCATTTAGGGTTTGGTGGAGGAGGTCGTTGATGTTATGATGGGCTTGGAAGTTTGGTGTGTGTGATATATGATACACTGTACACCAGCCCGAAAAAAGCTGAGACCTTTCTTCACTAAATTGAAAATTAATGTTGGATGTAGCAGTTTGGTATGGTAATTTATTGTCCATAACCGAATATATATGGATTGCTGAATTTTTGTTTCATTGGGGTGTGTGGAAAATAGCTTTTTGAATTTTTACACTCTATAAAAGGACCTGAGTTCATTAGCTTTACTGCAGACATGGGTTAAGTACAAATCCTTAGCATGCTTTAGTAAATATACCCCTTAGACTCAAATTATGGTTGTAAAATAAATATGAGATTTTTAGTGGGATAATCTCTCTAAAATAAGGCTATTAATCATTGTTAGTGTTTGGCTAAAATGTTTTTCCTTGTAACCATTACAGATCACATGTCATGTTTCATAAGAATGTCAGCCCAGATTTTTTTAGGTCACTTTTCAAAGGGACTTATAGATTTATTGGCTGCCACTAAACGCATAAGTCCCGTATCTGAAGAGTTTAGCGGCACCACAAATCCCTTGTGGAGGGTAATTCTGTAATCTCATGCACGGGCAAAGTATGTTGCGATATGCATATTTGGAACCTATATATAAAGTAAAGAACATGTGGGTTTTGCTTTATAGAATGGAAGTACGTGAACACACCTGAGTCTAGTTGCGGCAGTTACGACTTTTCTAGAGTAACTGCCTGCACCTAGATTGGCACAGTGATGCATATAAATCATAGCATTCTATAATTTACTTGCATAGATTGGTGTCCCACCTACGTTCAGCCTACAGAACTTACACATGGTGGTATTTATGAGTGTGCTTGCAAAATAGCGACTGAACAAAACACATAGAAACATGATGACAGAAAAAGACCACATGGCCTATCTAGTCTGTCATTCCCTATCAACCACTACAACAGTCCCCTTTTTTCCTTTAGAGATCCTCTGTGTTTGTCCCATGCTTCTTTGAATTCAGATACTGTACTCAACTCTACCACCTCCACTGAGAGGCTATTCCACGGATCCACCACTCTTTCCGTAAAGAAATATTTCTGCATATCACTCCTGAATCTATCCCCTTTCACCCTCATCCCATATCTTCTCGTAGCAGAGCTTGCTTTCAATCGAAAGATGCTCCCCTCCTGTGCATTTATGCCATGGAGGTATTTAAACTTCTCAATCATATCACCTAGACCAGGAGTGGGCAAACTACGGCCCACGGGCCGTATACGGCCCGGCGGACCTTTTAATCCGGCCCCTCCCAACATTCATAAGCCTGTATGGACGGCATGGTAGTGGCTGGGCCGGCCAGCAGCTAGTGGGGGGGCGGGGCCGTGGGCGGAGTACGGATTGAGCCGTACGTGCAGGCGCAGGCAGGGAGTTGACGTCACGTCAGATGATGTCAACTGCCTTTCCGCGCGCCTGCTAGTGAGGAGCGATCCATGCGGCGCCCAGCAGTCATTTTGTTTTATAATTGTGTCATGCAGATAAAGGGTGAGAACGTGAGAAGTTGAGCCATTACCACATTTTGCCACCAATCTTAATGTAATATCTTGACATTTTGAATTTATTAGTCATTTACAACTGTTGCTTGGCCTTCCATAAAGGTAAAAAAAAACAAAAAACGGGTGCGCTTTCAGCCTTGATTGTATCTGGTGTTTCAGTGCAGATTGTTTAGGCTTAATTTGTATTACCAGTGCTTATGGATTATCCAAAGACATTTAGAAGAGTCGCATGACGTTTGCACATGTAAAAAGCATATTTACATATTTAAATCAGTATGTATGTAGTTGTACATGTAAGTTGCAGCATGCAGACATACATGTGTTGTATGCATAGTTTGGGAAATCCTTCATTACACAGTTAAACCTGTTTCAAGTCACATACATCTCTTGGCAAATTTTTGTTTTTACCTGTTGTGGAGGAGAGCTTGAAGGGGGAATTGTAACTTAACTATTTGGCATTCAAAAGTATCTTTCAGTTGCAAAAGGTTTGACTTTTGGAAGTTGGCTTTTAATCAGTTCCCCACAAGTGCACAGATTTAAAAGCATTTGCCAGCGATGTCACTCTCTTGTTTTCGTGTTTGTCTTTTTAAATGGTTATTCCTGACTTTGATGCCTTAACAAAAAAGGGAGACCAACAACACTGTTCCCACTAAAATTGAAGGTACTATTTTATGAAAGAAATACATTGCATAAAAGTTTTGTAAAATAACTCTTTTTATGCTTTTCTACCTTAAATTAATCTAAACATTTAATGTTACAAATTTAAATTTAATTTATATTAATTCACACATACACACCGTCCATCTACTCTTGGTCCGGCCCCCGGGTCCAATATATGAACCCATTGCGGCCCTCGAGTCAAAAAGTTTGCCCACTCCTGACCTAGACACATAGAAACATAGAAATACGATGACAGAAAAAGACCACATGGCCTATCTAGTCTGTCCTTCCATATCAACAACTAAAACAGTCCTCTTTTTACCTTTAGAGATCCTCTGTGTTTGTCTCATGCTTTTTTGAATTCAGTTACTGTCCTCATCTCTATCACCTCCACTGGGAGACTATTCCATGGATCCACTACCCTTTCCATAAATAAATATTTCCACATATCACTCCTGAATCTATCTCCCTTCACCCTCATCCCATGTCCCCTCGTAGCAGAACTTGCTTTCAATTGAAAGAGGCTCTCTCCCTGAACATTTATGCCACGGAGGTATTTAAACATCTCAATCATATCACCTCTATCCCGCCTTTCCTCTAAGGTGTACATATTAAGATCCTTCATTCTGTCCTCATATGCTTGATAATGAAGACCACTAATCATTTTAGTAGCCACCCTCTGCACTGACTCCATCCTGTTCACATCCTTTTGAAGGTGCGGTCTCCAGAATTGCGCACTATACTCCAAATGAGGTCGCACCAAAGACTTATAGAGAGGCATTATCACCTCCTTTTTAATGCTAGCCATTCCTCTCCGTATGCACCCAAGCATCCTTCTAGCTTTTGCCGTCGCCTTTTCTACCTGTTTAGCTACTTTAAGATCATCAGACACAACCACGCCTAGGTCCCGCTCTTCTTTAGTGGACAAAAGTACTTCACCCCCTATACTATATTGCTCCCTTGGATTGCTGCAGCCCAAATGCATGACCTTACATTTTTTAACATTAAATCCCAGCTGCCAAATTCTAGACCATTCTTCAAGCTTAGCTAGATCCCCCCTCATGTTATCTACACCTTCCTGGGTGTCTATGCTATTGCAGATTTTGGTATCAGCCGCAAAGAGGCAAACCTTACCCGACAGCCCTTTCGCTATATCACTAACAAAGATGTTAAAAAGAATCGGACCAAGGACAGATCCCTATGGCACACCACTGGTAACATCCTTCTCCTCAGAGTGAGCTCCATTTACTTGTACTCTTTGTCACCTCCCACCCAACCAATTTCTAACGCAAGCAGTAACTTTAGGGTCCATCCCTAGGGTGCTCAGTTTGTTTATAAGTCGCCTGTGAGGAACAGTGTCAAAGGCTTTACTGAAATCTAAATACACCACATCTAGAGCTCTCCCTCGGTCCCTCTATCCCTCCTTTCCTCTAAGGTGTACATATTAAGATCCTTAAGTCTGTCCTCATATGCTTTATAATGAAGACCACTAACCATTTTAGTAGCCACCCTCTTATACTGACTCCATCCTGTTTATATTCTTTTGAAGGTGCGGTCTCCAGAATTGCACACAATACTCCAAATGAAGTCACACCAAAGACTTATACAGAGGCACTATCACCTCTTCTTCTGCTGGCCATTCCTCTCCCGCTGCTTTTTGACATATTCATAAATGACCTGGAAAGTGGAATAACGAGTGAGGTTATCAAATTTGCAGATGACACAAAACTATTTAAAGTTGTTAAAACCCAAGAGGATTGTGGAAAATTGCAAGAGGATCTTGATAAATTGGAAGACTGGGCATCAAAATGGCAGATGAAATTTAATGTGGACAAGTGCAAGGTTATGTACCTAGGGAAGAACAACCCAAACTATGGTTACACGATGCAAGGTTCCACATTAGGAACTACCACCCAGGAAAAAGATTTAGGCGTCATTGTGGATACCATGTTAAAACCCTCCGCCCAGTGTGCAGCAGCGGCCAAGAGAGCAAATAGAATGCTAGGTATGATAAGGAAAGGAATGGAAAATAAAACAAAAGATATTATAATGCCTCTATATCGTTCCATGGTGAGACCGCACCTTGAATATTGTGTGCAATTCTGGTCGCCATATCTTAAAAAGGATATAGCGATTTTAGAAAAGGTTCAGAGAAGAGCCGCCAAAATGGTAAAGGGGATGGAAGGATACTCCTATGAAGAAAGGCTAAAAAGGTTAGGGCTCTTTAACCTGGTAAAGAGACGGCTGAGGGGAGATATGATAGAAGTCTATAAATTAATCAACGGAGTGGAACGGGTGAACGTAGATCGATTGTTTACCTTATCAGAATATAGAAAGACTAGGGGACATGCAATGAAGCTACAGGGTAAACTATTTAAGACTAATAAAAGAAAATATTTTTTCACTCAACGTATAATCAAACTCTGGAATTTGTTACCGGAGGATGTAGTAAAGGCTGTTAGTGTAGCTGGGTTTAAAAAAGGTTTGGACAAGTTCCTGGAGGAAAGGTCCATAAACCATTATTAAGAAGGGACCCAGGATATCAATGCTTGAACCAATACAAGCATTGTGGAACCTGTGTCCCTTGGGGAAACTGCTAGGTACATATGACCTAGATTGGCCACTGTTGGAAACAGAATACTGGGCTTGATGGACCTTGGTCTGACCCAGTATGGCATATCTTATGTTCTTATGTTCTTATGTTCTATTTATTTATTTAACTGTATTTATATCTCGCTTTTCACCGGGTCAAAGCTGCACCCAAGCATCCTGCTAGCTGTTGCTGTCGCCTTTTCTACCTGTTTAGCTACTTTAAGATCATCAGACACAATCAAGCCTAGGTCCTGCTCTTCTTTAGTTGAAAAAAGTACTTCACCTCCTGTACTATATTGCTCCCTTGGATTGCTGCAGCCCAAATGCATGACCTTGTATTTTTTAACATTAAATCTCAGCTGCCAAATTCTAGACCATTCTTCAAGCTTAGCTAGATCCCTCCTCGTGTTATCTATACATTCCTGGGTGTCTACTCTATTGCAGATTTTGGTATCATCCGCAAAGAGGCAAACCTTACCCGACAGCCCTTCCACTATATGACTAACAAAGACGTTAAAAAGAATCGGACCAAGGACAGATCCCTGGGCACACCACTGGTAACCTTCTTCTCCTCAGAATGAGCTCCATTTACCTGTACCCTTTGTTGCCTCCCACTCAACCAATTTCCAGCCCAAGCAGTAACTTTAGGATGGGCTGGGACTACCTCTTCCAAGTACTGCCACATTATAGCCTTGTAGCCCTGTTTATACAGATGATCTGGGCACTGTATTTTTATCCTACAGCAGCAGTGCTGATCAATCGGTATATCTCAGAGGCCTTAGCACTAGAGCGAGGGACAAGGCAGGGATGCCCTCTTTTTCCACTACTTTTTGTCCTAACATTGGACCCCTTTCTACCTATCTTGGTGGACAGTCCGAGGGTGACCGGAGTGCGTAAAGGGTTGTTTGAATTCATAGTGTCTGCTTTTGCTGATGATCTAGCTCATATCATCAGACCACAAACATCTCTGTCCTGCTTAATGTTGGAATTTGCATGCTTCAGACAGATCTCAGGCCTGCAGATAAACACGGATAAGCCAAAGGCACTAGATGTTTCTGGGCAGCAGAGGGTACTGTGGGGGTCGTCTTTCCTATTACATTGGGCTGACCGAGCTTTTCAGTACTTGGGAATCCAGTTGCCGAGCGATCCCCGTTTGCAGTATCGACTAAATTGTTCCACCATGTTGGAACATCTGAGGATCAAAATGCTGGAGTAGACCCCATTGCCCCTCTCAATGTTGGGTCAGGTTGCAGCCTTTCGAATGTCCTTATTCCCTAAGCTGCTTTACATTTTACAGATGATACCCATATGCTTGCTACAAAAGGATTGCTAATATTTGAATGGGACCTATGCCACTTTATATGGCGAGGGGGACTTGCGAGAATATCCTTGACTAAACTCGGGGATCTTGGAGACATGGTGGGGTGGGGA
Organism: Ichthyophis bannanicus; assembly: GCA_033557465.1. Classification (NCBI taxonomy): domain Eukaryota; kingdom Metazoa; phylum Chordata; class Amphibia; order Gymnophiona; family Ichthyophiidae; genus Ichthyophis; species Ichthyophis bannanicus. Next base: position 46,475,074 of record CM066046.1, read on the forward strand.
TCCCTGATATCCGCTGCTATGCTCGAGCCTGTCAGCTGCGACACCTGAGAGATTGGTTGGGGCACACTGAGATGTTTACCCCTCGGGCAGTGGAAACAGATTTTGTCTTGCCGTACACTCTATTGGCAGTGCTGCACTCAGAGGGAGAAGTCCTGCTCCAGCGGGTCACCAGCTGTTTACTGGTGGGACCGCTCCAACATGTTTGGCAATTTTTGTGCTGAGTGACGCATATGCCTGACTGTAACTAGCCTCGTGCTGCTGCAGGGTAATCTGTTCTTCTTACCAGTTACAGAAAACGGAACATTTCAAGATTGGAAGGAAAGGGGGGTGTCCAGTCTGGAATATGTGATGGATCTGGAGGGGTGTATTAAACCATTCCATATATTAAGCAAAGACTTTGTCTTGAATAAGACTCAAATATTTGCCTATCTTCAGCTCCCCCACCATGTCCAATCACTTTCCCAGGAGAATTTGACTGCAGAGACTTCAGAGCGACTGTTGCAGTTCTTCGAGTTGGGTGAAAGGGAACATCTTACCATATCACAATTTTCTAAATAATTGCGGCACTGGCATTCACCACCGGATTTTTCAGCAGTAGAACAACAATGGGCTGAGGAATAGAACTTCCCCATGGACTCGGGAATGATGCGTCAGGACAGATACCAAGTCTGGTGAGGCACGGTTGCAGGAACTTCAATACCGGGTGCTTTGTCGGGTTCACACAGGTGGGCCCTCCATAGCGGTGTGGCTGGCTCAGAGTAGTAGTTGCTTGTGGTGCAGGGAACGTTTGGCTGATTTGGGTCACGTTTGGTGGAGATGCGGGAAGATACAACAATATTGGAGTCAGATTCAGAGCTTTATGAGCTCTCTAGTGGGACAACAGGTGGCTTGGACTGGGGCAGTGGTGGTGTTAGATGTTTTGCTCCCTAACAGTCCTAAAAAGACACTGGGAACAGCTTCTGGTGCTTAAGGCCTGTATGGTCGGGAAACAGGCGATCTTACAACAGTGGCAGGAGGTGTCCATCCCCACATATTGGGAATGGCATAATCACTTTCATCAATTGATGCTGATGGAACGTAGGGCAGCTAGAGGACATGCCAAGAGATGAGAGAGCTTTTTAGCACTGTGGAATGACTATACCGACACTCTGGGGCCCATGGCTCACAACGAGCTGTTGACATTTAAGAACAGATTATTGAGATAGCTAAGAGTGGGGCAAGCAGGGAAGAAGTGCCTCTAGTTAGGGCAGGAGAAGACGGAGCAGATATGATCCTTAGTGGAGTTACAGTATGATTGGAGAGTGGGATGTTGGTGGTGGGTTGGAGAGTGAGAGGGGGATAAAAGACGTTGAGAAATGGCAAGCTCAGTTGAACTCTATCCCTTTGAGCCTTTTCGATAAGTTTCGGAGCACTGTGTAAGAGAATCCACAGTGCCTCGAGGAATATGCAGGCCTGGGTTAAGGACAGAAGGGAGATGGGAACATGGGGATGATAAATATGTATTTAAAAAAACCCACCTTGTTTGTTTATCTGTTTTGTATACATTTTCCAAGTGCTGTATATCTCGGGTATGACACTTGTGGTTCATATAAACAAGATTTAAACATAAAAAAAGTGAAGATAGCAAAAACACTGAGGTCATGTTTACTAAACCACATTAGCTACTAACGGAGGAGGTAGTACATGTTATCTGGCTGTGGTAGAAGTTAATGTGGGGCAATTGCAGATAATGCAGTGATTTCTGCACTATTTGCAGAAAGTGCATTATCTGCAGGTATCGGCAGGATTAGGGTGGAGAGTAGGTATGCGTGATTACCATGGGTCTCAACAGCACACGGTAACCAGATATGCAGACAGCGCAATGCAGCTAATGCCACTTCAAGTGGATGGCGTTAGTTGCACCCATGATACTGCCTGATCACGATCTCTGCACTTTCGATGCTTTATCTGCTGCGGAAATGCTGTGCATGCCCCTGACAGATAGTGAACAATGTTTGCCGCTAGGGGGCACTATTTGCACTTTGTGATCACGTTAGCTGCAAAAGCCTAACATGGTTTAGTAAACATGCCCCTTAATAAAACAAATGTGAAAATTTATGATTATATTTATACATTTTTGTTATTAAGGCTTCTTTGGTTTTACATTTTCACCCTTAACATGGTTTGTTCCAGTGTGTTTTTTGGCTCTCTTTGCTCGTTGTTTTTTCCAGTGTTTTGTGAAGGGTCATTCTTTCTCTTTTTTTATGAGAGACTGAGTCTGCAGCCTGAACTATTTGCACTGAAAAGCTCCAACACCCTTTCAGGGTTCTGTCTCTTAAACCCTATCAGCATCGCTTCCCCTCTTCCGCCTCTGCAAATGCTACTGTATGGCCATCCATCTGTCTCCCGCCCCTACACTTCTGGTTTGTGCTAACTGAACTTTGCTGAAATGTCACAATATTTAATGTTCTCTTCACAGGCAGCAGCTGTCTTGGGTCAACGATACAAAAAAATTATGTAGATTGAATCCCCCTTTTTCCCTCCCTCTGTCCAACTCCCATTATCTGCGTTAGCAGATGCTGTAATTTATAGTAATTCTCGGCCTTATAATTTTCCATTCCTTTTTTTCCTTTAAAATTCAAACTTCTCTCTTTAAAAAACAAATAAAAAAGCAAAAGAGCATTTGTGAGCATGTGAGTAAATTTGTATTGATACCTTTTAGTGCTTCCTCACTGCCCTCCTGTTTATCATTCCATTCTTTCCTCTCTATTTTTTTCTAGTTGCTCATGTCAGCTAAATTATTATTGTGCACTCAATAAAAATTGCATTTAAAAAGTGATAACCAGAAATGACATTTAAACATGGAAAGTACTTAAGTGTAATTACACTGCATGCAGTACATCATTTAGCGGGAGTTATTAAAAAATAATATCACAGTACTTTTGTTATTGAATACCCAGGGGATCACAGGAATATGTTGGCATTTCTATCACATGTATAGTGTGAGAATTTTTTTGCATTTTTATCAAAATTCATTTTAAGCAGCTCTGTGCCTTGCAGCCATACTTCTGCTCCAGCCACTGCCTCCCCCTCTCCAGCTTGAATATAAGATTGGATATTTAAAAGCACTTAGATGGTTTGTAGTTTGTGGCAGATCTGTTGACCACATAAGTGCTTTTTAAAAAGAAATCAGGCCACTTGAATGGATAACTTTAGCTATTAATTTGCCAGAATCACTCATTTAAAAAAAGAGAATGATTAGGGACATTCTGGGACTGACCAAATTTTATCGTCATAAGTGGCAAAATTCAGCCACCAGGAGGGTAATTTTATAAAGCCTATTTCTTGTAGATATGTCAGTATATACGGCTAAAAGGCCTCTTACCCCAGGTGTAAAAGTACTCTGCGATGACAAAGTGCGTACTTTTACGCCACCAAGGTGTAGGTATGCCCAGGGGAGGAGTTTGTGCAGAGTGTGGGCAGAGTCACAGGGAGATTGGAATTGAGACATTGAGGTCAGAACATACACAATTTTAGCGATAAAAGTCTCTGCCAAGCATGGAGCTTATTTAAAATATGAGTAAGGAGGTGCAAGAGTCAGGAATATGTACTGATATGTGGAGCTGGAGGAGCTATTCCACAATCTACTTGTGGGAAAAAAAAATCAGTGGAAGAAACACAACAAGTTACACATCCATGTGCCACCACTTACATTTGTAAATTGGTATTTCGCAACTTCCATATGTACGTGCTGGCACTTACACATGTATGTGGGCTATTTTGCAAGCTTAAACATGTAAATGATGCCAATTAACTAGAGAGCCTACTGTCTTTATTTAATGTTAGACCGTTCCACCTTATGATATTTCACTGTATATACCTGCTCTGTTAAATGTTATTTATGACATGTCTCTATACCCACTCAAGATCTCTAGTCTGATGTAATTGCTTTTATTTAATTATTTATATGCTATTCCCCAGTTAATCCTTGTTTTATTCCCCTGTTACCTGTAACTTGGACAAGTTCTCTAAATCTGAGTGTATTTTGTTTAATGTAAACCGCACTGATGTCAAATAGCGCGGTATATAAGAGCTGTTAAATAAATAAATAAATAAATAAATAAATATTTGGAGAGGGTAAATAAACCACCTTAATCTCTCCTGTAAAGGAGTATTGAAGGAATTTAGGGAAGTTCTAGCAGATCCACTGTCTAACCTTTCAATGCTTCTTTAGAGTCAGAAGTGGTTCCAGAGGACTGGAAAAAGGCACATGTGGTCCCTTAACACAAAAGTAGAAGTAAGGATGTGGTTGAGAAACTACTGGCTGGTTAGTGGGTCCTCTGTGGTGAGTAAATTAATGGAAACGTTGCTGAAACAGATGATACTGAAGTTTCTGGAGTCCAATGGATTGGAGGATCTGAGACAGAATAGTTTTACTAGAGGCAGGTCTGGTCAGACAAATCTAATTAATTTCTTTAACTGGGTGACCAGAGAGTTGGATCAAGGTAGAGCCGTAGATGAGGTGTATTTAGGTTTCAGTAAAGCCTTTGAAACTGTTCCGCATAGGCGACTTATAAATAAATTGAGCACCCCAGGAATGGATCCTAAATTGACTATGGGTTAGACATTGGTTGAGTGGCAGGCAACAAAGAGTACAGGTAAATGGAGCTAACTCTGAGGAGAAGGATGTTAGCTGTGGCGTGATGCAGGGATCTGTCCTTGGTCTGATTCTCTTTAACATTTATGGTATGATATTGCAGAAGGGTTGCCAGGTAAGGTTTGCCTCTTTGCAGATGATACCAACATCTGCAATTGAGTAGGCACCCAGGAGGGATTAGAAACATAGAAACACAGAAAATGGCGACAGAAAAAGACCACATGGCCTATCTAGTCTGTCCATTAAATCCCAGCTGCCAAATTCTAGACCATTCTTCAAGCTTAGCTAGATCCCTCCTCATGTTATCTACACCTTCCTGGGTGTCTACTCTTGGTATCATCCGCAAAGAGACAAACCTTACCCGACAGCCCTTCTGCTATATCCCTAACAAAGATGTTAAAAAGAATTGGACCAAGGACAGATCCCTGGGGCACACCACTGGTAACATCCTTCTCCTCAGAGTGAGCTCCATTTACCTGTACACTTTGTCGCCTCCCACCTAACCAATTTCTAACTCAAGCAGTAACTTTAGGGTCCATCCCTAGGGTGCTCAGTTTGTTTATAAGTCGCCTGTGAGGAACGGTGTGAAAGGCTTTACTGACATCTAAATACACCACATCTAGGGCTCTCCCTCGGTCTAACTCCCTGGTCACCCAGTCAAAGAAATCAATCAGATTTGTCTGACAAGACCTGCTTCTGATGAATCCATGCTGCCTCGGATCCTGTAATCCGCTGGACTCCAGAAACCTCACTATTTTCTCTTTCAGCAGCATTTCTAATAATTTACTCACCACTGAAGTTAAACTAACCAGCCTGTAGTTTCCAACCACATCCTTACTTTTACTTTTGTGTAAAGGCACCACATGAGCCTCTCTCCAGTCCTTTGGCACCACTCCCGACTCCAACGAGGCATTGAAAAGGTCAGTCAGTGGAGCTGCTAGAACATCCCCAAGTTCCCTCAGTATTCTAGGGTGTATCCCATCCGGTCCCATCGCTTCGTCTATTTTAAGTTGAGCTAGTTTCTCACGAAAACAGTCTTCTGAAAATTGTTCAAGATGTCCTTCGCTTCTGTTCCTGTTTGTGGGTGTTTTCTGAGGTCCTGCTCCTGGTTCTTCATCTGTGAACACAGAACAGAAATATTTGTAAAGCAATTCCGCTTTATCCTCATCAGCTTCTACATATTCCTCCCCTTCACCCTTAAGTCTGACAATACCACTTTGCCCTTCCTCTTTTCATTAACATATCTGAAAAATGTCTTATCCCCCCATTTTATTGCATTGGCTATTTCCTCCTCCTTTTGAATCTTTGCCTTCCTGACTACTTTGCTAGCTTCTCTAAGTTTTTCCAAATATAGATGCCTGTCTTCCTCTCTCTGTGATCTCTTGTATTTCATGAAGGCCTCCCTCTTTTTCTTCACTTTTTCAGCTACTTCTTACGAAAGCCATAGCAGTCTCCTTTTCCTTTTACCTTTATTTACCATTTTAACAAAAAGGTTGGTTGCCCTTAAACATCCCCTTTCAGTTTTGCCCATTGTTTTTCTACACCCCCCAGCTGTTCCCATCCCGCTAACGACTCCCTGAGATATTGGCCCATCTTGGCAAAGTTAGTCTTCCTAAAGTCTACGATCCTCACCTTTGAATGGATTCTAACAGCCCTAGTCCTAATACTGAACCACACCATCTGGTGATCACTGGATGCAAAATGATCTCCCACTACAACATCAGAAACACTTTCACCATTGGTAAGCACCAAGTCCAGTATGGACCCTTCACGTGTGGGGTCTGTTACCAATTGTCTGAATAGTTTTCCCTGTAGAGAATCCAGGATCTCCTTACTTCTAGATGATACTGCAGCAGGAATGTGCCAATAAACATCTGGCATACTGAAATCCCCTATCAGTAGCATTTCCCCATTCCTAGCAATGCTGCGTATGTCTTCAATTAACTCTCTGTCCACCTCTTCCTCTTGTGAGGGAGGTCTGTATATCATGCCTATGCAAATAGATTTCTCTTTCCTTCTTTTTAGTTTAACCCACAGTGCCTCATCTCTCTGTAATTCCAAAGCTTTATTATTATTTTTTACATATAGTGCCACTCTTCTTCCCCTTCTTCCTACCCTGTCCTTTCTGAATAAAGTATAGCCTGGTATAGTTACAACACAGTCATGGTTTTCTGTGAACCATGTTTCTGTAACTGCCACTAAATCCAAGTCAGTCACTCCCATTAAAGCTTCAACATCTGGGATCTTATTTCCCATGCTACGGGCATTTATACATACCGCTTTCCATATGTTGCCCCTTTTACCTATTTCTATAAAGGTATTTAATGTTTCACTTACCTGGGGGCTTTCACTTACCTTGGGGCTTTCTTCACCCATCCCCAACGAATCTAGTTTAAAGCTCTCTTCAGTAGATTAGCCAGTCTGCTACTGAAGACACGTCAACCTTTCTTGGACAGATGGACGCCATCTCTGCAACCCTTGGAGCAGCATCACATGGTCCAGGAAACCAAAACGCTCTCGATGACACCATCCACGCAGCCATGCATTCATCTCCAGGATGCGAGCTTCTCTGCCTTGGCCTTTACCCTCAACAGGGAGGATTGAAGAGAACATCACCTGTGCACCTATCTGCTTCACCCTCTATCCCAGAGCCATGAAGTCACTTTTGATATGCTCAGAGGGATAGCTGGCAGTATCATTTGTGCCGACATGGATTAGCAACATTGGGTAATAGTCAGTAGGCTTGATGAGTCTCGGCAAACTCTCCGTAACATCTTGGATTTTGGCACCAGGCAGATAACTTATCTCCTCACACAATAATTGCATTTTTCCTTCGATGTGCTTTTTCCAAGGAGGAACTGTTATTGTTCTCTTTTTCTTCTGGCTCTGTGCTTTAGTTGGTAGGATTCTTGCAGTTATAATTTTAACTGCACAATATTGTATTTGATTTATTTTGGCAATGTCAATAAATGATACCTTTATATAGTATATGGCCTTGTTTATCTAATTATCATACTTTTAAACCTTAGGTGTTAAATTTAACTTGGTAATCTTTCCCTTGCCTGAAACCCAGCATATTCATCTTTTTCCATGTGGACTAGGAGTTCAGTATTGAATTCCTCCACCTCTGGGTCTTTCTCCTCCCTTTCTTCCTCCTCTTCACTTGATTTGCTGACCTACCCTTTATTCATTATCTCCAGGAACAAGCAGGAATGAGTCTTCACATATGGGTATCGTCGGTACCGACGGAGCCTGCGTGGGAACGCTCCCCAGCATCCTGAAAGAAAGCTTTTGGGAGCATCCCACAGCACCTGCGCGCTGCCTTCCCACCTTTCCTAACTGCCTCTCTCCAGTTCTTCTTTTCCGCGGAGCCAGCAGGTTGTGTTTCCTGTCACCGCTGAAGAATTTCTTATTTTCTTTTATTTTTCTTTAGTCGCATGTCTGCCTTCTCGATTCCGCACCGGTCCACCGGTTCTTTTTCTTTCTTTAAAAAATTTTTTAAAAAAAACTTTTACTCTTTTCGGTGCATTTTTCTTCTGGGGCCTTAGGCCTACAGATATATTTTTCCCTCATGGAAAAACCCGCCTCTGGGTTTAAAAAATGCACAAAGTGCAGCAGCACTATTTCTGTCACTGACACCCATGACTGGTGTCTAAAATGTTTAGGTCCTGACCACTCCATTGCGGATTGTGAGTCCTGTTCTATGATGTCTAAAAGAGGGTTACAGAATCGGGCAGCTAAGCTCAGTACCCTGTTTCCCTCCGATGCAGCTTCCGTGGCATCGACGTCTTCCAGGGCTGCTTCTTCATCCCATGGATCTCAGGTAACCAAACTCAAATCTGGCCGGTCCTCAAAGAGTTCATCTCCCTCTAAGTATCGAGATGCCCCCGGGCTTACTCTTGAGGATACCACATTGGCAAAATTACCCCGGCGGGAGGCTCCGGCTTCCAAAGCACTACCTATGGGGTCACAGGTTGACATCGATGGCTCGGCCTCGACCGATTACCTGTTACAATGTTCTGGGGTACCGGCAGTTTCTACCGGTACCGACATCCAGACATTGGTGGCGTCAATGGATCAGAATATTCTTACCATGCAGCATGCCATCACGGCATTCATTCAAGCTGCAACACCTACGGTACCGCAACAAACACCATTGTCGGTACCTGTACCGATTCCGGTACCGGACCCGATATCGGTTCCGATACCAGTACCGCTTGCATCGACATCAGCATCGACTGCAGTGGTATGCTATCCAGTGATGCCCATCAGTACCGGACCGGTACCGATTACTCCCGATGTCGATACCCCCCGGTACACGTATCGGGCTCTACGAGAGCATCCAGATAGTCGATACTTCGATTCCTCTGAAGACTCTGATTCTTCAGAGGCCTCAATTGAAGCATCGGGCATCCTTCCTCAGGAACCCTCTTCTCCTAAAAGGAGAATGTCTCCTCCTGAAGACTTGTCTTTTCAGGACTTCATCAGGGAGGTGGCCAAAGGCCTGTCCATCTCAGTGACCTCTGAGACTGAACCTAGAGCCAAAAAGTTGGATATCCTACAATATCCTAAGGCTCCTAAAGAGGCAGCCACCTTACCAATACATGAGATTCTTTATGATCACATGTTGAGCATATGGGAGAGTCCTCTTTCCACCTCCCCTCATTCCAGAAGGTTGGACACCATGTATCGTGTTCCTCCTTGTCCTGGATTTCATAAGACTCAGCTTCCTCACCACTCCATTGTGGTAGAGTCTGCTATGAAAAAGATCAAGAGTACAAAAAGGCACTCCTCTGCTCCTCCAGGAAGAGAATGCAGAACCCTAGATGCCTTTGGCAGGAAAATCTTCCAGACCAGTATGCTTGTAGCCAGAATCAACTCCTATAGTCTCTATATGGGGATGTTTCTAAAAGAAGTTACAGATCATCTGCAAACCTTATCTCCTTTTATGTCAGAAGATAAGAGAGAAGAATATATCACCTGGCTTAAACATGCACAGGATGTATCCAAGTTTTCCGACCGTGCAGCCTTTCACTCTTTTGAAGGGGCCAGTAGAGCCTCAGCTATTGCCATAGGTGCACGCAGAGTTGCTTGGTTGCAAGCCTCTGATTTGGAATCCTGGGTACAGGATGGTCTAGGTAACCTTCCCTGTACAGGCGAAAATCTGTTTGGCAAAGATTGGCAAGCAAAGGCCAACCAGATGGATGCTGAAAATTCTGCTTTAGATAGACTTTCAAAGTCTACTACTGCTCCTTTTAAAAAGAGGTTGTTCAAAAAGGGACCTTTCCCAAAGAAAGGGAAATTTTCTTCTTATGGTCAGGCCTCTTCTCAAGGTCGTTTTGCTACAAAGAGACAGCAACAACCAAAACAGGCCAAAACCCAGGCTGCGAGGACTGCTACGGCCCAACAGCCTCAGCCTCCTCAGGGCCTTTGACTTTCCACTAGAGAACTTAGCCTTTCTGGCTCTAGAACATCCAGAGCCTCTCACCATCCCAGGAAGGTTAGCTCACTTTGCTCCCAGATGGGAACAAATCACAGCAGAGCAGTGGACCCTCACCATCATAAGGGAAGGGTACAAACTTCATTTCTTACAACTATTAGATAAACTGAAGAGTAGCAAATCACCTGGGCCGGATGGTATACATCCAAGGGTGTTGAAAGAACTGAAATATGAGATTGCAGAACTGCTATCAGCAATCTGTGAACTATTGTTAAAATCATCTCTAATACCTGAAGATTGGAGGATCGCCAATGTAACACCAATTTTTAAAAAGGGTTCCAGGGGTGATCCGGGAAACTACAGACCGGTGAGCCTGACGTCAGTACCGGGAAAAATGGTAGAAACCATCATAAAGAATAAAATTACTCAGCATGTAGATAGTCACGACCTAATGGGAGACAGCCAACATGGCTTTAGACAAGGAAGATCTTGTCTTACTAATCTGTTATGCTTTTTTGAAGGAGTGAATAAACAGGTGGACAAAGGTGAGTCAGTTGATATTGTGCATCTGGACTTTCAGAAAGCCTTTGACAAGGTCCCTCATCAGAGACTTTTGGCAAAACTAAAGAGTCATGGGATAGGAGGCAGTGTACTATTGTGGATCAGGAACTGGTTAAAAGATAGAAAGCAGAGGGTAGGGCTAAATGGCCAATTTTCCCAATGGAGAAAGGTGAATAGTGGTGTACCCCAGGGATCTGTGCTGGGTCCGCTGCTTTTTGACATATTCATAAATGACCTGGAAAGTGGAATAACGAGTGAGGTTATCAAATTTGCAGATGACACAAAACTATTTAAAGTTGTTAAAACCCAAGAGGATTGTGAAAAATTGCAAGAGGATCTTGATAAATTGGAAGACTGGGCATCAAAATGGCAGATGAAATTTAATGTGGACAAGTGCAAGGTTATGCACCTAGGGAAGAACAACCCAAACTATGGTTACACAATGCAAGGTTCCACATTAGGAACCACCACCCAGGAAAAAGATTTAGGCGTCATTGTGGATACCATGTTAAAACCCTCGGCCCAGTGTGCAGCGGCGGCCAAGAGAGCAAATAGAATGCTAGGTTTGATAAGGAAAGGAATGGAAAATAAAACAAAAGATATTATAATGCCTCTATATCGTTCCATGGTGAGACCGCACCTTGAATATTGTGTGCAATTCTGGTCGCCGTATCTTAAAAAGGATATAGCGATTTTAGAAAAGGTACAGAGAAGAGCCACCAAAATGGTAAAGGGGATGGAAGGATACTCCTATGAAGAAAGGCTAAAAAGGTTAGGGCTCTTTAACCTGGAAAAGAGACGGCTGAGGGGAGATATGATAGAAGTCTATAAATTAATGAACGGAGTGGAACGGGTAAACGTAGATCGATTTGTTTACCTTATCAGAATATAGAAAGACTAGGACATGCAATGAAGCTACAGTGTAAACTATTTAAGACTAATAAAAGAAAATATTTTTTCACTCAACGTGTAATCAAACTCTGGAATTTGTTACCGGAGGATGTAGTAAAGGCTGTTAGTGTAGCTGGGTTTAAAAAAGGTTTGGACAAGTTCCTGGAGGAAAGGTCCATAAACCATTATTAAGAAGTGACCGAAGATATCAATGCTTGACCCAGTACAAGCATTGTGGAACTTGTGTCTCTTGGGGAAACTGCTAGGTACATGTTACCTAGATTGGCCACTGTTGGAAACAGAATACTGGGCTTGATGGACCTTGGTCTGACCCAGTATGGCATATCTTATGTTCTTATGTTCTTATGTTCTTAAACCTTCCTCCTCACACCATGGTGAAACAGTTCAATTCTCCAACATCTCTCCTCAACCTTCTAGGTCAAGAGATTGCTACCCTTCTTGCCCAAGGGGCAATAGAAGAAGTACCCCTTCTTCAACAGGGCTCAGGGTTCTACTCCCCCTATTTTCTCATTCCAAAGAAAACAGGGGCTACAGACCCATATTAGATCTCAGAGAATTGAACAAGTTTCTGTGCAAGGAGAAATTCAAGATGACTTCTCTCGGAACTCTCCTTCCATACCTCCAGAGTCAGGACTGGCTTTGTTCTCTAGATCTCAAGGATGCGTACACCCATGTTCTCATCCATCCAACACACAGAAGATTCCTTCGGTTCCTTTACCAAGGAAAGCACTACCGATACAAAGTGCTTCCTTTCGGTCTGGCCTCTGCTCCAAGAGTGTTCACAAAATGCATGGCAGTAGTAGCTGCATTCCTACACACTCTAGGAATATTCGTATTCCCATATCTGGATGACTGGCTCATCCGAGCTCCATCCCAGTCAGAGGCCCAGACTTCCCTAGCCTGCACAAGGCGTGTTCTTCAGTATCTGGGACTGGTAATCAACATTCCAAAATCCCATCTCACCCCTACTCAGTCTCTAGAGTTCATAGGGGCCTTACTGGATACCACAACTGCAAGGGCCTATCTTCCCCAGGCCCGTTGCCTACGCTTGGTGCAGTTGGCCTCCCAGATTCAGTTAAAATCCCATTTAACTGCTCGAGAGATGTTGCAACTCTTAGGCCACATGGCATCCACGGTGCATGTGGTTCCCTATGCTCGCCTTCACATGAGAGCAGCTCAGTGGACCCTATCCACCCAATGGACCCAGGCATCAGGTTGCCTTTCAGACAAAATAGCAACCTCCAGTCGCCTATTTTGGTCCCTCCACTTGTGGAAGTCCACTCAGAATCTGTTGCTGGGGTCCCCCTTTCAACAGGTGTTACCCCAAGCAACCCTTACAACAGATGCCTCTCCAAAGGGTTGGGAGGCTCATCTACAAGATCTCTCGACCTAGGGCATCTGGTCTCCACAGGAGACATCTCTTCATATCAACCTCTTAGAGCTCAGAGCAATCTTTCTGGCTCTCAGAGTCTTCCACACCCTGCTCAGCTACAAGACAATCCTCATCCACACGGACAACCAGGTAGCCATGTTCTATGTGAACAAGCAGGGAGGGACTGGCTCTCTGTCGCTTTGCAACGAAGCTCTGAGATTGTGGGCCTTCGCCAGAGAGCATCAAATCCATCTCATGGCAGTGTATCTTCCAGGGGTTCAAAACTCTTGGGCAGACAGACTCAGTCGAGTTCTGCTTCCGCACGAATGGTCGCTCCATGGGGACCAGATAGCCAGGATTTTTCGGATTTGGGGTACCCCAGACATAGACCTGTTTCCAAGTCCGTGGAATGCCAAACTTCCCCGGTTCTGTTCCAGGATTCCATGTCAGGGAGTTCAGGCCAGGGATGCCTTCCTCCTTCATTGGGGGCGAGACTTCCTCTATGCCTTTCCACCTATTCCCCTCATCCCCAAAACTCTGTTCAAGCTTCAGAGAGACAAGGGGTCTATGATCCTCATAGCACCACTTTGGCCACGCCAAGTGTGGTACCCTCTACTTCTGCATCTCTCTCAAGCTCCCTCCCTAGACCTGGGGTCTGCTCCAGATCTCCTCTCCCAGAAGGAGGGAACCTTGTGGCACCCAAATCCTCAGTCTCTTCATCTCAGGGCCTGGTTGCTGAAGGCCTAGACCTTCAAGATTTACACCTTTCTCAGCAAGTGAAGGATATCCTTCATGCTTCCAGAAAGCCTTCCACCAGACATTCATATGCTTTTAAATGGAAAAGGTTTTCCATTTGGTGTGCAGAGAAGCAGAGGCGTAGCGTGGAGGGTGCAGGGGGGGGCCGGCCGCACCGGGCGCAACATGGGGGGGCGCGCTCGCACTCGCAGCTCTCTGCAGTGCTGACTGCGGGCGGGTGGACGCGCGCGCGTTCTCTCCCCGCCGCCGCCGCCTCCTCCTCCTCATTCACCTGTTCGCCAGCATCCCTTTCGCGCGCTGGTCCCTCCGCTGTGCGCGCTCGTGGCGGGGGCGCGCTCTTTATGACAGGTGGCGGCACGTGCGCGCGCGCTCTCGGGCGACGAGAGTCCAGAACGGGGAAGGAACAATGGCAGCGGCGCGCGCCTCCTCCCGCACGGGCAGCGCAAGCTGAGGCAGGGGGGCGGGAGAGTGAAACCCGGGGGAACGCACACACCCGCCCATCCCCCCCTCCCCTCGCGGGGGCGCAAATTACTTGCCTTGCCCCGGGTGCTGACAACTCACGCTACGCCACTGCAGAGAAGGGTCTCAACCCTCTTGCAATACCCTTGAATTCTTTACTAGACTATTTGCTGCATTTATCCCATGCAGGCCTTAAAACAAATTCAGTCAGAGTGCATTTGAGTGCTATTGCAGCATCCCTTAAGCCTCTCAATGGACAACCTATTTCCTCTCATCCTCTTATAGCAAGATTCATGAGAGGCCTTCTTTTGACTAAACCTCTCATTAGACCACCTCCAGTGGCATGGGACTTGAATCTGGTTCTGGGCCAGCTTATGAAGCCACCCTTTGAACCCTTAGCCACTACCTCCTTGAAATTCCTTTCCTGGAAGGTTATTTTTCTCATTGCAGTCACTTCAGCTCGCCGTATCATTGAATTGCAAGCTTTAGTGGCTAATCCTCCTTATACAAGGTTCCATCATGACAAGGTAGTCCTCAGAACTAATCCACACTTTATGCCTAAAGTGGTCTCACCTTTTCATCTGAACCAGGAGGTGTATTTACCTGTCTTCCAGGACCTCATGCATCAAGTGCAGAGAGGAATCTTCATACCCTGGATTGTAAAAGAGCACTTGCTTTCTACTTACAAAGGACACAGCAACATAGAAAGTCCTCTCAACTTTTTGTTGCTTTTGATCCTTCTCATTTAGGACTTCCAGTCTCCAAGAGAACTCTGTCAAATTGGATTGCTCAGTGTATTTCCTTCGCGTACCAGAGCAAGAATCTTTCTCTGGAGGGCCATGTCACAGCTCACAATGTGAGGGCCATGGCAGCCTCTATGGCTCATCTTAACTCTGTGTCCATCAACCAAATCTGTCGAGCAGCCACCTGGGCATCGGTTCATACCTTCACAGCCCATTACTGCTTGGACAAGGACTCCCGCCGGGATGCCTTGTTTGGTCAGGCTGTTTTCAAACACCTGTTCCATACCTAATCAACTCCTACCCTCCATCCCTGACTGGATGCCTGAGATTCATGGGTGCAGGTGGAGCCCTTCCCAGGGACTCACAATCTGGGTGATCTCCCAGGCATCTCTAGCTGGGGAGTCCCCATATGTGAAGACTCATTCCTGCTTGTTCCTGGAGATAGCACAGTTACTTACCTGTAACAGGTGATCTCTGGGAACAGCAGGAATAAGTCTTCACAACCCACCCACCTCCCCTAGGAGTTGTATCTCTCTATCTATCTTTCCTTTCCTCTCTCTCTCTCTTTGTCTCAGCTTTAAACTCGAACTGGAGAGAGGCGGTTAGGAAAGGCGGGAAGGCAGTGCGCAGGCGCTGTGGGATGCTCCCAAAAGCTTTCCTTTTTGGGAAGCTGGGGAGCGTTCCCGCGCAGGCTCCGTCGGTACCGACGTACCCATATGTGAAGACTTATTCCTGCTGTTCCCAGAGATCACCTGTTACAGGTAAGTAACTGTGCTTTTTCCATGTGGACTAGGAGTTCAGTATTGAATTCCTCCACCTCTGGGTCTTTCTCCTCTTCACTTGATTTGCTGACCTACCCTTTATTCATTTTACTCTCCTGCAGTTCCAGATCTCTAAGTTCCATTTCCCCCTCAACCGCTCTTTCTTTTTCTGTGTATTCCTATCTTCTGGTACTCTTACCTAGATCCCCTCCTCCTCCCTATATTTCTTTTTCCACAGAAGCCCATAGTTGATTGAAAATGTTATCATTCACATACTTCTTTACTTTGAACTATGAAATTAAAGATCTTAAATTTGCATCCATTGCTTTTTACAGTTTTTCTTGTGGCAATTTTCCTGTTTCTTCCAGTTTTTGGCGGATTCTCTTTGTATACCCTCTTGATTTAAATATAAGGTTTATAGCATGAAAGTAGCATTACATAATCTCCTCTTTATCTGCAGAAGTCCACTTAAACTGTAGTTAATCCTCTTAACCTTTTCATTAATTTCTTTGGTTTATCTCCTGCCACAGTGGACCAATGAACATGCTCACCATGGCCTTTATCCGTGGTAGGGCTAAGTTTAGGTGCAGAGCAACAGTCCCATGGTGTATTTTTGCAGATTTTGCTTGTACAGTTTTTTTCTAGATAATTTAGGGGGTCTTTTACCAAAGTGTGCTAATAATAGCACACACTTTTAATGCACGCTACGTGGTTAATGCGGGCCCACGGGAATGGCTACTGCACGCTAAGAGCAGTCAGCATGGTAAAAATATTGTGCTAACTACTTAGCGCACCAACAGAATGGAGAGTGGTTGTGGAATTGACATTGCAGTTAGTGAAGGGCGAATTAACACACGCTAATTGTCAATGTTGCAATTAGTGCGGGTGTACTTATTGCCTCCTTAAGAGGTGGTGTTGAGTACAACTGTGTTAAGCGTGAATGATACTACTGCACATTAGGGAACCTTTTAGTGCAATAACTGCTTGGAAGATGCTGGGCAGTATGTGACTGTTGCATACACCACGTGTTAATTTTTGTTAACTCGCAGTAAGTGCAAAATCTTAGTGCACTTTAGTAAAAGGGCCCTTTAGTTTTTTCTAAAAGTTTCAAGAAAGCTTATCTTTTATCAAAGGAAGAGCGATTTCAAAAATTTGCAAGCAAACTGACTTGCAGGCTTTTTGCACTTGTTTTTTGCCCCTATTTTGTCTGAAAATTGAACCCAAAAATATTTATTCATTTCATTCCTAATGTGACAGTTAATTTCCAAACTCTAGAAAATCCTACGTGAGCTAGGGTAGGTTTTAACATTGCCTTTATGTTTATAAAACAAACATATAATCCTAGGAATCCATGTAGAAGGAGCAGTAAGTAACTCTATCCAGGTACTGCTTTTGGGTTTATGTTGGTAAAATTGAAAAAAGAAGAAGAAAGTGAATTTAAAGGTACAATGATAAGTTAGAGAAGCTGCAAAACAGTGATTATTCTTGCTGCAAAATGAAATATTTATCTATTTATTTAACAGAACTAATACTACGCTAATCTTGAGGAAATAAAATCACAATTTAAAGTGGATCATGAAAAAAAACATAAAACATCTTAAAGGACAAACACACATAAAACAGGGAAGACATAAAAAAAGACTGGACACTCAGACTGATGCTTTATAAACCTGTTCAAATGGCAATGGGCCAAGTTTCAAACCTATGGATACTTAAACATTGTGGCAGTCAGCTACAGCATTTGAATATCCTCCTGATATTCAGGGCTGGTATTTTATTTATTTAGGGGGGATATGGAAAGACATCTGCACAGTTTGCAGACCTGAATATCCATGGGCGCTACTGCTACTATTTATTTATTTAACCAGTTTTCTATACTGTCTTATTCTTCAATCAAGGCAGTTTACATTATGTAATCACCAGAAACAAGAACTGGATACATTCCCTTGTCCCCAAAGGGCTCACAATCTATGTGTACCTGAGGCAACAGAGGGTTAAGTGGCTTGCCCAAGGCCACAAGGAGTGCCTATAGGAGTAGAAATCCCAGTCCTGCTGGCCTGAGATTGCTGTCCCCAGTTGGGACTTGAACCAACTTCTGGCCTGAGGTTCCATGTCCTAACCACTAGGCCACTGGGATGGCACTAAGAGGTTCTGGAGACATTCTGGGGCGGAGCAAAGGCGGCACCTATCACGAAACAGGTAATGGCAATATTGAGATGCTACCTGGTTAGCGATATGTGGCGAAAGCCTTACCTAACTTTTGCCATATCAGCTAACCATTTGGTGACTCAATATCACAGCTGCCCGGTTTGCCTTGTAGCAATCTGCTGAAACCGGATATTCAATGATAGTTCAAGGTAAGATATCTATATACCTGAATGTATTTTCCTGTTCCCAGAGGGCTTACAATCTATTTGTTCCTGAGGTAATAGAAGGTTAAATGACTTGCCCAAGGCCATAAGAAGTGCCAGTGGGATTAGTATCTGGATAGTGGCTGACATTGAATATCTTGGTAAAGTGGTCAGCAGCAGTGACTATCTGGATAGTGGTGATATTCAGCTGCTATCCAGATAAATTCTCTGGTTAGCACCTAGGGCAGCTTTTTGTTGTCCTAGGTTATGCAGATAGTAGTCTGTCTGCATAAGGGCTGAAATGCCTTGGATAATGATAGAGTATCACCACTATGCAGATAGTTACCAATACTGCCTTGCTCTGCTGACGGCTCAGCATGTAGATAGTCATGGCCTAATGGGAGACAGCCAACATGGCTTTACACAAGGAAGATCTTGTCTTACTAATCTGTTCTGTTTTTTTTGAAGGTGAGAATAAACAGGTTGACAAAGGTGAGTCCGTTGATACAGTGTATCTGGACTTTCAGAAAGCCTTTGACAAGGTCCCTCATCAGAGACTTTTGGCAAAACTAAAAAGTCATGGGATAGGAGGCAGTGTACTATTATGGATCAGGAAATGGTTAAAAGATAGAAAGCAGAGGGTAGGGCTAAATGGCCAATTTTCCCAATGGAGAAAGGTGAATAGTGGTGTACCCCAGGGATCTGTGCTGGGTCCGCTGCTTTTTGACATATTCATAAATGACCTGGAAAAGGGAATAACGAGTGAGGTTATCAGATTTGCAGATGACACAAAACTATTTAAAGTTGTTAAAACCCAAGAGGATTGTGGAAAATTACAAGAGGATCTTGATAAATTGGAAGACTGGGCATCAAAATGGCAGATGAAATTTAATGTGGACAAGTGCAAAGTTATGCACCTAGGGAAGAACAACCCAAACTATGGTTACACGATGCAAGGTTCCACATTAGGAACCACCACCCAGGAAAAAGATTTAGGCATCATTGTGGATAACATGTTAAAACCCTCGGCCCAGTGTGCAGCAGCGGCCAAGAGAGCAAATAGAATGCTAGGTATCATAAGGAAAGGAATGGAAAATAAAACAAAAGTTATTATAATGCCTCTATATCGTTCCATGGTGAGACTGCACCTTGAATATTGTGTGCAATTCTGGTCGCCGTATCTTAAAAAGGATATAGCATTATTAGAAAAGGTTCAGAGAAGAGCCACCAAAATGGTAAAGGGGATGGAAGGATACTCCTATGAAGAAAGGCTAAAAAGGTTAGGGCTCTTTAACCTGGAAAAGAGACGGCTGAGGGGAGATATGATAGAAGTCTATAAATTAGGAGGCGGAGCCTGATAGCTGGCGGAATGGACGCCTAGGATCGAGCTCTGAGGAATCGCTGTCTGAATCCGGTGTTTGCGCCGTTAATTGTGGACCACTGCTCGCAGTATTGGCCTCTTCTGAGTCGGGAGCATGGCGGGAACAAAACCAACTCGGTTGGATTTCGCTGGAGGCCAAGTTTCCAGTGTCAAGCGCTCAAAGACGGAGCCTCCGTCCCCCCAGAAAATGGCGGCGGGACGAGAAGGAGCGGAAGCGATGCAAGAGCTCCTGGCCGAAATCAGAGCAGTTAAGGAAATCGTTACTCTCAACAGTGACTCGTTAGTCGCCATGCAAGGGGACATTCATGCGGTTAAGCAGCAGATGGAAGCCCTGGCTGTAAGGCAAACTACGGTAGAAATGACGCTTGCGGCGCATGAGGAGAAGCTACACGAGGTGGGGAAACATGCCAAGCAGATACGCGCTCTGCAACGAGACTTAGAGGATAATAATAACAGATCCAGGAGAAACAATGTGCGGATCATTGGTGTGCCTGAGGGCGCGGAAGGAAAAGACATGGGAGCGTTTCTGCAGCGGCTGATACCAGCAGTTTTGAAGATCTCTTTCGAGCAGCCCCTCGAAATTGAAAGGGCTCACCGGGTCCCGTCTCAGCCGGCCTTAAACCACAAGAATGTTAGGCCTATCATTTTTAAGACACTGCGATTTCAGCATGCGACAAAAATCCTGGAGGCTGCACGGGTGCGCTCGCCGCTAGACTATGAAGGCCACAAGCTGCTGTTTTTCCCGGACTTTGCAAAGGCGACGGTGGACAGAAGGAAAGCCTTTCTGGCGTTGCGGCCCAGGCTTCAGCATCTTCAAGCCAGATATGGCCTAATGTATCCTGCTAAAATGAGAGTGACTCTCCACAACCATACACGGAATTTTGACGATCCAGAAACTCTCCGGGCCTTCTTGGATTCTAAAGAGGCTGAATTGATGTCTTGAATGCGATTCTGGACACCCCGGGAGGGCTCTTATTTGGTTTTGCAATAGATTGGAGGAAGTGGTGGATCACAAGCTCTTATAAGTGGACGGATCATGAGTGAGATGTATGATAGTAGTGATGATTGTATAGTCAACTTAATCAGTTTGATGTGTCTTTGTGGTAAGCGCAAACACGATTATTATTATATGCTGATCCTCAGGCTTTATCTCTGCCTCTTAAGGCTCACCTATTTCGGGTTTTGGGTTTCAGTCCCCCATAATTTCCACTGGAATCGGGGTCATGGGTCTGTTTCTTGGAGATGTTTTAGGTCTGCTATTTCCTGGGTGCGGAATCTTTTTGGGTTGGGGGGATGCATCAGGGTCCAGTAGGCTACGGTGGGATTGTTCTGTCTATTGGGAAAGCGCTAATGATGTAAGCATAGGAGTACAGTTCAAAAACACGTGTAATGGCACCAATTAAGATCCTGTCTCTGAATGTCAAAGGTATTAACAGCCCTGTAAAGCGCAAAAAAATCATTCAATATGGCCAGCAGGTGAGGGCGGACATAATGCTGCTACAGGAGACCCACCTGAACACCACAGAGTCATCGAAATTGAATATTAGGCCTTATTTGGTGGTAGCATTTTCAGCCGCGGTTCAGAAACATAATGGGGTAGTGATTTTAGTGAGGAGGGCCTTATCTCCACGAGTGGTACGGGCAGCAGCAGACCAAAATGGCAGATGGGTTAAGGTGCATCTGCAGGTTGGTCATTTGGACCTCAACATCTTAAATCTTTATGCTCCCAACAATGATAATCCCGATTTTTTTCAGGACCATAGCGCTGGAAGTGAATAAGGAGGCTGGGATTCCTTTTCTTGTGGGGGGCGATTTTAATTTAGTTTTAGACTCCTTAGTAGATAGGAAGCCCCCTAGGTCTTGTAAGCCCCCTAGAGCTCATTCGGTATTGGCTTCGTTCCTCCATGAGGCGGGTTTGGTGGATATTTGGCGCCTGCTACATCCGGTTGATCAGGAGTTTACATTTTACTCTCCCCCACATAAATCTCTATCCAGAATTGATTTTCTATTGCTCTCTAAAGCGCTGACAGCAAATGTTACTGCTGCGGAGATTCATGCAATGCACATTTCGGATCATGCGGCCGTCTCTCTCCTGTTAGAGGACAAGGGGCTAAAGCATGTTTCGAAGCCTTGGTCCTTTGATAGAACTTTATTGGAGAATGGGGATTTCAAGGCCACCATACGATCAGCTATTAAAGAATACTTCCAGGTTAATGCGCCTCACTTGACGTCCGGTTGGGCGAGATGGGAAGGGTTTAAAGCTTCCATTCGAGCTGTTATCACGAGCTTTAGTATCTATCGGGCTAGGCATTGTAAGGGGCAGCTTGCAGAACTGGATAAGCAAATCAAAGCGGGCGAGCGGCTATTGATTAAGAGACAGGATCCCTGCATCCTGCTGAGGTTGCAGCGTTTACGGCTGCACTATAACCGGCTACTCACTGATGAGGTATCCCAAAATATTAAAGCTCAGGAAGGGGCATATTATTGGGAACATAATAAAGCGGGGCGACTGTTGGCCAATGCGCTGAAGGCGCGAAAAGACGCTGGGCGTATTGCGGCTATCAAGGTCGCAGGGACTCCTGCGCCAGTGGTAGATGATAACGATATAGCGGAGGCCTTTCGGTCTTTCTTTGTTGATTTGTATTCCTCTGAAAAGCAGTGTTCCCGGGAGGCATTTGCTTGTTTAGTGGATCAAGTGGAAAGGCCTAAGTTGAGTGAGGATTGTGTGAGAGACCTAGATAGTCCCATTGCGCTGGAGGAGATTGAATTGGCCATTAGTTCTTTGAAATCGGGCAAGGCCGTAGGCCCAGATGGGCTGCCAGCTGAGTTTTTTAAGGTATTTGCCAAAGACGTGGGTAGGTTCCTGCAAGAATATTTTCATACCCTAGTGGGAGAAAGCCCCTCCGTAGGTGCGTTTGCAGCTGCAAGGATCATAGTCCTGGAAAAGCCCGGCAGAGATCCACTGTTAGTCAGTAATTACCGCCCGATTTCTCTTTTAAATGTGGATTATAAAATATATGCCACAGTTTTGGCACGGCGGTTGGCTGCAGTGGTTCCCGGTCTAATCCACCCGGATCAATGCGGGTTCGTAGAAGGGCGATCAACTGCAGACAATGCTCGGTTATTGTGTCATATCTTAGCGGGGGCAGAGAACCTTAGAGAACCATTGGTTGGCCTGTCCTTAGATGCCGAAAAGGCTTTCGATCGGTTAGAATGGTCATTTTTATATTCTGCTTTAGAGTGGTTTGGTTTTGGGAACGGATTTCTCAAACTGCTTCGGGTTATGTATGTACGCCCATCTGCACACATTTGTGTTAATGATGTGTTCTCGGGGATTTGGAGTTAGGTAGGGGTACCCGTCAAGGTTGCCCGCTATCTCCCCTTTTGTTTAATTTAGCTCTCGAACCGCTGATCCTTCTCTTGAGGCAAAATAGGAATATCCGAGGCATTAGGCTTGCCGGTGGGGAGTTCAAAG
This sequence comes from Ichthyophis bannanicus, assembly GCA_033557465.1. Taxonomy (NCBI): domain Eukaryota; kingdom Metazoa; phylum Chordata; class Amphibia; order Gymnophiona; family Ichthyophiidae; genus Ichthyophis; species Ichthyophis bannanicus. The sequence continues at coordinate 46,497,921 of CM066046.1, forward strand.
CTTCTGCGTACGCAGATCTCCTGCTTTTCACTGATCCTGGATCTGTTGCATGCATTCTGGAGCAGATAGAGGAATATTCCACATTATCTGGTTATAAAATTAATTGGGCTAAGTCCGTAGCTTTTCCCCTTAATGAGCGAATTCACAAGTCAGATATGGCCAGTTTTCCCCTTTGTTTGGGAGCCCGGGAAGATAAAATATTTAGGGGTATACTACTGTCATTCATTAGATGAAACATTGGCACACAATTCTGAGCTCCTCTTAGCCAACGTCCAGACTCTGATTACTAAATGGTCTCCGCTACTATTATCCTGGTGGGGTAGACTTGAGACAATCAAAATGACTATCGTGCCTAAAGTAAACTATATTTTGGAAATGGTGCCTGTCTATTTCCTTCACAGGTTTATCGTCAGATTGAGCGAAAACTTGCGCTTTTCCTCTGGCAGAACAAACCACCTAGAATTGCTCTTAAAAAGTTGAAAGCACATAAGGAAGGTGGGGGTGTAGGGTTTCCGGATTTTATAGCATACCATCATGCTTTTCTACTACGGCAGGGGGTCCGGTGGAGGGAGCCGCTATCTGAATTGAGCCCTGTATGGTTGGGCTTGGAAAAGAATCTTGCCTCTCCTTTTCCTTTACATCTCCTCCCTGGAATGGTGTTTAGGGAGGAGGCGGGGAGACCCCGGATGATTACTGATACCCAGAGGGCATTTGGAGCGTTTGCCCATTTGTTGGGGATTGATGGGTGCTACTCTTTTAGTCTGCCCCTTTGGTACAACACACATTTTAAAATCCAACAAAATCGTTTGCGTGGAAACAATGGTATGATAGGGGCATTTGGACTGTTGGGCAGTTATGGGATGATGGGGCATGGAAAAGTTTTGTCAAGTTACAGCAGGAATTTCAGCTCCCTCAGTGTCTGTACTTTCAGTGGCTCCAATTACGGCACTGCTTGAGTAAAGCCTTTGTTGGAGGGGGGAAGCCGCAGGAGGCATGGGAGGTAGATCTCCGGCTCCAGCAGGGGCAGCAGGCTGGCAAGGCAGCCTCTTTTTTTTATAAAGAGCTCCAAGCTGGGACATCCTCACAGTTGTTGGGGTTGCAGAGAGTGTGGGAGCATGATACTGGGGTCTGTCTGGCTCCGCGGCAGTGGCAGAGGTTTTGGACACGGCAAGTCCGTGTAGCTAAAGCGGCCTCCATCACGCAGACCCTTTTCCTATTTGCTCATAGGGCCTATGTTACTCCTGTCAAGCTGAGCAAATGGGATAGCTCACACTCCCCGTTGTGCTGGACGTGTAGGGCACATACGGGCACTTTAAAGCACATGATGTATGAATGCTCGGGGGTACAGATGTTTTGGTCACAGGTGTGGGCAAGAATACGAGTTATATTGGACCTTGATGTATCTCTTACCTGGGGGGTGATTGCCTTTAGGTCAGCAATACCCATCCCTAGCTTGAAAAAGGAGCAACGTTTCCTCCTAGATTTTATGCTAGGGGTTGCTATCCTGGCACTGGTGCGTAATTGGAAAAATATGGCAGTGTCCCATTTTTCAGGGCTGGTGGCAGCAAGTGTGTGCTTTCAGTAAATATGAGCAAATGCCCCGCAAAGGTGTTATCCATGGCCCCCTTAGCTTTCAGAAATGGACCGTTCTACGAGAGTTTGTAGATTCGGTGCACTGTAACACTGTTTAATGCCGAAGGGGAAGTCTTAGAGTTCTCTCTCTATTTCTCTTTTTTCTTTCTGCCTGCTGTTATTAGTTCGCGCATGACCCAGATTGTTATTTTCTTTCTGTCTCTTTTGAGATTGTCTATATATTTAGATTCCAGTGGGGGGTGGGGGGGTGGTGGGTGGCTAGGGTGGGAGGGGGGGTTTGATTAGTTTTGTTTTTGTGTGAGGTTTCTCTTGGATGGTTTGTTTTTGATTTTGTTTATTTTGTGTATGATTTAGAAAAGTTAAATAAAGTTTATAAAAAAAAAAAAAGAAGTCTATAAATTAATGAACGGAGTGGAACAGGTAAATGTAGATCGATTTTTTACATTATCAGAATATAGAAAGACTAGGGGACATGCAATGAAGCTACAGGGTAAACTATTTAAGACTAATAAAAGAAAATATTTTTTCACTCAACATGTAATCAAACTCTGGAATTTGTTACCAGAGAATGTAGTAAAGGCTGTTAGTTTATCTGGGTTTAAAAACGGTTTGGACAAGTTCCTGGAGGACAGGTCCATAAACCATTCTTAAGAAGGGACCCAGGATACCAATGCTTGACCCAGTACAAGCATTGTGGAACCTGTGTCTTTTGGGGAAACTGCTAGGTACATATGACCTAGATTGGCCACTGCTAGAAACAAGATACTGAGCTTGATGGACCTTGGTCTGACCCAGTATGGCATATCTTATGTTCTTATCACACTGGCACTTTCAGGATACGCTGAAGCAGTCTGAATAGTGCCGCTGATTATCTGTCTCTGTCTTTTTCTGGATAACTTCCTTGGTTATCCAGACACAGGCTTTTGAATATTGGCACCAATGATTTTAACTTCTTCCTGAAGTCAGTAAGCTAGGTTCATCTCTTAAGACATCAGGGTAGAGAATTCCAATACTGTAACTAAGATTGTCCTGGTTCTAGTAACAGACAATCCTACATCAGAGCTGAGGAGCTGGTAAATAAAGAACAGTCAGGGATTTTAAAGAGTCAGGCGCCTCACCATGACGAATCTTGTGGATAAGTTTAAGAATCTTAAGTTGGCTTCCAATAGGCAGCCAATGAAGTTTTGCCAAATATGAAATGGGAAAGAACAGGGAGAAAGAAATGGGCACTGCTTGGTTTATTTACTAAAGGGTGCTAAAAGGCTGCCATTTTGCCACATGGATTGCTTTACTAACCTGCAATATTTGACATTGCAGGGTAGTAAAATACAGTAACAATAACACGTGCTACTGCCACTGGGAACATTACATGTTCCTGGCCATAGTTGCATGGGGTAGTGGACCCAATCCTAGGCCCAAACTCATTTAATGGGACCAGCATAAAAAACATGTTCCCTTGCACCTCTCCTCACACTGAAATCCAAAGCCCTAGTTAATCATTGACACCTCGCACCCCCCCCCCCCATATCTCCTCTTGTGGAGGGGAAGGATGCTCTAAATCCCTGCTGGTGTAGTGGCTCGTAATCCCTCCCCAACCCTGATCCAGGGCTGAAGAAGGCCAAAAGGTATCCTGCAATGCCTGCCCCTATGAGAAAATTGAAAAATTCTTCCAAAGGACCATTAATTTCCATCACTTAAGCTTACTTTCAAAGCCCTGGTGATCCAGGCTAGTCAAAGGTATGCATTAAGTTAGTCAAATAAAAACATATCACCTTATTTTCTCTTTTTGTTTCATCTTTAGTTACCTTAAAGTGGACTAACAAAGCAAGCACACTACTTTATCTTATGAATAACTTTGTGATCTTGTGGGTTTATGGAAATAGGACGGTACAACAAGATGGAATTATTCAGTCCTGAAGCTGAATGCTGTATAATTCACCTAGAGAGAAACTCAAAGAGTCTTAGGAACACATCAGAAAGCTCTGAGGTTTGTTTGTTCACATCATTTCAAAGTAACATGAAACAAACAGAAACCTTTATAGCTTTCTCTCTGGCCATTGCACTGCTTTAGCCAGACAATTAAACTGCATGAGCAGCATCCTGCACTTTAATAGAAGGCTGGCTAGCTGAGGTGTTTTGGGGCCATTGATGGTCGAGTTTCCAAGATCACTAGTGCATCCACGGACTCTCCCCAGTGCTCATTAAAACTGATTCCATAAGAAGCAAATACATATTGAATATACTGAAAGCCCTGAAGGTCAGCTGGCTTTTAGCATTTGAACACTGGAACTGTTTGCCCTGTGGTGCATATAATCTAAAACTAAAGCAGTACATGAAAGGGCATGGTTTGTAGACTGACAAAAAAAATGCAATTGCCTCTATGTTTCTTGATTTTGCTGTCCCACTTGAATGTAAAATGGGAATAATGCAGTTTCTGCAGATGAATCCCCTGCTGTTGAAGGCTTTGAGATTTATTTTAGATTCCATAGATTCTAAAATGTTGGAAGATGAATCTTTTTATGGAAATCAAATTGCTTATTTCGTGGTGAAATTTGCCCAGTCCAGACCAGAAGGATTGGTAGTCCAAAACTTTGAAACATCACATAAAGTAATATTTAATTTAACATTCTTTCTACTTGTATATTAATTTGTTTTCATGTTGTCTACCTTTTCATTCCTTTTGCTTATTTTCATTTCCATTTGGACGGCATACTTTCTCCTGCTTCCGGTCCCCTCCACCTGCCCTTCTGACACCTATGTTCCCTTTCATGCCATTTCTCTTCATTTTTCTCTTCTGTGCCTTGATCAACCTTCATTCCATCATCAAATCTTCAATAGGTCCTCCTCCCCATCTCTCCATGCTTTTTATCATCTTGCTGATTTTACTCCTTTAGCTTCTCCTCTTTCAGCATCTCCCTTTTGCCAGAACTGTTTCATCGCCATTGTCCTTCCCATTCCTCAATCTTTCCTCTTTTTACCTTACCCTTTTACTAGCTCTTCTTCTCCTAGTCTTACCATTTCTATCCCACATTCACCCTCTTGCCCTTCCCCCTACTCAGCTGTCTCCCTTATTCACTTACCCTCTTCCTTGCTTTATCTCCTCTTTCACTGTTGCTTCCTTCTAAATTACCTTTGTGTTTTCTCACCCCCTCACCCATTTCCAGTCCATTTTCACCATCTCTGTCAGTCTCCTTTTCTCTTTTACCATCAACCAGTATATACTTTTCCTCTTCTGAGTCATCTCCTCCTTCAGTCACCTCCTCCTACCCCTTCTCTAGACTCCCCTTTTCAGACCTATCACTCATCATTTTTCCTTTCATCCTTTTCGCAGCCCTTCGTCTCCTCTCTTTTTCTCTTGCCCATTTCAAGTTCTTCCCCTTCCATATCCTCTCCACCAGTCTACATCTCAAGATTGTTTGCTTCTCCTGATCTCTTCAGACCAGAACTATGTTACTGAAAAACCAAAGAGAGATAAGACCCCCCACAGTCAAGCATCAAGCTGAAAAAAAATACAAGGTACAGGGAAACCAAAGGACTCCAACTGAAAAAGCCTTAAATACATTTTAATAATAAACCAGAAGTAAGTAGATAGGACCCGATAGGCAGCAGTGATGGTTAGCACTGCTACTACTATTACTACTGAACATTTGTACAGCGCTACAAGACATATGCAGCACGGTACAGACACATGTGAAAGACGGTCCCTGCTCATCAGAGCTTACAATCTAGTCAAGACAGACAACAAAGTAGCTGTAGACACAGGATACATAGGGGGAACTGTAAGGAAACACGAAGGGGATTAGGTGAGTCAAAATCCAAAAGCGACAGCGAAGAGGTGAGTTTTCAGCCTGGATTTGAAAAGGGCCAGGGAAGACGACTGACGTACAGACTCGGGTAATTTGTTCCAGACATAAGGAGCAGCAAGGCGAAAGGAGCGAAGTCTGGAGTTAGCAGTAGAAGAAAAGAGCACAGATAGGAGCGATCTGCCAGAAGAGTGGAGTTTCCGGGAAGGGGTATAGGGAGGTGTAAGAGAGGAAAGGTAGTGAGGAGCTGCAGAGTGAATGCACTTATAGGTCAGCAGGAGACGTTTGAACTGGATTTGGAAACAGATAAAGAGCCAATGAAGTGACTTGAGAAGAGGGGTAATATGCTAAAACGGCTAGCCACCGCCGCTGAACATTAGACCTGGAGCGATATCCGGGCCCTGGCATCGAATATCTGGGTTGCCCAGATAGCGATGAAGATAACCGGGCGGTGGCGACTGTCCGGTTGGCTTCAGCAATGAAAGTTAGGCCAGCCTTTGCTGCGCCTGACTTTCACTGATTTGCGATAACCAGGTGGTGGCTCGCCAGTTGCTGCTCCCCGTAACAGTTAACTGGTTAGCATCGGGGCATGCAGAGACAACATCCCTGGATTTTAAGTAGCACTAGCCGTGTTAATGCAGCTGAATATCCTGGACCAGGGGACTGACACGGTTAGCAGATCTGATAATCATGTTAATCCCGTTGAATATTGCGCCCGTAGACACACAGTCCCATCAAAAACCCAGTGCAACTGTGCGTTGGTGCACAATAACACGCATCAGAAGTATATACATGAATTTTAACCGCAAAGCTTTCAAAGGAGATTTGGACAAAAGCAAGCTAACATTCCACAAGGACAATATTATTGCTTCCATAATTACTTAAAGTGCTAAAAATAGCCAACCATTGGGAAAGAAAGCTCACCATTGTTCAAACAACGTGCTCAGATAAGCTCCTGTGATTACCTTGTATTCAAGCAGGGGCTCCAGAGCACTGTTAAGGGAAGGGGCTATAGCGCAATTATGACAAAATACCCCTTTCATTGGTATTTGGCAGTCAAACTGATATCACGCTCAAGGTGCATACCTGCTACCCCAGAAACGTGCTTCCTTATGTTGGCTTTCCGTAGAAAAGCTCACTGACAAAACAATGGCCACTTTGAAATCACCAAAAATACAGAAAGACCATTAAGCAGGCCAGAAAGTGGCAAAAATTCTCTGGATTTCATTAGGAATTACAAGAAACAGTTCAAATACATCTTTCTTGTGAATTTTGTTTACATCCTCGTGTTTGGGCCACTCCTAATGTATACCGAGCATACACATTAGTGATTTTGTGCTACACCTTCACTCCATAATCATAATCCACAAAAACATAAAAATTGTCCCTAGAACAAATCCCCAGCTCCTTATGTAGTCTCCATATGGACTACAATTTGTGTAATCACATTTTCACAGGACACTCCCTGAAAAGGCAAGGATCACCTTCAGAGCTTTCTGACACCCTGTTGTGGTTTCTGTAATGCAGATTCTTGTATGATAAACAGCAAAGATTATGAGACCTAGAGGATCACTCACTTAGGGAGGTAGTTAAAAACTCATCTTTTCACCTCTGCCTTTGGCTCTTGATTTTGTTTTCTGCTTCCTTCCCCTCTTTTATTTCACCTTTCTTTCTTCCTCTTACAATTGTTCTTACCTCTTTCCTTTGTCCTGTCTCTCCTGCTCTTGTCTCTTTGCCCTTGTTCTTATCTTTTTTCTACTCCTGTTCTTGCTTTGTCTTTTTAGATTGTAAGCTCTTTTGAGCAGGGACTGTCTTTTTGTGTTTTCATTGTACAGTGCTGCGTGCGCCTGGTAGCGCTTTATAAATGCTTAGTAGTAGTAGTAGTAGTAGTTACTAAGCTGTGCTATGAGAATAACACAAATTATTTGGTCCTTAATGCAGATTAAAAGGCAATAATGTGCATTGTTTTCCAGTAACACAAAACTTTGCACTAGAACCTGCATTAAATACTAATGTGATGCAAAGCATGCAAATGCATGCAAAACACCTCATTAGTATTTAAAAACAATAAAGCAGTGATTACTACAAGCCATATTTTCATGGAAAAATAATGCCAACTCAAAGCTGGTGTTCCTTATCGTCACTCCAGTCCAGTCCCTTACTTCTGGGTTGCGCAACCCTTCCAGCAGCTTGGAGGCTGAGCCCAACCTTTTTGGGGGATGGAGCGGTATAAATACCACTGGGACCACCCACCAACTCCAGTAATCTCAGCCTCCAAGCAGCTGGAGGGTTCCGTAAGCCTAGGGCTTACTGGAGTCTCCTTTTCCTTCTTAAATTTTAAATTTGCTCTTGATAAGTATTTAAGTTTATTGTTTTCTAGTTTGGGTAATCTTACCTGGTTTTCTTTTATTCCTGTGCTTTAAATTTACCTACTCTCTCCGGCTCCCCTCTTCCCCCCCCCCCCCCACTGGCCGGGCCGGGTACCGGGGTTGATTGAGTCCTGCAGCGGTACGGAGGATCGGCAGCTCTCCTCTTGCCGCTGAGCCGCTCGTTTCCTGTACCTCCTCCAGGATCCTGCCCTGCCTCGCGCCGAAGCCCCGGTGGCGGCTGAGCGCTTGAGGCTCGCCGCGACTGTGCTCCTCCTTCCCATCCCGTCCCAGTGCGGAGGGAATCGGAGTTGAGCGCGGAGGAGTCAGCTGTTTTCAGCACCTTTGCAGCGGCGCCGCTTAAACCGGAGCGGGAGGTGCCTCTCAGCACGGAATTAGCGGTCCGGTAAATTTCCTCGGGGCTCCGAGAAAGGAAGGCAACTCGCAGTCCTCCGTTAGGCTCCACGTGGTTGCGGCCTACCACGTGTGGAGCCAACGGCTGGATTTCGCCGAGTCGGGCCTGGGCTTCACGGCAGCCGAATCGTCTAACTGCAAGTACCGGATTAAATCCGAGGGTTTATGGGGCTTATGTGTTTCATTCTAGTTTTGTTTAATTTAAATTAATTTTATTTAATTTTATTTAAGTTCATTTCTCCCTTAGCCTGCCTTTAGGAGAGTAAGCTAATTCCGGGGCTGGGTAGCTACTAAGCATTTTCTAAAGGGCAGAGCATCTTTAATTCTATTTGTCCTGATCTATACAGGTTCGGCCAGGAGGATTTTGTTAGAAATAACTTTTTGTTCCTCCCCATCTAGGGCATGACGGGCAAACCTCGGTGCCCCTCCTGTGGCACTCGCAGAGGTACTCCTACGGAGGCTGGGATCTGCAAGGCTTGTGCTGCAGTAGCCGCCTCCGTGGAGCAAGAAATTAGCTTATCCATGGCCCAGACTTCTCAGGGGTCCGGGGACCCTTTGGGGGGGGAAGGGGGGTCTCAGTCCCCTCCTCCTTCCTCCTCAGAATTCCCCACCCCTCCGCTACCTCCTTCCCCCCTACCCACTGGGGAGGGGGGGGGCGAGGACCTATTCTCCCCAGACTTTGTCCTCCTGCTCCATAAGGCCTACTGCATGCGCAAGCAAGGCTTGGGGCCAGGGGAGACGGTACTTACGGCGGAAGGCGGACCAGCCAGACCACCGAGGACAAACATTCAGAACCCCGGCCCTCCACCTAAGCGCCCTCGGCTAATTAGCGAGGAGCCGATCACATCCCTTTCTCAGGGCACCCCGGAAGAGGAGACCTCTGACAAGGATCTAGATGAGGAGGAGGAGGAATTGGAAGAGGGTGAGATCCCTGAAGAGGATCATTCCCGTATAGTTAGGGTTTTCCGCCGAGAGGAACTCCCGGCACTAATCAATGAGTCCCTAAAAGTGCTCAATGTGACCTCAGACGCGCCGGTAGAGGACGAGGCGTTGGAGGACCCTTTAATCCAGGCCATTAGAAGGTCACAAAAAGTTTTCCCTGTCCACAGAGTGGTTCGCCAGATGATCCAGGAAGAGTGGGATCAACCGGAGTCAAGCCTTAGGGGAGTGCGCTCTATGGCTCGCCTATACCCTCTCCCAGAGGCAGACAAGGAGCTACTGAAGTCGCCCAGAATAGATGCGGCGGTCTCAGCGGTTACAAAGAAGACGACTATCCCAGTCGAGGGCAGCACGGCCCTGAGGGATTCGCAAGACAGGAAACTGGACACGCTTCTGAAACAAGCCTTTGATGTAAGCGCCCTGGCCCTACAGGCTTCCGTCTCGGGGGCCTGGGTGGCTCGGGCCTGCTTGAGATGGTCTCAACAGCTTCAAGCAGCGGAAGGCTCCTCGGAGGAAGCACAGGCCAACTCGGCTAGGTTAGAATCCGGAGCGGCCTTCCTGGCTGACAGTCAGTATGACCTCATCAGGAGTCTAGCTAAGAACATGGCCTCCGTGGTGGCGGCTAGGCGCTACTTGTGGCTCCGTAGTTGGGCAGCTGACGCTTCCTCAAAGGCACGCCTAAGCCGGCTCCCCTTTAAAGGGAAACTACTGTTTGGTGAGGATCTGGACAAGTTGGTGAAGGACCTGGGCGAGTCTAAGGGTGGAAGGCTTCCTGAAGATAGACCGAAACAAGGTCGCTCTATGCCCCCGGTGCGTAGTCAACCCAGGGACCCCCGCAGGTTTCGTTCGGCCAGGCCGAATCCCTTTTCCAGGGGACGTTTCCCGTCCAGGGGGCAAGGCTTTAGGGGGTTTCGAGGAGCAGGTAGAGGTTTCGGTGCCTCTTCATCATTCTCCTCGGGACCTAGGAAACAGCAATGATATGTCGGGGGTCCAGGGGGAGGATCTGAAGCTGGGTGGTCGTTTAAAGCAGTTTCTTCCCGCCTGGTCCCGGGTCACGTCCGATCAATGGGTCCTAGAGGTCATCAGGGAGGGCTATGCTCTCGAGTTTGCAAAACAAATACTTCCAGCCTTTGTTCAGTCTCCATGCGGTTCTTCTTCAAAGCGGGAGGCCATAGACACAACTCTCTCACGTCTAATAGCGCTTGGGGCCGTCGTCCCAGTACCTCCAGACCAGCGCGGCTCGGGTCGGTACTCGATTTACTTTGTGGTGCCAAAGAAGGAAGACTCCTTCCGCCCGATCCTGGACCTAAAGCAAGTCAATCGCTGTCTCAAGGTTCCGCACTTTCGGATGGAGACCCTACGATCGGTCATAGCAGCCGTAAGGGCCGGGGAATTCCTAACGTCTCTCGATCTGACAGAGGCCTACTTACATATCCCGGTCAGGGCATCCCATCAACAATTCCTAAGATTCGCAGTGCCAAGGGGCCATTTTCAATTCCAGGCCCTTCCTTTCGGCCTTGCTACGGCACCAAGAACGTTCACCAAAGTGATGGTGGTGGTAGTGGCTTCCCTACGGAGAGAGGGAATCCTAGTTCACCCTTACCTGGACGATTGGCTAATCCGAGCAAAGTCGGAAGAGGAAAGCCACTCTGTGACGTCAAGAGTCATTCAGGTCCTAGAAGAGTTGGGGTGGGTCATCAATCGGGCAAAGAGCAGGTTGACCCCCTCCCAGGAACTCGAGTACCTCGGGGCAAGATTCGATACCAGCAAAGGCAGGGTGTTTCTGTCTCGTTCAAGATCAAGAGAACTAAGACTTCTAGTCGCCCAGTTCCTGGCCAGACGAATCCCCACAGCGTGGCATTATCTTCAGGTTCTGGGAACAATGGCAGCGGCTATAGAAGTGGTTCCATGGGCCAGAGCCCACATGCGGCCGTTGCAATGGGCCCTATTACGTCGATGGTCCCCTCAGCTTCACCCCATGTCAATGCAGTTACCGTGTGCTCCACGAACCAAAGAAGCGCTCCGCTGGTGGCGACACCCAAGGAATCTGGAGCGCGGGATGCCTCTCGAACCGCATCAGTGGTTACTTCTGACGACGGATGCCAGTCTGTCAGGCTGGGGAGCTCACTGCGAGGACCAGTTCGTTCAAGGCAGCTGGACACCATTGGAAGCTCAATGGCCCATCAACAGGCTGGAATTGCGAGCCGTCATCCGGGCGCTCAAGGCTCTCGAGACCTTAGTAAAAAGGAGGGCAATTCGCGTCCTTTCCGACAATGTCACCGCGGTGGCGTACATCAACCATCAGGGCGGCACCAGCAGCCCTGCCTTAGAGAAGGAAGCGGACTCCCTGTTCCGGTGGGCAGAAGGTCGGCTGGAAGCACTCTCGGCCCAACACGTAGCAGGCTCAGACAACATCACGGCAGACTACCTCAGCAGGTACAAGATAGACCACGGCGAGTGGGAACTGGAGCAGGGAACCTTCGACCAGATAGTGTCTCGTTGGGGGCTCCCGGTCATGGACCTCATGGCAAGGTTCTCGTCCGCCAAGGTAGACAGATTCTTCAGTCGACGAAAGGAAAGAATGTCCGAGGGCCTGGATGCCTTGTCACAGAAGTGGCCTTCGGAGGGCCTCCTCTGTGTTCCCCCCGTGGGTGCTGATCGGAAAGGTTCTCCAGCGCGTGGAGTCTCACCAGGGGTTCGTAATCCTCATAGCCCCGGATTGGCCTCGCCGCCCCTGGTATGCGGACTTGGTGAGATTGATCGCCGACCACCCTTGGCGGCTCCCTTGCAAAAGGGACCTTCTGAGACAAGGCCCGGTCCGAATGCCTCACGTGGATCGATTCTCGCTTACGGCCTGGCTATTGAAAGGGCGAGGCTCCTGAAAAGAGGGTACTCAGGAGCGGTCATCTCGACACTGTTGCATGCTAAGAAGCGCTCGACCTGTCTCTCCTACGTTAGGACCTGGCGCATCTTCGAAGCATGGTGTGCGCAGCACCGACGGAAACCCCTTTCCGCATCTGTCCCGGAGGTTCTGGAATTCTTGCAGGCGGGTTTTGACAAGGGTCTAGCACACAGCTCCTTGAGAGTACAGCTAGCAGCCATCGCATGCTATAGGGGCAAGGTACGCGGCAAGCCCCTAGGGGCTCACGCGGACGTCTCCAGGTTCCTAAGAGCGGTTAGACGCCTACGTCCTCAACGGAGGTCGGTCATCCCCCCTTGGGATCTCAACCTAGTACTAAATTCCCTGATCGGGGAGCCCTTTGAACCAGTAAAGGGAGCCTCCTTAAAGGACCTAACCTTAAAGACAGTCTTTCTGGTTGCGATCTGCTCGGCAAGGCGGGTCTCTGAATTACAAGCATTGTCCGCGAAACCTCCCTTCCTTTTATTTCTCAAGGACAAGGTGGTTCTGCGAACTGTTCCTTCCTTCTTGCCCAAGGTGATCTCCCCTTTTCATATGAATCAGCCGGTCAACCTCCCGGTTCTCTCGTCCGTGGGGGCTGAAGGTAGGGATAGCAAACTGCGTCTCTTGGATGTCCGGAGAACCTTGAAACGTTATCTCTCCCGCACAGCGCCCTTCCGGAAGTCCGATCGCCTATTCGTACAGTTCGGAGGCCCTCACAAGGGAGAGGCGGCGGCCAAGTCTTCCATCTCAAGATGGATCAGAGAGGCGATTGCTTCCGCCTACATCCTGAAAGGGAAGCAGGTGCCAGCGGGTCTACGAGCACACTCCACTCGGGCACAGGCCACTTCTTGGGCAGAATTCAGCCTAGTTCCCCCGTTGGATATTTGTAGAGCAGCGACCTGGTCCTCGCTGCATACCTTCACCAAGCATTACAGGCTGGACATCCAGAGTTCAGCGGACGCTCGGTTTGGCATGGCAGTCCTACAGTCCGGTGTGCCGGACCCCACCCAGGGTTGAACTGCTCTTGTACATCCCAGAAGTAAGGGACTGGACTGGAGTGACGATAAGGAAAAGGTAATTAGATCTTACCTGCTAATTATTGTTCCTGAAGGAACGACAGTCCAGTCCCTGATCCCACCCGGTTAAGGCCTACCAGCATAAGGAAGCTACGGACCGAGCGTGAGGGCCAGTTCGGAGTGAGGGGGTGCGGGAGAAGATAGGCTCCGCCGGACTCATGCAAACCCGTGACCATCTTCCCTCTCAGTTTACCTGTTCCTTGAATCCCTCTCAGGTTGCCTGTTCCTTGAGAAAAAAAATAAAAAAATAAAAAATAAAAAAATAAAAAAATAAATAAATAAATAAAATGAGTAATGGATCTATATAGCTACAATAGGTTGTAGAGATTGTTATTAAGTGTTTATTAGGTTGTTAAGGGAACTTTGTTGAGTCTGCTTTTTCATTCAGTTACTGGAGTTGGTGGGTGGTCCCAGTGGTATTTATACCGCTCCATCCCCCAAAAAGGTTGGGCTCAGCCTCCAAGCTGCTGGAAGGGTTGCGCAACCCAGAAGTAAGGGACTGGACTGTCGTTCCTTCAGGAACAATAATTAGCAGGTAAGATCTAATTACCTTCTATTTTTCCAGGCCAGAAACATCAGCTGCTAACATCTTAAAGGAGCCAGCAATGTCTAATGATACCTCTTGACCCCCCCCCCCCCCCTCTGGTTTGTCATGAGAAGGGCCATCCCCAAAGATTTATCCTGCCGCTTTGGACAAGAACCCTCAGAAAATAAACAGAAAAAAGTGAAAAAAAACCCTGGCCATATTCTTTACCTGCTTCTCATTGATCAGGACCCAGAGCAGCTGGCCAATGAGATGTGGCAGGATGGGAATGATTTGCTGGAATTTGGCAGCCAATCAGGGAAAGGAAGGGCATGGCTATGTGGTAGAGTAGGTGAGGCAACACCCTACTGGCTACGAGACAAGCCAATTAGGGAAGGGGGGTCAAGGGTGAGTCACAGTTTTGGCCCAGTTTGGGTTGGAACTACAGCAATTGTCTGGCAACCCTGCCAGTGAGTGAGGTTGTGGGCTGGGATGCTCGACAGAACTAGATTCTCTGATGACAGAAGCTGAAGTTATTTGATGAGGGACTGACTGATTGAAGTGTGTGCTGAGCCAAATGGAGCTTACTTTTTTGAGGCTTGAAAGGAAAACTTGTGGTTTATTTTTGTGTCTGTACCTGAGTGAATGGTTTCATTTTACTTCCTGAACACTTTTGGGTGTATCTTATGGATTTTGGACTGCTGATCACGAAAATCACCTTGAATGTGCTGTCCATCTCAGAGCTTGGCTCAGAGATACTTGGAAGTTAATACCGTTTGCAGTCCCATGATATGGCGAGAACAGAAGGATCACGTGGTGGACTCTTACTTCTGTCTGACCAATGTATCCGGCTTCTCTACTAAAGATAAGAAATCTATTGAATACCCCAGTCTTCCATCAGCCATGAGACCAGTGCCGCATGATGACAGTATGCCAGCACCGAAGCCACCAGAGATATGGAGCCTAGATAGGCAGATGAAGATGCCACAATATACAGGCCAGATGTGGAAAATGACCTGGATCCAGATTTTGAACTGTTTATGTCCGGTGTGCCTCATCTGATAATACAGTCAGAAATGAATGACCCGGTGAGGGACTTAAGCTTGTCAAAAACAAAAGCTGAACTACTTGGTTCAAGACTGCAAGGATGGGGTTTGCCGTTGCCAGGTATAAAAATTTCAGTCTTTCAGACCCGCCAAGAAGATACGAAAAAATTCTTTGGAAAGGTTGACAACTCTGTTTCTGCACAGACATTGATGGGTTGTTTATAGCTTTGGGTTGTGAGCAGGACCCACAACAATGGCACCTTTTTATCAATTTGTCACTGTTAAGCCTGAAAGCTGTCTTGTTTCACAATGGAAAGCTGTCTTGTTACACAATACCTATTGCCTATGCCGCACACATGAAAGAAACCTACAAAACCTGGAACATCTGTGGTAATCTGAAAGTAGTGGCACGTCTACTAGGAATGCAGCTCGGGTATACGAAGTACTGTTTCATTTGTCAATGGGACTCCCGTACTAGAGAGTCTCATTACATTAAAAGGAACTGGTCATTCCATAAGAGTTTGGTTCCAGGACAGAAGAATGTGGCAGTTGAACCACTTGTCAACACAAGTAAGATATTTTTGCCTCCTCTTCGTATAAAACTCGGACTGATGAAAAACTTTGTGAAAGCGATAAGGAAGGTGAAGGATTTTGATATTTGAGACAGATGTTTCCAAGAATAACTGATGTCAAGATTAAGAGACATTTTTGTGGGTCCACAAATCAAACACGTCATCAGTGACAAGTGGCTTGAAGATCTGCTAGTGGGGCCTGAGAAAATCAGATGGAAGGCATTCAGGAATGTTGTTGAGAATTTTATTGGCAATTATAGGGCACCAAACTATGTCCAGCTGGTTGACAACATGCTTCAAGTATATAAAACCATGAAGAGCAACATCTCGCTGAAGATTCATTTTTTGCATTCACACTTGGGGGTATGTTTATTAAAGCGCGTTAAGGTAAAGGCTGTTAAGGTAAAGGCTGTTAGTGTAGCTGGGTTTAAAAAAGGTTTGGACAAGTTCCAGGAGGAAAGGTTCATAAACCATTATGAAGAAGGGACCCAGGATATCAATGCTTGACCTAGTACAAGCACTGCAGAACCTGTGTCTTTTGGGGAAACTGCTAGGTACGTATGACCTAGATTGGCCACTGTTGGAAACAGGATACTGGGTTTGATGGACCTTGGTCTGACCCAGTCTGGTATATCTTATGTTCTTATGTTCTGAGGTAAGAGGCGTTAACAGCAGTGATAAAGGGCGTTAATCCTTAAAAGACGTTGGGCGGGTAGGGGGCATTCTGGTGTAAAGCGCCATGTGGGCCGTTTAGCACATGTTAACAGGGCATCTTGCCCATTTAATGCACCTTTAACAGGACATTGCACGTTAAGGTGACAAGCATGTACCTTAAGACACATTAAGGTGACAAACATGCTTTAAGGTGGAAAGCATGCACTTTAAGGCATGAAAACAGCTGTAACCCAAATGCTGGATAGAGCATGAAGGAAAGTTAATGTAAAGGTGATAGAAGGAAGGGCAGGAGGGAGCTGATGCACCTGTCATATCGGTGGGCACCCTATGTGGCAGCCAGTAAAGTGAATGAGCATGTGGGAGGCAGCTGTACCGATGCACAGGGTGATGCCAATGTCAGTGTGTGACATAGGGTGGGGAAGATGTGTCCCCCAGCAGAGCCAGAAGTGGCAGGATGCTTTCAGTGACAGGAGGACAGAGTAGTAGTGGTGACATGCAGATCAGGCACAGGAGAGGCGAGCATGAAGAGCCAAAATGAAAAAAAGAGTTCCAGTGTAGGTCATGGTGTAGCAGCTAGCACAAGAAGACATTTCTTGCACAAGAAGACATTTCTAATAGAGGTGGATAGATGGACTGAAGGAAGGATGGCTGCTTAGGAGAGGGTGGTATAGGCTGGCAGCACCAGTGTGCAGAGCCCTGACTGTTACAGGCATGAAAATGATCTGAGTAGCACCCAGTCACAAAAAGAAAAGTAGAAATCAAATCCCTGTCTGCTATTTATGGAAACATTGCACTAACCAGTAGGTTACACCTCCACACCGCGTTGTGCAGGAATGGCTGGATACAAAGAGACTGCAGGTCACTGCCTAAAATGTTTGCTGTGTGTGCTGGTATAGGGTAGCCCCACCAGTGCCCATGATGCAGTGCACATGCAGAACAGCAGTCTACAGCTGATCACCAAATGGAGAATGCACTCATCCATCACCTCAGCTTAGTAAGATGCACTGACAGTATGTGATACAAGCACAGAGCAGCTACAAACTGTGCTACTAAGCAGACTCTGTGGTCACCCTGAGGGTGAGGATGGGCGCCCAAAACCTGGTTCCCAAAACTTGCAGTACTAGAGATCATCTCTACAGCAGATCCATATCTCTGTCAATGTGTGGCTACTATCATCTGCAGTGTGATATGCTACTCACCTTGTTTCCTGCACAATTACAGCATGCTGTATGCATCAGTCACATCTGACCCTGTTGGATAGGAACCCTCCTAGAACAGTGCATGTCAATACCCAGTGTTAAACTGCTGATGCCAATTACCAGGGGGAGGAGCGGCATCTACGCTTACGAGAGTACTACTGGTCCTACCATTACCACAGGGAATAGGCCTGGAACACCTATGTCTAACAATCACCCACAATCAGACTGCACCTGTTGCCCACCACTGCGTTTTCCAACCATAGAAATACCAATTGCACACAGTCTGCTGATCAGTACATATTGTATGTGCACAGAGTGACCAGGCCCCCCAGGACAGAAAGTGCACCTACATTACTGGAACCAAACACTATAGAGCACTATGTGGCTATATAGCCATGCCACGGTCACTGCTCGGTCAGAGTGCGAGTGCCCTCCCAGCATGACATGCTGTGGCCACCTAGTCCATGCACGTGGCAGATGGGCACTATGACATCTCAGCCATTGACCCTACCTCCAATGCAGACACATCCTAGACAATCTGCCTTGTCTCAGGCCATACCCACAATACTTTGCTCCTCATCATGCACATTTGCAGACTAACGCTGGAAACAGCTTAGGCACTGCAAGGCTCAGTGAGATGTAGACATACACTCACACATGCATGCGCACACACGTACACTCACACTCATATCGAAGCACTGTACAAAAATGGGGATGGTTGGTATTCCTGTCTGCCACCTTGGTCCCGATATCAGCTCGAGCATTGTTAATATGTGCTCATTGTGCAATAGCTAGTAGCGTGCTCTGAGGTTAATGCCCTCTCAGTGTGCCAGTGCTATCAGCCTGACTCTCCATCCATCTGTGGATAGTGGAGCCTGTTTGAGTGGCTGATGGGTGTTTGTATCCTCGCTGGCCAATTGCAGATGTTGGTGTTGTACCAGCATTGTGGGCTAAAGTTTAGCTGCAGGGACATAACAGTGCATGATCCACAGCCAGGATCCAAACCTGTGACCCTCTGCTCATTCAAAGAGCCACAGTGCTGCCATATGGTGGCAACACTCCCTGGGGCTGACATGCTTTGCATCAGACAGACCTTGGCACATGTTGCAATGCGCATGGCGCACAGGACCAAGGCATGGCTTTGGTCTGCTGCAGTCGGGTGCCGCTGCCCCCTCCACCAACACCCCCACACCATCCTGACATGCCCATGTGCTGTTCGTGTTGGTGATACGCAGTCTCAGTCCATTCAACATGCGGGTTGGTGGGTGCCTAAGGTGCAAGGTCCGGATGGGGAGGGAGCAGAGGTATACATAGATGACCACACAGCCTCCACTCTAACCATCTGCCTCTGCAAGGATATCATCACTGCCTGCCAATGATATGTCTCAGGGGAAGGATGACAGCCACTGCTGTGGTAGTCCCCTGGGTGCCTGCATGCTGCAGCTACCTGGAGGGCTACAGCTTCTGGCACTATCTGCCTTTCCCCCCATATCTGGGGTCAGCGGCAGCAGGGGGGAGCCAGCTGGGATCTCTTCCTGGGGTGCCTTTCTGCAGCAGTAGCATGTCTATGTGCCACCACTGTCACTGTGGGATCATGACTCACATCACAGAGGGTAATGCAGATGGCAGGACACCCCTTTGTAGAGAGGCTAAAAAGGTTGGGGCTCTTCAACCTCGGGAATAGACAGCTGAGGGGACATATGATAGAGGTCTATAAGTTACTGACTGGAGTGGAATGGGTAAACATAGGTCGATTATTTATGCCATCAGAATGTAGAAAGACTAGGGGACATGCAATGCGGCTACAGTATAACCCATTTGAGACTACTAGGTGAAAATATTTTTTCAGTCAATACGTAATCAAACCCTACAATTCATTACCAGAGTATGTAGTAAAAACTGCTAGTGTAGCTGGGTTTAAAAAATGTTTGGACAGGTTCCTGGGGAAAGGTCCATAAACCATAGTTAAAGAGGACCCGGGATATGCGCTGCTTGCCCCATTACAAGCACTGTGGATCCTGTGTGTCTTTTGGGGACACTGCTAGATACTTGTGACCTAGATTGGCCACTGTTGCACACAGGATACTGGGCATGATAAATCTTGGTCTAATACAGTCTGGCATATTTTCTAATCTTATGTGCCACCTAGACCACCGACTGCATGACCCACATGCCACCTCCTTTGCCGCATTTGTACCATCAAGACAGTGCCCTTTCATACTTGGGCACTATGCTGTTGCTTCTAATGGAGCAGTGCTATCACTCTTTTGTGCTCCCCGGTCTGTGTATCACATTGCAGACATTAAAATAGGCTCTCTCTCCTCAAAATGCACCCTTTCCACGTGGTTTTCATAGGCATACTGGCTGCCACATAGGGTGCCCACTGGTCTGGCAGATCCATCATCTCCCACCTGTCCTTCCATCCATCACCTTCAGATTGTTTTCCCTTAATGCTCCTTTATCCGGCATTAGGGTCACAGCCGTTTTTGGACATTAAGGTGCCTGCTTGACACCTTAATGTCTGATGACCCATTACCACACATTAAATAGCCCATAGCGCCCTTAACGCTGGAATGCTTCCTACATGCCCAGAGCCTTTTTTGCATGGAAACTCCTCTTCGCTGCTGTTAACGCTCGGAAACGCATGCACCCGTACCACCATTTAGTAAACATACCCCTATATTTATCTGACATTCTTGGTGAAGTCAATAAAAGAGAATTTATCTGTGGAACAAGAAAAAAATAGAAAAAGTGTGATTGTTCTAAAAGTTGTTCAGTTTTTAAATATTAATGAATTTTAAAACTATTGAAAGCTCTTTAATAACACTGCAGTGCATTTTTAACTAGAATTTTCCAAATTATTTTAGCTTATTTATTGCACTTATGTACCTATGTATTGAAATAGATTTTTAATATAAAACAGCTTATTTTTAAAACATACCTTTGAGTGTCTATAAAATGGGTCCTTCCCATAACTGTTAGTCACACAATAGTGACAACATCTGAGAGGTAAATTTAAAATTGTAAGACAATGGATTTAATTCAGGTTGATTTAATTTAATTTAATAATAGTTCTTGTATTCTGCTTTTACAAAGTGGATTTCAAAATTAAATTTAAGCAAGTCACATTAGGGGGTATGTTTACTAAAGGGCGTTAAGGTAGCAGGCATTAAAGGCAGCGATAAGGGGTTTTACATGCATAAAGGGCACTGGGCAGATAGGAGGCGTTCCGACGTTAAGGGCGCAATGGGCCATTTAACATGTGTTAACAGGACATCGGGTGTTAAGGTATCAAATATGCACCTTAACGTCCGAAAATGGCTGACCCTAACAATGGAAAAGAGAGCACCAAGGAAAGTCAATGTGAAGGTGATGGATGGAAGGACAGGTGGGAGCCGATGGACCTGCCAGATTTGTGGGCACCCTACATGGCAGCCAGTAATTTGGATGAGCATGAGGGGGGAGGCAGCTGTCCCGATGCACTGGGAGGTGCCCATGTAAAATACCATAATATCAGTGTGTGGCATAGTATGGGGAAGACGTCCCCCAGCTGAGTAAGAAGTGGCAGGATGTGTGCAGTGAAAGGACGAGGGAGCAGGAGTGGTGACGTGCAGATCAGACACAGAAGAAGTGTGCATTAAGAGTTGAAATGCCTGAACGACTTTGAGTACCTGTGTAGACCATGGTGTTGCAGCTTGCACGAGAAGACATGACTGTGCACAGTCGACAGAGGCGAATGGATGGGCTGAAGGAAGGATGGTGGCAGAGGAGAGGGTAGTATGGGGCTGGCAGCATTGATATGCCGAAGGTGCCATCTCCAACTTATTTGTACTGTGTGGGAAAATATGTGTCAGTGCCATGTGGAAGGCCTGATACCGACATGTAGGTCTTACATCTGTCCCAGCCATACAACCACCATACAGCTGGACAGGTGTCATCCAAACTGGGCAAATGGGGCACGTATGGACATGAGGTGATACCTGCAGGTAGCTATCAGAGGGGTAGGATGTTTCTGCATTTACTGCAGAGATGTGATGGAGCCAAAGCTGTAGAGTCACAGTCATAATGTCATATGACTCATGTCTCACATAAAGATTACAGCTGTATGCATTTAACTGCTTGCTAGTATACCACTGTATCAGTGCAGTCACCTCTGGGTACATCTTACCAACGAATTGATAATGTCAGATGATAAATAGGGATTGTATGGACTTTCAATCAGCTGAGCCACTGGTGGGTTAAGTGACCTGCTAAAGGTCACAAGGAGGTGTTGTCAGTTTGTGAAGATTATGGCAGACATAAAATGTGAGAGTAACACATTCCAAAATGTCACATAAGGCCTACTAGGCCTCAAACCCTGATATCTTGATCCCCAGCCATTGCCATAACCATTACACCATGCCTTCAAGCAGGTGACTGACATCTGCAGGGTGAACAGTTCTGACAATGGGCTACAGCAGAGCCAATAAAACCATGCTCTCAGAAGGGCATGATGGAGAATAACATGTTTGCTGACCCAAAGTGTAGCCAGAACGCATAAGAAAGTAGAAGGATGTGTATCTGCAAGTCACAGCAGAGCATGGACTGTTATAGGCAGGGATATGACCTGAGTAACACACAGGTCAAACCCTTTCTCCTGTTTATGGGGACATTGCACTAACCATTATGCTATATCTCCATACCTCTCTGCATTGCAGCATCTGGATTCAAATAGCCTGCAGGTTTCTGTCTAAACTGTCTGTGGTGTGTGCAGGTATACGTTAGCCCCTCCAGTACCTGTGATACACTGCACACGTAGAACAGCAGTCTGCAGCTAATCACCAAATGGAGAATGGACTGATCCATCATATCAGCTCAGTATGATGCACTGACAATGTGTGCTTCAATCACTTATCAGCTACAAACTGTTCTATTGAGCAGTTTTAGCAGTTACCCTGAGGGAGAGAATGGGCGTCCAGCACCTGGTCCCCAGAACGTGCACTGTTAAGATGGTCTCTGCCAGCTGTGCTGTAGATCCACATCATTGCCAGTGCGTTATGCTAGTCACCTTGTTTCCTGCACAATTGCAGTATGTCGTAGGTGCCTGTCACATCTGGGCATTGTGTTCTGCCCCTGTTGGATAGAGGCTCTCCTAGAACAGTGCCCAGTGTTGCAGCAGCGGCTGCTGCTGCCATGGACACCAAATGGAGTGGGGGCTTCTGTCCTTACATGGAGCTGCTGTTACCACCTTGTTTGTCCTGCCATGACCAGAATGAGCAGGCCAGGAAAAACTGCTGTCCCACTCATCTGGAAATACCAATCCATCACAGCAAGCACAGTCAGACTGCACCTGCTGCCCACCACAGGACTGTTTCAGCCATGCACATACCACCTGTGGCTGGTCAGCACACCATGCATATGCACAGAGCAACCTTGTACACCCTGGATTAGAACAAACAGCATGGACACCCAGCATTTGGGCTTCCAGGACAGGGAGAGCACCCACAACACTGGAGAAAGACACAATATAGCACTATATGGGTACATAGCCATGCCATGGTCACAGCTTGGTCAGAGTGAAAGTGGAGTGCCCTCGCAGTGTGAACTGATGTGGCCATCCAGGCCATGCATGTGGCAGATGGACACTACAAATTCTGAGTCACTGACCCAACCTCATATCCTGGGCAAACCGCTTTGTTTCAGGCCATACCCACAATCCTCTGCTCCTCATCATGCACATTTGCAGACTAACACTGGGAACAGCCTAGGCAATGTGGGGCACAGTGCAGTGCAGTGCAGAAGGCTACAGAACACTGCAGATATA
Organism: Ichthyophis bannanicus; assembly: GCA_033557465.1. NCBI lineage: Eukaryota > Metazoa > Chordata > Amphibia > Gymnophiona > Ichthyophiidae > Ichthyophis > Ichthyophis bannanicus. Next base: position 46,520,832 of record CM066046.1, read on the forward strand.
TATATATACACACACACACACACTCACCCCTAGTCACATCGCCGCGCTCTGCAAAAGTGGAGATGGTTGGCATTCCTGCCTGCCACTTTGGTCTCCATATCAGCTTAGGCATTGTTAACATGTGCTCATTGTGCAGGCACTAGTACAGTGTTTCCCAACCCAGTCCTACGGGGCACACCGGCCAGTCAGGTTTTCGGGATATCCCTAATGACTATGCATGAGATATATATGCATTAGAGATATCCTGCCAACCTGACTGGTTTGTGGCCCTCCAGGGCTGGATATGGAGACCCCTGCCTTACACCTCTGTCATTTAAGATTGTGAGTGGGCAAGGTGCAGATGTCCTAGACATCAAAAGGGTATATAGAATGTGACACATTCCTCCTCGATTCTCACCACCACCAAAAGGTGGTCTAATAGACAATATTTTGGTGGTGGTGAGAATCGAGGAGGAATGTGTCACATTCTATATACCCTTTCGATGTCTAGGACATCTGCACCTTGCCCACTCACAATCTTAAATGACAGAGGTGTAAGGCAGGGGTCTCCAAATCCAGCCCTGGAGGGCCACAAACCAGTCAGGTTGGCAGGATATCTCTAATGCATATATATCTCATGCATAGTCATTAGGGATATCCCGAAAACCTGACTGGCCGGTGTGCCCCGTAGGACTGGGTTGGGAAACACTGCACTAGTAGCATGCTCTGACTTTTATGCCTGTTGTTAACGTCTGCCTTTCCATCCAGCTGTGGATAGTGGAGCCTGTCTGTGTGACTTGATGGGTGTTTGGACCCTTGCTGGCCGATTCCACATGCTCTTACTTTAGGCTAATGTTTACCCACAGGGACATGCTCCACAGCCAGGTCTTGAACCTGTGACTCTCCACTTATGTACACACTGGCTTTGTGTGTTGCACCACAGAGCTGCCATATGGATTTAGTTGTGCCTGTGTGGAGCTGTGGTTATTGACAGGGTGAATACGGGCATGAATAGGGATCTTCCTATGTCTGCTATGATCACTGCATGCCCTGGACCATACCTGTCTCTTAAGGTATGCTTGGTGAGTATTGGAGGGGGATGTTGTCCAGTCTGTATGTCGCCATGGCTCTGTATGCTGCTGGTGGCAGATGCTGCACCCGCTACCAACACCCTCACACCATGCTGACATAACCACATGCTATCAGTGGGGGTGGGGTGCAGTCCCAACCCGTCCACCATGAGGCTTAGGCTATCAGTTCTGGATGGGAAGGCTTAGGCACACATGGGCGGTCATGCTGCCCCCCCCCCAAACAACTGCCGCCAGCGTAACCCCATCCCCACCAGCTGCAGATATGTCTCAGGGGAAGATGGACAGCCGCAGCAGTGGTATTTCCATGGGTGGCTGCTTTTTGCAACCCACTGTAGAGCTACAACTGCTGGTGCTACTGGCCTCTTCCTCCAGAGCCGGCATCAGTGGGGTCAGCTGGGGTCTCTGCCTGGAGTTCCAGGGACCCTTGGACCACCCCTGGTTGTGCATCACCTTTTTGCAACAGCAGAATGTTTGTGTGCCCCCACTGTCACTGTCATGACATGGCAGACATCATAGTTGTGCAACCTGGGCAGCTGCCTGGTCTTCCTTGTGCACCAGCAACCCCAAATGCATGATCCACATGCCACCTCCTTTGCCTCATTTGCCACATCGACATAGTGCTCTTTCATACTTGAACACTATGCTGTTGCTGCTAATGGAGCACTACTATCACTAACTTGGGCTCACCAGTTGGTGGATCTCATTGCAGACGTTTAAATAGGATCTCTCCCCTCAAAATACCCCCTTTCCGCGAGGTTTTACTTGGCGTTAGGGTTCCCAGTATTAAAGGAAGCTAATGCAACAGGCGTTAAGGGCGCATTCTCTGTTAATGCTCTATCTCCGCCTACTGTTCCCTTAACACTGCAGGAGCCTTTAACGCTCGTTAATGAAGCTTTTTCACAGTGTTAAGGGCACAAGGGCGCTGATAACAGGGCTTAATGGCACACTTGCTCCCTTAACGCCTTTTAGTAAACATACCCTAAGTATAATTTTAAAAATGTATTCCATAGCCATGTCTTTAAAATTTTTCGAAATTGTACATAATCCTCGACGTCCCCAATTGTAACAGGTAATTCATTCCACAATTTTGGAACCACACCTGGAAAACATCTTTCTATAATTCTGTTTTGTCGAAAAGCAGAGGCTGAAGGCAATGTCAGCGTGTAATGAGTCGCTGCATAAAGCGATTTAATTGATGAACTATGACGGTCTTTTTGACAAATAGGGCCAATCTCATGAATAGCTTTAAAAGCCAAGCAGAACACCTTGAACAAAATGTGGGCTTCTATTTGCAGCCAATGAAGATTTCTCAGTAAGGGAGTAATCCTATCCTTATAACTACTATGTGTAATCATCTTTGCAGCAATATTTTGAATCCATTGTAATTTATTTAATAACAATTTTGACATTCCTAAAAATATTGAATTACAATAGTCCAAATGATTCAAGATTGTCAATTGGACCACCATCTGAAAATCTTGCGACTTCAACACTGACCACAATTGTCTCATCACCTTCAACTTATACCAAGTTCTATTTTGGATATGTTATACATATGGCTCAAGAGTTAAATTAGAATCTATGATGACCCCCCAAGATACAACTTTCTATCCCAAAAGCTGGATGAATTTAGTATAATCTGGAGTCATCAACTTCCCCGCCCATTTCAATTTATACACTCTAATTCTAACTGGTGATTGATCAGAGATCAAGCTCCCAAGCTACCCATGACATAACAATTTGGTATAAGTAAGATTATGTCACTAATGGAACACTGGGTTTACAATAAGTAAATCAGAATTCCATTAGGAGCTCTGAGTTCTCCTGATACTTTCCTCAAGAAACTTGAGAAGTGCATTTCAAATGTATTTGTATTTTTTTTGCTGTATAATGGCATAAGTTGGCAAAGATCGAGACTGAAATCTACAGAGATATTTTTCCTGTCATTTTAAAGCTTTTATACCGTTATCACAGATTTTCTGTTCATCAGTAAAATTATTTGTCTTTTTTGGAACACTGAGTGTATGGATTATTATTATGAACACTGCAGAAAGGAGAAAGTACTTATCCCTGAGACCTGGAAATATTCACTTCAGCTGTTAAAAATAGAGACACTCACTCTCCTACTGGGAAGGAACAGCCACTGCTCTTTCCCTCCCTGGTGCACAGAACAGCACAGTGCCCTGCTGCTTTTCACCTGCTCCCTTTGGACAGCATCCACCCACCAGGGCCGAGTGAATTTCAAATGTATAAGAACATAAGATATGCCATACTGGGTCAGACCAAGGTCCATGAAGCCCAGTATCCTATTTCCAACAGTGGCCAATCTAGGTCATAAGTACCTAGCAGTCTCCCCAAAAGACACAGGTTCCTCAGTGCTTGTATTGCGTCAAACAGTGATATCCTGGGTCCCTTTTAATAATGGTTTATGGAGCTTTCCTCCAGGAACTTGTCCAAACCTTTTTTAAACCCGGCTACACTAACAGCTTTTATTACATCTTCCAGTAACAAATTCCAGAGTTTGATTACACGTTGAGTGAAAACATATTTTCTCTTATTAGTCTTAAATAGGTTATCCTGTAGTTTCATTGCATGTCCGCTAGTCTTTCTATATTCTGATGATGTAAACAATCAATCTACGTTTACCTGTTCCACTCCATTCATTAATTTATAGACCTCTATCATATCTCCCCTCAGCCATCTCTTTTCCAGGTTGAAGAGCTCTAACCTTTTTAGCCTCTTTTCATAGGAGTATCCTTCCATCCCCTTTACCATTTTGGTGGCTCTTCTCTGTACCTTTTTCTAATAACGCAATATCCTTTTTAAGATACGGCGACCAAACTTGCACACAATATTCAAGGCGCAGTCGCACCATGGAATGATAATGAGGATTATAATATATTTTATTTTATTTGCTAGCCTACTGACTGTTACTGCAGGCTGCTCTTTTAATGTCCCTCATCTGACCTCCCCAGCAGCCACCTCATCAGCAGTTTACAGTGACCATTTACCTTTGATTCTACATTATTCAGCACACTCTCAAACACCCACTTTGGGGGGGGGAGGGTCATGTATAAATGCTACTCAACTATATATTCAGCGGCACTAACACCATTAGTATTTTAATCATGGGACCCTCATAAATAGGATAAAATCAATAGGAATAACAGGAACCCCACTAAAATGGTTCTCATCCTACATCTCAAATCGAACACAACAGGTTCAATTCAACGGAGAAAAAGCAGAATCTTTCTCACAAACACAGGGAATCCCCCAAGGCTCTGCTCTCTCAGCACTTCTGTTTAACATATATATGCAGCCACTATGCAAAATTTTCTCACGGCACGAAATTAATTACCACATCTATGCCGATGATATCATGCTATACACACAACTAGACACTAAAAACCCAGACTACAACCCACTGGAGACATGTATCGGAGAGATGCAAGACTGGTTACAACAAAGTAGCATGTCAATTAATCACAAAAAAACCGAAGTAATGTATATCTCCAAAGAACCGAATTTTGACCCTCCCACATCAATAACACTATGTAACAACACTTACCAAACAAAAAAAGAAATAAAGTATCTAGGAGTCACACTTGACTGTGACCTAAAGATGGAAAAACACCTCCGAAAGACCAACAGAGCAGTTTTCCACAAGCTTAGAGTGCTCCAACCCATTCGGAATATTATTGATCCCCAAGACTTCAGAACAGTGGCCCAAGCACTCATCATGCCACATTTTGACTACTGCAACGCCATCCTACAAGGTTTACCTAAAAAAACCCTAAACATATTACAAATGGCACAAAATGTAGCTGCCAGGGTCACAATGAAGAAAAATCTAAGTGACCACATCACACCAGTGCTAATTCAATTACACTGGCTACCCATAACAGCTCGCACAAAATACAAAATACTAACAACCACCTTCAAACTCATCCACAACTTAGCACCTTCCTTCCTCAACAACCTAGTAAGATTGCAACCTCCTACCCGAAACAGAAGAACCCACAATTCCAACATCCTTCTCACTCCAACAGATATAAGATCTGCCAAAACTAACACCAGCCACAGGGCTTTCTCATATGTGGCGCCAACACTGTGGAACCAACTCCCACCAGAACTACGAGCTAGCAATGACCTTCTAGACTTCAGAAAGAAACTCAAAACGCACATTTTCCAATCACATTTCAACCTGAACTAAACCCACAGATGGAGCAGCCCCTGACCACTGTGTCCAAGAAGATTATCCTGTATATATGTATTTATGTATATCTGTAAATGAACTCCCCCATAGCTAAGAAGTGTTAACTCTGTATGATGTGCTTTTCTGACAATCTGTATGTAAACAAAATTTGTACCTGCCTTGATTCGGCAGTTTCACAATAGTAATCCTACCCGCTTCTGATCGCTGGAAGGAGCGGGCTACAAATGCTTGCTAAATAAATAAAATAAATAAATAAATTCCTTTCCTTATGATACCTAGCATTCTATTTGCTCTCTTGGCTGCCGCTGCACACTGGGCTGAGGGTTTTAACGTTATCCACAATGACGCCTAAATCTTTTTCCTGGGTGGTGGTTTCCCAATGTGGAACCTTGCATCATGTATCCATAGTTTGGGTTGTTCTTTCCTAGATTCATAAATTTGCACTTGTCCACATTAAATTTCATCTGCCGTTTGGATGCCCAGTCCTCCAATTTATCAAGATCCTCTTGCAATTTTCCAAATCCTCTTGGGTTTTAACAACTTGAAATAGTTTTGTGTCATCTGCAAATTTGATAACCTCACTCTTTATTCCCTTTTCAGATTATTTATGAATATGTCAAAAAGCAGCGGACCCAGCACAGATCCCTGGGGTACTCCACTATTCACCTTTTTCCATTGGGAAAATTGGCCATTTAGCACTACCCCCTGCTTTCTATCTTTTAACCAGTTCCTGATCCACAATAGTACATTGCCTCCTATCCCATGACTTTTTAGTTTTGCCAAAAGTCTCTGATGAGGGACCTTGTCAAAGGCTTTCTGATGGTCCAGATACACTGTAGCAACCGACTCACCTTTGTCTACCTGTTTATTCACACCTTAAAAAAAAAAAACCAGATTAGTAAGACAAGATCTTCCTTGTCTAAAGCCATGTTGGCTGTCTCCCATTAAGCCATGACTATCTACATGCTGAGTAATTTTATTCTTTATGATGGTTTCTACCGTTTTTCCTGGTAGTGACGTCAGGCTCACTGGTCTGTAGTTTCCTGGATCACCTCTGGAACCCTTTTTAAAAACTGGCGTTACATTGGCCATCCTCCAATCTTCATGTATTATAGATGATTTTAATGATTTGTTCACAGATTTAGCAGGTCTGCAATCTCATATTTTAGTTCTTTCAACACTCTTGGATGTTATACCATCCTTTCCAGGTGATTTGCTACTCTTCAGTTTATCAAACAGTTGTAATACATCTTCCCAATATATTGATATTTCTTTCAATTCTTCCGCAGTATCACCTTTAAATACCACTTCAGTCATGGGTAAAATCCCTACATCTTCCTTAGTAAAGAATTCATTCAGTCTGTCTGTTATAGCCTTGTCCCTTCTTACCCCTCTATCATCTAAAGGGTTAAGTGACTTGCTCAAGGTGTGCTAGTGGGAAATGAACCCTGGTTTCTTGGTTCCCAAGACTGTGCTCTAACCACTAGGCTACTTACCCATTCCTCTTACCTCACAATGCAGATGGGATTCACCTCTCTTACAATTACTTCGTACATCTAGGAGCTTTCCTTGTTTGGAAAGTTCCTTTGTTGCCACATAGACACAAATACCTGTGTAGAACCTTAAAGTGTAATTTTATAGCCTGGTGCCTAGGTTACTTGGACACGAAGGCAACTATTCTTTGCCTAATTTAAAAGGCATATAGACTCCTGTGCTTCAGAGTTCAGATACTTCTGACAAAGTGGGACTAATATTCAATTACAGTGGCTATCTGCTGGCGCTGAACTTTAAACCCAGATATTGAATGCAAGGGCCATATCTGCACTCCGTCATTGAATATTTGTGCTGTCCAGATTGCTGCGAAGCTAACCAGCCAGGGGTGATATTCAGCCACTGCCGGTTAGCTTCTGCAATTACAGTTAGGCCAGTGTTTCTTGTGCCTGACTTTCTCCGTGTGTCACTAACCGGGCAGAGGCTGAATATCTCTGCTGCGCAGTTAGTGGGTTCTGCCCTGGAAAGTCCTCGGCATGCCCTGATGCTAACCAGTTTGTATCAGGGCATGTAGTGGCGGCACCCATGGATATTCAGCACTACTAATGGTGTTAGTGCCGCTGAATATATAGTTGAGTAGCATTTATACATGACCCTCCCCCCCCCCCCCAAAAGTGGGTGTTTGAGAGTGTGCTGAATAATGTAGAATCAAAGGTAAATGGTCACTGTAAACTGCTGATGAGGTGGCTGCTGGGGAGGTCAGATGAGGGACATTAAAAGAGCAGCCTGCAGTAACAGTCAGTAGGCTAGCAAAGCTGGAAAGTAAACATTTAGGGGGGATATGCAAATCACTGCCTGTACTGAAGGAGCAAGGATAATATTTGCTGACATTTATATTTATTATTAAGCTTTAACTTTGAATCTATAGGGAAACAAGTAGGCAAATAAAATGCACACACTAGACAAAGGGGGGGGGGGGTGGAAATTGCTCATCCTAAAAGAAATGGTATCACTTCATACTGGTACCAGCAGCCCTGTGCAGAAGGAAGCTTGGACAACACATACCTGGGATTTGGAGGTATCCGGCCTCTTTATCTAAAAGACTCATCTGAGAGGGGAGGAGAAAGCTCCCTCTGCTTTTCAGTCTCTCTACCTGAAGATAGCACTAGAAATCTTTTGGGAGTCTAGGTAGGCACAGAGTGAAGATACTAGTAGAGAGCCTTCTCTAGACCCAGGGTAGGAGTGAAGATGCAGGTGAACAGTCTCTTTCTCACCCAAAGAGTGGAGATGGCAGCAGAGAGACTTTGAAGAGCAGAGTCTAGTGGTGCATCACCTTATTAGGAGCTACAGCAGCAGAGAATCCAGGAGTTACAAGACCCAGGAAGGGCCCAGCGGCAGATCAGCTCATGAGGGAGCTGCAGTGGCATATCAGCTCCAGATGGAGCTACAGCAGCAGAATCAGTGCCAGGGTGAGCTGTGGCAGCAGAATCAGCTCCAGGGGGAGAGCTGCAGTGGCAGAATCATCTCCTGAGAGAGCTGCAGTGGCAGAGAGTCCATTCTGGATTAGAAGCCAAAAGACCCAGGGAGGTCCAGTGGCAGATCAGCTCAAGGGAGAGCTGCAACAGTTCCTGATTGGACAGGAGTGCAAAACTCTCTCCGGATTGGAAGAGAGTTTGGAGGAGGTGAAGCCAAGGCTACAGCCTCAGTGATCAGAGAGATGTACAAAACCTCTCCTTTCACAAGCAGCCACTGAACCAGAGCTCCAGTAGTGGGTGAGACTCAGGGCTGGTGGGCAAAGGGAAAGAGAGGGGAGTTAGGAGACAGGTTAATAATAAGGTTAAATCCATCAGCTTTGAAGGTGAACTTAAATCAAAGTTATGCACCTAGGGAAGAACAACCCAAAATATGGTTACACGATGCAAGGTTCCACATTAGGCACCACCACCCAGGAAAAAGATTTAGGCGTCATTGTGGATAACATGTTAAAACCCTCAGCCCAGTGTGCAGCAGAGGCCAAGAGAGCAAATAGAATGCTAGGTATGATAAGGAAAGGAATGGAAAATAAAACAAAAGTTATTATAATGCCTCTATATCGTTCCATGGTGAGACCGCACCTTGAATATTGTGTGCAATTCTGGTCGCCGTATCTTAAAAAGTATATAGCGTTATTAGAAAAGGTTCAGAGAAGAGCCACCAAAATGGTAATGGGGATGGAAGGATACTCCTATGAAGAAATGCTAAAAAGGTTAGGGCTCTTTAACCTGGAAAAGAGACGGCTGAGGGGAGATATGATAGAAGTCTATAGATTAATGAACGGAGTGGAACGGGTAAACGTAGATCGATTGTTTACCTTATCAGAATATAGAAAGACTAGGGGACATGCAATGAAGCTACAGGGTAAACTATTTAAGACTAATAAAAGAAAATATTTTTTCAATCAACGTGTAATCAAACTCTGGAATTTGTTACCGGAGGATGTAGTAAAGGCTGTTAGTGTAGCTGGGTTTAAAAAAGGTTTGGACAAGTTCCTGGAGGAAAGGTCCATAAACCATTATTAAGAAGGGACCGAGGATATCAATGCTTGACCCAGTACAAGCATTGTGAAACCTGTGTCTTTTGGGGAAACTGCTAGGTACGTATGACCTAGATTGGCCACTGTTGGAAACAGGATACTGGGCTTGATAGACCTTGGTCTGACCCAGTATGGCATATCTTATGTTCTTATGTTCACTACGTATTGGTTGGTTGAACTGCCTTATCTGTTATTGTATATTGCACCCTCCACAAGCTGCTGTTTTGGGCACTAAAGTGCACAACCTTTCCCACCACCGAGGGTAGACATTTATATTTAATATAATAAATTGTTATTTTAAATTTGGCTACAAATATGCTGCTGCTAGCACATGCGTTTTCTGCACATGTGTCAGGCATCCGCCACACAGTGCAGACGTTTTGGGGGTCATTCAGTAGAGCAAATAGCAGGAATGGATGTCTGGATTGCACATCCATCCCTGCTATTTGCTCCCCTGCCGCCCCAGCTACTGACTCCCCGTACGAACAGCTCGTTTGTATGGGGAGGCTTAGACGGGGACAGGAACGGGCGTTTCTGAGGCAGAGCGAGGGTAGGGCTTGGGCGGGCTGCAATATCTGACATACAGGGCCAATTCTGAGGTCGGCCCTGTACGTTCGGGGCCATGAACATGGACAGGGGACCACAGAGGAATAAGTCCGCCTGGATGTCAGGGGATCATGCCGCCAGGCCTCACCACAAAGGAAGGGGGGTGCAGGAAGATCCCCACAGCCGGACTCTGGTCATATGAGGCAGGATTGAGGATCCGGCTGCAGGGAAAGCTTAGTTAAGAACATAAGATATGCCATACTGGGTCAGACCAAGGTCCATCAAGCCCAGTATCCTGTTTCCAACAGTGACCAATATAGGTCATACGTACCTAGCAGTTTCCCCAAAAGACACAGGTTCCACAATGCTAGTATTGGGTCAAGCAGTGATATCCTGGGTCCCTTTTTAATAATGGTTTATGGACCTTTCCTCCAGGAATAATGGTTTATGGACCTTTCCTCCAGGAACTTGTTCAAACCTTTTTTAAACCCAGCTACATTAACAGCTTTTACTACATCCTCCAGTAACAAATTCCAGAGTTTGATTACACGATGATTGAAAAAAATATTCTGATAATGTAAAGAATCTATCTACGTTTACCCGTTCCAATCCGTTCATTAATTTATAGACTTCTATCATATCTCCCTTCAGCTGTCTCTTTTCCAGGTTGAAGAGCCCTAACCTTTTTAGCCTTTCTTCATAGGAGTATCCTTCCATCCCCTTTACCATTTTGGTGGCTCTTCTCTGAACCTTTTCTAATATCGCTATATCCTTTTTAAGATACGGCGACCAGAATTGCACATAATATTCAAGGTGCGGTCGCACCATGGAACGATATAGAGGCATTATAATATCTTTTGTTTTATTACACAGGTACACTACCAAAAAACTGCCTCCAGTTTCGCAACTGATTCCTATAGATTTTGGGGTGCTGAATCCAGGAAAAATAGCCAAAATGTTCCATCACGTCACGTTTTCTTGCAAAATTAGATTTCCTTATCGCTTCTCCGGGCCAGTCCAGGGAAAGGTAGGGTTGTCAATCCCCCATAGCAACTGAGGACTGAAGACTTCAAATTTTTCCTGAGAGGTGAAGCCACTCCCCCTGAGGGTAATCCAGCAGTCTATCAGTCCTCAGCAGCTAAGGAGGATCGAATCCCTCTTTCTCCCTCATTCACAAATTTTTACTTGCATTGCTTTCTTGTTTTTAAGTTTATTATTCTGGCTCTAGCAGGGCTGATTATTTCTATAGTCGAGGTAGTTTTTGGGGACGCTGTGCCTTTAAAGCAATTTGAGACAGACAGACTGCCATACTGAACGGTTTGAGGTAGAGCCTGCCTCGGTCACCGTCTCTGTCTATCACATCAGAGTGAGCCTGGGGGCCCCGGGTCTATCCTCTGCACTATTCCTTACCGGGCTGTGAAGTCCCGCTAGCAGCGGGACTATTTCCAGCGGCATTGCCTTTTCTTTCGGCGATTGCGGTGAGTCTTTCTGTGACTTTTATTTTTTAGCGGGTGCCTTCGCGTCGCAGCGCTCGGCTCTAGTTCCGGTTTGCTTTTTTCTCCGTCGGGGGTTTTTTCCTTCCAAACCGGTCGCGGTGTTCCGCTTCGCAGAGACACGCTTTTATACTTATGGCAGACAAGCCGGCACAAAAAGTTGATGAGCCATCTTTGCCCGCGGAAAAGGCGGGAAAGACGGCCATTTTAGCGCCCTCAGTCAATTCTTCGGCAGAGCAGTCCTGGCCTCATAAAACGCGAACTTCTAAAGACAATATTTCTCTCAAACAACCTTTACCATCAGTTGGTGCAGCGCAGGAGAGCATGGACTCCTTTTTTTCGCCAGAGTTTATCTTGGCGATGCACAAGGCCTTTTTACTTCGCTCTTCTCAGCCTGACCTTCTTTCAGAGGGTCTGCGTGCTGAGCCTGTTTCTTTTAATGAGCAATTGCCAGAGGATCCTGGTGAGGGGTCTTCGCAGGCTGCTAATGTGGTTAAGGGACCTGCAGATCCTTTTTTGTCTCTGCCCTCGGTTCTTCTAGGTCCAGAGGACTCTCAAGTATTGGCTGACCCAGGTTGGGATCAGGAGGCAGAGGACTTAGAAGAAGGAGAGATTGCTCCCGGGGAAGATCCCAATATTTTTAGGGTCTTCCGAAAAGAAGAGCTTTCAGCATGTATTTCGCAATCTTTAGCGGCATTGCATTTGATTCTTCCTTCTGCCTCACAGGAGCCTTTGGAGGATCCTTTATTGCAAGGCTTTAAGGCTGAGCAACGCTGTTTTCCCCTCCACCAAATCATCAAGCAGATGATTGAATCGAAATGGGAATGTCCTGAAGCTACGTTGCGTGGCAGCCGCGCTTTAGCGCGCTTGTATCCCCTTCCGCAAGACGAAAAGGAGTTGTTGCGCATGCCAAAGGTTGATGCCATTATATCGGCTGTGACTGAGAAGACTACCATTCCTGTGGAAGGAGCGGCAGCTCTTAAGGACCTGCAGGATAGGAAGTTAGAAATTCTTCTCAAGCAGGCTTTTGATTCTTCGGCCTTGGCTCTACAGGCGGCTGTTTGTGGAGCGTATGTCTCTCGGGCGTCCATTAGATGGTTGCAGGGAGACTCTTCTGGGGAGTCTTCTTTGGAACCTGCGGATTCGGCTAAATTGGAGTCCGCTGCGGCTTATATGGTGGATGCTTTTTATGATTTGTTGCGTATTGCTGCTAAAACTATGGCCTCGCTAGTGGCGGCGAGGCGTTTTCTCTGGTTGCGCAACTGGTCGGCCGATGTATCCTCAAAATTGCGTCTCAGTAAGTTGCCATATAAAGGGAAATTGCTTTTCGGTGAGGCGTTGGAAAAGATTGTGAAGGATTTGGGCGACTCCAAAGGGGGTCGGTTGCCGGAGGATAAGCCTAAGCCGGCAAGAGGTGCGCCGGGTTTTCGGGGTTCTGGTCGTGACTCCCGTAGATTCCGGGGGGCACGCTTTGCTCCCTATTCCAGGGGTCGTTCTAGTTTTCGGGGACATTCCTTTCGAGGTGCCAGAGGTTTTGCCAGGTCCTACTTTGGTGGTTCCCAACCGTCTGTTAAGAAACCACAATGAAGGTCGGATGGTCCAGGCCGTAGTTCCTGTGGGCGGACGCCTACAGAGTTTTTTGGCGGCCTGGACCACCGTCACATCCGACAAATGGGTGTTAGAGATAATACAGAAGGGGTATGCTCTCGACTTTGCCTGTCCCTTGGAACCGGCTTTTGTCATGTCTCCCTATCCGGCCGGTCTCAAGAGACAGGCTATTGCGGACACTCTCTATCGCCTTCTGCAGCTCAAGGCGATCATTCCCGTGCATCTAGGCCAATACGGTTGCGGTCGATACTCGATCTATTTTGTGGTCCCCAAAAAGGAAGATTCTTTTCGTCCCGTGCTAGATCTCAAAGGAGTAAACCGTACCTTACGGGTACCTCACTTTCGCATGGAGACACTGCGTACAGTAATTCGAGCGGTACATCCGGAGGAATTTCTCTCCTCCATCGATCTCACAGAAGCCTACCTTCATATTCCAATCAGGCCTTCTCACCAGAAGTATCTCCGTTTTGCGCTTCCGACGGGACATTTCCAGTTTCGGGCGCTGCCCTTCGGTCTCGCTACGGCTCCGCGAACGTTCACAAAGTTAATGGTAGTGGTGGCGGCGGCACTACGAAAAGAAGGTGTCAGAGTGCATCCTTATCTCGACGATTGGTTGATCAGGGCCGTGTCTCGATCAGCGGCGCTGACAGCCACCGCACGGGTGGCACAGCTTCTCGAGCAGCTCGGTTGGGTAATCAATAGAGCCAAGAGTCACCTAGAGCCGACACAACACCTAACTTATCTGGGGGCGGTCTTCGACACAGAGCGCGGACAGGTCTCGTTACCCGAGGTTTGAGTCGAGAAGCTTTTGCGCCAACTGCAAGCCTTTCTGCGGCTCACAGCTCCGTCGGCGTGGACCTATTTGCAGCTTTTAGGGTCCATGGCGGCAGCGCTCGATCTCGTTCCGTGGGCCAAGGCTCACATGCGGCCTTTGCAACAAGCTTTGCTTTCCCGTTGGTCGCCCCAGCTCCACCCACTCTCGCAACGCCTGCCCTGTCCCGACAGGGTGAGGCGCAGTCTCGACTGGTGGTTAGTGCGGGATCATCTTACAGCGGGTGTTCCCTTGCAGGAACCAGCGTGGGTGTTAGTCACCACGGACGCCAGTCTCTCCGGCTGGGGAGCTCATTGTCAGTCTCACATGACTCAAGGTTCTTGGTCGACAACGGAAGCTTCGTAGTCGATCAACCGCCTCGAACTTCGCGCGGTGCGTCTTGCTCTTCTACACTTTGCACCGTTCGTCAAGGGCACGGCAGTCAAGATTTTCTCCGACAATGCTGTGACGGTCGCATATATCAATCGGCAAGGGGGAACCAAGATTCCTTCTCTTCTCTCCGAAAGTCAGGATTTGATGACTTGGGCAGAGGACAATCTTCTGGCGATTTCGGCGGCACATGTAGCGGGCAAAGAGAATGTGCAGGCCGATTATCTCAGCCGCCATATTCTCGATCCAGGGGAATGGGAATTGAACGCGGCAGTTTTTCACGATCTGACGTTGCGTTGGGGACAACCGATCATGGATCTTATGGCGACCTGCGCAAATGCCAAAGCCAACCGTTTATTCAGCAGGCGCAGGGAACGCATGTCCGAAGGTCTCGATGCTCTAGTGCAGCCCTGGCCTCAGGACTCTCTACTGTACATTTTCCCGCCTTGGCCTATGTTGAGTCGAGTTATTCAGCGCATATCACGGCACCGGGGAAGGGTGATTCTCATCGCTCCGGATTGGCCGCGACGTCCTTGGTATGCCGATCTGATTCGACTCCTGGCAGCTCAGCCCTGGCCTCTGCCAGTCCGCGTCAATCTGTTACATCAGGGACCGATTCTCATGCCTCGAGTGGATCGCTTCTTGCTTACGGCTTGGCTCTTGAAAGGGCTCGCCTAGAACGCAAGGGCTATGCCCGTTCCGTGGTAGATACTTTACTTCAGTCTAAGCGATCGGGAACTTCTTTGGCCTATGTGCGCATCTGGCGTCTTTTTGAAACTTGGTGTAGTCAGCGCAATATTGCTCCCATGTCATCTACCTTACCTCAACTGCTTCTCTTTCTCCAGCATGGCTTGGACAAAGGGTTGGCGCTTAGTACCCTGAAGGTACATCTAGCGGCGCTCGCTAGTTTTTGGGGATCGGTGCAGCGACGCCGTCTTTCGGCGCATCTCGATATACGTCGCTTTCTACGAGCAGCAAAGATTCTCCGCCCTCCATTGCGGTCCGTTGTTCCTCCTTGGGATTTAAATATTGTCTTAGAAGCGTTTTCCCAATCTCCTTTATCTTCCCTGTGCTCTCGGAACCTCAGGGAGTGTTCCTGGAAAACGGCTTTTCTGGTAGCATTGTGTTCGGCGCGGCATATTTCGGATTTGCAGGCCTTGTCTTTCCGGGAACCTTATCTTCAATTTCTTCCAGAGCGAGTTTTACTGCGGACGGTTCCTTCTTTTTTGCCAAAGGTCCTTTCGGTTTTTCATATTAACCAATCTGTAGCATTGTCAGTTTTTTCTAATTTATCCAATTCTCCTATGGACCGGGCACTCAAGTATTTGGATCTGGAACGAGTCTTGAAGACATACCTTAGGGTATCGGAACCCTTTCGTAAGACGGACAGGCTCTTTGTTCAGTATGCGGGTCCTCGCAAGGGTCAGGCGGCGTCTAAGTCCACCATTGCTTGTTGGGTTCGCAGCGCTATTACGTCAGCTTACGCTGCTCAAAATATATTGTTGCCCGATGGTTTGCGGGCTCATTCTACTCGAGCTCTGTCGACTTCCTGGGCAGAGTATGCCTTTGTCCCTCCAGTGGATATCTGCAGAGCGGCGACGTGGTCTTCCTTACATACTTTTACGAAACATTACCGGTTGGATGTTCACGCCAGAGACGATGCGAAAGTGGGGGCCTCAGCTCTTATCGCGGGTCTGGCGGGTCCCTCCCGGATTTAGGTACTGCTTTGGTACTGCCCTACCTTTCCCTGGACTGGCCCGGAGAAGCGATAAGGAAGATGAAATTAGACCTTACCTGCTAATTGTCTTTCCTTGAGCTTTCTCCGGGCCAGTCCAGGGTCCCACCCATTCGCTTTCTGAGCGGTTTATTTTTTTGCATGACCATAAGAATTCCACCTTTTCGGCATGGTCATCTGTGGGAGAATGATTTAGGGCTTTGCAGGTTCACTCAGTGCTCCTCTATTCTGTATATTGGTATCCATTTGAATTTGTATAATTAAAAAAAAAAAAAAAAAAAATCGTAATAGTAATGATAATCACATTTGCTAGTTTCTAAGTTTTGACGGACTATAGAATATATTCAGTGTTCAAGGGTTAATCTGCTATGTGTCAGTTTTTTTCGTTTTAGTTGCTTTGTCAGAAGTAGACTGCTGGATTACCCTCAGGGGGAGTGGCTTCACCTCTCAGGAAAAATTTGAAGTCTTCAGTCCTCAGTTGCTATGGGGGATTGACAACCCTACCTTTCCCTGGACTGGCCCGGAGAAAGCTCAAGGAAAGACAATTAGCAGGTAAGGTCTAATTTCATCTTCTTACCCATATAAGGAATGTTCACATAATTTCTTTTTAGCCGACTGCAGTTTATTTTCTTGGCCCAAAATAGAGGTTGTAATGGTTAACTAACTAGAAACACTCCCTCATGATATTTTAGAGTGTTTTGTATTCATTTTATACATTAACAGGACAATTGGGAGGCGGGGGGCTAAATCCAGTACTCGCGCTGGCGCATGTTCTTTCCTGTTCGCCTCGCCTCGTTCGCTCGCTCAAACACGGTGGTTGCGACATGAACGTTCCTGTCAAATTTCAGTTTCTTGCAAGTTCATTATTACCTTTTGTTTGCTCAGTCGTAATCCAGCTTTATTCCGAAGTGGTTCACTACAGTTGTAGTTTGCAGTGCTGTGTATTTGTGATGGCTCACAGAGCCAGAGGTTGCGTCAACTCTCCGGACAGTTTTTGTTTTATTTGTGGGGAATATACCGTGAAAAAGCGGCAGAGGAACATTTCTGCATTTATTAAAAAAGTATATTTCGCCTATTTTGGTTTGAAGTTAGGCAATCAAGACAAACCGTGGGCTCCTCACAAAGTGTGCAAGACATGTGAGGAAGATCTACGCTTATGGATGAAAGGTAAAAAACAAGCATTTCGTTTCGGAATACCTATGATGTGGCGTGAACAAAGAGACCACAGCAGTGACTGCTATTTTTGCTCTTGCATTGTGAAGGGATACAACTTAAAAAATAAGAACGTAATAAGTTACCCCAACCTTCCCTCAGCAATTAGGCCTATGCCTCATAGCAACGAAGTACCTGTGCCTGAACCACCAAAATCTTTGGATCATATTTGTGTGGACGGTTCTGATCTTGATGAGACTCATCAGATGGCTTTTCCCGATGAGTCCAGTACTTCCGAGTTTGAAACTGAACCAGATCCGAAACCTGAACTTTTCTCTCAAGCTGAATTGAATGATTTAGTCCGGGATTTAGGACTCCCAAAAGATGCTGCCCAACTGCTAGGTTCTCGGCTTAAACAGAAAAATCTATTGTCACCAGGAACAACTTTTTATTGGTACCACAACCGCGAGACACAATTTTTGAAGTATTTCAGCAAAGAGGAAGATTTGGTATTTTGCAACGATATATACGGAGTGATGGAAAAGTTTAAACTCAAGTATGATCCTGCTGAATGGCGGCTGTTCATTGATTCGTCAAAAGACAGCATAAAAGGTGTTCTTCTTCATAATGGCAACACATTCGCTTCAGTTCCTATTGCTCACTCTGTTATTCTCCAAGAAAAATACGAGAATTTGGCCCTGATTCTTCAGAAGATTCGTTATGATGAGCATAAGTGGATGATTTTGTGGAGACTTTAAGATTCTATCCATGCTATTAGGGCAGCAATCCGGTTTCACCAAATATCCCTGCTTCCTTTGCTTGTGGGATAGCCGGGCCCGCGACCTACACTGGGGGAAAAAAGACTGGCCAATTCGGGAGTATTTGAGACCCGGTGAGAAAAATGTTCTTCATGAGAGCTTGGTACCTCGTGATAAAATTCTATTACCACCTCTCCACATTAAGTTGGGTCTCATTAAGCAATTCATCAAGTCCCTTCTAAAAGATGGTGAGTGCTTTCGGTACCTTTGCTCAAAGTTCCCCCGACTTTCTGAAGCAAAGCTAAAGGAAGGAGTGTTTGTTGGCCCTGATATAAGGAAACTCATTTCAGATGGAGCATTCGCTGAAACGATGTCTGAGAAGGAAAGAGAAGCCTGGGATTCCTTCAAGGATGTTGTTCTCAAATTCTTGGGGAACAGGCGGGATGATAACTATAAGGATATTGTTGCCAGGATGCTCAATGCCTTCAAAGAACAAGGCTGTAACATGAGCCTGAAAGTCCATTTCTTGCACTCCCATGTGAACTACTTTCCCGAAAACCTGGGGGCGTACAGTGAAGAACAAGGTGAAAGGTTTCACCAGGACATCAAGGACGCAGAGAGAAGGTACCAAGGAAGATGGAACACCACTATGATGGCTGATTTCTGCTGGTTGCTGCTGCGGGAAACCCCAGATGAAAAATACGCCAAGCAGCGCACCAAGAGAAGCATTCGGGGGAAGAAAAAACAGGCCCACCAGGAGATTGATTGACCCAAGAATGACTTTAAAATCTAAACTGTGTTGACAAATATCGTGTTTTTACTAAACTTTGAAATAAAAATTTGCTAGTTATTACCACAGTGTCGGATCTCATTTATTAAAATTTTATTTTCACACCATCGGGTGTTTGTCTTCATGTATTGCAATGGTGTGGTTTGCGTTTTCTATTCTTACATACATACCTGTACAACATTTTTTCCACATTTCTTTGCTTTGCTTTGTGTCTAACCTCGCTCTTATATGCTCAATGTTTGTGCACATGTATGTGGCTGTTTTAAGTGCAGACAATTTTGCTACCATCACAGTGTGTTTTGTTGACATTACTCTATTCTTATGTGCTGCCTTGTTACAATTTTCTTTATTCTTATTTGAATAACTACTAAACAATTAGTATAAAGAATTCATCCAAGAAACTTTTATCTCGATCGCACTCAATCTGAAACGTTCACCTCAAACTGCTAACCCAATGTAGCAAAAAATCTGTACGTGATGGAGCAAATTGGTTACCAGATTTGGATTCAGCGCACCAAAAAACGTAAAAATCAATCGAAACATTAGAGGTAGTTTAAAAAAAATTTTTTTAGTGTACCCGTGTTATCAATTCCTTTCCTTATGATACCTAGCATTCTATTTGCTCTCTTCGCTGCCGCTGCACACTGGGCCGAGGGTTTTAACATGCTATCCACAATGACGCCTAAATCTTTTTCCTGGGTGGTAGTTCCTAATGTGGAACCTTGCATTGTGTAGCCATAGTTTGGGTTGTTCTTCCCTAGTTGCATAACTTTGCAGTTGTCCACATTAAATTTCATCTGCCATTTTAATGCCCAGTCTTCCAATTTATCAAGATCCTCTTGCAAATTTCCACAATCCTCATGGTTTTTAACAACTTTAAATAGTTTTGTGTCATCTGCAAATTTAATAACCTCACTCGTTATTCCCTTTTCCAGGTCATTTATGAATATGTCAAAAAACAGCGGACCCAGCACATATCCCTGGGGTACACCACTATTCACCTTTCTCCATTGTGAAAACTATAACAGGTGATCTCCGGGAACAGCAGGAATTTATTCTTCACATATGGGTGACGTCGGTTTCGATGGAACCCGTGCTCCAGCATCCAATAGGAAAGCTTTTCGGAGCATCCATCTGTGCCTGTGCTGCTGCCTTCTTGCCTTTGTAACTCTCCCTCCTCAGTTGAGTTTGTAGCTGAGATAAAAAAGAGAGAAGAGAGAGAGAGAAACCCTACAACTCCCAGGGGAGGAGGGTGGGTTGTGAAGAGTAAATTCCTGCTGTTCCTAGAGATCAGCTGTTACAGGTGAGTAACTATGCCATCTCCAGGAACAAGCAGGAATGTAGTCTTTACATATGGAACTCCCAGATGCCAGAGAAATTCCTCCAGAATTATTAGATTTGCTTCAGAGCAGGCCTCAAGAGGGCATGTATCCTCCATGGATGTCTGGCATCAAACAAATTCTGGGACTGAGGGTAGGCGTTGCCCTAAGTCTGAAAGAGGTGTTGGAGTACAGCCTGACCAAACATGACATCCCAATGGGAGTCCTTTTGAAGGCAGTAATGAGCCGCAGTGGTATGTACTGAAGACGATGCAGCTGCTTTGCAAATTTCATCAATGGCAACAGAATGTAGGTTTGCCATGGATGCCGCAATGGCATGAATGTTATGGGCAATGACATGACCTTCAAGGGATAGTCCTGCCTTATCATAAGTAAACGAAAGTGTACATTTGGATACTGGCAACCTCAAGTGACTAAGATCAAAGGAGATAAATAGCTGAGAGCCTTTATGGTGCTCAGCAGTCCTTTGAAGAAAGAAGGCTAAGACCCGTTTACAATAAAGGATATGGAGGGCTGCCTTTGCCTTAGAGGAATGCGGTCTAGGGAAAAAGACAGACTGGTAAACAGATTGATTGAAATGGAAAGGAGATATCACCTTTGGCATGAAATAGGGGTAAGTCCTAAGGACCATCTTATCATGGTGGAACCGGGTATAAGGTAGGTCTGCCACCATCGCCTGAAGTTCACTGATATGTCTAGCTAAAGTGAGAGCAATAAGGAAGAGAAACTTCAGTGAGGTTGTGGTTAAAGGTTCAAAAGGTGGCTTAAGGAGCTGTCCTAAGATGACATTAAGTTCCCATGCCACTGATTATGGCCTGAAGGGAGGCTTGGTCAATAAGAGCCCTCTCATGAAACGCATCACAAGCGGTTGTGAGGAGATAGGTTGCCCATTCAAGGGATGGTGAGAAGCAGCAATCGCACCGAGATGAACTTTTGCCAGGTTTGTTTTGAGACCAGAGGATGAAAGATGGAAAAGATACTGAAGGAGAGCTTCCACAGGAGCTGAGAAGGGATTAAGATTATTCTGGGAATACCAAGTGGAGAATATATGCCACTTGAAGTCATAGGAATGTCTGGTGGACAGTTTTCTTGAGGCTAGCAAGATTTGCTTTACTTCCAAAGGAAGGTTAAGATCTTGAAACACTACACTCTCAGCAGCCATGCCATGAGATGGAGAGACTGCGGATTGGGATGGAGTAGCGTCCCTTCTTCCTGAGAGAGGAAATAGAGAGCTGACCCGAGACTCAGGGGGCAAGTCTGGGACGTAGTAGGAGAGGAAACCATGGTTGATGTGGCCAGCATGGGGCTATGAGGATCATGTGGCCCCTGTCTGCTTGGAGTTTGAAAAGCGTTTTGGAAATCAGGGGTATGGGAGGAAAGGCATACAGGAAATCCTGACCCCAGTGAAGGTGGAAAGCATCCATTTGTTGGAGACTGGACATCAGGGTTCTGGTACAAAAACAAGATAGTTTGGCATTTTACAGAGTGGCAAAAAGGTCTGTCTCCAGAGTTCCCCAAGTCCGAAAGATGTAGGAAATTGTTTCCTGATGGAGTGACCATTCGTGCGGAAGCAGGATCTGACTCAATCTGTCTGCTAAGACATTTTGCTGTCCTGGCAGATACACCGCTTGGAGGTGTATTTGATGAGCAATAGCAAAGGACCAAAGATGGAGAGCCTCCCTGCAAAGGGCCCAAGAGCCTGTTCCCCCCTACTTGTTTAGGTAGAACATAGTTACTTGATTGTCCGTCTGGACAAGAATTCTGTGGTCTTGTAATTGTGGTTGAAACGCTTTGAGGGCATTGAAGATAGCACGAAGCTCCAGTAAATTTATCTGGAGCTGTGACTCCTGCTCCGTCCAGTGGCCCTAAGTGGAGCAGGAGTTCAAGTAGGCACCCCAGCCCAGTTTTGAGGCATCTGTCATCAGGATGCATTGATGTGGAGGCATCTGAAAAGGTGATCCTACGAGAATGTTTTCTGGGATAGACCACCACAGAAGGGAGTCAATGAGACTGTGACTTGGATCTGGTCCTTGAGGGCCCCGGAGATTTGCTTCCACTGGGAGGCAAGAGTCCATTGAGCTGTCCGCATGTGCAGACGGGCATAAGGGACTAGCATGCACTATGATGGCCATATGGCCTAGAAGTTGGAGCATCTCCCTGGCCAAGAGATTGTTTCTGAGCCTTGCTTGAGATGCAAGCTGACTAGTTAAGTACAGTGGTCCTGGGGCAGAAATGCTCTTGTCCGGCAAGTATCTAGAAGAGCGCATATGAATTTTAGTGTCTGAGTAGGAACTAGATGGGATTTTGGAAGATTTATCACAAATCCCAGATTCTGCAGTACTTGCATTGTACAAAGGAGGAGTAGATGAACCTCCTGTGAAGTGGGCGCCTTTATAAGCCAATCGTCTAAGTAGGGGAAGATGAATATTCCAAGAGTCCTTAGATATGCGGCTATGACTGCCATACACTTTGTGAAGACTCTTGGGGCAGAGGCAAGCCATAAAGGAAGGACTATGTATAGGTAGTGATTTCTTTGGAAGATGAAGCGTATATACCTCCAGTGTTCTGGATAAATGAGGATGTGAGTATACGCTTCTTTGAGATCTAGAGAACAGAGCCAGTCCTGACTCTGGAAATAAGATAGAAAGGTTCCTAGTGAGACCAGTTTGAATTTCTCTTGGACTAGATTGTTGATCCAAGTAGGTTAAAATTGTCAACTATTTCAATTTCTTCTCCATCAATGATGAACTTACCGATTTTGCCAATTGTCAGGATCTTTGTCGTCTTAACGTTAAGGTGCAGGCCCGTTTTAAGACTATATTCCTTGATCTTGAGAAGCAAATGTTTAAATACTTTCACGGCATAAATGCACAGGAGGAGAGTCTCTTTCGATTGAAAGCAAGCTCTGCTATGAGTAGACATAGGATGATGGTGAAAGGGGATGGACTCGGGAGTAATATGCGGAAATTTTTCTTTACGGATAGAGTGGTAGATGCGTGGAATAGTCTCCCAGTGGAGGTGGTAGAAAAAAAGCATGGGACAAACACAGAGGATCTCTAAAGGTAAAAAGGGGGCTATTGTAGTTGATATGGAAGGGCAGACTAGATAGGCCATTGGTCTTTTTCTGTCGTCATGTTTCTATGTTTCTGCATTTCTAATCTGTACACAGGCACGACTCTCATCACTTTTAGTTTTCTGTCTACCTCCCAAATGTCCACCCCTTCACTTTTACAAATAACTCAGCACCCCGATATGAGCTCCCCGGCTCTACAGAGGCTCAAATTAGTGGATCACAGGCATTTGCAAACTGAACTGAGTGTGATCCAGCAAAGCTATTCCCTTCTGTTTCTTTCTACAGGCTGCTTCTTGATTATAGCCCCACCCAGAGATGAGATGTTTATACTAATGGATTTCCCCTCTGTGAATAGCCTTCTGAGAGGAACCAAACCCAAAATGAGCATTACAGTCGTGCACCCAACTCCCTTTAACTAGGAACCAATGAATACCCAAAAGCTTTACTCAAGAATTATGAAAAGATAATCACATCAGATGCAAAACACTGGAATTTTGCATAAAGGCAGCAACACAAGTATGTTATGGAGTAAATGTTAGATACCTTAGCATCATTTGCATATATAAATAGTGGACTTATTTATTTAAAATCATTTATACATAGAATTGGTTGATTATTAGAAACTGCACTACTTATACAGTACATATAGACAAGTCTGCAGGGTTTAAAAGGAGGTATGGTTCAGGCATGATTTGGGCAGTATTTCAAAGTATTCCATATTTCAGAATGGCAATATATGTATAACTTGGAAAATTTCCTTTTTAGCACTTATACCTACTCCAAGTTATGCATAATCCCCAGCTATTGTTTTAGGCCTGTGGTTCAGAGGAGCGCTTTATAATGGAGCTGTGCTTATTTCCCTGAGTGGCAAATCTACTTTCACCAGGAGAAAAGTTTGACTTTTTTGAAGGAAGGCTGTGAAGTAGTGGCAGTTGTACATAAACTCTGGTGAAATCTGACACATGCACATACAAGAAACACTAAATATTTGAACACGTCACAGCAATTTATAAAATCTTGGTATATGTGTGTATGTAGCGCTGCATATATGTGCATACACCCCATGATACTGCTCCTTTTTGTGCATACATTTATAAAATTATTTGTTCTACTATGCATGGTGACACATATGTATATCTACATGGTGCTATACGTATTTTATAAATGACTTGATGCTTTCTAAGCCTTTTATAAAAACATGTGCCTAATTTTACATAGGTAGACCTATAGTAAACATTCATTTAGCTGCTTCCCTGGCTTGCACAAAGCCATTTTGCTTATGTTTTTAAAGCAGGTGCAAGAGAACAGTAAAGATTAAGCAAGAAAAAAAATCACATAGTAAAGATTAGGAAGTTTGCAGCAGTCCTGAGTTAGTAGTGACAAACAAACCTTTTAAAATTTGCTTTTGCAATCTTGGGGTTGATAATATCCCTCTCAGTTGATCCTTGGAACCAAAACGCTGTTTTTAGCTTTTGTTTTTTATGCATAGTTAAAACATGGCTGATTGGGCTCCTCAGTAAGTGCACAGCCCGTCAGTAGTACAAAGAGAAATGTTGGCTAAGAAGTGTTGTTTGCAAGTGCAGTCTTTGGTAGATGCCAACAATATAATTACAGCGTTGACTTTGAGAGGTAATGTGCTTTCTCGAAAGTACAGTAAGAATGGCAAAATGATGTGTAATTTTAGACTCATCCCCTCCTGACTTTTGGATCATAGCCCCTTTGGGGCTCTCAACAGATTTCCACTCTGCAACAGAGCTAGCAGCCAGCTGGGAGAGAGGAAGTGTGTGTGGGGGAGGGGGGAGTGGGGTGGGGGGGAGGCCGGGGGTCGTCGACCCTTCGCCAGCCATTTCAGATGTTTTTTTTTTTCTAAATTCTGATGATTCAGTCTTCTCTTTTCTTATCAGCAGTGCTTACAGCCTGTCCATCCTTTTGTCTAAAGAAGAACAGGGCTTCTTCAAGAGAGATTTGTCTCCTCTTCCCTAGATCCTGGGAGTCAGCTGTTTCACCCCTCCCCCCCACCACACACCCCACCCCATAGTTGGTTTAAAACAAAGATGGAGTGAAAGAGTAACAAATGGTTAGAGTAGCAGGTTGCAAAGTGTGGAAGCCAACGTTCATATCTCAGTGCTGTACCATGTGGTCTTGGAAAGATTGCAACCTCTTGTTGCCTCAAGAGCATGCTTACATTCCCGCCCTCTGGGGACAGACATGCAATTGCTGTACCTGAATATAATTCCCCTTGTGCACCTACTGAAAAGAGCATGAGATAAACCCCTTCCCTTCCTTTCCAGCTTTTGATTGGCTAAGTTTCTCTTTGTGCTTCAAGTGACTCAAAGTCAGCTGCTAAATGGCAGAGTGCAATCCCAAAAGGCAGGGGCAACCAGATGCAGCAGTTTGTCGCAGCTCTGTAAGAGGGGCGATTTCATAACAAGTCATCTATGTATGAAAGCCATGTAGATGCCTATTTTATAAAAAAAAAAACATTAGTACCTATAGGGCTCTTTTACTAAAGTGCTTAACGTGTTTAGCACAAAACCTAACATGTGTTAAGTGCAAAGCTTCTGTGGTAACTGTCGGGAGTGTGACTAGCATGTTCCATGCAGTTAACACATAACCTGATATATAGCACCACAGGCACACCTAACTCCACCTACTGAGATGGCATTAGGTGTAATTGCACTAATAGCAAACTTGGCAGCACAGAATACGTCTCTTCTTGCTGTCTGCAGTGTGCTTATCATGCCCATCTCCACCCCTTAAGTACACGTCTGGATGGCAGAATGAGCTCTCGGTAACTCTCATGCCCCCGTGGTAACAGTTACCACAGGCCTGACCACGCAGTTGATGCATGCAAAAAAGTGTGTTACTTGCTTAGCGCTCTTTAGTAAAAGGGCCCCTACTGTATATACAAGGCTAAATATATGAAATTAAGTCTATAAACCACCACCCAGGAAAAAGATTTAGGTGTCATCGCGGATAACATGTTAAAACCCTCCGCCCAGTGTGCAGCGGCGGCCAAGAGAGCAAATAGAATGCTAGGAATCATAAGGAAAGGAATGGAAAATAAAACAAAGGATATTATAATGCCTCTGTATCATTCCATGGTGCAACCGTACCTTGAATATTGTGTGCAATTCTGGTCGCCGTATCTTAAAAAAGATATAGCGTTATTAGAAAAGGTACAGAGAAGAGCCACCAAAATGGTAAAGGGGATGGAAGGATACTCCTATGAAGAGATGCTAAAAAGGTTAGGGCTCTTCAACCTGGAAAAGAGGGGAGATATGATAGAGGTCTTTAAATTAATGAATGGAATGGAACAGGTAAACGTCGTTCAATTGTTTACATCATCAGAATATAAAAAGACTAGGGGACATGCAATGAAGCTACAGGGTGACCTATTTAAGACTAATAAGAGAAAATATTTTTCACTCAATGTGTAATCAAACTCTGGAATTTGTTACTGGAGAATGTAGTAAAAGCTTTTAGTGTAGCTGGGTTTAAAAAAGGTTTGGACAAATTCCTGGAGGAAAGGTCCATAAACCATGATTAAAAAGGGACCCAGGATATCAATGCTTGACCCAATACAAGCATTGTGGAACCTGTGTCTTTTGGGAAAGTGCTAGGTATGTATGACCTAGATTGGCCACTGTTGGAAACAGGATACTGGGCTTGATGGACCTTGGTCTGACCCAGTATGGCATATCTTATGTTCTTATGTTATGTTCTAAACTACTGTATATACAAGCTGGAAGGTATACTATATACAAGCTGAAGGGTAGTTTTACATTAGAAGGGGAGATCAAAATAAACTATAGAATATGGTCAAATGAAAGCTGGAACAGATATGTCTTGATAGCCTTATGGAAAGTTGACAGGTCAGTGATAAGACACATATGAGTAGGGAGAGAGTTCCAGAGCAGAGGGGCAAAAATGGAGAAGGCTCTGTGTCTGGGAATTTGGGAGCTTTTACTAGCCATAGCTGGAATGGTAAAAGTGTTTGCCAGCATAGCTCCTTTGTATCGATCTTGAAAATAGTTTGTAATAGGGGTGGGCATTGATTACAAATTTTAATCACAATCAACATGCAATTAAAAATTTTAATTGCACAATTAATTGTGATTAATCGTAGTGAGTTTAAAAGGTCCTTCTCCCCCACAGACCAACATCCCACCAGTTCCCAGCATCTCTTCCTCTCCCCCTTCTTTCCCTCATGGGTCTAGAATCGCTTCCTCCTCCATTTTCCCCTTTGAGTCCAGCATCTCTTCCTCTCCTCCCATTTGTCCTGTGGGTCCAGCATCTTTTACGCCCCCTCCCCTAATGCTCCCTCTCATTGGCCCTGAACCTTCCCTCTGCCATATGCCAGGCCCCATGGGTAAGAGGAAGTTACCTCTGAGGGGGTGTGGTGTGGCATGGCAGAGGGAAGGCTTTGGAGCTGGCGAAAGGAAGCCTTAGTGATTTTCTGCAGTTGCTTGTGATGCTTCGTTTAAGGCAAGGATGCAAAAATGCTTCAGAGGAGGGAGGGGAAGAGATGCAGGATCCATGAGGGGAAAGGAGGGAAGAGGAAGTTGCAGGATCCATGAGGGGGAAAAGGGGGAAGAGGAAAATGTAGGATCCACGAGGGGGGAGGGGGGGGGGAGAGGAAGATGCAGGATCCACGAGGGGGAAGGGGGGGAGGGAAGAGGAAGATGCAGGACCCAAGAGAAGGAAAGGAGGAAGAGGAAGATGCAGGACCCACAAGAGGGAAGGGGGATAGAGGAAGAGATATATGATTCATGGGGGAGGGGGAGAGGGGAAGAGAGCATTGAATTCACTGGTGTAGTTTAAAAAAATTGTTAGGGACCATTTGAAAAGTTTATCATGTTATTAGCGCAATAAATGCCCACCCCTAATTTATAATCATTCACAAAAATAAGAAGGAAAAAAAAGAGTAGAGCTTATAACCATTGGAACTCATGCATAACAGGTGCCTTGCTCATCTAAAAAAACCCTCTTGATACAGTATATTCGTCAATGGTGCTGAAAAATAGTGTGCGAATTAATAAAAATATACATAAGAATGCTTAAGAAGCATAAATACTTCCCTTTGCTGATATCTCTCTCTTATAGCCTCAATGTCCACATTTATTCTCAAAAAGCATTCTTCTTATAAATAGGACAGCACAAAGCCCCCATGACCTTCAATGTAGCACAAGTTTTGCCATCCATGGCTTCTTCAGAGAGGTTCAGGGAATATATAGTTTAACTGCCCAAGTCTTCTCACTGAGTTAGCAGACACTCTTTCCTTTCTAGAACTGATTCTGCTGTTGCCTGCGGCTACTGGACTGACCTGGGGTACTGTGCTACTTTCCTGGACATGGTGAAGCTGAAGAGGAGAAGGGGAAATAGAAGGGGGGAGGGGAGGGAAGGAACGCTGGGATGGGAGATTCTGGACCATCAGAGGAGAGAGAAATGAGACATAAGAGAGATGCTGCACATGGGGGGGGGGGGAGGGAATAAGGAACAAAGGGAAGATGCTAGACATGGAGGGATAGGGACCCAGAGGACAGATGTTGGACACAGGGTGGATAGAAAAAGGACACAAAGAGGAGATGATGGACACGGGGAATAGGAACAAGGGAGGGGATGCTGGATACTGATGGGAGGAGGGGGAGGCTAGGGACAGGGATACAGTGGAAAGATGCTTCACAGACAGGGATAGGGACAGAAAGACAGTTTGTTTAGTCTTCATTTAAAACAACGTTTTAGTAATTTGTGTCTCTTTTCAGCATTTGTTCATATACATTTTAATTGCATGCTTTCAATGTGTGCTACAGCTTTTTTGCATGTTCAGATCGATATGTGCATTAATTTGTAGGCATATGTATGCAGAAGTGATCTACGTGTACTTTAAATTTTTAGGTTTCTGAAAAGCACATTCATAATGGGGGCAGAGTTATTGGAACGTTTTGCATTTTCGCAACTTAGCTCACACGTAGAAGCCACTAATGCCCTTCATCTTCGGCAAGCAGGATTCCGGCCAGGGCATAGTACAGAAACTGTCCTTCTGGCCCTCTTGAATGAAATCCATGTCGCCCACGACCGTGGAGATGTTACCCTCATTGTTTCTCTTGACCTTTCCGCAGCATTTGATTTAATTGACCATCAGGCTCTTCTTTCTCGCCTCTATGATATTGGGTTGCACGGTACAGTTTGGCAGTGGTTCTGCTCTTTTCTCACAGCCCGCTCTTTTACTGTCCATTCCAATAATCAGTCCTCCTCCTCTCTCCCTCTTGCAAGTGGAGTGCCCCAGGGCTCTGTCCTCTCCCCTTTGCTATTTAACATCTTCCTCTCTCCCCTGCCTCTCCTGATTCAACAGTATCCAGTTTCCTCTTACATCTATGCTGATGATATTGTCCTCCTTTTTCACACCTTGTCAGTAAACTTGAATATCTCACAGCTTAACTGTTGCCTCTCTCACATTGCCTCCTGGCTCTCTCTGAATTATCTTTATTTGAATCCCTCCAAATCCACAGCTATGTGGGTCTCCTGGAGCAGCACTTGCCCAACCATTGCACCTCAGATTGACCTCATTCCCATCCCCCTCACCTCTTCCTTTCATTACTTGGGGGTAATCTTGGATTCTTCTCTCTTCTTTCATAACCACATATCCACCCTTACTCATCGTTCCTTTGAAGCTCTGCGGCAAATCAGGGCTGTTCACTCCCTTCTCCCCTCCAGTTCACTAATCACTCTAGTTCTGGCCCTGGTCACTAGTAGACTCGACTACTGTAATGTGTTCTTAGCCATCCTACCAGCTTCAGCGCTTACAGCTTTTACAAAACACTGCAGCTCGCCTTATCACATTTGCCCGACGGTTTGATCATGTCACTCCCTTCCTCTTCGGCCTCCATTGGTTGCCTCTTCGTTTCAGATTTCAATACAAATTTCTTATTCTGACACATAGGGCCATTTATACATCAAATCCTCTCTATTTAGCTAATCTTATCTCTCTTCATACACCGTACCGCCAACTCTGCTCATTGCAAGCTAACCATTTGTCCTTACCCTCCCCTTCTCAGGCGCATTTAGAACAGACTCATCACTCGGCCTTCTTTTTTCTCAGTCCTTCGCTCTGGAACGCTCTACCATCTTCCCTCCGTCTGGAACCTTCATACCCTAAATTTAAAGAATTGCTAAAAACCCACCTGTTTCAGTGGGCCTTTGACCTCCCCTATGACATCCCCCCCCCTAAGTATTTTCTATTTGTGTTTTGTTTATTTATTGTTTTGATTTTGCTGCTGTTTCTTCCTCTTTCCTATTTTTATGGCTTTCCTTTTCATTCGTTTAATGGCGTAGACCTATTTATTGTAAACCGCTCTAATGTCTTGACAAGAGCCGTATATAAAATGTAGAAATAAAGATAAAGACGGTAACACAGAGGGAAGATGCTGTACACAGGAGAGGATAGGATAGGGACAAGGAGGGGAGATGGTGGACGTGGAGGGGTAGGAAGACAATGGATGAAAGAGAGAGAGAGTGAGGTTAGAGATATGGATAAGGAGGATAAAATACAGGATGGGGAAGGGCAGAGGGAGGAAATGCTGATCATGGGAGTTAGTGAAAGGCTGGGAAATAAAGGCCCAATATTCAAAGTTTCTTTTCAGATTCTCTTTCTGTCTTTCTTACCACGTATTAATCGTGGTGAACAGGATATTCAGCAGCACTAGCATGGTTAGTGTTACTGAATATCCACGGCTGCCTCTTCTACATGCCCTGATGCTAATTGGGGTCGGGGGCTTTCTGGGGCAGAGCGGAGACAGCACCACTTGCTAGCTGGGCAGCGGCTCAATATCACTGCTGCTCGATTAGTGATATGCGGTGAAGGCCAGGCACAGGAAACACTGGCCTACCTTTCACTGTGTATCGCTAACCAGGCAGTGGCTCAATATCGATGCTGCCCAGTTTGCGAGCTGCAAATGCAGCAAACTTGGATATTGAATGCTGGGACCAGATATGAAGCCAGTATTGAATATCCGGGTTTAACTTTCAGCACCGGTCGTGAATACTGGGCCCCAAGGGATCTAGGGAAGAAGAGAGGGACGGAGAATGGGAGAGATGGTGAGAGGGAAAGAGTTGAAAAGCTATAGGTTAATGCAGTGAAAGAGGGAAATTGAGAAGTGTTTGGAGAGAAATCAGGGATAGGCAATGTCAGGAAATATGTTTTCTTTGAAAGGGTGGTGGATGCTTGGAATGCCCTCCCGGTGGAAGTGACGGGGCAAACACAGAGATAGAATTCAAAATGGCATGGGACAGACACAGTGGATCCCTTTATAGCAACAGGATAAAATCAAAATAAACATAACTATGACAGACCTAACAGTCCCTCCAAACAAAAAGGAAAATTCAAAATGCCCAACCCACTCTAGCCCTCAACACAGAGAGTTTACCAAGAAAAAAGAAAAAATATAATACCAATATTTCGATAGGAAACTAGAAGTGTGAAAAACAGTTGAACCATTTTGCTCAAACGGAGGCAGTTGGGGAAATATCCATCACCCTATGATGACGGGCATTTATAAAGTCCAGCAATTGGGAAGGCTCATAAAAAATAAAGATTCGGTCTGTCATTTTTTACCTTGCCCTTCTCAGTTTCTGTTTCAAGATGTATTCTTGGTATGTATTATACAAATTTATAAATAAAAAAAATAAAATAAACATAACTATCTCTTATATCTCAACAAATAGGGATGACCTACATGGAGCGGTGGGCAGACCCCTAAACAAAGGCATGGGGAGGGGTGACCGGCACGGAACGGCAGATGCACCTACTCTTGCCGCCTTGCTGGGCAGACTAGATGGATCATACTGGTCTTTATCTGCCATCATATATTATGTTACTATGTTAGAAGTAGAAAAATAAATGGGAAAAAAAACTGAAAGAAAGTGATCAATGTCAAAGACTGATGTAAGGGAAGAAGTGAAAACAGAAGGAGTGTGAAAGAATGGCAAATGGACAAGAGATGCCTTAATGTCCAAAATCTCCTAAAAAAAGTGGCTATTGGCTTTGGACTATATATGCACACATATTTGACACATGAAAGAATCAAATAAAACAAGACTAAGACTACTACTACTATTAGTAATCATTTATAAAGCACTACAAGGCATACGCAGCACTATACAAACACATATAGAAGACAGTCCCTGCTCGCGGAGCTTACAATCTAACCAGGACAGACAGTACAGGATGAGAGAAACAAGGGTTTCAATAGGGAAAGGAGAGACAAGGCGAATAAGAGATTAGGATACAAAAGCAGCTACAAAGAGATAAGCTTTTGGCATGGACTTAAAGAGGGGAAAAGAAGAGATTTGACAGAGATAGACGGAATTTAAAAAAAGGAAATAGTACAAAAACTGGGATATTGCCAGGACATGATTATTCAACAAGAGCTATGTAAAACATTCAAACAAATAATTTAATGTTAGACTCTTTGTTAAGAAGTGAAAAGTCGCTCTAGTCACATAAGGGTATGTTTACTAAACCGTCTCAATGTTACCGGCGCGAGTTGCAGCTATAATGTGAAGAATGCCATATAAGGAGTGGGCGTTCCGGCGGCAAGGTAGCAAGAATCTGTATTGCGCGATAGTGGGCGCCGTGGCACATTAATACGCGTTAACCCTAAGTTCATGCCAGCGCAGTGTTAGCAACAATAAAGATGTAGTCCACTGGTTACTGCAATGACTGCGGAGGCAGAGGTCATGGGTTTGATTCTGCAGTGGTGTTATGTAAGAAGGCTGTCTGAGGCATTTCCTTTTTTTAATTTAAATCAGTGCTGCCAGCAAAAACACCCTCACAGTGCCGTAACCTAAGGTGCCGCATAAGGCACCCTATAAGGCACTCCATAGGGCACATTATAAAGTGCCCTGTCCGCCAAGGCACCTTACGAAGTGCCCTATAAAGAGGCAATGTGGCTAGAAAGGGATGGGGAGGAGAGGACGGGGTAGAAGGGGCAGAGGATGGAGCCAGCTGATCAAGAATATGGAATAGTTGATCAGGAGGCTTTAAAAATGCAGTGAAAAGGGTTTCAGATGGTTGAGAATGTATGGCCAAGGCGAGGCTGGATTGGAAGGGACTTACAAAGAATGCTTGGAAAGTTTATTTCTTATCTATAATATAAAGATTAAGAGAAAACGTTGGAAACCTTTTCATAGTAGCCGCAGCTAGGGTAGTCAAAGGAGAATGGGTATTTTGTTATTATATAACAGTAGGATGAATGTTAGATTTCAATGTAACTGGTTCACAAAGTAGGTACTTAGTATACAGAAGGGTCAAGCGACAGCCATGATATGGGTCCGTTGTTTCACCCAGTTCTTTTTTTCTCCTCGGTATGAGGCTGGGATTGGCGCATTACGGGTACATTATAGGACTGATGAGTATACAGCGTATTTCGCATTTAGGCAAGATGGATCAATCTCTAGAGAATGATTTATGTGTCAAAAAGCATTTTTGTTATGACCCTGCTTAAAATCTTGTCTTTGAATGTAAAGGGCATTATCCACCCTGCTAAGAGGAAAAAGATACTTGTATATTGTCAAAACAAAATGCAGACATAATTATGCTTCAGAAAACTAATTTGTCCACATTGGAAACTAAAAAACTTGCTATGGGGAAGTATAGTTTAGTAGCTCACGCTCCAGCTCTTGGGAAAAAGAACGGCGTGGCAATATTAATGAGCAATATGGTAGGAGGCCAAATTCTTTCTGTGCGGGCTGACTGTGAGGGAAGTTGGGCTAAAGCACACTTAGGGGTATGTTTACTAAACCATCTTAATGTTACCGGCGTTAGTTGCAGTCTTACTGTGACGAATGCCATATAAGGTAGTGGGCGTTCCGGTCTTAAGGTAGCATTTCGGGTTATGACAGTTTGTTGGTAGTAGAGGAGAGTAGATTTTGAGCATGTGCAAATCTAGCAGAGCACTTGTAGGTCATTATTTATTTATTTTATTTATTTATTTAACAAGATTTATATACCGTCTTTCTACAAGTCAAGACGGTTTACATATAACAATTGGCAGTGTGTTTCAACTGTTTACAAGGAACAGGTAACAGGTATACAATGAATATGAACATTATCTGTTTCCAGCAGAACAAGGAGCAAGGGGAGTAATGGTTCCTCTATAGGTGCTCAGCGCAACAGAGGTGGGCGAGGAGAAGGAGGCTAGGGTGAAACCAGGGCTTTTGGGAGGCTACTGCATCAAGAAGGGAAGAAAGAACTGAAGACCAGGTAATCGATTGAGGATTCAGTGAGGTTGACGGGAAGGGAAAGGAAGCCGCAGCAATTTTTTTGATCTAGGAGTTTAGCATTTTTTGGGATAAGATCACAGATAAATAGATAAATCTGGTGGGAAAGGGGTGGCCAAAGGAAAAGAGACAAAAATGTGATCTGATTGGGGAACAAAGATAATGATAGGAGCAGAAGGAATGAGAAAAGAGTTAGTGGGGGGAAAAAAAAGGTCCAGGGTGTTGCCAACCTTGTGAGTTGGGGCAGCAATGAGTTGTATAAAGTCTAAATGGGCCAAGTGTTCACAGAAGTCAGAAGACTCAGAAGATGGGGAGCAATTGCAATTTCTGAGAATCATCAAAGGAGAGTAAGCAGGAGCACTGAGCAGGAACAGTAAGGCACTTGCAGGGAGGCTGGACAATCAAGGTTAAAATAAGGCTGGACCAGTAAGAAAGAGACAAACAGTGGAGATGAGAGCAAATAGATGCGACCACGAGAGATCCAACATATCTAAAATAGTGACAGGATGTACAGTACAAGGGGAAATAGCATCTCTTTCTATTTCTCTGATGCTGTACTACATGCAAAGTCCAGCTTCTTGTAGTTTCAGTTTCATTTTTGTCTACATATTACTATTTTTTAGTTTGTGATCACGTATTCTGTATTTAATGAGGATCTATCTATGTTCTGTGTGTGTGACTGCGCTAAGTATTCTGTTAGGATGAGAGCAATCTCTAGTAATCTGGCTTGTTCAGTTTTCCCAATAGGTGTATTGACATCCTAAAACCCACTGTTAGAACATAAGAACATAAGATATGCCATACTGGGTCAGACCAAGGTCCATCAAGCCCAGTATCCTGTTCCAACAGTGGCCAATCTAGGTCATACGTACCTAGCAGTTTGCCCAAAAGACACCGGTTCCACAATGCTTGTACTGGGTCAAGCATTGATAT
The DNA here is from genome assembly GCA_033557465.1 of Ichthyophis bannanicus. Classification (NCBI taxonomy): domain Eukaryota; kingdom Metazoa; phylum Chordata; class Amphibia; order Gymnophiona; family Ichthyophiidae; genus Ichthyophis; species Ichthyophis bannanicus. Next base: position 46,556,090 of record CM066046.1, read on the forward strand.
CCTGGGTCCCTTCTTAATAATGATTTATGGACCTTTCCTCCAGGAACTTGTCCAAACCTTTTTTAAACCCAGCTACACTAACAGCCTTTACTACATCCTCCGGTAACAAATTCCAGAGTTTGATTACACGTTGAGTGAAAAAATATTTTCTTTTATTAGTCTTAAATAGTTTACCCTGTAGCTTAATTGCATGCCCCCTAGTCTTTCTATATTCTGATAACATAAACAATCGATCTACATTTACCCGTTCCACTCCGTTCATTAATTTATAGACTTCTATCATATCTCCCCTCAGCCGTCTCTTTTCCAGGTTAAAGAGCCCTAACTTTTTTAGCCTTTCTTCAAAGGGATATCCTTCCATCCCCTTTACCATTTTGGTGGCTCTTCTCTGAACCTTTTCTAATAACGCTATATCCTTTTTAAGATACGGCGATCAGAATTGCACACAATATTCAAGGTGCGGTCTCACCATGGAACGATATAGAGGCATTATAATATCTTTTGTTTTATTTTCCATTCCTTTCCTTATGATACCTAGCATTCTATTTGCTCTCTTGGCCGCCGCTACACACTGGGCCGAGGGTTTTAACATGGTATCCACAATGACGCCTAAATCTTTTTCCTGGCTGGTGGTTCCTAATGTTGAACCTTGCATCGTGTAACCATAGTTTGGGTTGTTCTTCCCTAGGTGCATAACTTTGCACTTGTCCACATTAAATTTCATCTGCCATTTTGATGCCCAGTCTTCCAATTTATCAAGATCCTCTTGCAATTTTCCACAATCCTCTTGGGTTTTAAAAACTTTGAATAATTTTGTGTCATCTGCAAATTTGATAACCTCACTCATTATTCCCTTTTCCAGGTCATTTATGAATATGTCAAAAAGCAGCGGACCCAGCACAGATCCCTGGGGTACACCACTGTTCACCTTTCTCCATTGGGAAAATTGGCCATTTAGCCCAACCCTCTGCTTTCTATCTTTTAACCAGTTCTTAATCCACAGTAGTACACTGCCTCCTATCCCATGACTCTTTAGTTTTGCCAAAAGTCTCTGATGAGGGACCTTGTCAAAGGCTTTCTGAAAGTCCAGATATACTATATCAACCGACTCACCTTTGTCCACCTGTTTATTCACACTTTCAAAAAAACATAACAGATTAGTAAGACAAGATCTTCCTTGACTAAAGCCATGTTGGCTGTCTCCCATTAAGCCATGACTATATACATGTTCAGCAATTTTGTTCTTTATGATGGTTTCTAACATTTTTCACGGTACTGACATCAGGCTCACCGGTCTGTAGTTTCCCGGATCACCCCTGGAACCCTTTTTAAAAATTGGTGTTACGTTCACCATCCTCCAGTCTTCAGGTATTACAGATGATTTTAATGATAGTTCACAGATTACTAATAGCAGGACAGTTGCTTTTAGACAAAATGCTGTTAGACTGGCCCATCTGTTGGAAGTCCACGTGTTTCTAGCTAATGGTATATGGCCTGGACTGCTTCTTCCACTGGAACTTTGGTGAAGTGGGAGATCACATCAAAACTAACAATGATATATGTGTTGCTTATTCTCAGGTTGCTGATAATTTCAATGAAGTGGGTAGAGTCTCTGACATTTGAGGCAATGCCATCTGTTAGAGTTCTCAATTTCCAGGCCAGGTAACATGCCAGGGAGTGGACTGGCAAATTGATTGTACCGATGATGGATCATAATAGTGGGATGTGCAGTGTGCATCTTGGGTAGGCCATTTATGTATTTATTTAGACAGTTTTGTATCCCGCTTTTTCCTTCAATCAAAGCGGTCAAGGTTATACAAAGGAAAGGGAAACATAAACCACTTTATAATTGCATCAAAGTGATGGAACAAGGGGGTACATAGCACAGGGAAGCACAACACATACATACATACATCATGGCCTCATTTCAAACTCTGTTTTATTTCTATCTCAATGCAGATGGCATGGTTTATCCAGTTTGCTACTTCTCTGCGGATATTTTGGAGCAGATGATTAGGTAGTAACGTAGGTGTCTTCTGCTAAGAGGTTGGACATTTTTTTGTGATAAATCTTCTATGTCCATCACTACAGTTGTGTTACCTTTGCAGTTAGAATTACAAGGTCATGCTGCTCTTGTAAGGATTGGAGTGCTAGTCGTTCTTCACATGGTAGGTTGTGGCTAGGTGCTTTAGCCCAAAGCAATATCCTAGTGGTTTCTCTATGGATGTGATCTGCTTGACCTTCGGATAATCTTCAGAGAGTGCTTTAAATTTCAGTTATGATGTTAGTTTTGCGGACCCCATTGGGTGTTACTGCAAAGTGTAGACTTCTTTATAGGAGAGTAGTTGTGGCTTGATCCAGTGGTTCAGAGGTTAGGTTGATGATAGTGTTGTGTAGGTGTGTCGTTCTCAGTTGTGGTTGTTGTACAGATGGTTTTGTAAACTTCTTGCACTGTTGGATCTGGCTTATTCCAACACCCATGCTGCATGGGTCATTGAGGTACAATCTAAGGTCTGCCAATCTTCTTCACTGAGTCTATTGGATAGGAGTAGATGTAGTTTGAGAAGTTTGTTTTCCAGGCATGCTAGGTCTCTCTGGCTTTGGTGTATCCATTCTTTTAATAAGGCCAGGCGTGAGTGGTCCAGAGTCCATCGTGCTGCTGGTGTATCCTCATGATGTTGCAGTTTGAGGAAGCTGGGTGTAATGTTGGCTTCCCTGCAGTGGCATAGGAAGGCTAACTGTTTTAATTTTAGGCTTATTTTTTTTCTTTTATAAGCTGGAGAATTTTCTGGTGAGTTTAAATATGTTCTCCCCATAAATCTGGGTTAAATGTTTTCTTAGGCTTCCATGGCTTTGCAATTTTCTGGGTTATGCCACATCTTGGTAGGTGGAAGAGGCAGTAGAGTTAGCAAGATAACCCCGAAACATCAATGGAGTCAAAGGACTGGACATCAACAAAGCATGGCAACCACTCTTTTAAAGATTTAGAGCTACATTGTCTGGTGCTGAAGACAAAAGATTTCTTCCACCTTCTAGAATCTGAGATCCAAATTCCCTTCTACCAGAATTCCTACTTGCACTTTTCCCGCTCTTTCTCCAATGAACCTTCCCTCCAACATACAAATCTCAAAACTCCTGCCTTTTTCCAATGAACTTTCCCTCTGGAATTCAAATTTCCTGCCTTTTCTTCGATGAACTTTCCTGCCAAAATTCAAATTTTCTGCTTCAAACCAACCAATCTGGTTTGCGATCCACTGTATAAGAACAGATATTCACTGTATGATCACATCACCCTGAAGAAAGCCACAGAATGATAGCTAAAACATCAGTTCCACCTACCGAGACCCGACATGACCTGGAAAACAGCAAAGATCATGATACTAGCTGTGGAAGCCTAAGAGAATACAAATAAGGGAAAACTCCAGAGATATGTGCTAGTCCCATTGCTTTTTAATATATTCATAAATGACCTGGAAAATGGAATAACGAGTGAGGTGGTCAAATTTGCAGATGACACAATTATTCACACCTGTTAAAACACAAGAAGATTGTGAAAAAGTTTAGGAGGACCTTGAAAAATTGGAAGACAGGGCGTCCAAATGGAATTTAATGTGGACATTCTAAAAGGTTTAGTCATGGTTTGGACCTCTACAGACATGCACTTGGACGTTGAAATCACAGACACATCTTCATAACCAATCCACAAATGCCATTCGCAGATGTCTCTAGTATGGGGACATTCAAGAAGGCACCAGGGTGCGGTGGGAGGCATATCTGGGGAGGTGCAATGGACTTACATGTCCCCGTTTGATCCCAGAAGCAGCAGAGCCGTCTGCAGGAACATACATCTTTATTCCTGCTCCAGGCATCAGGAAAGTGTTTATTTTCATCTTAAAACATCCCGAGATGATGGAGAATTAATTAACTAGCTTTAGATTACAATAGGGGAGGAGTAGCCTAGTGGTTAGAGCAGCTGCCTAGTACCCTGAAAATCAAGGGTTCAGTTCCCACTGACACTCCTTGTGGCCTTGAGCAAATCACTTTACCCTCCATTGCCTCAGAAGAAAAGGCTGGCAATCTACTTCCAGTGTGATACATTGCCAAAAAAACATAGAGGTAGCTGGGTCACTATGAGTCAACACTGACTTGATGGCACTAAAAAAAAAAAATTACAAAATCCCACACTAGGATTGAGCCCTGGCCACCCATCTTTTCCGCTACTATACCAACCATTATGCTATCAGATATCTTGGTTCTGAAATGCTCTCCTGGGAACATCTATATAGAAATTTGATACACATGGAAATCGGGGACATAAACGCCTCTGGAATTGTGCCTGAACTTGCACATACCTGCCTTTCTTTTCAGATGTTCTGGCTTTGATATCCCAGATTGCCTCTTAGGGAAGAACAACCCAAACTATGGCTACACGATGCAAGGTTCCCTAATGTAAACCACTTTGATTGAAGGAAAAGGTGGTATATAAATCTGGATAAATAAAATAAATAAATTAGGAATCACCTACCAGGAAAAGGATGTGGGTGTCATGGATAATATGTTGAAACCGTCCGCCCAGTGTGCAGCAGCAGCCACAAAAGCAAATAGAATGCTAGGAATCATAAGGAAAGGAATGGAGAATAAAACAGAGGATATTATAATGCCTCTGTATCATTCCATGGTGTGTTCGCATCTCAAATATTGAGTTCAGAACGGGACACCATATTTTAAAAGGATATTGCAGAATTGGAAAAGGTACAGAGAAGAGCGATCAAAATGATAAAGGGATTGGAAAGATACCACTATGAGGGAAAGCTTAAAAGGTTAGGGCTCTTCAACTTGGAAAAGAGACAGCTGATGGGAGATATGATAGAGGTCTACAAAATAATGAATAGGGTGGAATGGGTAAATGTAAATCAGTTATTACTCCCGTAAAAAGTAGAAAGCCAACCTATTTAATAACATTACTCCAGAAGAATGATCATCATGGAAGAGGTTGTGTGCAACACTTTGGACACAGAAAGTAATAGAAACATTTTGTTTTTCCGATGTCATTAATAGTGTGCACTATTGCTATCAAATACTACTAATGTTGATCAATAGGCTTCTATTGAAGAATAGTGTGCCTGTTGATAAACAATGTGCACTACTGCACAATAGTGTGCACTATTAATGAAATTGCCCTGAAACTAAAATAGAAAAAATAAAAGCAAAACAAAATGCAAAAACCCACAAATGACACTGGAAACTAAACAAAATGAATTATATTTTGCCTGCAGATCCCTATAAACTGAAATGCGGACATTGTTATCCACCACAGTTTGTCATTGTCTTATTTGAACAACACCTTATTCATCCTGGCAAAGAAACCTTAAAAGCCAAATTGTCAATAAATAAGAAGGATTAAAAAAATAGAACACAAAGAAAAAACTAAGGATGATAATGCTTGCACCTTTATCTAGTGTTTACTTTTAGCATCAAAAAGAATTTGCAGCTCTGGGTCTTTTTAAAGACATCAGAGCTTGAACAGGTTTGTGCTGTCCCCACTGCATTGTTTTGAGCAATGCTAATTAATGTTCTGGGCAAAGGAATAAAGTGGCAGGAGATGTAAATTGTTTTGATTTTTAAATGTCATTTGACTCTTTTGGCGGATGGACACTCCAGGGGATTTTAGGCGTTTCTTCTTATGCTCTTTCATTCACTTTCATGCTAAGCTAAATTTTTTTGAAAGTGAAAAGCAAAAGGTTTGTGTGTGTCTATTGATAGGTAGATATAAATAGATGTATTTTTCTATATATCTATATTGATCTATTTAAATACAGATGCACACATGGATATGTAATATGTATGGTTTTTTTTTTAATATTTTGTAACTTTCTTGGCCTGTACTGTGACTTTCCTATCCTTCATCCTTGAGGTGCTAAGCTATGACCGAGTAGAGTATGTGGGGAGGGGGATGAGAAAAGGTGGATGAAATCAGAAAGCCTGGAACCATGCTGTCAGCAGTGATTAATTCCTATTTCTGATTAATTTTATACTGGAACAGCAGGCAGCTAATATGGTTTGTCTGATTGTATTCCATCCCACACGTGAGAAGGAGAAACTGGAGGGTTTGGGTTTTCAGTAAACTGCCCTAAGATAATAAGGAGCTCAGAATCTCCCACCCACTCTGCTCTGCAGCCCCACCTCCATGCAATATCTACTTGTAACTGATTATAACTCACCTTGAGCTCCAGTTGGGAAAGGGGAAAGGAGGAAAGTGATTTTGGATTTAGCTTGGTCTTTTTTCAGAACTAGCTCAAGGCGAGTTATATTCAGATACGGTAGGTATTTTGCGAGCAATCTAAGTTTGTACCTGAGACAATAGGGTTAAGGGACTTGCCCAAGATTACAAGGATTGGCAGTGAGATTCAAACAGGGCTTCCCTGGTTCTTAGCTCATTGTTCTAACCATTAGTAATTAAAATCTAAATTTCAATCAAAGTATGATAGAGAAATGAAATATCTTCAGCCAAAAGCTGGCCCTACACCTTAAAAAGCAATGGTAGGCATATTTAAGGGAGATGGCCAGCACTATTAAAGCGTCTGGCTGTAGCCATTTTAAATAATGCCCCGATATTCAATGCTGGGGCCATATCTGACCGCTGGCATTGCACATCCTGTTTGCCCAATTGGCATTTTAGCTAAGCAGTCAGCAGCTGTATTCACCTGCTGGCCAGATAGGCAATCCTAACTTTAGCTAGTTTACCTATTTTATGGCTAAGGTTTTGGTTAGCCGATTAGTGGCTGAATATTGCAGCTGACCAGCTAATGTATGTCGCTGACCCTGCTTTGCCCCAGTGCTAAGCGGTTAGCATCTGGATATTTATAACGGGTACGAGGGGATATTCCATGACACTAACCTCTTTAGTGCTGCTGGGTATCCCGCTGAGCACGGTTTAGCCAGTTATCAGATTTGCTAACCAGCTAAACCACTTTGAATTATTCCCCCAATGATGGTAGGGAAAACAATCAGGGAAGCAAAGACTCAAGTAAATAAAAAAAAAAATAGTAGCGAAGAAACAGATACCAGAACTGGCAGAAATTCAGGTTTAAACAAACCCCTTTAATTAATGACCCCTACGCGTTTCAGCCACCGGCCTTCTTCAGGGGGATATCATGTGAGGAAACAAACCTCAAAAAAGATTAAAAGATTAAAACAAGTGAATAAAAAGAAATTAGTACACCATACAAAAATCAAATGATAAATAAATAAATAAAACCAAATATAAACATGCAAATTGTTGTACATGAATGAAAATAATAGTATGGCAATGAGCCAAATTTTAAAATAAAAACATCAATAGGTTATATGTGTGCTATAAAAACATGTATAATTGAATATTAATATGTATGCAGTAAAACTATTATATATCAAACTTATTTAAGCGTAAGAAAAGAGATGAGGAGGATGCAATATGGCAGGTAAAACGAAATAAATAATAATAAATAAATAAATAAATAATAAATAATAGTAAGCATAAAACCATTACATATAATAATGTGTTATGTAAACACCAATACCTTCAGATAAAGTTTTTCATGTAAATAAAATACATTGACCACTGAAATAAAAAATATATATAAATATGAAAAAAGGAACAAATAAAAACAGCTTAATAAACTAAAATAATAAAACACATATGTAACACTTGTATCTCATCTGAAATTGTATGAAACACCTGGATGAAATTCCCATAAGAATATACATAAAGGTTAAGAGGATCTCTAAAAGCAACCAGAGCTGGACAAGGGAGGACAACCTATTTTGTAAGTTGTTTCTGTGGATGGGGTAGTGTCTTTGTATAATTAGGAACTGGATTTAGCTCACCTGAGATAGTAGAGGGGTTTAATGACTTTCCCAGGATCATAAGGAGCAAATGTGGGATTTCATCTGAGCTTCCCTGTTCTCAGCCCACTGCTTTAACCTTTAGGCTGCTTCTTCACTCCTGGCAAGACCTCATTTGGAATACTTTATGTAATTCTGGCGACTATACTTTCAAAGGATATAAATTGGATGGAAACAATCCAAAGGACGGCTACTAGTTTTCATCATAAAGCATATGGGGACAAACTTAAAGAACTAAATATGTATATTCTGGAAGAAAGATGGAAGAGTGAAGATACAATAGAGACATTTAAAAACCTCCATAGTATAAATGCACAGGAGGAAGCCTTACAGTTGAAAGAAAGCTCTGGACCAAGATGTCATAGCATGAGGGTGAAAGGGGTAGCAAAATGCAACGTGCGCCTTCAAGTCATTGCTGACTCCTAGCATCCTAGCAGCTCCTGGATTTCTTGGCAGTGCGATTGGAAGTAGATTGCCAGATCTTTCTTCCAAGACAATGGAGGGTCAAGTGACTTGCCCAAGGCCACAAGGAGTGCTAGTGAAAAATCAAACCCTGCTCTCTTGGTTACAAAGCCAGTGCTCTGACCATTAGGCTATTCCTCCACTCCTGAAAGGGATAGAATTATTATTATTATATAACTCTTTTTATTAGCAAGAAGAGGTTGGCATTACAAACATGTCATCAGCTTAGTCATCATACGTACTGTCTAGGGAACCCTGCTGTTTTAATCAATATCTTCCCTTTACAATCCTACAGTGCTTCTGCTAAGCCAGTCCCACGTTCCATTCTCGCGGTCAGAGGACATAGTTCAGATTCCATTCTCCCCTGTCCCCTGACTTGTAGGCATTGACCAGGCATAGTCTTCACCCCTTCATCTGTAGCACAAGCAGTGAACATAACTGGGCTAGCACGTTAACAGTGTTAAATATCACAACAAAGCTCTATTAGCCAATCACTCACTCGTTGGATGCTATATCCCCCACTGGTGGTCCCTGCCCAACTGCTTGTGCCTCTCTGTCCCACTCCACTTATCCGGGCTAGGCTCTCCCCTCCCCCTTTGACCCAATTTCAATGCCCCCTTTACATATGGTCCCCATATCTTATACCATTTCTATTTTTGCCCCTGGTAGCTTTATTGAATCTTATAGCAATCCCCACTTTTATACATCAGTCCACTAGGGAAGGACCACCCCTGTCCTTCCATTTCCATACCAGGGCTATTCTGGCAGCGAGTAAAAGCTTGGCTCGTAACAATTTCATATATCGTGGGAGGAAGATGCATGCAGGTGATAAGAGCTGAGGACTTTATTTGTATTCAAGAAAACATGAAACATGCACAGAGGATCTCTGAGGGAAAGGACGGGATTTGTAGAACTTAGTAGTTTGTGTGACTGTGCAGACTGGATCGGCCACAGTCTCTCTTTTGTAATTTTTCTTTGTTTCTTTAGTAAGCAAACTTGATTGAATTTTTTTAATGAGGTGACAAAAGTGGTGGATCAAGAACATGGAGCAGATGTTATATATTTGGATTTTAGTAAGATGTTTTACACTTTTCAAAATAAATCTCCATGTCCAGTGGGACAAGCCAAGTCAGTCCTGGTTTTATCCAGTTACATGCACAATGATGTAGTCTTGTTTTCCTCAATAGGAAAATCAAAACTACATTTCCATGCAGAATTAGTTCAGCTTATTCCCTTAGACATAGAGAAATAGAGCCGCCCTACACAAAAAAAGACTGGTAACCAAACTAAGCAGTATGGGAGTAGGACAGAACAGAAAACTGTAGATTGTGTAAATAATTGTTTGAGCAAAAGAAAAGAAAATCCAAGGGTAGTAGTCAATAAAACGTTGAGACTGACCAGTGGTGTACCTCAAGGCTCCATGCTTGGCTTTTCCTTTTCAATTTCGTTTTTGTGAGGTTGTAGAGAATCTCAAGGGTCAAATATGCTCCTTTTCTACAAAAATCCTGATTCTACAAAAATCCTCACTCTCCCTACTCTTTGACTGTCCTTGAGTCTTTATCTTTATCTTTATTTAACATTTGATATACCGCCCAGGCCATGGCATTCACTCTTCCTGTCTTCAATGCTGATATCCCATCTCCGTGACTGCCTATAGGATCTGTCACTCAATGGCTTAGGTTCCGTCTGTGGATATTGGAAGGGGTAGAAAATATAAAAGGGAACTTGGAAAACCTTAGAGAATGATCAAGAGTTTGGAAGCTATGCTTAAATGGATTATTCAAATTAAGTCTAAAAAAAGTAACTTATGAGGTTGCTTTTAAATTATAACCCTTTATTCTTCTGTTCATATCCATGTTGTTTGTTTAACCATTTTCTGCAATAAATACAACTACGTAATTCTCTTATTTATCCTGTTTGATTGTGTTGAATATTTTGTAAACATTAGGTAGCAGGGGCTGCCTTTCACGTGTGTGGGTGGGTGTAAAGTGCTGTGAATATCTTTGGCTGGGACATTCAGAAGCACTAACATGGATATGGATAACTTTAGCTGGTTTAGGTTAGCCAGCAATATTGCTTATTGCTAAGCAGTGAAAATCAGGTGCAGTAAAGACTGGCCTAACTTTCGCCGCTGAAACTAACTGGGCAGTAGTTGAATATCACTGCTGCTGGTTAGCTTCATGGCATCCAGGCAACCTGGATATGGCCTGGCATTGAATATCCGGATCTAATATGCAGGGGCAATAGGGAGACATTTTAGCAGTTCTAGCCGCCGCTGCTGAATATCGGGCCCGATAAGTAATAGTAGCAATAGTAAATGGGGAAAAAGTGTACCATCATCAATCCGGGCACAAAAACCCATGAACAGTTAGCATTAGTTTGAATCTGGCAGTGGTCAAACAGGAAAGAGTTATCATTTTAGTTGACACGAAAGCCAATTTTAAATCATTTATTTTTGTGAGAAAATCCACGCTAGGCTGTAATCATGGAGCCTGGCAGGAATATTTTAGAAAAGCAGCTCTGCATATGTAAGGCCAATGTAACATTGAGATGGCTCCCCTTTCAGGAGTCAACAAAGGGAAAGAAACGCCGTACAAAAAAATGCACAAGTAAGTGTCATAAAATAGTCACTTCCATATAGTACAGAGGGAGTGAAGACATGCAAGAAGGGGGCAGGTAGATAAATCACACATTATTCTTTCATCTAAAATTCAAAATGATTTAAAATTGCCTTTCAGGATTACTCCAGTCTTTATCAATTATTTAATTCGTCTTAATTAGAAGGAAAAGATCTAAAAAACAGCCTTATTCCATTACTTCAAGGGCTGTGCTTTTTCTATCATAGATCTAAAAACCCTCTTTATTTGTTTTATGTGCCCATTATTCCCCTAATAGTTTCTAATGTTCCTATAATGCATGCATATTGTTATAACATCAATAATCACAAAGTGTCTTCAAGTCTTCTTCGAGTTGCAAACTCTTTACTTACATACAGATTTTCTGCAGATCCTTTGTAATTTAGCCATAGTTCACAATCTTTCGACAAAATCCTTGTTTTACCTTGTCTTCAACACCCCAATGGTAGATACCCATTTGTAAGAGGGGATCTGCCACCACTTGGACATGGGAAAAGCCTGCTGCCGGCACGGCCACTTGAACACAGAAGTGTTTGCATTTCTAGATACTTCACTTGTAGCATCCATTTGTAAGTAAGGCTTGTCTGTCACTTACATGTCTCCTCCTTTCCTTAATTATGCACTTGAGCTGGCTTGCCCTGCAGAACCAAGCAGACGTGTTTCCATTTCCTGAATTTTACAGAAGTCACTAGAAGACCTTCTTTAAGAGCACCAACACGGTGACCAGGAAGGAGAGAAATTTCTCTGACTAGACAGTGACCTCCTGGTATGCCTAGCGCTGTCAAATACGAGCTGGACTATGCTGCAGCAGAGAGCACCTGAAGGGCAGTACAGATGATCCTTACAAGTAGGCAGAATCACTTGCTCATGTGCCTACTCCAAGACTTAAAGGGGTAGGCACTGTAGGGCTGGCACCTGTGGGAGAAGGCATCTAAGCATTTAACAGGCAGAAATGCTCTGCCATCCTGCAAGGCCCACCCCCTCCGACCCCGTAGAAAAAATACAAGGTCATGCAGTCTCAAGGTTAGAGAGCACATGCTGTAGTAGTGACAGCAGCTGGTAGAGGAACAGGGTATGTAGCAGCCATAGGAGCATCATTTCTGAGACATGGGTGCCTCTCATGTCAAAGTGACTGATGCTGAAACCCTGCACTAGAGCCCGGCACTAAAGCTCTAGGACAGGCTTTCCAAACGCAAGTTTAGCACAGAAATATTGTGCAGGCATGTAGTAAGCTGATAGCATGGAAAGGAGCTGTGCCCAAAATGGCTGTGCTAAACCTGGAGAGGAAGCCAGGCACATAAACACAGGTGTCTGCATTAGCAGCACGATATTCTGTGCACAAAGGCACTTTTGTGCATGTGCTGAAATGCTGTGTGGCACATAGGGCAATCATTCCGCTCAGACGTTCTGCTCCAAATAATCTTGAATATCAATATTATTTAGAGCAGAATTTCTGAGCAGAATGTACCACATAGCATTCCAACATATGTGCATACATGTTCCAGCACACTTCTCCTGCAGTTTTTTTCAGGCCTCACTCACTTCAGCACAGCCTAAGAAAAACACTGTCGGGGTTACCTATTCAAGAAATGTACATCAACATAGTAACATAGTAAATGACGGCAGATAAAGACCAGTATGGTTCATCTAGTCTCCCAATGAGGTAGTAAGAGTAGGTGCATCAGCTGCTCCATGCAGGTCACCCCTCTTCATGCCTTTGCTTTGGCGTGTACCCACCGCTCCGTGTAGGTCATCCCTATTTGTTGAGATATAAGAGAGAGATATATTTATTTTGATTTTATCGTGTTGCTATAAAGGGATCCTCTGTGTCTGTCCCATGCCATTTTGAATTCTGTCACTGTATTTGCCCCCACCACTTCCATCGGGGGGGCATTCCAAGCATCCACCACCCTTTCAGTGAAAAAGTATTTCCTGACGCTGCCTTTAAGTTTACTCCCTTGTAGCTTCATGTTATGCCCTCTAGTTTTACAGCTTCCCCGTCTTTGGAAGAGGTTTGTTTGTTTGTTCATTAATACTCTTAAGTATTTAAAGGTCTGAATCATATCTCCCTAGCCCTCCTCTCCTCCAGAGTGTACATATTTAGGTCTTCAAGTGTCTTCTCATAAGCCTTCTGATGCAGGCTCCAAATCATTTTGGTCACCTTCCTCTGAACAGCTTCCAGCCTTTCTATAGTTGGAGTTGGTTGATATAGTGTATCTGGACTTTCAGAAAGCCTTTGACAAGGACCCAAAATTAAAAAGTCATGGGATAGGAGGCAGTGTACTATTGTGGATCAGGAACTGGTTAAAAGATAGAAAGCAGAGGGTAGGGCTAATTTTCCCAATGGAAAAAGGTGAATAGTGGAGTACCCCAGGGATCTGTACTGAGTCCGCTGCTTTTTGACATATTCATAAATGACCTGGAAAAGGGAATAATGAGTGAAGTTATCAAATTTGCAGATGACACAAAACAATTTAAAGCTGTTAAAACCCAGGAGGATTATGGAAAATTGCAAGAGGATCTTGATAAATTGAAAGACTGGGAATCAAAATGGCAGATGAAATTTAATGTGGACAAGTGCAAAGTTATGCACCTAGGAAAGAACAACCCGATGGTTACATGATGCAAGGTTCCACATTAGGAACCACCACCCAGGAAAAAGATTTAGGTGTCATCATGGATAACATGCTAAAACCCTCTGCCCAGTGTGCAGCGGCGGCCTCTTGCAAATAGAATGCTAGGTATCATAAGGACAGGAATGAAGAATAAAATAAAAGATATTACGAGAATGCCTCTGTATCGTTCCATGGCGCGACCACACCTTGAATATTGTGTGCAATTCTGGTCGCCATATCTTAAATAGGGTATAATTATTAGAAAAGGTACAGAGAAGAGCCACCAAAATGGTAAAGGGGATGGAAGGATACCCTATGAAGAGAAGCTAAAAAGGTTAGTGCTCTTCAACCTGGAAAAGAGACGGCTGAGGGGAGATATGATAGGGGTTTATAAATTAATGAATGGAGTGGAACGGGTAGCATAGATCGATTGTTTACACCATAGAAATATAGAAAGACTAGGAGGCATGCAATAAAGCTACAGGGTAACCTATTTAAGATTAATAAGAGAAAATATTTTTTCACTCAACGTGTAATCAAACTCTGGAATTTGCTACCGGAGGATGTAGTAAAAGCTGTTAGTGTAGCCGGGTTTAAAATAAGGTTTGGACAAGTTCCTGGAGCAAAGGTCCATAAACAATTATTAAAAGGGACCCAGGATATCACTGGTTTGACCCAATACAAGCATTATGGAACCTGTGTCTTTTAGGGAAACTGCTAGGTACTTGTGACCTAGATTGGCAACTGTTGGAAACAGGATACTGGGCATGATGGACCATGGTCTTACCCAGTATGACATATCTTGTGCTCTTATCTTTTGAGCCTATTAGTGGAGTTGCTGCTATTGCATCTCCAGGAAAGGAGACTTCTTGGCAGGGTCCCCTGGTTATGGAGGATCCCATTCTCTTTTCACTTGAAAGATGTAAGCTGTCTAATGACTGCTGTGCAGTGGTAGTTGACACTCTTCTTAAGGCCCAGAGGGCCTCTACATCCTTGATCTATGTGAGGGTCTGGAAGATCTTCAAGCGATAGTGTTCCTTTCTGGATCTGGAGGCTGGGAAAAAGGGACATAGTTGTGGATTGGTCCTTCTTACAGTCTGTACTCGACCAGGGTTTAGCTCTGAACTCTGAAGGTTCAAATGGAGGAGGCCCTTGCATGCAACCAGGGGATGCATTCAGGTGATGTCATTAGCAGTGCATCCTAATGTGTCCTGCTTCCTCAGAGGAGTGAAGCAGATCCACCCCCCTCCCCTCCACCAGTGCATCCTGTTATTCCTCAATGGAGTCTTTTTCTGGTGTTGAAGGTGCAGAAAGATATTCCCTTTGAGCCCTTTTGAGGAGCTTTTCTCAAGGATTTGACCCTGAAGGTGGCATTCCTGTTTGCTGTTGTATCTGTCAGATGGTATCAGAGTCCCAGGCCTTGTCCTGTAGGGAGTTTTTTCTGGTTATTTTGATGGAATCCATCTCTTTGAGAAATGTCCCAAAAGTTCTGCCTTCTTTCCATCTTAATCTTTGGATGTACCCCATCCTGCATCTGTTCGACATGAGAAGAGCTTGGTGAGGTATATAGAGATTACAAATTCCTTCTGTTGCTCAGTTTGTTTTGTCTTCTTCAGTGGCCAAGAAACAGTCAGACTGCATTCAAATCCTCCATTGCCCACTGGATAAAAGGAGACTATTCGTTCAGCCTCTGTGGGAAACAAATGCCAGAGGGACTCATAGGTCACTCCACTAGGATACAAATCTTCTCCTGGGCAGAGAACATCTCAGTGTCTCCAGAGGACATCTGTAAGGTGGCTGCCTAGTCTTAACATTGAGTACCTTTATCAAATGCTACTGGTTGAATGTGGGAGTTGAAATGGATTGTGCCTTTGGTGGGTCAGTTTAGTATAGAACATGGTCTTCCTCTCACCCTGGGACATGACTGCTTAGGAACACCCCATTGGTTTGGACTGGTCTAGCAGGATGATAAAATGGAAAGATTTTCTATACGTGTTAATTTCCTTTCCTTGTCCGGGACCCATGCTGGGAAGACTTCTCCTACAGGTTTGGGAGCCCTGAATATTGTGTGCATCTCTGGTCACTGTATCTTAAAAAGGATATAGCGGAATTAGAAAAGGTACAGAGAAGTGCCACTAAAACGGTGAAGTGGGTAGAAGGATACCCCTATGAGGAGAGGCTAAAAAGGTTAGGGCTCTTCAACCTGGGGAAGAGACGGCTAAGGGGAGATATGATAGAGGTCAATAAATTAATGAATGGAGTGGAACGGGTAAACGTAGATCGATTGTATATGCCATCAAAATGTAGAAAGTCTAGGGGACATGCAATGAAGCTATAGTGTAACCCATATAAAAAACTGTTGTTGTTGTTGTTGTTAAGTGCTGTCAAGTTGGTGTTGATTCATGGCGAGCCTCTGGAAAGTGGTCCTAAACTGTGTTCGGTCTTCAGTCAGGTGGCTCATTGTTGACAGTCTGGCACCCTTAGCTGCTGTTATTGTATCGATCCATCTCATTGCTGGCCTTCCTCTTTTGCGTTGACCTTCTACCTTGCCAAGCATGATGTCTTTATCTATTGATCTCTCTCTTCACATGATGTGTCCAAAGTATGAAAGTCGAAAT
This sequence comes from Ichthyophis bannanicus, assembly GCA_033557465.1. Classification (NCBI taxonomy): domain Eukaryota; kingdom Metazoa; phylum Chordata; class Amphibia; order Gymnophiona; family Ichthyophiidae; genus Ichthyophis; species Ichthyophis bannanicus. The sequence goes on from CM066046.1 coordinate 46,572,305, forward strand.
CTTGTCATCTGAGCTTCTAAAGAAAGCTTAGGTTTGATCTCCTCTAGTACCGACTGGTGGGTTCTTTGGGCAGTCCATGGTATACAAAGTATTCGTCGCCAGCACTATAACTCAAAGGAAAAGGCATCAATTTTCTTCCTGTCTATTTTTTTCACTGTCCAACTTTCACCTCCATATGACATTATTGAAAATACCGTAGCTTCAACAAGTCAAATCTTTGTATGGTTCCCCGCTCTTGAGAATCTTGTCTAGGTCTTTCATAGTCATTCTGCCAAGAGCAATGTGTCATCTGATTTATTGAATGCTTGTTGCTGCTTTATTGATAGTTGATCCAAGTAGTTTAAAGTTGTCCAGTATTTCAATTTCTTCTCCATCATCGATGAACTTATTGATTTTGCCAATTGTCAAGCTATTTGTCTTCTTTACCTTAAGGTGGAGGTCCATTTTAAGACTATGTTCCTTGATCTTGAGAAGCAAATGTTTCAGATAGTCTTCACTTTCAGCCAGTATTTATTTTATTTATTCATTTAAGAAGATTTCTATTCTGCCTATCTTATAATCAAAGTGGTTTACATGGAACTACAAGGATGTGCAAAGGTGGAGATGGGGAGAGGCATGCTAGGGTTTTCAGTAAGGATGGTTTACAATGTGGCTATATACAATATGTACAGCAGGTAGTGTTGAGTATGAGATGGTTGGAGGTGGTATCTTTAGCATAGCGAGGTTGATGATGAGTCTGCCACCAATCTTCACACCTCTGTTGTCTTTATATAGTCCTGCTTCTCTGATAATTTGTCCTGCATATAAATTAAACAGGTAGGGAGAAAGTATGCACACCTTTGCTGATTATAAACCATTCTTTTTCTCCTTGTTCCTTTCAAACTGTTTTTTGATCAATGTAAAGATTGTGCAAGAGAAGAATCAGGTGTTCTGGTATACCCATACTTCTTAATGTGGCCCAGAATTTCTCATCGTTTACACCGTCAAAAGCCTTGCTGTAGTCAATAAGACACCTACAGATATCCTTTTGGTATCCTTTAGTCTTTTCAAGGATCCATCTCATATCCACGATGATGTCTCTCGTTCCTCTCCCTTTCCTGAACCCTGCTTGCACTTCAGGCAGTTCTTGTTCCAGGTATGGTTGTAGCCGGTGCTGAGTAATATTGAGTAGAATCTTGCTGGCATGTGGGATCAGAGCAATTGTGTGATAATTTCCACAGTCAGTTGGATCATCTTTCTTTGGTATTGGTATAAAACACAGATCTTTTCCAGTCAGTTGGCCATGACGTTGTCTTCCAAATTTCCTGGCAGAACCTTGTAAATATGGTAAAAGCTGTATCAGATTGCTGTAATACATACTGTATATGGGAACGCCATCAATGTTTGGTGCTTTGTTTTTTTGGTAAGGCTTTCAATGCTGCTTCAACTTCTTCTTTCATCACCAATGGTTCTGGATCATAAGGTACAGGTTGAAATGGCTGTTGGTCCATTTGATCTTTAACATATAATAACTCTGTATATTCTTTCAACCTTTTCTTGATCTTCTCAGCATCATTCAACATAGATCCTTGAGCATCTTTTAACATATCAATTCGAGGCTGGAATTTTCTCTTTAACTCTTGTAGCTTTAGGAAAGCTGATCTTGTTCTTTCTCTAATAGTTTCTGCTTCTATTTCCTTGCATGCATCATTGTAGTACTTCTTCTTGTCTTGTTGCAGGTTAGAAATATCTCGAGTTCTGCGATTGCCTCTTTTTCTCCTCTGACTGTAGCTTCTCTGCATTTCTAAGCAATTTTCAGAGCTTGTTCGGTCATCTATTTTGGCGGTTTTGCTTTTTCACCTGTTGTAGAGATTTTGCAGGCAGTCTTAAAAATTCTGGTGGTATATTCTCAAGGTCATATTTTGCTACATTCATTAGTGGCTTGCTCTTTTTCAACTTTAGCTTGAGTTTGCATACAAGTACTTGGTGATGTGTACCACAGTCAGCTCCAGGTTTTGTCTTTGTTGATGTTATAGAACATTTCCATCGTTGACTTCCACAGATATAGTCAATTTAATTTTTGTAGAATCCATTGGGTGAAGTCCATGTGTACAGTCGCCACTTGTATTTCTGGAAGAAAGTGTTTGAGATAAATAGATCGTTGATCTTGCAGAATTCTATCAGTCTTTCTCCAGCTTCATTTCTGTTGCCATGTCTATATTTTCCAACCATTTTGTCTTCTTCTTTGTTGCCGACTTTTGTGTTCCAGTCACCCATCCTGTTTGCATGTTTTGTCACTTTCAGCTTGTACTTGTTCATAGAACTCATCTAATCTAGCTGCCATGCATAAAGAATTGTCTCTACTGAGGGAAGAACTGGCTGCAATGAAGCGCAACTCTTCTAGGATACAGACTGATCAAAGTCCACCACTGCTCCCACAAAGAGTCAAACACACCAGGAACAAATGGATCACAGTGGGTTCGGGTAGATTGCGATCTGTGACACAGAGGCATCCTATACACCAAGAGATATCCTTGCATAATGCATTCTCTGCCTTGGTTAATGAGGATGCCCAATCCAAAGAAACTGAACTGCCCTTAGAGGAGTCAGTCAATGCCCAATCTCCTGCTAAAACACAAAATATGAAGAAAAACTCACCAAACAGAAAACTACTACTACTTGTAGATTCCATCATCAGAGACACCAACTTGGGAACACAGTTCAAAGGAGAGAAGATAGTCAAATGCCTCCCAGGCTCCTCAGCCGGCTGGAATACAAACCAAATTATTGATGTACTTAGCGCAGAAAGCAAACACTCCAAATTTGATGTTGTCATCCACTTGGGTATAAATGACCTGGCTAGAAATAGTGCCTCTACAGTCCAAAAGGACTTCCAATCTCTGGGAGAAAAACTCAAGCCCATTGTTAACACTGTAGCATTCTCAGAAGTTCGACCTGTTCTAGGTAAGGGGGCAAAAAGGCTAAATCGCATTAACAGCTTTAATACATGGCTCCAGACCTGCTGCAAACAAGAAGGATTAAGCTTTATTGGCGACTGGGAAAACACATGGACCAACAAGAAACTATACTGTGCTGATGGACTACACCTCTCTGTTGCAGGGAAAAGAATCCTACTTGAAAAATTCAGGCAGTATGTTGATTTGCATTTAAACTAGAAGAAGGGGCGACAGACGGGGAAGGTCAAGTTCTGGACATCACCCCCTGCAAAAGCAGAATAACAGAAACAACCACACTTTTAAACAACACATCAAAAGCAACTGGGAAGAAGTGGGTAGAATAAAATCAAGGCAAAATACACACAAACCAGTTAAATGCTGGAAAGCAATGAGCACAAATGCTTGTAGCTTAGCCAACAAACTTCCGGACTTGGAAGCCCTAATGGTGGAAAAGGACTTAGACATTGTGGCCATTACAGAAACATGGTTTAATGAATCACATGAATGGGATATAGCCATATCTATTTAGAAGAGACAGAGAAAATGGAAACGGGGGAGGAGTAGCCTTGTATGTCAAAAGCAATATTAAAGCTACTGAAATGCAGGGGGCATGGGGAAAAGAAGAAGCTCTCTGGATCGTGTTGGAAAGAGGAGATGGCACTGTCATCCATACTGCTGTAATCTACAGACCTCTGACTTGAAGAGAGAGATAACGAATTGATTATAGATATTGCCAAGATAGCAACAAAGGGGGAAGCGATCATATTGGGTGGCTTTAATCTACCCGATGTGGATTGGATTACTCCTTGTGCAAATCTGGAAAGAAGCAAAAAAATTGTGGACGCTATCCAAGATGCGTTACTTAGACAAATGGTGATGGAACCAACCAGGGAAAGCTCAACACTGGATTTGGTGCTCACCAACAGTGATAGCGTGTCAAATGTCTGGGTGAGTGCCCCTGTGAGCAACAGTGATCATCACACGGTGTGGTTTGAGATAAAAGCCAAGATGCAATCTAATCATAGCAAGCTCAAAGTCCTAAACTTCAAAAACACTGACTTCAACAAAATGGCCAAGTACCTAAAAGAGGAGCTGACAGGGTGGAAGGGAATAAGGGAAGTGGAATTGCAATGGGCTAAACTAAAAGGGGCAATAAAAGAGGAAACAGATAAATATGTAAGAAAAGTAAATAAAAACAAGAGGAGAAGGAAATCTATTTGGTTTTCCAAAGAAGTGTCTGCTCAAATAAGGGCAAAAAATACAGCTTTCGCAAAATTCAAAAGCTTGCAAACAGAAGAACACAGAAATGATTACAGGATCAAACTCAAGGAGACAAAAAAAGAAATAAGGCTAGCAAAATCAAAGGCAGAGGAAAAGATGGCTAAAGATGTTAATTGCGGCGACAAAACTTTCTTCAGGTATATTAGAGAAAGGAAGAATATCAGAGTTGGAATTGCAGGACTCAGAAGTGCTGGGAACGGACTCGTGGAAAATGACATTGATAAAGCGAAATTACTAAACAAATACTTCTGCTGTGTTTTTACTAAAGAAAATCCTGAAGAAGGACCACCTGTGACTCCCAAATATAAAAATGGGAATGAGGTAGATACCACACCATTCGGAGAGGATGAGGTGTTAGAACAACTTGCAAAACTGAAAGTGGACAAGGCCATGGGACCGGATGTGATGCATCCCAGGATACTGAAAGAGCTCAGAGAGGTTCTTGCAGGGCCGTTAAAGGATGTTTTAAACAGATCCTTGGAAACAGGAGAGGTTCCTCAGGACTGGAGAATGGCTGATGTCGTACCTCTACACAAAAGTGGTGACAGGGAAGAAGTGTCAAACTATAGGCCTGTAAGCCTTACCTCGGTGGCGGGAAAAGTAATGGAAACGCTCCTGAAAGAGCGAATAGTGAACTTTCTCAAAACCAGAGGGTCACAGGATCCGAGGCAACATGGTTTTACTGAGGGACGATCTTGCCAGACAAATCAGATTGAGTTCTTAGGACATGCGATGGATGTCATCTACCTGGATTTCAGCAAAGCCTTTGATACTGTCCCTCATAGGAGGCTTATCAATAAACTCAGTAGTTTGGGGATGGGTCCAAAGGTGGTAAACTGGATCAGAATTTGGTTGACTGACAGACAACAGAAGGTGATGGCAAATGGAGATCACTCGGATGAAAGGAAGGTGATTAGCGGGGTGCCTCAGGGTTCAGTCCTGGGCCTGGCCCTGTTCAATGTATTTGTGAGTGATATTGCTGAAGGACTGAATGGAAAAGTCTGTCTTTTTGCAGATGACACGAAAATTTGCAACAGAGTGGACACCCCCGAGGGAGTGCTTAACATGAGGAGGGATCTGCAAAAACTGGAGGAATGGTCTGATGCTTGGCAATTGAGATTTAATGCGAAGAAGTGCAGTGTCATGCACTTGGGTAGCAGAAATCCAAAGGAAATGTACGCGATAGGGGATGAGAGGTTGGTGTGCATGGAGTAGGAGAAAGACCTCGGCGTGTTTATTTCTGTAGATCTCAAGGTGGCAAAACAGTGCGACAAGACGGTGACAAAAGCCAGGAGAATGTTGGGCTGCATTCGAAGAGGAATTACCAGCAGAAAGGAAGGGGTACTAGTGCCACTGTATAAGTCTCTGGTGAGGCCTCACTTGGCATACTGTGTTCAGTTTTGGAGACCGTATCTTGCAAAAGATGTAAAAAGAATGGAAGCTGTTCAGAGGAAGGCGACCAAAATGATTTGGAGCCTGCATCAGATGCCTTATGAGGAGAGACTTGAAGACCTAAATATGTACACTTTGAAGGAGAGGAGGGATAGGGGAGATATGATTCAGACCTTTAAATACTTAAAGAGAAATAATGAACAAACAAACCTCTTCCAGAGACGGGGAAGCTGTAAAACTAGAGGGCATGACAAGAAGCTGCAAGGTGGTAAATTGAAAGGCAATGTCAGGAAATACTTTTTTACAGAAAGGGTAGTGGATTCTTGGAATGCCCTCCTGATGGAAGTGGTGGGGGCAAACACAGTGACGGAATTCAAAGTGGCCTGGGACAGACACCGTTGATCACTTTACAGCAACAAGATTAAATCAAATAAACTGAACCATCTAATTTCTCAACAAATAGGGGTGTCCTACATGGAGCGATGGGGGGAGGAGCGGTGGGTTCACCCCTAAACAAAGAAACAAAGATATGGGGAGGGGTGAAGACATGGGGAGGGTGAACCTGCTCCTGGTGGGTGCACCACTAAGCAAAGACATGGGTAGGGGTGCACCTACTCCCTAAAAGACATTGGAAGGGGTGCACCTACTCCTGCCATATTGCTGGGCAGACTAGATGGACCACACTTGTCTTTATCTGCCGTCATTTACTATATTTCATCCTCTTTTGCAGCTGTTGTCAGGGCATATTCTTGAATTATAGTTGTGTTGATAGGCATTCCTCATAGACGAATAGAAATTAAGCATTCACTGATTGCATTGTATTTCATTACAGTTTTTGGAAGTTTCTTCTTAATTATAAATGCAACACCATTTCTTCTTTGTTTTTATTTCCAGCATAGTAGACCATATGATCATCAGATGCAAAGTGCCCAATGGCAGTCCATTTCAGCTTGCTGACACCCAACAGATCGAGTTGTACATGTTCCATTTCATTCTTGACCATCTCCAACTTCCCTTGGTTCATGCTTCATACATCCCATGTCCCAATAAGTAAGACATCTTTGCAGCTTCTGACTCTCATTTCAAGCGCAACTATATCAGCAGTCAAACATCCTGAGGGCTTTGATCCAACCACACCATAAATGCTGGTTTTACTCTGAAAAGTCTTCATCTCCTCCCCAGTAGCTAGTTGATTGCCTTCTGATCGGCGGGGGGCTGGGGGGGCCTCATCTTCCAGCACTATAGGGCAAGTTGTTTAGTTGTGACTATCCATTGGGTTTTCGTAGATTGCCAGGCCTTTCTTCCACGCAGTTTAAGTTTAGTGTTGTTGCCGTTGTCACAGAAATGTGATCCTTTGCCACCAACACTGTCACATTCTGCTGCTGCTGCCCAGATGAGTGGTTTTCTTGGTCTGGCACCTCAACTGAGACCCATTCATCTTGGGAGACCCTGCCATTAGTTAAGCTATCAATAGCTTAGCCCTCGGGCATCACTGATGCACACAAACACTCACAGCACGACAAGCTGGAAACCAAGTGAGGGATATTAAACTAATAAGAGAAGATATTTTTTCACTCACGCGTATTCAAACTCTGGAGTTCGTTACCGGAGGATGTAGTAAAAGCTACTAGTGTAGCTGGATTTAAAAAAAGGTTTGGACAAGTTCCTGGAGGAAAGGTCCATAAATCATTATTAAAGAGGGCCTGAGAAATCCACTGCTTGTCCCAATACAAGCATTATGGAACCTGTGTCTTCTGGGGAAACTGCTAGGTACTTGTGACTTAGATTGGCCACTGTTGGAAACAGGATACTGGACTTGATGGACCCTAGTCTGACCCAGTATGGCATATCTTATGTTCTTATGATGCCTCTAACTGCATAGTCAGTTTCAGTACCTGATGCAGAGAGTCAAATATGGAAAGAGAACCAAAAGCTTGTGGAAAGTTATTGTTGTTGATTAACACACTGAGTTTTTTAGTCTTGCTTTCTGGTTGGGAAGTGTCCTACTGACTTTTATTTATTTATTATTTATTTATTTATTTGGTTTTATATACCACACTATTTTAAATCAGCACAGTTTAAAGCTGAACAACTCATTAGATAGAACAGGTTTACATTGAACAAGTGAACAGAACCTAACAAGCAGAACAATAAATGGTAGCCTTTCTTAGAAAGGTGAGCATAGGTCTATAGACTACAACAAAGGTGATAACTGGGGTAGAACATGGGCAACTATTTACAAGCTGAATGGGAATTATGATGTCTAGGCAAGTTTGGGCAATGGTAAGGAGGTGAGTCCAGAGTGGGCTATGTTACTATACTAGTGATGACATCACTGAAAGTTGCTCTGGTCTACCTCTACCTGCTAGCTGGAGAGCATGAGCCACTTATGTAGATTGTTTTTATGCAAATCTAACCCACACGGTTTTGAGAATCTTTTTCTGCATGCAAAACATGTTTTGCATATGTTAAATAGATAATAAAATGATCACACAAGTTGATTTTATGCCTGTTATTTTCATTAAGGCGATTTAAGTTACTTTCTGATGATCTTAAAGTAGTTAAACGGGTAGAAAAGGCAACGGCAAAAGCTAGGAGGATGCTTGTGTGCATAAAGAGAGGAATGGCCAGCAGAAGAAAGGAGGTGATAGTGCCTCTGTATAAGTCTTTGGTGTGACCTCATTTGGAGTATAGTGTGCAATTCTGGAGACCGCACCTTCAAAAGGATATAAAGAGGCTGGAGTCAGTACAGAGGGTGGCTACTAAAATGGTTAGTGGTCTTTGTTATAAAGCATATGAGGACAGACTTAAGGATCTTAATATGTACACCTTAGAGGAAAGGCAGGATAGAGGTGATATGATTGAGACGTTTGAATACCTCTGTGGCATAAATACACAGGGGGAGAGCCTCTTTCAGTTGAAAGCAAGCTCTGCTACGAGTGGACATGGGATGAGGTTGAAAGGGGATAGATTCAGGAGTGATATGCAGAAATATTTCTTTATGGAAAGAGTGGTAGATCCGTGGAATGATCTCCCAGTGGAGGTGGTAGAGATGAGGACAGTATCTGAATTCAAAGAAGCATGGGACCAACACAGAGGATCTCTAAAGGTAAAAAGGGGATTGTTGTAGTTGTTGATATGGAAGGACAGACTAGATGGGCCTTGTGGGTCTTTTTCTGTCCTCATGTTTCTATGTTTACTGTTGTCCATGGTGCTGTAACTGTTTTGCTACAGCATTGCTCCAGGAAGCTTTACTGCTGTCTGCAACACCTGCTCTATGGAAACAATGTGGGGAAATCTTGTGTATTTACCTTAGTTATCAGTGCTGTCAGTCGTACATTTTCATCAGCCCTAAGCTTACAAAAATATAAATAAAATCATTTTCATTTAGTGTAAACAAAGTACGTCTTCTGTGTGATATGAAAAATGTAAATAAGTCAGAGGCATTTTGCTGAACTATATTTGTTTAAATTAGAAGAAAACGTAATAAATTGGGTGATCATAGTGATTATTTTTATCATTGATTGAAGAGATGGCACGAAGGCTTGCTGCATTATTGCGCATATCATTATACAGTATTGTTTTTGCAATTACTATGCGATTATATTGTCAGTTGAATGACTGAGTGATTTTCAATGTGTTACATGACTTTTATACTTCAGCAATAAAACATAACATGTTTTGAAATTATGAACAATATTTGCATGTCTCTATGCTGCATAAATGCCAGTTACTCTGCATACTTAATTCTTTCCATGAGTTTTTGGACTAGAGCTTGTTGTACTGCAAGGATGTGAGGGAAAGCTTCTCAGTACTGTAATGATATGGTTTTTATTTAATTGTTTTTGGGCTGATATGAGTCTGAATTCTACCAAAACAAATCAGCCTGCATACATTGGGTTTCTAGGGCACACGATTTCTGTTACTGAAGATTGGAATAATTTAAAGTAAGCACCTACTAAATGGAGAAGATGTTAGAACACATACTTGCAAATTAATGGAACTTGCAACTTGACCTTTAACTCTCGGGGCAGTTTTATGAAGGCATTTTTACATGTAAATGAGGGGACATGGGCATAAAAAGCCTTTCATAAAACTATTCCATACATAAAAATAGGTGTGATGACCACAACACACTTTTACGTATTCTGGGTTGTAGGCATGTTCAGGGATGGGTTTTGGGTAGAGGATGGGCGGGTTCACAAGCAGGTATAAATTTCTGTGGCTTCCTTTAAGTCAGTTTCTGTGGTTTTTCTGAGGCAGTTTTATAACACCACATAAGCTACTAAGTCTTTAGAACAGAAGCTACAACTAGGTGCCTTTCTGCCCTCCCAACCGTGGCAATCTATTATAAAATCACCCTCTCTGACAACTAACATCTCCATGTCTCTCGCTTTCTCTAACTGTAATTAGATTGAAAAAGAGCAGCAACAAACCAAAATCTTTCTTTTCTATCACTTTTGTGTACTTTCATGTCTTCCAAGTACCACCTCACCAGCTTCAGATTGGATTGTATATATATTTCTGAAGAATTTACTTGAAAAGTTTATTTGGATCCTGTCTGGATGGAAGTCAGTATATAAATACAGTAGCTTGTCTTTGTAGAGCAGAATCGTTGTGGGACAGGTCTGAAATGCTAAGTAGATCTGTGGTGATTGTTACTATCCCAGAACTGAAAGCGAGTCAACACAAGACTTGTAAGTGGGACAGAAGATGGACTTCCATTAGTAAAACTAAGAATAAGATGAAACAAAAAAAACAAACAAACTTAAGGTGAATTACACAATGGAAAATTTTGTGATATTTCTCACTCTTGAGGAGCTAATTTACCAAAGATACATAAAAAATGACTGATAGTGATTTTTTATGCTGAGATCACTAACTTAAGTATAAATATGATGATATGCAGATGAGATCTAATTGAATGCTGTGTTATGCAGATATAGCATCCTCAGAGCATGCAATATCTAATATATGCCACTGCTATGTTCAAAAACCAGGATGTGCAGGTGCACACATGCATGCAAATTCATATGCGCTGAAAGAACACATGTAGTGATAACGCATTTTCCATGTATGTTCCTTGTCCTTTCTGAGAGAACAGTGGAAGCCAGGAGCAGAGCAGGAAGTGGAAGATCCTAAAAAGTTGAGGAGAGAGTTAAGGAGGGCTTTCATATATGATTTCTGTGTCTGTCGTCTTCCATCTTTCTTGTTTCTCTGTTTTTCACTCTTCCTATTGTTTTCTGTTTCTTCTTGTGAGTGGGTGCCTGTGTAAAAGGGGTTGTGCTTTGTGTTCTCCTTTTGGCTGTTTGGATCTAGGATCTTCGTTCTGAGGCCTACGACCTAGGATAGGGGGATACCTGAAGAGAACAGGTAAGACTCGTTCATTTCTCTGACAAGTCACAACTCATTCTAGGGGAAATTTGTCACTTGCTGAGAGACATGAAGGCAGATTTTAAATACACGGAGATTGGAATTGAGACATCAAGGTTAGGATGTACATAAATTCCAGCAGTAGTTTAGAAAAGGCTCTACCAAACATGGAGTGTATGTGTATTTACCGACATGGAGAATTGGTGGTGCCATTTTACAAATTTACATGTGGAAAAAAAAATCAGCAGATGCAGCTCAACAACTTACACATGTACATTAAGTTGGTAGTTTGCAAACCTATACTTATAAATACTGCCAATTACCTACAGAGGGCGCTATATTTAATTCATTCCAGTTTGGAGGAGGAAGTAAACAATGGAGAATTAAGGAGACTAGCCACTTGGGGATTTTTGACCCACCCAGGACACACCCTAGCAGTGCTCCTGAAATGCCACTCTGCAATTTCTGCATGTTATGGACATGCATGGGTAAATGCAGCCCTTCTAAAATCACCATTTCCATGTGTAAATGCCAGATTTTCCAGATAAAACGTTTTGACTGAAGACTTAAGATAACTCCCAGCATCCATGTTTTTATTATATTTGGTCTTTTAGAATGGGTACAAAGAGGAAACACCAAAGTACAAGAACTGCTGTAGAGGGTGTCCAGCTTATATGTTCCAATCACACATTTGTTCCTTCTCTTGCTTGTACAGGTCTGAGTGATGTCCTAAACATATCTGATACTGGTTGATCAGCCACCATGCAAAACATTTCTCTGCAGATGTCTTTTCCATTCCTGTGCATGCCGAGTAGTGCTACAGAAGTGATAAACAGTAAGAAGAGACACAGGATGCACCCCACTGCTAAATGAACAGCTCTACAGTGAACGTGAACTGAAGGACATGATATCTACACGCTAGTCATTAATGGATCAGTACAATAGGTCCCCTTTGTTTTTGAACACTTTTTTGCCATTTGTCTATGTATTGATATATTTAGTTATATTTAGGTGATGCCTTTCTAGTAGTAGCTCAAGGCAAGTTACATTCGTGTTTGGTAGGCATTTTAGAGAAGGCAGGCTATAAATCTTCTGCTAGCAGATGATTCTGTAATCTTCAGAAAAGAAAGAGACAAAATGAGCCAGGCTGCATTCATAGTCCTATACAAGGAATTACATCTCCATCAGAATGGCATCCAGCCCCGAGATAAGAAGTGTCAAAACTCAAATATCCCAGCTACAATTCATGGTCTACATTCCAGCATCCTTTCATAGAGACAATGCCATGGGGGTAACAGTTTGCAGCAAAGTAGAGGAGACCTTAGCCAGCAAACCCTTGTGGTTGTCATGACAGAGTCCATGCTAGGTCTGGTGCTAGCTTGGATGAAAGACTCGCTTAAAGGTTGTGGATTAAGCTTTGTACAATATTTTTTCTTAGCACTAGTTTCCTGTTTAACATGACATCTAATTAGAAGGTCACAAAAAGGTATAAATCACAAAATGAAGACATATTAAAGTCATTTTTTTCTTAAGATGCGCAGTGTTGCTTTTTACTTTTGTGTATTTATTTATTTAATATGGGGTCTATCTTGTCCCGCTATTCATCCCCCTTGCCGTCCATGACTAAGGAGTTTGTACAGGGAGGCTTAGATGAGGCAGGAGGGGGCAGTGCAGAGGCAGAGTTAGGGTGAGCATTTGGCAGTCTGTGGCCCCGGACGTACAGGGCCGATTCTAAAGTCGACCCTTTACGTCCGGGGCCAGCAGATTGGATGGGGGACTTAGTCTACTTCAGAGGCCCGGCTGGGAGCAAAAAATGAGAGGGTGCAAGAGATAACCCACAGCCCGACTCTAGCCATGGGAGGCCAGATCGGGGGTCAGGCTGCAGGGAAAGGTGAAAGTGGTTGACAGCCGGGGATAGCCACGGTGCCATGGCAACTGGACACCACGGCACTGCGGCTCCATTCAGGAGCTTAACTGTGTTAGCCGGGCAGGGGCCTGAAGTGCAGGCTGATGGGAATCGGGTTCTGGCCTGCACGTACAGGCCTAGATGTGATTCTGATCCTGCGGGAACTAGTCATGCCCGGCAGGATCAGAATCGGGTTTATCTCCAGGAACAAGCAGGAATGTAGTCTTCACATATGGGTATCATCGGTACCGACGGAGCCTGCGCAGGAACGCTCCCCAGCATCCAATAGGAAAGCTTTTGGGAGCATCCCACAGCGCCTGCGTGCTGCCTTCCCGCCTTTCCCAACTGTCCCTCTCCAGTTCTTCGTTTTCCGCAGAGCCGACAGGTCGCACATCATGTCACCACAGAAAATAATTCCCTTTTATTCTTCTTTTTGTGGTCGCGTCTTCCTTCCTTCGATGCTACACCGGTACCGCTGGTTCTTCTTTCTTCCCTTCCCCCAGAAAAAAACCCTTTATTTTGGAGTCTTTTCAAAGTATTTTCTCCTCAGGTGCCACATGCCATTTTGGGCACTAGGCCTAACGTTTTCCTTTAAAATGGAAAAACCCGCTTCGGGTTTTAGGAAAATCATTTTTATTGGGTATACATACAACTGCTCGTCATTACAATTGAAGATATAATAACATCAACACCAATTCAAACCCCCCACCCTATCCCTCCAAAATAGTCAAGCAGCAGAGTGCTAGGTTCTAATCAAACGGAAGTGAGGTAGCCATTAGGCTCACTGAAAGATGAGTCACACTAGAATGCACAAGACAAAAGATCCCCATCTCCTCCTCCCTACCACCCCCCCAACCCCTCCCACCCCCTAAGACCCCCTATCCCCCAACAACAACAACACCCCCCCACCCCCTTCCCCTTCTTCAATTGAAAGACCACCATCTAGCTATTCCGCCAGGCCATCAGTACGTTCTCCATCACAAGGCAGCCCCCCAACCCCCTCAACTGGTCCCCCCCCACACCTTCAGGTAATGATCCCGTTTAGACCCCCCCAGCAAAGTTAGCGGAGCGCCGCGCCCATATCTCTCAGCGTACCCATCGCCCGCTCCCACTCTCCCACAGTCGGCACCGTGTCGCCCAGTCAGTGTCGAAGAATAATTTGCTTCACTACCACAAAGCCTTTGGTGCAGAGTGCCCGCAAGGTCATCCCCAATGGTGGCTCCCGCTCATACGAGCCAAATAGGCACCACTCTGGGCTCATCTCCGTCTATCGCAAGCCACCTCCCCAGGCTCTTCCCCACATCCCTCCACAGCCCTTGAATATGGATACATGCCCAAAACTTATGTGCCAAGCCCCCCTTTTCCACTTTGCAGAGACTACACACAAAGTGTTCCAAGTGTGGCGGTACCATCTCTGTCACAGACACACATGAGTGGTGCCTCCAATGTTTAGGTTCTGACCACTCTATTTTAGAGTGTGTTGCCTGTGGGATGATGTCAAAAAGGGGCCGGCAGAACCGAGCTGCTAAACTTAGCACCCTTTTTCCCTCTGATGCAGCCTCTGTGGCATCAACGTCTTTCAGGGCTTCGTCTTCCTCCGATGAATCTCAGGTAACTAAACATAAAGCTAGCCAGTCCTCAAAGGGTAGATCTCCCTCTAAGCATCGAGATGCCTCTGGCATTGCCCTTGAGGCACTTTCACCGGCAAAATTGTCCCAGCGGGAGGCTTCGGCACTAACAGAGCTCCAGGATGTTCTCGAGGCCTCAACCTCGGCAGAACTACTGGTGCCATGCTCTGGGGTACCGGCTGCTTCATCCGGTACCGATACCCAAGCATCGGCAGCGTCGATAGACCAGAGATTCTTGGCTATTGAACGCAGTCTAGTGGCTCTTCTCACGGCCTCAATGCACTTGAAATCACTTCAGACAATTCAACCGGGTACAGGGTTCTACTCCCCCTATTTCCTTATTCCAAAGAAAACAGGAGGACACAGACCCATTTTAGACCTCAGAGAACTGAACAAATTCCTGTTCAAAGAGAAGTTCAAAATGATTTCTCTAGGAACTCTGTTGCCATACCTTCACAGTCAGGATTGGCTGTGTTCTCTAGATCTCAAGGATGCGTACACTTATGTTCTCATCCATCCAACTCATCGAAAGTTCCTTTGCTTCCTATTTCAAGGGAAGCACTACCAATACAGGGTCCTTCCTTTTGGCCTGGCCTCGGCACCAAGGGTGTTCACAAAATGCATGGCTGTGGTGGCAGCATTTCTTTGCACCCTAGGAATATTCGTCTTCCTCTACTAAGACGACTGGCTCATTCGAGCCCCTTCAGAGCCAGAGGCCAGGGTTGCTCTCTCTCGCACAATGCACATCCTTCAGTATTTGGGACGTGTCATAAACTTCCCAAAATCCAACCTTGCTCCCACTCAGTCTCTAGAGTTTATAGGAGCTCTGCTGGATACCAAACAAGGGCCTACCTTCCACAGGCCTGCTGCCTTCGGATTGTGCAGTTAGCTTCCCAAGCAGTGTTAAAACCTCACCTCACTGCTTGAGAAATGTTACCAGTTACTAGGCCACATGGCATCCACCGTGCATGTGGTTCCTTATGCTCACCTCCATATGAGGGCAGCCCAGTGGACTTTATCCACTCAGCAGGCTCAGGCATCAGGTTGCCTGTCAGACAAAATAGCAATCTCAGATCGCCTTATCTTGTCCCTCCAATGGTAGCAGTCACCCCAGAACCTTTTGGTAGGGTTCCCTTTTCAGCAACCCCCACCCCAGGCCACTCTAACAACAGATGCTTCACAGGTGGGTTGGGGAGCCCACCTGCAAGGCTTCTCTACCCAGGGTACCTGGACTCCACAGGAGGCCTATCTACACATCAATCTCCTGGAACTCAGAGCAATCTTCCTTGCTCTTCGAGTATTCCACACATAGCTCAGCTACAAGACAATCCTAGTTCAAATGGACAATCAAGAAGCCATGTTCTATGTGAACAAGCAGGGTGGAACAGGCTCTCTGTCACTATGCAACGAAGCTTTGCGACTATGGGCCCTCGCCAGAGAGCATCAGATTCATCTCCTTGCGGTGTATCTTCCAGGCATTCAAAACTCTTGGACAGACAGACTCAGTCGAGTTCTGCTTCCACACGAATGGTCTCTCCATGCAGACCAGGTGGCCAAAATTTTCCAAATTTGGGAAACCCCGGACATAGACCTCTTCGCAAGTCCGCTGAATGCCAAACTTCCCCGGTTCTGTTCCAGAATTCCGGCTCAGGGTTGTCAGGTCAGGGATGCTTTCCTCCTCCATTGGGGCCAGGACTTCCTGTATGCTTTTCCACCCATTCCCCTAATTTCTCAAAACCCTGTTCAAGCTTCAGAGAGACAGAGGTCATATGATTCTCATAGCTCCACATTGACCACGGCAAATGTGGTACCCTTTGCTCCTACATCTCTCTCAAGCTCCGCCTCTGGAGTTAGGATCTGCTCCAGATCTCCTTTCTCAGGAGGACGGGATGCTGTGGCATCCCAATCCCCAGTCTCTGCATCTCAGGGCCTGGTTGCTGAAAGCCTAGAACTTCACAGTCTTAACCTTTCTCAGCAGGTAAAGGATATCCTTTATGCTTCCAGGAAGCCTTCCACAAGACGCTCTTATGCTTTCAAGTGGAAAAGGTTTACCATATGGTGCTCGCAGAAGGGTCTTGACCCTCTTGCGATACCTCTGGAATCATTACTGGAGTATCTCGTTCATTTGTCTAATGCAGGGCTTAAGACCAATTCAGTGAGAGTTCAACTGAGTGCTATTGCAGCTTCTTTCAAGCCTTTAAATGGGCAACCTATTTCCTCTCATCCTCTCATAGCGAGATTTATGAGAGGCCTTCTTTTAACTAAGCCTCCCATTAAGCTACCACCGGTGGCATGGGACTTGAATTTGGTTCTTGGGCAGCTTATGAAACCACCTTTTGAACCATTAGCCACTACCTCCTTGAAATTCCTTTCCTGGAAGGTCATTTTTCTTATTGCAATCACATCAGCATGCTGCATCAGTAAATTGCAAGCATTGGTGGCTGATCCTCCTTATACAAGGTTCCATCATGATAAGGTAGTCCTTAGGACTCATCCACATTTTATGCCAAAGGTGGTGTCACATTTCATTTAAACCAAGCGGTTTACCTTCCTGTATTCTTTCCAAGGCCTCACGCCTCAAATGCAGAAAGGAACCTTCATACTTTGGACTGTAAAAGAGCTTTGGCTTTTTACTTGCAAAGGACACAGCAACATAGAAAATCCTCTCAACTCTATTGCTTTTGATCCTAGTCATTTGGGACTTCCAGTCTTCAAAATGACACTGTCCAACTGGATTGCACACTGTATATCTTTTGTCTATGAGAGTAAGAACCTTCCTCTCGAAGGCCATGTCACAGCTCACAATGTAAGAGCCATGGCAGCCTCAATGGCTCATCTTCACTCTGTGTCTATCGACGACATCTGTCGAGCAGCAACTTGGGCTTCAGTTCATACCTTCACAGTCCATTACTGCTTAGACAAGGACTCCAGCCGGGATGCCTTGTTTGGTCAGGCTGTTCTTCAACACCTGTTCCACACTTAATCAACTCCTACCCACCATCCCTGGTAGGATGCCAGAGATCCATGGGGGGAAGTGGAGCCCTTTCACAAGGGCACACAACTTTCTGGGGCCATATCCCTGGCATCTGCAGCTAGGGAGTCCCCATATGTGAAGACTACATTCCTGCTTGTTCCTGGAGATAGCATAGTTACTCACCTGAAACAGGTGATCTCCGGGAACAGCAGGAATTTAGTCTTCACAACCCGCCCACCTCCCCTAGGAGTTGTATCTCTCTCTCTTTCTCTATTTCCCTCTCTCTTTTGTCTCAGCTATAAACTCAACTGGAGAGGGACAGTTGGGGAAGGCAGCATGCAGGTGCTGTGGGATGCTCCCAAAAGCTTTCCTATTGGACGCTGGGGAGCGTTTCCGTGCAGGCTCCGTCGGTACCGACGATACCCATATGTGAAGACTAAATTCCTGCTGTTCCTGGAGATCACCTGTTACAGGTGAGTAACTATGCTATCTCTGTGCGTCCGGTTCCAACCAGACGCATGGAGGTTGGGAAGCGCAGAATGAACATAAGAACATAAGATATGCCATACTGGGTCTGACCAAAGTTCATCAAGCCCAGTATCCTGTTTCCAACATTGGCCAATGTAGGTTATACATACCTAGCAGTTTCTCCAAAAGACACAGGTTCCACAATGCTTGTACTGGGTCAAGCATTGATATCCTGGGTCCCTTCTTAATAATGGTTTATGGACCTTTCCTCCTGGAACTTGTCCAAACCTTTTTTAAACCCAGCTACACTAATAGCCTTTACTACATCTTCCGGTAACAAATTCCAGAGTTTGATTAAACGTTGAGTGAAAAAATATTTTCTTTTATTAGTCTTAACTAGTTTACCCTGTAGCTTCATTGCATGTCCCCAGTCTTTCTATATATATATTTTTTTTTTAAACAATGTTTTTTATTGAGTATATCATAACACACCACAGAAGGAGCATATAACGAGCAAACAACGTTACAAGCCAAACAAAATACAGCTCAGGAAATATACAAGCAACACAGTGTGCCCGCAGCCTATACCCAATATTTTCACAACCATGAACAACAGAGCAATAATATATCCCCCATCTAAAGAAAACTCATATATCATAGTCAGGACAACCAGAAACAACTCCCACCCCCCAATCCCCCGAGGCGCTGCAGACGACAGGAAAGAAAAAATAAAAAATAAACTACCCGAGGTCTAAAACTGATGTAACTAAATTACAGCAATGGACACAAAAGCAGCATATGCTGCTAAATCAAAGTACACAAGTAAACTGATCTAACGCCGACCATTTGGAGAGGTTTGGCACCCTACCCCTTATACACCGACTTTTGTCAATGGCTTTCTCATACTTGGCATACAGACACAATTGATTCCACCATTCCTGATAAGTGGGTTTGGTAGGATTCTTCCATCGAGCTAGCAGAAGCTTCAGTGCCACCATTATCATAAAATTAAGGAGAAAATAATTGCCTTTATCCAACCCCGGAATCTGCGTCATGTTCCTAAAGGCAATAATTTGCCAAGACAAGGCAGCCTTAAACTGTAATATTCGTTGAATCTGACCCCAAACTCTCGACCAGAAACTCTGAATGTGAGGGCAATCCATCAGCATATGTCTTAACGTGCCCACCTCCCCGTGACCGGTCCAACATGTCCCACTCTCACTCTTATTCCATTTACTCAGGACATTGGGGGTAACATATGCCCTGTGCGCCAAAAAAAACATAGACTGAGTAAGGGCCGCAGATTTCGATGCTCGAATTGAAAGACCCCAAAATTTCTCCCAGTCTACCGGTGACAAGGTAATCTGTGCCTCTTCTTCCCAGATACGTCGCAGTCCGGCATTGGCTGGGGCAAAGTGATCTACAAACATAGCATAAAAGCGCGAAGCTGCCCCTCTCTCAGCACTGACTTCTTCGACAACACTCCGCAGTCCCCAGAGACAAGATACGCTTGCCAGGGGTGGGAGCAGCTTGCCGATACAATGCCGTAGCTGCAGCCATTGAAAATAACAGCTAGCCGGCAGGTCAAATTCTTGCTGCATAGTGCTGAAGGATTTCCATGCTGACCCTTCCATTAACTGCCCTACGGTCCACACTCCTCGTTGTTGCCATTTCACCCAATTGCAGACCTTCCCGTTGATCTTCAGCTCCGGGTTGAACCAGATAGGTACCGACCTTGAGGGAGGGTTGCGCTGTGCAATAATAGGGAGGAGAGATCGAAAAACTAGTTGAGTTGAGACTATCACTCTCCCAACACCAGAGGTCTCTGGGTGCACCATTCCCATAAGAAGTTCAATTGGGCAGGGGGCGACCAGACGTTCTTCCAGCTTAAGCCATGTGGGTCTATGCTCCACAGTTTCACTCAGGGCCCACATCGACCCCTGCTTCAGCAGAAAGGCTTTATGATACCAAAAGAAATCCGGAAAATATATTCCAGCAACCGCCTTGGCAGCCTTTAGTTTCTTTAATGCAATTCTAGGAGTTTTCCCAGCCCAGAGGAAGACGCTCAGGATGCGATCCAGAGTTTTATATGTTGCAGGCGGGAGCAAAAAGGGGAGCATACTCAGAATATAGTTTAGCTTAGGGACCAGAGACATTTTAATGGCCTCCAACCGACCCCACCAGGTGAGGTGGAGCGGGGACCATGACAGGGTGTAAGAACGGGCTATATCCAGCAACTTCTCAGCATTCACCCGTATAGTGTCTTCTGTGGACGCGGAGTACAGCACTCCTAGATATTTTATCACCCCTGATTCCCACCGAAAGGGAAAGCCGTCAACCGAAGAAGGAGCCGCCCACTTGTTCATCGGGAATGCCACGGTTTTCGTCCAGTTCACTTTATAGCCGGATAGCTGCGAATATTGGGAAATCAAATGCAAAAGCGCTGGCACTGAGTCAGGCCGGAGAAAGACCAACAGGTCGTCTGCATAAGCTGACAATTTAACATGCAGATCAGCAATCTTAACACCGTGAATCTCTTCCGATTGGCGTATCAGCAAAGCCAGCGGCTCCAAGGCAAGATTAAACAGAAGTGGAGAGAGAGAGCACATCCCTATCTTGTGCCTCGACGTAAAGGAAAGGGCTGAGAGAGGATACCATTGACCAATATTCGCGCAGTGGGATTATCATACAGGATCCGCACCATGGTAACAAACTCTTTGGGTAATCCAAACCACTCCAGTACATGATAGAGGAAGGGCCACTCTAGCCTATCAAAGGCCTTTTCAGCATCAATGGAGAGACCCAACACTGGGTCTTCGATGGTGTAAGTCCAGTCCAGCACATCACAGAACAAGTGGCCATTATCGGCTGTTGATCGTCCGGAAACGAAGCCACATTGATCAGGGTGAATCAGCCAAGGGAGCACACTGTTCAGCCGCCTGGCCAACATACAGGAGAACAGCTTGTAATCGGCATTAAGAAGGGAGATGGGCCTATAATTCCCAACCACAGTTGGATCTCTCCCTGGTTTTTCAAGCACTACAATAGTTGCTTCCGCAAAGGCACCAGTCGTCTGCTCCACCGATAAAAATTTGCGGTAATAATTTAATATCTGCGGGAGTAGCACATCTGCAAACGTTCGGTAGAATTCAACCGGTAACCCATCAGGGCCTGCTGCCTTGCCGATCTTCATGGTAGCCAATGCCTCCCGCAACTCCCCTATAGACAGGGGCTCCCTTAGGGCAGACTTCTGATGCTCCTGGAGGCGAGGCCTTTCAACCTTAGCTAAAAGATCTTCACAAGCTTTAACATCGAACAGTACTTCGGAATTGTAGAGTTGTTCATAGAATGCCCGAAAGGCGGCTGCAATCTCACAGTTAGTGGTCAAAGGATTCTTTTGCGCATCTACAATACGCATAATATGCGCCCTGCTACGATGGGCTTTAAGGCCAGCAGCAAGCAACTTGCCCGCTTTATTCTTTTCCGTATAATATCGAGCCTGACTTGCGAACATACTCTGCTCCACCTCTGTGCTTATTATCATATTATATTGATATCTCAGCTTTTGTATCCGATTCAGAACGGTAGCATTAGGACTTCTCTGAAGCAGCCGTTCACCCGTCCTGATTTGTCGATCAAGATCTTGAAGTTTAGTCTGGGCCACCTTAGCCTTAACAATGCTAAAACTGGTTATTCATGTCCTAATAAATGCTTTAAAGGCTTCCCACCAAGCCCAATTTGAAGAATCTGCCTGTCTGTTATGGGTAAAGTACTCCTCAATAGCTTGTCTTATGGTATTTTGAAATTCCACGTCACCGAGCAGGGTTCTGTTGAAGGACCAAAACTGTGGTCTGAGTGAGTCTCCCTCCTGAGTTAACTCTAATGTTATTGCCGCATGATCAGATATGTGAGTGCTAAGAATGCTGGCTCCACGAACTCCTGAAATCAATGGTCTGGAGATCAAGAAAAAATCTATCCTGGAGTATGAGCCGTGCGGACAAGAAAAAAAGGTATAATCCCTCTCTCTTGGAAACAGAACTCTCCAGACGTTTACAAGCCGAAGCTCCTGCATGAGTGACCGGAGCGCTATCTGTGCTCTCCCGCTTCTTGCCCAGCTTGGATTGCAGTCTAGCAAGGGGTCCAACACCAGATTAAAATCACCCCCAAGGATGAACGGATGGGAAGCAGCTTCCTGTATCACTTCTGCAAGGGAATGGAAGAACGTAGGTTGATCGCCGTTGGGGGCATAAATATTGATGATGATCAAGTGTCTGGCTCCCAGAGATACATGTGCTTTGACCCAGCGCCCCTCAGTATCTGCCCTCGTAGCCAACACTTGAAGTGGAGTCCTCCCTCTGGCTAGCACTGCAACCACGTTTTTCTTCCCCAAAGCAGGAGAGTGAGCAATCAGCTTGTAATGGCTAGATCCCAACTTCAGAGATTCCTTGGAGGACAAGTGGGTCTCTTGAAGGAGAATAATATCAGCCTTTTGCTTCTGAGCGTAAGCCAATATCTTCCTCCGTTTTGCGGGGTGCTGGATACCCTTCACATTCAGAGATAAAACTTTAAGGGGAGGTACTGACATCAAAATACTGAAAATGGTATGCAAACCTCTCCATGGTCATGATCATCTTTTGAACACACACATTACCCCAGGACATAAATAAATACATCACTTGTCTGCAGCGCCTCCACCTATCTCCCCCAATGAGGAACAGCATCAATGGGTGAGACAGCGTGAGATGCAGGATAAGGCAGCACAACAGCAAAAGCAAGACCCAAAAACACTGTAACCGCCCTTATACAATATTCACCATACAGTGATATGATTAGCAGGGAGCCTATGTAATATGGCATTAAACTGTATCCTGATATCACTATCAATAAAGACTATTAAAGACACCTTCCCCTCCCCTTATAACCCCCAGATGCCAACTTTACACAGCAAGACCAACATTAGTACCTTCCTACAATGCCCACAAGATACACAACGCTCCACTTGGAGACAGAGCTTAATACTTCCAAGAATAAAGATAAAAAGAGAAAATCCTTCCACATCAAAGGAGTTAGGAGCCGCTGTCCATGTGCATCTTCAAAGCTTCCTGTTCTTCTATAAACAGCAATAGCCCCTCCGGGTCCTCAAAGGATTTCGTTTGATTGTCCAGGGTCACTTTAAAGCGCGCTGGGTAAAAGAGTCCATATTTCGCCTGGAGCTGTTGAAGGTGGGGTCGCAGATCTAGAAACTTCTTTCGTTTATCCATCGTTACCTTGCACAGGTCAGGAAAAAAGGAGACTCTATGCCCTTCAAATGTCACCGGCGATAATGCTCGCGCCGCAGACATAATGCGCATGGCTTGCTGATGCCGCAACAGGCAAAAAATTATAGGCCTGGGCCTCGGGCTGTGTCCCCCCGTGTACATAGGAATTCTATGTGCCCGCTCCACCTCCAGCGGTTTACTGAAATTTATTTTTAGAATACTAGGCAGGACTCTTTCAAGGAAACCAATAGTATCCGCTCCCTCCGCTCCTTCAGGGACCCCCAACAATCTGACATTATTCCTGCGGGATCGATTAGATAAATCCTCCAGATTCGTCTCAAGCAGGCTCACCTTTTTCAAGGCCCTGGATAACTTCTGCAGACGGTCCTCGTGCACATTCACCACACCGTCAATTTGTTCTACTCTCGCTGCTAACCCCTGTGTTCTCTCTTTGAATTCTTGCATGTCCGCCTGCATTTGCAGTAGGGTATCACCATTGGCCGAGATCATTGCTCTCACCGCCCGCAGTTCGGCCAGAATTTCGCTCCTCCCGTCGTCGGCATCTCGCCCTGCCGCCATCTTAACAGGGGAAGGAGGATCTTGCTTGGTTCGTTTAGAGCCCGTGCTCCCGCTCGAAGCAAAGTCTAATTTAGATTGCTTCCCCGATGCCATCAGCCAGGTGTTCTTTTACGGCTGCTACCCGACAATAAATCGCCCCAAAATATGTAGGTTAACGACGAAATCAGGGGTATTTCAAAGGGTCTGCAAGAGCTGAGCGCCTATGTGTCCATCCCGCTTCTCCGCTAGGCTCCGCCCCCAGTCTTTCTATATTTTGATAACATAAACAATCGATCTACTTTTACCCGTTCCACTCCATTAATTTATAGACTTCTATCATATCTCCCCTCAGCCGTCTCTTTTCCAGGTTAAAGAGCCCTAACCTTTTTAGCCTTTCTTCATAGGAGTATCCTTCCATGCCCTTTACCATTTTGGTGGCTCTTCTCTGAACCTTTTCTAGTAACGCTATATCCTTTTTAAGATACGGCGACCAGAATTGCACACAATATTCAATGTGCGGTCTCACCATGGAACGATATAGAGGCATTATAATATCTTTTGTTTGGAATGTGCCTCCAGATTTCTAGACCACACACTTTCCATTGTTGAAGGCACTTTACAAACAATAAACAAAGGGGGTTAATTTAGAAGCACTACCCATGGTCTGGACATCTGAAAATGGATACACAGACCTCCAGATCACAAAGATGTTCCTGGAGCTATTACCAAATGCAAGGACGTCCAACTTGTGAAGGGAGTGTGATGGGGGGCATCCTGGGCAAGTTGGACATGCCCATCCAATTTCAGAAACAGCGAGCACATCCCCACTTGATGTGCCGCCTTTTGCATAGCTAGCAGCAAAGTGGTTTGCAATTAAAACAAATCCAGTGAAATTTTACAGAGGAACCCCATAAAACAAATAGGACAGACTGGAAGGAGAAAGTACTATAAAAGGAGACAGTTAAAAATAAAGTGAAACAATGCAGGTTACATAACCTAAGGTATCCAAGCTAGAGAATATGAATATCTGGATTCTGGTGCCACCACTGCCCCCGAAAATTCCAAGAAAGTGTTCTCAAATAAGTATGTTTTCAGGGCCCTTTAAAATTTCTTATTGGACTCAAGGCAGAGATGGTTTGGTAAAATGTTCCATAAATGAGGGGCTAAGAAGTAAAACGTGGAATGACGTGTGGATTCTAGATAAGAACAAATAATGGGGGGAAAGACCAAGAGATTGGCTGTTTGGGAACAAAGAACCCTTTAAGGATAGTAGGATGAGAGAAGGGTTGATAAATACAGCAGGAGATATGTATAATATGCTCGATGAGCCATTATAAGCACTTGTTATTTAGAATATAATTTTCAAAGCCATTTATGCAGATATATAGTTTGTGTGTACAAATTAGCTGTCTGAAAACTGATGTCTCTTGTAAAAAGTAAGTAATCTGTGACCCGTTACATAATCAATTCCACATCATACATAAGAACATAAGATATGCCATGTTGGGTCAGACCAAGGTCCATCAAGCCCAGTATTCCGTTTCCAACAGTGGCCATTTCACGTCTAGCAGTTTCCAAAAAGAGACGCAGTTTCCACAATGCTTGTATTGGGCAAGCAGTGGATTTCCCAGGTCCTCTTTAATAATAGTTTATGGACCTTTCCTCCAGGAACTTGTCCAAACCTTTTTTAACCCAGCTACACTAACAGCTTTTACTATATTCCACATTAACGAATTCCAGAGTTTGGATTATGGGTTGAGTGAAAAAATATTTTTTATTAGTCTTAAACGGGGTTACACTGTAGCTTCATTGCATGTCCCCTAGTCTTTCTGCTTTTTGATGGCATAAAACAATCAATCTACTTTTACCCGTTCCACTCCTTTCATTAATTTATAGACCTTTATCATATCTCCCCTCAACCATCTCTTTTCCAGGTTGAAAAGCCCTAACCTTTTAAATCTCCCCTGATAGGGATATCCTTAGATCTTCTTTACCATTTTGGTGGCTCTTCTCTGTACTTTTTCTAATTCTGCTATATCCTTTTTAAGCTACGGTGACCGGAATTGCATGCCATATTCAAGGTGTGGTCGCGCTATGGAATGATATGAAGGCATCATAATATCCTTTGTTTTATTCTCCATTCTTTTCCTTATGATTTCTAGGATTCTATTTGTCTTCTTGGCCACTGCTTGGGCAGAGGGTTTCAACGTGTTATCAATGACGACGCCTAAATTTTTTTCCTGGGTGTGGAACCTTGCATTGTGTAGCCATACTGTACTTTGGGTTGTTCTTTCCAAGGTGCATAACTTGTCCACATTAAATTTCATCTGCCATTTGAATGTTCATTCTTCCAGTTTATCAAGGTCTCTTAATTTTTCACAATCCTCTTGGGTTTTAACAACTTTGAATGATTATGTCATCTGCAAATTTGATTACCTCACTTGTTATTTCCATCTCCAGGTCATTTATAAATATGTTAAACAAATGTGCTATAGAATCTTTATGGATAGAAATTCCATGTGAGAAGGAGAAAAGAGACTAGTAGTGGAAGTGTACTACCATCCTCCGGGGCAGTTTGAAAAGATAGATGATGACATGCCAACAGAAATTAGAGAGGCTATGAAAATTGGCAATACAGAAATAATGGGAGATTTCAATTACCCTAGCATCAACTAGATCAGTATCACATCAGAACAGGTTATGGAAATAAATGAGGGTGAGTTATTTTAGACCTAGTCATTAATGGTACACAGGATCTGCTGTGAGAGGTATTGTGGCAACTCGGCAATAGTGATCATAACAAGATCAAATTTGATTTAATAACTGGAGGGAGGACAGCAAGAAAATCTACTGCTCTTGCATTTTATTTTCAAAAAGGAGAATATGATAAAATGAGGAAAATGGTTAAGAGTTTACATTGGGTCTGGACATTGTTTAAAAATACCATCTTGAAAACCCAGACCAGAGGTATTTCACACTTTAAAAAAAGGTGGAAGGAAGGCCAAATGACTACTGGCATAGTTCAAAAGTGAGGTAGAAGAGGCTGTTATAGCTTTAAAAAAAACTTTCAAAAATAGAAAGAATCTGAATGAAGAAAACAGAAAACAGCATATGCACTGGCAAAGTTGACTGCCATTGATAAAGTAGGCAAATAGAGAATTTGAGAAGAAGCTTGCCATAGGAGCAAAAACTCATAATAAAATACATTTTCAGGTATATTTAAAGCAAAAAGTCTGTGAAGGAGTCAGATTGACCATTAGTTGATAAAGGAATAAAAGGGACGACAAGACCATAGCAGAGAGACTAAGGGGGTCATTTTAGAAGCCCTACAGGTATATATGACTTGGATGTCTAAAACTAGGCACATGGGCAAGATGGCAGATGCACACTGCCCAGACTCCTAGTCATCTTGTGCTGCCTTTAAATTTTACCTTTTTCTCTTTTCTAATATTTATTTTTTATTTATTTTTTTATTTAGACAGTTTTGTATACCGCCTTATCCTTCAATCAAAGCGGTCACAACACAATTGGGGGATACATCTAACACGCAGGGATATGAGAGACATACACTAATACTTACAGGGAACATGGGCAATGGAGGGTTAAGTGGCTTGCCCAAGACCACAAGGAGCATCTGTGGGACTAGAAACCCCAGTCCTTCCGGCCCAAGGTTGCTGTCCTCTAGTGCTGTCCTAATAATGCCGCAGAAACGCAAGGCAAAGCAGCGTGATCCCACACTGAAAATGCTGCCAGTCTCTGTACCACTAGACTTTCTTCCAGCTCTCTGGTGTAGCAGATACTACCCCGATGCGCTTTTTGGAGTCTGTGGGGTGGAAAGAGGCTTGCTGTGCCTCTCTGAGCTGGATTTCACACTCAGCCCAGAGGATCGGTCTGCCTCAGCACAACCCTCCATTTGTGGTACTGGTTCATCGGAGGCAGGGGAGTGTTTACTTTGTGTGGCCCCTGCTGTTGTGCCTTGTAGAGGAGAAGAGTTTGCCACAGTGCTTGGAACAGCACTGATGGCCACTATAGTATGTCTGCTGGGGGTCCAGTGGAAGGAGGTGCTGGAGTGGTAGCTCCCTCATCCTCATTGCCTTTGCCTTCTGGAACTGCCTCTTTGAAATCTTCTTTGGTTAGAGCTACTCAGTTTAACTTCGAGACTTTTTGGGGATAGTCTGAGCACCCTAGAAGCCTCCTTGTCTTATTAGTTCTCCACTATTCAAGGTACTTTGGCTGGTACATTGCAGGCTCTGGAGCATCAAAAGCAGAAGGTGACTCAAGTGTCCTCATGAGTGATCCAGATTGAAGCTAAGTGTTCGGACTTAACGGGACTTACAGATACTATGGTTAAAGACTTCTCCAGTGTCAAAAAAGATTGAGTCTTTGGTGAATTCTATTCGGAAGAGGAATGTACGTTCGCTGAAATTTTCTCATGTGCCTACTTTATCTCCAAAAGAGCTATATAATTCATATGCCACCTCATTTCTGAAAATTCCATCAGTGTCTTTACCTCCATTGGCAAGATTTTCTAACTGCTGGTGGTTAAAACGTACAGACCCTGGGACATCATCCCTAAATCAACAGCTTTCTTTTGACTCTTTGGACCTAACTGGGTTTTTGGAGAGTTCTACCACAGATACAGTTCCTAGGGCCACCCTCCTGGTCACAGTTGCTCAGGAACCTAATTGTGACTGCTTGTTGAAATTATACTTTAAAGACAAGAGATGGGCACTTGGGTCAGGATGTTTTCTGATGTTGTGAAGGCCACTCAGAAGTGTAGGAATCTATTTCTTCTTATGCATCCTAAGTTCCTTCAGTTGGGGGGAGGGCCTGTTTTTCCCGAGATCCCCCTGAAATTTAATTAAACATTGACATGGGTTCAGATATACCTTCCTTGAGCCTAGTCATTTGAGTCAGTTGCCAAGAGCTTAGAGCAGTGGTCCTCGACACAGTCGTCTGGGACCCTCAGGCCAGTCAGGTTTTCAGGGTATCCACAATGAATATGCCTGAGAGAGATCTGCATACAATGGAAGCAGTGCATACAGATCTATCTCATGCATATTCATTGCAGATATCCTGAAAACCTGACTAGCCTGGGGGTCTCAGACAGGGTTGAGAACCACGGGTTTAGAGCTACCATCACAGTTTGTAGAGTCAGCAAGTTCTGCTTCATGAAGGAATGAAACAGACTGATTCATTTAGTTATGCTGTACCGGTTTAGTGTGTCTTATTTCCTCCATATCTAAGATGGTACTTCCCTTTCATTTTCGCTTGGTTCCTCTCCATTGTTGTGGGCTGATAAATGATTTTTCCTATTATGTATCTCTTGCCACTGGCGTGTGGCTATATTTTTTCTTATATGTATATTCTTTTATGTAGCAAGTGTATTCCTTGTGTTTTCAGATTTTGCATAAATAAAAAAAAAAATGGACACATAAAACCCTTACTTTAAAATATTTGGGATCCAAGATGGTGTCGGAGTAGACTGTGTTGGCAATTGCTCCGCACTTACCTTTTCTTCTTTGCCAAAATGACAGGCTAAGGACAAGAGAGATATCCCCTCCATGCTCGAAGCAGTGCCAGCAGGGCAACACACCATGGACATCTTTATATGGGTGAAGTCATTGGACATTCCTGCTGTCGGGGTAGGGGAGAACCCTGGCTTGGGCAGTAATGTTTCGCTGAGTCCAGTAGGCCCATCCACTCCCCCGTGCCTGGGAGTGCTGAGTATGAAATGCCTGACGTCAGAACGGGAGGCAGAACTCAGCTGGCGTCTGCCTTGGTGAGGTTTTCTTCAGGGACTGAAGGTGATGGAACCAGCAGTGCACAGGTTGGGGATGAATCCCCTGTCGGAGGAAGTGTGGCTGTCCAGGAACCTTCATCTAGTCCCGTGCTTCCACCACTTGTTTGTCCTAAGGAGGTGAGCCTGGATTCCATTTGGGATGCGATGCAGTCTGTTTACCAGGTATGCACTGGAGTGGTGCAGGCCTCAGCCTTGTATTCTCCTAGGATGGAGAGTTTTGAAAAAATTATGCATACCCAACAGGGACGATTGACTGGGCTTGAAGTTAAGGTTCAACTTTTCCAGAATATGGGTCTCTAGCACAGGATAGACTGTTATTTCAGCGCAAAATTGAGAACTTAGAAAATCAACAGAGAAATTAAAATCCTCGGATATTGAACTTTCCACGAGTTTCTTTGTGTACACCCAGGGACCTGTTTGTTAGGTTCCTTAAGGAGTCTTTCAGTTATCCTAAGTCTGGGATCCCTCCTCTTCAAAAAATGTATATCCTCCCCTCTACATCTACCAAAGACGCTTTGCAGAAAACTGATGACTCTCTGGTGAAGGTTCATCTGACTCCTTGGATTTGGGGAACCTGTCTGAGTTGTTAGAGCAGACAACTGAAGTGGTTGAGACTAGGATTACATTGTTGGTGTCTTTTGTATTTCTTCAGGATAAGGAAGCATTATTAAGGCTTTACTTTAAAAAATCTGATGTTTCCTTTTTTTGGGGTGAGGGGTAGAATACTGTAATTGCTACCCTGGGATTTATGTGGGCTAATTGGAAGTGCTTTGCCGTATATCCTACTCATTATTTCAGCTGTTTTCTTTTTCCCTACCATCTTCCCACGGATTTTGTAGCTCTTGGATCCCCCTTTTATTACTATGGACGATCTTGCATTCTGTGATGTTTCTTTTTTCCTAGTGTTTGTTTCTTGAACTGTGTGATACATGATGGAATGTGTTCTTGCTCCAAAGTTTTCCTTAGTTTCATTAAAATTCAATAAATATAAAATTTAAAAAAGGGGTACATAGATGTGCAAATCACAGACACATTCCGAGAGCTGTTTTAGAAAACTGCGTGTTTGGACATCTCTTGGGACAAACACGTTCATGTTCCATAGGGGAGTGGTGGGGGCATGTCCAGGGCATTCTGCAAAAAATACACAAAATGACTAAATGACAAAAAAATGACTTTGATTTCAGAAATGGTAAGCATGTCTAAACCCACCAGCAGGACCGTCCATGTCATGCTCTAGGGCATGAATAGACATCAGAAAAGCTCTTGTTCTGCTATTGAAAAACCTGGAGAAGTATTACTACATTAGCTTGCTGCCAGAGTTTTGTGAGTTTGACTAGTTGCATACAACTTGTAAAGGCACAACAATGGAACCCAAAGAGGAAAGAAATGCAATAGAATTTAAAGAAGCAGGTTGCTGTGGCTAGTACTGCATTTTCTCACATATAACACAAATTATATACTTTTTTTACATTTGACATGCCCCCCCCCTGTGCATTATATGCATGAGCACATTATATATATAATTATGAACATAACTTGAAAAGAAACTGAGTCATTTTTAAATTTCTTAATAACTTCTTTATTGCTGAAGTGCTGAATTTCAGTGACTAAATGCAGCTAAATGAGACTAAATTAGACTATGCCAATTCCAGTTCACTCATCATCATCTGACTCATCGAATCCTTCAAAGACTGTTCCCTCTTCATTGTCATCATTGAAGTAGATAAGAACCAACTGCAGGTGCTCTTCTGTGATTTCTGAAGTGATGTCATCATCACTGCTATCGGCATCTTCACCTTCGTCTTTGCTATCTGAATGTGTCTTATTCTGCCGGGAGACAATCCTAGCCTTTCTGAAGCTATTGCGGATGACTTGTAGCATTTTCTTACCTCAAGCAAAAGACACCCACTTGCAGACTTCCGAAAACCGCACCTGCTTCAGTCTTCATGATGGTGTGAATTTGTGAATCCCAAACAGCATCTATTCATCCCACTCTCTTCTCACGAAGATCTTGAATGGGTGGTTAACCACTATATCTATCAGTCTTATCTTCAAGCTACATCTGCCAGATATTACAGCTGTGTGGGCACCAGCAAAGTTGATATAATTTTGAACATTTTTTTCTTTGTGGCAGCCATGGTGTTGAAAATTAGTAAGGACTTCTTGGAGAAGAATCCCCTCTCCCTGGCCCTATAACTTTCATAAGGTCACTGTCCATCCATCCCTTCCTATTGCAATGGACAACCACACCAGTGGACAGTTTTTCACAGGGCATGGTAACTCTTGAAAACTACCATCAGCTTTAATTTCACCCCACTCGCAGTGCATCCAAGGACTATGATGAAGTAGGCCCTCTGATGCCCAGTGGTTATAATGGCTACATGTTTTCAGACCTGAAGCAGCTACGGTCCTGGTGGTAGGGATGTTGAAAGACATTGGAACCTCATATTTATAGTGTCCATTGCAGAGATACCATGTTAAGAGATTTCTTTAAAGACAAATTCAAGGAAATTGTTCATCTTTTGCTCCCAGTTGTGGAGGTTGCTGGCCTAGAGCCGTTCTCATTCTTACTGAAAGTCTATTTCTTTTCATGAATCTAGAAATCCAGGTGAAACCTACTTTGAAATCAGTGATTCCTCTTTTATTTGCCAGAAGCTTCACTTTGATCTGAATTATGACGGTAGAGAAATGTTGATTTTGTGCCCTCCAAGAAGGACTTGAGAGATTGGGTTCTTTCTCCAGTTTAGGCCATTTTACTTTGGGCCCATAATGTACGCGTTTGCAGGAGTTCGTCTATTCAAGTTCCATTTTCTGCTTTCTCCATTCATGAACAGACGTCTCTACAACCTCAAACTCTCTTGCTGCTGCTCTGTTGCTTATTTCTTCCACTCTCACAATGACTTTTAGTTACAAGTTGGCAGTGTAGCCTTGTGTTTCATTCCAGGCATGGTCAACAGCAGAAAGGTCGTGCGCATGCAAGTTATATGAGTGGGTGCATTATGCGAACATTCTAGAACAGAATGGCTTGATTTCCACACGTTATATGGCGCGTTATTTGTGAGAAAATACAGTAATCTTTATGTTTGGGGCAATAATAGTCAAATATCTACAATATTTTTATGCAATTTCTTGATATATCATCCAGGCTGAAGGACATCAGAGCAGTTTAGAATCACTACTGGATACATTCCCTCGTCCCCAAAGGGCTCACAATTTATGCATACCTGAGTCAATGGAGGGTTACTTGGCTTGCCCAAGGCCACAAGGAGTACTTATAGAACTAGAAACCCCAGTCCCTGTAGCCTGAAGTTGCTGTCCTCCAACCCTCCAGCCTGAGATACCTTGTCCTAACCACTAGGCCACTCCAAGTTCTCACGTCAATAATTCTGGGGTTTTTTTTGCTCACTGGAAATCTTGAAAACAATAATGAACCCAATTTTCATTTGACGCTGTCCCTGGAATAAGTTAAATTCTGGCCACAGCATTTAACATAACCTATATATTCAGCACCAATCTCTCTATAAGTCCAGGATGGGCAATCCTGACAAATGGTGAATTTGCCATGAGAGTATGATAAATTTGAGTCTGCCATATTTTGGCTCTATTAATAAAATGTAGCAATCCCTTTTCTTGACAGCGTGATCTGCTTTGTAGGATTAACCAATGAGAGAGCGCCATTATTATCACATGATCACTCACTCATTCTAACTGACTCAAGGTTACCACAGTCCACATTCCATGGTGTGGCAAATTTTATTTTTCATTTACTGCACCTGTGGTTACATTGAAAATATGTTGCCCACTTCTGGCATGGGTAGTAGTGGCATGTATATAAAGATAGTGCTGCCATTAGGCCTGCTAGTCCGTGAAAATATTACTGGCCTGCCACTGCACAGCTGCTTATCTGAAATGTTTACGTTTATGTTTCTCTTTATTTGATAGAGCGTATTTATGTGCACAAGCAATGCAGTTTGCAATAAACTTCTAAATTAAACAAAGGAAAAAAACCTATTTCAATAAAAGGAAGAGGAAAAAAGGGACAGGGCAGCGGGATACCATAGGGAGAGAATCCAAAAAAGAAGGGAGAGGGGAGGGGGTATGCTCTGCTGGAGGCAACCCAGTGGTGCCCATGTTTAGGGGGCTTCAAAGGCAATTACAGACAAATGTGTCTTCAAAGGCTTCTTGAAGAGTTTAAAGTTAGGTCCCCCATGAGAGATCCTTGGTGAAATTAAAACGTCATGCGATAGGAGGCAGTGGACTATTATGATCAGGAACTGGTTAAAAGATAGAAAGCAGAGGGTAGGGCTAAATAGCCAATTTTCCCAATGGAGAAGGGCAAATAGTGGAATACCCAGGGATCTGTGCTTGGTCCGCTGATCTTTAACATTCATAAATGACCTGGAAATGGGAATGAGTGAGGTAATCAAATTTGCAGATGACACAAAATTATTCAAAGTTGTTGAAACCAAAGGATTGTGAAAAATTGCAAGAGGACTTTTTGACTACTGTTGTAGTATATTGTTAGGCCTTCCTGCGAGTTCAACTAATCTACTACAATCGGTACAAAGTTTTGCTGCACATCTTTTAACGGGTTATAACAGATCAGCAGATGTGTCTTCACAAATGTTTAATTCGAACTGGTTACCTATAGAATATAGAATGCAGTATAAGGTATTAATTATTGTATTTAAATGTATACATAATCAGGCTCCAATTAGCCTTTCACGTGTTTTGTGCACATAGGGATAGATTCTGCTCATCCAAAATCTGGGTTGTACGTCCTGGTTGGACATACAATCCGTCCTCAGCCACTGCTCCCGATTCCAGTCCTTGCTCTCCCCACAAGTAAAAAGGCTGTTGTGTGGAGAGCATTGGACGGGGGCAGGAGTGAGCGGCATGGAGGTGGAGTGGGGGTGGAACAGGGGCAGGCCGCAGAAGCCATACAAACAGAGAGCATTCACATCGGCCCTCTGTACAGCCAGCAGCCCCAATTTATACGCCTGGCTTATTCCACCTCAAAAGGTGGGATAAAGTGCTGGATGCTTGTGTAATTGGGGTATGCAGGCTTCCACGGGAGTGTCCCCACCGCCCGATCCCAGCCCTGGCTGCCCCCGCTGAGGATCAGGTGGCGGGAAAAAGGTTTATTACTGCAGGCGGCTTTTGGGCTTTGAGGCTAGACTTGCCGGTGCCATGATGGAGCCTTGAGCGGTGGGGATGGGTAGGCACTTGGAAGTACCCAGGCACAGACTGCTGTGCACACTGGGCTATCCGAGTGCCCTGATTCTGCAAATGCAGTAATGTATAGCTCCCACGGTTGCAGAATTGGGTCCAAATTGGCCCAGTACATGTAATGCACATCCAGACAGCCCAGATTTGTTGAGTGCCAAATTGGCCTCAAATTGTCCAAGTAGATATTTGCATTCGCAAAATGCTAACTTCCTTGATATTCTTTTATTTAAAAAGTTACATTTTCAGACCTTGAGGAACAAAATGTTCTACATGAGTGCTCCCGTATTGTGGAACTCTCTGCCGGATGAATTTAAAAAATCTCTCTGAATTGTTGGTTTTTTCAGCATAAATTGAAGACTTCTCTTCAAACAGGCTTTCCCATTGCTGAATGGTGTATGAAATTTTAAATTCCATTGTTAAATAGAATGAGAGTGATTTTCATTTGTTGATAGTATTCTAATATGAGTGTTTGTGTTTTTTTTTTAGGATTGTGAATGTTTATTGTACTCTGCCGCATTAGTGTGTGGATTAGAAATTTTTTTAAATGAATAAATGAATTCGAAGACTGGACGTCCAAATGGCAGATAAAATTTAATGTGAACAAGTGCAAAGTTATGCACCTAGGAAAGAACCCCCTAAACTATGGTCACATGATGTAAGGTTCCACATTAGGAACCACCCAGGAAAGATTTAGGCGTCATCGTGGATAACACGCTGAAACCCTCCACCCAGTGTGCAGCAGCAGTCAAGAAGGCAAATAGAATGCTAGGAATCATAAGGAAAGGAATGGAAAATAAAACAAAGGATATTATAATGCCTCTGTATTGTTCCATGATGCGAGCACACTTTGACTATTGTGTGCAATTCTGGTCGCCGAATCTTATAAAGGATATAGTGGAATTAGGAAAGGTACAGAGAAGAGCTACCAAAATGGTAAAGGGGATGGAAGTATACCCCTATGTGGAGAGGCTTAAAAGGTTAGGGCTCTTCAACCTGGAAAAGAGACGGCTGAGGGGAGATATGATAGAGGTTCATAAATTAATGAATGGAGTAGAACGGGTAAATGTAGATCAATTGTTTATGCCTTCAAAAACTAGAAAGACTAAGGGATATGCAATGAAGCTACAATGTAACTTGTTTAAGACTAATAAGAGAAAATATTTTTTCACTCAATGCATTATCAAACTCTGGAATTTGTTACCAGAGGATGTAGTAAAAGCTGCAAGTGTAGCTAGGATTAAAAAAGGTTTGTACTAGTTCTTGGAGGAAAGGTCCATAAATTATTATTAAAGAGGACCCGGGAAATCCACTGCTTGCCCCAATACAAGGATTTTGGAACCTGTGTGTCTTTTGGGAATCTGCCAGGTACTTATAACCTGGATTGCCCACTGTTGGAAATAGGATACTGGGCTTGATGGGCCTTGATCTGACCTGTATGGCATATATTATGTAGATTCCAGATGTGAAGGGGATGGCAGACTGTTCAGAGGGAGGGGGCTAGAATAAAAAATGCAGATTGCCAGGTAGATTTGAATTTTGCTTTAGAAGGTGGAAGGAAGTGAAATTTGTTGCCATGGATTGAAGGGAGAAGATGGGCTGGGGTATATAAGGCGATTAGTGAGGAGATATAAGCCTGGATGAGCTAGTATCAGAATTTTATATTGAATACACGATCTAATAGGGAGCTAGTGATAGTGAATTAACAACGGGGTGAAGTGGTCAAATTTACAGGCATGGGCAAGAAGACAGACAGTGGTGTTTTGAAGAGTCTGTAAATACTTTAAGTGATAAAGTGGTAGATCAGCATAGACAATATTGCAGTAATATAAATGCGAGATTACTATGTGAATTAAGACAGTGGTTTGAGTAGTTGGATCAAGGACTTGCCTGATGATCCTAAAACGGCAGAGTGCCAGGAAGGATGACTTTACTACTTGTGCAATCTAAGGGGAAAAGGAGAGCTCAGAAACAACGTTCCTTCCAAGCAGCGTGAAGTTGCACTGGAGTCTTCCGCTAGCATTCCCGCTGGTGGAGTGAGGTGCTCTACAGATCAACAAACAGTAAGGATTTGATGGTTTGTTTGTTTTTTTGTTTGTTTTTATTATATTACATTGCTAGCTCTCTGACTGGGAGCTCTTAAAAGGGGTTTTTGTATATTTTTTAAAGCAAGTTTACTTTCGTTTTGGTGCTTTAGGGGAACTTTCCTTGAGCACAATAGTTGCTGAACTCTAGTAACTTCCTCAGGTTTAGAAACTGCTAACACCTAATCAGTGTTAGTTCCCTCCCTACCCACCCCGACTCCCACCCACCCCTAGTGAGCAGTCTTGCTTTATAGGGCACTTCCCCCTTTAACAAATCACAGAGAATTGGACCAGCACATTTTGAATATAATTAAAGAGATTTAACTGCTTTTTCTCTGAAAGGACAGCTGCGAAACCAGCTGGTACTTGGTAGATCTCTCTCTTTTGCTTTAACAGATACCTAAGCTCCATGAACAGAACAATGGCTGGGAAAAATCGTTTTGCTAAAGCTGTTGCCCCCGTTACAGCTTCTGCCTCGGTCCAGACAGAGGTCCTAATGCCAGTTGAAGGACCAGTTCCATGTGCAGGGTGCCTGCATGCTGAAGCTCTGAGGAAACAAGTGGAGGAACTCAGAGAGGAGGTGGCGAGGCTGAGGAGCATTCAAGACAGTGAGAAGTACATTGATGAGATGCTTCTTGCAGCAACCAAGCTCTCCAGCACAGGAGAAGATGGGTGCCAACAGAATGTCGATGGTTGGACACAAGTCACCAGGGCCTGAAAAATCACCAATCCAACTTCTCCAGCCCTTGAATTAAAGAACCATTATGCAGCCCTGGAAGTGGAGGAGGTGAAAGCATCCCTGGAAAGGGAAGAACCAGAGTTCAAGTACCCCAAAGTTGCAGAATCAGTGACCAGAAGGAAACGAAGGGTAGTGGTGGTTCCAGACTCTCTTCTGAGGGGTACTGAGGTGTCCATCTGCCGACCAGACTTGATGTCCAGAGAGGTATGCTGTCTGCCTGGTGCCAAAATCCATGATGTTACGGAGAGTTTGCCAAGACTCATCAAGCCCACTGACTTTTACCCAATGTTGCTAATCCATGTTGGAACAAATGATACTGCCAGGTATACCTCGGAACATATCAAAAGTGACTTCATGGCTCTGGGACAGAGGGTGAAGCAGTTAGGTGCACAGGTGGTGTTCTCTTCAATCCTCCCTGTTGAGGGTAAAGGCCAAGGCAGAGAGGCTCGCATCCTGGAGATGAATGCATGGCTGCGTGGATGGTGTCATCGAGAGCGTTTTGGTTTCCTAGACCATGGGATGCTGTTCCAAGGGTTGCAGAGCAGAGATGGCATCCATCTGTCCAAGAAAGGTCAATGCATCTTCGGTAGTAGATTGGCTAATCTACTGAAGAGGGCTTTAAACTAGATTCGTTGGGGATAGGTGAAGAAAGCCCCCAGGTAAGTGAAAGCCCCCAGGTAGGTGATACATTAAATACCTTTATGGAAATGGGTAACAGGGGTAACATATGGAAAGCAGTGTGTATAAATGCCCGTAGCATGGGAAATAAGATCCCTGATGTTGAAGCTTTGGTGGGAGTGGCTGACTTGGATTTAGTGGCAGTTACAGAAACATGGTTGACAGAAAACCATGACTGGGATGTAACTATACCTGGCTATACTTTATTCAGAAAGGACAGGGTAGGAAGAAGGGGAGGAGGAGTGGCACTATATGTAAAAACTACTATTAAAGCTTTGGAATTACAGAGCTTAAAAGGGAGAGAGGAGGCATTGTGGGTTAAACTAGAAAGAGGGAAAGAGAAATCTATTTGCATTGGTGTGATATACAGACCTCCCTCACAAGAGGAAGAGGTGGACAAAGAGTTAATTGAAGACACAGCATTGCTAGGAAAGGGGAAGTGCTACTGATAGGAGATTTCAATATGCCAGATGTTGACTGGCACATTCCTGCTGCAGTATCATCTAGAAGTAAGGAGATCCTGGATTCTCTACAGGGAGAACTATTCAGGCAATTGGTAACAGACCCCACATGTGAAGGGACCATACTGGACTTGGTGCTTACCAATGGTGAAAGTGTTTCTGATGTTGTAGTGGGAGATCATTTTGCATCCAGTGATCACCAGATGGTGTGGTTCAGTATTAGGACTTTGGCTGTTAGAATCCATTCCAAGGTGAGAATCTTAGATTTTAGGAAGACTAACTTTGCGAAGATGGGCCAATACCTCAGGGAGTCGTTAGTGGGATGGGAACAGCTGGGGGATGTAGAAAAACAGTGGGCAAAACTGAAAGGGGATATTTTAAGGGCAACCAACCTTTTTGTTAAAATGGTAAATAAAGGCAAAAGGAAAAGGAGACCGCTATGGTTTTCGAAGGAAGTAGCTGAAAAAGTGAAGAAAAAGAGGGAGGCCTTCATGAAATACAAGAGATCACAGAGAGAGGAAGACAGGCATCTGTATTTGGAAAAACTTAGAGAAGCTAGCAAAGTAGTCAAGAAGGCAAAGATTCAAAAGGAGGAGGAAATAGCCAATGCAATAAAATGGAGGGATAAGACATTTTTCAGATATATTAGTGAGAAGAGGAAGGGCAAGAGTGGTATTGTCAGACTCAAGGGTGCAGGGGGGGAATATGTAGAAGCTGATAAGGATAAAGCGGAATTGCTTAACAAATATTTTTGTTCTGTGTTCACAGATGAAGAACCAGGAGCAGGACCTCAGAAAACACCCACAAATAGGAACAGAAGTGAGGGACATCTTGAACAATTTTCAGAATACTGTGTTTGTGAGAAACTAGCTCAACTTAAAGTAGACAAAGCGATGGGACCGGATGGGATACACCCTAGAATACTGAGGGAACTTGGGGACGTTCTAGCAACTCCACTGACTGACCTTTTCAATGCCTCGTTGGAGTCGGGAGTGGTGCCAAAGGACTGGAGAGAGGCTCATGTGGTGCCTTTACACAAAAGCGGAAGTAAGGATGTGGTTGAAAACTACAGGCCGGTTAGTTTAACTTCGGTGGTGAGTAAATTATTGGAAACGCTGCAGAAAGAGAAAATAGTGAGGTTTCTGGAGTCCAGCGGATTACAGGATCCGAGGCAGCATGGATTCACCAGAGGCAGGTCTTGTCAGACAAATCTGATTGATTTCTTTGACTGGGTGACCAGGGAATTGGACCGAGGGAGAGCTCTAAATGTGGTGTATTTAGATTTCACTAAAGCCTTTGACACTGTTCCTCACAGGCGACTTATAAACAAACTGAGCACCCTAGGGATGGACCTTAAAGTTACTGCTTGGGTTAGAAATTGGTTGGGTGGGAGGCGACAAAGAGTACAAGTAAATGGAGCTCACTCTGAGGAGAAGGATGTTACCAGTGGTGTGCCCCAGGGATCTGTCCTTGGTCCGATTCTTTTTAACATCTTTGTTAGTGATATAGCGGAAGAGCTGTCGGGTAAGGTTTGCCTCTTTGCAGATGATACCAAAATCTGCAATAGAGTAGACACCCAGGAAGGTGTAGATAACATGAGGAGGGATCTAGCTAAGCTTGAAGAATGGTCTAGAATTTGGCAGCTGGGATTTAATGTTAAAAAATGTAAGGTCATACATTTGGGCTGCAGCAATCCAAGGGAGCTATACAGTATAGGAGGTGAAGTACTTTTGTCCACTAAAGAAGAGCGGGACCTAGGCGTGGTTGTGTCTTATGATCTTAAAGTACCTAAACAGGTAGAAAAGGCGACGGCAAAAGCTAGAAGGATGCTTGGGTGCATATGGAGAGGAATGGCTAGCAGAAAAAAGGAGGTGATAATGCCTCTGTATAAGTCTTTGGTGCGACCTAATTTGGAGTGTAGTGTGCAATTCTGGAGACCGCACCTTCAAAATGATGTGAACAGGATGGAGTCGGTGCAGAGGGTGGCTACTAAAATGATTAGTGGGCTGCATTATAAAGCATATGAGGACAGACTTAAGGATCTTAATATGTACACCTTAGAGGAAAGGCGGGATAGAGGTGATATGACTGAGATGTTTAAATACCTCCGTGGCATAAATGTTCAGGGAGAGAGCCTCTTTCAATTGAAAGCAAGTTCTGCTACGAGGGGACATGGGATGAGGGTGAAGGGAGATAGATTCAGGAGTGATATGCGGAAATATTTCTTTACGGAAAGAGTGGTGGATCCGTGGAATAGTCTCCCAGTGGAGGTGGTAGAGATGAGGACAGTAACTGAATTCAAAAAAGCATGGGACCAACACAGAGGATCTTTAAAGGTAAAAAGTGGACTGTTGTAGTTGTTGATATGGAAGGACAGACTAGATAGGCCATGTGGTCTTTTTCTGTCTTCATGTTTCTCTGTTTCTATGTGATTGCGCTTAAGATCGCGCAGCATAGGAAGATCCTTTGGGACATGCCTATGCCATGCAATCCTAAGCGCGATTGCTTTGCACCTCTCCCCACCGGTAGGAATGATGGCGGAAGACTCCAGCGCAGTTTCAAGCTGCTTAGAGGGAGCATCGCTCAGAGTCTTAACAGTCCCTTACTTTCGTTTGTTTCTATTTGTTCATATGTAACTTCAGTGTTCTTGTTAATCTGTTAATATGTAAACTGCCTTGACATTCTGAAAAGGTGGCATATAAAAGTAGTTGAATAAACCAATAAATAGATAATAGAATACGCAAATATTTGAATATATGTTGAAGAGTTACAGGGCCTTCTAAAATGGGAATAGTAAATTGGAGAGTTGAAAGAACCCGTAAGCCAAGTTGCTGTTGGTTTTTTTTGGGATTAAGTTTAAGCAAATTTTCTCAGAGCCAGGTTGCAATGCTATCTAAGCATGCATTAACTGGGGATACATCTTGGGAAAGTTGGTCTGTGAAGGAAAGCAGAAGAATATCGTTGGCATGCATATAACTGAACATGCCTAAACTCTAGATAAATGTGGCAAGAGGGCTTAAGAAAATATTGAAGTATAAAGGAGATAGTACAGAATCCTGTGGTACATCACAATAAAGAATATGTGGAGAGGATGGAAAGTTGCGGATGTTTACCTGAAAAGTGTGATTACTTAAGAAGGAGGAACACCAAAATAATTTTGTCATGCAAGCCAATGCTGTGGAGGCATTTTAATAAAATATTATGATCAACAAGATCGAAAGCAGACGATAGGTCTAGGGAAATTACTAAAGCTATTTTCTGCTGGTCAAAAGCACTGTTAATTTTATTTTAAAACCGAAGTAAGGCAGGTCAGGATGTGCTGGAATCGGGCCTTGAACATTTTGTCCCCCTCAACTAACCTCCTCCAAACTCATAACCCAATCAAAACAGAATCTCTAATGTAAATACTTGTTGATGTTAAGTATATAGTTCTATGTACAAAAATGTTTAATATGTTAAAAGTTAAATATACCATGTTATTTGTATAACATATGTTCTCTGTAAAATGTTCTGTTCTCTGGAAACTGCTTTGACCTGGTGAAAAGCGGTCTACAAACCTAGCTAAATAAATAAATAAATAATAAATATAGTCATCCCCCTTCTGTAATTCCCCAGCAGGCACATCCAAGTTCCCATTTTTGAGACCATGCTATTTGGGAATGTCCACATTTGTGAAATGGCTTACACCCATGCATGTACCCAGTCTTGCTACCTGTGCGGGCCTATTGTCAGAACCGGTTAGTGGGACGTTTATCTGTCGGGGTGGAGGTACAGCGATTTCAGAAGGCACTTATACATGCCTCCCTTCACTGCGGTCACTCCTCCAGATTTTTGGATGTTGTGCTCTGGACTTCCAAGATTCTTCCTAGACATCCCTTCTAAAATCCCTCTTTAAAGTGCTCACCATCTGTCGATGAACCTATAAGTTCTTTTGAACATCGACCCAAATAATTGTATCTGTTAAATGTCTTTTCTGGCATCTCAGAAGTCTCTATATTAAAAGAACTCCCCAAGGATATACAGGAAGCTGCTAACATCCAAATTCAGAGATAAAACTCAGTTTGGTATTTCACATATCGTCATCCTTCTTTTCTGTCCTTCCTTGTTTTGTCTCCTCAGATAGCTGTCATTTGACAGAGGGAGGGGGAGGAGATGGAGGGGCATCATGTGCAATTTCTCTATGTATTCCTTTAGTAATAGTCATCAGCCATTATATCTTTTTGTTTGCTGATTTTTATCCAGTGCTCATTAGGGGATCATCATACATACTGTCACACGCTAGGGTCTGGAGTGCCCTACATGACGTGCATCGTCACTGGGGCACTGCGGTCACTTTAAAGCTCCTGCTGCTATGTTTGAAATAGAAGTGTGCAGCATTGTAGATTACCATCTTATTTATTTCCAACTACTGGTTTCAAAAGTCTTTAAGACAGCTTGGCGTGCCCCAGCCACTTGTTTTCCAAGCAGACACAAATATAAATAAAAAACAAAGAGAACAACCAAAAACTCCCTGCAGTAAGTGCAAAGCGAGTTGGTTTGGGTTTTCCACACAGTTCTTTACACTAAACCAGCAGGCTGTGCTTCCCTTAGAGCAAAACTAGGGCTGCTTGGCCCACTTTAGCCCATCCCTCTTGAAAGGGCTTTCTCTTTTACATACTTTCTACCAATAGCAGTGGTCAATATTGGAGTGGAGCAGTAGCTTAATGGTTAGTGCACTGACTTAAGATCAAAGAGACCAGCATTCAATTCCCACTAGCACTCCTTGTGGCCTTGGGTAAGTCACTTAACCCTCCATTGCCTCAGAAAAATCCAAGTTATCAATGTCCCTTTTTAATGCGCATTACCAAGTTTAAGCTACAATCTAAACCACTTTGACTAAAATGATAAAGCAGGATAAAAAATATGTTAAAATAAAATAAAAAAACATATCACAGCAGTTCAATTCATTACACTCTC
Organism: Ichthyophis bannanicus; assembly: GCA_033557465.1. Taxonomy (NCBI): domain Eukaryota; kingdom Metazoa; phylum Chordata; class Amphibia; order Gymnophiona; family Ichthyophiidae; genus Ichthyophis; species Ichthyophis bannanicus. Next base: position 46,616,026 of record CM066046.1, read on the forward strand.
CACATTTCAGCAAATGCGTATGCTTTCCTTATATCCTAGAGTAGGGATGGGGAAGCATTCCACCCACGGCTCCCCTAAGCATTCCTTATTGTCCAATCCACGTTAATCAAAAAGGCAAGCAAGTCCACTGACATACTTGATGGTCCAGCTTCCTGATATTCCATCTCTTTAGATATGGAGTCCAAGAGTTCTGTCTTCTTAGTTCCATGAGTTCAGGTGCTTCAGGAATCATGGAAAGATGACACAGGAGCTAACTCCAGATAGGAGCCCTACTGATGTTTGGAAATGGCCTCACATATTTCTCGTCTTATCATGGCGGTATGTCTACCACACCTTCTCCCTCAGGTCCCTGGAAAACCACCCAGTCCCCAACTCCACCCCTTTGACCTAGATCACAGCTTCTCTGTGCAGGGAGATTTCTAAAACATGGCCTGGATCCTGCCCAGCTCTTTCTTCTATGATTTACCCTGTGCTCCTCTTCCTCTCTGCATGGGGCCTGGCTCTCAGAAATGCTTGGGGCTGGGGGAGGGGGGGTCCAACTCCCTGGAGTCTGAGCCAGGCCATCCCTGCCACAATATATTTTTCACTTCTCTCCAATACAGCTTCATCAAGAAACTATTTTGTATGGAGTTCAGTATTTGTCTAGTTCAGGGGTGGGCAATTCCAGTCCTGGAGGGCCGCAGACCAATCAGATTTTCATGATTCCCTAATGAATATTCATGGACCTATTTCCATACAATGGAAGGCAGTGGATGCAAATAGATCTCATGAATATTCATTAGGGATATCATGAAAACCTGACTGGTCTGTGGCCCTCCAGGACCGGAATTGCCCACCCCTCTAATTTATTCTCAAATATATGTCTAAAATGAAAATGACTTCCTATGGATGCCATACAACTTCTATATTCAGGGACTGACTGAGGAATCATTGTCACATTATACTGTGGCTTACCTCTCTCCTCAAGGGTTGTAAGTAAAATATCAGCAGCAATATTAGGAATTACAGTTACAATCTAGCTACTTGATATATAGAAAAAAAAACCTTAACACCTGATTATTTTCTTAAAACATTTACCCCAGATTAGTATAGTGGGCAATGTTCCCTCTAATTTTCTGTAGGCTGTGTGCGCATAAAATATGAGCTGTGTGCAGCTTTTGAAGGAAGGTTAAATTTTTGTGCGCCACATAACGACACTTGGAGTTATATACTTTAAAATTTGACTACACATCAGAATACAGTATGTACACCACACTGATTTTAATCAAATTAAATGAAAATAGACGATTACTAAATGAAGCGGGAAATTTCTAGTAATTACAATCATAACTTTTAAATTTTAAGACGTCTGTGTTGTTTTCTATCAGAATCAGAGCCAAAGGTTTTGTGCGCTCTGTTGTAAAGTATGTGCGCTCGCTCGGCGAGGTGTATGCGAGCGCACACGCGCACAGCTTAGAGGGAACAGTGATAGTGGGACTCTACGTAATATTTTTATACAGACTGCTTGGATGTTACTGTATGAACAGCAGCACCATCCAGTGTTCCTACTATATTTCTACAATATAGGTTGGAAAAAAAAAACTCAGCATTTTTCAGAAATGGGGAGGTTATTGCTGCCAGTCAAATTGTGCTAGGAGGAGACTTCTCTGGGAGAGAAAATCCAAGTTCATATATAAACCACCCCCAAAGGCACAACTTTGTCTTTGACACACAGCCACTGCACTAGAAGGGAGCAAAGGCATCTGCCCTTTGGGCAAGTGTCTTTAGCCCACAGCCCCTCATACCATCCAAAGAGAGCAAAAGTCTAAGAGCAGCTGCATAGGGGATGAGAGCAGAGGACTGATTTTTGTGCAAAACCTGCCAGCACCCTACTGTCTCAGAAGGAGAGTAGCTCTGCCTGTGTTAAAAGTAAGGAAAGTCATAGCCTATAACAGTAAAAGAGAGAGGTTCCAAGAATTGTAGCAACAACTCAAGTCTTCCAGTCCACCAGAGCCAGGAGTTTCTGCAGAGCAGTTTCAGGGAACTGCATCTGCAAAAGCCATAAGTTCCCAGGAAGAAAGAAACTCAGACATTCATTATATACCAGTAACACCAGATCCATGAGTGAACCCTGCACAGTATCAGGAGCCTCTGCATCCTTACCACTTCAGGTGCACTGGGAAAGAGTACCAGAAACAGGAGAGAGGGGCTCCCACTCAAGAAAACCAGACTATGAAACAAAGATGCTGGAGTGATGAAGAGTGGAGTGACGGTTCATCTTAAGTTAAAAAGTAGTTGAAGAAATTATGGTAATATATCTAGCAGAGGAGAAAGGAGTAATCTGCATGCAACGTTTTTGACTAAGAAGAAGGAGTAAACTGCTTCTAACATAGTTCTTGTTTGTTGCCTCTGCCTGTTGCTATTGTTATTGGTTAAGAACAGAAATTCTGACTTGGATTATTTTATTTGAGAAGGGAAGAGGTCTGAGAATGTCAAGTGCCAATGGTCTCCCAGCAGTTTCTGGTCACCATTGAAGACCCCCAATACTGAACTCCAAGAGCCAAAGATTGAAAGACTGCATAAACGTATTCCTGCTTGTCTGCCAGACAGTTAGCAGGGCAGCTGCTAGGACCACATAGAAGGGGGGATTACATTTTTATGATGTTTTTGTTCAGTTTAATTCTTATTGTATTTTGTGTTTACAGTTAATTGCAATTTTATATATTGCCTATGGCCATGGCAACTAGGCGGTTAACAGAGCAATTAAAAATACCATAGGGAAGGCATGCATTGCATTGCATTGCATTTGCAAATAAAGACACAGAAGACCAACCAAGGTAAATGAAAACACAAAGGAGAAGGGAAATGAGAGGAGGGCCTAGGTTACAAATTGGAGGTGATTGTAAAAGTAAACAAGGGAACATTAGGGGAAGGAGGACAGGGACAGAGACATACCACTGGCCAGTGCTGCTCGAGAAATGTCAGAAAAGGGGAGACAAAAAGGAGACACTCGAATCAAAGGGTCGTAACTGAAGGGAAAGTCAGGGAGAAGAGAGAGGTTTCAGCTGGGACTTAAAACAGAAGGAAAGCTGGGAACGATGAGTAGGGGGGAGAGAATTCCAAGGGGTAGGGGCGAGAATCTGAAAAGAGAAAGAATGAACTGCAGCTGAACAGATGGAACGAAGGCCAGAGACGTTGAGGAGATGTTGGGAAGAGGAGCGACGAGTACATTGCGGGGATATATAGTGATAATAGTCAAGAGAAATAAGCAGGGTGACCAGAGCAAAGAGCGTGGAAGGTTAATAGGAGGCGTTTGTACTTAATACAGAAGGCTACTAGAAGCCAGAGTGAGGAAGAGAGAGGTGACATGGGTATATTTGCGGCACCATGGATGAGTTTGAGGGCAGTGTTCTGGTTCAGCTGGAGAGTGTGAATCCGATACCAAGGGGGACTGGGAATTAGCATTGTGAAGACAGGTGATGATCAGGAAGCGTAGAAGTAGACAGAAGATTGGTCAAGAAGCCTGCGGACAGAATGGATCTGGCGCAAGGTTTATTGTTTATTGTTATATGACGTTATATGTAAAACAAACCATGCTTTGTTGACTGTTGTTATTTGTGAACCGCAACTGATCTCTGGAAGCTGCGGTATATAAGTGCTTGTTAAATAAAATAAATAAATAAATAAAGGTGAAAAAGCAACATTGGAAACAGAAGAAACTTGACTGGAAAAGGAAAGCTTGGAATTGAAAGAGATGCCAAGGATTTTAACTATGTCCTGGAAGGGAAGATGGGGTTCCATGAACGGAGGGAGGGGCAAAGGGGATGAAGGAGTCAGATTGGCGAAGAGAAGAGAGGCAGTCTTAGAAGTGTCAAGTTTTAGCCTGTGTTTTAGTTTTATTTTCAGCTGTATAATCGACTATTTTACTAAGCAGTATAATTGGTTTTATTGATTTTTACTTGTAATTGAAAACTTAAAACAGAAGGAAACTCTTGGAAAAGCAAACTATAAATGATAGATTAAATTAACAAGACCCAAACCAATAGCAAAGTTGGGAAAGGAAACAAGGTCTTCCAAATGACAAAGTCAATTTTCAGAAGAGTCTGCTGGCTAAATTTGAGTTAATCATATAGATTAGAGTTTTGGAAATATGCCCCTGCTGAGTAGCTAAATATAGCCATTGTGTTCACTAGTTAACTATATTTAGTTCCTCAAAATGTGGGTATTCTTATAGGTGAGGTTGGGTCATAGGCAGAGAAGGATAAGCTAGACAGTGCACATTTTTAATGCTAACTAGCTAAATTAGGCTTTTTGTCTGCGTGCAGGAACAACAGGTTTAAATCCAGCTGACTTCCGCTACACATAACATAGCTGGCTGTCTTACTGTGAGTGCCTTAATGAAGATTCACCCCTAAGTCATTGTGTTGGCCTTTTGATGCACTTTTTGCTTCTGATTTCACTGATCTCTAAGGTCCACAGATTTAAACAAGGTTTAAACATAACCATATAAGATGAACTTCTGCTTCAAGAAAGATCAGAAACAGTAAACATCTTTTATAAATGAAAGACAGGACGTGGCATTTTATTGGACTCCAAGATTTCATTAAAAACGACCAATATGCCTTGTTAAAAATCCTGTGAATGCCACCAGCAGACCGTAATGATTTGTTTGCAGTAATGTACATTATCAGCAGGATTACCTGTTACCAGGGCTGATAATGTCTGTCTTTTATATAAAGGAATTAAAACTGGTTAGTGCTGATGAAGTCATTAAAGAAAGTGCTCTTCTGGTGGCTAATGTCACAGCAACAATGACACAATTGGGTGTTCTATATGAGCCTGCTCTTTTATTTTATAGCCCATATTTACTCAGTATATAGACTAAAATCATTTGATTAATATTCTTGTTCACTTAATAGGGTAAAGTCATACAAAGCTCAGGATGTTTTCTTTCAGTACTTGGTGTTGCTTGATAATAGGATCATCATATAGCTGTAACTAGGGCAGAGCAGGCAGGGCAATCACCCAGGGTATAACTCCTTCTGGAAATGTAGAAGCTTGCAGCCGTAAACCAGTGCAGAATCATTCAAATATCTGGTGCCATGGCTTGAGCAGAGGGATCATACCAGTGACAGGGCTTTTATCTCAATCCTGGCATGATCCTCTTTACTTCATCCTGCTGCCTTCCCACCCCCTTCCCCAGGGATCCTGTTTACTCCATAACTTCTCTATGAACTGAAATTGATGGGAGAGGCAGCTGTCTTTGGAGCAATTATCACTGTACTCTGTCACTGCTCTCTTGCTGATTAAGCAGTTGGGAAAGTAAAAACCCATCAAAGGACCAAATACTGAGGTAGGAAGTAGACTCATCGACCGCTGGATATCGGGAGTGAGGAGATACAGAGTTACAGTTGGTCTGAACCTGCACGTGCCACAGCATTGCGAGTAATGTCATCTGGGGCTTTAAAAGCTTGGCCTTGACCATGGGATGCAGTCACAGGCATGTTCCCCCCATTGGCATACCAAGGAGCAAGAACAGGGGAGTCTGTTTGCTGAGGATGGGTAAAAGGAAGAAGAAGATTTTATCATCCTGTTCCACGACAGTAAAATCAAAGGTCCCCTAGATAAGCATCTGGTAAGGAGAGAAATGGAAGAGATGCCTTTATCCCCCTCAGAACTGTAAGTTCTGACTCTTCTGCTCTGATGTTACCCGCTCGGGGTTTAACCTAACCTCTTCCATCTGATTTTTTGACTTTGTAGGGTGGGGAGGCTTCTCCTATTCAAGTTTCCTCTCCTTTGCTGCCTGTTGAACTTCTGCCTCACACACAGCCCTAGGTCCCTCTTGGAGCTTTTGCCTAAGGTCTCGCAGCTCCCAACGTCAAGTGTTGGTAGTCGGTCTGAGGAGCATGAAGTTAAGGATGTCTTTTTGAGGTATGTTTCCTTACAAGAAACACAACATTCATACCACCCAGCTCCCTGAAGGTCAGGGATGCGGAGCTCCTAAGCAAGCACACAATCCGGTACCTTGGAGTCACGATCGACCAACATCTCAACATGAGGGCCCAGATAAACAATATGATCAAGGCAATATACAACAAAATCAAGACACTCCGCCACCTGAGACAACTACTAGAACCAGAAGACTATCGGACAGTTTATCAGGCGTTAATAATCCCACACTTTGATTACGCGAATGCCATGCTACAGGGTCTTCCGAAAAACATTTTAAACCCTGTAATAAGGAAGCTTATCATAGCTCAGGTAGGAGCTATAGAAAAGATGATGTGACTCTGAACAAGCAACCTGTCAGTTCTGGTAGAAGTAAGAAAACAGAGTTTTCACATAAAAGACTACCAGTCCCAGAATGCACCAGGTTTCCAGCAGCCATGAGAGGGGCTGAAGTGAGAAAACGTGTGTGCAATCAAGAGAGCTATGAGGTAATCCCTAAGCACTCATCTCAAAGGGCAGGGCCTGATTCAACACAGCTGCGCTGTGTTAGGGAGGAGCACACATTAGAACAGAATAAGAATAGAGCTTATTCTACAGATAATAGCTTCAGGGAGAGTTTCAGCAACGGCTACAAGCTCCAGCCCAGCTACAGGTTTAAGCTTCACCTGGAGAAACAGAAGCCAAGCCAAGCGGATAGAGAAAGAAGGAAACTCTCTGGAAGGAAGAGAAGAAAGGCCATTGGAAGGTCTGGGAGAACCCAAGGCAGTACCTATACTGGGAGGTATTCCAAATGCCAGCAGAGTCCATTGGACTGGAGTCAGCCAGAGGAATGGAATGGCAGAGATAGGAATCACCAGTGGCTACCTGGAAGAGAGAAGACTGCACGTGGAAGGGACTTTCAGACCAAGGCCAGAAGGTATGTGAGGAAAGATCCAGTGTCCAGGGATCAAGATTGGAAGGCTGGACATCAGAATTGGATTACATACTGGCCAGGCTATACAGAGAGGAATTATGATAGCAGGAGAGGCTCAGGTATGAACACTGATCCAGACCCTATCTATAATAGAGAATGGCAGCAAGGGAATAAGCATTCTCATGATAGTGCCTTATGGAAAGACTCGTCTGTGCCAATGTATGATAGTGACCCTATGCTGATTGATGAAGGGGGAGATACAGCAGATGAAACTATTCATTACATGGACTGTTCTCTATCTAAATGCTATTGCTAGCTTTCTGTGAGCAAACACCTCAGCCATCACAAAGAAACCTAACTTTGTTCTTTATTTCCACTGCAAAAAGCTCTTAAAGCAGGATTTGGGTTCACACAGTAGCAGCCAGCCAGCTAAAGGGTTTCAGCTGGTCAATTGATAGTAATTAAAGCTGCACCTGTATGTGTGTGTGAGCAAGGGAGAATCACTGCTGGGATCTGCGTGGAAAATAAGCAGAAGTTAACCTAACAAGCAAAGTTTATTCATTTCTTTGTGCCTTTTTATTTGATAATTATTTGCTAAGAAAACATTAGCTAATTGCCTGCCAAGCTGAAGGTTGTTTTCTGATTTGCTTTGTGACTTTCTGTTATCCATTTAAACACTGCAAGCAAGTAACCATTTATATTGCTACCAAGCATATTTGTGCTGGGTGAATTAAACCCCATCAATAAAAGAAGTATTTTATTGGCCTTACCACTGGTATCACAACTCAATTATTGTCTTCAGCTGTGTTTGGGAGTGAAAGAACTACATTACCCACAATACCTTGCAAGAATCATATGAATATATGCATCGTCAAGATTGTGTAAGTTCTCACCCTAGGCAGCCGTCTGACAACCCGCTTCAACTAGCAATGAACGCGGCCGCCAGAGTGCTGCTCGGGGCATCAAGGAGGGAACACATAACCCCTATCCTAAAAAACCTGCACTGGCTCCCAATTCAATCCAGGATCACCTTCAAAGTTCTGACACTGACTCACAAAGCCATTAATAAAAACTCTTCCACTTCACTCACAGATCTTATCCATACGACACCCCTAAACAGAGTCAGGAGATCAGCCTCAGTCAACACATTAATCATCCCAAAGGAAACCATAAAATGCTCGCAATCAGCCAAGAACAGAGCATTCGCCTTTTATGCACCGACCTGCTGGAACGCCCTACCCCCTGCTTTCCGGGCCATAAGTGATCTTACCCAATTTAGGAAGGCACTTAAATATCACCTGTTCCTACAATACTACTCACACCCAGGTCACCACACACCCCCTGCCACACCTATGAGCCCATGCAAACAATCTCCTTTTAGCCCACCAAACACCAACCTCCCTTATAAGTAGCGCTGCACCCATTACACTGACAACATGCACACAACAGATCCAATATATATAGCTGAATGATCCATGTACATATGTTGATAGTTTATTTGCACATAGTTACCCTGTTCATTTGTTTCCTGTACAAAAACCCCTGTTATAATGTAAATGCAGTGCAATCCCCCGCTCTGCATAATTGCGTTACATGTAAACCGCACTGGTGTAAAGAGTGCGGTGTATATAAGAAAGTTAAATAAATAAATAAAAATGTTTGGGCAGTGGTGTCTCAAACAGAAGCTACATTAATGGACACTTTGACTCAATTGCAAGAGTTTACCAAGGACTCTGTAGCCACATTTGTTGAACAGGATTCAAAATTGGAACAAGCTGCGGTGAGACTTTGCAAGCTTGAAAACCAGTTGAAAACTGTGCAGACTACCTCAACTGCTTCTATTAAAGGCAGCCTTTTATGTCATCATCAAATGGAATATTTAGAAAATGCATTTAGTCTATGGAATATTATATGTCTTAACTTCCCAGTGACTCATTACTGCTCTCCAATGAATCTCTTTCATAAGAATTTAAAGAAATCCTACTAATTCGGAATCCTGCAGAATTGCGGATCAGTAGAATTTACTATTTGCCTTGAGGCAAGAAAACTGTTGCAGCAGCTGAGGGAAAGCTAGATCAGTCTCGGATGTAGATAGTCTTGATTTGTCAATTTTTCTGGTGTCTTCCACTGATATTACTTTGCGTACCACCTTGATAGTCACTTTTGTTTCAGAAATAGATACAAAGTATGGTAATAAAGTCCTTTAAAAAAAAAAAAAGAGCTTAATTTGTGGGCAAAGAATCAATATTTCCCCTGATGTGTCTGGGTCGACATAGGGTCGACGTAAGGCTTTTTTTTTTTTTAAAGAGCTGAAGCCTTGTGCTTTAGCCCTGGGAGCTACTTACTTTAAGTTGCCGTGTAAATGCTTGATAATATATCAAGAGAAATAGTACCATTTCTTTCACCCATTGCAATTAGAAGATTTTCTCAAAGCTCATAGCTCTTGATTCAGACGGCGATATAGTTTTGGGTTCAAATATGTTTTTACTTGTACTTTGATAATGTGTTTCCTATGTTTCTCCTCCTCTTCAGTAAAGTGAACGATGATTCATTTAGTATGATCTGATTTTTTTATTTTTTTTTTAAATTTGAGACAGTTGTCTCTATTTTCCTTTCATTCTGTAAACTTGGTGGTATGTAACAATTTTAAATATTTAATAATAAAAAACGGTAATCTGAACAAAGGAGGAGGAAGTATCAGCATTAATTTGCTGTCTGAAGAAACTTTGACAAAAAAAAAAATACACCTAAGAGGAGGCATAACAAGGACATGCTGACAAACGTTTTCTAGGTAATATCATATTGAATGTTATCTGGCTAAATTTCTGTTGACAAATTTGTCCACACAAAAATGAGCCATGCCATATTCATACTAATGTAAGCGTAGAATATTTTCAAAATTTTATTGTTTGGGGGGTGGTGCATGGCTAAAGGTTTGCCATGCACCACCTTGTTTAGTGGCTAAATATCACTGCTTAGATGTTTAAGTCAGATGCTTAAGTGTTGCTATTTCTAGAATGGCTGAAACCACCCTCCCCCCTCCATTTTCAGATGAATAATTTTGCTGTAAACCATTTTATACATCCAAAATTATTCAAAAAGCCAAAATTTTCTAATTGCATTAGTGCTTTCAAATATCTATATTTATGGAAAAAGATAGGAGTTTCAAGAGAAAAAAAAAGACAGACCAATAAAAAGATCCAGAACAGGCTTACAAGGAACAAGGCACAAAATGACTAGAAAAAATTGTTTAATCATTCTCTGGCATGTTGATATGTATCACAATTTTAAATAATTTGGAGGCCTTACTGGAAACCTTATCAAGGTAGAAAGCTCATGCTAGGTGATGTAGGTTAGAGGACTGTATCATCTGTCCACAGAACCCTCACTAGATTTGCTGCAATGGTTTCATCCAGTCTCACTATTAGTGAGTGACCCCTGGTGCTTGTATACGTTTTGGAGTTTGAGTTTTAGAGGGAAGAGTCTTTTCTTCCCATTCTCTATATTACTGGAGCTTCCAGACTGACTCCTACCCCTATAAGGATGTTCAAGTAGTTGACTCTAGGCTGTAGGCGGGTTCTTACCTACAAAGCATCCCTAATAATCACCAAGATTGCCTGGGCACATGGGAGCCGTACACCAGAAGAAAAAAAAAAACCTAAAGGAACTCAGATCACAGTCACCTGTCAGCAAAAACTCTTTATTTGGTACAAGCAACAAAGCTGTAAGCACAAATATACAAGTGTCTGTCTGAGGGACCTGAGAGCAGGTGACATTCTCCCTACCCCTCAGTGGTGAGAGAGAAAGTCACCCCCGAGCTATGTAGCTGCCTCCTTATATGGATTCTCTGGCCCAAAGTTCTAGCAAGTACCAGAAAGTTCTGTATAAAACTCTTATGTCATTTGCAGCTTTCTGTGAAGCTCTTTTCTGGGACCCTCCCATAATTATCGGGGCCTGCAGCTTGGTGTTTCTCAAGCTCTCTGCTTATCTGTGTGCAGTCAGCCGCATCCCTTCCTCTGCCTCTCCGGTATCCTGCACATGTTATTCTGTCCTTGGCACTATGTTGTAGCAGCAGATAAGCATCATCTTCAGGGCTGAGAGTATGTGTGTGAAAGGTCATTGCATAGCCTGTATTTCTCTGGGCCCAAAAACTCTGCACAAAGTATGGTTACCCAGACACCTTTGCAGCAGGCCAGACTCCTTTCTCTCTTGCAGCTGTCTTCTGTGCCACAATCAGGATGCTTGTGTACGTTGCAGGCCATCAGGAGTGTAAACATAGAAGGCATATGCAGCAGATCTGAGCAGAACTATCTCTAAGCCAAAATATCCCAACAAGGCCAAGCGTTTACCTCCGAGTCTAGTAGTCCTCCTGGTGGAGGCATATGGGAATACTTTTCCCATACAGGAATCAGAGAAGAGAGGAAAATAAACTAAATGGATTCAGTTAGTATACCAATGTGATGTCACAATTGATTTATTCTGGAGGTGATGTCAGCACAAAAACAAATAATCACATTTACAATAGAGGTTGAAATTGTAAATGGAATTTATTAGTAACTAAATAAGAGCCAATCAGTTGAGAAGATTGGTTCCAGAGAATACAACAAATAAAAGTTCTTTCCAATAAGAGTGGTCCAAGGAAGTTCAGTTACCAACCCCCAACAACATTTCAGTACTTCAGTTTAACACATCATTAAGACAAATAACTTTTCTATTATTCTTATTGTCGATTTACATTTCTGTCCAACATCAGTATTAGGTTTTCACTCAGGTTTAGTGTTCAGGATTTACATAAACTACACTTTAACAAGTAAAGTTTCAGACCTCAGGAGTAGTCTGTGTAAAAGAACGAGCTCTCCATGTTCCCCTTACAGTTCTTTTTGGGCGTGTGAGATGGAAGATTAAAGACTGAGGTATCTCCACCAAGTTCCTCTCTTGAGTTGGGGCCCAGTGCAGTCTGTGGTAGAAGTTCCTCGGGTTCCAGGTTCCTTTTTCCTCCAGGCAGCCAGTCCAGTTGCTGTTTCCTATCAACCTAACTTTAAAAACTCAAAAAGAGAAAACCTTAGTCTAATCAATTGAGGCTATTGTCTGGTAAGAAAACAAAGGATAATTAACAAATCCCTATCTTTTTCCCCTTTCCGTTCTATAGACACACACAGACCAGTTCACTAGCAATTCAGAAACTGCTTCTTGCTTTAATAAAAGTTAAAGATAGAAAGCAGAGGGTAGGTCTAAATGGCCAATTTTCCCAATGGAGAAAGGTGAATAGTGGTGTACCCCAGGGATCTGTGCTGGGTCCGCTGCTTTTTGACATATTCATAAATGACCTGGAAAGTGGAACAACGAGTGAGGTTATCAAATTTGCAGATGATACAAAACTATTTAAAGTTGTTAAAACCCAAGAGGATTGTGGAAAATTGCAAGAGGATCTTGATAAATTGGAAGACTGGGCATCAAAATGGCAGATGAAATTTAAAGTGGACAAGTGCAAAGTTATGCACCTAGGGAAGAACAACCCAAACTATGGTTACACAATGCAAGGTTCCACATTAGGAACCACCACCCAGGAAAAAGATTTAGGCGTCATTGTGGATACCATGTTAAAACCCTCAGCCCAGTGTGCAGCGGCAGCCATGAGAGCAAATAGAATGCTAGGTATCATAAGGAAAGGAATGGAAAATAAAACAAAGGATATTATAATGCCTCTATATCGTTCCATGGTGAGACCGCACCTTGAATATTGTGTGCAATTCTGGTCGCCGTATCTTAAAAAGGATATAGCAATTTTAGAAAAGGTTCAGAGAAGAGCCACCAAAATGGTAAAGGGGATGGAAGGATACTCCTATGAAGAAAGGCTAAAAAGGTTAGGGCTCTTTAACCTAGAAAAGAGACGGCTGACGGGAGATATGATAGAAGTCTATAAATTAATGAACGGAGTGGAACGGGTAAACGTAGATCGATTGTTTACATTATCAGAATATAGAAAGACTAGGGGACATGCAATGAAGCTACAGGGTAAACTATTTAAGACTAATAAAAGAAAATATTTTTTCACTCAACGTGTAATCAAACTCTGGAATTTGTTACCGGAGGAAAGGCTGTTAGTGTAGCTGGGTTTAAAAAAAGGTTTGGACAAGTTCCTGGAGGAAAGATCCATAAACCATTATTAAGAAGGGACCCAGCATATCAATGCTTGACCCAGTACAAGCATTGTGGAACCTGTGTCTTTTGGGGAAACTGCTAGGTACATATGACCTAGATTGGCCACTGTTGGAAACAGGATACTGGGCTTGATGGACCTTGGTCTGACCCAGTATGGCATATCTTATGTTCTTATGTAAAGTTAATGTCAGCACTGCTTCAATATCCTAATAACCCAGAGCTTAACCCAGTTAGAGTACAGCTCAATCACTAAGTTCATTTAGTTTGAATCTGTCCTTTTCTCAAAGGAATATTCTTCTGGATTTCTCTTTGAGTTTAATTAGTTTGTGTGATTCACCATTGAAAGGGGAACCCTTTACCCCATAAGGAAGTACAAAAGGTTTTCATTCCTTTTCTTAGGACCCTTAAGTCCTCAGAATTCTCAACCCTGTTTCCTTATCCTTTTTGATACTGGTGCACAAAATTACAGTTAGAATCGCTTCCCCTCCTTCCTCCACCAGACTTCATAGGATTTTAAAACTGGTTGGCAAACATACCACCTCAACTCAGAGTCTCTACAAAGAAAGAGATTTGACGTGTTAAAAAATCAAAATTTATGTTTCAGTTGCCACTGTGACTAGTTTTAAATGCACAGCAATAGCAGTTACTGATTTATTACAGTTGCGCTCACCAGAGTACTTCAAAGGAGCTTCCAAATACTTTTTTTCTCCGAATATACAGAAATCAACTAGTCAATCAAGTACTTCACTTTCCAGTCAAGCACTTCACTTTAAGCTTAAAATTCACTTTAATTAACTCCACAATACCCACACAAACATCCTACCATGTTTCCTTCTTCAGCCTCAACTGCTAGAGGAAAGGAAACACAATTATCGCCTTCTTTTCTTTCTTGTTGACCAGGACACCTCCCCCACCACCTATGAAGTAGATCCTTAGCAACCTGACTTTTTGAACCCTAAGACTTCAAAATCTTCATTTCAAATTATTTTTTTCCAAAAGGATGGTTCGGAATTAAATTTTACAAGGTCTTATTTTACTTCACTAGGGCAGCTATGACATAAACACCTTAATGCATCACAACTGCTTCTTCCAGCCTTAGACAGAGTCACTTCTAAAGAGATCCCTGCACCATTCCTCTAGCTTACCATAGATTGTAATGGAACCAGAACTTGTTTTTTATAAAACAAATCATGTTTATCCCTAAGATGGTCTCTTTAAAGTCTGAAAACCATGAATTAGTCCTTTTTAGGATTATTGCAAGCCTTTAGGAAGGTTTTAAACTTTGAGGAAAAAACCCTGCCCCTGGGGGAAAACAAATGATTTTCTAGCATTAATGAGCATTTTTTCACAAAACAGAGTATATTTTCTCGGAGAGCACATCTCCAGCATCTGAACGCTAACGTTATATTTCTGTAATTTCAACTTTTAAATTCTCTAAAAATCAGCATTTTTACATTGAAGCTACTGTTCTTTTAAGGCAACCCTGCCTCATTAGCATACAGCTTGCCCTAGCCCAGGGCAGATCTGAAAGACTCAGATTTCTTCTAACTTCTTTCTCTTTGAATAAGGGCTTCTTAGCTCAAAACCCATATTCAGGGCGCTCTCAGTGTCTCCCCAAACCGGGGAACATTTTTATTTACTTCTAATTTTATTTGATCTTAAACACAGCCCCTCTACCTCCTTTTTTATTTAAGAAAACCCTGACTGCCTGTAATCAGCTGAGAAGCAGTCTTAAAGACAAAACACATGGCAGCACTCAGCTGGCCACAGGGGAACACTGGTCACCCTCCACAAGCTAAATATTTTAATTTTTTAACCTCAAGTTCCATTACATTTGGTTTTAAGGGTACTTTGGCATTGGATTCTTGGATGGTAATTTTATAAGGAGCTATGTAAAGTTATATGCTGTCAACAAGCATAAATCATGTATTCCATATCGTCCTGCTAGGCCAGTGCAGACAAGTAGGTTGTGTTCCTCTACCAGCAGTGGTAGAGAGAGAGAAAAACCTAGAGGTTTTTGACGATCTCATCCTGCAGCCATATCTGGAGCATCTAGAGGCATACAACCCCAATATTTCACTCTCTCTAGCAGAGTGTGGACACATTCGGAGTAGCTCGTAACTGCTATTGGGGGCGACTTTCTCACTTGAGTTCAACAAGGAAGGCTCCCATTTGGTCACCCTTAAAACCAGTGCCCTCTGGGTTTGCCATAGGAGGAGGGCTCAGCTCCCTGTCCTTATTCTGTTAAGGGCCAATTAAACAGCCAAAAATGTTGAATCAGGACCCCGGAGGAATCTTTGGTTGAACATCCCAATGCTTCCTTCCCCCCCTCGGGATGACAGTCTTCATAGGTACTTTAGAGGAAAGGCGGGATAGATGTGATATGATTGAGACATTTAAATACCTCTATGGCATAAATGCACAGGAGGAGAGCCTCTTTCGATTGAAAGTAAGTTTTTCTATGAGGGGATATAGAATGAGGGTGAAAGGGACTCAGGAGTAATATTTGGAAATATTTCTTTACGGAAAGAGTGGTGGATCCGTGGAATAGTCTCCCAGTGGAGGTGGTAGAGATGAGGACAGTATCTGAATTCAAAAAAGCATGGGACAAACACAGAAGTTCTCTAAAGGATAAAAGGGGACTGTTGTAGTGGTTGATATGGAAGGGCAGACTAGATAAGCCATGTGGTCTTTTTCTGTTCTTATATTTCTATGTATATGTCAGCAGGTGTTTGGAAGCAGGGAAGTAACTCTGAGCTCAACATTACTGCTACTTGGGTTCCCCAGGGATGAGTTCCAGTTTTCTATACCAAATCTTTGTTTCTCTGCTTAAGTAAAATGTCTGTGGGAGCCCCCGGCTTCGTCCATTTGGTGGAGCGATTGTTGGATCTGGGAGTAGGTCCATTGGTAATCATGTTTTTTTCTCCTGCTGGTTCCCGCCTTATACTTGTGTTGCATGCATGCACTACCGGTTCTGGTTGTGTTTTAATCCTTGTCCCACGCTGCACGTGTTGGTATGTGCAGTAGCTGTGTGTGTGCACAGTATTTGCACAGTGTATGCACAGTATTTGCACACCTTCAGTGTACACCATGAGCATGTGCTATATGAGCACCATCTCTACGATGTGTGGTAGCTTCACATATCTGATGCGCATACTATAAGCACAACTTACCACAGCGTGCCTTGGTTGGATGGAAGAGCTTACTTCAGGATGCCATTCTGCTTGGAATAGGCACTTGTCTTCTAGAAGGAGACATTGCGTCGCTGCCCTCTCTCTGCAATCTTGGCACAGAGGATCTGCTCACTTCTTGGAGGTGTCGTCCTTTCAGTTAGTAGACATAGACCTCTCCTCTGCTCCTCCAGTTCTTCAGGCCGCAATGGAGTCAGCTGGAGAGAGAGAAGTACTCTGCTCCAGATTTCTCCGCTTATTCATCAAGCTTAGCCTGCCAGAGGTTTCCCAGAGGGGTCCTCTGAGTGGCCAGACGTCCTCCTGCTAAGGGGATGACCAGGATGGAGGAGGGTTCCAAGTCTCTGGCCTGTCATTTCCAGACTTCTTTTTTCTCTTCGGCAAGCATGGTCTTTCGGTGCAGCAATTCGGATCAACTGCCTCAGAACCCTATTGTTTCTTCTCCTCTGAATTAGAGGACAGCCCCTCTTCGCAGGACAGACAGAGCCCTTCAGGACATAAGATCATAAAATATGCCATACTGGTCAGACCAAGGGTCCATCAAGCCCAGTATCCTGTTTCCATCAGTGGCCAGTCCAGGTCACTAGTACCTGTAAGGTTTCTAAAAAAGTACCCAGGTTCCACATTGCTTATCCCGGGATAAGCAATGGATCTTCCTGGTACTCTTGTAACCTGGTGCTGGGTCTGTCTGCTGCTAGGTGGCTGCTTCAAATCATCTTGGTTCACGCCAGTCTCATCAGCTCTCACCAACAGCAGGTGGATAACAGCACCAGTAACAAATGAGGGAAGAGATTATTGCAGGAGTCCCTTGGTGTCCTTCCAATTCTGTTCACCTCAAAATTCCAGCCAAGACTTGGGAGACGTGATTTCTTCCCTCCTTCCTCCTCCCACAGGTGAGTCAGCAGAAAAGTTCAAAAAGAAACAAATGAGTCACAGTACAGGCGGCGGCCGAGGCGAATATCTGGTTCAGCCACCCGAGGGCCTCCGCCCTTTCAAAAGTCAGTCCTACTACAGAGGCTGTCTCAGATAGGTACAATCCCATTTTTCCTACACAGTTCAACCTCTCCCAACAGGGAAAACTAAACAGTCTCTCAATTGCTGCTCCAGGCAAACATAAAACAAAAATAGGTTTCCCCTTTCTCAGCCCCCAAACCAAGGACAAATAGCCACTATGGATATAACAGTGAGGCGAGAAAGGGTGAGGGACTGTCCACACCACTGTGACTTATACTCCAGTCACGCCTCCCTCTTGCACCACCCTTAAACTATCACAAAAAAGGAGAAAACAAAGCAGCAAAGACCAAAATAAACTTCATAGCCTTCTGGCCCACTCTACCTCCATTTCCTCTCCTGAAGCAGGTACAGCCAAGGGACTTCCTTCTATAGCTTCCACCTCCATATTGTGTACTGACCGCTCAGAAACTGGCTGCCCACAGGAGGCTCTTCAATATAATTGAAACCCTCTGCCCCAGCTGTGTTCCCTGGGCCTGTCTATTCCAGGGAAACTCCCCCACCTCCTCTTTCTGCTATCCCAGGGTAAAAGGCCTCTATCAAGCCCATATAGAAAGTGTGTGTTGAAGTCATGCACTATCAGCTTTTTACGCCTGTTTGCAGCACACTGATAGCACACGACTTCAGCACGACTATGCAGAAAGGAGCTCATAGCAAATGAGCCATACGCTAGAGTGCGCAAAATGGCAGTTTTAAACTGGGAGAGCAAGCCAAATACATGCACATGGGAAATCGGCACTGGTTTGGCATATTCTCCCAGAGAAATAGGTACCACATGGCCAATTTCCACATCAGCCCCGACAGGATTTTGATAGCATTGGGGGCGATCACAGCATTGGGAAAAGCTCCCGATGCCATCAATATACTCTCAGGGGCTGTTGCCCCGACAGAAAGTCACTCCCTGTTGGTCTAATGGCCCCAGAACACCCCCCCCCACCACTTAAAAACAAAACTAACCTGTTGGTCTAGCGGCCCTAGACCCCCCCCCCCCCCCAGTATCTTTCAAAGCAGAGCGCCTCCTATGCACTCCTGCTCTCGGTCTGCCATCTTGGAAAATGGCAGCACC
Organism: Ichthyophis bannanicus; assembly: GCA_033557465.1. Lineage (NCBI taxonomy): Eukaryota > Metazoa > Chordata > Amphibia > Gymnophiona > Ichthyophiidae > Ichthyophis > Ichthyophis bannanicus. The sequence goes on from CM066046.1 coordinate 46,634,294, forward strand.
TGGCCCTGCATGGTGCATCCTGGGATGTGCCAGGCAAGGTCAGACTGCCAGGATGTATCGTGCGGTACCAGGCACTGCCATTTTCAAAAATGGCGAACCGAGAGTGGGAGTGTGTAGGTGGCGTTCCCACTTTGAAAGATACCGGGAGGGTGTACTGGGGCTGCTAGACCACCAGGTTTGTTTGTTTTTTTAAAGTGGGATGGGGGTGGGAGTTCTGGGGCTGCTAGATCACCAGGTTCATTTTTTTAAGTGGGGTGGGGGTAGTGGAATCGAGCCACTAGACCACCAGGGAGTGACTTTCTGTTGGGGCACTGGCCACCAACAGTATTTGATGGCAATGGGGGGCTTTTTCCAATTCCACGATCACTCCCAGTACCATCAAAATCCTGTCGGGGCATGCATTAGAGGTCTAAGCCACCTCAGACCCAGGCGTAGAGAAATTGGCGTTAAAGCTGGTTGTGAAATCCTCTACGCCTGTCTCAGCATCAGGTGCAGCAATCATTTGCATACCAGATTATTATGTACAGCTCATTTGCCTGCAATTTAAATATATTTAAATACTCATGGCGTTAATTGGGCACTAGTTTTTCAGTCACAATTTATGCACACATCCATCTTTTTTCTGCATTTGACGTTAGCTTAAATGTGCTTTCAGTGTGCTTAAACGTGCCATTTTTGGTACTTAAAGGCTGCACTAGTTTTCTACATCAGCCTCTATGTGCTCTGCTGTGGAAACCTCCACCAGCTCCACCCTCTCTCAGGTGTTCTTCTCCTAATTAGATCACCTGGGGCTGCAACTGTGGCAGAGTCTTCCTATCCCAAGGGATTCTGGGGCTTGTAGTATGCCTGACCCTGCAACATGCCCCAGCCCTTATGTTTCTATCAGCCTTATCACAGGCTGATAGAACTTAACATTCTGGATTAGTGGTATAACCTGAACATATATTCATTCCTCAGTCAACCATACCTCCCCCAGATGCATACTTAACCCTTCCACATTCAAGGACGGAGACACCACTCTGTAACATGTCCACTAGCACCACAATATCCACAGTCTGTCACGCAGCTTTTTCTTGCCTTTGTTTCTGGGAGTTACTTTTTGCTACTCTCCTCTCTTAGGAAAGGGCTTTGCTGCAGGATGGGTCACTCTTCCTACCCTACAATCCTCCCACTGTATCTCTTCATGGGATAAAGATCTGTACTGGGGCAATCATCCTATTGAGTGAGCCCTATGGACGATCTGTCTCTTTCTGTCAGATTCCTATATCCCTGGGCCGACAGGACCTCCCTCCTTTCCTGAGACTATGCCCTCCTCTGGATCTGCCCCATCAACTGTGGCCTGCCAGTCCTTATTCTCGGTTGCTGAACAGATGCCATTGGCGTCTGCTGCAACAGGGTCCGTAACAGTTTCTTGCCCTGAAGAACCTTCCTGTACCATTTCCTCTTTAGCTGGAGAGGTTTCCAGCTTTCCTTCAGGATACCACATTGTTTGTGAGTCCTGAGAGCTCGGGATGTGGTCATTGTCTTTACTCTCCTCAGAACTATGGATTGAGTCTTATGCTGTGGGGTCTGCAAGTGCTCCTAAGACTTCCACTCCCAGGCCTTCAGTGATCCCCTTAGAGTCTTACTTCCTCTGGCTCTATAGGGTTGATCCGGGACTCTTCTCCCTTTATACCCAGGGTCTCTTGTGTCCCATCTGCAACTTCCTCCTGACGGGGTTCTAAGGTATCAGGCATTTCCTTGTCACCACCCTCTGGCCTAGGCTTCTCTGGCCCTCTCCCGGATCTACATCTTGGACTTGCCCCTTAAGTTCTCCACCTAACTTCAAAGCACTTTCTCCGGGGTTTCCTGTTATACCCCTTTCCCTCTCACTCAAATCATCCGTTTGAGTGTACTGCTCAGTCTTATTACTCTCAGGGGTATCTACTTTAAACCACTGCTCTATGGCATGGTCCACTGCCTCAGAAATTTTGCGGGCCTTTTCCTGGGGTACACTTTTGCTAGGGGCTTTTCCCTTCTCTCAGGTTAGATGTTTGGGAGGCTTGGACCTTTACTATCCTTTCCCTACAGAATTCCCTGGCCTGCCTTGGGTGGAGAATTATCTCCCCCTTCTCATAAAGGAAAATCTCAGCCAGAGTTTCTATCTTGGTCTCATCCCCGCCCCTAGGTTCTAGTGATGGAGGCGCTGTTTCTGCTCCTAATGGCTTAATCAGTTCTTCCATGAGACCTTTCCAGTCTCTACCTAAAATAACTGGTTATGGCATTCATGTTACAACTGCCACATTAAGGAGTTGGGAGAGTCTTTGCCATTCCACAGTGACCTTGTGTAATGCATGGGATATAACAGCCCCATGAATACAATGGATCTCCACAAGACCCTTCTGATTACATGCAGAGCTGGAGCACCCTCTGCGAATATGCTGCTGCACACTAGCCGCTGTTAAAGATTATGTGGCTCCTGAGTCTAATAAGACCAGATACGGGATACCTTCTATCCGAACTCCCTGAGTGTGCTGGTCTTTCAGTATCCAGATCTACCCTTGTGGTCAGGGTCCATTTATGCCTACAACTCCTTTCCCTGTGCCCTTGCCTCCTCCATCTTTGACTGCTTAGCTCCTTCAGCTTGGGCTCTTTCTCACAGTGGCTAAATGTGCCTCGCCTAGCCCTTGGCCTAGGGTAATTTGCTTCCCTATCCAACTGACATGCACTGGTGCTGAAAACATCTCTCTATAGCTCATTCCTCTTAACCTTTGCCACCAGTACTTCTTTGGCAAAGCATTCCTGCCTGAAATGCCCTGGCTTCCTGCAATGAAAGCACTTTGCTTCTAGCAGCCTGTGCCCCACTCTGGGCTAACCTTCCTGCTTATTCCTGGGGACACCTCCATATTGTCCCCTTCCTTCCTGTGGGAACTTCTGGGCAAACCCCACTTCCCTCGGGGACTTTCTTTCCACAGGACCTCTGCTGCCAAAGTTTTTGACATCTCCTAGGACTTTTGTTTGGTATCCCAAAAGGCTCTATGATACTGCAGGTAAACCTGAGGCAGTCTTTAATAGCAGCCTTGACCATATCATAATTGCCAGCCTGATCATTAATTAGAGCCCTTGTAAGCTGCCAGTGCATCTCTGTATAAACATGGAGCTATCTTGTATGCCAACTGGGCAGAGGAAGGAGCATGGAAATGATGTCTCCCAAGTCTTGGCTGGAATTTTGAGGCAAACAATTGGAAGGATACCAAGGGTCTCCTGCAGTAATCCCTTCCCTCATCTGTTACCGGTGCTGTTATCCACCTGCTATTGGCGAGAGCTGGTGAGACTGGCGTGGGTACTGCCTAAAGCGGACCACCTGGCAAGAGATGGACCCAGCACCAATTTACAAGTGGTTTTAGAAGTGGGATCATCAGATCAACAAAACCTTTACAGTAGCCGCAAGGCACATATGACTGGGCTTCCAGGTGAGCTGGTGGGACCATGGATTTCCAACAGATGATGGAGTGGTTCACCCAGCGGGCCCAGGAGCAGTAGAGGGAGACCTGAGATCTTGATAGCATCTCAAAACCAGCAGCAGCCCCTTTTGGAGATCCTGAGGGAGCAAGTCAGACTGACTTGGATTATATTGGAGCAGCCAGCTACTGCCAGAGAGTTTCCTGGGATGCCAAGGTCTGCAGTAGGCCCATTGAGACTTCGGACTATTTATATAGGCAAAGTTGGGGAAGCCAATGATCTTGAGGACTTTTTAGTGACATTTGAGTTTGAAATCTTTCAACTCTGTCTGATTTTTACTTACAGGTACCTGAGTTACTTTGACCTTTATTGGAACCTTTCGGCAGGGACCCCTCTACAGAAGTGGCTCTGGAAGAAGATGAATTTGAGGAATTCTGATCATTTTTTCTGTACTTCGGATCCTGCCTTGAGTTTGGAGAGATCTGACTGTGGCTCCAAGTGTGAAAAGGTGAACCTCTTGTGGCGGATGCTCAGAATTATTTCCTCATCATCTGTTGCTTCAAAAAGAGGAGCTGGAGGTGCTGAATAATCAAGTTTCTTCTACTCTGCAACTAGCAGATGCTGCATTGGCAGAGCAGGAGCCACAAGTGCATCCCCTATTGCAGGGGTTTGGAAGACCATCCAGGGTGTTTCTTTTCCTAGAGTTCTTAAGGGCATGATATGGGTGGCATTGGACTCGCAGTGAAAGGGGGCAGGATCATGAGTAGGCTCTATGCTCTTCATAAAGAGGACCTTGCTGTCTGTGGTAACACCAGATGGATATGCATGTGATGGCCATTAACTAGACTGATCACCCTTCTGGTGGAAGGTGGTGCAGACCTCAAGAACCAAGTGAATTGTAAGGTCAAGGCCTTTCTAAAGAGCCAGTTGTTTCAGCTGCCCCCTTTATCCTCCTGATGGTAGTTTGAGGGGGATTTATGACTTGTGCCTTGCTCCATTGGATTCAGTCACCCCTCTCAGGAATGACACTTCGATGCTTCTAGTGTCATCAGCTCCTTTATTCTCAGATACCATGTATGCTTTGGTCTGCCTGGTGGCCAAAATATCACTTTTTTATGATGGCACATTGCTGACTTTGGCTTCACCATTCTACAATGGACCCTGTGTCCAAGTCCCAATTGTCTAAGCTCATTTCAGGGAACAGCTTGTGCTTGGGGAGGACTCGGAGAAGCTGGTCAAGGAGCTGAGAACATCCAAACTTAAAGGGCCAGGGAAGTGGGAAACTCCTTCTCAGCATTACGGTCTTCCTACTCTTGCCACCAGGATTCATAAGGGTTCAGGCCTTTTCAGCACAGCATATTGCTGGAATGGATCACATGGATGTCAACTATTTTCATCAGCACTTTCTCAATTCCAGAGAGAGGGTGTGGAGCCAATTGGAGGTCCAGAGAATCCTGGACAGGTGGGGTTGCCCCAAGATGGATCTGATGGTAACCCGGGCCGATGCCAAGGTGCAGAAATTTGTCAGTTGTAGTAAAGCAGTGGGCGGTGAGGGCATGCATGCTCTAGTTCATATTTGACCAAAGCAGGTTCTTCTGTATGTGTTTCCTTTGTGATGTCTTGTAGGGTGCATGTTCCATTGTCTAGAGTGCCATCATGGTCCAGTGGTACTGGTGGCACCAGATTGGTCCAGGAGGCTGTGATATGTGGCTCTGATGCACCTCCTGCAGGAGCCCTCCTGCACTTCCTGTTGGCATGGAGACTTAAGGCAGGGACTGGTCCTTCTAGACAATCTGGCTCCCTTCTTGCTTCTGGCTCTTGAAAGGTGATGCTTAGCATGTAAAGGCTATTCTGCTGTGGTTTCCATACTTCTGAAGGCAAGAAGAGGCTCCTCTTGTCTCACCTGTGTGTGTGTTTGGTGTTTTTTGAGCACTGGTGCTGTGGGCACCAGGGCAGCGCTAGCACCGCAGACTTGCTATCTTTGCTGTCCGTACATCAAGATGGATTAATAAGGGCTTTTCTCTCAGTCTGCTGAGGGTTCGGGTGGCAGTCTTGGCTTGTTTTAGAGGGCCAGTGCTGGGGCACTCCCTGGCTTTGCACCTGGGAGTGTTCCCTGCGAGGACTTAAAGACTTGTGTCCTCCCTGGCGCTTGCTGGCTATTTCTAGGGATCTCAGTTAGTTCTTCATGCCTTGATGGCTGAGTGGTATGAGCCCTTGAGGAGGGCTTTGCTGAAGGATTATTCCCTTAAGGCCGCCTTTTTGGTCATGGTCTGCTTCGCAAGACATATCTTGGCATTGTGGGCCTTATCATGCCAAGATCTCTATATGTCTTTTCAGCTCATTTCTTCCTTCTTACTCAAAATGGTATCGTTTTTCCACATCATTCAGGTGGTCTGTTTACCTTTAGCCCTGAAGGAACAATGCCCAGGGGAAAGATAAGGTCCTTCACCTGTACAGAAGTTTGGAGGGTGCTTCTTCAGTTCCTGAAGATATCTGACTCCATCCAGAAGTTGGACAGACCTTTTTGGTCCTTTCTGCAGGCCTGTGTAAGAGCATAGTGGCCATGAAGTCTACCCTGGGCCGCTGGATAAAAGAGATGATAGCTCCGACCTATCTGTTACAGAAGGGTTTGCACATGCATTCCACACTGGCTCAGGCTTCCTCCTGGGCAAAGCACAGCTTGGTTGCTCCCATAGACATTTGTTGAGCAGCAGCATGGTCATTGCTTTCCACCTTTCTCAAGAATTATCGTTTAGATGTCCATGCTCAGGTAGAGACAGTCTTCGGTGCAGTTAACTTGCAGGCTGCCGTGGTTCTTCCTGCCCAGTGGGGGTATAGCTTTGGTATGTCCCATTTGTCTGGATTGGCTAGCAGGATGATATGGAAGGTGACATTTTACTTTCCTAATAATGTCCTATCTCCAGGAACAAGCAGGAATGTAGTCTTCACATATGGGTACCGTTGACACTGACAGAGCCTGCGCGGGAACGCTCCCCAGCATCCAAAAGGAAAGCTTTTGCGAGCATCCCACCACACATGTGTGCTGCCTTCCCACCCAACTACCTCTCTCACTTCAGTTCTTCGTTTTCCGCGGTGCCAACAGGACGTGTCCCCTGTCACCGCAGAAAATCTTCTCTTATTTTTATATTTTTTGTTGTTGCGTCTGCCTTCCGTCGATGCCTACCGGTACCACCGGTGCTTTTCTTTCTTTTCTTCTAAAAATATTTAATTTTTAGTGCTTTTTCTCAGGGGTTTCTTCCCTGCTCTGGTGCTTGGCGCCATTTTGGGCATTAGGCCCTCTTTTCCCTTACCATGGAAAAACCAGCCACTGGTTTTAAAAAATGTTCAAAATGTGGCGGTATAATTTCTATTACCGACACCCATGACTGGTGTCTTAAATGTTTAGGTCCTGACCATTGCCCTGTGGAGTGTCTCTCCTGCAGGAAGTTGACTAAAAGAAGTCTTCAGAATCGAGCAAATCAACTCGGTGTCTTTTTTGCTTCAGACACGATGTCTGTAGCATCGATATCTTCCAGGGCTTCTACTTCTTCCTAGGGATCTCAGGTAACTAAACACAAGTCTTCTAAGACTAGCCGGTCCTCGAAGGGTAGATCTCCCTCTAAACATCGAGATGCCACTGGCGTTGCCCTCGAGGACATTTCACAGGCAAAACAGCCCCGGCGGGAGTCTTCAGGCTCCAAAGCTTTATTGGGGCTCCAGGATGTTTCCTGAGGTCTCAACCTCGCTCGAACTACTGGTACCATGCTCGGGGGTTGTGGCCACTTCCACCGGTACTGACATCCCGGCATCGGCAGTGGACATAAGAACATAAGAACATAAGATATGCCATACTGGGTCAGACCAAGGTCCATCAAGCCCAGTATTCTGTTTCCAACAGTGGCCAATCTAGGTCATATGTACCTAGCAGTTTCCCCAAGGGACACAGGTTCCACAATGCTTGTATTGGTTCAAGCATTGATATCCTGGGTCCCTTCTTAATAATGGCTTATGGACCTTTCCTCCAGGAACTTGTCCAAACCTTTTTTTAAACCCAGCTACACTAACAGCCTTTACTACATCCTCCGGTAACAAATTCCAGAGTTTGATTACACGTTGAGTGAAAAAATATTTTCTCTTATTAGTCTTAAATAGTTTACCCTGTAGCTTCATTGCATGTCCCCTAGTCTTTCTATATTCTGATAAGGTAAACAATCGATCTACGTTTACCCGTTCCACTCCGCTCATTAATTTATAGACTTCTATCATATCTCCCCTCAGCCGTCTCTTTTCCAGGTTAAAGAGCCCTAACCTTTTTAGCCTTTCTTCATAGGAGTATCCTTCCATCCCCTTTACCATTTTGGTGGCTCTTCTCTGAACCTTTTCTAATAACTCTATATCCTTTTTAAGATACGGCGACCAGAACAAAAGACTCCTCACTATTGAACGCAGTCTAGTGACTCTTTTAGCTACTTTGGTACCGCTAAAGTCGCTATAGATGGTTCCGCAGGCACCGGTACCAATGCCGGTACCGGTGCCAGTTCCCTCGGTACCTGTTTCAACAGGCATGCTTCCCCCGATGCCGAGTTTGGTATCTCTCTCCAGCATGGGAGATCAGGTACCGACTCATTTCGGTACCGACATTGAGCGGTACCGATGCCATCTGCTTCGGGAGAACCCGGTGCTTCCTCCTTTTGAGTCTTCTGATTCCGATGACTCGGATGATTCCACCGGTACCAGAGCTGAACTTTTACAAGATTCAACTCCTTCTCCTCAACGCAGAATGTCCCCTCCTGAGGATATGTCTTTTCATGATTTTGTACGTGATATGGGAAAGGGTCTTGCCATTACAGTAATACCAGAAAAGGAACCTAGGGCAGAAGAATTGAGAATTCTTCAATATCTTTTGGCTCTAAAGGAGGCAGCTATGCTTCCTATACACAAGATCTTACATGATCTAATGTTAAGAATGTGGGAAGCTCCTTTAACAGTATCTCCACATTCTAGATGTCTTGACATTATGTATCGAGTACCACCTTGTCCAGGGTTTCAGAAGACTCAGTTACCACATCATTCTATTGTGGTAGAGTCCGCCATGAGGTGGATTAAGAGTGCTAAAAGACACTCTTCCAATCCACCAGGTCGTGAGTCTAGAACACTGGATGCCTTTGGTCGTCGATGCTTTCAGTCCTCCATGCTATCAGCAAAAATCAGTTCCTATATATTAAACATGGGAATGTTTCTTGAGCAGGTTACAAAGGACTTGGAACTTTTGAACCCTTTTCTTCAAGAGGATAAACGGACAGATCATTTGACTTTGGTCAAACATGCTCAAAATGTCTCTAAGTTTATGAATTGTGCTACCTTTGACTGTTTTGAATGTATTAGCAGAACTTCTGCTATATCCATAGGAGCACATCGTATTGCCTGGCTCCAAGCTTCAGACTTGGAGGAATGGGTGCAAGATAAGCTGGGAAACATTCCTTGCACAGGAGAAAATCTCTTTGGCAAGGATTGGCAGCTTAAAGTTATTGAAATTGACACTGATAATACAAATTTAGACAGATTGTCAAAATCTACAGCTAACCCAGCCAAGAAAAAGTTCTTCAAAAAACCTTTTTTCTCTAAAAAGAAAAAATTCTATCCATCTTCCACCCAGTAAACACATGTTCCCGAGAAGGGGCAACAACAAACTAGACAAAGAAAGACACAAGCTCATAAGGCTCAGCAGGCTCAGCAGACCCAGCCTCCTCAGGGTCTTTGACTGCTGTCTAGAGAACTTAGCCATTCTTCCTATTCTAAGCCCAGAACCTTTAAATATTCCAGGCCGTATCTGCCATTTTGCCAAAAGATGGCAACAAATCACATCAGAAGATTGGACTCTATCTATCATAAATCTGGGATACAAGCTTCTTTTCCTCAGCTTGCCCCCAACCACACTAATAAAACAGTTCAAATCTCAACCACCGGTCTCAGATCTGTTGTGGCAAGAGGTCACCACTCTTCTGGCTCAAGGGGCTATAGAAGAGGTTCCAATATCCCAGCAGGGCACAGGATTCTATTCCCCCTATTTTCTCATTCCAAAGAAGTCAGGGGGACTAAGACCAATCCTGAACCTCAGAGAACTGAACAAATATTTAGTCGGAGAAAGGTTCAAGATGATCTCCTTTAGCACTCTTCTTCCATACCTTCATGAGCAAGATTGGCTATGTTCTCTGGATTTAAGGGATGCTTACATGCATATCCTTATTGGCTATGTTCTCTGGATTTAAGGGATGCTTACATGCATATCCTTATTCATGCAGATCACAGAAAATTCCTTCGATTCCTAGTCAAGGGAAGACATTTTCAATATAGAGTCCTTCCTTTCGGACTGGCCTCTGCTCCAAGGGTCTTCACAAAATGCATGGCAGTAGTAGCAGCATTTATGAGGACTCTAGGAATTTTTGTCTTCCCTTACTTAGACGATTGGCTCATCCGAGCACCGTCAGCTCTAGAGACAAGTCATGCTCTTTCCCAAGCAATGCACATACTGCAGTAGTTGGGATGGATCATAAACCTTCCAAAGTCCCAGCTCACCCCATCTCAATCCCTCGAGTTTATAGGGGCTCGCTTGGACACACAGCAGTCAACGGCTTTCCTGCCTCAGCCTCAGCCTCGCTGTCTGCGCATCATCGAACTAGCATCTCAAGCAGTGCTACAAACCTTCCTCACTGCCCGACAGATGCTTCCACTTCTAGGACACATGGCATCTACAGTCCATGTGATTCCTTATGCACGCCTTCACATGCCAGCGGCCCAGTGGACCTTAGCTTTTCAATGGTCCCTGGCCTCAGAATGCCTGTCGGACAAAATCAGAGTTACCACACGCCTGGTTGCGTCTCTGCATTGGTGGCAATCTCTGGAAAACCTTACAGTAGGCTCTTCTTTTCAGCAAACCCTACCTCAGGCTGTCCTGATGACGGATGCATCCAAGTTGGGTTGGGGAGCCCACTTGGGCGATCTGTCTACCCAGGGTCTCTGGACCCCATAGCAGGCTTCTCTTCAAATAAACCTCCTAGAACTAAGGGTCATTTCCAATGCTTTCGAGTCTTTTGCTTCCATCTCGTAAACAAAACAGTTCTGGTGCAAACCGACAATCAAGTAGCCATGTTTTACCTAAACAAACAAGGCGGAACAGGCTCTCTGCAATTATGCAACAAAGCTTTGCAACTGTGGGCTTTTGCCAGAGAGCATCACATTCATTTATTGGCAGTATACCTCCCAGGCATTCAAAACGTTTGGGCGGACAGGCTCAGCCAAGTCCTTTTGCCACACGAGTGGTCTCTCCACTCATATCACCTTGCTCGAGTATTTCAAGTCTTGGGAACACCAGACATAGACCTCTTTGCAAGTCCACAGAATGCCAAACTTCCCTGGTACTGTTTCAGACTTCCAGCTCAAAATTGTCAGGCGAGGGATGCATTCCTGCTCTATTGGGGCCAGGATTTTCTCTATGCCTTCCCACCAATTCACCTAATTCCCAAAACCTTATTCAAAATCCAGAGAGATAGAGGTCAAATGATACTCATAGCTCACTGTTGGCCAAGGCAAACATGGTATCCTCTACTCTTAGGTCTCTCTCGAGCCACTCCTCTGGAGTTGGGGAGTGCTCCGGATCTTCTGTCCCAAGACAATGGATCCCTACTACACCCCAATCCCCAGTCCCTTCATCTCAAGGCCTGGCTGCTCAAGGCATAGAATTTCAAGATCTAGGCCTTTCACAACAAGTGAAGGATATTCTTCTAGCTTCCAAAAAACCTTCCACAAGGTGTTCTTACGCTTTTATATGGAAGAGGTTCTCAGTCTGGTGTTCCCAGAGGGGACTTAATCCCCTCTTGGTACCAGTAGAGTCCCTTCTGGACTATCTCCTTCATTTATCAGCCTCTGGTCTCAAGACCAATTCTGTTAGAGTCCATCTTAGTGCTATTGCTGCATCTCATAAACCTTTCGATGGACAACCAATTTCCTCTCATCCTCTTGTTTTAGGATTTATGTGGGGTCTCCTTTTAACAAAATCTCCCATCAAACCTCCTCCGGTGGCATGGGATCTTAATCTTGCTCTGAGTCAACTCATGAAGCCACCCTTTGAACCCTTAGCTACTTCGGAGCTAAAGTTTCTTTCATGGAAAGTCATTTTCCTAGTTGCTATCACTTCTGCAAGACGCATGCTCTGAAAACCCACCTCTTTTCCCTGGCCTTCAACCCCTCTCCCACCTAGCCTTCTCCTCTTTCCTCTGCTAACCCTCCTCTCTTGTCTCTGTCTCTCCACTTTTATTAAGATGTAATTTTCCTTTCTCCTTCCGGCCTTGTGCCTTCTGTAATGAAGAATTATTTTTGTAAACCGCTCTGCTTATCAATGAAGGGCGGTCAATCAAGTTAATAAACATAAACATAAACTGCAAGCTTTAGTGGCCGACCCGCCTTATACGAGGTTTCATCATGACAAAGTAGTCTTGAGGACTCATCCTCATTTTATGCCAAAGGTGATATCACCTTTTCATTTAAACCAATCGGTTTATCTCCCAGTCTTCTTTCCTAGGCCTCATGCCTCCAGCGTGGAAAGAAATCTTCATACTTTAGATTGTAAACGGGCCCGGGCCCTGGCCCTGGCTTTTTATCTTCACAGAACTAAGCCATTTAGAAAGTCTTCTCAGCTTTTTCTTGCTTTTGACTCTAGTCATTTAAGACTTATTTATTTTATTTTACTTATTTATTTACAGTCTCTTCTATACCGCGCTATTCAGCATCAGCGCGGTTTACAATGAACAAAGATTACACATTTCCCAGGGTACTTTGTGTTTACAGTGAACAGGTGTTAAAAACTTGGATAACTGGGGTAACTATTTACATTTACAACATGTTAGGATTCACTTCCTTGGTCTTAGTCATGGGTGGTTTGCGTGGTTTGTGAGGTTGGTGTCATAGCTGCGTTGTTTACAGGGTAATACTGGAGGAAGGGGTGGTGTTTCAAGGCCTTTCTAAACTGGAGTAGGTCTGGTATTGTTCGGATGTCACTAAGAGAACTCTCTCTAAGTGGATTGCAGACTGTATTTCCTTTACCTATCAGAGTAAAGGAATCCCTCTTGAAGGCCATGTCACGGCTCATAATGTTAGAGCTATGGTAACCTCAACAGCTAATCTTCGTTCAGTTGCTATTGATGAGATCTGCAAAGCAGCAACTTTGGTTTCTGTACATACTTTCACTGCCCACGATTGTTTAGACAAGGACTCCCATCAGGATGCCTTGTTCGGTCAGGCTGTTCTACAGCATCTCTTCCATTCCTAGATCAACTCCTTCCCACCATCCACTCTTGGATGCCTGAGGTCCCTGGGAGGAAGCATGGCCCATCTTACATAGATCCGCAACATGCTGTTGTCATCCCTAGGCATTTTTAGCTGGGGAGTCCCCATATGTGAAGACTACATTCCTGCTTGTTCCTGGAGATAGCGTAGTTACTCACCTGTAACAGGTGATCTCTGGGAACAGCAGGAATAAGTCTTCACAACCCACCCACCTCCCCTAGGAGTTGTCTTTCTCTCTCTTTCTATTTTTCTTCTACTTCTCTTCTTTGGTCTCAGCTTTCAACTCAACTGAAGTGAGAGAGGTAGTTGGGCGGGAAGGCAGCACGCATGCGTGGTGGGATGCTTCCAAAAGCTTTCCTTTTGGACGCTGGGAAGCGTTCCCACGCAGGCTCCATTGGTGTTGATGGCACCCATATGTGAAGACTTATTCCTGCTGTTCCCGGAGATCACCTGTTACAGGTGAGTAACTACGCTTTCCTTTCCTTGAGTCCTGCTAGATCAGTTCAGGACCCATCCTTAGGATCTACTATGATCTGTATGGCCTACTTTGATCTACTATGATCTGCTATGATCGGATCTGACCTGCTATAAGTTGTTGTGATCTGCTATTTTCTGAAATTTGGCCCTGTGGACTATACTCCTCTTGGTGGTTCTCCTTTCGAAGGGTGTTCTGTATATAGTTCTGTTCCTTGGACTGTTGGTTCTTGTTGCCTTCATTTGGGGCTATGTGCATCCAGAAATCTTCTCCGTGGCTTAGGTATGAATACTGGGGTTGTATGCCCTTAGCTGCTCCAGATAGGGTTGCAGGATGAGGTCATTAGAAACCGCTGGATTTTTCTCTATCTCCATCTCTGCTGGTAGGGGAACACAACCCACTTATCTGGACTGGCCTAGCAGACTCAAGGAAAGGATATTATCCAGTAAGTAAAATGCCACCTTTTCAATTAGTTACATGTGTGGGTGGGCCTATTCGCTTGAATTTTAGCTGGTCGCTATTTTATAAGTATGCATTTCAAGCTGCATGCATGGGACGGAGCTTGTGCAGCGTGCACATTTACATGTGCAATTTATAAAATACTATAATTTACACATCTTCTTTTAAAAATCTAGGTGCAAGTATTTATGCCAGCCATAGGGTTGGTGTAAGTGATTGCAACTAGTTTTAACTTGGGTTCTCAAGCAGTTATGCCCCTATTTATAAAGAAAAACAGCCACCTGCTTTTCTTTATAAAATATGCTTAGGATAGGGTGCATTCTGGGTGCCTTCAACTAGGCACCTGCTTATAAAATTAGTCTTTTCGTGGTTATCTGGAGAACTGCTACTAGCCCATTGTAAGCTAGTTCTCTCTTTTAACATCTTTGTCTTTGAAAGGAGTGCTTTTTCTATCTGCTCTTTTCTAAGGAGAAAGAAGAGGAGTTGCTTGAAATCTAGTTGAACATCTCAGTTCCTCTAGGGTTTTGTTCCTTGCAGTAAAGAGCCTGGTAGTGTTTTTTGGAAATAATAAGTTTTGATTTTGATAACTGTACTTTTAGGAATATAGTAGGGTCTCAGTGCCAGTATGGTAGAAATAATTTTGGAGAAGTGGGTACTCCTTCAGTGCTATATTGGAAGAAGACGAGAGAGCTACCCACTAGATGTTGCCCTCTTGAAACAACAAAGAAGGTGTCCATGTAGTATAATGGTGAGGAGAGGGGTGGAATTTAGGAAAGATCAGTTAATTCTAGGTATCACAAAGCAGAATCTTAAGAAAAGGAAGCAACATTCCCAGTCACCGTAGGAGTGACGAAGATTAAGGAGAGAGCAGAAGGATCCAGACAGAGCAGAAGTTACAGCCCTTAAGAAGAGGGCAACCTACACATGGTGGCAGCCACAAATCTGACCATCTTACTGGGAAGACTAGATAGGCCATGCTGGTCTTTATCTGCAATTATTTACTATGTAACTTTTTTACTATATAGACGTGCATGTGGATTGCTTCAATGTGTCCTGTGGATGACATACCAAAACAAATATATCAGAAGTTAAGTTATTTTTATTGTAGAAGTCCCTCAGTAAAGTTATCTTAGTGTTTGAACACTACATTCTTCATTGGGAAGGGTTAAGTAGCTGGCCCCCACTAGGACCATGAAGGAGAAGTCCTTCCCCCTTGCTTGAAGAATCTACACTGGGGATTCAAAAGTGTGTCAGGAATCAGCCTTGCTATTGAGTATGTGCCTCACTAGCCACAGGTCATTCAGGAGAGGGACTACATACTGTTACAGAAATGATTTTTAAGAAATTATAGGAAAAAAATGGAAGCATGTTTATCTCTAAATGAGGGGAGGGGGTGAAGCCTCAGCTTGAAATCTCTGGTCAGTTTGATTTGGCTCATTAGGCTCCTGGTGATCGCTATTCTAACACAATCAGAAGACTGTCTGATGACTTCAATCACAGAATGAATGAACCAAGAGCTTTACAGTTTCTCTATATTATGCAGGACCACTGCACCAAAATAGCTAGGTCTTCCAATTTAAGAAGACAACCAGGATAGCACAGAGAGCCCTAAAAACCAAGCGAGGACAAGGTATCACCTACCTTGGAGTCTCCACTCTGTTTTCTGCCTTTTCTGCTCTAAGGATTCCTCAGCTTCACAAATGCATATATTTGATGGGACCTAGTTACAAATAGCACAGGCTAGCTGTTAGCCCAGCTTACTCAACATGCCCCTTAATTAGCTGAGAAATAAACACCTAATTTACCTTTAATAAACACTTAAGAATAGAAGCCCTAATTATAGCCAGTAAACTAAGCAGACATGCTCTCTACAGTCAGCGAGCATGCACAGGCAACCAAACAGCCCCTGTCTAGCACAATGAATTCTGTCACCAGAGGGATTCTTTACATTGTACTCCTGAAGCTTTTAATTCATTGACTAGAACAGCGATATCTGTTTTACACAGTCTCTGATATTTAACAGTTTTGAGATTTGATATCTACCTAATAGACTTGTCTATATCCTACTACTACTACTACTGAGCATTTGTATAGCGTTACAAGTCGTACGCAGCACTGCACAGACATGTAAGAGACAGTCCCTGCTCATCAGAGCTTACAATCTAGTCAAGACAGACAACACAGAAGGTGTAGGCAGGGGGAAAGAAAAAGAAAAAGGAGATCAGGTGAGTCAAGATCCAAAAGCAGCAGCGAAAAGGTGAGTTTTCAGCCTGGATTTGAAGAGGGTCAGAGAAGGTGCCTGGCATACAGACACAGAGAGTTTGTTCCAGGCATAAGGTGCATCAAGGTGAAAGGAGTGAAGTCTGGAGTTAGCAGATACATACCTAAATATATAGATAACTGTAGATACTGTAAAATGCAAACCACATCTGTAGCTACATTGTCAAGGGCCTTTTTTGGGGGGAGTGAGCTAAAACAAGCATCATTGTTTTACTCTGTGGATGTGTCAAAGGCAGTGGTTCCCTAACTTGGGGATAGAACCCCAAATGGAGTCATATCATCAGTGGATGGGGTCACAGAAACGTGGTCATTTCCCCTCCTCTCTTTACGTTCATTGTGACCTCAGTATACCAAGTAGTGACAGTCACCAGTTAGCATGTGGCCTGTGAGCCAGTGAACATTCATAGACCCTTGTCCCCTCCTGTTAGACTTGAAACCCCTGCTGAGTAAGCGCACACTACACACTGACACAAGGGACCCTGTGCTGACTGCTGACACTACTGTTGCTGCTGCCTTCTTGCTTTTAGATGAATGCAGGGAGGTGAAGGAGGCTGGAGACTTGCTATTTTGATTTCATCATAATCTGGGGTAATGCTAAAAATGCTGTATCCTGCTCCATATAACAGCAAAAAAGCTTAAGCAAATAGGTCTGGGGCATGAAATAATTTGTAGCCCAATAATTGTTTAAGGGAGACTTGTATCTATTTTAGCGAAAAAATGAGTCATCTTTCTGGCCTTACTTTTAATTACAAATGTACTGTATTTTATTTCTTGATTGATTGATTTAAAAGGCAAATGACAAACTCTGTGGCTAGTTTAACTTTTTGTATGTATAATCCTATCCCAGATAAATACTGCTAGAAAAGAAATGTGAGAGGGAGGAAGGCTGGAAACCTCCTTGCCCTCTCTCCAGATATCCTCCAAGATTTCAGAACCTCCTGCCCCTCATCTTTTCATCCCATCAGCCGCCATCCTTTCTTTCCCTCCTTCTCTTCTACCCCATCCTTAATCCTCCCTTGCTTCTCCTAAATTTCCCCACTCATTAAACTCCCAAAAGAACAACACCAAATATTCAGCCGTAAAAGCAAGGCTGGAAAAACAACTTTGGGCCTGAGATTCACTGCTTAGTGGGAAATTCAGTGGCACTAGCATGTTTAGTGTCTCTGGATATCCATGGGTGCTGCCGCTACCTGCCCTAATGCTATGCGGTTAGCACTGGGGTGTGTGGTGGGCGTTCCGCGGTGGAGCGGAGGCGGCACCCATTGCTGAATCCTACCAATGTCGGCGTCTGGACATACTACATGACTGTCTAGGACAGGGGTGTCAAACTCAAATACACAGTGGGCCAAAATGTAAAACTTGAACAAAGTCGCGGGCCAGCATTGAACAAATGAACCTTTTAATATGGACCCAAACAAGATTTGCTTTAACATTGAATATGAAGCAACACTTATTACTATACAATTTATAACTTAATAGTTCAGATATGCAAAAACCAATTTCAAATAAAAAAAAACATCAATGACATTCATTTATTAAATAAGATTTAAATAATAATAAATAATAATTTTTAAAATAAAATAACAATAATAAAATTAATCAACCATTCAAGCCCATGTCTTGGAGTAGCAAGAAAAAGTGCATAAAGAAAACGTTAATTATTGCTCAGTTTGCTGCATACTGATCTAATCTGATGTGCCCAAGCCAGATACCTGGCATCTCTTCTTGGATGATAGTTCATCAATGTCTGGGCTCAGGCTTTGAGCTGAGGAAATCCTCAGTATCGAGCGAAGGTGTTCATCAGTCAGACGTCTCCTGTGAGATGTTTTGGTCATCTTCATCGAGGAGAAAAGTTGCTCACATAGATAAGTGCTGCCGAACATGGAGAGCATCTGAGCAGCTTGGGTGCGGAGCTGAGGCATTGTGTCAGGGATGAACTGTGGAAACTGGGCGGCGCCCACAGCATCATACTTTGACTTCAGCATGTCATTACACTGGAGTTCAATTAGCTCCATTTGGAGGTTGGTTGGTGCGTTTTCCACATTAACTGCAAAGGGATTACTGAGCAGTTCAAACCTACATTTCTGGACATCAAAGTCGGCAAATCACCGGCTAAACTCAGCGCCGAGTACACTGAGTTTTTCAGCAAACTGTGCGCATGGGAACAAGTTGGTAAAGAACTGCGTTTTCATGGTTTGGTAGCAGGGAAAATGGCCAAGGTTTCCTTGCAGCATCTGATTCTCCCACAGGCACAGTTTAGTTTTAAAAGCCCTCACTGCAGCGTACATGTCTGTGATGATGCGCCCCGCCCCTGAAGCTGCAGGTTCAGCGCATCGAGATGGCTCGAGATGTCACACAGAAAGGCCAGCTCACACAGAAACGTTTTCTCCCGAAGCTCTGCTGTGTCCTTCCCTTTGCTTTCCAGAAACTGACATATTTCCTCATGCAGCTCAAAACATCTATTCAGTACTTTTCCTCGGCTTAACCATCTCACCTCTGTGTGATACGGCACGTCTGCGTATTCCGAACCACACTCCTCCAGAAAAGACTTAAACTGGCGGTGATTCAGACCTTTGGCTCTTATAAAGTTAACTACTTGTGTTACTGTGGTCATAACATGTTCCATCTTTAGGGCTTTGCCACACAATGATTCCTGATGTATGATGCAGTGATAAACAGTTAGTTCACCTGCACAGTTCTCTTCCTGCATCTTCTCCCGGACCCTGCCCACCAGTCCACTTGTTTTACCGCACATCGCTGGCGCACCATCTGTCGTTAATCCCACGAGTTTATCCCACGGCAGCTTTATTTCAGTTACGCATTTGGAAACCTCCTCAAAAATTTCCTTTCCTGTGGTTGTGCCATGCATTGATTTGAATCCCAATAGCTCCTCCGTAACACACATATTTGAGTCCACTCCACGGATGAAGACTGACAGCTGAGCAGTATCAGATGCGTCGCTGCTCTCATCCACAGCAAGGGAGAATGCAACGAAATCTTTTCCCTTTTCCAAAAGCTGGTCATACAGATTGGTGGCAAGATCACATGTGCGATCAGCTACTGTGTTCTGCTCAGGCTCACGTTTGAAAAGGCTTGCTTTTTTTCTGGGCACACGATGTCACAAACTTTCAACATGCACTTTTTCACAAACTCTCCCTCATTAAAGGGCCGGGCTGATTTTGCGATCTCTGCTGCCACAATATAACTAGCCTTTACAGCAGCCTCACTTTGTGATGTGGCTTTTTTGAACATATTCTGTTGTGAAACCAAACTTCTTTTCATCTCCTCCACTTTCTGGCTCCTTTGAGTCATGTCCAGGTCCTTGTACTTGTCATGGTGTTTTGTTTCATAGTGTCGTCGAATGTTATACTCCTTAGTTATAGCCACGTTGACTCCACAAATCAGACAAACAGGTCTGTCTTTTACATATGTAAACAAATATTCTGTCTCCCACCTGTCCAGAAAGTTCCTGTTGTCTGCCTTTCTTTTTGCCATTTTTGGGAAGGGGTTCCACAGTGACAGTTGTAGCTTGAGATCGCTATGACTTCTGTCACACAGGAGAGGGCGTTTCTGGGACCTGTCCTGATTGACGCGCCAAAACAACAGCAAGGCATTATGGGATTTGTAGTATTAGCGATGAATGAATGCGCTGTATAATACCGGCGGGCTAGCTCTAGTAGTCATTTGGTATAGCCTCGCGGGCCAAATATAATTACACTACGGGCCAAATTTGGCCCGCGGGCCAGAGTTTGACACCTATGGTCTAGGAGCACTAGCAGATTGGCTTGGCCTTCATAAACTAAAATTGAATCTCCAGACATTATAAGTCTTCTCAGTTCCAGGAGGAAAATGTAGCATTCTCCATTCGAGGTACGTCCATACCTTTAAGAGGTATAGTTGCCGTGCTTGGTTTGTGCCTCAGTTCTAGCCCAGCCTTCAGATCATAGGTCCTTGTGCTAGTTGAGATATCCTATGACTGTATGAAAGATATGCTCGATATAACACATGACGAAGCTGAAGGATATTCAAATTTTGTCCATGATCTTAATACTGATACTTATAATTTTTAGAGCACTTGAGCATATGCAGTACCTCACTTTTCTACTAAGAACTTACTGCCTAAGTGGGTACCTAAGGCAGTGAGAGATTAAAGCGACTTGCAAAGGTTACAAAGAGTGTCACTGGCAGAAGTAATTTTAACCATAGCTTCCTGGCACTCAGCCCATTGCTCTGACCACGTCCCCTTTTATTCTCACTTGGTAAGACTACTGCAGTGTTCTCTTTATTGGCTGAAATGTTCATCTCATCTCCAGCTTATTTAGAAAATGGCCATCAAACTTCAGCACAGAGACATTTTACCATGTCCCACTCCCTCAGATAGACCAGCAGCCTGTTCCCATGCAATCAAAATTCAAGATGTCGGTCCTAATTCATCAGGCACTACCCTACGTGCAAAGTGAATTCACAAAAGTTTATTTTGTGCAAAAACAGCAAAAAAAACCCTGCCCTCCTGCATTTTTGTGCATTTACAGGTATTTTTCCCAAAGTACATTTCTGCGAATTTACTTTGAAAAAGTACACTTCACGATACTAAACTTTTGCAAGGAACACACTTCATGAGAAAGTTTATGTGAATTTGGCATTAATGAACTGCTGTGATGCAAAATCATGCAAAGCATCTCATTGATGCCTTCTGGATATGAAATGAAGGAGGTAAGCTTAAAAGCAACATCAGGAAATACTTTTTCAGAGAAAGGGTGGTGGATGCCTGGAATGCCCTCCCAAAGGAGATGATGGGAGCACAAATAGTGATAAAATTCAAAATGGCATGGGACAGATACAGAGGGTCACTACATAGCAATAGGATGGCATCAAAGCAAACGTACATAACTTCATAAACAGAGAGGGGTAACCTGCATGGGAGTAGGAGGTACAACCTTAAGCAAAGACACAGAGGGGGAGTAACCCGCACAGAGAGGCAGGTGCAGCTCTACAACTCCAGTCACCTTACTGGGCAGACTAGATGGAGCACACTGGTACTTATCCGCTGTCATTTACTATGTTAGTTTGATGGAAATAAAAATGTGAAAATAAGTCTATGAAGAAGGCTTCACAGGCCTATTTTTGCTGAAAAAATAACTATATCGCAAAAGCTGTAGTTATTTTATCTAGAGCTAGCTACGAAAAAAATGCCCCTTCACATGCCTGTGGCAGCACAAATGTAAAAGCCCACTGGCCTGAACTGGAGGTGGATCTTTAATCCCTGTTCGCCCAGTTTGCCTGGTGCTTTTCCCCCAATCTCAATGCAGGGATAAAGTAGAAGAAATCCCCCTCAGAAACTACCGGTAGAGATCAGTCAGTGCCTTTGTATGATAGGCAGTTGCTGGGCAGGAGTGAGTGGGGATCGCTTCTGCCCCCATTGCTCTCCAAATCCTTTGAAGTGAGTCAGTCCTGGGGGAAGGGAGGGGTGGAAGGAAGGCTGGAACAGGCCAGGAAGGGGCAGGTCTTTGGGGAAGGGAGATTTCTTTACCTTAATGATGGGCTTGGTGGGGGGGGGAGTGTCATACTCACTGAGCTGCCAGGATGTGGAAGTCCCCTCAGAAAATAGGTTCCTGTCCAGTAGTTCCTTTACATTTGTGCTGCCATCACCACACAAAGAGACATTTTTTTAAATCTTTATTTTTATTGATAATTTTCCAGCTTAAGAACATAATTCACATCATACATAATGACAAATAGCATGGGGAGTTCGTCTCTCAGACCTCCTCCTCTTGATGTCTCATAACACAATACGCATGTATCACTAATTATCTCATAATCCAACCTTAACAAACCATAACAGTCAATAGCAATCATTAACAAGTGAGTGTGGGCTTACTCGTTTATGTGCGTCTCTGTGGAGAGGGGTGCTAATGGTCGGTTGGATCATCCAATGAGAGCATGCGTCCGCAACTACCTGCTTGGGCAGATACTTTACCCCTATTACCCATAAAGGAGTCGTGTTCCTCCTTTCCGTCCTAATCACCTAAATATCCAGAATCACTGTAGTGCAGTACATTATCTGGGGGAATAATAGCACCTCCTTATCCCACTCCTTGCCTGCTTTTTCAAACGGGTTCCACACTCGCTTGTAGATAGCTATGGTGCCCTGTATTAGAGCCATTCCTTTTCCAGCTTCCATTATTCAAACCAGCTTGAGAGTCCACTCAGCCAGTGCGGGGGCAACTATCTGCTTCCATTTGGTGGCTATCACCAAACGGGCCACCAGAAAAAGGTAGTTCGCCAGATGTTTTCTATTTAACCGAACCCCCTCGCTGTACCCCAGTAGCATGAGAGCGGGGTCCTATAGCAGGCCATGCCCAGTGATTTTCCCAGAAATATTAAATACCTTTTTCCAGAAAATTTGCACTTCTGTACATTGCCATATTACATGCATCAAGGACCCTTGCTCCCTGCAGCCCCGCCAACGTGCATCAGACATAGAAGCATTTATCTCATGCAGTCGACTGGGGTGAGGTACATTCGAAATAACAACTTATACTGTGTGTCCATGTGGGTCTGGCAGATAGACATCTGCTTAGTGTTTTCCCATACTTCTTCCCACTGCTCAGCTGATCATTCTCTTCCAAGATCATGGACCCATTTACTCTGTTAGCCATGTGACTCCTGTATTTCTTTCTGGAGGATCTGGTAAATCTGGGCCACCACTCCTTGTCCCTTCCAGGGTTTGATGAAACACGCCCAAGAGGCGAGTGGGCTGCAGGTATCATTCCTTTATGGGTTGCCAGGAAGTGTTCTAACTGTAGCAGTGAAAAGAAATAAGGGGCCTGGCGCGTACATCTGTGAATTATCTCGTCCCTGGTTAAGTAGCCCTTTTTCCCCCATGAAATCAATTCACTCGTTCCATTTCATTTAGCCTCGTCCATTTAAACCGTTCGGGTTCCATCTGGTAAGTTGGGAACAAGTCCCCCTGGGGCGGATAGGCTAGCCTAGATCCTGAAACCTAACATCTTAGCATTTTTGTAACCTTTTCCCATACCTCCAAAGTTGCCCCTGCTGTAGGAGGTTGCTGCTTGCCAACTACTCTCTGTAGAGAGCCCGAGAAGGGTACTGCCCTCAGTCCTGGCTCGCCTCCGGGGGAATTTAATGCTGGGCCGGGCTTGCCACCCATCAGTGGTATATTGACTGTGTCTGTGCAGCCCAGTAATATAGCTTAAAATTGGGTAGGGACAATTCCCCTCCTGATTTCGGAGTCATCAATAACTGCAAACTCACCCTTGCCCTTTTCCCTGTCCACAAAAACTCACTAGCCTCCTGTTTAGATCTCTGAAATAGGAGTCGGGGATACGACATGGTAGCATAAAAAACAGGTATATGAACCGAGGGAGAATGCTCATCTTCACTGCATTGCTTGTAGTCACCACGGATGGAGACAGAAAGACCAACCACACATTTCCTCCCGGACCTTCTTTAACAGTGGGGGCTAGTGCGACTGAAACAGTTTAGATATCTGGGTAGGGGTCTTAACCCCTAGGTAGGACAGGTAACTCTTCTCCCACTGGTATGGATGCCGAGCTGTAAGCTGGTCCTTCAGTTCAATATCTACATGAAATGGAAGTAACATCGACTTAGTGTAGTTTAGCTTATATCCTGAAACCTCTGCAAATCTTATATATTCTTGCTCATAGACTTCTAAGGATCTTTCTGCATTTGAGAGGAATAGGGGAATGTCATCAGCATATATTGCCACCTTATGCTCCACCTCGCCCACCCTTATGCCATCAATCCCTGTATTAAGCTGGATTGCCTGGGCAAAAGGCTCCAGGCAAAGTGAAAACAGCATACCTCTGTGTAGCTCAACACCTGGGGAAAGGGTGCCATTAATGTACAGTTGTGCCTTGGGCTTATTGCAAAGTGCCTATATCACCCACAAGAAATTCCCCCCAAAGTTATAGGCCCTCAGCACACCCAGTAAGTGTGGCCACTCAACACAGTCAAAAGTTTTTTCTGCATCAAGGCCTAGAAAGACCGCTGGTTTCTCACTCACTTCCCCATACTGATGGACCATACCTATTACCCACCTAACGTTATCGGCCGAGTTATGGCCTGCTATAAAGCCTGTTTGATTGATATATATGAGCTCAGGCACCAATCAATCGGTTAAGTCTCTGTGCATAGATTTTTGCTAGTAACTTAGCATCCGTGTTCAGTAGAGATATTGGACGGTACGAGCCTGGATTGCTCAGGTCTTTCCCCTTTTTGTGAATAAGAGTTATCTGAGCTTCTTAAAACAAGGGCGGGGTTGTTCCTTTCTCTCTGACCATATTATAAACCCTACACAGGACTGTTGAAAGAATATTCCTAAAAGTCTTATAAAACTCCAGAGGAAATCTGTTGGGGCCTGCTGCCTTTTGAAGGGGCAGTCCCTCTATCACTTTCTGCACTTCCACCACACTAATAGGGTCATCCAGTCATTCCCTCTGTGCCCCTATAAGACTCCGATGCACCTTCCCCCCCAGGTGTTCCTCCATCCGCCCCTCCGGTAATATACACTCTGAGGTATATAATTCTGCATAGTAGTTCACAAAAACATTCTCAATGCCCGTTTTATCATGATATAACTTACCTAGGGTGTCTTTCACTTGTAGAATGGTAGTTTCAACCTGTCTCGTTTTGAGTTGCTGGGCCAGCAATCAGTAGTCTTAACCTGCCTGGCATAAAATGTGTGGTTGGTCTTTCTAAATAATGCCCCCACCTCCTCCATGAGTAGTCCCTTCAATTCACCCCTCTTCAACGCTAGGGTGCAAGCTATGCCCTCAGAAGGAGACTTGCCTATACAGTCTCTCCAAGCAGCTAATTTCCATCTCCAACTCCATCCTACACCTACCTTTTTCCTTTTTCTTTCGGGAGCCCATTGCGATCAAGACGCCCCGAATGACCGCCTTCAATGCGTCCCATAGGACCGTCAGAAGAACCTCGCCCCTATCATTATTTTGAAGCTAATCTTCAATGGCACGCTCTACTTCTACAGTACCCTTATCCTTTGTAATTAGGGAGAGATTTAGCCTCCAGCTCCTTTTTACCCTATTCCCCCCCCCCCTTTCATCTCCCAGCCATAGATGCACTGGCGCATGATCCGACCAGGTTCTGCTTCCAATCTCTAGGGGGCAGAGAGGGGCTAGTAACAGAAAAAAAATCTATTCTTGAGGAGGAAGCATGCTCCGTCGAATAACAGGTTTTTAAGCCTCCATATATCAATCAGATCATATTTATTTATCAGTGAATGAATGGACACCCCCGGCTTCAGGCTTCCCTGGCTCACAGATAGCCTGTCCTCTCCCGCTCGGACCACTGAATTGAAATCCCCACCATACACCACAGGAAGTGTGGTCCATCTCATAATTTCCTGAAATATGTGCTGTAAGAACTCTCGTTGCCCAGTATTAGGGGCATAAAGATTAGCCATACAGAAAGATAGCCCAGAGAGTTTAATCTCTAAAGCAAGGGCTCTACTCTGTTCATCCTTCCATTTCCTTATAATTTGATAGGGCAGTCCCTTCCTAAAAATCACCACCACCCTAGCACTATTGGCTTGCCCTGACAAATGATTGTGGCCTAGCTCTCCTGCAGCTTATTTAAGTCCTGTCCCCTAAGGTGGGTCTCCTGCAGGAGATAAATATCAGCTTGATAGGCAAGTAGTTCCTTAAGTACTAGCCTTCTCCAGCGGGATGTTTGCATGCCCCTAATATTGAGGGATGTGATCTTAATACTCATCCTTAATCACACCATTCTGCACACACTCCCTGCAGTCACTCTTATCCGCTTCACCGCTCCCACTCCCCCCCCCCCACCATGCACAGTAGCTCACATACAACATAACATTTAAACAAAACCCTTAACATTCTTAGATGTCCACAAATAACAAGGCCCATTGGCCAATTGGAGAGCATCTTTCAGAAGGTGTCAATAAGCCAGCCACTTAGAAGCAGGGGGGGCTCTGGTGGCTGGGGCCCGGCCACCCCACCAACTCTCTCCCGTGGTGTAAATCAGTCACTTCCTCCTACCGAGGTATTCCTGTAATAACAGGGGCCCCAGCCAATGCAATAAGGTGAAGTCACGTATGCACGAGCACGGGGATACCATGACCGCCAGGCCCCCACTCTCCCGGGACACATCGACCTTTGCTAGCCCCGGATGCATATTGTTCTATTCATCCATCCTGTTCTCCCCGAACTCCAAATAGAGGGGAGCCAGGAGAAGTCCATTACTCATTACAGCTGCCCTGTCACTCTCTTCTCCATCACTATGTGCAAAAGCTTCCACCATTTGCCTATGAGTCTCCTCATAGCTATGCATGAGTGCAGCCTCCTGCATCACGCTCGGTCCTTTCTCTCTCCATCTGAATCTTTTCTCATCCCAGGGTGGGTCATCTGGGAAGTGTAGTCACAGAAAGGCCTTGACTGCCTCTGGATCTCCAAAAAACTGTGTTTCTCCCTTCCAGACAATCCGGAGCCATGCTGGGTACAAAAGTGCTTGCAGTATCCCATGTCCCATTAGCAGGCGTTTGACCTCTCTGAAGTCCATATTATAATCCAGGAATATCCAAATCTTCTTATTCTGATGTGCAATTTCACCAATCTGACAATCTTGTCGCAGAATCCAGTCCCGGTGCCTGAAATTTAATATTTTTGCCGAAACAGGGCGCAGTCTGTCTCAAAGCTGAGTTTGTCATCCTGGGACACAATGTGCTCTTTCCACCACCTGCTGGGAGAGGGGGGGTTAAGAAACCATTCCTGAAGCAAGTTCTCTATCTGCTCCTCCATACCTTGTTCTCCCCCACTCTCCAAGAGACCCAGGATACTCAAATTGGACCTTTGTGACCGGTTCTCCAGATTATCTATCTTGGCCCAAAGTGTTTTTATTTGTTCCTGTTGGGTGGATTCGTCAGCTTTTAATATTTGCACATCATCCTGTATGTCAGAGATGCACTGCTCTGCACACTCAGTGCAGCCTACCACTGTCTGGATCTCTGCCCGTGCCTCACGCAGCTCTCCCTGTATGGTTTCTAGTTTCCCTGCCAGATCTGCATTGCCATCTTTAATTGCTGCAAGTATTACCACTATCTCTGGGGATGGTGGAGCTTCCATTCCCATCTTCTCTGCTGTCCCTTCCATTCTCACCGGCACATCCCCGTCTAGGAGGCCTTCCGTTGTAGTTGTTTTGTCACCTATTTGTGGGTTAAAACACTCCGCCATAGTCTGCTGGAGCGAGGTTTTAGTTGTTTTTGCCCCTCTGGCCGGCCCCCTTTAGTCACCATCTCCTCTGCATTCGGGTGCTCCTAAGGTATGGGTACAGATTCTTCAAATTTCAGCACTTAGCCAGTACAGACAAGGAGAGCAGCGCTCACACGTCTTCTCCTCAGCCCGGCATCACGTGACCATCTAGAAAGAGGCATTTTTTTAAAATTTTCCATGCATTGCCACAGCCTGGGACCCACAAATGGAAACACATGAAAAATCTATGCAGACCTTAGCTAAGGATCTAAATGAACCAAGAACTCATTTGCCTCTCTTAGCTAAATTTTACAGAAATGGGTAATAACTGGCACACATTTTCATAAGTTAGCACATGGGATGCTTAGACTACCTGAAATAGTTGTCAAACTGGCTTATTAACTGGCTTATTTCCTATTATCCTCTTTGACTCCTTGGATCCTTTCAGCAGTACTTGCTGGTTGTATGTCCACATATGAAAATCAGACTGGAAGCTACTCATCATATTTCCTTTAGCTTCATGGTCCCATGCCTAATTATCATAGGAATGTACCCTCCCGCTCACAGTTCAGCTGGTATGTAGACATGACCCTTGTGCTTCTTTGGCACTGAATAAGGTCAGCTGACATCCATTACCCTCGGGATGCGCTCCAGCAGGTGTCACACTGCATCTTGGGATGTTATGAAATGTGCAGATATTGGTTAGATGGTTACTCAGTTCTTGTGCCATGCTGGGAACATTGCTTTTGAGATCTCTAACGTTGGTATTTTGCTTGTTTTACATTTCTTATTTTGTAATACAGCACCCTTCTTATGTATGACCCTCTCTTTTTCTCTGTGTGTTGTCCTAATCGGTTTTCTTGTACATTTTTAATGTCTCCTTTTTCAGTTTTGTTGGCCTGATATTTCAAAGCACTTATCTGGATAGCAGTACTGTTATTTGATAAGTGCAGCTGGCCATGTCCTATCCGCTGATTTTTAGCGGCCCCAAAAGTCAGCACTCACTATCCATGTGGAGGGTAAAGGGGTCATTCTGAGCCACGAACAGTGGGGATGGATCGCAACTCCTCCTGTGTGTCCGGATCTGGCAGGGTGCACAGAGGGCTTGTACGTCTGGGATGGAAGCAGGTCCTAAGTGTATAAACTCCCATGAACTTAACACATGTGAACTTTATAAAATAGAGGGTAAGTGATAGAGAAGCATGAGTTAAATTATTTGCAGCAGTTAGGTCTGTTATATGTCAGCTGTAAATGCCCGCTCCCATGTTGCTGGGGTGGAGTGTGGGTGATCATGGTAATTATCGAGATAATCAACCATATTCAAACCGCTATTCATAAATGCCCAGATAACCTTTGGACAGCTTTTTCCTGTCAAAGTTATCTAAGCAGTTTGAATTTTGCCACTATCCAGACTGCAGGACATTTTCTACTCTATCGGGATATATACAGCGACAGCCACAATCCAGATAATAGCACTGCATATCAAGCTTATATTTAAATCACACAGCTGGCAGTTTAAAAAAAGCTGACGGTGGTGTTTAAATATTGGCTTATGTATTTTTTGGGCTGTATGAACGATAGTAACATATTATATGACAGTATGGTCAGGCCCGTACCTAGCCCTGTGCGAGCGGTGTGGCTGCACAGGGCGCAAAGGCTTAAGGGGCGCATTTTAGGTGTCTGCCATTGCCTGTCACTGCCACTTTTTCTTCTCTCAGTGGCGGCAGGCAATGACAGACAGCTAAAATGCGCCCCTTAAGCCTTCTTGCCGGCATGCTAAGCAGATCTGTCCCTCCCTACTCTTGCAGGGAGGGACAGATCTGCTTAGCATGCCGGCGACTTGCACACCGGGCGTGCCTCTTCTTTCCTGCCACCAGGGAGGGGGGGCTTGCCCGATGTGCAAGTCGCACAGGGCGCGATTTACACTCGGTATGGCCCTGAGTATGGTCCATCAAATCTGGTTAGTAAGGTGGCTAAAGTGGTGCCTGTTGCTCCTTGTTGAATTATAAAAGATAATTAAGTTTATTTTGATTCCATCCTCTTGCTATATGGGGATCCTCTCAGCTACAGGGATAAAAAATAATCACATCTTGTGATAGAATTCTAATGTAGAATGTTAGGTGAGCCCCATTCTGAAGTGCATATTGTATATTATGAGCGTCATTAAACTATACACAATTTTCATTGTACTTTCACAACATATAAAATGTTCTCAGTTTTCTCCAACATATAAATAGGCGTGTGCATTTCAGGCTTATTTAGGCATTAGTTTGCATTCCTAAAAATTAAGCATGCACGTAATTTGCTTGTGTGCACATATATCGATTGTGCGCATGTAAATTCATGGGTATACCCATGTACAAGCAATTTGTATGTGCAGTAAGTATGCGAGTGCAATGAAACATGCAGTTTATTTTGCATGACAATGATGAAGCTCTTAGGCCTGTACATGCCTACATATGGAATCAGCTGGTAGCACAATGAGCATGCTCTTACTGTGATGCCAGTTTGATCTAAGATCAAAATGATAGCACACATGCCCATACTTCAGTCACCATGTAAATTTGATCAAAATCATGTTATTATCCATAGAAAGCAATGGGAGAAAAAGGAAACTTTCAAGAACAATATAATATTTTCGTACCTCTTTAGATTCTGTCAAATTAGAAGGATGTTAAAGAAATGATACATAGGAGTTACAAAAGCTCTTATGTATGACAGAACCCTCAAAACCCAAACAGAACTTGCAAATTTTGCCTTGATTTTGTTAGTTTAACAACACAACCGTATGCCAAGGCAGATCAATCCTTTCACAAACACATTCTTGTTCTTTTACTATATTTTATTTTATTTTTTGTTTTATTCTCCACTTCATCCCTCCAGGGTCAGTTTAGTATGGAATATATAGACCATCATAGCACAGAAAGGGTAGAGGATATGGAATAGGAAAAGGATGCTCATGTAAATCACCTAGGACCTCATTTACTAAGCGATGCTAACATGGGTTTTGTGGCAATTAATGTGAGTTAAACTGCATCAGTTCATTTTTTAATACAAAAAAAAATCAGGCCAGTGCATAGTAAAATAATGAGTTACATCACACATAAATACATGGAAAGTGACTAATTAATATATGAAAGGGTTAGCATGACTTGTATTAACCCACTCACAACATTTTGGGCCTGGAAAGATAATTCTACCTCTAGAGAATGGGACCTTGACTCCCTAACATGGCTAGTGCAGTTAAAAGGATCATTTCCTCCCCTACCATCAGAAAACAGGCAAATAACTGAAAGTTTATGAAACCAGATAAGATCGGAAAGCTGCTGGGTCAAAGCCATGATGCCCTTTGAAAACTCAACTAGAAGTTGGGAAGGTACAACCTGGATATCTTGCTGCTTGTTAGCTTATGGAAAATTATCCTCTTTATATATTTCAAGAAAACGCAGGTGCTGCTAGGTCTCCAGGAGTCAGCACTGACTCAACAGCGCAGGCAAACACACACACATGCATTTCAGACCTTTGATAGTCTTTGGTAAATCTGGCCAAAGAAAGCACAAACAGCCGCAAAATGATACAGGAGGCAAGAGGGAGCAGGTAACACACCACACTGTGGAATTCTTATATAAGACTTTATTGGAGTGTCTTAGAGGTCCGTCCCTACACGTCCTTGTTTCTGCAATGGTGCCTTCATCAGGGGCTTTGGACTGAATATGAGACAGCCTATATGAGACGCTGTGTCTAGGAAGGGGACAAAAGGCAGTCACTCTTTAAAACCAGGAGTCTGGACAAAAACAGCACATCACTATGGAAGTAGTATTGTTTCACTTCCCATAGTGCTGTGCTGTGTTTTGTTCAGACTCCTGGTTTTAAAGAGTGTCTCCTTTCGGCCCCTTCCTAGACACGGTGTCTCACATAGAGTGTCTCATATTCAGTGCAGAGCCCCTGACAAAGGCACTATTGCCAAAATACTGATGTGTAGGGACGGACCCCTAAGACTCTCTAATAAAGTCTTATAAGAGCTCTACGGTGTGGTGCATTCCCTGCTCCCTCTTGGCTCCTTTTGTAAATCTGGTATACTAGTTTTAGTTGTCTCTTATTATTCCTATATTTGCTTTCATTCCTGTTCTGTTTCTTTCTCTTATTTTTCTTTCTTCCTGTCTTCCCTCCTTCATTCGGTTTGCTCTCTCTTTCTTGCCTGCTTTGTATGCTCTTTGCAGCTATCTTTGAACCCCTAGCCCTCCAGCCTGAGGTACCTTGCCTAGTGGCTGGGGAAGTTAACTCAGGCCAGAGGGCCAGGGACTCAAATCCCACTAGAGGACAGCAACCTTGGGCCGGAAGGACTGGGGTTTCTAGTCCCACAGGTGCTCCTTGTGGCCTTGGACAAGCCACCTAACCCTCCGTTGCCTCAGGTACAAAAGCAAATTGTGAGCCCTTCAGGGACAAAGGAAAGTTAGATACAGCACCTGAATGTACACCGCTTTGACTGGTAGAAAAGCGGTATATAAGCCTAGTTAAATACATTTCCTACTTCTTCTCCCTCTCCCTTCATGTGAGGTTTCTCTTTGTCTCAGTGTATGTGCTGTAAGTGTTTTATTGTTGTGCTGGGGGGCGTTTTAACTGTAGGCTTCTATGCCAAAGCTGCTGATGCTGCCAGCTGTAATGTCTGAGTCAGCAGCATGTAGAGCAGAGTACACATTTAAAATGCACTCGCCGCTTTCTTCTTCTCTTCCACGGCTCCCGTGCCTAGACAGGAGAAGAACGCCTGCATCCTAAGCCAACTGCACAGACCCACCGCAGCGAAACAAAATGCTAACATACTGCTTTCTCAGCCTCCTCCTCCATTCTTCCCTTCCCCTAATCATCCACAGAAACCAGCAGTTCCGACCTAACGAAGATTTGGGCAATAACTAAGGAACTTATTTTATTCTTCTTCGTTATTTAAACAAAGTCTGTGCCACACAGTCCTAGGAAATGTCCCGTTCTTTGCCTCGCATTTCCTTCATGAACTGTTTATTATTCTCTCTCTCCCTGTTTTTCTACTCTCATTTCCTCTATTTCTCTTACTTCTCCTCTTTCCTCCCTTTCTATTCTCTTTCTTCTATCAACCAGCCCTCCCCTTCATGCAGATTGTTTCCATGCCCATCTCATGCCACCGCCCCTGCACTTAGTCTGTTGCATCATTCATAACAGCAACGTGTTACCAACAGCCTAAATTGTGCACTAGTAATGACAGCCAGCCCCTTATCAGACCTATCATTGCCTGCTTGGTTATCCCCCGATGCTACACAGAAGCTGACAGCCTGCTAATGCAGCGCAGATACTGCAGTGATTATAATCATACCGTGAAATATAAGTTATCAGGCGATGAAATGCTGAGAAGCGGAATGAGCAACTGCAGCAGGACAATGGACTGGAAATCTTTTGTTTTATCACCTACCATCCCAAATGGATCATGAGAGGGTGATGGCTGCATTTGAAATACTTAATTACCAGTCAAAAAATGTATTATGATGATAAATTTTGGGTGAAGTGCTATATAAAACAACCTTATGATGATACAGGGAGGTGTAATCTTGTGGCGAGAGGCTGGTATTAGAAGCTCAATGCCGAAATAGAAAGTTAGAATATAAGAATTGCTAGACTGGGTCATAAGAAAAATTCCTTTTGCCTGGCACCATATCTCTTATAGCGGCAAGTAGGGGGTGCTAAGAAGATATGTGTAACAAAGAGGGCACAGATAAAGTTGTCCATTCACTCTTGTAGCCTCCTCCTTTTGAGTAGTCATGGTCTAGAAATGCATTGAACTGAGTGTGGCATCCCTAGTACCTTAAGTAATCTGAGAGGCATCATTTCTATAAACTTGTCAAATCTCATATTGAACCTGGTTGTACTACTTGTTTATTTTTGATATTCTGCTGTTCACCTAATTCAAACAAATTACAATACATATTAACATAGTATATGACGGCAGATAAAGACCAGTATGGTCCATCCAGTTTGCCCATCAAGGCGGCAAAAGTAGGTGCACTTGCCGCTCCGTGCAGGTCACCCCTCCCCATGCCTTTGTTTAGGGGTGTACCCACCGCTCCGTGTAGGTCACCCCTATTTGTTCAGATATAAGAGATAGTTATTCTTATTTTGATTTTATCCTGTTGCTATAAAGAGATCTGTATGAGAGAGGAAACTCCTTGAAATAGCGCCGGGTTTAATTCTGCACAACATGCATGTTTCGGGACCCCGAAGGGACCCTGTTGCAAGTATATCCCCGCTGAACATGTTGTGCAGAATTAAACCCAGCGCTACTTCAAGGAGGATGTTCACTCGCCTGTGTTAAAAGATAAGTGTTTTTACACTATTTCACTTCGCATGGTTTAGGTGTTTTCGCACTATTCCACCTGAATAAAAAGGGCTCTTCTGACACTGAGGAGAGAGTTGTGGCCTCTCCCACTCTGGTCGGTTGATCCCGACAATATAAAAATAAAGCAGATAGAAGTAGCTTTTGGTTTTGTTTACTGATGACCTTTGGTTTATATTCACACAAAAATTGTTTGGCCACTGAACGATTATGAAACCAAATAACTAATTTTATCGTTCTATTATTACTTTTGAGAGTTCTTTGGTTTATATTGACATATTCTCTGGCAACATATTCCGCAGCTTAATTGTGCTATGAGTGAAAACATACTTTCTCTGACTTGTTTTAAATCTGCTACCTATTAGTTTCATGGAGTGGCCCCTCATCTTAATACTGTATGACAGAGGAAACAACCATTCCCTATTTACCTGGTGCCTGAGGTGAGAGATGAGCTGGTTCCCCCCATCCACTCCCCTGCCAGCCAAAATGGAGGGGCCTCCTCAGAGTTCCAGTAGGGAACCAGGGGGAACCCTCACTCATAACACCGATTAGGTGGTTGCCCCAAGAATAAAGAAAGGAATACATTCCCAGGCCATATAATTTTTTTAAAACTTTGCAATGCTAGTTTTAATGTAGCAAAAATTGTAGCAGCATAAATATGTAGCCTGTAGCAAAACTTATATATGAGCCTTCATTCTCCATCAGTGTTTGTTGTCAACATAGAAAATATAGGAAACATGAGCAGACCAGCTCTTACACCCTCCAAATGTCTGTCTGACAAAATGAGCACTTTTCCCGTGCTGTTGTTGTCTGGAGCAGGTATAAACTTAGACACAACTCAGGACGTTAAAGTTTTTTTCTGAATTTGGGCAAGGACATCCAAGTTCTGGGAACACCTTGGACATACCTACTCTACGCCTCTGCTCAGACTTGGATGTTCTCGCCCTGGGGATGTTCACAAAGCTGGCTTCTAAAATGTCTCTAATGACATCTCCATGCCTGTTTTCAGACATCCAAAGCACGAATAGAGCTTCTAAAATACATATTATACATCCAAAGAAACTGATCTCCCACAGTGGGCGCAGAACACATTTCGCCATTGAACTCAATATACAAAAAATAATTTTTGATTCTCTCATCTTAATGACAGCAATACAAACCCTCACCAATAGTGGGCGTATTGTGAAGTAATACAAAACTCTGTAACAATTACTCAGGACCTATAGAGAAAATCTATCATGCTATAACGGCCTCAAATTCTAAAACTCACACAAGAAGCCTACCCAGAAAACAGCAGCACTGTAGATATTGCAGTAAGCCCTAGAACATAGATAAACCAAACAGATAGACCCCCGCAACAGGCCAACTTCACAATGTAAATAACAAGTTGTTCCATATACTATTGTACCACCGTTGTATATAGTTAACCAGGATATCCTTTATCAGATAACCCTTCATTGTATTTAGTTTCCCCTATTTCGCCAAGTTATACTTCCTGTTAAATGTAACGACCAGACATATGTAAACTGTCGGATGTTTTCTGTTCAATGTAAACCGCGCTGATGTCTAATAGTGCGGTATATAAGAATTGTCAATAAATAAATAAATAAATAATAAATAATAAATTTGAAAACTGAACAAGCCAGATTGCTACAGATCCCTATATAGAAACTCTATTCTAACGGAATACCTGGTATAGGTCAGACTCTCAGAATACAGGTAGATCCTCGCCAAGTATAGATTACATTACCACAAACTAAAAATAAAATTATGTAGACAAAAATTAAATGACATTCAAAACAAATACCAGACAGCTTCCAATACAACACCAGAGAAACAGATTTACAGATACCCCTATACTGTGCAAAGTTTAAAAATAAAACATGTACAACCCAATATCCAAAGGGGTTTATCCAGTTAGCAGCAGGGCTAGCCCAACCACTAGGCAAACTAGGTAGCTACCTAGTGCAGTAGTTTCTTGAGGGCAGCAAAGAGCATGGCATTCAAAGCTAACAGCTTTGTTAGTGATATTGTAGAGGGACTGTCGGGTAAGGTTTACCTCTTTGCAGATGATACCAAAACCCGCAATAGAGTAGATAGCCAGGAAGGAGTAGATAACATGAGGAAGGATCTAGCTAAGCTTGAAGAATGGTCTAGAATTTGGCAGCTGAGATTTAATGCTAAAAAATGCAAGCTCATGTATTTGGACTGCAAAAATCCAAAGGAGTGGTACAGGATAGTGAGGGAAGTACTTCTGTCCACAAAAGAAGAGCGGACCTGAACGTGATCGTGTCTGACGATCTTAAAGTAGCCAAATAGGTAGAAAAGGCAGCGGTGAAAGCTAGAAGGATGCTTGGGTGCATAGGAAGAGGAATGGCCAGCAGAAGAAAGGAGGTGATAGTGCCCCTGTATAAGTCTTTGGCGCAACCTCATTTGGAGTATTGTGGGCAGTTCTGGAGACCGCTCCTTCAAAAGGATATAAACTGGTTGGATTTGGTGCAGAGGGTGGCTACTAAAATGGTTAGTGGTCTTCATTATAAAGCATATGAGGACAGACTTAAAGATCTTACTATGTATACTTTAGAGGAAAGGTGGGATAGAGGAGATATGATAGAGATGTTTAAATATCTCCATGGCATAAATGCACAGGAGGAGAGCCTCTTTTGATTGAAAGCAAGTTCTGCTAATGAGGGGACATAGGATGAGGGTGAAAGGGGATAGACTCAGGAGTAATATGCGGAAATATTTCTTTACGGAAAGAATGGTAGATGCATGGAATAGTCTTCTAGTAGAGGTGGTAGAGATGAGGACAGTATCTGAATTTAAAAAAGCATGGGAACAACACAGAGGATCTCTAAGGGAAAAGAGGGGACTATTGTAGTAGTTGATATAGAAAGGCAGACTAGATGGGCCATGTGGTCTTTTTCTGCTGCCATGTTTCTATGTTTCTAAGCAATAGACTCTGACAGT
Organism: Ichthyophis bannanicus; assembly: GCA_033557465.1. Taxonomy (NCBI): domain Eukaryota; kingdom Metazoa; phylum Chordata; class Amphibia; order Gymnophiona; family Ichthyophiidae; genus Ichthyophis; species Ichthyophis bannanicus. The sequence continues at coordinate 46,670,892 of CM066046.1, forward strand.
TTGGTGTGGGGGGGGGGGGGGTAGCAGCTTAAAGCTTGAATTATGCTTATGGTGCCAACACGTTGAAGCAAATCAGGGGCTGATCCTGGTTAGCAGAATGTGCTAACCATGGCCAGCTAACGAGATAGTCTGCTGACAGAGAATTCAAAGGGCACTAAGCAGCCAGTGCTGCTGAATATCTCCTCTAAACACCATGGCACTGTCTGGACCAGGGGTGGCCAACTCCTTTCCTGGTGCACCACAATCCAGTTAGCCATCCCTGGTCTTGGCAGTGCCAGGGCGGTCCATGGCCAGAGCGCAGTTAGTCCCAGCACTTAGCTGGTTATCAGAGATTTTAAGTCCGTTAAACGGCTAAGTGCCCATATAAAGTAAGAACATTTCAATAACTGTCCTAACTTTATGCAATTCGGCTAACTTGATAGCAGCTGAGTATTGCCACTGTCTGGATAGCTGTGCTGGTTAGCATTGAAACTGGGTATATAGTGCTGAGGATATCCAGATTCCAGCACTGAATATCCAGTTTCACTTCTGCCTACAGTGGTCAGGTGCTTTAAAAATGCTGACTGCCATAGGTTGAATATCAGGCCTATAATATCTGAAGACCGACATATTTCAATCACTCAATTAAAAAGAAAACTAATGTTTCTACCTTTGCTGCCTTTCTGGCCATTTTATGCTGTAATCCTGTTGATCCCAGCCTCTAGTTTGTTTTCCTCGATCTTCTCTTTACTCACCCTCTAGGGGTTCTGGTCCATTTGTAACTTCTCTCCCCTCCTGTCTTCTTCACTTCCTTCCAGCTCTGAAACTGATCTTTTCCTTTTAGCTTTCTTCCATTTATTTTTCTCTATCAACTCAGATTTCACGTTCCTTTATTACCATCCAATCCTCAGTCTCCCTCTTTTTACTTTATCTACCTACCATTTTTCAACCTTTAATACAGTCCTCTTACTCCCCATCTCTCTATCCTTCCCTTGCCACTTATTCCCGTCTTTAATTAACTCCCCTTTTTCTTTTTCTCTTACACCCTCCTTGTGTCTAGCATCTCTCCCCTTCTGTCCTATCTTGTCCTGTGTCTCTCCCTCTCTTGTGCACCATCCAGTGCTTCCCCTCATTTTCTCATCCTATCACCCCACTCTGTCTAACATCCCCCCTCTTTCCTTCTCCCTCACCCTATGTCCAGCTTCTGCCCATCTTTCCCTACTCTGTATCCAGCATCTCCTCTCTCTCACCTATATCCAGCATGTTCCCTCTGCTCCCCCACTTTGTGTCCAGCATCTGTCCTCCAACCCTACCCTGTGTCCATCCTCTGCCCTCCATCCCCTATGCCCCAGCTCATGTCCAGCATCTGCCCTTCATCCACCTGTGCCCCAACCCATGTCATGCATGTGTCCTCCACCCACATGACTCCTATCCTATGTCCAGTATCTGCCCTTCATCCCCTACCCCCTGTCCAGCATCTATCCCCCCCACTTCCCCACTCTCTCACCCCATATCCACCATCTGCATTTCATCTGCCGTATCTTAAAAAGGATATAGCGATTTTAGATAAGGTTCAGAGAAGAGCCACCAAAATGGTAAAGGGGATGGAAGGATACTCCTATGAAGAAAGGCTAAAAAGGTTAGGGCTCTTTAACCTGGAAAAGAGACGGCTGAGGGGAGATATGATAGAAGTCTATAAATTAATGAACGGAGTGGAATGGGTAAGCGTAGATCAATTGTTTACCTTATCAGAATATAGAAAGACTAGGGGACATGCAATGAAGCTACAGGGTAAACTATTTAAGACTAATAAAAGAAAATATTTTTTCACTCAACGTGTAATCAAACTCTGGAATTTGTTACCGGAGGATGTAGTAAAGGCTGTTAGTGTAGCTGGGTTTAAAAAAGGTTTGGACAAGTTCCTGGAGGAAAGGTCCATAAACCATTATTAAGAAGGGACCCAGGATATCAATGCTTGACCCAATACAAGCATTGTGGAACCTGTGTCCCTTGGGGAAACTGCTAGGTACATATGACCTAGATTGGCCACTGTTGGAAACAGAATACTGGGCTTGATGGACCTTGGTCTGACCCAGTATGGCATATCTTATGTTCTTATGTTCTTATCCCCTTATGCCCATCACTCCATGTCCAACATCAGCCCTCCACCCCCCACTTGTGTCTAGCATTTGCCCTCCACCTCCCAATTTGTGGCCAATATCTACCCCACATCCTCCAACTTGTGTTCAGTATCTTCCCTCCACCCCTCACATTTGTGTCCAACTTCTGCCCTTTGCTCCCCCAGTTATGTCCATCTGCTTTCAATCCCACAACTTGTGTTCAACTTGTGTTCAAATATGGATAGCTGTCTACCATCTCCTTTTCAGCCCCAGCCTCTGCCACAGTCTGCTGCTGCTTCTCCTGTGTCAACAGCGGGAACAGCAGGCCACTGAGGCCGTAAAACAAAAAGTGGACCTATGCATCATTCTTCTCCTGTGCACAGGCCAGCCAGTCCCGCCCCCTTGATGTGACTCAGAGGGGGCAGGACCAGTCAGGCTGCATAAGGGAGCAGAAGAAAGCGATGACCTGAGCTTTTTTTTCAGTCTGAACTTGAGGTCTGCTGCTGCCGCAGCCACTGCCACCGAAACAGGAAAAGCAACAGGATGGAGGAGATGCTGCCGAATTGGTGATCTTCTGGAGTTTCTTTAGGCAGCATGAGGCAACCACCGGTGGCATGATTTGGGGGCATTTTTTTGCCACCCCAAAAAATTTGCCACCTGAGGTGGCCGATTCACCCTGCCTAATTTTAGAACCACGCCTGTATGTAACCCCTTTTCTGTGTTGTTCAGGCAGTTATGAAAAACTGATTGGCAGACAAGGAAGAACACCAGTCCAGGGAGCTGCTGTCCAGAGGTTTTCTGAGCTCTTGGAGTGTTAAGAATCAGAGTTCAGACTTGTGAGGAGATTAAATACTATGCGGCAGTAGTTATTTAAGTCTTTTTTGGCACTTGACACACTCCCCTCCACCCTTCTCAATAAATAGGAGTCCAGGCCAAAGGTTTGTATTCTGAACCAAAGGTTTACTTAAAATTAGGGTCATTGATAAACAATTTTAACATTTAACATCTTAATTATCTACTACTAATATCATTTATTACTTGTTCACTCCCTTATTATCTCCCAGCTTGACTATTTCAACCTCCTCCTTGCTGGTCTCCCTCAATCTCATGTTTCCCCTCTACAATCCTTTCAAAGCTCTGCTGCACAGTTAATTCTTCACCAGCCAAGTTACTGCCACATTACTCCGCGTTTAGAGTCCCTTCAGTGGTTCCCTATCCGTTACTGTGTTCAGTACAAATCACTTATCTTGACACATAAATGCATTCATTCTGCTGCTCCTCCTTACCTTTCCTTTCTCCTCTCTCCCTATACCCCTCCCTATTCCTCTGTTCCTCTTCAACCTTCTTTCTCTCTATGCCGTTCTCTTCTTCTGTTAACTCCAGGCTTCGTTCTTTTGACCTTGCTGATCCATTTGCCTGGAACAACCTGCCCCTGTCCCTGTGTCAAATCTCTTCCCTCGCCCTCTTCAAGTGCAAGCTCAAGATTCGCCTCTTTGAGACCTCTTTGATTCTTAACCCCCTCCCTTGTGTTTCAACTCCTATTGCCTTTGTTTCTATCATGTTATTTTGTCCTGTATGTTTGTCTTCTAGATTGTAAGCTCTTTGAGCAGGGACTGTCTTCTTTTGTGTCTGTACAGCTCTGCGTACACTTGGTAGCGCTTTATAAATGCTTAATAATAATATGACTGTAATACAGTGGAGCAGTTTCATCTTATTATGTATGGGGAGTACTTTACCCCATTCCTTCCACAATATGCACTCTTATATATATAATGTTTACTTCTGTTCTAACAGATTATCAACAAACTTACAATATTGTGACTTGGGGGCCAATGCAAAAAAGCTTGGTGTGACGTTTTTCTATTTTTTTCCCATGCTAGGCTTTCTTTCCGATGCAAAAAACAAGCTAGTGCCAGTAAAATGCCCCAAAAAAACCCCAACTATGCTAAATTGCAGCCCACATGGCATGCAAATCACATGGAAAGTGATGCACAATTAATTGCACCCAATATAAAAAAAAAACTTTGCTGAAACTTAGTGCAGTTTTCTACACTGTTTTTAATGCTAGATCTTTATGCCAGCTTTGGGCAGGCATAAAGATCCATCCAGGAGCAAAAACATCATCTGAGGTGAAGCTTGGCACTTCATCTCAGATGATCCAGGCATCGGGAAAAGCCTCCAGTGCCGTCGGCACACTGTCGGGGTCCTGTGCACCCCCAGATACCAACCCCCACTGATAGAAACAAAGGACCTTGTGGTCCCAATACCACCCCCACCCAAACAAAAAACCCTTGTGGCCCAGCAGCCCCAATCTCCACCAACCTAATCACCAAACAGAAAAAAACCCTGGTGGCCCAGTGGTCCAGAACCTCTCCACTCCCCCTGTATCTTAAATAACAGGGTGGGAAAATTGCCCACATGCTCCCACCTCTGAACCCCATCATTTAGAATGTCAACGTCTGGTCCCCCCAGTGCATTCTGGGTGGGGGGTGATTGGGGCTGCTGGGCAACTAGGGGTTTTTTTTTGTTTGGGTAGGGGGATCAGGGCTGTTGGGGCACCAGGTTTTCTGTTTGGTTGGGTGGTGGCGGGGGATTAGGGATGCTGAATCACAAGGGTTTTTCTGTTTGGGTGGGGAGTATCAGGGCAGCTGGGCCACCAAGTCTTAAGGGGTTCAGTGTCTTGGGGAGCACCGGCCCCCCCAACAGTGTGCTGATGGCATCAAGGGCTTTCCCTGATGCCTAGATCATCTGAGGTAAACTGTCAAACTTCACCTCAAATGACCTTGTTTGTCCAGGACAGCATGCAAACTTGTGCCAATTTCTATAAACATACGTTTGGCTTACTGTCCCAGTTTAACACTGACTCTTTAACACTGGGTAATTTGCATATTGCATCCCAGCGCAGAGTCCGCGTTAAACTCATGCTATAAAACTCTGCTTTAAGCACAGGGAGTAAGGAGTCCTTGTAGGTAACAGCTATCCCAAACCTGTTCATGTCTTGGCGCTGTGGACTGACATCACTAGGGGCTTTAAAAGCTTGGCCCGACCGTGGAACATCAGGAGTGAGAAGTCCTCAGAGGTAACAGCTGTCCTAAACCTGCATGTGCCTTGGCGCCTTGGACTTATGTCACTAGGGGCTTTAAAAGCTTGGCCCTGAACGTGGGCACGTGCTCAAAGGGGCAGGTCACGTCCTTTTGGTGCCCCTTTGGCACACCAAGGAGCAGGAGCAGGGGAGTCCTTTTTTGCTGATGGGAAAGAGAAAAGAAGATTATACCACCTACCTCAATTGTTAAGTCAAACTGATCATTATCCAGATACCCACCAACAATGAGAAGCTGCACAGAAGCCAAAATCAGAACACACCACGAGCAGCCTCAAGAAGCTTTCGCCCATTTAACAGGGAACACATTCTATCAGAGACCCAATCCCTCCTCAACAATACCACGCTCGACCTTGAAGATGATATCCATCCTGGAACTCCAACTTAAATGCCATCGCACAACGCCCGACGACAACAACAATCAGCAAAGAAGAAGAGAAGCTCTGCCCCGTGGTTCTCTCCTGAACTGCGATCTTCTCTCACCCCACTACGCAGACTTGAGCGCCGATGGCGCCGATCACTCTCTATTGAAGATCAGACCGCCTACCAAACTCACCTCTCACTTCATCGTGAAGCAATCACAACCAAACTGAACATATCACACCGACACCCTTAAGAGATCATTGAATAAACCCCGTGACCTCTTCAACTGGGTCAAATCCCTCTCGAAAGAACCCTCACCCGATCAGCCCAGCGTGATTCACCCACAAGAAGACGCAGACTACCTGCAATCCCCGATCATTCAACCCAAAAAGGAGTCAGCAATTCAGTTTTTCAGGAACCAACAGGCCTAACCCTACTTGAACAAGTTCTCTACACCATCCACTAAATGCATTGAAGATATCATAACATCCCTCAACACCTCCACAGCACAGACTGACCCATGCCCAGCCTTTTGGATTAAGGAACTACGTGAGGTGTTCAGTCCATTCATCGCAAACCTAATGAACCTCTCCTTCACAACAGGATACTTCCCCACAACACTTAAGCAGACATCCATTAGGCCACTATTGAAAAACCCCAAGCTTGACCCGCAGAAGGCCGCTTTCCTATAGGCCAATAGCCAGTATTCCCTTGCTAGCCAAGATAACTGAGAAAGAGGTACAACGGCAGATTCAAAATCACATAGACTCCGCAGCTCCCCTAGATCACTGCCAACATGGGTTTAGAGAATATCATGGAGTCGAGACCCTACTTACCAGCCTATTCAACGCAATAATCCCCGGCATTGACAACATCATCCCAAGGTTTTGTGCTCATCTTCTTGGACATCGCCGCTGCGTTCGACTCGGTGAGTCACGAATTCTCCTGGGAAGGTGAAAGAGAAGGCATCTGCACACAATGCACTATAGTGGTGTAAATCCTATTTGGAAGCAAGATGGCAATACGTAAAGTCTGGATCTGAGGAACTCAAAAACACTTCCATCAAAAACAAGGTGTACCTCACAGGCTCCCTCCTTGTCCTCCCGACTAGTCAATATTTACATGCAGCCATCGGCAACATCATAAGATCATTTAATGTGAGCTGTTGATATATGCAGATGACATTCTTTTATACATGCCGTTCTCCACAGCCCAAATGGACCTAACACCAGCAATAGACTGTTTCAATGCTGTCTCAGCAGCGTGGCTTCAATCACAGAAATCTACGCATTCAACATAAAAAGACAGAGGTTCTTTTCATCTCCAGAGACCCCAACTTTAATCCTCCACCCCACGTCAGTGTTAATGAAGCGGACTTACTAACCAAAGAAACATAAGATACCTCGGAGTTACGTTGGACCAACGCTGGATATGAAACACCACATAAACAACATTGTCAAAGCTGTATACTTCAAAATCCGCACTATCATCAGGCATCTGCGCTCCTACTGGACCCTGATGACTTCCGACCATATACCAAGCGCTAATACTGCCACACTTCGACTTTGCAAACGCCATCTTTCAAGGGCTCCCCCACTCCACGCTGGCCCCTTTACAGCTGGCCATGAATGCTGCAGCAAGGGTCCTACACGGAGCCGCCAAAAGTGACCACGTGACCCCCATTCTCAAAAAACTTCACTGGTTACATATCCATGGAAGAATCATCTTTAAAACCCTTCTCCTAGCGTTCAAAACAATCAAAGGTATTTCATCCCCTTCACTCACAGATCTTATTCACATGGTGCCCCCCAACAGATCCAGAAGAGCAATAGCCATAAACCTACTAGTAAAACCAAAGGAATCATCAAAGTGCAACATATCAACCACAAACAGGGCGTTCCGCTACTATGTACCTAAATGCTGGAATGCCCTACCCCTGACATTAGGGCGATTTGCCGACCTATCACAGTTCAGAAAGGCACTCAAATACCATTTATTCCTCCAATGCTACCCAAACTCCAATGACACCCCTCTGAAGAGATGACCCACTCTAAGAAACAACCCTCACGTCATTATGTTATTTCACCCACTCATTGCCATGTAAATATCTCATGCATATAATCAACCCTGTTAATCCAAGCTACTCTTTACTATGTAAAAATCTCATGTATATAGTACCCCTGTTATCCAAGTTTGGACCCCTGTTCGATGTAAAACCAAACAGCATGTTGTTATGGTTGTTGTGTTATAATGTAAACCGCGCTGATGCCAAATAGCGCGGTATATAAGAATTTGTAATAAATAAATAAATAATAAATCAAAAATGGAAGGTCCAACAGATAACCATCTGGTAAGGAGTGTTATGAAAGAAACTTCTCTATCCCCTTCAACGACTGTAAGTTTTGACTTTCCTATTGTCTCCTATTGGGTGGGGTAACCCAACCCCTTCTGTCTTATTTTTTGACTTTGGCAAGTCGGGAGGTTTCACCTAGAAACATAGAAATGTGACGACAGAAAAACACCACATGGCCTATCCAGTCTGTCCTTCCATATCAACAACTACAACAGTCCCCTTTTTACCTTTAGAGATCCTCTGTGTTTGTCCCATGCATTTTTGAATTCAGTTACTGTCCTCATCTCTACCACCTCCACTGGGAGACTATTCCACGGATCCACTACTCTTTCCATAAAGAAATATTTCCGCATATCACTCCTGAATCTATCTCCCTTCACCCTCATCCCATGTCCCCTCGTAGAAGAACTTGCTTTCAATTGAAAGAGGCTCTCTCCCTGAACATTTATGCCATGGAGGTATTTAAACATCTCAATCATATCACCTCTATCCCGCCTTTCCTCTAAGGTGTACATATTAAGATCCTTCAGTCTGTCCTCATATGCTTTATAATGAAGACCACTAATCATTTTAGTAGCCACCCTCTGCACCGACTCCATCCTGTTCACATCCTTTTGAAGGTGCGGTCTCCAGAATTGCACACTATACTCCAAATGAGGTTGCACCAAAGACTTATAGAGAGGCATTATCACCTCCTTTTTTCTGCTGCCATTCCTCTCCGTATGCACCCAAGCATCCTTCTAGCTTTTGCCGTTGCCTTTTCTACCTGTTTAGCTACTTTAAGATCATCAGACACAACCACGCCTAGGTCCCGCTCTTCTTTAGTGGACAAAAGTACTTCACCCCTATACTATATTGCTCCCTTGGATTGCTGCAGCCCAAATGCATGACCTTACATTTTTTAACATTAAATCCCAGCTGCCATATTCTAGACCATTCTTCAAGCTTAGCTAGATCCCTCCTCATGTTATCTACACCTTCCTGGGTGTCTGCTCTATTGCAGATTTTGAAACCTATAAAGGTTTCCCTTCCTGTCTCGCCTTTGGTGTCCACTCAGTCTCTGTCTGTTACACATCCAGGTGTCTCTCCTAAAGCTCCCTTGCCTAAGGTGTTGCAGTTGCCAACGCCAAGTGCTGGCAATTGGCAGAAAAATCTTTCTTCCAGGGATATATCCCTAAAGGCCATGTGGTCTGTGGTGTCTCGTACAGAGGCTGCTTTGATGGGCACTTTGGTTCAATTTCAGGATTTCACCTCTACTGTTTCTATTAAAGATAGTCTTTATTGCCATCAGCAAATGGAACTATTAGAAAATGTTTCTAGAGCACAAAATTTTAATTTTCCATTGATGTATTACTTATCATCATTGATTCTCTTTCTTAAATACTTAAAGGAAGTTCTATTATTTACCAGTCCTGCAGAGTTGCAGATTAGTAATATTTATTATTTACCATGAGGCAAGAAAATTGGTACAGCTGCTGAAGGAGAGCTAGACCATGTTTCTACAATGGACAGTTTAGATTTATCAATTTTTTTAAATCATCCTCTGATGTTACTACCCTCAAGCCATTTTGGCAGTCTGTTTCGTTTTAGAGATAGATAAAAATATGGTATTGAAGTCCTTTCTCTTTAAAAAAAATATATATGATGTTCTGTGGGCAAAGAATCACATCTTTCCTGATGTTTCCAGACTTACTCAAGTTAAGCGTAAGGCTTTCCTAGAGCCTTGCGTTTTGGCTCTGGGGGCCATTTACTTTCTTAAGTTTCCATGTAAATGCCTGGTAATACATCAAGGGAAATGTTACTGCTTCTTTCACCCCTTGCAGTTGGGAAGTTTCTCTAAAAACTCAGTCTTTGATCTTATTTAGACAGAGATGTATTCTGGGTTTAATAATGTGATTTCATCAGATTGTTATTTTATTTTGTATTCTGAATTTTGATTTGATCTTATGGTTCTCCTCCTCTTCATTGATGTGGACTTGATGATTATTAATAGATTGTTTAATGTTGTTTAATGAGGGCCCAATATTCAAAGGGCATTTACACGGTTTATAGTCTAGTAAACCATGTAAATGCCCTCAGTCGAGATATTCAACAGCACTTAACATGGTTAGTACCATTGAACATCTTCTTCAAAGCCGCTACATGCCCTGATGTTCTGTGGGTAGTATGGGGGCATGTTTGCGGCATTCCAGGGCGGAGCGGAGGAGGAGACTGCCATTGCATCGCTACCCGATTAGCAATCCATGGCTAAAATTAGGACAGCTTTTGGCTCACCTAGTTTTAGCCATGGATGCTAACCAGGTAACGATACAATATCACCACTACCTGGTTAACCTCGGTGGCTCCGGGGCATGTGTGGCAATGCCGGATATTCAGTGCCATCGCCACGACATTGAATATCCGGTGTTAAGGGTCGGCAGGCAGGGCAATGTGCCACAGCGGCGCATAGCCTGCCCAATACAATATCGGGCCCTGGATTCTTATTATTTCCTTTCATTCTGTAACTTTGGTGTTATGTTACCAATTATAATGATCAATTTAGAAAAAAAAGAGCTTTAAACACTGAACTCTATGCAGGGTATCTGCATCGGCCTGTTAGTCTTCTGTTCTCCTTTTCCTCTGTCATCAAAGCACTTGGGCTGCTACCGAAAAACTCACTACTCTTCACTAAGGTACTTGTGCTTTTCTTATATGTTGTTGTTGTTTTTTTCTTCTGATGGTGTTCATAGCAGATCTCTTCAAGAACCCTCTTCTTCAGGGTGATCGCCTCCTTGCATATATGCAGTGGCCCCAAGCCTCTTAATTCTTCTTGGATGATTAGGATGGTTGGTACAGATCCTTCTTTTGGGTGAATGATATATGTGGGCAAACACCCACATATATCATTCTGGTATGATGGCTATGGGCCAAAGATACTCCCTCCCTTTGGGGTGAGGTTTTTATACTGAGTGGACTAGCTCTTTTTAAGGGAGTCTTCTCCCATACAAAGATGAATGGCAGTAGGAACCTCCCAGGAGTTTGGAAAGTCACAGTTCTATCTAATTTCGGCAATAACTAGTAGGGACATTGGGTGCTGCTGATCCCAGTTGCAAAATCCAAGTAGTTTCTACATATACATACACAAAACTATCTGCTTTACAAAAAATATTTCTTTGTACTTTTCCTCTGGGAACAAACATTGAGTTCCCCTTAGTCTCCCGGTTCCTCAGTATGTCATTGGATGGCCTCAAAATTTGCCTCTGCTGCCTAAGACTGACTCATGATGAAGACTACTGTTATAGGTGTGGAAGAATATTGCCGAGAGCCTGATCAATCTACAGACATAAAGTTGCAGATCATTCGTTGGCACAGAAGAGCCTATCAAGACCTAGCCAGACAAAATAATCACTCAACGCATAATCAAACTCTGGAATTTGTTACTCGAGAATGTAGTAAAAATTGTAGCAGAGTTTTTTTTAACATCTTTGTTAGTGGTATAGCGGAAGGACTGTCGGGTAAGATTTGCCTCTTTGCAGATGATACCAAAATCTGCAATAGAGAAGACACCCAGGAAGGTGTAGATAACATGAGGAGAGATCTAGCTAAACTTGAAGAATGGTCTAGAATTTGGCAGCTGAGATTTAATGTTAATGCAAGGTCATGAATTTGGGCTGAAGCAATCCAAGGGAGCAATATAGTATAGGGAGTGAAGTACTTTTGTCCACTAAAGAACAGCGGGACCTAGGCGTGATTGTGTCTGATGATCTTAAAGTAGCTAAACAGGTAGAAAAGGTGACAGCAAAAGCTAGAAGGATGCTTGGGTGCATACGGAGAGAAATGACCAGCAGAAGAAAGGAGGTGATAGTGCTTCTGTATAAGTCTTTGGTGTGACCTCATTTGGAGTATTGTATGTAATTCTGGAGATCGCACCTGGAGTCAGTACAGAGGGTGGCTACTAAAATGGTTAGTGGTCTTCATTATAAAGCATATGAGGACAGACTTAAGGATCTTATGTATAGTTTAGAGGAAAGGCGGGATAGATGTGATATGATTGAGACGTTTAAATACCTCTGTGGCATAAATGCACAGGAGAGCCTCTTTCGATTGAAAGCAAACTCTGCTATGAGGTGATATAGGATGAGGATGAAAGTGGATAGACTCAGGAGTAATATATGGAAATATTTTTTTATGGAAAAAGTGGAAGATCTGTGGAATAGTCTCCCAGTGGAGGTGGTACAGTGTCTAAATTCAAAAAGGCATGTGACAAACACAGAGGATCTCTAAAGGAAAAAAGGGGACTGTTGTAGTGGTTGATATGGAAGGGCAGACTAGATAGGCCATGTGGTCTTTTTCTGCCATCATGTTTCTATTATTAAAGTGGACTGAGGAAATCTACTTCTTACCCTTGGGATAAGCAGCATGGAATCTGTCTATCTTTTGGGAACCTGACAGGTACTTATGATCTGCATTGGCCACTGTTTGAAAAAGAATACTGGACTTGATGGACTTTTGGTCAGACCCATATTGCATATCTTATGTTCTTATGTACCTCGTAGCTTTCTACTTCACGTTCAAAAGAGTTGGATGTATTCCTCAGATGTGATGGCCTGCAGAGCCCAGTCATGAAATGAAATCAGGTCTGTAAATGCTGCTATTTAGACATGGGGATGCTTCTAAAATAACGTTCTGGCAATCTACTTCTGGTGATACCTTGCCAAGAAAACCCAGGTGCTGGGTCGTCAGGAGTCAGCATTGACTTGATGGCATGCATTACATTTACCTTGGCTAATGCACGCCTATCTACGTGCTTATTAAGACCTTCAAAACATTTAAGAGACTGGTAAGGCAAGACTTCCCTTACCTAAATACATAATTGCTTTGCATCATTAAGCCATGTCTGTTCAAATGGCCAGCAATTTTGTTTTTCAGAATAGTTTCCACCATTTTGTGCAGCGTTGGTACTAGACTCACCAGTCTGTAGTTTCCATGATCACCCCTAGAGCCTTATTAGAAATCGCCACTACATTGGCTACCCTCTGTTCCTTAGGTACTGTAGCTGATTTTAATTTGACATAATGAGATAAATTTTCAAAAGGACATTTAGGAAATAATTTGAAATATCCAAGTTATAGAAAACCAATGATTGAGGAATATGACCCTTTTGAAATTATTGTTATGCATAGAAGAGAAAATAAACACTGAAGTCTTCCTACTTAAGTAATTGTGTTTCTTTTTTTCTTTTTTTTTAACACTCAACATTTTTAGCTTAATCTTAGCTATGGCTGTTTTTGTTGTTTCCCTTTGGTGTTGGTTAAATGTTATTGGTGGACCAAAGTAACTCTCAGCCATACTGTGGGCTGCCTGCACTTTCCAATAATGCTACAGGGTGCCTATGCTTTTCACTTTTCCGTGCAATTCAATGAATTTATTACACCTACAGACTGCTGAATTCAGTGATTTGATTTCCTACCACTGCCATAGTGTATGAAGCTGGCAGCTGTCGGGCTTCAGCAGACGCTCCGCTCTGGACATACAGTCAGAATACTTCTTTCTAAGATCAGAAATAAGATCCCTCCCTTTGCAGTTCTGTAGCATGGCTCCTTTGTGTTGCACCGGAGTTAACTTTATTTTTTTCTGTAGATTTGTAATCAACTGTCAGATGAGGTAACTATTTAGGATATCAGTTTATGGAGTATTGCCAGGGATGGAATGTCCTGACAGATAGAAAGAGACATTATAAACCTATTTGTCCAGCACAGGAACAAACTCCCAGTGGTTACCAATGACAGTTGATTTACTGTCAACCTGCCCTTTTCCTACATAGAATTCTTCCATTCTTTCTTATGTAGGTTGACTTTTATTCTTCCTTTCTATTCTTGTGTCTTTCTGAAACAGACAGTGACAAAATGGATCATTCATTACAACAAATAAAATATTGCTCCACGAGGAAAGATAATTTTTCTTGAAATATGTAGTGGCTTCAACACTTACTAAAATTTGTAGAAAAAAATTTGCATTTCATATTTGAACTCTTCATCGCTTGTGAAGACATTTGCACCCTACATCTTGCACTCCTACAGTGGTTTCAGTTCTGCAGATTTCCAGTGTCATGTAATTAATTGAATATCTGGAGATATTCAGCCTGTGCTGCAATAAAGACATTCTGCTTAACTTGGGGAATGTTTGGCCCTACCCTGTGAAGATGTATTCCTGTGCAGAATGCCGGTACATCTTTATATTTGGCAGAATAGAGACCCCATCATTACCCTAGAAATTATGAAGCACTCTGCTATAGAAAACCTTCCTCTAACATCTGTGAATGCAAGTTAGTCTGCTGGTGGGAGTGATATGGTCTTATGAAAAATGCAGTTTCCTAAATTTTTTAAAGGGCTCATTTAATACGTTCCCTCAGCTCTCTCTGTCCCTTTTTTACCTTGAGAGGAAGCATTAGAGATATTTATAGGGAGGGCAATTTTCAAAGCCATTTCCATGGGAAAGCCAGGATAAATGAGCCCTTTAAAAATAGGAAGCTGTATTTTTTCACAAAGTCAGACATTCCCAAGTTATCAGACGAACTTGCATTCATCTTGCAGGAATAGATTTCTTAAGGTGAACGTGGCCCTGGAAATTAAGGGATGGTGTTCCATAGCAGAGTACTTCATAGTTTACAGAATAATAATGGAGCCTCTATTCTACCAAATATGGAGAGGTACAAGAGTTTCTGCACAGGAGTAAATCTCCATGGGACAAAGCCATATAACCCCCAAGTAGGGCAAAATGGGCCTGATATTCAAAAGACGTTTACACAGTTTACAGCCGAGTAAATTGTGTAAATGCTTTAAATCGGGATATTCAACGGCACTTACATGGTTAGTACCATTAAATATCCCCTTTTAACTCCCCTATGTGCCCCAGTGCTATTTGGTTAGCATTGGGGTGTGTCGGGGGCATTCCGGGGTGGAGCAGAGGCGGCGACAAACGATAACCGTGTAGCAGTAATATTGCATGCTACCCAGTTAGCAATCTGCACTGAAAAGATAGGTGAGGAAAACCCTTGCCTATCTTTTGGCGCAGGAGCTAACCATGCAGCATGCAATATCACTGCTGCCAAGTTACCTAATATGGCTTCCGGCATGTGCAGCGATCCCCGGATATTCAATACTGGGGCTGCATATGACCCCTGCATCGAATATCTAGGATTAAGGGTCAGCAGGTCAGCAAGACTGCTTCTTGGAGCAGCTGGTTCATGAACCGACCAGAGGGGAAGCCATATTAGACCTAGTCCTTAGTGGAACACCAGATCTAGTGCAAGAGATAAGGGTGTTGGGGCCAGTTGGCAATAGTGATCATAGCATGATTGCCTTTGATTTAATTAGTGGAGGAGGGATAGTAAGGAAATCCACAGTACTACCTTTTAACTTTCGAAAGGGAGACTATGATAAAATGAGGAAAATAGTTAAGAAAAAGCTAAAAGGAGCAGTTGCAAAGGTTAAAGACTTACATCATGCTTGGGTGTTGTTGAAAAATACTATCTTGGAAGCCCAGACCAGCTCTGTTCCACGCTTTAAGAAAAGTAGAAGGAAGTCCAAAAAACTGCCAGCATGGTTTAAAGGTGAGGTCAGAGAGGCTGTTGTTGCCAAAAAACGTATCTTTCAGGAAATGGAAAAAGAGCCAAACGACGAAACCTGGAAACAGCACAAGCACTGGCAAGTCAAATGCAAGGCATTGATAAGGCAGGCAAAGGGAGAATTTGAGAAGAAGCTTGCTGTGGATGCAGAAACGTGAAATAAAGACTTTTTCAAGTACATTCGTAGCAAAAAACCTGTGAGAGAGTCAGTTGGTCCATTAGATGATAGAGGGGTTAAAGAGGGACTAAGAGGCGACTAGGCGATAGCAGAGAGACTGAATAAATTCTTTGCTTTGGTCTTTAATGAGGAAGATGTAGGGATGTTACCCATGACTGATTGGTATTTAAAGGTGCGGAAGAATTGAAGGAAATATTGATACATTGGGAAAATGTATTACAACTATTAGATAAACTGAAGAGTAGCAAATCACCTGGGCCGGATGGTATACATCCAAGGGTGTTGAAGAAACTGAAATATGAGATTGCAGTCCTGCTATTAGTAATCTGTGAACTATCATTAAAAGCATCTCTAATACCTGAAGATTGGAGGATTGCCAATGTAACACCAATTTTTAAAAAGGGTTCCAGGGGTGATCCGGGAAACTACAGACCGGTGAGCCTGACGTCAGTACCGGGAAAAATGGTAGAAACCATCATAAACAATAAAATTACTCAGCATGTAGATAGTCATGGCCTAATGGGAGACAGCCAACATGGCTTTAGACAAGGAAGATCTTGTCTTACTAATCTGTTATGTTTTTTTGAAGGTGTGAATAAATAGGTGGACAAAGGTGAGTCGGTTGATATAGTGTATCTGGACTTTCAGAAAGCCTTTGACATGGTCCCTCATCAGAGACTTTTGGCAAAACTAAAGAGTCATGGGATAGGAGGCAGTGTACTATTGTGGATCAGGAACTGGTTAAAAGATAGAAAGCAGAGGGTAGGGCTAAATGGCCAATTTTCCCAATGGAGAAAGGTGAATAATGGTGTACCCCAGGGATCTGTGCTGGGTCCGCTGCTTTTTGACATATTCATAAACAACCTGGAAAGTGGAATAACGAGTAAGGTTATCAAATTTGCAGATGACACAAAACTCTTTAAAGTTGTTAAAACCCAAGAGGATTGTGGAAAATTGCAAGAGGATCTTGATAAATTGGAAGACTGGGCATCAAAATGGCAGATGAAATTTAATGTGGACAAGTTCAAAGTTATGCACCTAGGGAAGAACAACCCAAACTATGGTTACACGATGCAAGGTTCCACATTAGGAACCACCACCCAGGAAAAAGATTTAGGCATCATTGTGGATACCATGTTAAAACTGTTGGTAGCCTGTTATCTCATTGTATTTTTTGAGTTACATTTAATTGTTGAATGTTCATTGTTCTAAATATGTTCTATGTAAAATAATAGTACTCTATTATTAAAGTTTATGTTACCTGTAAACCACTACTGATCGCTGGAAGTGGCGGTATAGAAAAGATGTATAAATAAAATAAATAAATAAATAAAACCCTCGTTCCATGGTGAGACCGCACCTTGAATATTGTGTGCAATTCTGGTCGCCGTATCTTAAAAAGGATATAGCGATATTAGAAAAGGTTCAGAGAAGAGCCACCAAAATGGTAAAGGGGATGGAAGGATACTCCTATGAAGAAAGGCTAAAAAGGTTAGGGCTCTTTAACCTGGAAAAGAGACGGCTGAGGGGAGATATGATAGAAGTCTATAAATTAATGAATGTAGTGGAACGGGTAAATGTAGATCGATTGTTTATGTTATCAGAATATCGAAAGACTAGGGGACATGCAATGAAGCTACAGGGTAGACTATATAAGACTAAGACTAATAAAAGAAAATATTTTTTCACTCAACGTGTAATCAAACTCTGGAATTTGTTACCAGAGGATGTAGTAAAGGCTGTTAGTGTAGCTGGGTTTAAAAAAGGTTTGGACAAGTTCCTGGAGGAAAGGTCCATAAACCGTTATTAAGAAGGGACCCAGGATATCAATGCTTGACCCAGTACAAGCATTGTGGAACCTGTGTCTTTTGGGCAACTGCTAGGTATGTATGACCTAGATTGGCCACTGTTGAAAACAGGATACTGGGCTTGATGGACCTTGGTCTGACCCAGTATGGCATATCTTATGTTCTTATGTTCAGGCAGGGCTATGCACCGTAGCAGCACATAGCCTGCCCGGAACAATATCGGACCCAATGTCTTTATTGCTGCACAGATGGAATATCTCTAAAACAATCTTTTGCCTATGAGCGCACTTTGTGATTCTTACCCTGAATGTGCCTACACGCGGATCACATAAAACTATGCACAATCTTGTCTTTGTGTGTACCTTTACATGAGTGTACTGTAGGGTTTACCTGTAGAAAAATTTTATAAAATTACCTCATAGTGCCATTTTGCACATACTTTTTTTATATGTATATTTTTATTAGTCTTATCCAAGAAAAAACAACCAAATTAAAAAGAGAAGGATAAACAGTATCCTTTGAACAACCCCAAGGGCCATCTCATAATATAGCCCCCGTACTGAGATCTGTTTTAAACCCTACCTAAACTGCTATACCATTACACCCCAGCTTTTCCAGTGTATCAACAGGCCTATTTTTCACAAATCTGTAACTTATAATATACAGTGTTTCTTTATATTACCTACTCTACTGATATGCATCAATACTGAACATATCTCAGCCTTCATAAACTTAGTTACACAAAGAATTTCCCACACCCTATTACTCTTCTACCCTCTCCCATCAACCCCACTCCCTCTCCTCCTCTACCCTCATCTACCCTCAGCCCTCTACCCCACTCCCACCCTTCCCCTGCCATCTCCCCCCAAGCTAGCTTCCCCCATTCCTTATTATTTCTCTATTCTCTGCCACCTGTAAGCTGTTATTCATTGCATTACTATCACTTGACACAACCTTGTCACGCCAGCCTATTTGTGGGGCCTCAGTTTGCTTCAAAACGCTGCAACCTCACAGCGGGCCAAACACAGGCATGCTACTACTGATTTCTTTACGCTCCCCACTTAACCCTCTTCCTGTCTAAATAATAAAAACAGCCCGGATCCAACCTCAAGGTCACCCCTGTCAGTCCCCGCACTCATTCCTGAACAGATTTCCAAAAACCCTGTATCACTGGGCATCCCCACCAAACATGCCAGAAAGTTTCCTGTTCCCCATACCCTCTCCAACAAAGTGGGGAGTTCCTCGGAAACATCCGGCACAACCTCTCAGCCATATAATACCAACTCATCATAATCTTATAACAGTTTTCCCTAATGTTCATTGCTAATGGGGCTTTCTTGATCTGATCTATCATATATTTCCAATCTTTAGGTATAAATATGCAACCGAGTCTCTCTCCCATGCCTTCATGTAAGGGAGATGTTGAAAGGTCGTACCCCGGATCGCCCAATATAGCGCAGATAATAACCCCATCTTTCACAGACCAGATGGGATGTTTATGTTTATGTTTATTTAGGCACTTGATATACAGCTCCCCATAACATCAGGGCAGTTTACAATATTACAAAAGACATAAGAAAAAGAAATGAAAAGGAACTACAATTTTCATACGAAAGAGAGGAAAAAGATGCATTCGCTCAAACACACTCAAAAGAAAGGTGGTCAAAACAGTGAATTAAGGGACTGAGGAGGGAAGGTCAAAGGCAGAGGAGAAGAGGTGGGTTTTCAGAAGAGAACGAAACTTGGGGTACGAGTCCTCTAGATGGAGAGCAGTAGGAAGGGAGTTCAACAGGGAGGAGCCAAGGTAGAAGAAGAGTTCAGAGAAGTTCTTGCAGGGCTGTTAAAGGATGTTTTTAACAGTTCCTTGGAAACAGGAGAAGTTCCCCAGGACTGGAGGAGGGCTGATGTGGTACCTCTTCACAAAAGTGGTGATGGGGAAGAAGTGACAAACTACAGGCCAGTAAGCCTTACCTCGGTGGTATGGAAAGTAATGGAGGCGCTCCTGAAAGAGCAAATAGTGGACTTTCTCAAAAGCAACAGGTTGCATGATCCAAGGCAACATGGTTTTACCAAAGGACGATCTTGCCAAACAAATCTGATTGAGTTCTTTGAATGGGTGACCAGAGAACTAGATCATGGGCATGCGATGGATGTCATCTACCTGGATTTCAGAAAAGCCTTTGATATGTTCCTCATAGGAGGCTTCTCAATAAACTCAATAGTTTGGGGATGGGTCCCAAGCTGGTAAACTGGATCAGAAATTGGTTGACTGACAGACGGCAGAAGGTGATGGTAAATGGATCACACTCAAGATGAAAGGAGGTTGATTAGCGGGGTGCCCCAGGGTTCAGTCCTGGGACCAGCACTGTTCAATGTATTTCTGAGTGATATTGCTGAAGGACTGAATGGAAAAGTCTGTCTTTTTGCAGATGACACGAAAATTTGCAACAGAGTGGACTCCCCTGAGGGAGTGGATAACATGAAGAAAGATCTACAAAAGCTAGAAGAATGGTCTAATGCTTGGCAGTTAAGATTTAATGCGAAGAAGTGCAGTGTCATGCACTTGGGAAGCAGAAATCCAAGGGAAATGTATGCAATAGAGGGCGAGAGGTTGGTGTGCACGGACCAGGAGAAGGACCTTGGTGTGATTATTTCTAAGGATCTCAAGGTGGCAAAACAGTGCGACAAGGCAGTGGCAAAAGCCAGGAGGATGTTGGGTTGCATACAAAGAGGAATTACCAGCAGAAAGGAAGAGGTACTAATGCCACTGTATAAGTCACTGGTGAGGCCTCACATGGAATACTGTGTTCAGTTTTCGAGACCATATCTTACAAAGGATGTACAAAGACTGGAAACGGTTCAGAGGAAGGCGACCAAAATGAATTGGAGCCTGCGTCAGAAGCCTTATGAGAAGAGACTTGAAGACCTAAATATGTATACTCTGGAGGCGAGAAGTGATAGGGGAGATGTTATTCAGACCTTTAAATACTTAAAGAGTATTAATGAACAAACAAACTTCTTCCAAAGATGGGGAAGCTATAAAGCTAGAGGTCATAACATAAAGCTGCAAGGGGGTAAATTGAAAGGCAACGTCAGGAAATACTTTTTCACTGAAAGGATGCACCTAGGGAAGAACAACCCAAACTATGGTTACACGATGCAAGGTTCCACATTAGGAACCACTACCCAGGAAAAAGATTTAGGCGTCATTGTGGATAACATGTTAAAACCATCGGCCCAGTGTGCAGTGGCGGCCAAGAGAGCAAATAGAATGCTAGGTATCATAAGGAAAGGAATGGAAAATAAAACAAAGGATATTATAATGCCTCTATATCATTCCATGGTGAGACCGCACCTTGAATATTGTGTGCAAATTCTGGTCGCCGTATCTTAAAAAGGATATAGCGTTATTAGAAAAGGTTCGGAGAAGAGCCACCAAAATGGTAAAGGGGATGGAAGGATACTCCTATGAAGAAAGGCAAAAAAGGTTAGGGCTCTTTAACCTGGAAAAGGGACGGCTGAGGGGAGATATGATAGAAGTCTATAAATTAATGAACGGAGTGGAATGGGTAAATGTAGATCGATTGTTTACGTTATCAGAATATAGAAAGAGTAGGGGACATGCAATGAAGCTACAGGGTAAACTATTTAAGACTAATACAAGAAAATATTTTTTCACTCAACCTGTAATTAAACTCTGGAATTTGTTACTGGAGGATGTAGTAAAGGCTGTTAGTGTAGCTGGGTTTAAAAAAGGTTTGGACAAGTTCTTGGAGGAAAGGTCCATAAACCATTATTAAGAAGGGACCCAGGATATCAATGCTTGACCAAATACAAGCATTGTGGAACCTGTGTCTCTTGGGGAACTGCTAGGTACGTATGACCTAGATTGGCCACTGTTGGAAACAGGATACTGGGCTTGATGGACCTTGGTCTGACCCAGTATGGCATATCTTATGTCCTTATGATCTTATGATGCTTGGAATGCCCTCCCAATGGAAGCGGTGGGACAAATAGTGACAGAATTCAAAATAGCATGGGACAGACACAGTGGATCCCTCTATAGTAACAGGATAAAATCAAAATAAACTTAACTATCTAATTTCTGAACAAACAGGGGTGCCCTACACAGAGCGGTGGGTTCACCCCTAAAGAAAGACATGGAGAGGGGTTACCTGCACGGAGCGTCAGGTGCACCTATTCTTGCCACCTTGCTCGGCAGACTAGATGGACCATACTGCAGATCTTCATACGAGACAAATTCTCCATCATCAATAAATTGGTTGAACGTTCACAACCCTTTTTTCTGCCCTCGCAAATAGATCCCCTTTGCCACCCCGGTACAAATCCCAGCTCTCCCACTAAGGAGGCCGGGGTTGACAACCCCCCTTTCGCCCCTCCCCATTCCCGCCTCCTCACCACATCCCATACCCACAACACCTGATACATACTTGGGCTCAAAGTACCCAAGTGATCTCTCACCTTAGCCTGCATCCACAGTAGCGCTTCCACCATCCCCTCCCTGGTATAATTTCTCTCAAGCTCTACATAACTCTTACTTTCCCCATCCCTTCTCCAATCCATCACATGCCAAAGTTGACCTGCCCAATAATACACCTGGATATCCGGAACCCCCAGTCCCCCCAACTCTCGAGACTGATACAGCGTAGCCCAGGCTATCCGCGGGGGCCGACTCTTCCAGATATATTGCATAATTTTCTTTTGCAACGTCCTCAATGCCCCTTCTGGTATGGGGATGGGCAATGCTTGAAAAAAATATAACATTCGTTGGAAGATGTTCATTTTGACTGCAGTGATCCACCCCAACCATGAGACTTCCATATTCATCCACCCCTCCATATCCTTCTCTAACTCCCGAAATAACCCTGGATAGTTGGCCTGGTATAGGGCTTCAATTCACATAGGAATCTGAACCCCCAGATACTTCAAAGTCCCTGATGCCCATCTAAAGGAGAAATGATCTTTTAAGGCTGCCTCCACCCTCGGGCACCGAGATATTCAAGGCCTCTGTCTTTGTCATATTCATTTGAAAACCCGAAACCGCCCCATAATGGCATAACTCCCCCAGCATCTCCAGAAGTGAGACCTCTGGCTCTGCGACACATACAAATAAGTCATCTGCAAACAGGGAGATTGTGTTTGCCCCTCCAACCCTACTTCTTTTATACCCCCATTCTGCCAAATTGTCTGCTCTAAGGGCTCCACTACTAATGCATACAAAATAGGGGACATGGGGCACCCCTGTCTTGTTCCTCTGCCCAGAGGGAATTTATTGGAGTATCTACCATTAATTTTTACTCTCGCCCAGGGCCCCTTACCCAGACAACAAAACACTATCCAAAGCCCATCTTACTCATGGTGGCAAACAGAAAGTCCCAATGTACCCTATCAAATGCCTTTTCAGCATTGACAGAGAGAAACAATGCCTCCTCCTTCCCCTGTTGAGCTATCCAGAGAGTCTCCACTACTCTCTTTATATTGTCTGCTGCTTGCCTACCTTGGATAAATCCCATCTGATCTGGTTGTACCAGCCTAGGCATCCACTGTGCCACTCTCCCTGCAAGTACCTTTGCCAAAAGTTTAATATCTACATTGAGCAAAGCTATGGGTTGATACGACTCACATTCCGTCGGGTCCTTACTCTTTTTGGGCAACACTGAGATCCCTGCCATAAGCATATTAGCCGTCAGTCCTCCCACCCCTCCTCCAACGTTCCATTAAAGACCCATTGGAGTAACTCACTGACTTCATCCTTATATGTTCGATAGAAAGCCCCCGTAAATCCATCCAAACCCTGTACCTTCCCAGCAGACAGATTTTTTATTGCCACTTCTGTTTCTTCCCGGGAGATTTCATGCTCTAATCCCTCTCGAGCCTTTTCCTCCAAGATGGGCAACTGAAGGCCTTCAAGATACCTCTGAAGAGGGGGGGGCATTCCAAGATGGCGATTGTAACTCTTACTGAGTAGCACGCTATTGCTTCATGGGGAGGAAGCGTAAAGGGAAGGCTGGGCAGGAGCCCTCGCAGCCTCAGCTTACCTCGACGCCTCTTGCTGTTTCGGGTCCTTTGGATGCTTTTGTATCTCGTGCTCCCCGGGGTCCAGCTGTTGCAGGTGGAGACGACCGGCTGGTCGATTTACCGGTCGGAGAGCTCGGTGTCGGCCTCGGTGTCATCTCTCTCCCCTGGTGTGAGCCCAGCGCCGAAGGTTCCTCGTCCTAGCCTGTTGCCGGAAGGCTTCCTGGAGGTATCCCCCCCCAAGAGAATTTGGAGAGGGGATTTCCTTGCGAGGCCCAGGGAAAGGTGTGTCGCAGGAGCCTGGAAGTGAGGCCAGTGGAGCCTCCTGTTTTTTGCCAACTTCGTCGCTGTCTGTTGGAGGTTTGTACGCAGGAGAAGTTCTTCCTTCTACACGCTTGGAACTTTTGCAGTCTGCTCGGCGGATGGAGAGTGCTCCGACTGCTGCCCCGGATGGAACCTTTGTTCTTCAACGTCCTGTGACTTTCACTCTGGAGTCGATATGGAATGCAGTTGTCTCTCTTGGTGAAGTATTGCTCCCACAGATTATATCTGTATCATCGAAAGTTAATTTGACTTCGGGGACAGTTGCGGTTTTGGAGGAGAGGGTGTCTAATCTTTCTACGGTGTTAGAAGAAGAACGGCAGAAAGTAAAACTTTTGGAAGATTATGTAGATATCTCTCAAAAGAAGGGTTTGATTGTGCATTCTAAGTTGGAACAATTAGAAAATTTTACGCGTAGTAATAACCTTCGTGTTATTAATTTTCCTAGATTAGTATCTGTATCTCCTAGGGACATGTTTAAAGAGTATCTTTCCGACATTTTGGGGGTCTCTTCTAACCTTATGCCACCTTTGGTTAATGCTTATTATATTTCTAAGGCTAAGCGTGTCCCTATGTTGAGGAATTCAGGGGATGGTAATGTGCAAGGGGATTCCCTTAATGTTACAGATTTGATTGAAAATTCTGGTTTAGAGTCTCAAGATCCCTCAACTTTGCTAGTAACATTTGCATTGATATCTGACAAAGAGTGGATATTGAAACTCTTCTTTAAGAAGAGGAAGATTCTATTCCGGGGTTTAGCGGTACGTATATATCCTGATCTTTCTAGGGAGACTCAAAAGCGTCGTAGAGATTTTTTACTTTTACGACCTGGTGTTTTGCAATTGGGGGGGTTATTCTTCCTTAAACACCCTTGTAAATGTTTGATCAAGTATTGTTCAGTTTCTTATGATTTTTTTGAACCTGCGCAATTGGTTACTTTTATTAGTTCCAGACGTTTGGAAGCTTCTCCTGCCCCCTCTTAGTGCTCCTGTTAAGTAATAATGCTGGATATGTGGTTATGATCTGTTTCTTTTGAGCTTCGATGTTAAATTCTTTTTGCTGTGATGCTCCCACTTCCCTTTGTGGACTAGAGAGGGTTAACACTGTATTTTGTTTTTTTGCTTTTACTATTTCTGTTATATGAGCATTTTGTATAGTGAAATGTTGATTTTCTTGGTGTAACCTTGTTTCTTGAGTAAGGCTTTTTATTAAGCATCTTCTCTAATGTATTGTAAATTGCATAAATAAATAAATTAAAAAAAAAAAAAAGATACCTCTGTATCTCCCCTGGCTCTATATCATTCTGTCGCATGTACAGTTTGTGATAATATTGCACAAAGGCGCCACTCAACCTGCCCCCCAATTCCTTTAATCCTATGTATTGCTGCCTGTGCCATGCGCTGCTTAAGGCATTGAGCCAACAATTTCCCAGCCTTGTCTCCCCATTCGTAAAACATTTGTTTAGTACACTGCAATGCAAACTGCAGTTGTTCTGTCTGATATGTCTGCAGCTCCATCCTAAGCAGCTCTAACCTCTTTCGGTCAACTTGGGCCCCGGTATGTTGATAGATGCTGATAAGATTGCGGATCTCCTTCAAGAGATGATCTTCCTGTTGTCACCTCCCCTTCTTTTGCCGCGCTGCCCACATAAATCGCCTGCGGACCACTGCTTTAAGCCCTTCCCACAGAATAACATCCCATACTCCCCCATTATCATTGAGATGGAGATATTCTTTAATTGTGGATCTTACATCCTCTACTAACTCCTTACACTTAAGAAGCCTCTCATTAAGGCACCAAAACTGAACACCCCCTGTAGGCCGCCCTTCCAGCTCCACCCATACCGGTCCATGATCCGACCATGTTATAAGCTCAATGCCTGCATCTGTAACCCTATTAAGAGCAGCTTATGAATAAATATCATGTCAATCCTATTGTAGCTATCATGCATACAAGAAAAAAAGTATATTTCCCTCCTAGACGGATATAGTTCCCTCCAGGCATCCACTACCTCCATAGCCCTATTAACCCGTTTTGGACAGCTCGCATATTCTTTCTCTGTTCTGGATGATTTATTAGGTTTCTTACACTCAAACAACTATGAAATACCGGCAATAATAAAAAATGCTAAAACTTTGCAGAAAATAGAAGTTTCACATAGTGTATGTTTTTCATACACTGATCCAATATAGTATATTGTCCGTCTTCAGAAAAGATAGGATTCAGTTCCAATATTCATTGACATAAACATACTGTATGATACTATTGAAACCAGTACAAACGTGGATAGCAACAAAAGGACGTATAAAGAAGTAAATTTTTTATTGAAAACCAACTCTAGCCACTGGCCCGACACTGGCCGTGTTTCGGAAATCTTCTTCAGGGGCTTTTAATGGCTAAAAAACAAATATAAATCAAACATTAATATACAAATTATTATTATAAATGGTGAGGAAAACACACCCGAGACAAAACATTATGAAAATAAGTTAATGAATATTTAAAATCATAATAAATAACATAAAATAAAATAAAGTACAGCCAATAAAAATGGAGCAGAGCAACAATCCATAAATGAGACTACCAAACTAAATAACAATTACAAACATTGAAGTGGTCGAATTATTATGTAAAATATTATATATTTAAAACAATAAATAAATAAATCATGCATAAGAGCATAAATAACAATAAAGGAATAAAAATGAAAGCTTAGTTCATGCAGTAAAAATTGTAAATCTAAACATATATAAATCAGTTAGTACGCTGAAACCAAATAATTCATGCACCACATGCAAATGCCTAAATTGGTATCTCAAACATCATTACAGAAATCCGAAATTATATAAATAAATAGTTCATAAATATAAAACAAATGTCTCGCCATATAAGAACATATAAATTAATGTCTCAAACATGTACATTATAATAAATAAATAAATAATAAATAATAAATCAACATTCATGAACCATTTATAAACTATTTTGATAAGTGAGCTCTTAAGGAATGTGACTTTTAGGCAAGCATAAAAAGTCATACCTGTGGTTATATGCTACTCTTATACGTGTTGCTTTGGTTTTTGGCATGTTCTCCCCCTGGAAGGACGTTCTCAGTTTTGGGGAGGACGCCCTTGAAAAATTCCTTCCACAAGATAAGTTCAATTCAGAAGTTGAAGAAGAAATTGATGAAGCAGCTCATCTATGGGAGGAAGTTGTGCGTATTACTCAAAAACAAGTTAAAGAAGAAATGCACGGGCGGTACCTCCTCGAATGTTGTAGATCCAAAATAATCCCTCGAGGGTTGAGGATGAACAAGGCGCCTGGCTTATATCAAAATGAAGATGGATTTGTGAAATGCTGGAACGCCATTTTAAATAAATGTTCATTAGATTTAATGATTTTATTAATTAGTACAGCTAATAAAAAATCAGAGCTTTATAAAATAGAGTTAGACGAGAAATTGGTTGCTCTTAAAGAATGTGACAATAATTTTAATAATACGCAAAAAGATTATATACGGAATATTCAATCATTTAAGAAGGAAGTACAAAATCAGAAGCGTGATAAGTTTAAGAGAGATGAGGATGACTACATGTTTGGGTACGTTTACCCATGGTGTAAAAAAGTGGAGGGAGATAGGATCTTTTTTAAAAAACAACACTTTTTTTGATACCAAGGATGGCACAACAGATTATGAGGCAGGAGAATCTAATCAAGAACAAACTAAGAAAAGAAGTAGGAAAGACTCATTTGAGATGGAGCCTGCCTCTTCTTTGATTCCCAATCATAAAGATCAAGAAGATTCTGTAGGGGAAGGCATAGAGAAAAGGAAGAGGAAAGAAAAAGAGAAAGAGAAAGAAAAAGGTTTTTTCAACATGGATTCCTTATGGAAAGGAGGTGGCAGAGGGCAGTCTCGCCCACGCACTCCTCGGGGAGAATATGGGTGGAATCTAAACAGAGGTCAAGAGAGATTCAACAATCCAAGCGAATTTCACAGAGGAAGAGGTCGGGGTCGCGGATATGGGAGAGGCCGCAGGGGGTCGGAAAGGTCTCTAGAATGGAGATGAAGTCGTCACCTCTTATCAGCAATGTCATTAATATTTCACAACATAAATTGACGTCGGGTGAGGAATCACTATTGAATAAAGGACTCTCCTTTGTCCCAGTTAGAAATTACGATCCTTTTGAAACACAGGTTGACCTTTACAAATTTTTTAGGAAGTTACGTATAAAATGTTTTTTTAACAATCAGGCCTGTAATGGGATTGATACATCCATCATTAAAAATAAATCACGGTGGGTTCCCCCTTCTGCCACAGATCCCCTTGTAGAGGTATTTGAGAAAATGGTTCTAAATGAAGTTGAAAAAATTAAAGATCAGGTTAAGGCTCCCTACTATAACCTTACAATAGAAGAAAAGGAAGCCATTAAATCGTTACAATCTAACGACACCATTATTATAAAACCTGTAGACAAAGGGGGCGCAGTCGTTGTTATGGACAAGGCATTGTACATTGCTGAGGTTCAAAGGCAGCTATGTGATACAAAGTTCTATTTAAGGTTATCTGATGATCCCACCCTCTCCCTTAAGCGGTCCATTGACAATCACATTCAAAATGGGTTTGAATGTGGGTATCTTACTGCCAAAGAAAAAGATTTTTTGATTGTTGATTTTCCTGTTACGCCTACTATTTACATCATTCCTAAAATCCATAAATCCATACATAATCCTCCAGGTAGGCCTATAGTCTCGGCCATTGGGTCCTTATTAGAACCCATTTCTCAATTTTTAGATGTTTTGCTTAGACCCTTTGTTGAGAAAATGTGGTCCTATGTTCGCGACTCCACCCACGTTATAAACATTCTTAGTTCAGTTGAAGACGTACAATCAGATATTATTTTGGTCACCTTGGATGTAGAGGCTTTATATACTAATATTCCACAAATTGAGGCTTTGCACATCATAGAACATTTTTTGTTTAGGAGGGAGAACCATAGACGGATCCCCACTATATTTTTGGTCGAGTTGGCTCGGTTCGCCTTGTGCGAGAATTATTTTTGCTTTCGTGAACTATTCTATAAACAGATTAAGGGAGTGGCAATGGGCTCCTCCATGGCCCCGGACGTGGCCAACCTTTATGTTTCCGATTTTGAAGACAAGTATATAAAAAATAATAATCCATTCAACAGTCACATTAAACGGTGGATCAGGTACATAGACGATATATTCATTATTTGGCAGGGATCAGTGGATACATTAGAGGAGTTCAATATTTGGGTTAACAATTGTGATAATAATTTAAGATTTCAAATTACGTATGATTACGAACAAGTCCCTTTTTTGGATTTAATGATTATGAAATCTGGGGAAAGATTACATACAAATTTTTACAGGAAGCCAACCGATAGGAACAAATTATTACATTATACTAGTTATCATAATGCATCTCTTAGGAATAACCTCCCAGTAGGGCAATTTTTGCGAACTAAAAGGATTTGTACAACTAATGAAGAAAGGGGTTGCCCACAACATCAGATTGAAAAAGCATATCATAGAGCACGGAGCTCCTCTAGGACAGAATTGCTTAAGACTCGTGAAACGTTGTCAGATACAGGGTTGGTCTGTTCCTTATTATACTCCTACCACTCTAAGACCATCACTAAATGCCTACGGAAACATTGGCATTTAATACAGGCCATTCCGGGATTTCAAGATCTTAATATAACAGTGGCACATAAGCGTAACATCAATCTCCGGAATTTACTTGTACCATCAGCCTTTACGGAACGGAGGTTCCTTTCCAAATATAAAGGACACTTTCAGTGCGGCCATTGCTCTGTATGCACACATGCAATTACTATTAAAAATTATTTTTTACATTTAGGCAACAATAAAATTTTTTATCTGGACGACTATTCCAATTGCGCCACTAGTCACGTAATATATGTAATTTCTTGCCCGTGCAACAAATTATATGTAGGGAAAACTTTGAGACCTGTACGGAATAGAATTATTGAACATAGAAGTTCTATTAGAAGAGCAGCGATAGAGAAACCGCTAGTCCAGCATTGGCAATCAGCAGGACATAAAATATCTGATTTGAAATTTTTTGTAATTAAAAAAGTTAAACTTAACTGGCGTGGAGGAAATATTGATGCCACCATGTTGCGTTTAGAACAACGGTATATTTATTCCCTAAAAAGTTTACACCCAGAAGGGTTAAATATGGAACAAGACTTGTCTGTTTTCCTCTAATAGATGTTAACTCTATGCATTTGTTGGCTGCAGCACTGTCAGTTGTGTGGTCCCTGCCTTGTGAGTTTAGGCAACGCAGAACCGTTTCATTTTTTTTTTTTATTGTTGCATTTTATCTTTTAGCTTCCTGGCCGTTTGTGTTTTACATGTAGATGGTAAGGCTGTCTTGTACTTCAAATAAAAAGGAAACAACCCTGTATTGTGTAATGGACTATTTCACTGACAGCTGGTTGTTCTGCCCGCTTTAAATTGCATGATAGGCTGACGTCACCCAATGGGAATACTTAATATCCCCTTTGCGCATGAGTGGGCGTTTTTTCAAAGTTGATTTGCATAGAAGCTCTGTCAGCAGTCGATCGGCATGATCAATTCTAAGTACACAGTGAGTATACCCTTGGGGTAGTTTTGGATGTGATTTTTTATTTTTCTGGGTTTGGCGGCTCGGTTCGCCGAGTCTATGTTGTGTTATTCTCCAAAAATTTCAGAAATGGTCACTCAATGTTTTTAATCAGTCGCGCCTTATTTTGAAAGTTTACAACACAGCAAGTTGAGTTTTAAAAGTACGCTGAGTGGTGGTCGGTGCGATTCACATTTGTCTCCCCTGTTTTTAATTATATTCTTGTGTTCCTTTAGTCATTTTTCACGTTTGACTGACAGTAGTTTTCTCATGTCATTCACAATCCCTATGTGCATGAGTGAGTGTTTTTTAGAAAGTGGCAAACACAGAAGCTTTGCCAGTAGTTTTGGATGTGTTTTTATTTTTTATTTTTCTGGGGTTGGCAGCTCAGTTCGCCGAGTCTGTGGTGCTATTTTGGTTCTCCAAAATTTTCTGGAATGGTCACTCAACGTGTTTTTAATCAGTCGCGCCTGATTTTGAAAGTTGTTTACAACACATCAAGTTGAGTTTTAAAAGTACGCTGAGCGGTGCTATTTATATTTGTCTCCCCTGTTTTTAATTATTTATATTCTTGTGTTCCTTTAGTCATTTTTTACGTCTGACTGACAGCAGTTTTTTTCATATCAATCCCTATGTGAATGAGTGAGCGTTTTTTAGAAAGTGGTAAACATAGAAGCTTGGCCAGTACGCGATTGGCAAGTTTTTTTACATTTACTTTTTATATCCTTTGCGAGTTACCCTATGACTTTGAACAAATCGGTGTTTTGGTAATTTTGAATATCGAGTCCATGGGTGGCTGACTCTGGGTTTAAAAGCTTATAAAATGGTTCCTAATACATTTTTAATGTCCGTGTTTCATTTCCAAATCTTATAGCACAATCAGTAGAGCCAAATATACCTTCAGCATGTTTATTTTAGCTGGGCGCAATTTGTTGTTTTTTATTCATCATTAAGTGTGGGGTGTCCTTTCAGTTTTAAAAGGATGGGCTGTCTTTTTAGTATGATATATTTTGGTTTTCATTTCTGTCACACCAATGTAATTCAGAAGAGTGGTAGGTAAAATTTGGATAGATTACGTCCACACCTGGACGTCCCAGTTGTTTTAAACGTTTATAAGACGTTTTTCTTTTTTTTTTTTTTTTAAACGTTTTAGTTCCTAATTTTATAATAGCTTGAGAGGGCACTCTGATGTGCAATACACATTCTCTCAGGTACTTATAATTTATGTTTTTTAATATCTATTCACATTTTTACAGATGTGATATTAATTTATTTCTTATAGGTTTAGTGATCACCAGTTATCTCCCACATCCCCGGATGTGGATGTGAGCCTCCTTGAACAGGTATTTTATGTTTTTAGGTCCGTTAGTTTAGGCTTAAATTTGCACAAGATACAGAGCAATTTGGTTGGTTTGTCGCCCTCATCTCTCTGCTTATCACCTGCTTATATATTTGTTTTTTACCTCCTTAGGAGTTTTAAGGGTATTTTAAAAAAAGCAACACGTATAAGAGTAGCATATAACCACAGGTATGACTTTTTATGCTTGCCTAATAGTCACATTCCTTAAGAGCTCACTTATCAAAATAGTTTATAAATGGTTCATGAATGTTTATTTATTATTTATTTATTTATTTATTATAATGTACATGTTTGAGACATTAATTTATATGTTCTTATATGGCGAGACATTTGTTTTATATTTATGAACTATTTATTTATATAATTTCGGATTTCTGTAATGATGTTTGAGATACCAATTTAGGCATTTGCATGTGGTGCGTGAATTATTTGGTTTCAGCGTATTAACTGATTTATATATGTTTAGATTTACAATTTTTACTGCATGAACTAAGCTTTCGTTTTTATTCGTTTATTGTTATTTATGCTCTTATGTATGATTTATTTATTTATTGTTTTAAATATATAATCTTTTACATAATAATTCGACCACTTCAATGTTTGTAATTGTTATTTAGTTTGGTAGTCTCGTTTATGGATTGTTGCTCTGCTCCATTTTTATTGGCTGTACTTTATTTTATTTTATGTTATTTATTATGATTTTAAATATTCATTAACTTATTTTCATAATGTTTTGTCTCGGGTGTGTTTTCCTCACCATTTATAATAATAATTTTTATATTAATGTTTGATTTATATTTGTTTTTTAGCCATTAAAAGCCCCTGAAGAAGATTTCCGAAACACGGCCAGTGTCGGGCCAGTGGCTAGAGTTGGTTTTCAATAAAATATTTACTTGTTTATACGTCCTTTTGTTGCTATCCACGTTTGTACTGGGTTGTCTGTTGCACGTGGTATTGTGCCTGTTTGTTGGACGGTCTGATACTATTGATACTGCAGTTTTCATTTAAAACACTTTATTATGATATAATATAGTTTGTCAACAGTCCATTCTGACGGTGGAATATGATACACATGAAAACACTTCTGATGCAGTGCGTCAATATTGCACCATTGAAACACCTAGAACAGAATGCTTGACAGCAATTAGTTTCGACAACATATTAGCCCAGTGTATGAAAAACATACAGGGCTGATATACGCACCAATAACTCTGACAATAAGTAACTTACAGTTATCTAAACCTATTTTCTATAGTCTACAAATACTTTTATTTGCAAAATAGTAGCTATTACAGCATTATAAGCTACTTACTATTTTTTGTGATCTTTTTATGTTGAGCCGCCAGTACTGTCAAAATCAGCAAACTTCGAATACCTATTAAACTAACTAGATCTCAGATATCTGTATATAACACTTTTTGACATAACGATAATAGCTAAACATAGTTCCATTGAATTTATAACCATTAATTAGTAACAGTTGAGTAGTAAGTATGGAAATCTTTTGTATGTAAAACATAAGCTGGTCCAAAACGGGTTAAAGAATTTCTGGGCTCCTCCCTCCTTCTGAGCTACCCGAGATGTTATATCCCACTGTGGTCAAGCACCACATTACAGTCCCCTTCATCAACTTACCCTTTACATTGTTCTCTACTAACCTTTCCACCCCCCTCCAAAACCTCCCTTGATTTCCATTGGGCACTTAAATGAACAATATCATAAGTTCCTCCTCTCCCCAACAACCCCTAATGCCCACTACCCTATCCTCCTTAACTTTAAAGTGATCTTGTACTTGGAAGCCCACCCCTTTTTTAGCAAAATTCCTATACTCCCCGTCCCCCCGCGTGGATCAGCAAAGAAAAATTGCACAGGGAACAGCCCATTCTGTAGCCTTCTCGCATCCCCTCTCAATTTTGTGAAATAACCTCCTCCTCTTAAGCAGGGAGTTCAACCCTTTAATATTTTAAGGTACCAATGCGTAACATCACTTCAACCAACCCCTCTCCTCCCCTCCCACTGTTCTCTCGGGTTCCTTTCCCTTCCATTTCCCTCTCCTCCCC
Organism: Ichthyophis bannanicus; assembly: GCA_033557465.1. NCBI lineage: Eukaryota > Metazoa > Chordata > Amphibia > Gymnophiona > Ichthyophiidae > Ichthyophis > Ichthyophis bannanicus. The sequence goes on from CM066046.1 coordinate 46,704,829, forward strand.
CCTTAGCCTCCCTCACCATCCCCCACCCTCCCTCATCTTGCTCCTCTCCCTTGGAGACTCTTTTCCCATGTTGTCCCCCAGCTCCCTCAGAACCACCCTCCCCCCCTCTCTCTCCATATAGCACCCCCCCCCTTTTATTCCCTTTATCCTTAAGCCCTCCCAACCACTTTAGCCCCCCATCTTCCCACATTACAACCCCAAGCCCCTCCTCCACTTCCCCCTTATATAATGCTTCAAACAGTCCCTTCTTGCCTCTCCAATCATTCAAGTATCAGTCCCTATTGCTGCCACCAGTTGGCATTGTTCCTGAGAGAGTCTCTTGAGTCACCAGCCATTCTCTGGGACCCACTGCTACTGCTGCGCCGCCTTCTTCCCCCCTGATGATGCCGATCGCTCAATCTGGTTCCATCCTCCGCCGGGTAATCCCTCGCAGCCCAGCTCCTGCAAAGTATGCCATGCTTTTCTGCACCTTCTTAGTTGTACCCTTCAACATAAAAGATAGTCCAAAGATAGTCAGTCATCGATAGCGGATTCACTGTTTCCGCGGGTAGGCTATTACTTCATGCAATTCCCACCTCCGTAGGAGAGTACCCTGGGAAAGATCATTATGTAACTCCACTTCACAGTTCCACCAGGCTATTCGGCCAAATTTTCTGGCAATGTATTTATTTATTTAACATTTTTATACTGCATTTTCCAGGCGATCAAATGCGGTTTACAATGAACAATATGTTGAATTGTACAAAACAGTACATATTCAGTTACATAGAACAGTTAGCTATGTATAATAGTGTAATAACAAGTAACTATTTACAATATCATTTACATAGAGGGTCAGTGTATATAACATTGTATTTTGTACAATTGTATCTCCATTGTTTTGCTTTGATTCTTATTAGGTTGTATCTGGTATGGGTTATCTTGTGTGTCTTGTTGGAATGAAGTGGTAGGTGTTTTACTCATGATGTGGTATGGTTGTGTTCAGGGCTTTCATATTCTTTTGGGCAATATTTAAAAGCTTTTCTTTCAATGGATAAGAGGCCACACACACTATTATGTCCCGGGGTTTATTGCCTTTAGGAACCCCCGAGCTCCTGTGCACTCTTTGCAGCTCCGCTTGAGGGATCTCTCCCCCTCTGTCTTCCCCTCCTAACTGAAGGATATGGCTGAATAGGCCCTGTATCACCGTTGAGCAGTCCTTAAAGTCCTCAGTTTCATGCACTCACCCTAAATTGCCCCGCTGGGCTCGGTATTCCAAATCCTCCATCTTCTCCTGCATTTGCTCGTGTTGTTGCCTGAGCTGCTCCCAGCCATTATGCAACTCCTCCAACTCCATACCATGCCTTTCCACATGGTCCTCCACTTCAACCACGTGGTTTCCCAGCTCACAGATGTCTTGCTGCAGTGTCTCCAGGCCTGACCAGAGCTCTCCTCTCAGGGACTGAATATCTGCTTTAAGTTCCCTTCGAAAATTTGAGAGCCACTGCTTCAACTCATCATGATGTCCTCCCGGCTGTGGGCTCTTCTCCCCCGACTCGCCAGATTCCACCAACGGCTATGTGCTCTGCCTTCTAGCTGCTTCGCTCCGGGCATAACTCAACTGGAAGACTGCAAGCTTTTTCCAGACAGACATAGCAGTCACCACCACCTAGTCCCGCTCTCTCCGCCTTGGTAAAGGCAATAGTTTGTGCTTTTCAGAAGGGGGTTCATCGGAGTTCTAGCTAGCCGCCACTATTCCGCTAGCTGACGTCACCGGAAGTCATTTTGCACATACCTTTAGCGCCTGTGTGTTGGGGGGGGGGGGGTGTTCCAAGGGCCAGGATTTGGAACTATATGCATACATTTGAATCATTATGCAAAGTATCCACACATATTAACAGGTGTATATTTGTGAGGGTAATTTTCCTGGAATATAATCAAAGTAGGCACACACATTTCATCAATATAGGCCGTTATAAAATTACCACCAGTGGAGAATGGCCATCTCCTTAGATTATAATTGTGTATACCTCAGTACTTCCCAAACATTTATCCAATACGATCCCATTTTAACGCTTAAAAATTCATGTGACCTAAGATGATGGTGAAATAGAAAGCATCAGACCTCCCATCCATTCACCTTCCCTCCCATATCCAGTTCCTCCTTCTCCCCCCCACTTATCCCAAGCATGAAGGCAGTAGCAGCAGAGAGCATGGGACCCTGCATGCCAGAGTGTACTCACAGAGCCCAGCACCAATGCAGTAATAAGCCTAAATAGGAGGAAGGACAAACTTGCCAACATTCACTAACTCAACAGACCCCCAAATCTTACTATCAGTACTGAGTATAGGTCACAATGGCAGGTAAAGAGAGATAGGGAGCAGCTGTTCCTGTGACCTCATCCACCGATGACAAGACCCCATTTGGGGTCATGACCAACAGTATGGAAATCACTGGCATATCTCGATAGCAACACAGCTTTTCAGTCAAAAGTTCAAATTCTCAAGATCTTTAGATTGGACAAAGACCCTCATGAGAGACCCTTGGCGAAATTAAAAAGTTATGGGATTAGAGGCAGTGTAGTATTGTGGATCAGGAACTGGTTAAAAGATTGAAAGAAGTATTACTTTACAGTAACTGTGTATGAATGAAGATCAACTCTCTTAACGGTATACAGAAATTGCTTCCAGCTTAGATTGTCTGCATTTAAATATGATAGAACATAAAAACATTTAAATATGATAGAATTCAAAACTTTTAAGCATTCATAATGAATTGTATTCATTCACAGTCCAAACTGGTTACCCAACATTCTTTTTCTCAAGTAAGCCACGGTATTTCCATTTTCCATGCAACACAGTATCCAGCCTGGTTTCACCCCAAACCGGGGTTTTCTCAGGATTAACTATGGGCCCGATTCTGAATTGCAGGTTGCAGGGCTGCACGTCCCGACGAGATGTGCAGCCCCACAAGCCGTCTGGACCCTATTCCCCCTCCTGCTCTCCCCGTCCTGCGACTCTAGCAGGACAGGGAGAACCGGCGGGGTGCTGGAAGGGGCAGGGTTGGGCCAGAGCAGAGACAGGCCGAGCCAGCAGGATGTACAGGGCCGATTCAGGTCATGGCCCGTATATCCTGCCGGCCAGAGGGGACATGCTGATTATTCCACCTCTTAGGTGGAATAATCAGCACTGGCGGGCCAATTGGCCCGGAGATCCCCCCCCCCTGGGGCTGGGTCCAGGTGTGGGGGGATCCCCGCTTCCCGATCCAGGACCCGACTGGCCAGCTGTGGATCAGGCAGAGGGAAGAGGGGGGGGGGGGCCTTCATGAATTGGGCTTTATGTTTCCTCGTCTAAGTCATCACTAAACTTAGCTAAAACTGGTAATTCATGTTAAGCTTAGTGATGACTTAGAAAAGAAAATGCAGTTAGGCCTGATGAAGTCCCTGTTTGGGTGTGAATCCATTGGCTGGTAGCGATTTCTGCATACCATGAACAGAGGTGAGTTCCATTCATACACAGTTGTAAAGTAATTTTTGATATATATACATAATTTTTGCTTTTTCATTTTATTTATACTGAAAGTATATCTATGAATCTTTTATTATGAGTGAGCTATCTAAAGATCTGCCACGTATCTCTTTAAAACAGCTTCAATTATTTGAAACTATACCAGTGAAATTTTTTTGGGAGCAGAGAAAATGGATCATCTTACATTATGAATTTACATTCTTCCTCTGACAATCAGCTTTGTGCGCCCTCTCCACAAAGGGTTCATTTTCACATCACACAGTGTGCTTCTCTTTCTTGCTTGGCTCTAACTTTGTGGAATGTTATGCCTCTTTATCTCAGATAGCATCATCTCTTAAGAAGTTTAGAAAGTGATTTAAGACTTCATTTTTTAGCTTAAGTGGGTTCTGTGGATACTTGATCTTTGTTCCTTTCCTTTTTGTGTGTATGATTCTTATGTTTTCTTCTAAAGTTTCTATTTTTGTTTCTTTAGATTGCATACTGCTTTGTTGCTCTTCTGAGAAGCAGTATAGACATTTTACTGTATTGTCTTGATTTGTACATGGCCACCATGAGGCAGGCAGGAGATATAGCAGCTATTGCTACTGTTGCTGTTCTACAACTCAACAAACCACCAATTCAGTGGTAACTATTATTAATTCAACAAAAAAACCACCAAAACACCCCTGTGAGAACATGCAAAAATACTTTTTGTCAGATGTTACAGGAAAGGAACATGTACTAAAACTATGTCCACCACTCAGTTACATCCTTTTAATAAATATTTGTAAAAACAAAAAAACTCCGCTACTTAGCTGGATCAGAAGCAATGAGGCTCAAAAGTTTCAGGCACGATGTGCACGTTTCGGGTCTGTAGCCCTGTTTCAAGTGCTGCCATCACCATGTAATTCAGAACAACCGCCATCAAATGCTGAAACCAGCGGTTTCCTCATAAGGGTCAAAAACTTACAAGAATGGCTGAGTTTTGCTGTCAATCACACCAAATAACCAATGAAACGTCAGGAACACCCCACTAACTCAGGGGAATCCTGTGTTCACCGGATGACGTCAAGAGATGCTAAGCCAATCAATTTTTTTGTTGAGGCCATCAGGATGCACAGTCCGTAATTGAAAAATCCAACGTTGCTCACAGCTCTGCAACCTATTGATACGATCCCCACCTCGGGGATCTGGAGGCACATAATCGATCACAGCTCCCGTCAAAGCAGAAGGGCAGTAACCACAATTACCGCAAGTCGTATGGCCATTATGTTGAGAGGATGGTAGGGGAGGTCTATCTACCAGAACGGCAGAACGAGCCACCATATCCCCTAAATTGGTGCTCCTTGTAAATGCCACCATCAATGGTTTTTGGAAACAAGGGTGTGATTCCAAAATCGGCCAATGCTTCTTAAGAATATTGACAACTCCTTTACTTGAAATCATATAAGGTAAAATTCCGACCAAAGGTGTAGACATATCTTCAGCAGAATTAGCAGGTTTATCTTCAGTCAGTAACCATTCCCGATGGGTATACAAAGCCCAACGACATGCAGCATTTATCACTTTTTTTTTTTTATAAATCTTTATTTAACTTTTTGCAAAACAACCACAACACAAGAAAAAATATACGGTACAAACGCAAAATACCCTATACAAAAGGATACACCACCGAAACCCCCCCCCCACCCACCACAATAACCCCACCCCGCTCTCGGCTTGACTCACTGAGAACAACTCATCCAAAACCTAAATATAGGAGGCTCCCGCAGAGTCAGTTAACTGACCTGGGAACGAGCCACATAAGTATCCAAAAGTGCCCACCGATGAACATTGAGGTCGGCCCTGTCGGGATGATGAAGCTTACTATAAATTTTCTCCAACTTGGAGTAATGACAAACCAAGTTCCACCATCCGTCCAGACTAAGACTGCTGAAGTTTTTCCATTTTCATAAAATCATTTTTAAGGCGATGGCCATCATAAAATTAAGCAGAAAAGAGTGGTCCTGGGATTCGGTAGAGAAAAGATCAGAGGATCGCAAGAGGATTCTACTCCAGTCTAGCTCCGCGGCGAATCCCAGAATGGACGCCATCCTAGCCCATACCTGTCTCCAAAAGGTCAGGACCAGGGGACATTCGAAGAACATATGTACATAAGTTCCTTTGGCTGCAGAGCAAGACCAGCACAATCCCAAATTGCCAGCATCCCACCTAGCCAGCTTCGACGGAGTAATAAAGGCCCTATGCATGAAGAAAAATAGAGATTGAGTGAGCGCAGCAGACCTAGAAACACGAGAGACGGGCCCCCATAATATTTTCCATTCAACGGAGTGATAGCTTGAGATATATCAGATTCCCACACTCGAGCCAGCCCTACGGGCAGCTTAGAGACGCTCTCTCTCCAAAAAGCGTAAATTTTAGAGGTAGCCCCTTCTGAGAGATCGTGGCCCCTAACCAGCTAAGCAGTGTATCCCCTTGACTGACTCAGAAGTACTCCAGGAGTACCCAGAAGCAGCAATACAATGTTTCAATTGAAGCCACCTAAATAAAAAAGAGTCTGGCAGGGAGAACGTCCTCTGTACCACAGTAAAATCCCTCCACCCACTGGTGTCTAGTAAATGACCCAAAGACCAGATTCCCCGATCTTGCCACGCTTTCCAGGCAAATCGAGATCCACGGATCCGAAAACGAGGATTCCACCACAAGGGGGTCTGCTCCGGGGAAGCGTTGACCTGATCTGTAAGCCTCGCCAACTCAAGATAGGCAACCTGCGTGGATCGAATAACTCTCCCAACAGGGACCACTCGGGATGCAACGCCCCCAATACATATCGAAGGGGGACAGGGGGCGACCAAGCTAGTCTCTACCTCTAACCAAGACGGCCTTTGATCACTATTATCTGCGACTAACCATAATGAACCCTGTTTGATCAAAAGGGCTTGATGGTAGTGCTGGAAATCGGGGAAATGCACCCCGCCCCTATCCTTGGCAGCTTTCAATTTTTTGGTGGCAATACGCGGTTGTTTCCCATTCCATAAAAAAGAAATAAGGATACGCTCAATCTTCTGGTACCATGCAGACGGGATGGAAAAAGGGAGCATACCAAGGATGTAATTGATCTTAGGGGTAAGAGTCATTTTAATAGTCTCCAGGCGACCCCACCAAGAGAGATGAAGAGGAGACCACATGGCCACTTTAGAGCGAAGAAACAGAAGGAGATCCTCCATGTTTTTCGCGATTAAGCCATCCACCGACGCACTATACCATGCCCCTAAGTATTTGAAATTGTCTGCCTCCCATTTAAAGGGGAATCCTGCCATTGCTGCTGAATTAGCGATACGATTAAGGGGAAACACCACAGATTTAGACCATTAATCTTATAGCCCGAGACGTTAGAATAGTTGTCAAACAAGGTCAAAATAGGCCGCACTTCCTCCGGCTGCGTGAAAAGAAGCAAATCATCCGCATAAGCGGAGAGCTTCACTTGCGCTGTTCCAATCTGAACCCCTTTAAAATCCACCTGTCCACGAAGGGCTATGGCCAAAGGCTCCAGGGCTAAGTTAAATAAGAGGGGAGAGAGGGGACACCCTTGCCTTGTCCCACAATAAAGGGAAAAAGGGCGAGAGAGAGTGCCATTCGCCAAGATACTAGCAGAGGCGTTAGCATAAAGTGCCCTGACCTTGTGTATGAAATCTTCCCCGAGACCAAACCATTGCAAGGCGAAAAACATGAACGGCCACTCCAGCCTGTCAAACGCCTTTTCAGCGTCTAGAGCGAGGGCGATATACGGACGGGTAGATAGAGAGGCCTTTTCAATGAGATTACAAAGAAGCCGAGCATTATCAAAAGTTGATCTCCCTGGGACGAACCCACATTGGTCCGGATGGACCAAATCACCAACCACCGAGGCGAGCCTGCGAGCTAAGATGCTCGCGTAAATTTTATAATCAGCATTTAGAAGAGAGATTGGGCGATAATTCGCGACCAAGGTGGGGTCTCTCCCCGGCTTCTCCAACACCACAATGGTGGCTTCCGAAAATCTACCAGTGGGGCCCCCTACCACTGTTCCCTCTAAGCTGTGCGCGTGTGCGCGCGCACACACCTCGCCGAGTGAGCGCACATACTTTACAACAGAGCGCACAAAAATTACGGTTCTGATTCTGACAGAAAACAACAATGACATCTTAAAATTTAAAAGTTGTTGTGTATTTATGGTTTTCACAAGTTCTACAATATTTTCTAGTGCAGTCAATGTGGTGTACATACTGTATTCTGACGTGTAGTCAAATTTTAAAGTATATAATTCCGAGTGTCGTTATGTGGCGCACAAAAATTTAACCTTCCTTCAAAAGTTGCACAGCTGATATTTTATGCGCACACAGTCTACAGAAAATTAGAGGGAACATTGCCCCCTACCCTTGCAAGTCCGTCGTAGTACTCTAACAGAAACGGAGCCAACTCAGTGCGAAAAACTTTGTAAAACTCGGCGGGAAGGCCATCAGGCCCGACCGCCTTGCCTGAAGGCATAGCCTGAATTGCTGAGAGCAGTTCATCACAAAAGAAGGGCTTACCGAGGCCAGAAGCCCGCTCTGCCTCTAGAACAGGATGATCAAGGTCCTTGACAAAGTCAGCGAAAGAGCTGACGTCAGCAGAGGTCTCGGAGGTATAGAGTGAGCTATAGAACTTGGAGAATTCATCCACTATCTGTGCATCCTGAGTTAGACACTCCTGCTGGTTGGATACAATAGAGGCTATCCTAGGTTTACTCTGCTGTCCCCGTATAGTGTGAGCTAGTAGCCTGCCGGCTCTATTTCTTTCTACGTGAAATCGGGCAGACTGCTTTAGCATAATCTGCTCCACTTCGGAACTCAATATGTCGTTATATTGGAACCGGAGTCTCTGCAGTCGGAGAAGCAATTCCGACTTAGGACGGACTATCCAAAGACGCTCTCCAGCTTGAATTTGTGCCTCCAAAGCGTTAACTTTAACCGCTGCCGTTTAGCTGCATCTATTTTAAAACTGGTGATCACGGCTCGGATAGAGGCCTTAAAGGCCTCCCACCAGGCCCAATCTGCTGTGTCTCCCCTTTTGTTACAAGTAAAGTAAGAGGTTATAGCACACCGGATAACCTCCTGAAAGGGAGGATCCGCCAGCCATGCCCGATTAAAGGACCATGTCTGGTCGAGGCAGACGATGTCCTCTATGGCCAGGTCAAGTGTTATAGCTGCATGATCCGAAATCGATCTACCCAGGATAGCTGAATCGCTGTAGCCAGAGACCAAAGACTTAGATATCAAAAAATAATCTATTCGTGATAAAGAACTGTGTGCAGGGGAGAAAAAAGAGAAATCCTTATCCTTGGGATGAAACAAACGCCATACATCAACCAGCTCACAGGAAGCAAGCAAAGAAGAAAGCGCAACTCGCGCACACAAGGGGCGTTCAACCCTGCCAGGGTTTCTATCCAATAGAGGATCAATAACTAAGTTAAAGTCCCCACCTAATATCATCCTAACCCCGGGGTCTTCTTGTAGAATCCCATTGAGATTAGAAAAGAAAACAGGATCATCAATATTGGGACCATAGATGTTTACCAAAGTGAGAATCTCCCCCCCAATTTTTATAGTAGATTTAGCCCATCGCCCTGCTTCATCGTGGTCTGAGCTAATCAGAGAGGGAACTAGTGCGCTCTTTAATATAGTAACCACTCCATTTTTCTTATGCACAGAGGGAGAGCAGCCTGCCACCACATAGTTTTTATCTGCCAGCTTATTCGCCTCCGACACTAATAGGTGCGTTTCTTGAAGCAGAATAATGTCAGCAGATTGGCGTCTACAATATAACAAAACTTTCTTCCTCTTAATCGGGGATCGCAGTCCCTTCACATTAAGGGATAAAATTCTCAGATTATTAGCCATCTTCTGCTACTTTAACTAAGCATGACTCTGTGAGAGCAACCCTACTAAGCACAATTTGTAGATTCTCAGTGAGCCGAGAGCCCCCCCCAAATAAACAAGTGAATAACAACTGGGTAAGACAGCAGAAACACATTAACCACATGAAGTAGCCCCTTATTTAATTACAGACTATATTTGAACCAGACCACCCGCCAGGATTAGAATGTAAATGGAGATATTCTGACAGACCCCGGCAGGAAAGATACATTATACGGGAAAGGTCAGTCCAGGGCATAGACCGCCCAATGCCAGCCTCTATCCAAGGAAACAGGTTACCAGGCAAGTCAAGAAATCAACGCTGTTGCATCTGAAGCTCTTCATGTTCTTCAATATATTGAGGCATTAAATCCGGGTCTTCAAATGACCTAGTTGGTTGTCCAAAGTTACCTTAAAGCGCGCTGGGCTAAATAAGCCAAAACGGGCCTGCAGGCCGCGAAGCCTGGGCCTGAGTTCCAGAAACTGTCTCCGTTTTTCAACAGTTCGCTTGCAGTAATCCGGGTAGAAAAAGATTTTCCGTCCCTCATGTTGGATCGGCTGACCAGTTTTGGCCGCAGCAAATATCTGCATGACCTGCTGGTGCCTTAAAAGGCACATAATGAAGGGTCGAGGCCGCGTGCTCTGTGAACGGGACCCCGAGGGGGAATCTGGGATCCTATGAGCCCGCTCGATTTCCAGCGGGGGGTTGAAAGCAATTTTCAAGACCTTAGGCAGGAAGGACGCCATAAATTGGATAGGATCCGTCCCCTCCGCTCCTTCACCCAAGCCGATGATTCGGATGTTGTTGCGACGGGCCCGATTGCTCATGTCGTCCATGCTTTGCTCGAGCCGATCAATTTTCCGTGCCAGTGAGGTGACCTTCTGGATCTTGTTTTCATGCTCCGCAATCATTTCCTCCGCTTTCTCCACCCGAGCAGAAAGTGACTGGAATTGAGAGCCCAGATAAGAACATAAGAACATAAGAACATAAGAAATGCCATACTGGGTCAGACCGAGGTCCATCAAGCCCAGTATCCTGTTTCCAACAGTGGCCAATCTAGGTCATACGTACCTAGCAGTTTCCCCAAAAGACACAGGTTCTGCAGTGCTTGTACTAGGTCAAGCATTGATATCCTGGGTCCCTTTTTAATAGTGGTTTATGGACCTTTCCTCCAGGAACTTGTCCAAACCTTTTTTAAACCCAGCTATACTAACAGCCCTTACTACATCCTCCGGTAACAGATTCCAGAGTTTGATTACACGTTGAGTGAAGAAATATTTTCTCTTATTTGTCTTAAATAGTTTACCCTGTAGCTTCATTATATGTCCCCTAGTCCTTCTATATTCTGATAGCGTAAACAATTGATCCACGTTTATCCGTTCCACTCCATTCATTAATTTATAGACCTCTATCATATCTCCCCTCAGCCGTCTCTTTTCCAGGTTAAAGAGCCCTAACCTTTTTAGCCTCTCTTCATAGGAGTAGCCTTCCATCCCCTTCACCAATTTGGTGGCTCTTCTCTGTACTTTTTCTAATAACTCTATGTCCTTTTTAAGATACGGTGACCAGAATTGCACACAATATTCAAGGTGCGGTCGTACCATGGAGCGATACAGAGGCATTATAATATCCTTTGTTTTATTCTCCATCCCTTTCCTTATGATACCTAGCATTCTATTTGCTTTCTTGGCCGCCGCTGCACACTGGGCGGAGGGTTTTAACATGTTATCCACAATGACTCCTAAATCTTTTTCCTGGGTGGTGGTTTCTAATGTGGAGCCTTGCATCGTGTAACTATAGTGTGGGTTGTTCTTTCCTAGGTGCATAACTTTGCACTTGTCCACATTAAATTTCATCTGCCATTTGGATGCCCAGTCTTCCAATTTATCCAGATCCTCCTGCAGTTTTCCACAATCCTCTTGGGTTTTAACAACTTTAAACAGTTTTGTGTCATCTGCAAATTTGATAACCTCACTAGTTATTCCTTTTTCCAGGTCATTTATGAATATGTCAAAAAGTAGGGGACCCAGTACAGATCCCTGGGGTACTCCACTATTCACCTTTTTCCATTGGGAATATTGGCCATTTAGCCCTACCCTCTGCTTTCTATCTTTTAACCAGTTCCCGATCCACAATAGTACACTGCCTCCTATCCCATGACTTTTTAGCTTTGCCAAAAGTCTCTGATGGGGGACCTTGTCAAAAGCTTTCTGAAAGTCCAGATACACTATATCAACAGACTCACCTTTGTCTACCTGTTTATGCACACCTTCAAAAAACAGATCAGATTAGTAAGACAAGATCTTCCTTGTCTAAAGCCATGTTGGCTGTCTCCCATTAGGCCATGGCTATCCACATGCTGTGTAATTTTGTTCTTTATGATGGTTTCTACCATTTTCCCCTGGTACTGACGTCAGGCTCACCGGTCTGTAATTTCCCGGGTCACCCCTGGAACCCTTTTTAAAAATTGGTGTTACGTTGGCGACCCTCCAATCTTCAGGTATTACAGATGATTTTAATGAAAGTTCACAGATTACCAATAGCAGGTCTGCAATCTCATATTTCAGTTCTTTCAACACTCTGGGATGTATACCATCCGGTCCAGGTGATTTGTTACTATTCAGTTTATCAAATAGTTGTAATATATCTTCCCGGTGTAGCGATATTTCTCTCAATTCCTCTGCAGTATCACCTTTAAATACCACTTCAGTCTTGGGTAACATCCCTACATCTTCCTCAGTAAAGACTGAAGCAAAGAATTCATTCAGTCTCTCTGCTATAGCCTTGTCCCTCTTACTGCCCCTTTTACCCCCTCTATCATCTAATGGTCCAATTGACTCTCTCACAGGCCTTTTGCTACGAATGTACTTGAAAAAGTCTTTATTTCGTGTTTTTGCTTCCGTAGCAAGTTTCTTCTTCTCAAATTCCCGCTTTGCCTGCCTTATCAATGCTTTGCATTTAACTTGCCAGTGCTTGTGTTGTTTCCAGTTTTCATCATTTGGCTCTTTTTTCCATGTCCTGAAGGTTGTTCTTTTGGCAGCAACAGCCTCTCTGACCTCACCTTTATAGATCTTTTATGTCATCTTGAAGGGCTGATAATGTTTCTCCATTAGAGTCGACGCGGCTCCGTATTGCCCGGACTTCTTGCAGGAGTTGTCGTAGATCCTCCGCAGATTCATGCGGAGGCCCTGCTTTGTGCGGGGACAGCGGGTCAGTTTTTGATCGTTTAGACCCAGAGGCTGTCGGTGCTGTGGGGAAATCAAGGCGCGTTTGCTTGCTCCCCGACATCTCTAACTGCTGCCCTTGCAAGTCAGCCGCCGGGGTGAGATTCTTAGCGGGTGAGTCACAGATTTCGAGATGAAGGCCTAGGAGAAGAGGACTTACACCTCCATGCCGGTTTCCTGCTGGCTCCGCCCCCCCAGCATTTATCACTTTTGATGGATATCCCCTGTCCAGAAGTCGCTTGCTCAAATCAATAGCATGCACTTTAAGGAAGAGGGTCAGTTCCGCACTTCACTATATCGAAAATCGATACAACGCAATAGCTTGTTGAAATTTCAAAGCTTTCATCCTAGCCCCCTGAAGAGGGGTCTCCCATATGGCCAGTTCTTGAGATTACAGCGTATTTGTTCATCTGTGGGAGATTTTAAAGTGCATGCTATTGATTTGAGCAAGCGACTTCTGGACAGGGGATATCCATCAAAAGTGATAAGTGCTGCATGTCGTCGGGCTTTGTATACCCATCGGGAATGGTTACTGACTGAAGATAAACCTGCTAATTCTGCTGAAGATATGTCTACACCTTTGGTCGGAATTTTACCTTATATGATTTCAAGTAAAGGAGTTGTCAATATTCTTAAGAAGCATTGGCCGATTTTGGAATTACACCCTTGTTTCCAAAAACCATTGATGGTGGCATTTACAAGGGGTGCCAATTTAGGGGATATGGTGGCTCGTTCTGCCGTTCTGGTAGATAGACCTCCCCTACCATCCTCTCAACATAATGGCCATACGACTTGCGGTAATTGTGGTTACTGCCCTTCTGCTTTGACGGGAGCTGTGATCGACTATGTGCCTCCAGATCCCCGAGGTGGGGATCGTATCAATAGGTTGCAGAGCTGTGAGCAACATTGGATTGTTCAATTACGGACTGTGCATCCTGATGGCCTCAACAAAGAAATTGATTGGCTTAGCATCTCTTGACGTCATCTGGTGAACACAGGGTTCCCCTGAGTTAGTGGGGTGTTCCTGATGTTTCATTGGTTGTTTGGTGTGATTGACAGCAAAACTCAGCCATTCTTGTAAGTTTTTGACCCTTATGAGGAAACCGCTGGTTTCAGCGTTTGATGGCGGTTGTTCTGAATTACATGGTGATGGCAGCACTTGAAACAGGGCTACAGACCCGAAACGTGCACGTCGTGCCTGAATCCTTTGAGCCTCATTGCTTCTGATCCAGCTAAGTAGCGGAGTTTTTTTGTTTTTACAAATAGTTATAAAAAGGACTGTTGCTGTTCTAGAAGTGTCATCATTAAAAACCCGAAGCTTGTTCTCTTTCGTCCTTGCTGTCCAGTCACTACCACTCCCTTCTAATCCCTAAACAGCTGTCCTGATAGTCTAATATTGTATCTTGAAAGTAACTCCACTTTAACATGCAGTTTCTACTTCGGGCTTGTATGGTGTTATTGCTTTCATTAAGCTCTCTTTTATCCAATGTGTAGTCTCAGACCAGTGCAACACTTGTGGCCACTGTGTTTGGTCCACAAGGCGCAAAGCAACAGCATCAACGACTACTGGATAAAATGCTTTTTTTTGTATCTACCGTGACTAATTTTCTTTGCTCTTCACACCTATATAATGTTCCCTTAAAGTGTTTCAACGAATATATAAAATATTAGACAGGCTTATCTTTCGTTCCACTAGGGCTTAGTGGTTCTCGCCTTCGCTATCGCTGAAGTTATCTCAACGCCTCCTCTGGCGCCTTAGCGTTTCACTCTCGCAAGAGAGTTTCTTCAGGAGATCTGTATGCGAATTAAAAACAGTGTTGATGGTACCTGTTCATAAAGTCTATACTGCTTAAAAGTATAACGTGTCTACATTAACTTTATTTAAAATATTTAAAATGGCAATTCAATAGTTCTAATAATATGTCTTACTCACTATTGACTGCTGCCCACGTCTCTCTGTTTCTTACTTTTTTCTTTTCCTGAGAAAAACGCCGCGCATGCGGATAGAGGTGTTGTTCATCCTTTTAAACTAACAGCTGATTGATCAATGGTGCCCATCATTTGCATATTTGCCATTCCACCGAGGCATTTAAACCAAATGGTTTAACTGTGTTTACTAAAAAGATCCATCTCTGTTCATAAAATGATAATGTTTCTTCCAGTGTTTTGCCTCTTTTCGGTCTATCAATGTGATCTATGCAGAAACAACGCAGTTGTGAAAACTCATGGTTATTTTCAAGACAATGTTGTGTTAATGGAGCCGCCATTACTTTGTTAACCAACCGACTCTTATGTTCTTGTATGCGAACTCTAAACGTTCTGTTCGTTTTGCCTATATAAAGTTTCAGACACGGACATCTGATGGCATATACAACCGAAGTTGTAATGCAGGATGTTGATCTTTTAAGGAGGTATTTTTTCCCCCTGTATGTAAACTCGCTGGTCTCTTCTGTGATCTGGCAAATAGTACAATGGCCACATACTGTGTGGCCACCTCCTCGTGAATCACTTTCCTGTGTCTGGGGAGAGATTGTCTTGGTTACATTCAACTGTTCTTTCAAGTTGTAATTGCGTTGCCACACGCACCTAATTGTCTTATCCATAAGCCCTGGAACTGTTCGTAAAATGTGTTGATTCTTTGTAACTAACTTCTGAATTTTGTAACTAAATGGAGAGAATTTTGTGATTAGGTTGACACTGTCATCAGCCATTTTTGTAGTAGTCTGTGAAGTGGGACGTAGTAACCAGGCTCTATCATTGTTAAGAGCTCTTTTATAGGCCTTTTTAATAATTTGTTCCGGGTAACCACGAGCTGTAAAATCCTTGATCAGCTGTTTAGATTTTCTTTTAAAGTCTGACAGTTCTGAACAGTTTCGTCGGAATCTCAAAAATTGTGAGAATGGAAGGCTATTCTTGAGCTTGACTGGGTGAGCACTGGAATAATGAAGAAATGTATTACGGGTGATAGGTTTTTTATAAACCAAAGTTATCCACCCTTCAATACTTTTTTTCACTGTTAAGTCTAAAAAAACTATTGTTTCCAAAGCTATAGTATATGAAAACTCTATGGCTGTATTACAGCCATTAAGCCAAGTGACAAACTCCTGTGCTGATGTTTCTGATCCTTTCCATAATACAAAAATATCATCTATATAACGTGTCCACATTTTTATTTGGTGGAACCATGGAGATGCTGTCAACCATTCATGTTCAAATCCGCTCATGAATAGATTTGCAATGGATGGAGCACACGACGCTCCCATCGCTATTCCTGATTTTTGCAAATATAAACTGTTCTCAAAGTGAAAAAATTTTTTTTCAATCACTAGATGTGCTAATTTCATCAAAAATGAAATCTGGCTGTCAGACAGGTCTTGTCTACCTCGTAAGGAACTTTCTATCGTGAAAAGTGCTTCTGATTGAGGTATACTTGTGTAAAGTGCTGTTATATCCAGGGTCATGAGTAAAATTTCTTCATCCAGCGCCCATTGGGTGTGTTGACTCAATTTGTCAAGAAAATGTGAGGTGTCGCGTATGTAAGATGGAATATCCTTCAGCAGTGGTCTCAAAAAAGAATCTAGATATGTTGAAAGTGGTTCTAAAAGTGAGCCTCTTGTAGAGACAATAGGTCTCCCCGGTGGTTTTGAAAGGCACTTATGAATTTTCGGCACAAGATAAAGATTAGCTGTAACTGGTGCTTTCACATTCAAAAAATTCATCTCTTTTTTAGAAATTAATTTCTGTTGTAAGGCTACTGTAGTTTCATTTTTGATGACGTCTTGTAAATCTCCTGTTGGATCTTTAAATAGGTGCTGATATACTCGAACATCTGACAACTGGCGTGTTGCCTCTTCTAAATAATCCTGTTTACTCTGAATTATTATAGCTCCTCCTTTGTCTGCTCTAGAAATGACTATATCAGTCCGTTGTTTTAACTGTGCCCATATGGTTCTCTCTTGTTTTTTTAATACACTATGAGAAAATCTCTGTTGTTTTTCTAACTCAGTAATCTCCTTTATGATTACATCCTTAAAGGTTTGTATTGCTGGAGGTAATATGTCTGAGGGCACCCATGTGGACTTTAACGGGAGGGGTATTCTACGATCTTGAAGATTTTTGTCTGAAATTGGGTTTTGATGGAAATAACTTTTGAGGTTAAGTTTCCTAATAAATGCCTCAAAATCAATTCTGAATTGAAATGGATCGTATGTTAACGCAGGCACAAAGGATAAGCCTTTACTTAGTATTTGAAGTTGAGCTTCTGAAAAGAATTTCTTTGAGATGTTAATCACCAGATCTTGGGGATCTTCTAACTGATCAGAGATCCTATTCATAGCCTTCAATCGTGTTGCTCGCGTGTTTTGCTCCGTGTGGAAATTTTCTTCTTTTTCTTTCTGTCCGAGGCGTCTTCCGAAAAATCCTCCGTAGAGGATCGATTGGACTCCGTGCTGGTGACATCCTCTGATGACGCTGAAAAGGTGACTTTTTTTCTTAACCTTTGCCTGCGGTTCCTATCCATCCATGGGTAGACGTATCCCTTGGTATAGTCTTCATGATCTCTCTTGAATTTCTTGTTTTTTATGAGTGTGACTTCTTGCCGTAAGGTCGTCAACTGTTTATTATTGATTTCCCATTTTTGTTTGAAAATTTCTTCAGACTCCGTTTTCTTCAATTTTGTAATTAGCTGTTCAGCCTCTGTAGTATGTTGCTCCAAACTTTTTTTCGTGTTTTCGGCTATAAGGACCATAAGGTCCAAAGAGCATTTATTAAGTATGCAATTCCATTTAGCTACAAATTCAGAATCTGTGGCGAACAGACGGGGTTCTTTATAAACTCGTAACCCTCTCGGGATTTGACATCTGTTCACGTATTCAATCATCGAGAGCCTATGGAGCTCTGATCTAACTATCTGCTTCTGTTTCTTTAAGAGGGCTTCCCATATATTCTCATCAGCTGTTTCTGTAGTGTTATCCATTGAGAACGGTGTTTTCTCCTGGCAAAGTGACGTGATAAAATCTGAAGAATAACTCAACACATTCTTCCATCCTATTTGACCCTCCATGTGTAAATATACAAAAATCGCTGTGGTCTTTTTGGAGTAGTATGCTAATATTGTATCTTGAAAGTAACTCCACTTTAACATGCAGTTTCTACTTCGGGCTTGTATGGTGTTATTGCTTTCATTAAGCTCTCTTTTATCCAATGTGTAGTCTCAGACCAGTGCAACACTTGTGGCCACTGTGTTTGGTCCACAAGGCGCAAAGCAACAGCATCAACGACTACTGGATAAAATGCTTTTTTTTGTATCTACCGTGACTAATTTTCTTTGCTCTTCACACCTATATATGTTCCATTAATGTTTTTCAACGTTTATATAAAATATTAGACAGGCTTATCTTTCGTTCCACTAGGGCTTAGTGGTTCTCGCCTTCGCTATCGCTGAAGTTATCTCAACGCCTCCTCTGGCGCCTTAGCGTTTCACTCTCGCAAGAGAGTTTCTTCAGGAGATCTGTATGCGAATTAAAACAGTGTTGATGGTACCTGTTCATAAAGTCTATACTGCTTAAAAGTATAACGTATCTACATTAACTTTATTTAAAATATTTAAAATGGCAATTCAATAGTTCTAATAATATGTCTTACTCACTATTGACTGCTGCCCACGTCTCTCTGTTTCTTACTTTTTCTTTTCCTGAGAAAAACGCCGCGCATGCGGATAGAGGTCTTGTTCATCCTTTTAAACTAACAGCTGATTGATCAATGGTGCCCATCATTTGCATATTTGCCATTCCACCGAGGCATTTAAACCAAATGGTTTAACTGTGTTTACTAAAAAGATCCATCTCTGTTCATAAAATGATAATGTTTCTTCCAGTGTTTTGCCTCTTTTCGGTCTATCAATGTGATCTATGCAGAAACAACGCAGTTGTGAAAACTCATGGTTATTTTCAAGACAATGTTGTGTTAATGGAGCCGCCATTACTTTGTTAACCAACCGACTCTTATGTTCTTGTATGCGAACTCTAAACATTCTGTTCGTTTTGCCTATATAAAGTTTCAGACACGGACATCTGATGGCATATACAACCGAAGTTGTGATGCAGGATGTTGATCTTTTAAGGAGGTATTTTTTCCCCCTGTATGTAAACTCGCTGGTCTAGGCTCCCACATTCTAGGCTCCCACATTCTAGGCTCCCACATTCTTACCCAGCAGAGAGGTCCTCGACAGGGAGTCTCCATAGTGGTGGACTATACCTCACCCTGGACCAATTATGCTTAACTATTCTAGAGAGGTATCCAATAACATCCTTCCCTCTCCACTGCCATCTTGGAAAATGGTGGCACTTGATCCCTGGTGGTGTGTCAAATGTACAGCTGAGGTCAGTCTCCCAAATAAAGCAATGATTTAAAATAAGAGAGGCGTTGCCTTATTGGACAGATCATCTCCTAGCAGTACATCCTGACATACCATTAAGGGTCAGGCGCAGCCGATAGAGTACTGAGCCTGCCCATAGGAGTAGCATGTCCCGCAGGAAGAGGCCCTTTAAGGCAGCAATAGCAGCGGAGAGAGGGCCAAGCCTGCCTGCAAGGGTAGTGTGTTCCATGGGCAGAGACTCTTTAAGGCAGCGATCACAGCCTTCTGCCCATGGGTCATGATGGTCCCGTGCGCAGGCTCTGCTTCTCTTACCACACTTGTGTTCTTGCTTGGGGGTGGGGGTGGCTAGTGATGGCATCCGTCCGGAGATTGGCACCCCCCTGCCACACTTATCCTGCTTACTTGGTAGCACCGGCCCTGGGTTCAGTCATCTCCTAACACTTTTTGCTTCCATGCTGTATCTTTGCTCTAGACCTGAGCTGGCCTATAGATTCAGTGCTAGGAGAAGAGAACAAAACAAGCTCATTTCATTTCATTTGTTGTTTTATAGACTGCAAAACAAAAATACATCAATGGACACATTGATGTATTACAACAGTACACACATAATCACACAAAATTACTCTCCAAGCTATTTTTTATTCTTTAGTTTATTTGTCTCTGGGTCGTGAGTGGGTCAGGTCTCTTGGGCAGTCTCTAGGTGGGTCATTTTTTTACATTGGAGCAATGTGTTATTCTGTGTTTTGCAACTGCACTAAACTGCCCTTTATCCCAGTGGTCTACCTGCTGATTTTCCCATATGAAAAAATATTTACTGTATTGGGAGTAAGATTAGCGCAAGGAAATTTTGAGTAAACCGCTGCACTACGGGGCAGCACAATTTACTGCCTCAGAGCTTTAAAGCGTGGGCAGAAAGCTGGCAATATGAGATCTGTGCTACACAGCAGAGTTTCTATCAATGTTCTGTCAATGACAAATGTTATTAGACTGCTTTTCCCTGGATCTACTGACTACTGAACTGCTTCTTTGGAGTTTGAAGCCCAGCTTAGCTCTTTATAATTCGTGTAAACATTTTTGCTCTTTCCTACAGATTTACAATGACAACAGAAACCTATTTGAGGTCAAGGAGAATGTGCCGAAGAAACTGGTGGAGAAAGTGGCTGGAGACATTGAGAGCCTCCTTGCAAAGAAAGTTCAGGCTCTGAAGGTAAGACTGCCCTTGCTCTGCAGCCTATTTTTCTAGTGATTGCTAAGTGACAGAACAGCTCTTTGTGGTGACTTAAGAGTTTTTCTGTGTATGTTTTTTGAATGACAATTGTCCTTTGTAATTACGGGGCATGTCCTGCTGTAACAGTGCACCGGTAAAGTTTTGCATATATTAGGACATCAAAGACATAGTCATAAAATATTTTTCCCAGAGGCACAAAATGGGAGGATCATCTATAATTCAACACCTCACCCTGCGGTGCAGTGGTGCTACCTACAGACTTCAAATGTTTAATTTGCTTGCTTTCTAGCTCTCTTCTACCCATGATTACCCGTCATCTTAGGTCTCCTTTCTTTTTTGTCCTTTTGGTTTTACATTGCTTTGACACATTTATTTTAGTCATGACTATATTTTAGAGAGTTCTTCTGAGGTCATGTTTATTAAAATTTCATTAACCATTCAAACACCAATAATGGCAACAAGGCAGGATACAGCAACAAATTATGCAGCATTGACAGATAAAATAAAAACATTAAATCTGGTTAACAGTCAATAAAGAACTACTATGAATATCACAGATAAATTATTCTACAGCTGTTTTAAACTCTGCTCATAAATTAAGGAAAGCCTGGTCTCTGAACAGCTCATTTGGTAGTGCTAAAAGCAGCTGGGTAGGAGGGAGTTTCATAAACTTCAGCCTATGATTTGTCTTTGGGAATTAAATAAGAACTGTAGAAGAGAGGGGTATTATTAATTTTATGTGTTCCCAATGCAGACTGAGCTTAGGGGCCGATTTTCAAAGTGAAAGATATTTAAACACTACTGTGGTCAGCCACAACATTGAAATATAATCTAGATAGTCAGCAGGCAGTATCCGGACAGTAGCTGCCGCCAAATATTCAGACTGTGTGGCCACTATTAGGATAAGTGCTCACCTTATCCAGACAATGGAGATTTTTAGCTGCTATCTGGATATGTTAGCTATATAGCAATATAGGCTTGCTTTTTTTCTGGCCTAAGCTATCCGGATAGTGGCTGAAAATGACTGCTGTCTGGATAAGTCAACACTTATCCAGTTAGTGACCGTCACCACCTTGTCCATCCATGGACTGCCTGGCATAATCTAGATAGTGCCATGGTGGTAGGAGGAAATATTTAGCGTGGCTATTCACATAGTGCCCCTGAATATCTCTTTCAGAGCCCCACGCAGGTTATCCAAAAGGGCTTTTGAAAATTGACCAGTTAATTTACTAATTTTTTTCCAGTTTTGTCTCTATAGGGTAAACAGTTTAGTGTTATCTAGTTTTTGTTGGACAATTTTCAGTAATCTGATGAGCAGCAAAGATAACTAGTTAATTTTAGACACTTATCTTTGGCTAAATTTTCAGCCTCACCTAACAGTCTTAGGATTTCCATTGAAAATTCACCTAAATCTAGCAAAACAAAATTTGTCTGGCTAGATTTATGACAACTATTTGTGTGACTGTAGTGGTCGCACTAACTGATAGCAGTGATCACGAAGGGAAAACATGCTGCCTCTTCTGAAACTGCTGTGGCAATTCATTTTATTTATTTATTTTTATTTAACACTTATTTATATACCGCATCTTCCAGCGATCAGTTGCGGTGTACATTTAACAACAATTAACAATGCAGAGCTTGTTTTACATAGAACAGTTATAACTTTTTACAATGAACATCTTAACTTGAACAACAAAGTGTATGTAAAAACTATGCAAAATAGTTCAATAAATCAACTAACACAGATTGTGTAACAATTTGAACTGAATTCATGGTGGTTAGAGAAGAGGCAGTAAGTTTTTCTTTTGTAATTTTTAATAGCCATTGGTGCAAGTTGTGAAGAGTGAGCCAAGCAACATTTTTGCAAAACTGTGCAAGAATCCTCCATCCATGCTGCTGCTGGTAAGGAGAGGTGCTACAATATCGCATTTTCAGTTGTGAGAAGGAGACAGTCCTCACAACTAAAAACACAGTATTGCAGGACGTCCCTCTACCAGCAGTAGCATGAGTAGATGACTTCCACACAGATCGCCTGGAACGTTGGATCCTATTCACTCCTGCACTGACCGCAATGTACACTCTCCAGTATTAACCCGCCTAGCCCCTGTCCCATCACATATTAAGCAGTTAGTAGGTATTGATTGTCGCCGCCTCTTTAACACCCTCAATTCTCTCCTCAAGGTCCCCCCTCCCCCAGTTCCGCCCTCACTTTCTGCCCAAATCCTTGCCAACTACTTCCATGACAAAATCCAAAAGATTACCTCCAATTCCCCACACCCTCATCTACCCCTCTCCCTCCCAATTCCTCCCCCCCCCCATCCCAACTTCCTATGCTACCCTCTCCTCCTTCCTTACGATCTCTGATGAGGAAACTGCACTTCTCCTTTCCTCCTCCAAACCCACCACCTGTTCCTCCGATCCAATCCCCACCCATCTTCTCCACCCCATCTCCTCCACCGTTATCCCCTCCATCTCTCATATTCTCAACTTATCACTCTCCACTGCAACTGTCTCCATCAAGTTCAAACATGCCGTTGTCACACCTCTCCTCAAGAAACCCTCACTCGATCCCACCTGTCATTCTAATTATCGACCCATCTCCCTCCTCCCCTTCATATCTAAACTTCTTGAACGAGCAGTCCACCGACGTTGCCTCGACTTCCTCACCTCCCATGCCCTCCTTGACCCACTCCATTCTGGCTTCCGTCCTCTACACTCCACCGAAAAGGCTCTTACAAAAGTCTCCAATGACTTGTTCCTCGTTAAATCTAAGGGCCTTTACTCTGTCCTCATCCTTCTCGACCTCTCCGCTGCCTTTGACACTGTTGACCACAACCTCATCCTCTCCACCCTCTCCTCGCTTGGCTTCAAGGGCTCCGTACTGTCCTGGTTCTCATCCTACCTCTCCGATCGCTCCTTTAGTGTAAGCTCTGGTGGATCCTCCTCCTCTCCCACCCCACTTCATGTTGGTGTACCCCAGGGATCCGTCTTGGGCCCCCTCCTCTTCTCTTTCTACACCTAATTCATTGGCGCGCTTATCTCCTCCCATGGCTTTCAATATCATCACTATGCCGATGACTCCCAAATCTACCTCGCTACACCTGATATCTCTCCAGCAATCCAAACCAAGATCTCTTCCTGCCTTTCTGACATTGCCGACTGGATGTCTCATCGCCGCTTGAAATTGAACATGGCCAAGACCGAATTCCTCCTCTTTCCCTCTAACTCCTCTCCTCCTCTTCTCCCCTTCTCAGTCTCTGTGGATGGATCTACGATCCTTCCTATTCCCTCAGCCCGCAATCTGGGGGTCATCTTTGACACCTCTCTCTCCTTCTCCTTACTATCCAGCACATTGCTAAAACCTGTCGCTTCTTTCTCTACAACATTAGCAAAATCTTCCCCTTCCTATCGGAACACATCACCAAAACGCTTATCCACTCCCTAATCTCCTCTCGCCTCGACTACTGCAACCTACTCCTTGCTGGTCTCCCCATGAGCCATTTCCTCCCCCTTCAATCCATACAAAATTATGCTGCTCGACTAATCTTCCACCAATCCCACCATGCCCACATTACTCCTCTCCTCAAGTCGCTTCATTGGCTCCCTATCCAATTCCGCATCCAATTCAAACTTCTCCTACTCACCTATAAATGCATTCACTCTACAGCTCCTCCGTACCTCTCATCTCTTATCTCTCCCCACATCCCAGCTCGAGATCTTCGCTCTGCCAATAAATTACTTCTATGTAGGCCTTTCACTCATACCGCTAACTCCCGACTTCGCTCTTTTCACATTGCTGCACCCTATGCCTGGAACAGCTTACCTGTGTCTATACGCCAGGCACCTTCCCTAGCCCTCTTCAAATCCAGGTTAAAAACCCACCTCTTCACTGTCGCATTCAGATCCTGACTTCTATCCTTCATCTTAACCTAACCCCCATCATTTTCATGACCGAATTGTAAAACCCATCGAATTGACTAATGTTTTGTATTATCTTGACTAGATTGCAAGCTCAGACGAGCAGGGACTCTCTCTGGTACTTTTGGTTGTACAGCGCTGCGTGCATGGCGCTTTACAAGTGTTTAATAGTAGTAATAGTACATTGGCTGCTTTATTGCATGCAGTAATTATCATGGTCCCACATGCTTTAGCTGGTATTTGAGACCACCAGCTTAAGTTAAAATAAGATATTGTAAGGTTTCAAGGGTTGGAATAATCTGTTAATGAAACCGTTAGGTGCAAGTATACTTCACATTTTGTCAGTGAAGCTACCTTTAAAAAGATATTTTGCATTGTAATTGAGAAACTCTGATGTCTATGTATTTTTTTCCATCCAAGCCTCCTTCCGGATAGTAGAACCAATTATGGAGAAGGGGTCACCTTAGAAGAATAAATATTCTTATATTTTTTCTATACCATTGGCAACATGGGTCCTGAACTAAGGGGGGAATAATCAGACTTCCTGAGTCCTCTGCCCCAGATGCTTCTTAATATATCCTTAGCAAATCTGAGTTCACAGGAGCATAGGTATACAACTACTACATACGACACGTTGATTTTCACTCTTATTCCTGATCCTCCCTTCCACTCTAAATCAGAAAAACACAAACCTCATCTGGTTCAACACAAATTTACTTAAAAAGATACAGTTCAATGCACATGAAGGGCCCGATATTCGAAAGGCATTTATATGATTTACAGCCCTGTAAATCGTGTAAATGTCGCTCAGTGGGATAGTTTGTGGCACTAATAGTGCTGCAGGCGGCCTTATTGAAGTTGCACATATGCAGCTAGTCACACCATGCCGCTCCTGCCCACCTCCACTGGGGGATGTGGGCACGTGTGCTGCTGCCTTAGACCTCGGAAAGGAGTGATCACCATGTGCTCTGCTGTATCTGCTGCTGACATGCTTGGAATCCCACTGACAGTGGCAACCACAGGGCTGGGACACAGATGTCTTCTGCAGCAGGCCGCATCCGCTGCAACCACTACCTCCACACAGTGCTGACATGGCAGCATGATGCCAGGCCGGATGGCACAACTCCTTTTTGACTGCGGCAGCATGTATGGGTGCTGCCACTGTCACAGCATACTCATACCGTACATTACAGATGTACATCCTAGGCAGCTGCCTTGCCAGCCTAATGGACCAGCCAGCCCCACTGCATCATTCACATGACACCTTCTTTACCAATTTGACACCAACAATGTAGTGTCCTTTATTAATGGGGCACCATGCTGTTACTGCCAATGGAGAACTACTATCACTAATCTGTGAACATACAGTAGGTGGAGCACATTGTATACATTGAAATTGGCTCTCTTCCCTCAAAAATAGCACTTACCATGAACTTTCAGATGGCGTTAGGGTTCCCAGCACCGGGAGCTCTAATGCATGGTAACACTAACCAGTGTTAAAGGGGCACATACTATCCCCACCCTATTAATGCCCACTCTTCACCTCCTTTTTTCTTAATACCACGGGACCAGCTTCCACATGTTAATCCAGCATTATCGGTGCTTTCCACGGTATTAACTGCTCACGGGTGCTGATAATGTCTGTTAACAGCATCCTTAACACTCCTTAGTAAACATACCCCTATGTTATAGAATCAGCCTCTTAAGGTCCATGCAAATCATGCCCATAAGATGCCTCTTTCCATCTCTGCATTCTTCGGCATACACGCGCAAGTAGAGGTTTTCCTAAAATTGCTACTTACATGTTTATCGCCATTTACATGTGTAAATTAACTTTTTATTTTTCCCAGCCCAACAGAAGTTGTAAAGAGTTATACAAAAGGGGAGTAGAATGTCTTTCTGTCTATCTGTCGGGGGGTAAAATAACTCTCCAAAACATTAACGGAATGTGATGAAACTTGGCATCTGGAAACAGTCAGTAAAAAGACACATCAAGTTGAAAAATAAGCTCCTCCCTCCCCCCGACAAAAAGATTGCCTGATGCATTTTTATGGGCCCCAGGAGCACTCTTTGTTATGGTTATGGTTATATTTTATTTGATATACCGCAACATTGCATAGCAATCTATGCGGTGTACAATAATTAAAAAAGAAAAGAAGTGAAAGGAACTCCATAGTGTATACAGGACAATATAGGAGAGATAGGAACAGCCTAAAAAAGATAGGCAAACGGAATAAGACATAAAGATAAATACACACAATTCCCTTAGACTATAGGGCTGTCCTTACCATGCCCAAAGTGTGTCGTTGTACTAGAATAGCTACTCAGGTAAGTTAAGAGCAGTCCTAGAAAGGAAGGTTTTCAAAGATTTTTTGCAGTACTTGAAATTTAATTCTGTGCGTAGGTGGCCCGGCAAGCCATTCCAATGTGCTGGAGCTGCAACAGAAAAAGCTAATTTTCTGGTAGATTCATACTTTATTTCCCGCAAAGAGGGGAGATCTAAATGAAAATCATGGAGCGAGCGAAGAAATCTTGCTGGGACATATAGGGAGAAAATAGTAGACAAGTAATCCAGAACTGTCATGAATAATTTTGTGTGTCAGGGTAAGAAGTTTGAAAATGATCCGAGAATTTATAGGTAACCAATAATATTTGATAAACAGTGGTGTAATATGATCGAATGTGCTAGTACGCAAAGAGCCATATTTTAGGTTGTCTGGAGGCAACAGAGATGGACCTGTGGAAGGCCTAAATAAACAATATTGCAATAGTCAAGTCTCTGTATCACAGTGTGTAAAAGCACAGTTATCTGGGCTGGGTGATCCAAAAATGAACAAATGCTACAAAAATGCTGTAAGGCCAGGAAAGTTAATTTAGCTACCTGGACCAGTTGATGAGAGAAGTAAGGGCCAAATCTAACACAACTCCAAGTTATCGAAGGGAGGTATGTAATGCTAAAGGTTGATCATCTATCGTAGGGGCAAGTGTAGGCTGAAAATCCGAACTGGTAAACCAGATGGCTATTGACTTAGTAAGGTTCAGTTTAAGAGAGTGTTCAAATAACCAGGAGGATATTGTTATTAAACAGTTGTTTAGAGGGGTGAAATCCATTACCGAATCATCAGCGCCTAACCTTGTATTTGAGTAATTAATGGGCTGAGGAAAATGTTAAGTAATAAAGGCGATAAAATAGAACCCTTGGGGACATCGCACAAAAGGTCTTGGGGGGTAGAGACCTCTCTTTGAATATGAACCTGGAAAGATCTGTAATTTAGGAAGGAACAAAACCAGTCAAGCACTGTACCTCTGATCCCTGCCTCGTATAGGCGGGCCAAAAGTAGACTGTGATCCAACAAATCAAAGGCCACAGATAAGTCCAGTGAAACTGCGAGAGCATAATTCCTATGATCAAGTGACCTATAAATGTCATTAAGGGCTGTTGCCAGGACTGTTTCCATATTGTAGCATGGGTGAAACCCTGATTGACGAGGATGGAGAAAATGTACCGTTTACTTCCACTTTCAAATGTAATCAGGGTTCCTTTGGTCATGGGGCAACTCATAAAATGAGGTGCAACACAAAAGTTACTTCCCAGGTCCTCTCCCACTTCTTCACTCAGCTAGCATTCACTCTTATCCAAAAGGAGCAGGTTTTTGTGGGGGAGGGGAAAACCCTTCAAGGTTTGCAATTCACTTCACTGGTTATAAGGTCCAGTACAGACAGTGTCTGGTTACAGTTCCTCTGCTCAGAACATTTACACAGTCTTGGTAACACGGATTGCACCACATGTACCTGTGATCCCATCCTGACTGCTTGATCATCCTACAATAGCGGAGGATTTCGTTTCTTGGGCTCCTGAAGTGACTAAATACAAAGCCATCCTACTCACCCACTAAGCCATCCATCAAACACAGAACTCCCAACTTCACACCCTACTGTCTCGACCAGCCCACGGCAGAACTACCAGACAAGCCTCCAGCAATTCCCTCACCGTCCCTCACAAAAGAACCAAATGCTCACAACGGATCTGCAACCGAGCCTTTGAACTCTATGCTCCCTCCTTATGGAACTCTCTACCGAGTTGTCTCCGCAATAATGCCAATCTACTATCCTTCAGGAAACAGCTGAAAACTATCCTGTTCCAGGAATACCTTAACATGACCCCCACCAAAAAAGCGAACTAACCTTTGATCTCACCCACCATGACCCCCCAATGAAAACCTGTACTAACCTGTCCATGTCCAAACTCCGTCCCATGTCCAAAGTCTATCCTATGTTGAAATCATCAATGTCGCCTCCCCGGTGATGGCCCTGCCCTATACTTAAATTCCCCCCACCCTTTTATATGTAACGCCGCTTTGACCCGGTGAAAAGCGGGATATAAATACAGCTAAATAAATAAATAAATGTGCAAACACTAAGGTCCTTCTCCGTCTTCATTCATATCCTATTTCACTTTCTCTCGCTCTTTCTTGCCTTTCCTTCCAGTCCAGAGGAAGCTACCCCACCCTTCTTCTTTAGCAAGCAAATTCCAATTGAGTATCTCAGGCACCTCTGTTCTACCTTCCACACTCAGGCAGAGGGGTGGGTAAAACCTCTGTCTTGCAGACGTGCTTCAAATATAGATGAGTTTCAGAATCAAGGGAGATTATAGAATGGACATAAAGTAAAATAAAAGATGACCTTTTACAAGATCACTGCACATAAAACTAAAACCAAAGCAAGCTATCACTTCAGATACTAGGAGTTACATAGGGGCAGGCAGAACTGCAACAGCCATGCAGGAATGGTGAGAGTCCTAAAAGGATCCTTAAACAAAAAACTCACAGTCCAGTCCAGGGTTTGTTCTGAAATGATAAAGTTTACAGTAAGTGGTCAAAATCAACAAGAAGTGATAAACATGCAGAGTATATTGTCAAAAGTAAAATTCATCTTTGCTCGGTTCCCTCTTCAGTGGGGCATGGAAACTCTTCTTCTTGTACTGGTATTCTCCTAAGCTGAGGATTCCAGTATTCTCTCTCTTTACCCTTTCTTCCTTGGAGGCCGGTTGCAGGCACAGGCTTCAGGCACTGCCTCCTTGATCACTGGGCTTCCTGGATGCAAGTTCTGCAATCTCTGAAGTCTGGCCTCAGATCTGCAGCAGGCAGTTCTGCAGTTAGAACCCCGGCCTCTTTGTCACAGCTCCCATGGTTGTCTTCTGAATCCTCCTCTTCACTCGGTTTTACTCTCCTCCTCTCAGAGGCTGCTTCTTAGTGTACCTAATACACTGGTTTTTATTTAGTAAACTTAGAAGAAGACACTGTGAAGAGTGTGGCCGATGAACCCCTGTCTGTACACATGTGCTGGTACAATGGATTAACCAGCCAAAATTCCAGGCTCCAGTATGGTACAATGGCTCTGCCAGCCAAAGATAGGAAACTGCCTTTAGGCTTGGTATTTCTACCATTCAGTTTTCTCTCCAAGATGAGGTCTATCATTACCTCCCTGGTAAGGAGAGCCCTCCCAGTTCTGGAGAGTACTGGGTGTCATAAAAAATGACACATAGAATATCTATTTATTTAACAGGTTATCTATACCGCCTTTAGGCCAAAATGGTTTACAAAGAACAGCAAACAATCTCAACTGAGGTATAGTTACATAGAACTCAAGGGAGATGCAACTTGGAGTTAACAGAAATGTGGAGGATAAACATATATCTTCAGGAATAAGCAGGAATGTAGACTTCACATATGGGTATCGTCGGTACCGACGGAGCCTGCATGGGAGCGCTCCCCAGCGTCCAATAGGAAAGCTTTTGGGAGCATCCCACAGTGCCTGCGTGCTGCCTTCCCGCCTTTCTACCTCTCTCACTTCAGTTCTTCGTTTTCCATGGATCCGACAGGACGTGTACCCTGGCACCGCAGAAAATTTATTCTTATTCTTTTGTTTTTTTGTGGTCGCGTCTGACTTCACTCGACGCCTACCGGTACCACCGGTTCTCTTTTCTTTTTCAAAAAAAAGAAAACTAGCTTTCTAAAAGATTTTTTCTTTCAGGGGCCTCTCCCCTTTCGGTGCTAGGCGCCATTTTGGGCACTAGGCCCACTTTTCTTCAAAAATGGAGAAGCCAGCTAGTGGTTTCAAGAAATGTTCTAACTGTGGCGGTACTATATCCGTCACCGACACCCATGATTGATGTCTTAAATGTTTAGGTCCTGAAGATTGTCCATTGGAGTGTCTCTCCTGCAGAAAGATGACCAAGAGGGGCCTGCAGAATAGAGCTGCAATACTCGGTACCCTTTTTGCTGCGGATACGATGTCAGTTGCATCAACGTCTTCCAGAGCTTCATCTTCCTCCCATGGATCTCAGATAACTAACCTTAAGTCTTCCAAGACTGGCTGGCTTCAAAAGATAGATCTCCTTCTAAGCATCGAGATGCCACTGGGGTTGCCCTCGAGGAAAGTTCACCGGCAAAACAGCCCCAGCGGGAGTCTTTGGTCTCCAAAGCATTAACGGGGCTCGAGGATGTTCCAGAGGCTTCCACCTCTGTAGAACTACTGGTGCCATGTTCTGGGGTCATGGCCGCTTCCACCGGTACCGACACCCAGGCATCGGCAGGAGCGATGGATAAGAGAATCCTCACTATTGAACGCAGTCTAGCGATCCTCTTAGCAGCTTCAGTACCGCTACGACTGCTACAGACAGTTCCACAGTTATCGGTACCAACATTGGTGCCGGTACCGAGTGCACCTGCCTCGACAGGTATGCTTCCGCCCATGCTGAGCCTCGAGTCTGTCTCAGCATTGAAGGACCAATACCGAGGCTTTCAAAAGATTCAGTTACCACACCATTCAATGATAGTGGAATCGGACATGCATAGAATTAAGAGTGTTAAAACGCATTCTTCTAATCCTCCAGGCTGGGAATTGAGAACACTCAATGCCTTTGGGTGTCGATGCTTCCAGTCCTCCATGTTATCAGCCAAGATCAGTTCCTACATTTTTTATATGGGTATGTTCCTGGAAGAAGTCGCACGTGGCTTAGAGCTCATGAGCCCTAATATGTCTTAGGACAAAAGGGAAGTTTTCCTTATCCTGGTCAAGCACGCCCAGAATGTCTCTAAATTCATGAACCGTGCAACCTTTGATTGCTTTGAATGCATAAGCAGAACCTCTGCTATCTCCATAGGTGCACGTCATATTGCCTGGCTTCAGGCATCAGACTTAGAGCAGTGAGTGCAAGACAAGCTGGAAACATTCCTTGTGTACAAATCTCTTTGGCAAGGACTGGCAGGACAAGGCTAATCAGCTTGAATCTGAAAATACTACCTTGAACAGACTATCAAAGTCTACAGCCAACCCAGCAAAGAAAAAGTCATTCAAGAAACCCTCTTTTCAACAAGAAAAAGAGGTTTTACCAATCATACCCCCAATTGGGCTACTGTCCAGTTCATGTTCCCCAGAAGGGACAACAACAGAACAGACAGTAAAGAAAGCCGCAAACTCAAAGAGCTCAACTGGCCCAGCAAACTCAGCCTCCTCAGGGGCTTTGACTTTTACCTAGAGAACTTAGTCATTCCTGCCCCTGAAAGGACCAGAACCCTTAACCATTCCAGGCAGGTTATGCCATTTTTGCCAAAAGATGGCAACAAATAACATCAGAAAACTGGACTCTGTCCATTGTACGACTGGGGTACAAGCTTCACTTTCTCAACATGCCCACACCTACAATGATCAAACAGTTCAATTCTCAGGTCCCTGCCACTGGCATTTTGTGGCAGGAGGTCACATCACTTCTCGCTCAAGGAGCAATAGAAGAAGTGTCCATATCCTAACAGGGTACGGGGTTCTACTCCCCCTATTTTCTTATTCCAAAGAAAACAGGGGGACACAGACCTGTACTGGACCTCAGAGAATTAAACAAATATCTGTTCCGAGAAAAGTTCAAAATGATCTCCCTCGGAATACTCCTACCATACCTTCAGAGTCAGGAATGGCTATGTTCTCTAGATCTAAGAGATGCGTACACGCATATTCACATCCACGGAAATCACAGGAAGTTCCTTCGATTCCTGGTCCATGGAAGACACTTCCAGTACAGAGGTCTTCCTTTTGGTCTGGCTTCTGCTCCAAGAGTCTTCACAAAATGCATGGCAGTGGTAGCAGCATTTCTGAGAACTCTAGGAATATTCATCTTCCCTTACTTAGATGATTGGCTCATTCGAGCATCAACAGCTCCAGAGGCCAGCTTCACTCTTTCTTGAACAATGGGAATCCTTCAGTACTTGGGATTGGTCATAAACCTCCCAAAATCTCATCTCACCCCCTCTCAAACTCTTGATTCATAGGGGCTCGTCTAGACACACGGCAGTCAAAAGCTTTCCTGCCACAGCCGCGCTGTCTACATATAATACAGCTGGCATCCCAAGCAGCCATGAACGTCTTCCTGACTGCTCAGGAGATGCTTTAGCTTCTGGGGCATATGGCATCCACTGTCCATGTGGTTCCCTATGCTCGCCTTCATATGCGAGCAGCCCAGTGGATCCTATCCTCTCAGTGGACACAGGCCTCGGGTCGGCTAACGGACAAAATCAGAAACTCCACACATCTAATTTCATCCCTGCAATGGTGGCAATCACTGGAAAACCTCCTCATAGGCTCTCCTTTCCAGCAGCCTCTGTGCCAAGCCACTCTAACAACAGATGCGTCCAAGTTGGGTTGAGGGGCCCACTTGCACAATCTCTCAACTCAGGGTCTCTGGATCCTACAGGAGGCTTCTCTTCATATAAACCTTCTAGAGCTGAGAGCCATTTTCAATGCTATTCGAGTATTTCAGGCCCATCTCAGACACAAGACAGTTCTGGTCCAAACCGACAATCAGGTAGCTATCTGAACAAACAAGACATAATGGACTCTGTCGCTTTGCAACGAAGCTTTGCAACTATGGGCCCTCGCTAGAGAGCTTCAAATCCACCTTCTTGCGGTATACCTTCCAGGCATTCAAAATTCATGGGCAGACAAACTCAGTCAAATACTGCTGCCACATGAGTGGTCTCTCCACTCAGACCATCCTGCTCGAGTGTTTCAAATCTGGGGAACACCAGATATAGACCTCTTTGCAAGTACACAGAATGCCAAACTTCCCCGATTCTGTTCCAGAATACCGGCTCACAACTGTCAGGCAAGGGATGCCTTCCTACTCCACTGGGGTCAGGACTTCCTCTATGCCTTCCCACCCATTCCTCTCATTCCCAAAACTTTATTCAAACTTTAGAGAGACAGAGGTCGTATGATACTTATCACTCCACGTTGGCCATGGCAAACGTGGTATCCTCTGCTTCTGCATCTCTCTCAAACCACTCCTCTGGAGTTGGGAAATGCTCCAGATCTCCTTTCCCAGGAGAATAGATCCTTACTGCACCCTAATCCCCAGTCCCTGCATCTCAGGCTTCCAGAAAACCTTCCACGAGGCGTTCCTACGCTTTTAAGTGGAAATGTTTCTCTGTCTGGTGTTCACAAAAGGGACTTAACCCCCTTTTGGTACCTATGGATTCACTACTGGAGTATCTCCTCCAACCATCCA
This sequence comes from Ichthyophis bannanicus, assembly GCA_033557465.1. NCBI lineage: Eukaryota > Metazoa > Chordata > Amphibia > Gymnophiona > Ichthyophiidae > Ichthyophis > Ichthyophis bannanicus. Next base: position 46,738,554 of record CM066046.1, read on the forward strand.
CTTCTGGTCTTAAGACCAATTCAGTGAGAGTCTATCTTAGTGCTATTGCTGCTTTTCACAAACCTTTTGATGGACAAGCTATTTCCTCTTATCCACTTGTGTCAAGGTTCAGGAGAGGCCTACTCTTAACAAAACCTTGAAGGACTAGAAAAAGGGACCGTTACTTCTGGAGAGCGATCTGCAATTGTGATTATATACTTCAGGGAATTTTCTGAAAGGAATTCCTTCTATTAAAGCTATTTAATCTGTGAACCCACTATTTTTTGTTAAATCAGTCAGGGCCTAGTAGCAGCAGTTTAAGTTTAAATTTAAAACACAGAAGAGAACTTTCTGGTTACACTTCATACCCAGCAGAGAACTTATAGTTTTAATTTAATAGCCACTCAGGGCCTAGTATCAGCAAAGTATTTTTAGTTTAAATTTAAAACACAGAAGAGAGCTTTCTGGTTAAATTTGGAACCCAGCAGAGAGCTTGTAGTTTAAATTTCATAATAAGTTAGAGCCTAGCAGCAGCAAAGAGCTATAATTTAGATCAAATAAGAATATAGTTTACCTCAGCAGCACAGGACAGGGTACTGTGTAGCAGCCCTCTTTTAATAAGTGTTATTTCCCTCCCTCCCTCCCCACACCCACCCACCCCGGGATAATCGTAGCTTTATAGGTACTTACACATCTTAAAAGACAGGAGGTGCTCTCAGGTGAAGCTTGTTACCCAAATAAGACATACACTAAGGACCTTAGATTAATTAAGCTTCAGGTGAACAAGGTATATTAAACGTATTAGGTATGGTTTTATTGGTATAAATATCCATAGCAATCCTTAGTAAGTAAAGAACTTAAAGATCTAAACAAAAGGAGTGGAGGAGTGGCCTAGTGGTTGGGGCAAGGTACTTCAGGCCGGAAGGTCGGGGGTTCAAATCCCACTAGAGGACAGCAACCTTAGGCCGGAAGGACTGGGGTTTCTAGTCCCACAGGTGCTCCTTGTGGTCTTGGGCAAGCCGCTTAACCCTCCATGGCCCATATTCCCTGTAAAATAGTTATCTCCAAGTTATAATGCCCTGTTCAATGTAATTTCAGTTTGTTCAATGTAAACCGCACTGATGCAGAATAGCGCGGTATATAAGAGAATGTAAATAAATAAAATAAATAAATAAATAAAAACCTAAAACTAAGATGCAGACAGCAGTCCAGCAGCGGGATGGGGGCTTTCCAGTCTTTTGCATTGAGTGTCACATGTATGATTTTCTCACAGTTGGTGAGAGGTCTTACATGTGCACTAGGTGCAAAGAGCTCTTTGCTCTCAGGGAACGAGTCCGTTCTCTAGAAGCTAGAGTAGCAGACTTGGAAAACATAAGAAAGACAGAGAGGTACATAGACGAGACCTACAGGGATATAGTCCTGAAGTCCCACCTCCAGTCTGGCAGCATCCCTGTTGCCATGGAGGAGAGAGGTAACGTGACAGGAGAGCATCATCCTGGTGTGGCAGGAAGTGATCCTGTAACTAGGACCTGTCCTCCAGGTGATGTAAAACCCTCTCGCACCGAGGAAGTTTCTCCAGGGCCATGTGCCCATGATGGAAGGGTCAGGACAGCCGTTATAGTTGGTGATTCGATCATTAGGCATGTAGATAGCTGGGTGGCTGGTGGACGTGAGGATCGCCTGGTAACATGCCTGCCTGGAGCCAAGGTAGCGGACCTCACGCGCCACCTAGATAAGGTCTTAGATAGTGCTGGGGAGGAGTCTGCTGTCTTGGTACATGTCGGTACCAATGACATAGGAAAATGTGGTAGGGAGGTTCTGGAAGCTAAATTTAGGCTTTTAGGTAGGAAGTTGAAATCCAGAACTTCCAGGGTAGCGTTCTCCGAAATGCTTCCCATTCCACGTGCAGGACCCAAAAGGCAGGCAGAGCTCCAGAGTCTCAATACGTGGATGAGACAATGGTGCAGAGATGAGGGGTTTGGATTTGTTAGGAACCGGGGTACATTCTGGGGAAAGGAGGGGTTCTTCCGAAGGGATGGGCTTCACCTTAACCGGGATGGAACCAGGCTGCTGGCATTAACCTTTAAAAAGGAGATAGAGCAGCTTTTAAACTAGATAATAGGGGAAAGCCGACAGTCGCCCAAGAGCAGATGGTTCGGAAGAATGTATCCTTGAAGGATACTACCAAAAGCAGAGAGGTTCCAAAAATGAGTAATGTAGCCCAAATGCCCTCGAGTATGGAGCAGACAGAGCTTAAAGATCCCAAATTACCCATGTCTACCAATAGCCAAATTAATATGAGTAAAATACAGTCTCTAAAATGCTTGTATGCAAATGCTAGAAGTCTAAAAAATAAGATGGGAGAGTTAGAATATATAGCACTAAATGAGAGGTTAGATGTGATTGGAATATCAGAGACATGGTGGAAGGAGGACAACCAGTGGGACACTGTGATACCTGGATACAAACTATATCGTAATGATAGAGCTGATCAAATTGGTGGAGGGGTTGCGCTCTATGTTAGAGAGGGCATTGAGTCAGAAAGGATTAAAGCATTTGAGCAGTTTTTCTACTTAGCTCCATCTCTCTGGAACTCCCTTCCCAATGCCCTCCGTACCGAAGAATCCTACTCCAAATTCCGTTCCCTCCTTAAAACTCATCTGTTTTCTCTAGCCTTTCCCCCCTGAGTCTTAAATGTTTTTTACTCTTATTGCTCTATTGTCTTGACTCATCTATCCCTACTCACCTCCTGCTCTATCATTTATTGTATTTCCCTCTTTTTCTTCTTCTATAATTGCTATTGATTTTGTTTTTTGTAAACCGCCCCGATGTTATGGGGGGCGGTATAACAAGTGTGAAATAAACAATAAACAATAAACAATAAAGTTTTGCAGGAAACAAAATTTGCTGTAGAATCTCTATGGATTGAAATTCCATGTAAAAAGGGGAAGGCGGTGGGGGTGTACTATTGACCGCCTGGCCAGAATGAACAAATGGATGATGAAATGCTCAAAGAAATCAAGGAAGCTAACAAAAGTTACAGCGCGGTAATAATAATGGGCGATTTCAATTACCCCGGTATCGACTGGGTCAGTGTCACGGCAGTACATGCTAGGGAGATAAAGTTCCTAGATGACATAAATGACTGCTTCTTGGAGCAGCTGGTCCATGAACCGACGAGAGGGGAAGCCATATTAGACCTAGTCCTTAGTGGAACACCAGATCTAGTGCAAGAGATAAGGGTGTTGCGGCCACTTAGCAATAGTGATCATAGCATGATCGCCTTTGATTTAATTAGTGGAGGAGGGATAGTAAGGAAATCCACAGTACTACCTTTTAACTTTCAAAAGGGAGACTATGATAAAATGTGGAAAATAGTTAAGAAAAAACTAAAAGGAGCAGTTGCAAAGGTTAAAGACTTACATCAACCTTGGGTGCTGTTGAAAATACTATCTTGGAAGCCCAGACCAGCTGTATTCCACGCTTTAAAAAAAGTGGAAGGAAGTCCAAAAAACTGCCAGCATGGTTTAAAGGTGAGGTCAGAGAGGCTGTTGTTGCCAAGAAAGCATCTTTCAGGTAATGGAAAAAAGAGCCAAACGATGAAACCTGGAAACAGCACAAGCACTGGCAGGTCAAATGCAAGGCATTGATAAAGAAGGCAAGGAGAGAATTTGAGAAGAAGCTTGCTGCAGAAGCAAAAACGTGAAATAAAGATTTTTTTCAAGTACATTCATAGCAAAAAACCTGTGAGAGGGTCAGTTGGACCATTAGATGATAGAGGAGTTAAAGGGGCACTAAGAGGCGACAAGGCGATAGTGGAGAGACTGAATGAATTCTTTGCTTCGGTCTTTACTGAGGAATATGTCGGTGTTACCCATGACTGAAGTGGTATTTAAAGGTGCGGAAGAATTGAAGGAAATATCGATACATCGGGAAGATGTATTACAACTATTAGATAAACTGAAGAGTAGCAAATCACCTGGGCCAGATGGTATACATCCAAGGGTGTTGAAAGAACTGAAATATGAGATTGCAGACCTGCTATTAGTAATCTGTGAACTATCATTAAAATCATCTCTAATACCTGAAGGTTGGCGGATCGCCAATGTAACAACAATTTTTAAAAAGGGTTCGAGGGGTGATCCGGGAAACTACAGACCGGTGAGCCTCACGTCAGTACCAGGAAAAATGGTAGAAACCATCATAAAGAATAAAATTACTCAGCATGTAGATAGTCATGGCCTAATGGGAGACAGCCAACATGGCTTTAGACAAGGAAGATCTTGTCTTACTAATCTGTTATTTTTTTTTGAAAGTGTGAATAAACAGGTGGACAAAGGTGAGTCGGTTGATATAGTGTATCTGGACTTTCAGAAAGCCTTTGACAAGGTCCGTCATCAGAGACTTTTGGCAAAACTAAAGAGTCATGGGATAGGAGGCAGTGTACTACTGTGGATCAGGAACTGGTTAAAAGATAGAAAGCAGAGGGTTGGGCTAAATGGCCAATTTTCCCAATGGAGAAAGGTGAATAGTGGTGTAACATAGTAACATAGTAAGTGACGGCAGATAAAGACCAGCATGGTCCATCTAGTTTGCCCAGCAAGATGGCAAGAGTAGGTGCACCTGTCGCTCTGTGCAGGCCACCCCTCCCCATGTTTTTGTTTCTGTTTAGGGGTGAACCCACCACTCCATGTAGGACACCCTTATTTGTTCAGATGCTAGATAGTTCAGAAGTTAGATGGTACTGTTTGTTTTGCTTTTATCCTGTTGCTGTAAAGGGATCCACTGTGTTTGTCCCATGCCGTTTTGAATTCCATCACCGTGTTTGCCCTCACCACTTCCATCGGGAGGGCATTCCAAGCATCCACCACCCTTTCAGTGAAGAAATATTTCCTGACATTGCCTTTCAATTTACCACCTTGCAGCTTCATGTTATGCCCTCTAGTTTTACAGCTTCCCCGTCTTTGGAAGAGGTTTGTTTGTTCATCATTTCTCTTTAAGTATTTAAAGGTCTGAATCATATCTCCCCTGTCCCTCCTCTCCTCCAAAGTGTACATATTTAGGTCTTCAAGTCTCTTCTCATAAGGCTTCTGACGCAGGCTCCAAATCATTTTGGTCGCCTTTCTCTGAACAGTTTCCAGTCTTTTTACATCTTTTGCAAGATATGGCCTCCAAAACGGAACACAGTATTCCAAGTGAGGCCTCACCAGTGACTTGTACAGTGGCATAAGTACCTCTTCCTTTCTGCTGGTAATCCCTCTTTGAATGCAGCCCAACATCCTCCTGGCTTTTGCCACCGCCTTGTCGCACTGTTTTGCCACCTTGAGATCATCAGAGATAATCACACCAAGGTCTTTCTCCTGAACCGTGCATACCAACCTCTTACCCCCTATTGTGTACTTTTCCCTTGGATTTCTGCTACCCAAGTGCATGACACTGCACTTTTTCACATTAAATCGTAGTTGCCAAGCATTAGACCAGTCTTCCAGCTTTTGTAGATCTTTCCTCATGTTATCCACTCCCTCTGGGGAGTCCACTCTGTTGCAAATTTTTGTGTCATCTGCAAAAAGACAGACTTTTCCATTCAGTCCTTCAGCAATATCACTCACAAATACATTGAACAATGCCGGGCCCAGGACCGAACCCTGAGGCACCCCGCTAATCACCTTCCTCTCATCCGAGTGAGCTCCATGTGTACCCCAGGGATATGTGTACCCCAGGGATATGTGCTGGGTCCGCTACTTTTTGACATATTCATAAATGACCTGGAAAGTGGAATAACGAGTGAGGTTATCAAATTTGCAGATGACACAAAACTCTTTAAAGTTGTTAAAACCCAAGAGGATTGTGGAAAATTGCAAGAGGATCTTGATAAATTGGAAGACTGGGCATCAGAATGGCAGAAGAAATTTAATGTGGACAAGTGCAAAGTTATGCACCTAGGGAAGAACAACCTCCAAACTATGGTTACACGATGCAAGGTTCCACATTAGGAACCACCACCCAGGAAAAGGATTTAGGCATCATTATGGATAACATGTTAAAACCTTCGGCCCAGTGTGCAGCGGCAGGCAAGAGAGCAAATAGAATGCTAGGTATCATAAGGAAAGGAATGGAAAATAAAACAAAAGATATTATAATGCCTCTATATCGTTCCATGGTGAGACTGCACCTTGAATATTGTGTGCAGTTCTGGTCGCCATATCTTAAAAAGGATATAGCGTTATTAGAAAAGGTTCAGAGAAGAGCCACCAAAATGGTAAAGGGGATGGAAGGATACTCCTATGAAGAAAGGCTAAAAAGGTTAGGGCTCTTTAACCTGGAAAAGAGATGGCTGAGGGGAGATATGATAGAAGTCTATAAATTAATGAACGGAGTGGAACGGGTAAACGTAGATCGACTGTTTACGTTATCAGAATATAGGAAGACTAGGGGACATGCAATGAAGCTACAGGGTAAACTATTTAAGACTAATAAAAAAAATATTTTTTCACTCAACGTGTAATCAAACTCTGGAATTTGTTACCGGAGGATGTAGTAAAGGCTGTTAGTGTAGCTGGGTTTAAAAAAGGTTTGGACAAGTTCCTGGAGGAAAGGTCCATAAACCATTATTAAGAAGGGACCCAGGATATCAATGCTTGACGTAGTACAAGCATTGCAGAACCGTGTCTTTTGGGGAAACTGCTAGGTACATATGACCTAGATTGGCCACTGTTGGAATCAGGATACTGGGCTTGAAGGACCTTGGTCTGACCCAGTATGGCATATCTTATGTTCTTATGTTCTTAACCTCCCATTAAACCACCATCGGTGTCATGGGATCTAAATCTTGTTCTCGGACAGCTCATGAAACCGCCTTTTGAACCCTTAGCCACTACAACCCTAAAGTTTCTTTCATGGAAAGTCATTTTCCTAATTGCTATCACTTCTGCAAGACGCATTAGTGAACTGCAGACTTTAGTGGCTGACCCTCCTTATACAAAGTTCCACCATGATAAAGTAGTCCTCAGGACTCACACTCACTTTATGCCAAAGGTGCTTTCGCCTTTTCGTCTAAACCAGTCGGTTTATCTTTCTATATTCTTCCCTAGGGAGAGTTAGAATATATAGCACTAAATGAGAGGTTAGATGTGATTGGAATATCAGAGACATGGTGGGAGGACAACCAGTGGGACACTGTGATACCTGGGTACAAACTATATCGTAATGATAGAGCTTCCTGCAGTGCAGAAAGGAATCTTCACACTTTGGATTGTAAAAGGGCCTTAACCTTTTATTTTCAAAGAACTAAGCAACATAGGAAATCTTCTCAGCTTTTTGTTGCTTTTGACTCTAGTAATTTGGGACTTTCAGTTTCCAAAAGAACTTTATCTAAATGGATTGCAAATTGCATATCCTTTACATATGAGAATAAAGGACTTTCTCCCGAGTGCCATGTCACAGCTCACAATGTGAGAGCCATGGCAGCCTTGATGGCTAATCTTCGTTCTGTGTCTATTGATGACATCTGTAGAGCAGCTACTTGGGCTTCGGTGCATACCTTCACAACCCACTATTGCTTAGACAAGGACTCCCATCGGGATGCCTCATTTGGCCAAGCTGTTCTTCAGCATGTCTTTCATACTTAATACAACTCCTACCCGCCGGTCCTGAGTTTGATGCCAGAGGTCCATGGGAGGAAGCATGACCCATCTCACCTGGGTTCGCAGCTTGCTGGGGTCATTCTCTTGGCATCTATAAGCTGGGGAATCCCCTTATGTGAAGACTACATTCCTGCTTGTTCCTGGAGATAGTGTAGTTACTCACCTGTAACAGGTGATCTCTGGGAACAGCGGGAATTTAGCCTTCACAACCCACTCACCTCCCCTTGGAGTTGTCTCTATCTATCTCTCTCTTTCTATTCCTCTCCTTTGGTCTCAGCTATAAACTCAACTGAAGTGAGAGAGGTAGAAAGGCAGGAAGGCAGCACGCAGGCGCTGTGGGATGCTCCCAAAAGCTTTCCTATTGGACGCTGGGGAGCGTTCCAGCACAGGCTCCGTCAGTACCGACAATACGCATATGTGAAGACTAAATTCCTGCTGTTCCCGGAGACCAGCTGTTACAGGTGAGTAACTACGCTTTCAGGGGAGGGTGAAGCTCATTATCTTGTAGTATGTTTTATGTGGTTTCATTGGGATTGAAATGTTCAATGAAAAGGTGAGTCTTTAGTAGCTTTTTCAGTTCCTGCGGAGTCTGCACAGATATTATGGTTTCTGGGAGCGCGTTCTATATTGAATGGACAAAGAGAGTGAAGGCTCTGTTGTTCATTTGCTAGGTGCATTTTGTCTTGAGGGATGGGACGACTAGTAGGTTTTGGTTCAATGATCTTTTTGCCCTTGTTGTAGGAGATCTTCTAATTAGTGAGTCAAGGCAGGGGGGCCAATAAGTTTTCTAAGATTTTGTATGTAGTAGTTGTGCTATCTCCAGGAACAAGCAGGAATGAGTCTTCATATATGGGTACGTCGGTACCGACGGAGCCTGCGCGGGAACGCTCCCCAGCGTCCAATCAGAAAGCTTTTGGGAGCATCCCTCAGCGCCTGCGTGCTGCCTTCCCGCCTTTCCAACTGTCTCTCCTCAGTTTTTGTTTTTCCGCGGAGCCGGCAGGACGTCCTCCTGTCACCGCAGAAAATGTTTTCTTTAATTCTTTAATTCTTGTTTTCTTGTGGTCGCGGCTGTTTCCCCGCCTCCACCTGTACCGCCGGTGGGTTTTTTCTTTTCTTTTTCTCAAACTCAGGGAGTATTTTTCCCTCAGTTTCTGTCTTAGAATTTTGGGCCTGTAGGCCCCTCCATCATGGAGCCTTCTTCTCCTAAGAAGTGCCTTAACTGTGGAAATACAGTTTTCTTTTTAGACTCCAATGACTGGTGTCTAACCTGTTTGGGTCCTGACCCTTTTCCTCTGGAGCCATTAGGCTACAATTTTATGAGAAGAGATTTTCCATTTCGAGTTTCCCTTGATACCGAGTTCCCTTCCAGTGTCAGGGCACCGACCATTTCTTCTCTACAGGATCAGGTAACCCACAAACAGTCTGTTAAGACTAGCCAATCCTTGAGTGGTAGGTCTCATGCCAAGCATGATGACGGCTCCGGCCTTGCCCTCAAGACCCTATTGGCTTCAAAACCCCGGCAGGAGTCTTCGGTCTCCAAAGCCTTTCAGGGGTTTCAGGTTGTTCCTGGGGCTCACCCCTCACAGAACATACCTGAGCCATGCTCGGTGGTGGCATCCACTTCGAGCGGTACCGATACCCTGGCATCGGCACTGGTGTTGAGTGATCCACGCTTCACCAGGGATCGTCATCTGGCGTTCTCGGTACCTTCGGGACCGATCGATACGTCCCAAATTGACTTTCCAGTATCGGCAGCATCGCTGATACAACCACCGACGTTGGTACCCTCTAGACATGCATCGATAGACTCGCTTCCTTCGATGCCGAGTCTGGAATCGATATCTAGTCTGGAAGACTGGGTACTGACGCGTCTCGGAACCGACGCTTACCGATTCCGGATGTGCGGTATCGAGGATACTCACCAAGGGTTTTTGGTTGCCTCGGTACCGCTTGAGCAGCCTCCGATGACTGCTTCGATGTCGGTATCGCCTCCGATTCCGGCACAGATACCGGTATCGGTATCGATGCCGGTTCCTGCAGTAACATCGGGACCAAATACTTCCATGCCTTTTTCACCAGGATCGCTCCTTTATATACCTAGTTTGGAGTCGATACCTGGCATGGACGATGCAGTACTGACTGTCTCAAGTCATAACCGCCAGTACCATTAGGGCTCCTTTTCTGCACCGGACCAGTACATCCTCCGGTGCCCAGGCTAGTTCTTCAACTTTAGCCTGTCCAGGGATGGTTCCCATTGGAGATCCTTCTTTTCAGAAATTTCTCCTTGACATGGCAACATTCCTTGCTATTCCTATCCCTGGCTATGATCCTACACAAGGCTCTTCTGGGGAAAAGGAAAATATAATGCTTCCTTTACATCATTCTTTGCAGGATCTTCTTCTGAGAATATGGGAAACACCTTTAAGGGTTTCCTCACCTTCTACAGCAACTGATCTTCTGTATCAGGTGCCCCCCTCTCCAGGGTTTCAAAAGACTCAGCTTCCCCATCATTCCATTGTAGTGGAATCAGCAATGAGGAAGGTAAAAAGCAAGAAGAAGCATTCTTCTTATTCGCCAGGTCATGAATCTAGAACACTGGATGCTTTTGGAAGTCAAACCTTCCAAACATCTATGCTGGCAACAAGGATTCTCTCTTATATTTTTTATATGAGTCTATCCCTTCAGGAGGTCACAAAGAAATTATCTCTTTTGACTCCTTTTCTATCAGAGCCCAAGGCTGCAGACTATTCCTTACTTCTTAGTCATAGCCAAAATATCTCTTGGTTTCTTTCTCGTGCTTCCCTTGACTCTTTTGAGTCTGTTAGCAGAACCTCTGCTATAGCCATAGGAGCACAATGTAAAGCCTGGCTCAAAGCTTCAGACTTGAACAGATGGGCACAACAAAGACTGGGTAATACTCCTTGTACTGGAGAAAATCTCTTCAATAGGGAGTCTTTACGTCAGGTTGCTCATTGCTCCACTGATTTCCCTGTTTCTGAGGGCTATCCTAAGCCTTCTCCTTCCCCAGTAGGTAGGAAATGCCCTACCAAACCTTCTTTCCCTAAAAGAAGAAGGTTTTATTCTTCTCCTGCCCATCATACAGATGTTCCCAAACAAGGGAAACCTCACTCTGATCTGAAGAATCCAAACTCAAGCCAGAAAAATTAACCCTCAATAGGGTTCTACTTAATCTTTTTATAACCTACAGTTCACTTCTTCTCAGCAAAAGTTTTTTCACTGTTTTTTCATTTAAAACTCTACACATGGATTCCTGTTTTTCAAGGACATCCACCTGCTCTTAGGTAGGCTGAGCTGTCAGGAGATTCATGTCTATGGGTCACAGGGGTTTCCTCCTCTTTCTACCATGAAGAGAGGTTTGCCAACTATCTCATGATAGTTCTCTCCTGTACCACCATGAATATTTTCTTTCTGCAGACTTACCATATGGCAAGTCTCCCTTCAGCTCCTATTTTTCTTTGCCCTCTTTTTCGGGGCCTCCCCTATAAGGGTGCTACCATACCACTGGAAGGCTTTCTTAGCCTTTCTAGTCTTCCTGTCCTTTCTAGTGTAGAGTTTTTATCTGGAGTAACCTCCCTGCTTTCATTGGGCAGCTCATCAGACATGATCAGGATTTTTTCCTCTTGCTCTGTCTGTTCCCTCTGTTACAAACAGAAGGATTCTCTCTGCTGTCTTATTCAGCAGCTGCCCATGCAGGAGTTCCAGTGATTGGACTACTGGTACTTTTCCACAAGTTTCCAGTCTTGTCTTCCACTACTTCCAGTCTGGCCTTAGTAGTGATTCCAAGGTAATGCTTTCATCTGTTTTTGATAATCCTTATCACTTCAGGCTTATCACACTATCTTCTTTTCTTGCCATCCCCAATTCCTTTGGATTTGGCAGCATAGTTAACATGGCAGCTGGTTTTTTTTTCCAACAGCCAGTTTTATTTCCCAATTCTCCTGCATAATGCTCTCTGCAATCTTACAGAGAAGCTTTCTACTATGGGCCCTTGCTAGAGAGCATGGGGTTTTGTCTCTAATGACTATCCTATATGGTTGGAAAAGGCTTCCTCAGCTTGTCCTCATGGTATCCTACTCCTTCATGGACAGCACATATTTAACTCATAACGCATGATACCACTTTGTATCCCTCCAGTGGTCAACCTGATATCTCATCCTATGCGCTTTCTGTCCATTTACCATGCGAGAGTTCTACATGACTGAGGACTTGCTGTTTACAGACTGATAACTATCCTCTGTTTTTTCACGCAACCTTCCTGGTTATTTCACTGGATAGCATTCCTGCACCATCTTAGCCAGGGGGAATAGATTCTCTATATATCTTCTCAAGTAGGTTCCACCTTCTTGTTATTAGATGAATCTTTCCTCTTCACATCTCTCATGTGAATGTTCTTATGGACATATCTCTATCTGCTTAATTGCAGACATTTATCTTTAGACATATATATATATTCATGTATGTATATATCTCTATATACTTCTCTATAGATACATATGTCTGTAAGCTGCGTGTGCATATGTTATGCCCTCCAGATCTCTCTATAGACATATATATATACCTATATATATATATATACACATATATATATATATCTATATATATGTGTATCTGTCGAGATGCTTCCTTATAGGTAGATATGTATTTACATACTTATCTCTCTAACTGTCTATGCTTATAAAGGTTTTTACCTTCCTATAGGTTCCAGACAGTGGGCTTGCATATGTTCATACTGTCCCACAGTATGTCTGGGGTATTATGCACACAACCACTACTGTGGTACTGCCAGCTCTTACCTTAACCCTAGGTTTAGGTATCCCTGAAGCTCCATACTCCAATATCTTTCCTATCTCTCACCAGTTGGGAAAGGCAGGATGGATCTTCAGTAGATCTGAGGTTTCAACCCTTCAGACATCTGTCCTTCTTGGGAATACAGGCTTTTTTCCCATACCCCTTCTTCCCTCCAGGACTGGGTTAGTTTGTCCAAATCGGTCAGTCTTCCTCTTTTGCTCCTAACTGTGAGTAACTCTGTAGCCAAAAGAGTTCCCAGCTTTTTCCATAAAGCTTTCACTAAAGACCTACCGTTTTTGTACTACCCCAGTTGACACCTGGGTCACCTGTCACTTCCAGATTTGGACCTTCACCTTCACTTCAGTGAGGTCCCCTTGAAGATTCCTCTACTGGATCCCCAGTAGACTCCATCAGCCTCTCTACTTCTTGCAATCCAGTAGGTGAGGTACATATTGTGATTGTTCATTTCAATATTTTCATGATAATTATCATACATACAAGGACTCCTTACCTGTAGTCCTATTTTAGGTTAGCTGTTTTTCTACAGCTCCTCTCTTTCAACTCCTACCCTCCATCCTCAGGATGCCTGGCCATATGAGGTGTAGCATGTTCCAATCCCCACCATGCTAGGACTCCAGGCATCTTAGCTTGGGAGTCCCCATATGTGAAGACTCATTCCTGCTTGTTCCTGGAGATAGCACAGTTACTTACCTGTAACAGGTGATCTCTGGGAACAGCAGGAATAAGTCTTCACAACCCACCCACCTCCCCTAGGAGTTGTATCTCTTTATCTATCTTCCTTTCCTCTTTCTCTCTCTCTTTGTCTCAGCTATAAAACTCAACTGAGGAGAGACAGTTGGAAAGGCGGGAAGGCAGCACACAGGCGCTGAGGGATGCTCCCAAAAGCTTTCTGATTGGACGCTGGGGAGCGTTCCCGCGCAGGCTCCGTCGGTACCGACGTACCCATATATGAAGACTTATTCCTGCTGTTCCCAGAGATCACCTGTTACAGGTAAGTAACTGTGCTTTATCCTCTGGACTATTGGAAGCCAATTTAAGTTCTTGAAGGCGAGTGTGATGTGTTGATGTCTGAAGATACCTGTTAGGATTCTAGCCGCATTATTTTGGACTAGTTGAAGCGGGTAGAGTACATGCTTTGGAAGCCCCTGGTACAGGATGTTGCTGTAATCTAGGTAGGGTGTTATGATAGACTGGAATTCTGTTCTGTAGTCATTGTGGTGGAGTAATGGTCATAAGTGTTGGAGTGATTTTATTTTAAAGTATATGGTATTGACTGCCTTCTTGATATGGGAGTACATGTTGAGGTACTTGTCAAGTGTTATACCCAGATATTTGACTTCATCTTTTATTGTGATTTCAGTGTGATAAGCACAACCTTTGCTGGGGGAGTGAAGGCAGAGTCTCTTGTGACCAGTAGTGCTTCAGTTTTGTTGCTGTTTGCTACTAGGTTCAGACTTGTGAGGAGGTCGGTGGTGGTTGAGAAGGAGTTTGAGATGGTAGAGAAGTCTGGAATTAGGGTGTGGAAGGGCATATAGAACATGATAACATCAGTGTATAGGTGAAAGTGCATGTAGCATTTTCTGAGCAGGTCACAGATGGGTTGGATGTAGATATTAAACAGGAGCACTAATAAGACTGATCCTTGGGGTATGCCTTGATTTAGGCTGAACTGGTTGGATTTAAGGGAGCCAATTTTTGTCTTTCGGAGAGGTATGAAGTAAACTAGCTTAATGTGCTGTTGTGAAGGCCTATGTCACTGAGCCTAGTGAGGAAAGTGTGGTGAGAGATGGAGTCAAATGTAGAACTGGTGTCAAGGAATATCATTGTGAAACCTTGATGTGGCTTGTCGAGACCCTTGATTAGAGTGTCAGAGAGTGTGGTGAAGAGGGTATCCACACCATGCTGGGGGAAGAGACCATGTTGCTGGGGATCCAGGGATGCGTGTGTGTCGATGTAATCTTGGAGTTGGTGTATCAGTTTTTCTATTACCTTGGCTAGAAAGGGGATGTTCATCATTTCCAATGAGTATATTTTAGAAAGACATGAAAAATCCTTTAAGCTACGGACTAATTTCACTGAAGTGATACAATATGTGTGACATCTGAATTGATATAAAATTAATAAAGAAACAATATATGAAAATTGATATTGATGGTGTGAGACTTTGCAGGGGGGGGGGCTATCCAGATAAGGGCACTGACAAAGATAATATCGCTGAATATCTCCATAGATCTCCTGGCACTATCCGGTCTGTGCAGGGGTGGTTGTGGGCGGATCTAGGGTGATGTGGCCACGATCCAGATAAGTGACAACCATATCCGGATTGCTGCAATTTTCAGCTGGCACTTAGCTGGAAAGGGGCTGCGCAAATTAGATATTCAGTAGCAGTCACTATCCAGATCCTGCCACCGAGGGTCTAGTTCATATTTAAAAGCCATGGCTGACCACTGCAGTGTTTAAATACTGTATCAGTCCTTCTGAATTTCGGGCACTTTATGTAGCTTCCTTAAGCATCCTTCATGGATGTTCCTACAAAGTTATATGGGAGTCCTTTTACCCTGCTGCTGCCGGTGTGGGGAGGGGCTGCAAGATCACCTTTTTAGTTTGTAATGAGAAGGCAATAGCGTGGGTGGAGTAATCCCACAGTTTTGCAGGAACATTGATTACAGCATTGCCTAATTTGATTTCATCTAAACTTGTGGCAAGATCGGTCATCTTATCCAGTTCACTGGTTTCTTCCCCCAGGTTTGATGCCAAATGTGAGGACATGTGATGGCCACGTGCCAGAGCCACCTTAACCCATTTTGTATTTTACAGATTGCCTTCTGCCACAGTGGTTTTACTGTTTTTGCTCTCAGAAAGCCATTTAGCAGGCCTCTTAGCTTCAGATTGCATTGCAGTTGTACAGATGGTGAAATTATTTGGTCCTCATTGTTTTCTAAGGCAGCAGTGGAATGCTGACATAACTAATGCTGCTCACAGGAAGCAAATTATATTCTCCACCTCCCATTGTGATGCATGCTGCTAAAAGCAGGACAGCAAAGACCAGAATGCACTTGCATGTAAATTAGAAAATCCGGCCAGGATTGCAGACCTGTGCTGTATCTCGCAGGAGCCTGTGAAATTGCACTTCACTAACAGAGCTCAGCAGGGAAGCAAATTACTCTCGTTTTTTGCAAAGGCCTGGTTTCAAATAAAGAATATTAAAACAATCGTTGTCACCTAAAATAAAACAAAACACACACACATTTAATGGTATAGTCTCAACACTCTGCTAATTTGTAGCGACAATGCCTTCCATTTTCTCTCCTTTCATAAGCAGATTGTTCACTGGTAGCTGTTTGTTCAATTATGTTTTCACTTCTCTTCAAAACCTGGCTGCTTGTTTGTATTTACTTATTTCAGTTATTTACCCTGTACATATTGCTTATAGTTCTCTTTCTTTGATTTCACTCTCTCTGTATGCTGTTTCTGCCACTGAGCTGGACCAGCTCTGGTAATCTGATTTAAAACCAATATTTTTCTGGTATGAATGATAGTCTAACATATATATGGTAGGGAAGGAAGGGGGAGGGAGGGAGGGTAGGAGGAGAAATTTGCAGGCAGGGAGCTTTCTTGGTGCATAGGGTTTTGTACATAATCTGTGGCTGTGTGCTCATTTGTAGAAAAATCAAGACCCTCTGGATGTTTTAGAATAAGTCTAATCACAGTTGTATTGTATCCATTAGTGAGAAACTTAAATCTTGTCCATTCCATTACAAGATTTGTTAGCTGGAGGTTTGATAAGTATACACTAACACACATCATAGACTGTTATTTTAATTTCCATAATATTATTTAGATGTTTGGCAGAAGTTAACTCTTCAAGCTTAAAAATAACAAGCCCGATATTCAGCAACGGTGGTTAGCTGATCTAATACAACTACCACCGCCAAATGTAAAACCCGGATATTTAATGCCAGGATCATATCCAGCCCCGTCACTGAATATCCAGGTTACTCAAATTAGAAGGAAGCTAAACTGGGCATGCGAATGTTCAACCACTGCCCACTTAGCTTCTGCAGTGGAAATAAGGCCAGCCTTTCCTGCACCTTACTTCCGCCATTTGGTCATAATTGGGCAGTGGCTCAATATTGCCACTGCCCGGTTATGGCTGGGTGCTGCCCCAGAACGCCTCAATGCCAGCTGATTAGCATTTGGGATGTGCAGCGGCACTACATATGACAGGTGTAACCGTGTTAGTGCCGCTGAATATCATGCATAAAGAGAGTAACATGGTTAGCAGGTTACTCCCTTTGAATATCAGGCCCAATGTCTTTTTGCTGGGCCTCAGTAGCAAAAGTGGGATTTAATCATCCCACCTTTCCTTCCTAGCTTGGACTTCTGCGTATTTGGGTATACCGGTAGAAGCACCTCTCTGAATACCCTGTCTTTCTCTAACTAAGCCTAATTGGGGAAAGGCAGACAGAGTTACAAAAGAGGAGAGTGCTGGATGTTGTAATCTGCCCATTTTACTACCCCCTTCCCTCCCACCATCCCCACATTGTAACATCCTACTCTTTCTTTTCTTTTCTCCTTCCTTTCTGTTTGTTTTTACCTTTTTACATCGAAACATAGAAACATGATGACAGAAAAAGACCACATGGCCTATCTAGTCTGTCCTTCCATATCAACCACTACAACAGTCCCCTTTTTTCCTTTAGAGATCTTCTGAGTTTGTCCCATGCTTCTTTGAATTCAGATACCGTCCTCATCGCTACCACCTCCACTGGGAGACTATTTCACGGATCCACCACTCTTTCCATAAAGAAATATTTCCGCATATCACTCCTGAATCTATCCCCTTTCACCCTCATCCCCTGTCCCTTCGTAGCAGAGCTTGCTTTCAATCGAAAGAGGCTCTCCTCCTGTGCATTTATGCCATGGAGATATTTAAATGTCTCAATCATATCACCTCTATCCCGCCTAAGGTGTATATATTAAGATCCTTAAGTCTGTCCTCATATGCTTTATAATGAAGACCACTAATCATTTTAGAAGCCACCTTCTGTACAGACTCCAGCCTGTTTATATCATTTTGAAGCTGCGCTCTGCAGAATTGCACACAATACTTCAAATGAAGTCACACTACAGACTTGTACAAAGGCACTACCACCTCCTTTCTTCTGCTGGCCATTCCTTTCCCTATGCACCCAAGCATCCTTCTAGCTCTTGCTGTCACCTTTTCTACCTGTTTAGCTACTTTAAGGTCATCAGACACAATCACGCCTCGGTCCCGCTCTTCTTTAATGCACAAATGTACTTCACCCCCTATGCTATATTGCTCCCTTGGATTGCTGCAGCCCAAATGCATGACCTTGCATCTTTTAACATTAAATCTCAGCAGCCAAATTCTAGAACATTCTTCAAGCTTACCTAGATCCCTCCTCATGTTATCTACACCTTCCTGGGTGTGTACTCTGTTATAGATTTTGGTGTCATCCACAAAGAGGCAAACCTTACCCGACAGCCCTTCTGCTATATCACTAACAAAGATGTTAAAAAGAATCGGACCAAGGACAGATCCCTGGGGCACACCACTGGGGACCTCATTCTCCTCAGAGTGAGCTCCATTTACCTGTACCCTTTGTTGCCTCTTCCAGAAGTAGTTCAAGGCAAGTTACATTCAGGCATAGTAGGTATTCTCCTGTTTTCAGAGGGCTTAAAATCTAACGGGCTGATGCAGAAACCCTGTGATAGAGCCCTGCACTAAAGCTCTAATGCAGAGTTTCATAACACAAGTTTAATGCTAATTTTTTGTTCAGCAATGCTGTAAGCAAACAACATGCAAATCAGCTGTGTGCAAAATGTCAGCACTAAGCAAGGCGAACAAGTCAGACACATGCACACAGGGGCCTGTGTTGGAAATGGCACCTGTGTGCATGCTGGTTTGCTTTATTAAAAAAAAGTCATCAGAGGTGAGGTTTGACCACCTCAGATGACCAAACCCCCCAATTGTGGTCTCCCTATTTACCTCCTTCCTTATCATCTCTCCGGGCCAGTCCAGGGTACGTTAGGGTTGCCAATCCCCTTCAGCAGCTGAGGACTGAAAAACTCCAAGCTTTGGTTACAGGTTAAGCCACTCCCCCTGGTGACAGCTCTCCAGTCTTTCAGTCCTCAGCAGATGAAGTGGACGCATAGCTGACTACCTCCCTGGTTAAAGGCAGTAGTTTTTGTTGTTTTCATTGAATTTTGTAGTAGATTGGCTCTAGCAGGGCTGTTTATCTACTCTACTTTCTAGTTGCTCTGTGAGAGTCTTATTAAAAAAAAAAAAAAAAAAATGATTTCAGACCGACAGGTGGACGTCCCGGGGCTGCCGCGTTCAAACCGGCAGTAGAGAACAGGGCCTGTTTTCTAAGGGATTGGGTTCTGCCTTACCGGAGGATTGGTGCTGGGAGCCCCAGTTGACCATCTCTCTCTCTCTCGGTCCAGCGTGCTTTCGGATCCCGCTAGCTGTCAGGTGGGTGCCTTGCTTTCTTCCCGCGGCTCGGCCGCAGCGTCGCTGTGTGTGTCGGCACGCCGCCTGTGTTCAGCGTTCCGCAGCAGGCAGCGCGTTGTTGTTTTTCGGCGGCTCAGAGCCGTTTTTTCTTTGTGTTGGCTGTGCCTTAATTCGGCCCGGTTTGGGCGGGAAGATGGAGGGTAAGACGTCTGGAGACTCAGACAAGGCTCTTCTCTCCTCGGAAAAGGCGGGAAAGGTGGCCATTTTGGCAGAGCAGCCTGTTTCTCCCGCGGGGCACCATAAGCAGGGGAAGAGAAAAACCAAAGCGCATAGAGATTCGGCAACTGCGATTAAAACTCCGCAGACCCTGCCGGGTGCTCAGGAGTCTTTTTCAGCTTTATTTTCCCCCGAATTTATTTTGCAAATGCATAAGGCTTTCCTGTTAAAAACCTCACAAGCCAGCGCTGCTGTTGCCGGTTCTGAGGTACTAGAGGCTCCTCTCTCCGCAGGGACTGCTGTAGACCCGGGGGAAGGTTCTTCCCAGTCCCTGTTGAAAGCAGAGTCGAGTTTATTTGCTGCAGGGGAGCAGAGCGGGCAGCCGCACGACTTAGAGGACGGAGAGGTTCTCTCGGAAGCCTGCTTAGACCCTTGGCTGATGGAGCTGGAGGAGGGTGAGTTAGCGCCTGGCGAAGATCCTAATCTTTTTTGAGTTTTTCGCAAAGAGGAGCTGGGAGCACTTATTGCGCAGTCTTTGGCGGCTCTTAACATTTCTATGCCCACAGTATCTCAAGAGCCCCTGGAAGACCCATTGTTACAGGGCTTTAAGACGGAACAACGCTGTTTCCCAGTTCATCGAGTCATTAAGCAAATGATTGACTCCGAGTGGGAGTGCCCAGAGGCTACGCTGCGGGGTAGTCGGGCCTTAGGTCGTCTGTACCCGCTTCCTCAGGAGGACAGGGAATTGCTGAAAATGCCTAAGGTGGATGCCTTAGTGTCTGCGGTGACAAAAAAGACCACCATCCCTGTGGAGGGTGGAGCGGCTCTTAAAGATCTGCAAGACCGCAAACTTGAGGTGCTCCTGAAACAAGCCTTCGAAGCCTCTGCTCTTTCGCTACAGGCTTCTATTTGTGGAGCGTATGTCTCCAGAGCCTCCATACGTTGGCTACAGGGTGAGGTCCCGACGGATTCGGGGGTGAGTCCTCCCGCAGAGGGGGCTAAATTGGAGTCCGCGGCGGCTTATTTGGCGGATGCCTTCTATGATTTGGTTAGAATTGCCGCTAAGTCTATGGCCGCACTGATAGCAGCCAGGCGGTTCCTTTGGTTGCGGAACTGGGCGGCTGACGCCTCGTCTAAATCGCGCCTAAGTAAGCTTCCCTATAAGGGTAAGCTTCTGTTTGGAGAGGCCTTGGAGAAGATTGTCAAGGATCTCGGTGACTCCAAAGGGGGTTGGTTACCGGAAGATCAGCCGAAAGCTTCTAAAGTGGGCGTAGCGCAGCGGGGATCCAGTAGGGATTCTCGGAGATTCCGGGGGGCTCGGTTTGCTCCCTATCCTCGGGGCCGTTTCGCATCTCGTGGTCCGTCCTTTCGTGGTGCCAGAGGTTTTGGTAGAGGCTATTTCGCGGCCCAGCAGTCCTCCGTGAAAAAGTCACAATGAAGGTCGACTGGTCCAGACGGAAATCCCAGTAGGCGGTCGCTTGCAGGGTTTTCTTTCCACCTGGACCGCGATAACGACAGATCAGTGGGTTCTGGACATTGTTCGAGATGGCTACGCACTGGAGTTCGCTTGCCCATTACCAGAAGCCTTCGTGATGTCCCCTTGTGGTCTGGGTCCCAGGGCACAGGCCATTGCCGAGACGTTAGAGCGCTTGTTGTTCCTGCAGGCCGTAGTTCCCGTTCCTCCCACCCAGTGCGGGTTAGGTCGATACTTGATTTATTTCGTAGTCCCCAAGAAAGAGGGCTCCTTTCGGCCAATTCTCGACCTCAAGCATGTAAATCGTGCCTTGCGGGTGCCCCACTTTCGGATGGAGATGCTGCGCTCCGTCATTCGGGCGGTGCGCCCCGGGGAGTTTCTCTCGGCAATAGATCTCACGGAAGCTTATTTGCACATTCCAATTCGGGAGGCGCATCGGCGGTTTTTGCGCTTTGTGGTTCCCATGGGTCATTTCCAGTTCCGGGCCTTACCCTTCGGTCTGGCGCCGGTGCCGCGCACCTTCACGAAGGTCATGGTGGTGGTAGCGGCGGCTCTGTGGAAAGAGGGGATCAGAGTGCATCCCTACCTGGACGACTGGCTGATCCGAGCGGATTCATTGCCAGACTCCATCGCGGCAACTGCTCGGGTAGTCCAGCTCTTGGAGCAGCTCGGTTGGGTTATCAACCAAGCGAAGAGCCAGTTGTCTCCGGTGCAACAGTTGACTTACCTAGGGGCCTTTTTCGACACAGAACGCGGATCGGTCTTCTTGCCCGAAAGCTGAATAGTCAAATTGGTAGGACAGATTCACGCGTTCTTCCGGCTCCGGGCGCCGTCCGCATGGGCCTACCTGCAGCTGTTGGGTTCCATGGCGGCGGCCCTAGACCTTGTGCCCTGGGCAAGAGCGCATATGAGACCGCTTCAACACGCGTTGCTCTCCAGGTGGTCTCCGCAACATCATCCTCTTTCGCTGCGGTTGCTCTGTCCGGAGGAGGTGCGCCAAAGTCTGCTTTGGTGGCTGGATCTCCAACATCTGCAAGCAGGGGTTCCCTTGCGGGAGCCGCACTGGGTACTGGTGACCACAGACGCCAGTCTCTCCGGCTGGGGAGCACACTGTCAGTCTAAAGTGGCACAAGGAGTTTGGTCTCCGGACGAGAGCTGTTGGTCGATCAATCGGTTGGAGCTCCGAGCGGTGCGGCTTGCACTGCTGCATTTCCGAGACTTGCTCGAGGGGATGGCGGTTCGAGTGTTCTCCGACAATGTGACGACTGTTTCGTATATCAATCGCCAAGGCGGCATGGGCAGTGTGCCCTTGTTGGAGGAGAGTCAGGAGTTGATGCTATGGGCGGAAACTCATCTGGTAGCCTTGTCAGTGGCACACGTGGCAGGCACGGACAATGTACAGGCCGATTACCTCAGCCACCACGTTCTCGATCCCGGGGAGTGGGAACTGAACGCTGCGGTGTTTCACGACATCACGGTGCGCTGGGGCCAACCGGTCATGGATCTGATGGCGACTTGCGGCAATGCCAAAGCGTCGCGGTTTTTCAGCAGACGCAAGGAGCACATGTCGGAGGGCTTGGATGCCTTGGTGCAACCATGGCCGTCGGACGCCCTTCTTTATGTGTTCCCTCCGTGGCCAATGCTCGGTCGGGTCATCCAGTGTATCTCGGGTCACAGGGGACCGGTGATTCTCAATGCTCCGGATTGGCCTCGCCGTCCTTGGTATGCGGATCTGATTCGTTTGTTGATAGATGCTCCCTGGCGTCTACCCGAGCGTCTCAACCTCTTGATCCAGGGGCCCGTATTGATGCGGCAGGTGGATCGCTTCTTGCTTACGGCTTGGCTCTTGAAAGGGAACACTTGACGCGTAAGGGCTACTCAGATTCGGTGGTTTCCATGTTGTTACGGTCTAAGAAAACTTCCACTTCCTTGGCTTATGCGCGAGTTTGGCGAGTTTTTGAAACTTGGTGCGGTCAGCGAAGCATTAGCCCTAGAGAGGCCTCCTTACCGCAACTCTTGTTGTTTCTTCAACACGGGCTGGACAAAGGCTTGGCTCTTAACACCCTGAAGGTGCACTTGGCAGCCTTATCTTGTTTTCGGGGTACTGTGCAGCGGCATAGACTCTCGACTCATTTGGATGTGCTGCGGTTTTTTCGAGCAGCCAGGATAATTCGCCCTCCGGTACGTGCTGTGGTGCCTCCTTGGGACTTGAACTTGGTTCTGGAGGCTTTGACGCGCTCTCCGTTTGCAGTAGGTTCCTCCTGTAGTGTACGGGAACTTTTCCTGGAAGACGGCCTTTTTGGTGGCGTTGTGTTCAGCTAGGAGGATTTCGGATCTGTAGGCTCTCTCTTGCCGGGAGCCTTATCTTCAATTTTTTCCAGACAAGGTGTTGCTGCGGCCGGTGCCCTCGTTTCTGCCTAAGGTGGTCTCGACCTTTCATGTTAATCAGTCTGTGGCATTACCGGTTTTTCCTCATCGGTCAGGTTCGCGAGCAAATCGCTCACTGAGGAAATTGGATTTGGCGCGTGTGTTGAAGAAGTATCTAGCGGTTACGGAACCTTTTCGTAAATCGGATCGCTTATTTGTCTTATTTGCAGGACCGCGCAAGGGTAACGCGGCGTCGAAGGCTTCAATTGCCAGATGGGTGAAGCAGGCCATATCAGCGGCTTATGTAGCTGGCGGACGGTCGCCGCCAGTAGGGCTCAAGGCGCACTCTACTCGTGCTTCAAGCTGCGTCTTGGGCAGAGTACGCCTTAGTTCCGCCAGTGGATATCTGTCGAGCGGCAACTTGGTCTTCCCTGCATACGTTTACGAAGCACTATCGGTTGGACGTGCTCGCAAGGCAGGATGCCAATGTGGGGGCTTCGGCGATAGTCGCTGGGCTTGCGGGTCCCTCCCGACTTTAGGTACTGCTTTGGTACTGCCCTAACGTACCCTGGACTGGCCTGGAGAGACGATAAGGAAGGAGAAATTAGGTCTTACCTGCTAATTGTCTTTCCTTGAGTTCTCTCCGGGCCAGTCCAGGGCCCACCCAGTATTCGCCTGCGTATCTCTTGTGTTTTCTTCCGGGAGTTCCTTTTCTCTGGGAGGTCAGAAGTAATGCCAGCATAGTATTTCTCTCAGAGGTCATGGTTTTCTTTTAGGGGCTCCCGCCTGTTCCTTGGAACTTTTTTCTTCTACTGTTTCTTGTAACTAAAGAACAAAAAAAAAAAAATGGACAGGTTCGACACAATTGCCATTGCTGCACCTCAGGGTGCATAACTAGTTGGAGCTGGGCTGTCTTTTTACGAGGCACGTCCGTCACTGGAAAGTATAGCAGATATTCAGTGTTCTGTTTCTTCTTTCGTTTATCTCCTGTTTTTCACCTAGGCTAGTTGAGCTGCTTTCTCAGAGGAAAACTGGAGAGCTGTCACCAGGGGGAGTGGCTTAACCTGTAACCAAAGCTTGGAGTTTTTCAGTCCTCAGCTGCTGAAGGGGATTGGCAACCCTAACGTACCCTGGACTGGCCCGGAGAGAACTCAAGGAAAGACAATTAGCAGGTAAGACCTAATTTCTCCATTCTTACCCCCAGATTCCCCCCCCCCCCGTCACAGCCCTTCCATCACAAAGAAAACTCTTGCTAGACCAGTCCAGACAAGTAGGTTGTGTTCCTCTACTAGCAGATTGGTGGAGACAAAGATCTAATGAAATGCCCAGGTTTCAGACATCACTCCATGCCTCTATCCACCTCAGCCACCAGAGGTCTCTTCAGTATGTCTTTTTCTCCAGCACAGTGGTTCTCAACCTTTTTTGTACCATAACCCCATTTACCATTGGTCAACTTGTGGTGACCCCCAATGATAAAATCAAATGCGTCTCTCTTCCTTTACCGTTAACGCATTATCGCTGTAATCATTTGTTGAATTATTAATATATTATAGGCCTTTGCAATATGTTTTTATTTATAAAATTTACTTATTTAAAGCACAGTAATTAATCACAATAACAAGTAACAATATTTGATTTCAAAATTATGATGATTTTGTAGTCAAATCACTAATATAAAATAAAATTATATTTTCTACCTTTGTTGTCTGACCAATTTATTCTCTGATCATGCTGGTCCTGATCTGAGGCTTCTGCTTTCCTGTCTTCTCTTAGCTCTCTTTCTGTGGTCTATGGTCCATCTGCCATTCTTATCTCTTCTTTCGTTTTCTTCACTTCTTTCCATCAGCCTATTTCTAGTCCCAGTAACCATCCCCAGTATCAGCCCCTTTCCAGTCCTCACTCTCAGTACCTTCCAATGTCAACTTGCATTCTCCAGGACCAAGAAGGAAGTCAGTCCTCACATATGGGTGTCATCGGCGCCGATGAAGCCCCAGCGGAGAATTTCCCCAGCTTTCTATGAAAGCCTTTGGGAATGCAGCACTCATGCGCGGTTCCCTTCCCGCCTAAAGGTGCCATCTTACCTCAGTCTCTTTTTTTCCGTGAAGCCCACCGGATATGTGTCCGTTCTCCCGGATAAAAGTGATTTTTTCTTCGGCGATCCTTGCTGTTTTTTCTCCCGGTTCGACGCCGGTTCCCCTCCCGCCGGGTTCGGTACACCGGTATCGAGCCTGTTTTTTCTCTTTTTCGGTTTTTGCCCTTCGTGGCTGGCGTTCGCGCCCTTTCTTTGCTTTTCCCTGGAAGGCCGGTCCTTTGACCTCGTGGGGGCTCTTTTTTCCCCGATGGCTTCCAGTGGTTTCAAAAAGTGTGATTGGTGTAAGAAGTTAATGTCTCTCACCGACACACACGACTGCTGCCTTCGGTGCCTTGGTCCTGATCACGAATCTAAGATGTGTGGACCATGTGGGAAGATGTCTTCCAAGGCACTTCGAAGTCGCCAGCAACAGAGAGAAAGGCTTTTCTCAGACTCTGCCTCCGGCCGGGCCCGGACCTCGTCTGAGGCCTCGACATCTCGGGATTCCGATCCCGAGCGCCGTCGAAGCTCCTCGGACAGGGGGTCCCCTGACCAGGAACGTAAGAGGAAGAAGAGGCTTGTGAGGGCATCATCGGAGGAGGTCCCTGGCTCCTCGAGGGCCAGGTCTAAGACCCCCGACCATCGCCCCGGGCCCGTGGAACAAGAGAAGCCTACCAAGATCCCTCGTGTGGAGCCGGAGTCTGCTGGACACGTAAGCCCTGTGGTCCTCGAGGACTATCCTCCCAGAGAGCCGACGTCGGGCCCGGCGCCGCCGGGGCCCGAGTTGGTGGCTGCTGCATCTCCCGAGCTGAGTCTCAGGATGACAGCCTTGGAGAGCAGACTGTCTGCCTTCATGGAGCAGCAGCGGGCACTGATGGCCAGCCTGTCTGGTGCATCTGCCCCGACCACCGGGACATCGACTTCGAAGTCGACCCCGGACACCGAGCCAATACTCGAGTCCATCGTGGCTCGAAGTTGACCTCGGTCGCGGTCTCCCTCGACCTCCCGTTTGGGACCGAGGGCGTCGACGCCGGTGCCTCTGGCGTCGGGGTGGGTGCTCCAGGGCCCCGCGGGGTTGGACCCCGATTCCTCGTCGGATGAGTCCGCCTGGATGAGGAGTCTCCCGATACTTTTAAGACTCGGTGCGTCCCGTTGGACTCACCGCAGTCTGAGCCCCAGAGTAGATCCCCTCTGGAGGATACTAGGTTCTCGGAGTTCATCCGGGATATGGCCACTGCCTTGGCTATTCCGGCGGACCCCGAGGAAGAGCCTCGAGCTGAAGAGCTCGAGGCCCTACAACAGGGGTGTCAAACTCAAATACACAGTGGGCCAAAATGTAAAACTTGAACAAAGTCGCGGGCCAGCATTGAACAAATGAACCTTTTAATATGGACCCAAACAAGATTTGCTTTAACATTGAATATGAAGCAACACTTATTACTATACAATTTATAACTTAATAGTTCAGATATGCAAAAACCAATTTCAAATAAAAAAAAACATCAATGACATTCATTTATTAAATAAGATTTAAATAATAATAAATAATAATTTTTAAAATAAAATAACAATAATAAAATTAATCAACCATTCAAGCCCATGTCTTGGAGTAGCAAGAAAAAGTGCATAAAGAAAACGTTAATTATTGCTCAGTTTGCTGCACACTGATCTAATCTGATGTGCCCAAGCCAGATACCTGGCATCTCTTCTTGGATGATAGTTCATCAATGTCTGGGCTCAGGCTTTGAGCTGAGGAAATCCTCAGTATCGAGCGAAGGTGTTCATCAGTCAGACGTCTCCTGTGAGATGTTTTGGTCATCTTCATCGAGGAGAAAAGTTGCTCACATAGATAAGTGCTGCCGAACATGGAGAGCATCTGAGCAGCTTGGGTGCGGAGCTGAGGCATTGTGTCAGGGATGAACTGTGGAAACTGGGCGGCGCCCACAGCATCATACTTTGACTTCAGCGTGTCATTACACTGGAGTTCAATTAGCTCCATTTGGAGGTTGGTTGGTGCGTTTTCCACATTAACTGCAAAGGGATTACTGAGCAGTTCAAACCTACATTTCTGGACATCAAAGTCGGCAAATCGCCGGCTAAACTCAGCGCCGAGTACACTGAGTTTTTCAGCAAACTGTGCGCATGGGAACAAGTTGGTAAAGAACTGCGTTTTCATGGTTTGGCAGCAGGGAAAATGGCCAAGGTTTCCTTGCAGCATCTGATTCTCCCACAGGCACAGTTTAGTTTTAAAAGCCCTCACTGCAGCGTACATGTCTGTGATGATGCGCCCCCGCCCCTGAAGCTGCAGGTTCAGCGCATCGAGATGGCTCGAGATGTCACACAGAAAGGCCAGCTCACACAGAAACTTTTTCTCCCGAAGCTCTGCTGTGTCCTTCCCTTTGCTTTCCAGAAACTGACATATTTCCTCATGCAGCTCAAAACATCTATTCAGTACTTTTCCTCGGCTTAACCATCTCACCTCTGTGTGATACGGCACGTCTGCGTATTCCGAACCACACTCCTCCAGAAAAGACTTAAACTGGCGGTGATTCAGACCTTTGGCTCTTATAAAGTTAACTACTTGTGTTACTGTGGTCATAACATGTTCCATCTTTAGGGCTTTGCCACACAATGATTCCTGATGTATGATGCAGTGATAAACAGTTAGTTCACCTGCACAGTTCTCTTCCTGCATCTTCTCCCGGACCCTGCCCACCAGTCCACTTGTTTTACCGCACATCGCTGGCGCACCATCTGTCATTAATCCCACGAGTTTATCCCACGGCAGCTTTATTTCAGTTACGCATTTGGAAACCTCCTCAAAAATTTCCTTTCCTGTGGTTGTGCCATGCATTGATTTGAATCCCAATAGCTCCTCCGTAACACACATATTTGAGTCCACTCCACGGATGAAGACTGACAGCTGAGCAGTATCAGATGCGTCGCTGCTCTCATCCACAGCAAGGGAGAATGCAACGAAATCTTTTCCCTTTTCCAAAAGCTGGTCATACAGATTGGTGGCAAGATCACATGTGCGATCAGCTACTGTGTTTCTGCTCAGGCTCACGTTTGAAAAGGCTTGCTTTTTCTCTGGGCACACGATGTCACAAACTTTCAACATGCACTTTCTCACAAACTCTCCCTCATTAAAGGGCCGGGCTGATTTTGCGATCTCTGCTGCCACAATATAACTAGCCTTTACAGCAGCCTCACTTTGTGATGTGGCTTTTTTGAACATATTCTGTTGTGAAACCAAACTTCTTTTCATCTCCTCCACTTTCTGGCTCCTTTGAGTCATGTCCAGGTCCTTGTACTTGTCATGGTGTTTTGTTTCATAGTGTCGTCGAATGTTATACTCCTTAGTTATAGCCACGTTGACTCCACAAATCAGACAAACAGGTCTGTCTTTTACATATGTAAACAAATATTCTGTCTCCCACCTGTCCAGAAAGTTCCTGTTGTCTGCCTTTCTTTTTGCCATTTTTGGGAAGGGGTTCCACAGTGACAGTTGTAGCTTGAGATCGCTATGACTTCTGTCACACAGGAGAGGGCGTTTCTGGGACCTGTCCTGATTGACGTGCCAAAACAACAGCAAGGCATTATGGGATTTGTAGTATTAGCGATGAATGAATGCGCTGTATAATACCGGCGGGCTAGCTCTAGTAGTCATTTGGTATAGCCTCGCGGGCCAAATATAATTACACTACGGGCCAAATTTGGCCCGCGGGCCAGAGTTTGACACCTATGCCCTACAATATGACTCTCCTCCGAAGGAGGCCTTGACTGTCCCGGTTCCTCCGATGCTGGAACGGCTCCTCTTCCGGATGTGGGAGGCACCGGCCTCGGCGCCAGTTCTTAGCAAGCGGGTTGACTCGATCTATCGACTCTGAAAGAGCCCTGGCTTTCAAAAGCACAGCTACCACACCATTCCATGGTTGTGCAATCGGCCATGCATCGTCTGAAGAGCCAGAAGATGCACTTCGCGGTGCCCCCCGGCAGGGAGGCCTGGAACCTCGATGGCGTCGGTAGAAAGTGCTTTCAGGGCTCAATGCTTGCTTGCCATGTCCAGTCTTACCAGCTGTACATGGGCATGTACTGTGATAAGGAAGCTTATCATACTTCAGGAGGGAGCTATAAAAGAGGTGAATTGGCTCTGAACAAGCAACCTGTCTTTGCTGGTAGAAATACTAAAACAGAATGTTTTCATAAAAGACTACCAGTCCCAGAATGCACCAGGTTTCAAACAGCCTCTAGGAGGGCTGAAGTGGGGAAACGTGTGTTCAATCAGGAGAGCTATGAGGTAATCCCCAATCACTCATCTCCAAGGGCAGGGCTTGATACAGCACACCTGGGCTGTGCTAGGGTGGAGTGTCCCTCTAAGCACTTTAAAAGTAAAAGATATTCTACACAGAGGCAGAACCAGGAGCACAGGGAGAAGCAGAAGCTGCAGATCCAGAATCATAAGCCATTGGAGAAAGAAGAGAGAGAACTACAACAGCCGAAGCAACGCAGAAGGAAGACCAGAAAGACATCTTGGAGGTCTAAAGAAGGAGCCCACAGCAGTACGTGTGTTGGGAGTCATTCCAGAGGGAAGCATATTCTATTGGACTGGAGGAAGCCAGAGGAGTGGGGTTATAGAGCCAGGAATCCCCAGACGGCACCTTTGAGGGAGACGGCTGCATTTGGAAGGGGCCCTAAGACCGGTGCAAGAAGGTATGTGAAGAGAGACCCAGTGTCCAGGGATCTTGATTGGAAGGCTGGACATAAAAACTGGTCTACTTACTGGCCAGGATACCTGGAGAGGAAATCTAACAGCAAGGGGATCACAGGTATGAACTTTGATCTATGCCCTAGCTCTTCACCTGGAAGACAGCAGGGAAACAAATATTATCCTGAGAGTGATCAATTAAGGAATTCCTCTGAGCCAGACCATAATATTGATTCCATGATATTTGAGGAAGAAGGAGATATAGCAAATAACCCATTGGAATACATGGATTTCTCTCTGTCTAGGCTGCTGTTTTAAAGTAGTTTCTCACTAATACAGCAACCACCAAAAGGAACTGTAACTTGTTCTTTTATCTACCCAGAAAAGTCTCTGAAAGAAAGCTTTAGGGTAGGATTGAGCCATGTAGAGAGAATGAACCAGAAAAGGGGTTTGCAGCTGGCTAATTATTTGTAATTGAGCCAGGCACAAGTGCACGTGAGCTCTAGAAGGAAACTTCTTCCTCGTGTGTGTGAATAGAAGAAAGTTATCCTTGATAAAGAACAGGTTTTTTTCTACTTTTGGGTTTGTTTTTGCCTTTTGGAGCACTGCTAAGAAGGTCATTAGCAGGAGCCATCAAAAAGACCTTTTCTGTTTCCCATCAAGGTCTTTATTGATTTATTGCTTAAGAAGTTCAGTTACCTTAATATCATGTTTTGTTTTTCCTGAGTACAATACTTGAAGCAAGTGTCCTTTTGTGTTACCAAGTAAATCTGTGTGGGAGAATTAACCCCATGAATAAAATCTGTTTTTCTTTGCTTACACTCGAGCATCACAACTCATTATTTTTTGAACGGCTGATTCTGGTATGAATGAACTACAACCCCCACATTCCTTTGCAAGTCATAATAATATTTTGCCTTTGCCAAGACTGTGGACTTTCACAACCAGCACCCCCAATTTTCCCAATGGAGAAAGGTGAATAATGGTGTACCCCAGGGATCTGTGCTGGGTCCGCTGCTTTTTGACATATTCATAAATGACCTGGAAAGTGGAATAACGAGTGAGGTTATCAAATTTGCAGATGACACAAAACTATTTAAAGTTGTTAAAACCCAAGAGGATTGTGAAAAATTGCAAGAGGATCTTGTTAAATTGGAAGACAGGGCATCAAAATGGCAGATGAAATTTAATGTGGATAAGTGCAAGGTTATGCACCTAGGGAAGAACAACCCAGACTATGGTTACACGATGCAAGGTTCCACATTAGGAATCACCACCCAGGAAAAAGATTTAGGCGTCATTGTGGATACCATGTTAAAACCCTCGGCCCAGTGTGCAGCGGCAGCCAAGAGAGCAAATAGAATGCTAGGTATGATAAGGAAAGGAATGGAAAATAAAACAAAAGATATTATAATGCCTCTATATCGTTCCATGGTGAGACCGCACCTTGAATATTGTGTGCAATTCTGGTTGCCGTATCTTAAAAAGGATATAGCAATTTTAGAAAAGGTTCAGAGAAGAGCCACCAAAATGGTAAAGGGGATGGAAGGATACTCCTATGAGGAAAGGCTAAAAAGGTTAGGGCTCTTTAACCTGGAAAAGAGACGGCTGAGGGGAGATATGATAGAAGTCTATAAATTAATGAACGGAGTGGAACGGGTAAACGTAGATCGATTGTTTACCTTATCAGAATATAGAAAGACTAGGGGACATGCAATGAAGCTACAATGTAAACTATTTAAGACTAATAAAAGAAAATATTTTTTCACTCAACGTGTAATCAAACTCTGGAATTTGTTACCGGAGGATGTAGTAAAGGCTGTTAGTGTAGCTGGGTTTAAAAAAGGTTTGGACAAGTTCCTGGAGGAAAGGTCCATAAACCATTATTAAGAAGTGACCGAAGATATCAATGCTTGACCCAGTACAAGCATTGTGGAACTTGTGTCTCTTGGGGAAACTGCTAGGTACATATGACCTAGATTGGCCACTGTTGGAAACAGAATACTGGGCTTGATGGACCTTGGTCTGACCCAGTATGGTATGACATATCTTATGTTGTCTTTATAAAATAGTCCTTCACAGATTAGGCATCCATTCCTATGCATAAATATAAAAACCAGCAAATAAATTATAAGTTTCAGAAAGCCTTTGACAAGGTCCCTCAGAGACTTTTGACAAAACTAAAAAGGCATGGGCTAGGAGGTGATATACTATTGTGGATCAGGAACTGGTTAAAAGATAGAAAGCAGAGGGTAGGGCTAAATTACCAATTTTCCCAATGGAAAAAGGTGAATAGCGGAGTACCCCAGGGATCTGTGCTGGGTCCGCTGCTTTTTAACATATTCATAAATGACCTGGAAATGGGAATAACAAGTGAGGTTATCAAATTTGCAGATGACACAAAACTATTTAAAGTTGTTAAAACCCAAGAGGATTGTGGAAAATTGCAAGAGGATCTTGATAAATTGGAAAACTGGGCATCCAAATGGCAGATGAAATTTAATGTGGACAAGTGCAAAGTTATGCACCTGGGAAAGAACAACCCAAACTATGGTTACACGATACAAGGTTCTACATTGGGAACCACCACCCAGGAAAAAGATTTAGGCGTCATCGTGGATAACATATTAAAACACTCCACCCAGTGTGCAGCGGCAGCCAAGAGAGCAATAGAATGCTAGGTATCATAAGGAAAGGAATGGAAAATAAAACAAAGGATATTATAATGCCTCTGTATTGTTCCATGGTGCGACCACAACTTGAATATTGTGTGCAGTTCTGGTCGCCGTATCTTAAAAAATATAAAAATAAAAAATATATAGCATTATTAGAAAAGGTACAGAGAAGAGCCAACAAAATGGTAAAGGGGATGGAAGGATACCCCTATGAAGAGAGGCTAAAAAGGTTAGGGCTCTTCAACCTGGAAAAGAGACGGCTGAGGGGAGATATGATAGAGGTCTATAAATTAATGAATGGAGTGGAACAGATAAACGTAGATCGATTGTTTACATCAGACTATAAAAAGACTATGGGACATGCAATGAAGCTATAGGGCAGTGATGGCTAACCTTTTTGAGCCCGAGTGCCCAAACTGCCGCACAAAACCAAAGAATTTCCTCAAAGTGCCAGCCCGTCAATTAAACCTTAACAAGATTTTAGTATCTAAAAACTCTTTATAAAGCTGTCCTGTGCGACTTGCAGCTTGGGCACGCGCCTCCCCCCCCCCCTCCTCCCCATACCTCCATCCAGCACTGCTTGCTCTTTCCCTGCTGCTGCCGCCCTCTGTTTTTTTTCACGGCGGCACCGGCAGCAGGGAAAGAGCAGGCAGTGCTGGATGGAGGTATGGGGAGGAGGATGGGGGCATGCGCCCCATCTGAAAGGCGCTGGCACTTTAAGCAGATCTGTCCCTACCTGCTCTGACATTGCATCAGAGGAGGGAGGGACCAGACCTGCTTAAAGTGCTGCGAAAAGGCTTGGGGGCACAATTTGGCTGCCTTCTATTGTCCTGCCAGCGGCAGCAGGGCAACAGCATACAGCCAAAATGTGTCCCCTAAGCCTTTGCGCCCTGTGCGACTGCACCGCTTGCACAGGGCTAGGCAGGTCCTATTTGCACACCAAGGAGCTAAAAGAGAGCAAGAATCAACAGCACAGTTTATAAAACTAAATTATAACTGATTTTTATTTTGTTGTTATAAACTGCGTTATGGTTCTTGCTTTTTCTTTTTCAACATATATTTTGCATCCACAGTAGGTGCAGAGCAGAACCAGGACATTCACCCACAGAACTCAATATTTAAAAAAAGAAAAAAAATCTGATTCTGATCATCTCACTAACAACAACAACAACAACAAGCACTATTCTCAAGTACCAGGCATATTGTGAACTAATACAAAACCCTACAACAAAGAGCAAACCTACCATACCATACCATATCAGCACAAACTTCCAAAACTCACATAAGGAGTCCATCAAAGTAAAAATAAAATTATGTAGACAAAATTTAAATTGAAACCCCAAGAAGCCAGAGTCCACATGCAGTGCAACATCAAATAAATAAGAGATGCAGTTCCCCAATATAGTGTAAAATATAAAAATATGCGTGCATTATCCTTGCCCTGGAAAAATGGGAATTCCACTCACCTCTGATGGTGCTCTGGCACGAAAATAGGGTTTGGCACGGCCTTTCTGACATCTTGGGGAGCTTGAGTGACCAAGAACAGGAACAGCAGCATGACCACAGCATGGATTGAAACAAGCAATATCTGGCTTCTGGGCTCCAGTGCAATGGCGGGTCCTGTTTGTCATGCACTGGAGCAGAGTTCAGTGCAGTCATGGAAGCCGGGATGGGAGCAGCATGCGGTGACCAGTTAAGGCCCGCTAGGAGAGACTTGACTGCTGCAAGCTGTTTTTTGAGTGGTGCTGGCTGCCTCCTTCCCCAGCCCCCCTGGAGTGTTACTGATGAACTTGTCTGCACAGGGACATGCTCTTTGAGCTTACAGTCTAAAACTGGGAGATACAGAATGTGAAGGATGCTATTGCCTGCATGCACTTTCCTCACCAGAACTTGAGGGCCTTTGATGGATTTGGCTGGAGTGGCAAGTATTTGATCATAGAAGAGTTAGTCATGCCATCTACAAGCCAGTTTGCCTCTGTTTTTTGGGGGGAGCTGGTGTGGCTGAGTGTTTGTGGTTAAAGCTAAAGAGAGTGCCTTTTTTTTCCTTGGATGACTGTGTGCTGGATTGCCTGTTAGTCCTTGTTTTTCCACTTGTGCCTGGGTGCTTTTTTCTCCCAAGGAACATCCTGTGAGTGGCCCCAAGTCCCATCCAAAGGATAGGAGGGGGGGGGGGGGAAGAACCAGAGGAGCAGCAGACACTCTTGTTCCGTGCGAGTGATCTTCAGTTTAAATAAAAACCAAGCCAGTGCAGAGCCTTCCTGCCTCTGAGGAGCCACCGTGCAGATGTGTCCCGCCCCCAAAGGAAGTTACATTAACTTCCTTTTTGGGGCGGAATGCATCTGCATGGGCTCCTTCACAGAGACTGAAGGCTGTGCACCGGCTTGGTTTTTATTTAAATTGAAGATCAGCCGCAACCGCAACCGCCACCGCCGCCGCCGCCGCCGCTAGAGAGGGTGAATCTGCCACTGCCGAGAAGCGGCCTCGGCAGTGGAACAAACTTGAGCGTTTTAATTTTTTTTTAATCTTTTTGGAGGAACATAGTCTTAAAATGGGCCCGCGTGCCAGCTGCAAGGCCTTCGCGTGCCACAGCTGGCACGCGTGCCATAGGTTCGCCATCGCTGCTATAGGGTAACCTATTTAAGACTAATAAGAGAAAATATTTTTTCACTGAATGTGTAATCAAACTCTGGAATTTGTTACCAGAGAATATAGTAAAATCTGTTAGTGTAGCTGGGTTTAAAAATGGTTTGGTCAAATTTCTGGAGGAAAAGTCCATAAACCATTATTAAAAGGGACACGGGATATCACTGCTTGACCCAATACAAGCATTGAGGAACCAGTGTCTTTTGGGGAAACTGCTAGGTACTTATAACCTAGATTGGCCACTGTTGGAAACAGGATACTGGGCTTGATGGACCTTGGTCTGACCCAGTATGGCATATCTTATGTTCTTATGTTCTTATGTTCTTACAGTACTTACGGGACTTGGCCAAGGAGTTGGCTGGGTTCTCTGCTGGCCTCTCCGGGGAACCCTCGCAGGTATTTAAGTCCTTGTCCTTGGGGATTCGGGACTGCTCGAAGTTCATGTCCCGTGCCACCTACAATGGCTTTGAGGCCTCGGCCCGAGTAGCGGCAGCCGGCATCGCGGCTCGACGCCAGGCATGGCTGCAGTCATCGGACCTTGAGCCATGGGTTCAGGACAAGTTGGTCGATGTCCCTTGCCGAGGTGCAAACCTGTTTGGCAAGCCCATGACCGAGAAGGCCGCACAGCTCGAGACCGAGCACCTTACACGGACAAGGCTGTCTAGAAAGACCTCTGCCCCTTCTCATAAGAAGGGCCCGGGTAAAAAGCCCTTTTACCCGAGGAAGGGCACTGCCTACAAACAGTACCCTCAATATCAGGCCGCCCAAGCTGCCCTCTCAGGGTCAGAAAGCCAAGGGGCAGGGTAATGGGCCCCGTAGGCAGAGGACCCCCAGGCCTTCGGCCCCTGCTCCCACTCAGCAGGATGGGGGTTTTTGACTCCTTGAGCATAGCCTCTCCGTCCCTGCTACCCCAACCCTGCACAGGAGGTCGCCTCGCCCTCTTTGCCCACCAGTGGCCCTTCATCACCGGGGACAGTTGGGTGTTGGACATAGTCCACAAGGGCTATGCACTACATTTTCACCAACTGCCTCCTCCATATTTTCCAGGGGAGCCTCCAAGGCCTCCCCTGCACACAGACCTTCTCCTTCAAGAGCTTCAAGGTCTGTTGGTGGACAGGGCGGTGGAGCCTGTGCCTCCCCACTTGCAAGGTCACGGGTTCTACTCCAGATATTTTCTGATGCCCAAAAGGACCGGTGGCCTTCGACCCATTCTGGACCTCAGGAACCTCAACAAGTTCCTGGAAAAAGAAAAGTTCAAGATGCTTACTCTTGGAACACTTCTGCCCTACCTCCAATCAGGGGCTTAAGTCCAATTCTGTTCGGGTCCACCTCTCAGCTCTAGCAGCTCACCACTCACTGGTGGAAGGACATTCTCTGTCTGTTCACCCTTTGGTGTCCAGATTTCTCAGAGGCTTGCTTTTGCTAAAGCCTCCCATCCGTCCTCCTGCTCCTGAGTGGGAGCTGAATGTGGTCTTGCAGCAACTGACTCGCCCACCTTTTGAGCCCATGGCTACTTGCCCGCTATGCTTCCTTTCTTGGAAGACACTCTTCCTCATAGCCCTTACGTCGGCTAGGCGAGTGAGTGAGCTTCAGGCCTTAGTCTGTGATAGGCCTTATACAAGAATTTATAGGAACAGGGTAGTCATTAGGACTCATCCAAAGTTCCTCCCAAAAGTTGTCTCCTCCTTCCACCTTAACTAGGAGGTGGTTCTTCCAACTTTCTTCCCTAGGCCTCATGCAAGCCAGGCTGAAGCAGTCTTGCATACCCTGGACTGTAGAAGGGCCTTATCCTTCTACCTTGGCATACGCAGGGGCATAGAAGGGCTACTCAGCTCTTCGTTTCTTTTGACCCTAATAACTTGGGGTTGGCTGTGTCCAAGCATACCTTGTCCATCTGGGTGGCTGATTGTATCACCTGGGCTTACAGGGCAGCTGACCTTCCTTTACAGGGTCGGGTTACGGCCCACTGTGTGAGGGCAATGGCTGCCTCAGTGGCTCATCTCCGCTCTGTGCCCTTGGCAGACATCTGCAGGGCTGCAACTTGGTCTTCAAGCCAGACTTTTGCGGCCCATTACTGTCTGGAGAGGGAGTCCCATAGGGACAGTGCTTTTGGCCAGGCAGTACTCCGGAATCTTTTTGAGGTTTAGGCAACTCCTGCCCTCCTGCCCTCTGTTGGGCTACCGGTGGAGGTTGTGTCAGTGAAAAGCCTTTCTTTGATGCTGAGACTAGAGGGAGTTCTCTTGTTCAGCCTGGGTTCCTGTTAGCCCAGAGCTAGGGAGTCACCCATATGTGAGGACTGACTTCCTGCTTGGTCCTGGAGAAAGAGTAGTTACTCACCTGTAACAGGCGTTCTCCAGGAGCAGCAGGAATCAGTCCTCACAACCCTCCCTCCTCCCCTTGGAGTTGCAGTTGTACATAGTTTATATTTTTTCATTTTTTGTGTACTGTTCTTAGCTATGTCATTTGACTGAGGTAAGATGGCACCTTTAGGCGGGAAGGGAACCGCGCATGCGTGCTGCATTCCCAAAGGCTTTCATAGAAAGCTGGGGAAATGCTCCGCTGGGGCTTCATCGGCGCAGATGACACCCATATGTGAGGACTGATTCCTGCTGCTCCTGGAGAACACCTGTTACAGGTGAGTAGCTACTCTTTATCTTTATCTTTATCTTTATTGGTGACTTAATATACCGCTCAGGCAAAAAGCGTCAGAGCGGTGTACAATATGCAAAAACAGCTGCAGGGAAGAAAGAAAAGAACGCCAAATATATGACAGGAAAGATTAGGAGAAAAGGAGAAAGCAAAAGGGAGAGGAAAGGTAATGGGAAGAATAACTACGGAAAAGTCAGTGGCGGGGGGGGGAGGGGTAGCAGGTGGGGAAAGATCAAAAGCAAGACAAAAGAGGTAGGTTTTTAAGCGGGTTTTAAACGTTTTTAGGGAAGGTTCTAGACGGAGGTCCGGGGGAAGTGACTGCCACTGGTGTCCATTCCCTTCCAGTCCCCCTCCTTCCCCACTGAGCAGTCCCTTCTAATAAAAATACCATGGCAGCCCCTCTCAGATCCACTCTCTTCCAGTTCCATCACTTCGTATCAGCCCATTTGTAGCCTTAGCCCCCAATTTTCTTCCAGGGCCTGCAGCTCTATCCTCCCCTCCCCACAATCAGCCCATTCCCAGTCGAAGCCCCCCAATCAGCTCGCTTCCAGTGCTATTCCCCCCTCAACTCCATTACCAGTGCTAGCCTCCCCTAATCAGCCCAATACCAGTCCTACCCCCCCATCAGCTCATTACCAGTGCTAGCCTCCCCTAATCAGCTCATTTCCAGTGCTAGTCCCTTCTCAACCCCATTAGCAGTGCTAGGCTCCCCTAATCAGCCCATTACACGTCCTACCCCCCCCCCCCCACCAGCCCATTTCCAGTCCTAACCTCCCCGATAAGCTCATTTCCAGTGCTAGCCCCCCATCAGTCCATTACCAGTCCTATCCCCTATCAGCACATACCAGTCCCTACCCCCCCTTGATCAGTCCATTCCCAGTCCTAGCCTTCCCTAGTCAACCCATTACAAGTCCTAGCCCCCCCCCATCTGCCCATTATAATCCTAACCCGCACTGTCTCTCTCCTCTGTCCAGCATTTATTGCCCGTCTGTACAGTGTGTCACCTGTCTCTTCCCTTTGTCCATGTCAGCTCCCCTCCCTCCCTCCCTCCCTCCATCCATGTCAGCCCCCCCCCAGTCCATGTCAGCCCCCCTCCCTCCCTCCCTCCATCCATCCATCCATCAATGTCAGCCACCCCTCCCTCCCTCCCTCTCTCCATGTCAGCCCTCCCCTCCCTCCTTTCCTCCATCCATGTCAGCCCCCCTTCTCTCCATGTCAGCCCTCCCTCGCTGCCTCCATCCCTCCATTTCCGCCTACCTGTGCATGTCAGCCCCCTCCCTCCCTGCCTCCATGTCAGCCCCCCTCCCTCCCTCCATTCATGTCAGCCCCCCCTCTCTCCCTGTCAGCCCCCCTGTCCATGTCAGCCCCCTCCCTCCCTCCCTCCATGTCAGCCCCGTTGCAGGTTCCCTACCCTCTCCTCCCTGTATGCCTCATACTGCCCTGCTGTTCTTCTACAGCCATGGCTCCCTGTCTCTTAGGGAACCACAGCTATACTTGTAAAACCATTGCGGAGCCTTCCCATCTCTCGATGGGCTCTGTGCAGCATTGTCCCGCCTCCAAAGGAAGTGGTAAACAACTTCCTTTGGAGGTGGGACAATGCTGCACAGAGCACGTCAAGAGACAGGAAGGCTCCGCAACGGTTTTACTGGCATAGCCGCGGTTCCCTAAGAGGCAGGGAGCCGCGGCTGCATTAGAAGCGACTGGGAGGTGGTGAGTTTGCTGCTGCCAAGAAGCGGACTCGGCAGCAGCAGCAACTGGGTGCTTTTTTTTTTAACAGCGGAGTGAGGTGAGACGAGGCGACCCCTGCTAAATCCTGTGGCCACCCCCGTGGGGGTCGCGACCCACAGGTTGAGAACTACTGCTCCAGCAGATGGTGGATGGAATTTCAACACTCTGAAGAAAATCTGAATAGCCGAGAGGAAAGGACTGATTTAAACGCTCGTGAATGAGCACCTTGAGGGTGACTCACTTGAGCGCGATGTGGGAGGCTCTACTAGACTGTGGTCTTTTTGGTAGCCATAGGAGAAGGGAAAATTGGTTCAACTCCATGCTCTTATCTTGTTAAGGGCCTGTTGAGCAGCCAGAAAATTGGAAGTATCTGGAAGCATTCAGAAGCCTCACACAATCTCAACGCCCCCTCCTTCCTCCTCTGTCCCCCCTGTTCTCTCTTGAAGATTGCAAAAGGTTCTCTGCCTGCCAGCTATCTTAAACGCAGTGCCTGCATAGCAGAGAAACATTTTCAGGGGAGTAGAGCTAAGCCCCAAACGGATTTCTGCCTGGTGTTCTCTGGGGGTGAGTACCAAGGCTTGACCTTGTCATTGTCCTTGTTGGAGGTTCCTGATTCCATCTATCTGGGGTACAATTTGGGATGGACTGCTTGCGACCATTGGTGTAGTATGGGGGTTTTCTGCCCTTTCCTGTGTTTTAAACTATTGTGCGCCTGGCAGTCACGCTGTCCTTGTGTGCGTTCCTAGGGCTGTGGAAATGACTACACCTAGAAGTTTAAGGAACACATGCTTTCGTATTTTATAACTTATACATGTAGATTTGCATCTCATCTACCCTCCGCCTAAGCTCCATCCCTGTGGATGACTACAGTGAAAGTACGCACCATCAGATTGATAGAATAGCGATTGGCTAAAGTACACATGTAAAAACCCATTCACGAGCATAAATCACTGAAAGTAGGTGATATGCGCTCATTGATGGCATATGTCTTTAAGTGGATCCTTATAAAATTGCCTCCTATATATGTGCATTCCATTGTGAAATACGGAGTACGTGTACACATTGAAAGGCCTCCCAATCTGCACTGAGAACATGGCCTTTAAAAGTTCTGCATGCTTCTGCTTCTATGTATAAATATGTATGGGTATCAAGTTATATATGTAAATCAACTTTTTACATATTTAAATTGCACTTAGTCCTTCTAAAATCACTTCCTAGGGTCCCATCTTCCCTGCTCCACACCTGCCTGCCCCTTTACCTATTTTCTTATATTGATTTTTGAAAAAGCAGAGCCCTGATGGTCAATAGCTTTATTCAGATAGCTTAAGCGGTTGCTGTCCCTCAGTGCTGAGTGTTTTCAATTGCAAGGACTTTTTAAACTTTACAGTTTTTGTTTTTATGATTATTCCAAAGCCTCCAAAAAGCTTGTCTGTTTGTATCCAGCTTTCTTCACTAAGGGAGAGATCAGTAAACCCAGAAGTAGCCATAATTAAAAGCACCTCCCTCTCTGATATACCCCTGCTTCCACAAAGAATTTGAAGGACTAGAAGTACATGAATTACAGAGGATTCTGGTAAGATAAGGTCTGTGAATCAGAGAAATAATTCCCAAATAATATCAATGAGAATGCCTTTGCAGCATTAACAATGTAAAATAATCCTAAAAAGGCTGCTGGAACAGTGACAAAGTTGATAAAAGATTCTCATGATAAATGTAAACTCAAGGGTATTGTCATAAAATCACCAAAAAAGATGAAACTACATCTGGTGTGGGGCTCAGTCATCAGGAACATTGACTCATGGGCAGAATTAACAGAAAATAAAAGTTCAAATGCCTGCTGGGATCATGTACTGGCAAGTATGATGCCAATAAAACCATAAGGTATGGTCCATCAAACTCAGCATCCTGTCTCCAACAAAGTCCAATTCAGATCACAAGTACCTGGCAGGATCTCAAAGAATAGAGCCATTCCTTGTTGCTCGCTCTGAGAGATAAGCATTGACTTTTCCATCCTGAAATCAAGACCCCTAAAATGTGCCATCATTAACGCACGTTCCATCCGCAAAAAATGGCCTGTTGTCCTTGACACAATCTCCTTCTATGACCTTGAGATCCTCATGATCACAGAAACATGGCTATCACCAGAAGACAACGTCCTCCTCAATCAACTACTTCCCCCAACTTTTCCATACACACGAAACATAGGGAAAACAAAAAAGGAGGAGGGGTGCTCATAATCTCCAAATCAGACCTCAACTTCCAGACTGTGGACTCTTCTAGCACAAACAGCCTGGAACACTCTCTCTGTTGCTAACCAACAATTCTCCCTCACCCTCTTATATAGAACACCATCTACTTCTCCAATTGACCCCCCAAACCATCATTGACCTTGCAGCTAACACCCGCACCCCAACAAACCAAATTGGATAATGGGTGATTTCAATCTCCCATCGCTACACCAAAAC
The DNA here is from genome assembly GCA_033557465.1 of Ichthyophis bannanicus. Lineage (NCBI taxonomy): Eukaryota > Metazoa > Chordata > Amphibia > Gymnophiona > Ichthyophiidae > Ichthyophis > Ichthyophis bannanicus. The sequence goes on from CM066046.1 coordinate 46,780,480, forward strand.
CACCGCAAATGCGTTCCTTGATGCAATGAAGGACCTGGGTCTCAAACAAATCATAAATGAACCCACACATACAAAAGGGAACATTTTGGGACTTGGTTTTTGTGCCACATCCAGTCAAGGGACAAAAGTCACAATCTGCCAACATCAGTCGTGGATGGTACCCTGGTCCGACCACAAATTGATCATATCCAGATTCCCAGCAACAATGACCAGCTGAACAGAAAGCCAACCACGAACACCACCTCTCGAACTTCCACTAGATGCTTCCGCCCCTTCGATAGGGAACTCATCCTTTCGGAAACCCCATCACTCATCAACAAAACAACACCTGACCTTGATGAACTAATCTCTCACTGGAATTCCAGCCTGCTTGCCATCTCACAACACCCAAACCCTAAAAATACAGCAAGAGCGAAAAGGAAAATCCGCCCCATGGTTCTCTCCTGATCTACACGCTTCCCTCATGCAATTACGTAGACTCGAACGCCGATGGCGCCGATCACGCTCACCGGAAGATCAGACCGCATACCTAACCCACCTTGCAATACATCGAGGACCAATCTCTATCAGAATGAGACAATATCACACTGACACCCTAAAGAGGTCATTGAATAAACCTCGTGACCTCTTCAATTTGGTCAAATCCCTCTCAAAGGAACCATCACCCGAGGCAACACATCAACATACATCCACAAGAATTCGCTGATTTTCTGCAATCCAAAGATTGTACAAAACTAACAAGGTCACAGCAGTCCAATATCAAGAACCGGCGGACCTCTCTCCACTTGACTTTTTTCCACACCATCCAATAATGTATTGAGAACACCATAGCATCACTCAACACCTCCACTGCACAGACCGACCCATGTCCAGCTTTTGGATCAAGGAACTACGTGATGTGCTCAGTCCTGTCATCGCAAATATAATGAAACTCTCCTTTCAACAGGTTATTTTTCCCACTTCACTCAAGCAGACGTCCCTTAGACCATTACTGAAAAACCCCAAACTGGTACCCCAAAAGGTAGACTCCTATCGACCAATAGCTAGCATCCCCATCTTAGCCAAAATAATCGAGAAGGAAGCACAACGGCAAATTCAAGATCACATAGACTCTGTTGCTCCCTTAGATAACTGCCAACATGGGTTCAGAGAAAATCACGGGGTTGAGGACACTACTCACTTGGTCTAATCAACAATATCATCACAGGAATCGACAACATCCATCAAGGTTTTGTCCTCATTTTCCTAGACATCGCCGCGGCTTTTGACTCCGTGAGTCACGAAATCCTCCTGGGAAGACTAAAAAGAAAAGGGTGTCTGCAACAAGGCACTAAAAATGGTGCAAGGCTTATTGGACGATAGATGGCAATATGTGAAGTCTGGATCAGAAGAGTCTAGCCACTTCCATCAAAAACAAGGGGTTACCTCAAGGATCCTCATTATCCTCCTTACTCTTCAATATCTACATGCAGCCCCATATGCAATATCATAAGATCATTCAACGTAAACTGCATGATATATGCAGATGACATTCTTTTATACATGCCTTTCTCCACAACCACATGGACCTGACCCCACTCACAGATTGTTTCAATGCAGTTCAACATGGCTCCAGACACAGAACCCTACGTATCCAGCATAAAAAAACAGAGGTCCTTTTCATCTCCAGAGACTCCAAAATTTACGCCCCCATCCCACGTCAGTGTCAAGGACGCTGATTTGCAAACTAAAGATGCAATCAAATATTTGGGAGGTACCCTGGACCAACATCTAGACATTAGACGCGACATAAGCAGAGTAGTCAAAGCCTTCTACTTCAAAATCCGTTCCCTCAAACACCTACGCTCCCTGCTGGACCCAGACGATTTCTGTACCATATATCAAGCGCTGATCCTGCCGGATTTTGACTTTGCAAATGACATCCTACAAGGTCTCCCCCACTCCACACTAACCCCCTTACTGTTGGCCATGAAGGCCGCAGCTAGGGTCATCTACGGTGCATCCCGAAACGACCACGTGACTCCCATTCTCAAACAGCTGCACTGGCTACCAATTCACGGAGAATCACCTTCAAATCCCTTGTATTAGCATTTAAGGCAATCAAAGGCACTCATCCTCTCACTCACGAATCTAATCCACATGGTCCCCCCCAATAGAGCAAGAAGAACATCAGCTGTAAACTTGCTAGCAATACCAAAGGCTTCAACAAAGTCCAACACGAACACCACAAACAGGGCATTCAGTTTTTATGTACCAAAATGCTGGAACACCCTACCCCCCGACATTAGAGCCATTACCAATCTATATCAGTTCAGAAAGTATCTCAAAACATACCTTTTTCCGCCAATATTTTCCCAGGACAGCAACTGAACCAGATATCCCCTCCAAGAAATAACCCAATCTAGAAATGCCCGCACACTGCAGTGTAGATAGATTATGTATATAGTTAACCCAGTTATCCAAGTTTGTACTCCTGTTCAATGTAAAACCTGACAGTTTGTCGTAATGGTCGTTTTGTTATGATGTAAACCGCGCTGATTCTAAATAGCGCGGTATATAAGAAACTGTAATAAATAAATAAATAAATAGTATAATGCTAACATTATGAGTATCCTGTTTATATTATTTGAATGTTTTACTGTGTTGCCTGCTTATTAATGTATATTGGTGATGTATTATTTCCTGTTATTTGAATGTTCTACTGTGTTGCTTAAAGTGTATATTAATGACATTGTATCATATCATTGATATTTATAATTGCCTATCTCTAAGTTTATCTCAATGTTTTATTAGGCTGACATGGAGTCATTTTGCTATTATGTTGCTACTACAATGTAAGTTGTTTAAATCAAGTGGAAACTTGTAAATCACCTTGAGTGACTCTCCTCATACAGGCAGTTCATAAATCCATATAAATAAATAAATACCTGGTTGATGATGTTTTATGGAATTTTCCTGCAGCAACTCGCCTAAAAACCTTTTTAAACCCAGCAATGCTAACTACCACGATAACATTGTCCACCAACAAATTCCACAGATTAATTTGTATGTTCAATGAAAAAATAATTTATCTGATTTATTTTAAATATGTTAGTTGCTAGTTTCATTGAGTGTCCTCTGATATTAGAGGTATTGGAAAAGGTAAACCACTGTTCCCTATTTAGCCTTTGAATGCACTCATGATTTTATAGACCTTTATCATATCGCCTGACTGAAGACCGAATACAATTTAGGACAACTATCCAGAGGGTCGCCATGAGTCGACACCGACTTGACTGCACTTAACAACAACATCTTATCTTCTCTCAGCATCTCTTCTTCAAACTGAAGAGCTTTAACCTTCTTAGTATTGCAGAAAGAGAAAGAAGGGTTGTGAAATAAATGGCATAGTCCACTTGGACCTGGCTAGAAAAAAGTCAGTATAGTATAGGAGGAACTCCAGATATTGGGGGTTATGGTAACTTTGGCAGGAGGCAAAGAGCGTTACATTTTCTGGACGTATTTTCTAATCCCTGTAAAGGAGAAGGCAGGCTTTAGTATGTGACTCAAGAACTGGTGGCTGGAACTGAACATGGAACAATAAGGAAATCATTTTTAACACTAGAAGCTCCAAAAGACATTTTACCTAGAAACCCCAAAGTGCGTCAATTGACGCATTATCATGACGACTGCGTTTAGCATGAAATACAGATGTGAATTAATTTGAAGTTACTTATTTGTTTAATACGTGCAGTATGTGACATCATTACATGACGTCATCGTGTGTTTATTGGTTTGTAATTTCAGAGTAAAACTGGAAACAGTGATTGATTTAAAACCAAAATTTACTCTGTTACACAGGATGTACAATGTATTGACTTTCGAACATGCCCTAGAACAGGCCAACACTCCAGAACTTTTAGCATATCGCTTCCTCCCTGAAAGTTTATTCATTTTTTTCTACGATTCTATGTACAGAATGCCGAGACCTCATAAGAAGACAGCAGTGCCTAGATGTGCTGGTGAAAAATCAGTTGATCTGTTGCCAGCTGCGGCTACCGCTTCCATGCAGAAAACGAGAGAACCGCATCCGCAGCGCATGACAGCAGCACAAGCACTTGCCAAGCTCCAAGATATTTTGGAAATTGACAGTGGCTCTGATTCGACTGAATCAGATTCAAACGTTGACCTACATGTTACAGGTCGTGCAGGCGTAGAGGATTTGACTGGTTCAGACTACAGCAGAAACACTGATGAAAGTGATGATGCTCATTATCCAATAATTGCTGAAAACAAGAGCAGGACGACAGGGTCAACAGTGGTAGCAAAAGATGGGACTGAATGGAAGATCATGTCACAAGGTGAAAGCAGTGGCAGATTTCAGGCCCAAAATGTATTCACTGCTAAAAGTGGGGTTACTGCATATTGTCGTAATGTTGAAACACCAGTGGATGCATTTAGATTGATCGTTGACCCCGGTTTTGTGAGTCACATCAGGAGCTGCACTGTGGAGTATGCCCGTTTATCAGACCCATCATGGAATGTAGCCGAAGATGAAATAGAAGCATTTCTGGGACTGGCATATCTAAGAGGTTTCAAGAATGCCAAAAACTTTCCAATTGATTTGATGTGGTCCGAATCTTATGGCTGTGCAGCATTTAGGCAAACAATGGGGTATGTTTACTAAACCGCGGTAATGTTACCCGCATTAGATTCCGCGGTAATGGTACAGATGCCCATATAAAGGCATGGGCATTGTATCGTTACGGCAAGCCGTATTAGCTAACGCACATTACAAGGCGCCGTAGACTAATGCGCTTTACAAGGTGCCCTATAAGGCACCTTACTTATAAGGCACCTTACAAGGCGCCTTGTAAGGTGTCTTGTTAGTAAGGTGCCTTAAAAGGTGCCTTGTTAGGCACCTTGAAAGGTGCCTTATAAGTAAGGTGCCTTGATAGGTGCCTTATAAGGTGCCTTGTTAGGTGCCTTGTAAGGTGCCTTGATAGGTGCCTTATAAGGTGCCTTGTAAGGTGCCTTATAAGTAAGGTGCCTTATAAGGTGCCTTGATAGGTGCCTTATAAGGTGCCTTGTTAGGCGCCTTGTAAGGTGCCTTATAAGTAAGGTGCCTTATAAGGTGCCTTGTTAGGTGCCTTATAAGGTGCCTTGTGAAGTGCCTTGTAAGGTGCCTTGTTAGGCACCTTGTAAGGTGCCTTATAAGTAAGGTGCCTTGTAAGTAAGATGTTTTGTTAGGTGCCTTGTTAGGTGCCTTGTAAGGTGCTTTGTTAGGTGCCTTGTAAGGCACCTTGTAAGTAAGGTGCCTTGTTAGATGCCTTATAAGGTGCCTTGTAATGTGCCTTACAAGGTGCCTTGTAAGGTGCCTCATAAGGTGCTTTGTAAGGTGCCTTGTTAGGTGCCTTATCAGGTGCCTTGTAATGTGCCTTATAAGGTACCTTGTAAGTAAGGTGCCTTGTTAGGTGCCTCATAAGGCGCTTTGAAAGGCGCCCTATAGGGCTCCTTTGGCTAAGTGCCGTATTAAAATGTATGCAGTACTCACTCTATTCCAACATAAGTAAACTGTGAAATTCTATTTCAGTAACCACTTTTCTCTCCTATTGTGGGAATTTCCAAATATTATGGAATTTTTAAACTGCTCCCACATGCAAACATTGTTAGCTAATGCACAGACGGTCTCAGACTTGTCAGCACTGTATTATAGATGTTATGACTTATCTATTATCGTGCCTAATAGCATCAAGGACCTGTCCGGCAAGTTTACACTCCCAGAAGTTAAACTTCAAAACAATCGTGCTTTAACTTATAAATTATAAATTCTTAGCTTTAAAGTGCTCCCCAACACCAGCCATTGGCACCCTTTCTTGCGTTTCACTCCTTCTGGGTTTCTTCAGTGGGACCCGCAACTAAAAACAATCAAAAGATCAAAAAGTTCTGAAAAACATAACAGAACTCTCATTTTCACGTTTACCGATTAAAATCTTCAAACCACATGAAACAGACTACCACATACCATTCAAAGCTTGTAGACAAATGCTGCAGACGCTATTTTCCTGAGGAATCTCTGAAGTCAGTGAATGTTCAAAAAATCGCCGCGCATGCGGAGTATCAGTGAGAACTCCTCTATTATACCTCACTCCGCCGACGTCATCTTCAAGTTCACTCAACTGTTTTCACTTTGTAGTAGGATCCATCAGAGACATGCCCCCCAGTCTATACACGTATTAAGGCCCCCTGGTAACAAAGTATTTGGAGTAAATATCCAGCGTTGTTCTTTGATCAGTAATGCTTGATCTTGTGATTTCCCATTTATTCCCAGAGGAACCGTCTCAATGCAAAAACATCGCAGATCTTCACATTTATGGTCTCTCTCTAAGCAGTGTTGCACTATTGGTGCCGTCATGATCTTGCATTTCAGTCGGCTCTTATGTTCCATCATCCGAGTTTTAAAAGATCTGATGGTTTTCCCTATATAAAATAAATTACATGGGCAACATTTTGCATAGACCACTGATGTAGTCGCACAAGACGTATTAACTTTTAAAACATAATGTTTTCCTTGGTAAGTAAAATTCTGAATCTCATCAGTAATATTACAAATTTCACATCGGCCACATTTTCTGTGGCCCCTCATTGAATTCTTGGCACCCCTGGCGGCAAGCTGAAGCCTGAAAGTGTGTTGTACTACAACAAGAATAAATGCGGTGTCGACATGCTGGTCTCAATGTGCCGTCAAATGTCCACCAAATCTGCATGTCGTAGATGGACACTAGCCATTTTCTTCAATATTCTCGACTTGGCGGCTATCAATGCCTGGATTATTTTCTGCAAGCGAACCGGTGTCACCATGCCAAGGAGACAGTTTCTTCACATACTGTCGGAGCAGCTGCGACAATCTTGTGCTGCTCAACGTTCGTACTCTGAGTCAATGCCAGCCACTGTTGCGACAAACAAACTGGCAAAGTGAGTAACGTGTGCAGTCAAGGCCAACTGCAAACAAAATCGCACTGTCACGCTGTACGATAAATGCAAGCGTCCAGTTTGCGGACAGTGTCTGTCGACAATCTGCGCCAGTTGCGCATAGACTCTAAATGTACAATAGCAAACCGTACATGCTTATCCTGTTCGTTCGTTAACTGACATGGACTTTGCAGTTACTTTTGAATTTGAAGTTACTTTTAAATTTAGTTAACACTGTTCTTATGTTAGTCGTTGTAAGAAAACTGGTGAAAACCACTAGATTTTCTTGGTTGTATCAATTGACATATTTTGGGGCTTCTAGGTATAAATTCATCTTCCCGCTAGGTGGCACATCTATCATTAATTTTCAATGCACATATTTGAACATCTTGACCTCGCTAACAAAGTCATGGAACATAACTAACATGGTTCTAGCAGTGGCACTGGTATACAACTTCGAAGATACTTTTGCGTCAGTTGATGTATTTGGGGCTTCTAGTGTTAAAAAACATCTGAACAGTTAACATTATCAGCTATATTTAACTGCCTATCTTTAGGAATACTTTCAGTCACAATCTAGGTAGCTAAGTTGTTTCTGGAAATCAGTCAAAATTAACTTAGTTCTTATGTCTGCTACACAGCTTAGGGGCCCTTTCACTGAATGCCACTAAACAATTGCTTTTAGCATGTGGTAAGTGGGAGCAGTGAGCGCTAACATGGGTGCATGCCAGTTACCGGCTGCTAGAACACACGGTAATCGGCCATCATGCACTAGGGCGAAGAATGGGACGGTGAGGGGCAGTGTGTGGTAACATTTTCTTTTCTTTAAGTCCTTGTTCTCTGTAAAGCCTCATTGGCCTCCTTGTTCTTTGTAAACCGCTTAGACTTTTAGATTTGCGGTATATAAATTTAGCTAAATAAATAAATTGCCGCTAACACAAGGGTGATGGACGCATGCTCAGTGGCAAGTAGCATGTGTGCACATAATGATACTCCTATGGGTGTTGTTAGTTGCATCTGTGTTAGTCAAGCAAAACATTAAGGTTCATGATCATGCATTAACTGCTGGGAACTTTCTGGGCATAATCCTGACAGCGCATGATGGGTGCATGTACTGCGCAATGGTATTGCCGCTAATGGCATGGTAAGTACGCACCTTTAATGAAAGGGTGTCTTATTTAAGAATAGAACCTTTAAAAAAAGATCATCCCCTTCCTTCCAGGCATCCATGATCCTTATGTTAAACACCTCCATCATGGCACCCACCCTTTTACATCATCGTCTCCCCAGCCCTACTAGCCCCTTCCTCCTCCTGTGGCAAGCCAGTCCTCAACAACCTGCCACCAGACTTGGCCCAACTAGCATCCTTCCCCCTCTCACAGCACCCTTCTAATTTGGCATGGTTTGCTTGTTTCCTCCCCTTTTTCCTGCAGTCACAGCTCTCAGCCTCCTCCCAAATGCTAGCAGTCTCTTCTCTTTCCCTGCACACCTTTTACTCCACACTTACAACATAGAACTCTCATCTGCTCTTTTTCTTTCTTTTCTCCCATAGCCATTGCTCTGATCATTCATTTGACTCTTCCGGATCCTTGCATTTACTTTCTTTTTTTGTTGGCACTTCCATCACCTTTTGCTTCAGGCTGTAAAGGATACTTTGTCCATTTTCCTGCTGTTGGAGTGGAGCTGTTGCTGTTGTTGTCACCAGCCCCCTTCTACCATTGCCATTTACGTAGCATGCATGATTGGGAAGTGTAATGAAACTAGACAGCTAGATTTAACTACTCAGTGGTGGTGGATTTTCAAATGGCTACCCAACTGTGGAGTTAGGTGGCTAGATCTCTGTGAAAATCTGTCATTGTGTCCCACCTTCATCAATTCTTGTGATGAGACCAAAATACAAGTTTTCATTTTTTATTCTTTCCAACCTAATAGAAGTTGGAAAGAATTATACAAAAGGTTGAGAATGTCTGCACATCTGTCTGGGGGCAAAATAACCATCCAAAATTTATCAGAATGCGATAAAACTTGGCATGTGGGAAAAGCTGATAAAATACACATTGAGTTTGAAAATGTGCCAAATTGGACTGGGGGTTCCAGAGAAATAGTTCTCCCAAGAAATGCCCCATGCATCTCTATGAGAGAAGAAGTTCCAGATGTTGCAGAATAGAATCTTACATACAGTGACACATAGCACTTAGGGCATTCCTCCCTTTAAAATGCCTCTCCCTATACTCTGCTCTCCCAATCTCCCCAAACGGTCCACACCTCCAAAATCTGCCGCTCAAATCTTTGCACACTGCCCCACCCCCAAAAACATATTCCTTGAAAATGTCTTACCACTCTGTCAAATGCCCCACTCCAAAAAAAATACTTCTACACACCCACCTCACCACTCTGCAGACTGCTTCACCTAAAAAAATACACTCACAACTGTCCCACCACACTGCAAACTACCCTACCCCTAAAAACAATCTCCTGCAACTGCCTTACCACCATAGAAACTGCACCACCCCCAAAAACTATACCCCAGCAACTACTCCATCAAACCGCAAACTGCCCCAACCCCAAAAGGCAATCACCTGCAATTGCCCCACCACCCCAAAAACTGCTCAAACCCCAAAATATACCCCTCCATAGCTGCTCCATCACCTTGAAAACTGACCCATTTTCCAAAAACTACTCCCAACAGTCTTACCACCACCCTAACTGCCCCTTCCCCCAAAAGTACCTTGCTGCACCTGCCCCACCACCCTGCACTCTGCCCCATCCTATGAAATATTTCCTCACAACTGTCCTTTTACCTTGCAAACAGCCCCACCTCTAAGAAAGTCCCCCCACAGCTACCCACCATCCTGCAAACTGCCTCATTCCCCAAAATCCTACTGCCCCACAAGAGCCCATCACCCATCACCCACAAACTGCTCTTACCCCCCCAAATCTCCCCCCAATCAAATGCCTCAGTACTCTGCAAACTGCCTTATTCCCAAAATGTATCACAACTGCCCTACCCTCAAAATCTCCCCTATGTACCTGCCCCAAAATCTCATCACCATAACTGCCCCACCAATCTGCAAACTACTTCAGCCCTCAAAACTACCTCCATACCTTCAAAATTGCATCCCTCGGAACTGCCCCACTACCTCCAGCTAGCCTTCTAACATACTGAACATATGCAGAACACACAGAGCCCAATTCCATAACTGGCACGTCTAAATTAAAAATGGGTCCATTTGAACCTAATTTTGCATCTGCAGATCTGGACGTTACTGCAGGTCCAGAATCAGGGAGATAGACGTGGATGTCCCCGTGCCCACTGTATTCTGAAAAGTTACATGTTTCGGATCCTGCCCATCCCCGCGATATGCCCGCAGATGCCATACCCCTCGTGAAAAACGTGCATCTCCTAAGCTGTTCATCACAGATAGTAGTTTGCTGATGTGAGTTAGACATAAATACCCATGAGAAATGACGGCTGCTGCGACCTAGACCATATACCAGTCCTCTTCATGCCCTGAAAAGTGCTAGGTAATCCCAGTGCACTCCGATATGGCTTACGAAAATGTAAATATGAACATGTATGTCAGGACGTACCTTGCATCAAATGGTACATGGCATTAGGAACCGACCCCAGTTGATTCCTGTCCTGGTCATCTCTACAAACACACTTTAAACTGCTAAGAATGGAACCTGACCAAGTGCACAAACCTGAAATTAATATTGTAGTTCTCCAAAGGATGTATAATATTGTTGAGCAACAAATGTATGCTCTTTTCGTGCCTCAGACCTATAAGTGCACTCATTCTTCTGCTCCACACTACCATTCCTTTCTTATCTCTCTCAACACTCCTCCTTGGGAACTCCGCTCTTCTGGCAGATCGCTTCTATCTGTGCCCTTCTCTTTTAGTGCCAACTCCAGACATCACTCCTTTCACCTTGCTGTTCCCTATGCCTGGCAAAAACTACCTGAGTCTCTATGCCAGGCTTTTTCTCCAGCCTTTCTCAAATCCAGGCAGAGTTCTCACCTCTTCATTGCCACTTTTGGATCTGATCCACCTAATCTCCCTTGTGTTTCTTTATCATTCCCCTTAAATGTATCCAGTCCATAGCTGCTATGTTGTCTCTCTTGACTAGAATGTGAGCTCTGCTGAGAAGGGATCATCTGTTATGTGTGTCTGTGCAGCGCTGTGTACGTCCTGTAGCACTATGCAAATGATCAGTAGTAGTGGTAGGGCCTTCTGGCTATGGCGTCTGATTCCCACTTAACTGGGTACTGGCATTTCACACAGCAGCTACACCTGTCCCATCGTGGCATATGCCAGTCTGTATACATCCGCTATCTGTGAGGCAACCTTGTCTTCCTTCCCAGGGTGTGCTTTGTGGCACTGCTCCCCTGGTCAGGTCTGTGTGGGTATGGGAGGGGAGTTCCCTGTGCCATCACACCAAGTAGCCCGCATCCAGATATATCATCACCCTCGCAGCTCTCATAGATCCTGGCCTCAGTAGGGGTGTGGGCCTCATTGAACAATTTGGGAAATGTTGGCACATTGGTCATGTCTCTCAGTGCCTGGCACAGCGGATGTATGGCTGTCATATCACACTGCCAACAATGTATGACCTTATTAGAGTAGCCTATGAAAAATAATCCAAAAAGAACCAGAATAGGTTCCCTATAGCTAAATGTCAAAGCATATCCCTGTCATTGATAAGGGACCTTCAGAATAAGAGCATTTAGCAGTGAAAACAGTACTAATACATGCTCAACAGCAATAGCATTGGTCTCAAAAAGTGTGCATCATGTTTTCACTATCGAATGCTCTTATTCTGAGGGTCCCTTATTATTGATAAGGATATGTTTTGACATTTCTCTGATTTTGTCTGCCCTATCACACTGGCACCTGGTGACACTGCGGTCATTCATATGGTTCAGGTACTGGTCAGGCTTTCATGTTCCCTCCTGAATTGCAGATGAGCACACCAGATCCTCACGTGCACCCTTCAAACCAAACACGTACACTCTCACTTTCAGTCATTAAAGCATAATTCTGCCAAAAAGATGCCCTGAATCTGTACATTACAGCTATGACATAACATAATAGCATGGGGTACCAGGACTAAAAATATAATCTCCGTTTCTCACCCAAACAGGAATCCTTTCCCTACTCACACCCATACTATCCCTACATCAGCAGTTCTATTTTTCAGAACATTGGAATTGTTAGAGTCCCCTAGATTGGCTCCTTTAGCACTAACAGCACATTTCAGCATAGCCATAATACACACTATTGCTCTTCTTAATATTTCTGTAAGGGTGTTTATTAATGTTTCTGTACCTTACAACCTTTCCTCACCTCTGCTTTCTGTTCCTTAAGACTCTATCTTGTGTTTTTCCAGACTGCAGTCATACCAGTTCAAAACATACATGTCACAACCATTCTTCAATCTGGAACACACTGCAGAGAAGAGGAGAGTTTTTTCTAAGTCCTGGCCTTATACCATGTTTCTGTAGGAAAAATGTGGATGTCTACAGGAAGCACTGAAAACATACATGGGCTTTTCCTAAATACGCCTTATACGTCTCCATGACTGACCACACTCCTGTTCCACCCCTTTTGGGCACATTCTGAGATCTCCATGCTTACCTCATGGAAACCACTTTGATTCAGTGAAAAGCGGTATATAAATGCAGCTAAATAAATAAATGTGCATGACAGCAGTATTTCAGAATATGGTCGGGGACGTTTTCGGCACATAAATGCCCCACTGCACATACAAACCCCTTATTTGTGTGCTGGAATTACCTCAGCAAAGAACAGAGTTACACACACACACAACAGAGATACACACACACAAGCACATAAACACAACACACACAACTGATCTATGGAAGCTGCGGTATATAAGTTCTTGTATAAATAAATAAATAAACAAACACACACAGTGATTACTGATTCCCCAGCTGTGATGTACTGCAGTTTAAATTATTCGCATACATATATTTAATTTTCATTAATATTATTTCTACTATGAAATCTACTGACTGAATTGTACTGTTGCTTATGTTTGTTGCCATGGGCAAGCTTAAATTAAGGCATTGGCAAGCTAGAAGCATACTTGGGCTCCAAAGTTTAGGGAGGCACTATCAGATGTGCTCTGGACTCGGGAGGTTAGGAATGAAACTGTCTAGCTTTTTTCAGGATGCTAATGATTTTTGCATTAATGTTTGGCAGCTAGAAAAATGTCTATAATGTCTGTACATTTTTCAATGTTTGCAACCTCTATCTGCAGTTCTGTAGTCCTCCCCACTGTATGAGTGAGCCTGCCCTGCCTGTTTCCAATATAACTAGTAGAAGAGACTGTAGGTAAGATCCAGCCAATGGGAAGACTATGGGGCGGAGCACTGAAATACTGCCCTAGTCAGAGAAAGGGAGGAGATTTCAGGGAAGTTCCTGTGCTGTACAATATTAAGTTTCTGCCTATAGTGGGCTATGGAAGAGAAATGAAGGCCCCCCCCCAAAAAAGAAGAAGAAGTGCCTAAATGCATATCCTTTGGAAAAGCAGTTCCAACAGCTGCGTAATACAAACACTAATTCACAGTAATATAACAATTATGGACCTGCACCTGTCAAACAGTCCTCCCCTGTCCCAATCACAGCTCTCCCCTCTCCTGATCACAGACACACAGAGAAGCAACGCATATATAAATGAATACACACACATACTAATGTGTCCACACACATACACACTGACACACAGAATCATGCATATACATATTGCCACAGTCAGGGGCGCTGTGAGCTGTTTTAGAATATTTCCCTAGGCTCGTCAGACTCAATTAGGCTAGCCATATTCCCTTTTGGCTGAGGAATTGCCAAAAGCACTGGGTGTCTGATTATAACCACTTTTATTCGGCACATTGCCAAATATATATGAACAGAAAACAAACAAAACATTAGTGCACATTATACAGGACACTCTTAGTTTGTGCCTTCAGCCACTCAGGCTGGCTGGAGAATGGTAATCACAAATGAAAAATGAACAATGGAAAAAGAAAATAAACCCAGGGTTTTCGTGGGCTCAGCAGCTAATGAGCGTAGCTGTGAGCCTGTGCTGCGTTACTGCCTAGCCTGAGCCCAGAGTTCTTGCACTACTATACCTTTGGTCTTTGCAGTTCTTCACTAAAGTGTTATTCCCTTTTGGGCACTGCTTCCCTCTTCACGAGGCTGCCAGCCCGTCTCCTTCTCTTCGTGAGGGTCTTCCCAGGCACCAACCTTGGGTTTCCTGCTGCCACTGCAAACAGCCTTTGAACTCTGCCTCACTCTTGCAGAGACTTCCAACCCTTTTCCCCTCCCTCCTCCTGAGGGTTCTTGCCAGTGCAAGCAGACTTTGAACCTCCGCCTCATCTTCCTGAGGCTGTCAGTCCTCCCTCTCTCTTCCCGAGGGTCCAGTTCTACTACTACTACTAATCATTTGTATAGCGCTACAAGACATACGCAGCTCTGTACATATAGATGTAAAACACAGTCCCTGCTCATCAGACCTTATAATCTAATCGAGATGAAAAACATTGCAAAACTGGGGACTAGAGTATGGCAAGATACACATAAGTAATGGACAAGAGAATGGGGAACATAAGGATCCAAAAGCAGCCTCAAAAAGGTGGGTCTTCAGCCTGGACTTGAATAGGGCCAGAGAAGGAGCCTGATACACTGACTCATGTAGTTTGTTCCAGGCATACGGAGCAGCAAGGTGGAATGAATGAAGTCTGGAGTTGGCAGTGGCAGAGAAGGGCACAGATATAAGGCACCAGCCTTGGACTCCTTGCTGCCAATGCAAGCAGGCTCTTGGAGACTTCCACTGCAGCATCCCTGAGGCCTCTCTGAACTTCTGCCTCTAAATTACTTTTATGCAGAGGCTTAGGGCCACTCCCTAGTGGCTAAGCTAGCCCACCCCCCTGCTTGGAACTATCTCCTAGTAAAGGGAACTTAAAGGAGACATGCCTATCCTTAGCCTCTTTCTTACAAGAATTGGCTGCTAGGTTTCTCCACTGATCTCTGGAGCGCCCTCTAGCATCTGAAGAGTACCACAGCAGTGCTGTGCAACTTTGCACGCCACAGTACAAACATGCACGGATATTCCAGTTCACAAAGATATATATACACACACACACATGAACAGATAGACATACAAAAACAGATATGCACACACCCACACAGACAAAACAAATACACAAGAAACACACAGAGACAATAAAGTTGCAAACAGATGGGCGTGTGCATAAACACGCACACACAAAGAGGGGCTGGAAAGCTCTGCATGCTTTCCCCACTTGTTAGGTACCATGTATTCATTTTGAATCTGCTATTAGTTATCCCATTTACTTATGGGTCAATATGCAACCACTGAGGTTCTTTTTTATATGCTGGCCTTGGGCAAGTCACTTAACCCTCCATTGCCTCAGAAGAAAGGCTTGGCAATCTACATCTGGTCACACTGTCAAGAAAACCTAGGAGTTTCTGGGTCCCCAAAACTCATCATTGACTCAAAGGCACACATTGCATTTTTGCATGGTGGTTAAAAAACATCCAGATATTCATCACCGGTATCTGGATATTGGCTGGCACTACATATGTGCATAATGCTGTGACTGATGGCATTTTCAAGAAAGCATTGATATTCAGTTTGCTGTCCTAACTTTATCCAGATGGTTATTTGTATAGCGGACTGAATATTGCTGCGATCTGGATAATTTACTGTTCTGCTCTCGCTCCACTCACAGACCAGCCCAGCACTATCTGTATAGTGCCACTGAATAATGCAAGATTGCTCCAGTCAGCAGCAATTACAAGTCCAGATAGCAGGTGCGTTTTTCTGGATAAGTACTTCTGAATATTGACCCCTTGGTGTTTTATTTACTATGGGGTCTATTCCGATCCACAAATAGCAGGGATGTACACCTTGCCTGGATGTACATCCCTGCTATTCGTCCCCCTTACTATCCCTGTTCAAGGCTCCCTGTACGAAGAGTGTAGTTGTATGGGAAGCCTTAGATGGGGGCAGGAGGGGGCAGGCAGAAGGCGGAGTGAGGGTAGTGCATGGGCGGGCCGTTACCCTGGATGTACAGGGCCGATTCTGAGGTCAGCCTTGTATGTCCGGGATATGCTGGTTAGACGAGGGCTTATTCCACCTCAGAGGTGGAATAAGTCTTCTTTGATGTGGGGTAGCAGTGGCTGCCAGTGGGCGCAAAGCAGGGAAGCAAGGAGGAGGTTTCCTGCAGCTGGACCCTGGCCATGGGAGGCCGGATCGGGGGTCTGACTGCGGGGAAAGGACAATCTTGGTGATGGTTGGTGTTCACAGCTCCGTAATGGAACCGTGGTGCCATGGCAACGCGTCTTCATTACAGAGCCAGACTGAGTTAGCCAGGGATCTGTAGGACATGTGTCTCTTAAGAATTGGGGCCCGGCCTTCACATACAAGCTGGTAGACCTGATTCTGATTCCACGGGGGCTAGATCCGGCGGGATCAGAATAGAGTCTACCGCTGTATGTTCCGATTCTGAAGAGCTGTACAGAGGCTAGACATCCAGTAGGGAATAGGCCTCTATTTATATTGTTATCTACATACAACTTATTCTTCTACATGGTGAATAGTTCATGCACTTAAGAGAGTTCTGGCATTTGATGGTGTCTTATACAATGCTATCAAATTTTCAAAATGCTATAAGAGCAAGCACAATGGAGGGACAATATGATCTGCTGGTTATAGGGTTGCTAACTGGGCAGGCTGGTTCATTTCTGGTTTTACCTCATTTCATGCATGGACTTGCAATTTTGCTTTCCTTAGGGAAATCAATAGGGAAACCAAAACTGCAAGTTCAGACTCCAATACCTATTCTTGATTCCATTGATTGTTTATAGAATTATGCAAATTACCACACTTTTCATATAACCTCTCTTCCTCTTTTTGTAAGCTGTTTTCAGTATTCAGTGTGAACTTGTTTGCCAAGTTGTTGAAGCAGAGATATTGATAGATCGCTGCCGACAA
Organism: Ichthyophis bannanicus; assembly: GCA_033557465.1. Taxonomy (NCBI): domain Eukaryota; kingdom Metazoa; phylum Chordata; class Amphibia; order Gymnophiona; family Ichthyophiidae; genus Ichthyophis; species Ichthyophis bannanicus. The sequence continues at coordinate 46,797,472 of CM066046.1, forward strand.
ATCAGTATTGGAGGTACTGTATTAATATGGAAGATAAACGTTTCAAGGTGGATATGGGAATTTTTGTTTGGGAAAGCATTATTGGTCATGGTGGTGCCACAGGGCTCCCCTCCCCTCTTCGTTTTAGCATTTAGCTTTAACACCTAGGAAAAGTGGTTCAGAAGTCTGGTATAGAGAATGATACCTATGCAGATGGTGTTCAGTTGATAGCCATATTACAGGGGGATTAGACATAGGCTGTGCATAGAAACATAGACGGCAGAAAAAAGACCACATGGCCTATCTAGTCTGCCCTTCCATATCAACCACTACAAGAGTCCCCTTTTTTTCCTTTAGAGAGCCTCTGTATTTATCCCATGCTCTTTTGAATTTAGTTACTGTCCTCATCTCTACCACCTCCACTGGAAGACTATTCCACGTATCTATCACTCTTTCCGTAAATAAATATTTCTGCATATTACTCCTGAATCTATCCTCTTTCACCCTCATCCTATGTCCCCTTGTAGCAGAGCTTGCTTTCAATCAAAAGAGGATCTCTTCCTGTGCATTTATGCCATGGAGATATTTAAATGTCTCAGTCATACCACCTCTATCCTGCATTTCCTATAAAGTATACATATTAAGGTACTTAAATCTGTCCTCATATGCTTTATAATGAAGACCACTAACCATTTTAGTAGCCACCCTCTGCACTGACTCCAACCTGTTAATATCCCTTTGAAGGTGTGGTATTCAGAAATGCATACAATACTCCAAATGAGGTTGCACCAAAGACTTATACAGAGGCACTATCACCTCATCTCTTCTGCTGGCCATTCCTCTCCCTATGCACTCAGCATCCTTCTAGCTTTCTACCTGTTTAGTTACTTTGCGATCATCAGACACAATCACGCCTAGGTCCCGTTCTTCTTTCATGGACAAAAGTACCCCTTATACTGTACTGCTCCCTTGGATTGTTGCAGCCCAAATGCATGACCCTACATTTTTTAGCATTAAATCTCAGATGGCAAATTCTAGACCATTCTTCAAGCTTGGCTAGATCCCTCCTCATGTTATTTACACCTTCCTGGGTATCTACTCTGTTGCAGATTTTGATATCATCAGCAAAGAGGCAGACCTTACCTGACAGCCATTCCGCAATATCACTAACAAAGATGTTAAAAAGAATTGGACCAAGGACAGATCCCTTCAGCACTCCTTTGGTAACCTCCTTTTCCTCAGAGTGAACTCCATTTACCTGTACCCTTTGTTGCCTCCCATTCAACCAATTTCTAACCCAAGCAGAAATTTTAGGGTCCATCCCTAGGGTGCTCAGTTTGTTTATAAGTTGCCTGTGCGGAAAAGTGTCAAATGCTTTACTGAAATCTAAATACAACACATCTAGGGCTCTCCCTCGGTGCAACTCCCTGGTCACCCAGTCAAAGAAATTAATCAGATTTGTCTGAGAAGACCTGTCCCTGGTGATTCCATGCTGCCTTGGATCTGGTAATCCGTTGAACTCCAGAAACCTCACTATTTTCTCTTTCAGCAGCATTTCCAATAATTTACTCACCACCGAGGTTAAACTAACCGGCTTGTAGTTTTCAACCACATCCTTACTCCTGCTTTTGTGTAAAGGGACCACATGTGCCTCTCTCCAGTCCTCTGGCACCACCCCCGATTCCAAAGCGGCATTGAAAAGGTCAGTCAGTAGAGCTACTACTACTATTGAGCATTTATATAGTACTACCAGTTATACGCAGCGCTGTACAGACATGTAAGAGACAGTCCCTTCTCATCAGAGCTTACAATCTAGTCAAGACAAACACAGAGCTAACAGTCTAGTCAAGACAAAAACACGTCACTTACAATCTAGTCACGACAAAACACAGAAGTCAAGATCTGAAAGCAACAGTGAAGAGGTGAGTTTTCAACCTGAATTTATAGAGGGCTAGTGAGGGTGCCTGGCGTACAGACAACGGTAGCTAGTTCCAGGCGTAAGGTGCAGCAAGGTGAAAGGAGCGAAGTCTGGAGTTAGCAGTAGGAGTGGAGGGCATAGATACAGTAGAAGTAGCTTGTTAGAAGAGTGGAGTTCCCGAGAGGGGTTGTAAGGAGAGATAAGAGATGAAAGGTACTGAGCTGCTAGAATGTCCCCAAACTCCCTCAGTATTCTCGGATGTTTCCCCTCCAGTCCCATCGCTTTGTCCATTTTTAATTTAGCTAATTCCTCATGAACACAGTCTTCTGAAGATAGTTTGATATTCCCCTCACTTTTGTTCCTGTTTGTGGGTGTTGTCTGAGGTCCTGCTCCCAGCCGTTCAACAGAAATATTTGTTAAGCAATTCCGCTTTATCCTCATCAGCTTCTAAATATTCCTCTCCTTCATCCTTGAGTCTGACAATACTACTTTTGCCCTTCCTCCTCTGACTAACAAATCTGAAAAATGTCTTATGCCCCCATTTTATTGCATTGGCTATTTTCTCTTCTTTTTGTATCTTTGCTTTCTTGAATCCTTTGCCAGCCTTCCTAAGTTTTTCCAAATATAGATGGCTGTCTTCCTCTCTCTGTAATCTCTTGTATTTCATGAAGGCCTCCCTCTTTTTTTGACCTTTTCAGCTACCTCTTTGAAGAACCATACCGGCCTCCTTTTCCTTTTACCTTTATTTACCATTTTAACAAAAAAAGTTGGTTGTGCTTAAAATATCCCTTTCAGTTTTGTCCACTGTTTTTCTACATCCCCCAGCTGTTCCCATCCCGCAAACGACTCCTTGAGGTATTGGCCCATCTTTGCGAAGTTACTTATCTTAAAGTCTAAGACACTCGCTTTTGAATGGATTTTTTCAGCCCTAGCCCTAATACTAAACCACCCTATCTGGTGATCACTGGATACAAGATGATCTCCCACTATAACATCAGAAACACTTTCTCCATTGGTAAGCACCAAGTCCAGTATGGCCCCTTCACGTGTGGGTTCTGTTACCAGTTGCCCGAATAGTTCTTCCTGTAAAGAATCCAGGATCTCCCTGCTTCTAGATGACACTGCGCAAATCAACATCCGGCATATTGAAATCCCCTATCAGTAGCACTTCCCCTTTCCTGGCAATGCTGTGTGTTTCTTCTATTAAATCTCCATCCACGTCTTCTCCCTGTGATGGAGGTCTGTATATCATGACAATGCAAATGAATTTCTTTTTCCCTCTTTCTAGTTTAACCCACAGTGCCTCCTCTCTTCTTTTTAAGCCCTGTATATCCTCCTCTTCTTCCTACCCTGTCCTTTCTGAAGGACATATAATCTGGTATAGTTATATCCTAGTCATGGCTGTCTGTGCACTATGTCTCCGTAACTGCCACTAAATCCAAGTCAGCCTCTCCCATTAAAGCTCAACATTTGAGATCTTATTTCCCATGCTATGGGTATATATAGATATTGCTTTGCAGATATTGCCCCTTTTACCTATTTCTATAAAGGTATTTAATGTTTCACTTACCTGGGGGCTTTCACTTACCTGGGGGCTTTCACTTACCTGGGGGCTTTTTTCACCCTTCCCTATTGAATCTGTTTTAAAGCCCTCCTCAGTAGGTTAGTCAATCTGCTACTGAAGACATGTCAACCCTTCTTGGACAGATGGATGCCATCTCTACTCTGTGGTCCTTGGAATATCATCCCATGATCCAGGAAACCAAAACACTCTCAATGACACCATGTACGCAGCCATGCATTTATCTCCAGGATGCAAGCTTCTCTGCCTTGGCCTTTACCCTCAATAGGGAGGATTGAAGAGAACACCACCAGCACCCTATATGCTTCACCCTCTGTACAAGAGTCTTGATATGCTCAGAGGAACACCTGGCAGTATTATTTGTGTCGACATAGATGAGCAACATCGGGTAATAGTCAGTAGGCTTGATGAATCTCAGCAAACTCTCTGTAACATCCTGGATTTTGGCACCTAGCAGACAGCACACCACTCTGGACATCGTCTGTTCGGCAGATGGATGCCTCAGTACCCATCAGAAAAGAGTCACCAGCCATCACTACCCCTCGCTTCCTAATGGTCACTGATTCTGCAACTTTGGGGTGCTCAAGCTCTGGTTCTTCCCTTTCCTGGGATGCCTCCACCTCCTTCACTTCCAGAGCTGCATAATGGTTCTTCAATTCAAGGTCTTGAAGAGTTGGATTGGTGATTCTGCAGGCCCTGGTGACTCGTGTTCAACCTTCTGTAGGCTCCCATCTTCACCTCTGCTGGAGAGCTTGGATGTTTCAAGAAGCATCTCATCAATGTACTTCTCATAAGAACATAAGATATGCCATACTGGGTCAGACCAAGGTCCATCAAGCCCAGTATCCTATTTCCAACAGTGGCCAATCTAGGTCATACGTACCTAGCAGTATCCCCAAGAGACACAGGTTCCACAATGCCTGTATTGGGTCAAACATTGATATCCTGGGTCCCTTTTTAATAATGGTTTATGGACCTTTCCTCCAGGAACTTGTCCAAACCTTTTTTAAACCCAGCTACACTAACAGCCCTTACTACATCCTCTGGTAACAAATTCCAGAGTTTGATTACACGTTGAGTGAAAAAATATTTTCTCTTATTTGTCTTAAATAGTTTACCCTGTAGCTTCATTACATGTCCCCTAGTCTTTCTATATTCTGATAGCGTAAACAATTGATCTATGTTTACCTGTTCCACTCCATTCATTAATTTATAGACCTCTATCATATCTCCCCTCAGCTGTCTCTTTTCTAGGTTGAAGAGCCCTAACCTTTGTAGCCTCTCTTCATAGGAGTAGCCTTCCATCCCTTTTACCATTTTGGTGGCTCTTCTCTGTACCTTTTCTAATAACGCTATATCCTTTTAAAGATACGGCGACCAGAATTGCACACAATATTCAAGGTGTGGTTGTACCATGGAACGATACAGAGGCATTATAATATCCTTTGTTTTATTTTCCATTGCTTTCCTTATGATACCTAGCATTCTATTTGCTTTCTTGGCCGCCGCTGCACACTGGGTGGAGGGTTTTAACATGTTATCCACGATGACGCCTAAATCTTTTTCCTGGGTGGTGGTTCCCAATGTGGAACCTTGCATCGTGTAACCATAGTGTGGGCTGTTCTTTCCTAGGTGCATAACTTAGCACTTTTCCACATTAAATTTCATCTGCCATTTGGATGCCCGGTCTTCCAATTTATCCAGATCCTTCTGCAGTTTTCCGCAATCCCCTTGGGTTTTAACAACTTTAAACAGTCTGACTTAAATGCTCCTTAGCCTCGCCACCTCTTTTCTGTGCTCCTCCACCTGTTTCCTGAGGCATCCTGCACATGGAACTGGTGCTTCAAATGGCATTGCGATATCTGTCTGGACAGAGGCTGAAGCTGAAACAGGGGCAACAGCTTTGACAATACGATTTTTCCCAGCCATTGTTCAGTTGGGGGAGCTTTGGTACCTGTTGAAGTATAAGAGAGACCTATCAAAGTACCAGCCTGTTTCTTCAGGAGCAAGGAGAAAGTCAGTCCTCACTTATTGGTGGTGTCCTCTTCCTGCCCAAGAGTGCCATTTTGCTCAGTCTCCCTTTTTCTGTGGAGCCCTTCAGACATACGTCCTCATCTCTCGGAAAATGTTTTTTCTCTCCCGGCCCTTTGGCCTTTTTTCTGATTGCATCGGTCTTCTCCTGTCCTCCCTGGTGCCCCCGCTTTGGCTGTGGGCCAGGGGATACCCTTTTTGACCTTTTTTCCCCTTTTTTTCTTGCTTTGGGCCCTTTTTGTGCCCTTTTTCTAACCGCTGGCCTCGAGGGCATTTGAACTCACCAGGGCTCTTTTTGCCCCCATGGCCACCGGCTTTAAAAAACGTGACAGATGCTCCAAAAATTTGTCGCTCACGGACACCCATGGCTATTGTCTGTGGTGCCTTGAGGCTGACCATAACCCAGAGCTCTGCTCGTCTGTAAAAAAATGTCCAATAAAGCCTTGCTAAGCTGTAAGCAGAAGTCGGATGACATTTTTCGTAAGTGAGCCCCGGGGTCTGGAGTGGCGGTCCGCTCCACCGATCCACCACTTGTGGAGTCCCCCACAGTGACTCTGTGTCCCAGGCATCACTCCAACCAGGGTTCACCCAAGGTGGAATGGCGGAAAAAGAATAAGACCTCGAAGTCGCTGTCGGGGGCTCCGGATAAGCGTGAGTGGTCTCATGCTCGTTCCCTTAGCCTTCCCTGGTGTTCCTGAGAGTCAGTCAAGGAGCGGCCTCGAAAGGTACCTCGTACAGATACGGAGGCCTCCAGCGATGGCACCCAGTCTCCTGAGGGTCATCCCATTGAGGACCCCCTCTCCTTCTCCACCCCATACCCGGTAACCCCGGCGTCGGCATCCCAGGGACTTACTCCTGAGTGGAAGTCCTGTATGCTGGCACTAGAGTGCAGCGTTTCTGCCTTCCTGGCTGCCCAGCAGGCGCTTTTGCCCAACACAGCTGCCCCGCACCTTGAGACTAAGGGGCCCTCGTCTGTGTTCCCGAAAACTGCCTTGGAAACCCCCAAGAGCCATGGGACTCATGAGGGTCCTCGGCACCAGTCTCGCTCGCCGTCCCGTTCCTTGGGGGCGAGATCTTCCAGAGTCAGTGCCTCCGGCTCCAAGCGGGCCTCAGCCATGGGACATGGGGATCAGCCCGACTCTTGGACTTCTCAGGCTGGGAGTCGGATGAGGACACGTCCCCTGAAACCTGCGCCCATAGAGATTTTTCTTCTGACCTGTCCCCACCTGCCTCCCGAAGATACCTCCCTCTTGGTATTGGTGCGGGATATGGCTCGGGCCCTCAATCTGCCCTCACAGACTGAGGAAGAACCAAGGGCAGAGGAACTCAACATTTTGCACTACGAGTCTCCCCCTAGGGAGTCTCTCACGGTCCCCGTGTGGTCCATCTTGACCCAGCTGCTCCTCCACATGTGGGAAGCACCCGCCTCAGTCCCTATTGTCAGTAAAAGATTCATTGTCCTGTACAGAGTCCAGCGCAGCCATGGGTTTCAAAAGACCCAACTTCCCCATATCTCCATGGTAGTGGAAATTGCGATGTGGAAGAAGAAGAGTCCGAAGTTGCACTCTTTGGTCCCGCCTAGTAGAGAATCCTGTGCCCTCGACGCCCTTAGGTGCAAGGCCTACCAAAGATCCATGCTGGCATGCCGCATCCAGGCATACCAGCTATATATGGGTATGTTCCTTCACGACCTTGCTAAAGAGCTTGGCGGTTTCTCTGTGGGCCTTGGAGGTGAACACCTTCTCCATTTTCAAACACTCTTGAGATTGGTCGCAGACTGCTTGAAATTCCTTTCCCGTGCCGCATATGACGGGTTTGAATCTTCTGCCCGTGTGGCAGCTGCTGGCATCAGAGCCCAGCATTAAGCGTGGCTCCAGTACTCAGACCTGGAGCAGTGGGTCCAAGAGAAAATCTTGGATGTCCCCTGCCTCGGTGAACAGCTGTTCTGCAAACCCATGGAAGACAAAGCGGCCGAGATCGAGACAGAGTTCGTGACCTGCAACTGTCTCTCTCGCAAAACCTCATCCCTTCCTTGGAAGAAGCAGTACAGTAAGAAACCCTTCTTCCAGAGGAAGGGGTTCCCATACCGGGGAAACCCATCCTACCCGCCCGTCCCTGTACTGACGCCCAGTGTCCAAGGCAAAGGGGGAGCTCAGGGTCACCAGAAACCTAAGGGGCCCAGCCCCTGGGTTTTGACGCCAAACGCATAGCCTCTCACCTCCTGGCGGCACCCATGCCGGTGGGGGGACGTCTGTCTGTCTTCACCCCCGAGTGGGAGGCCATCACATCAGACATATGGGTCCTCCAGGTAGTCCGGGATGGCTATTACTTTCGTCTGGACAGACACCCTCCCCCCTTCTCACCAGCAGAGCCTTCTCGGCTCCCCTCGCACCAGGCTTGCCTGCAGCAAGAACTGAACAACCTCCTCAGTCAATAGGCGGTCAAAAGGGTTCCACCACACCTTCGAGATTGGGGTTTTTACTCCCATTACTTCCTCGTTCCGAAGAGGACAGGGGGCCTGTGCCCCATCCTCAATCTCCCATAACCTAAAAAATTTCCTAGTGTGAGAGATGTTCAGAATGCTATCGCTTGGCATCCTGCTGCCCTTCCTCCAGCTATGCTCCTTGGATCTCAGAGACGCTTACACTCACATCCCTGTCCACCCCAAGCACGGGAAGAACCTGTGTTTCAGAGTGCAGAGGGATCACTTCCAGTACAGAGTGCTCCCCTTCGGACTTGTTTCTGTTCCGCGGGTCTTCACAAAATGCCTATCAGCAGCTGCAGCCCACCTCCGGCTGCAGGGCATATCCATCTACCCATACCTAGACGATTGGCTCATCACTGGCGCATCAGCAGAGGAGGCTCATCTTTTGGCGTCATACACAGTCCTCCTCGAGCGTCTGAGTTTTCTCATCAACTACTCTAAGTCCCACCTCGAGCCAGTGCAGACACTGGAGTTCATCAAAGCTCTGCTTGACACGGAACGGGTGACCGCCTTCCTTCCCCGAGTGCACGTAGACTGCCTCCACGCTCTGGCTGCAGAGGTCCAAAACCGATCCAGAGTCTTGGCGTGGACCATGCTGCGCCTTCTGGGGCACATGGTCTCGACAGTGCACGTCGTTCCCCATGCTTGCATGCATATGCGAGCAATTCAATGGTGCCTCAGAGTGTAATGGTCCCAGGCTTCTGGCCGGCTCTGGGACCCCATCTCGGTCTCACACAGTTTATCCAGTTCCCTGGAGAGGTGGCGGAAGCCCCGAAGCCTCTGGGGCATGCCCTTCCAGATCCTACCACACGAGCTTGTCTTGACTACGGATACCTCGCTTGTCGGACTGGGGAGCCAACTGCAACAACCCCTGTACCCAGGGACGATGGTCACCCAGGGAATCCCTGCAGTAGATTAACCTGCTCAAGCTTCGAGCCGTCCGGTTGGCTCTGAAGGTCTTCGAGCACTGCTTGCAAGGCAAGTCGGTGCTCGTGCAGACCAACAACAAGGTTGCAATGTTCTACATAAACAAGGAAAGGGGTACGGGCTCCCAGCTCTTCTATTGGGAGGCATTCCTCCTCTGCTTCTTTGCCGTGCACCAGGGCATGCCGCTAAGAGCGGTCTACCTCCTAAGCCAAGACGGCGTCCGTGCCAAGGCAGCGTTTATGGCTTCACTGCACTCAGTGCCTCTGACAGACATCTGCTGGACTGCGACCTGGTCTTCAGCGAATACCTTCACTTTACATTACTGCCTGGAGAAGGAGTCCTGCCGGGAAAGTGCCTTCAGCCAGGCTGTACTCCGTAATCTTTTTGGGGTATAATCAACTCCTGCCCTCTGACCCTTCTTCTGCGGCTACCAAGAGCTGGCCCCCAAGGACCCGAGGACATAGGCTCCCTTCAGATCATCGGCTTCTGCTCACAGCTTCACGGAGGCATTTTTGTTCACGGGTTTCAGTAGCTCATAGCTGGGGATTCCTATAAGTGAGGACTGACTTGCTGCTTGTTCCTGGAGAAAGCGTAGTTACTCATCTGTAACAGGTGTTCTCCAGAGACAGCAGGAATCAGTCCTCACTACCCTCCCACCTCCCCTGAAGAGTTTCTATTTTTATCCTTCCCTTGCCATCTGCTTAATAGGGCTCTAGCTATGGGACCTGACTGAGCAAAATGACACCCTTGGGCAGGAAGAGGACCACGCATATGTGGCGGCAAGCCCAAAGGCTTTCTTTGAAAGCTGGGGAATTGCTCCGTGCGTGCTCCGTCGGTGCCAACGTCACCCATAAGTGAGGAATGATTCCTGCTTTCTCTGGAGAACATCTGTTACAGGTGAGCAACTACACTTTCTCAGTTGTCCACTCAGAGAAAAAGCAGTTTACCTATTTTAAGTGTGTTCTAAACATACTCTTCTAAGTCCTTGTGTGTAACTAATTGGGGAGTCGCCCTATAAAGCAAGAATGCTCACATGGGGTGGGTGGGAACCAGGGTGGGTAGGGAGGGAACTAGCATCTGATGAGGTGTCAGTGGTTTCAAAGAAGTGAGAAAGAGAAACTAACAGCAGAGTTTTAAATCTACACCACAAAATCCCCCCAAATAGTTCCCCTTTTGAAATAAAGCACCAAAAAAGACTAACTCTTTCTAAAGATGTATACCAAATGTATACCAAAACACTTTTAAAAGCTCTCAGGCAGAGAGCTAGATGATAAATAGTTTTTTTGATGAGATTAAGATTTGGTTAGATCAGAGTGGATTAGTATTGAATGTCACTAAGACAGTATGTTTAGGCAGCACTGTACCTAGCCTTGTGCAAGTGGTGCAGCCGCACAGGACACAAAAATAAATGGGGGCGCATTTGGGACTACCAGCCTTGACTCCCCCCACCCACACTGCCTGCCCTTGCCCTGCTGCTGCTGCTGCTTTTAGTGTTGCTTTGGTGGTGACGGCGGTGACAGCAGCGCCATCCAATTGAAAACAAAAACGGGTCTTTCCAACTTGGTGCTTACATGTTGGTCTGATCCCTAGCTCCTCTGACATATGCTCGCATCAGAGGATGGGTGAACCAGACCAGCCATTGAAGCATGGCGTTGCAAAGACCCATATTTGAATGGCTGGTCTGGTCCCTTCCTTCCCTGAGGCAAGCATATGTCGGAGGAGGGAGGAATCGGACCTGCATGCAAGCGCGTTGCCAGAAGGAGACACTTTTTTCTTTCTTCAATTGGATGTCGCTGCTGCCACTGTTGCTGCCAAGGCAACACTAAATGTGACAGCAGCTGGGCAAGGACAGGCAGTGCAGGGGAGAATCGGCTGGATATGGAGGTAAGATGGGGAGATGCATAGGGCAAACGATAGACCTGTGATTGGGGGGGGAGGAGGCATGCTAGAGGTGCAAGTCACACAGGGCACACTTATGACGTGATACAGTCCTGTGTTCAGGTATGGGAGAAGTTGAGAAAATCTCCTTAACATTACTGCCAATGATTGATAGTGTCACTATCCCCTAGATAAATGGAGTTCGATCCATAGGGGTGTTAATAGAAAAGAATGGGATTGGGACTGATCAGATCTTTAGTGTGTCTAAATCATTTTTTTAAATTAAAACTGGTCTGCCAACTTAATTACAAATAATAATGCTGCATTATTGTATTGTGTTATATGTGGAATTAAATGACAGAAATTTAGAAAGAATTGCTAGGGTTCTGTTGGGGGGTAGGGTTAGGAAAAATGAGAATGCCCAACCACTGTGAAGGAAACTATTTTGGCTTCCCATTAGAGAGAGCTGCAGCTTTAAATTACCAATGCTATTTTTCAAAGCTACAAAAAAATGGGAAACCATTGTACTTACGGTGTTATGTGCCTAAAAGACAATTACGTTCTTCTCGGGTCTATCTTTTAGAAATCCCTGACATTCATTGAAAAGTCTAAATGGAGAACTAGAGCATTTAGGGGCATTTTTACTAAGGCTCGGTAACATGCGTGTGCACCTCGTTACTAGCACAGGGAGTCAGCGCTAACTTCAGGGGGCATGTGCTTCCATCCCCCTGCAGTTAGTGCAGGCCCAAGATGCAACATTACACAAGCCAGCATGTGGGCACACTTAACGCCATCTATTGAGGTAGTGTTCTGTGCATGTGCTAAGTGTGGCAAGCATGGTTAGCACGGTCCACTAACACCTCGCACTAGTTGCAATATATTGGCAACACCTACATTGCACCCCATCCTGCGCAATCCCTGCCCCGATGCACGCTACCAAGGTAGAGCTAGATTTATGCTGCTTTTTAGTGCGGCATTTAATCCACATGCTAAACCCTGCACAACCAGGTAGCACAGTTTAACAAACATGCCCCTTTGTGTAGTTGGTCCTGAATATTGGACTCATTTACCTATATATTTAATAATGGAAACTTATATTTTTAATTTTTGGAAGGGGATAAAAACTTTGCTATTCTCTGTAGAGAAAAGACTTAGAAACATAGAACTATGACGACAGAAAAAGACCACATGGCCTATCTAGTCTGTCCTTCCATATCAACAACTACAACAGTCCCCTTTTTTCCTTTAGAGATCCTCTGTGTTTGTCCCATGCTTTTTTGAATTAAGATACTGTCCTCATCTCTACCACCTCCACTGGGAGACTATTCCACGGATCCACCACTCTTTCCGTAAAGAAATATTTCCGCATATCACTCCTGAATCTATCCCCCTTCACCCTCATCCCATGTCCCCTCGTAGCAAAACTTTCTTCCAATTGAAAGAGGCTCTCCCCCTGTACATTTATGCCACGGAGGTATTTAAACATTGCAATCATATCACCTCTATCCCGCCTTTCCTCTAAGATGTACATATTAAGATCCTTAAGTCTGTCCTCATATGCTTTATAATGAAGACCACTAACCATTTTAGTAGCCACCCTCTGCACCGACTCCATCCTGTTCACATCCTTTTGAAGGTGCGGTCTCCAGAATTGCACACTATACTCCAAATGAGGTCACACCAAAGACTTATATAGAGGCACTATCACCTCCTTTGTTCTGCTAGCCATTCCTCTCCGTATGCACCCAAGCATCCTTCTAGCTTTTGCTGTCGCCTTTTCTACCTGTTTAGCTACTTTAAGATCATCAGACACAACCACGTCTAGGTCTCACTCTTCTTTAGTTGACAAAAGTACTTCACCCCCTATACTATATTGCTCCCTTGGATTGCTGCAGCCCAAATGCATGACCTTACATTTTTTAACATTAAATCCCAGCTGCCAAATTCCAGACCATTCTTCAAGCTTAGCTAGATCCCTCCTCATGTTATCTACACCTTCCTGGGTGTCTATTGCAGATTTTGGTATCATCCGCAAAGAGGCAAACCTTACCCGACAGCCCTTCCACTATATCACTAACAAAGATGTTAAAAAGAATCGGATCAAGGACAGATCCCTGGGGCACACCACTGGTAACATCCTTCTCCTCAGAGTGAGCTCCATTTACCTGTACTCTTTGTCACCTCCCACCCAACCAATTTCTAACCCAAGCAGTAACTTTAGGGTCCATCCTAGGGTGCTCAGTTTGTTTCTAAGTGAGGAACATGTCAAAGGCTTTACTGAAGTCTAAATGTATATAGCTCAAACCAATCTAGCACACATTACAACACACACTCAACTAAATTTCACCCTCACTGCATGTATAACACACTCACTTTACCAGATTGTTTGCTGTGATACCACCTTGATTATTAAGATAAGGCGGTTTAGAAATACTGTTAAATAAATAAATAAAATAAAATAAATACACCACATCTAGGGTTCTCCCTCGGTCCAACTCCCTGGTCACCCAATCAAAGAAATCAATCATATTTGTCTGACAGACCTGCCTCTGGTGAATTCATGCTGCCTCGGATCCTGTAATCCGATGGACTCCAGAAACCTCACTATTTTCTCTTTCAGCAGCGTTTCCAATAATTTACTCACCACCGAAGTTAAAGTAACCGGCCTGTAGTTTTCAACCACATCCTTACTTCCGCTTTTGTGTAAAGGCACCACATGAGCCTCTCTACAGTCCTTTGGCACCACTCCCGACTCCAACGAGGCATTGAAAAGGTCAGTCAGTGGAGCTGCTAGAACATCCCCAAGTTCCCTCAGTATTCTAGGGTGTATCCCATCCGGTCCCATCCCTTTGTCTACTTTAAGTTGAGCTAGTTTCTCACGAACACAGTCTTCTGAAAATTGTTCAAGATGTCCCTTCCTTCTGTTCCTGTTTGTGGGTGTTTTCTGAGGTCCTGCTCCTGGTTCTTCATCTGTGAACACAGAACAGAAATATTTGTTAAGCAATTCCGCTTTAGCCTCATCAGCTTCTACATATTCCTCCCCTTCACCCTTGAGTCTGACAATACCACTTTTGCCCTTCCTCTTCTCACTAACATACCTGAAAAATGTCTTATCCCTCCATTTTAACTTCATGGGTTTTAACATGGCTGTAGTAGATTATAGGTGATGCTGAACTTTGTTTAATCTTTCTTTATCTTTATTTCACATTTGTTATACCGCCCTTTGTTATATCAGGATGGTTTACAATTTCATAAAAAATATACAGAAGAATGGTCAAAGCCAAAGAAAAATAAAGGAATTACATATTTGGATAGGACAGAGGTTATCAATCACACAGTTGGAAGAGTAGGAGGAGACAAAAGAAAAGGAAGGAATAGTCAAGGAGGTGGGGAAGGGCGCTCAAAGGCAGCAAGAAATAGGTGGGTCTTGAGAAGGGACTTAAACTTCAGAAAGGAAAGTTCTAAATGGAGGTCAGTTGGCAGAGAATTCCATAGGGATGGACCCAAAAATAAAAAAGCGGAGTGGTAGGTGGATTCCAGGTGTGTACAAGATCGAGAAGGGAAATGTAATTGGTTTGTGATTTTATTTATACTCTGAATTTGCTCTTGTTTGTTCTTCATACTTTGGTTTACATCTTAAATAGAATAATCATTCTGAATGAAGAAAATCATGAAGATGGTCTATAACATTTTTAAATGTATAAATGCATTGTCCACATCCAAGATGAGAGAATTTACTACGTGCTACTAAATGTTGTCATTATAAAGTGCATAATTTTCTTGATTAAGTGAAAAGTGAAGATTTTAAACCCAGCATAGGTGAAAGTAGACAAAATTGGTATGTACTGATTTACTAGATAAAGAGGCTATTCTCAAAATCCAGACAGATAGCTCTTTTTTCTATTGATTTTGTCATCTCTGACTATAAAAGCCTTACCGGTTCATATGAGAGCAGCTTCAGGAGCTTGGTGAATAGACCTACAGAACTTAAATTTAATAGAGTCAATAAATCCTATGCATAAAAAGACGAAAGCTTCTGTGCAGCTCTCAGAGGAGCTCTCTCAAATTTCTTCTTAGATTGAATAAACCACAGTATCACTCTCAGTTCTTTTCAGTTTGAATCCAAGCAGGACCTGTGCAAGAATATTACGCATCCTAGATGAACTTTAATCTTTCAGCTCCCTCACCCCAGTTTACTCTCAGGTCCACAGCACCCCACTATCCTCCTGCGATTATAATAGTTAAACTCAACTATCATCACCCAGAAGCCACCCTTTCTAGTGCTATCCTGGAAAAATGTATAAGTGGACTATTTGAAAATTACCCATCCCTCTGCAGGTAAAGTATGTTCTGATATTTCTTTGAGTTGGTACAGTAGTGTAAGGACCCACTGTTTTGCATTGACTATAGCTTCTCTTTTCTATCCTAGGTACCCTCTTGTCTGTCTAACGGTTAAGCCCTCCCTAAACCCAAGGGTCCTCTCTAAGCTATGAAACAAGGGCGGTCTCTTCATGTCCTATAGACTGAGACTGAAAATCTCTCCAGTAATGTGGTGAGGGGGGATGCTTGCCATCCAACCCTATTGGGGGCACAGTGATTTAATGACCAGTCCCTACACAGGAAAATTAAACATTTGCACTAAAAAAATCCCTTTAAAATTCCTTATTCTTTTTTTTATTTATTTTTTTATTTTGCAATAATAATTCCAAAGTACATAATGAAAAGAACAGCAAGAAAACAAAGACTATAAGAAATAACTCTACAATTGTCAATAGTCCACATCAAGGAGGCGTCAAAGTACAAAAACAAACACAAAACCCCCAATCGTAACCTGTGATAAATTCCACTAACAGTCAAACGGCCAATATACAATTAAGAAATCAAATCCTTACCCTTCAAAAACTCCAACAATTGTTCAACTTCAACAAAAATGTATTTTTCCCCTGAAATATTATGTGGCATTTGCAAGGAAAGCTTTTCCTTCTGCCTTGATTGCAACACTCTGATTGGACCTTGTGATCCTGCTAGCCCTGCTCTGATAGGGGCAGTGCTCTGAAAGGGGCTTTAAACACCTTGCCTCCACCGAGGGAATCCGAGGTGCTCAGCTTTTCCTTCTGCCTTGATTGCAACACTCTGATTGGACCTTGTGATCCTGCTAGCCCTGCTCTGATAGTGGCAGTGCTCTGAAAGGGGCTTTAAACATCTTGCCTCCACCGCGGGACATGGTTGCGGGCGCATGCCCGTGGGCGTGTGCCCAAAGGGGCATGTCCAAAGGGGCAGGCCCTGCCCCTTTGGCACCCCTTCGGCGCACTTGGGCGTTAGAAGGAATACTTTATGGGATAACGGAAGAAGGGCATTCCCCCGGCGGTTCAAACTAAAGATGGTAAGATTGTAGGTCCAATGGATGCTCATCTTCAAGTCGGGGGACTGCCTGCCTCAGCTCAGTTGGTTGAGAACGCTTTGGAGGATATTTCCTCAGTAAGTACTGTTTCTCCTAGTATTTCTCCGCTTGGAAAGAAGTTAGTTCTGAGCAGTCATGAGGCTGTGTTTTTCCCAGCTTCTCCTTCCACATTAGGTGATGTGGGGCAAGGAGAGCCTGGGTCTGTGCCACTCCCTTCCTCTTTTTTACGTATTGACTCAGCCTCTGTGGGTTTACCCCCTCCTCTTCCTACTCCATTAGTTTTTTCTCCTGTTGGTGAATTGAAAGCTCCCTCTACGGAGGTGTCTTTAAAGGACATTTGGGCGGTGCTTTCTCGCATTGAATTGACTTTGGGCTCTTCCCTACAGAGAGTATCTGATTTTTCTAAGGAGACAGTTGCAAAGCTATCCGATCAGGAATCTAGACTGTTGTCTGTTGAGAAAGTATTGGAGGTCCAGCGGGCCCAATCTCAAGTACAGCAAGGGGTGTTATCTACAATTGTTCAAGATGTTTCCTCTCTTCGTCGTCAGGATGAAATATTTGAGAATTCCCTGCGTTCGTGAAATTTGCGCCTGCTGAACTTTCCTCGCACACATTTTCTTTCACCTGAGATTTTGTTTCAGAAGTATTTAAAGGAAATATTATTGTTTACTGATCCTCACTTAGTAGCTTTATCGAATATTTATTATCTTGTTCCAGGCCATACGGTTCAAGATGGAGAGGGGGGGGGGAGGGATGCAAATTGATCAATTGGCTTCTTCTACACTGGTTGTTTCTGAGTTTTTGGAATCATCCAGTGATGAAATTTCTACACGTGCTACTTTGTTAATTACCTTGGTAGTTGAGTCAGATAAAGGAAAAATTCTTCGTGCTTATTTCAAGAGAAAATCTGAAATGTTCTGTGGCCAGTGCATTCAAATTTTTACGGATGTCTCCAGAGCCACTCAGCATCGGCATAAGGCTTTTTTGGAAGTCCGCCAGCGTGTTTTGGCTCTCGGAGCTCTGTTTTATTTAAAGTTTCCTTGCAAATGCCACATAATATTTCAGGGGAAAATTCCTTATTCTTAATGGGATAGTCATCTACTGAATGAGGAGGAATGGAAGGCATCATGAAATTTAAAAAACAAGAATGATAGTAATAAATTCCAAGGAATAGTAGTAATACAATCCCGGTGTTGAACTTCATATACTCATGTAGCTATGACTGGTAGGGCTGGCCATACAAGCTCACATTCACGCTGCATGGCAGCTTCCAGAGAAAGAGGTTATAAGAGAATAATTTTTCCAGAGCAGCATTGGCGGAGGAATTGAAGGGACCTGGATAATCAGAAGATCGTAGAAGAATGAGAGAAAGGGTTTTGAAACAATATTTCAACTTTCCTCAGGAGTGTCACCGAAGGGTCTAGATACCATAATAAAAGAACATTCATCTATGGTAGCAAGTGTATGTGATTTGCTCTAAAACTCTAAGATAAAGCGGTATATAAAACCAATTAAAGAAAGAGAAATTTGCACACCCATCACAAAGGTAATTCAAAGAAAATGTCTTTGAGGGCAATTTTCAAAACAGCTTTCTCAGGCACCTCCAAGGACTTCATAAATACTTGCAGAGGGAAAGTCTGTGTGTATTTATTTTTCCCTTGAAAATTGCCATGATTACATTCAGGCTTTGGCCCTCGCACTTGCCTTTTGTACAGGTTAACTTTGGTTGGGAAATAGCAAAGTACATTTGAAAACATAATGTGTATGCTATTCCCTTATCCTATCCAAGATGCCTCTGAGAAAACCTCCACATAAGCCAGCGAAACATATACTTGCTGTGGACCCCTGCACGTGCTTTTAGCCAGGTTAAGGGTGGGCAGTTTTCAGACAGTCCTTTTGGCTAAGTAAATAGCTTTTGAAAATTGTCTTCCCCGGAGTCTTCTAAATCTGTTCAGTATATATTAAATTGCTTCTGACACCTGACCCTCAAAGGTAACATGGCCCTTCCCCCTTGCTTATGTTGTAAAGCTAGGCTGCTTCTAGAAATTTATTTATTTATTTATTTATGGAAATTTGTACACAGTTTTCCAACCATTATCAAAGCAAAGAATATGACCTTTATAAACATGATCTCTGAGAAATAACACAAGCAAATTAGATAGGAGTTTTAAGGCAGATGTCTACAGCCTGCCTGTGGCCTTCAGAACCAAATGGCTGAAACATAGAAACATGACGTCAGAAAAAGGCCACATAGCCCATCTAGTCTGCCCTTCCATATCAACTACAATAGTCCCCTTTTTTCTTTTAGAGATCCTCTGTGTTTGTCCCAAGCTTTTTTGAATTCAGATACTGTCCTCATCTCTACCACCTCCACTGGGAGACTATTCCACACATCTACCACTTTTTCTGTAAAGAAATATTTCCACATATTACTCCTGAGTCTATCCCTTTTCACCCTCATCCTTTGTTCCCTCGTAGCAGAGCTTGCCTTCAATTGAAAGAGACTTCTTTCCATTTATACCATAGAGGTTTTAAACGTCTCTATCATATCTCCCCCTATCCCCTTTCCTCTAATGCATACATATTAAGATCTTTAAGTCTGTCCTCATATGCTTCATAACGATGACCACTAACCATTTTAGTAGCCACTCTCAGCACAAACTCCAACCTTTTTATATCCTTTTGAAGGTGTGGTCCTAAGGTTGCCAACCGGCCGGTTTTCAGCCGGCCTGGCCGGTTTTTCCATGGCCAGGCTGGCTACCGGCAGAGATGTAAAACCAGCCCTTGAAAAGCCATTTTTTTGCTATGGCCGCAAGACCTGGAGCGGCCAGAGCAAAAAAACGGCTTTTCTCCCGATTCCTGGTCCGCGGGGGAGGGAGCCGGGGAAGCCCGTGCGAGGCCCCGGTGGCTTCCTCTGTACAACCGCCAGTGTGAAGATCTTTTTCCTTCATGCTGGCGGCTGTTTATGTGAAGCCACGATTGCTGGGAAAGGTTAAAGGCAATGCCCTTTAACCTTTCCCAGCATTCGCAGCTTCACAGAAACAACCGCCAGCGTGAAGGAAAAGGATCTTCACGCTGGCGTTTGTACAGAGGAAGCCGGGGCCTCGTGCGGGCTTCCCCAGCTCCCTCTGAAGCACCTCAGACAGCCGCGAGGCTGGTCGGGGGGGGGGGGGAGCCAAGGACTGGATGGGCTGTGATGGGGGGGGGAGGCTAGGACTACAAATTGGCTTTGATGGGGGGGGGGGAGGGGAGACCAAGGACTGGATGGGCTGTGATGGGGTGTACCTGAACTGGAAGTTGGCTATGGGGGGGGGACCTGGACAGGAAATGGGCTGTGGGGGGAGGACCTAGACTGGAATTGGGCTATGGGGGGTGGAACCTGGACTTGGAAATAGGCTTTGGGGGGGACCTGGACTGGAATTGGGCTATGGGGTGGGGGGTGGAACCTGGACTGGAAATGGGTTATGGGGGGGACTTGGGCTGGAATTGGGCTATGGAGGGGTGTACCTGGACTGGAAAAGGGCTATGGGGGGGGGAACCTGGACTGGAAATGAGCTATGGGGGGCCTGGACTGGAATTGGGCTATTGGGGGGGGGAACTTGGACTGGAAATAGGCTGTGATTAGGGGGGCTAGGACTGCAAATGGGCTGTGATGGTTGGGGGGACTTGAACTGGAAATGGGCTGTGATGGGGGGCTAGGACTGCAAATGGGCTGTGATGGTGGGGGGGGGGGCTAGGACTGTAAAGAGGCTGTGATGGGGGGGACCTGGACCGGAAATGGGCTGTGATTGTGGGGGGGGCTAGGACTGGAAATGGCCTGTATTGGGAAGGCTAGCACTGGAAATGGGCTGATGAAGAGCTGGAATAGTACTGGAAATGGGCTGATGGGGGCTGGAATAGGACTGGAAGTGGGCAGACGAGGGGGCTAGGATTGGAAATTGGTTGATGGGGGAGCTTGTAGTGGAAATTGGTTGATGAGAGGCTGGAATGGAACTAGAAAAGAGCATATGTGGGGCTAGGACTGGAAATGGGCTGATGAGGAGCTGGAATAGGACTAGAAATGGGCTGATGGGGTGAGCTTGGACTGAAAATGGGTGAAGGGCTAGAATAGGACTGGAAATGAGCTGATGTGGGGGCATGGGAGAATGAGACTAGAAGGGAGTGGATACTGGGTGGGTCTAGAACTATAAGGGAGCTGATTTTGGGGGAGGACTAGAAGGGAATGGGGAATGAGAATGGAGAGGGGAGAAGATATTTTGTGTGGAAGAAAAGTCTACGATGGGCCAGGTATTGGGAGAGTAAGAGGGAATTGAGAATGGAAGGGTGAAATTTGAGTGGATGATAAAGGAATAAGGAAAGAAATGGGGGAAAGAGCAAAAGGGAAACAATCAGTATGTTAAAGCAGATATATAGAGAGAATGGAAAACATCTAAAAGAGAAGAAAGGACAAATGGATAGCTCACAGAAGACACGAAGAAACCAGAAGGAAGTGACTGGTGCAATTGCAACTGAAAAATAAAATGCCCAAACAGAAGGTAGAAAAATACTTTTTATTTTGAATTTATTAACTGGAATATGTCTGGTCTGGGAAGTGTGTATTGCTAACATCTTTGCGTTTTTGTTTAGTGCAAGAGGAAATTACTTTATAGTTTTATTTCTCCAGTGTTCTACATTTCATGTTTGGCTTTTGGGGTTACCAGTTTAATTATTATCTGACCAAGGGAGTTAGCCTACACTTATCCTCAGTAATTTTTGTGGGTGGGGCTGGGGTGCAGCATGGGTGGGACTGTGGGCGGGGCAGGGGTGGGACTAGGGGCAGAGAATGGGTGGAGCATGGTGAGCCACAGGTGTCGGGTTTTTCTCAGTGAAAAAGTTGGCAACCCTATGTGGTCCCCAGAATTGCACACAATACTCCAAATGGGGTCGCATCAGAGAGTTATACAGGGGCATTATCACTTCCTTTTTTCTGCTGGCCATTTCTCTCCCTATACACCCAAGCATTCTTCTGGCTTTCACAGTTACTTTTGCTACCTGTTTAGCTACTTTAAAATCATCGGACACAATTACGCCCAGGTCCCGCTCTTCTTTTGTAGACAGAAGTATTTCTACCCCTACACTGTACTGCTCCTTTGGATTTTTGCAGCCCAAGTGCATGACCCTGCATTTTTTAGCATTACATTTCAGCTGCCAAATTCTAGACCATTCTTCAAGCTTAGTTAGATCTCCCCTCATGTTACCTACTCCATCCTGGGAGTCTACTCTATTGCAGATTTTGGTATCATTTGCAAATATGCAGATTTTACCCGACAACCCTTCTACAATATCAGTAACAAAGATGTTAAAAAGAATCAGTCAAAAGGACAGTTCCCTCCGTCACACCACTGGTAATCTCCTCCTCAGAGTGAGCTACATTTACCTGTACACTTTGTTGGCTCCCACTCAGTCAATTTCTAACCCAATCATTAACTTTAGGGTCCATCCCTAGGGTGCTCAGTTTGTTTATAAGTCGTCTGTTCGGAATGGTGTCGAAGGCTATCTCCAGGAACAAGCAGGAATGTAGTCTTCACATATGGGTATCATTGGTACCGACAGAGCCTGCACGGGAACGCTCCCCAGCGTCCAATAGGAACGCTTTTGGGAGCATCCCTCAGCACATGCACGCTGCCTTCCCGCCTTTCCAACTGTCCCTCTTCAGTTCTTTGTTTTCCGTGGAGCCGAGAGGATCCATACCCTGTCACCGCAGAAAATTCCGTCTTTAAAATTGTTTTCTTGTGGTCGCGTTTGCCTGCCGCACGATGCTTACCAGTACCGCCGGTTCTTTTCTTTTCTTTTCCAAAAAAACAAAACAAAACCCAGAACTTATACTTTAAGCTGTTTCTCTTCAGAAACTTTTCTTTTTTGGTGTTAGGCGCCATTTTGAGCACTAGGCCCCATATTCCTGAAACATGGAAAAACCAACTAGTGGTTTTAAAAAATGTACTAAGTGTGGCGGTACTATTTCTATCACTGACACCCATGATTGGTGTCTTAAATGGTTAGGGCCTGAACATTCTCTATGTGAATGTCTCTCCTGTATGGGGATGACTAAAAGAGGAAGACATAACCGGGCTGCAAAGCTCGGTACCCTCTTTTCTTTGGATGCCAGATCCATTGCATCATCTTCAAGGGCCTCCTCTTCCTCCAATGGATCTCAGGTAACTAAACATAAAATCCGGTCCTCAAAGGGTAGCTCTCCTGCTAAGCATCGAGAGGCCATTGGCATTGCCCTTGAGGGAACCACACCGGCAAAGCAGCCCCGGCGGGAGGCTTTGGCTTCCAAAGCATCAATGGGGCTCCAGGATGTTCTCAAGGCCCCGACCTCACAAGAACTACCTGTGCCATGCTCAGGGGTTCCAGCTGTTTTCACCGGTACCGATACCCAGGCATCGGCAGCATTGATAGACCAGAGGTTCCTTGCTATCGAACGCAGCATCACAGCTCTTCTCTCAGCTGCGGTACCGTTGGTCCAACGGGCACCGGTACCATCATCGACGCTGATGCCGGTACCTACACCGGTACAGACACTGGTACCGGTACTGACTATACCGGTACCGATGGTACCGGCCCTGGTGGGAATTCTTCCCATGCCATCTTTGGTTGGAATCGACAGATCGGTACCGGATCAACTCGGTACCGACTTCGATCGATACCGGGACCGTGCTTTGCATGAGCATCATGGTCAGGAATACTTTGAATCCTCCGATTCCGAAGACTCTGACAATTCTGCTGGTACTAGAGGGTTTCTCCCTGAGGATCTCTCTTCTCCCCAACGCAGAATGTCACGTCCAGAGGATATGTCTTTTCAGGATTTTATTTGTGATATGTCCAAGGGCCTTTCAATCACGGTGGCTCCTGAAGAGGAACCCAGAGCAAAGGAATTGGAAATTCTCCAATATCCTAAAGCTCCAAAGGAGGCAGCCACTCTGCCCATCCATGAAATTCTGCATAACTTGATGCTCAGAATGTGGGAGACACCTCTGACTACATCTCCTCACTCTAGGAAACTTGATACTATGTATCGAGTTCCACCATGTCCTGGATTTCAAAAGACTCAGCTGCCACACCATTCAATGGTGGTGGAGTCAGCCATGCGTAGGATGAAAAGTGCAAAGAGGCATGCATCCAGTCCTCCAGGTCATGAATGCAGGACTCTGGACGCTTTTGGGCGCCAAACATTTCAGGCTTCCATGCTTTCAGCTAGGATCAGTTCATATATATAGTATATGGGAATGTTCCTCAAGGAAGTTACAGGAGACTTGGAGCTTATAAGCCTATTTCTCCCAGATGACAAGAGACAAGACTTTCTTGCTCTAGTTAAGCATGCTCAAGATGTCTCCAAGTTTGTAAATCGTGCAGCCTTTGACTGCTTTGAATGCATCAGCAGAACCTCTGCTATTGCCATTGGCGCACGACGGATTGCCTGGCTTCAGGCATCAGACTTGGAGACTTGGGTACAGGACAAGTTAGGCAACATTTCTTGCACGGGAGAGAATCTCTTCGGCAAGAACTGGCAGGAAAAGGCTAATGAGTTAGAGGCTGACAATACTACTCTTGATAGATTGTCGAAATCTACAGCCACTCCAGCCAAAAAGAAGCCTTATAAAAAAACCCTCTTTTAGCAAAAAGAGGAAATTTTATTCTTCCTATACCCAGCAGAGTCAGACTCAGGGTCAGGTTGCCCAAAAGGGACAAACTAAACAGCAAAAGAAGCCAAAAGGCCCGAGAGCCCAACCAGCTCCACAGGTTCAGCCCCCTCAAGGGCTTTGACTCCTTCCTAGAGAGCTTAGCCTTCCTGCCTTTGAGGGGTCCCCAACCCCCCAATATTCCAGGCAATTATGCCACTTTGCCAACAGATGGCATCAAATAACAGCAGAAGATTGGACTCTGTCCATTGTAGAAGGGTACAAGCTTCATTTTCACAGCATGGCCCCTCCTACAATTCTAAGGCAATTCAGTCCTCAAACCTCCGCAGACAATCTGCTAGATCATGAGGTCTCAACATTTCTTGCCCAAGAGGCAATAGAAGAGGTGCCCATTCTTCAACAGGGTGCAGGGTTCTACTCCCCCTATTTTCTTATTCCAAAGCAAACAGGAGGACACAGACCCATTCTAGACCTCAGAGAATTGAACAAATACCTGTTCCAAGAGAAGTTCAAAATGTTTTCTCTAGGAACTCTTCTGCCATACCTTCAAGGCCAGGATTGGCTTTGCTCTCTAGACTTAAAGGATGCATACACTCACATTCTGATCCATCCAGATCACAGGAAATTCTTGCGATTCCTTTTCAAGGGAAAACATTTCCAGTACAGGGTTCTTCCCTTTGGTCTGGCTTCAGCACCAAGAGTATTCATGAAATGCATGGCAGTAGTAGCTGCATTTCTGTGAACCCTGGGGATATTCGTCTTCCCTTACTTAGACGACTGGCTCATTCGAGCCCCTACAGTTGCAGAGGCCAACACTGCACTGTCTCGCACAATGTGAATCCTCCAATACTTGGGGTTGGTAATAAACTTCCCAAAATCCCAACTTGTTCTTTCCCAATGCCTGGAATTCATAGGGACCTGTCTAGATACCAGACAAGCAAAGACCTTCCTTCCACAGGCCCGGTGTCTTCGCTTAATGCAACTAGCTTCTCAAGCAGCAGGGAAATCTTCCCTAACTGCTTGGGAGCTACTACAGTTACTGGGACATATGGCATCCACAGTTCATATAGTCCCATATGCTCGCCTCCACATGCGAGCAGCTCAGTGGACCCTATCCACACAGTGGACACAGGCCACAGGACACTTATCAGACAAAATATTAAACTCTCAACGGCTAATTTTGTCCCTCCAATGGTGGCAATCACTAGAAAATCAGACAGTGGGGTCTCCTTTTCATCAACCCCTCTTTCAGGCCACCCTAACAACAGATGCATCGCAGGTGGGTTGGGGAGCACACCTGAATCATCTTTCTACACAGGGCACCTGGTCTACACAGGAGACCTGGTCTACATATAAACCTCCTGGAATTAAGAGCAATCTATTTAGCTCTTCAAGTATTCCATGCCCAGCTCAGCTACAAGACAGTCCTAGTCCAGACGGACAATCAAGTAGCCATGTTCTATGTGAACAAGCAGGGCGGAACAGGCTCTCTGTCGTTATGCAATGAAGCTTTGCGACTGTGGGCCCTCTCCAGAGAATATCAAATTCACTTTCTAGTGGTATATCTTCCAGGCATTCAAAACCTTTGGGCAGACAAACTCAGTCGAGTACTGCTGCCTCACGAGTGGTCCCTCCACCTAGACCAGGTGACAAAAATATTTCATCTCTGGGGCATTCCAGACATAGACCTCTTTGCAAGTCCACTGAATGCCAAACTTCCCCGGTTCTGTTCCAGGATTCCTGCTCACAATTGTCAGGCAAGGGATGCCTTCCTCCTTCATTGGGGTCAGGACTTCCTTTATGCCTTCCCACCCATTCCCCTCATCCCCAAAACACTCTTCAAGCTTCTGAGAGACAGGGGTCGCATGATTCTCATAGTGCCACGATGGCCACGCCAAGCGTGATATCCCCTGCTTCTACATCTCTCTCAAGTGGCACCTCTGGAGTTGGGGAATGCTCTAGATCTCCTTTCCCAAGAGGACAGGATGCTATGGCACCCGAATCCCCAGTCCCTGCATCTCACGGCCTAGTTGCTGAAGGTTAGACCTCCAGGATTTTAACCTGTCCCAACAGGTAAAGGATAGCCTTCAGGCTTCTAGGAAACTTTCCACAAGAAGATCTTATGCCTTCAAGTGGAAACGTTTCACTATATGGTGCTCCAAGAAGGGATTAAACCCCCTTGTCATACCTTTAGAATTGATACTAGAGTATCTCCTTCACATTGAATTCTGGTCTAAAGACCAATTCGGTAAGAGTCTATCTTAGTGCAATTGCAGCTTCTTATAAGCTTCTGAATGGACAACTAATTTCCTCTCATCCACTCATATCCAGATTTATGAGAGGTCTTCTATTAACCAAACCTCCCATTAAGCCACCACCGGTGGCATGGGATCTAAATCTAGTTCTTGGGCAGCTCATGAAGCCGCCTTTTGAGCCTTTAGCCACTACAACCCTTAGGTTTTTGACCTGGAAGGTCATCTTCCTAATTGCAATCACCTCTGCACATCGCATTAGTGAACTGCAAGCTTTAGTGGCTGATCCTCCTTATACTAGATTTCATCATGATAAGGTTGTTCTTAGAACTCATCCACACTTTATGCCAAAGGTGGTTTCGGTACACACCTTCACAGCCCACTACTGCCTGGATAAAGCCTCCTGTCGGGATGCCTTCTTTGGCCAAGCTGTTCTTCGAAATCTCTTCTAGACCTAATTTAACTCCTACCCACCAACCCTGATGGAATGTGAGGAAGGATTCCCACCTTTCTAGGGTGGCACCTTCCTGGGGCTATCTCCCTGGCATCTTCAGCTAGGGAGTCCCCATATGTGAAGACTACATTCCTGCTTGTTTCTGGAGATAGTGTAGTTACTCACCTGTAACAGGTGATCTCCGGGAACAGCAGGAATTTAGTCTTCACAACCCACCCACCTCTCCTAGGAGTTGTCTCTCTATCTCTTTGTCTCTTTCCTCTCTCCCTCTATCCTTTCACTAAGCTACAAACTTAACTGAAGAGGGACAGTTGGAAAGGCAGGAAGGCAGTGCACATGTGCTGAGGGATGCTCCCAAAAGCACTCCTATTGGACGCTGGGGAGCATTCCTGTGCAGGCTCCGTCAGTACCGACGATACCCATATGTGAAGACTAAATTCCTGCTGTTCCCGGAGATCACCTGTTACAGGTGAGTAACTACGCTTTACTGAAATGCAAGTACACCACATCTAGCGCTCTCCCTCGCTCCAACTCTCTGGTCACCCAGTCAAGGAAATCAGTCAGATTTGTCTGACAAGACCTGCCTCTGGTGAATCCATGCTGCCTCGGATCCTGTAATCCATTGGACCCCAGAAACCTCATTATTCTCTCTTTTAGTAGCTGTTCCAATAATTTACTAATCACAGAGATTAGACTAACCAGCCTGTACTTCTCAATGTCATCCTTACGTCTACATTTGTGTAAAAGGACCACATGTGCCATTCTCTAGTCCTCTGGTACCACTCCCGACTACAAAGAGGCATTTAAAGGTCAGACATTGGAGCTGCTAGAATGTCCCCAAGTTCCCTCAATATTCTTGGTTGTACCCATCCACACCTATCGCTTTGTCTATTTTTGGTTTAGCTATTTCCTCACAAATACAGTCTTCTGAAAATCGATCGAGATCCCCTTCACTTCTGTTCCTATTTGTGGGTGTTTTCTGAGGTCCTGCTCCTGGCCCTCCTGGAGTGGAGGAGTAGCCTAGTGGTTAGCACACTGGCTTGGTAACCAGGGTTCAATTCCCACTAGCCCTCTTTGTGGCCTTGGGAAAGTCACTTAAAGGTATTGGCCTCAATTCCTTCAAAGAAAGGCCTGACAATCTACTGCCAAGAAAACCCAGGAGCTTCTGGATCCCCAGGATTCAGCATTGACTCAAAAGCACACATTGCATTTTTGCTCCTGGCCCTCCATCTGTTAACACAGAACAGAAATATTTGTTAAGCAATTCCGCTTTATCCTCATCAGCGTCTATATATTCCTCCTCTTCATCCTTAAGTCTGACAATGCCACTTTTGCCCTTCCTACTCTCACTAACATATCTGAAAGATGTCTTATCTCCACATTTTATTGCAATGGCTATTTCTTCTTCTTTTGTACCTTTGCTTTCCTGACTATTTTGCTAGTTTCTCTAAGTTTTCAAAATATAGATGTCTGTCTTCCTCTCTCTGTGATCTTTTGTATTTCATGAAGGCCTCCCTCTTTTTCTCCACCTTTTCAGCTACTTCTTTTGAGAACCATTGTGGCCTCCTTTTCCTTTTACATTTATTTGCCTTTCTAACAAAAGGGTTTGTTGCCTTTAAAATATCCCCTTTCAGTTTTGCCTACTGTTTTGCTTTCTGTTTATTTCCCCCAGTGGTTCCCTTCCCACTAATGACCCTTTGAGGTATTGTCCCATCTTGGCAAAGTTAGTTTTCCTAAAGTCTAAGACCCTCGCTTTTGAATGGGTTTTAAAATATCCCCTTTCATTTTTGCAAACTGTTTTTCTATGAACTCCTTCAACTTAGGCCTCAGACCTGCTCTGAAGCAGCTGCTTGCCAAATATTTGTGTATAGACACTGAAGACTATTGCTTCCTGCATTGTCTATGTGCACAGAACTTGTTTTCCAGGGCTTTCTCATCCACAGAATTGCTCATGTTGACCTTGAAACTTGCAACATTGTTTGGGGCTGCATGCCATCTTCTGTATTTTGTCTCTCATCATGGAGCGTACTGTGCATAAGACCACCCTGGGATAGCCGTTTCCTGATTCACCCAGAAACCAAGAGAAACCTTGTGCCAACCAATCACCAAAGTGTGCATGTTTCAAAATAAGGATTCAGCATGAGGAATAAGATTGTATGCTGAGGAGCACTTTTGCATTTCTTTTCCACCTAATGTGTTTTGCTTGCTGCAGTAGCACAGAAATACTGTATGTCACCTAAGGCTATTCACTAAGACTGTGAGACAAGCAAGATCACTATAGCTACTTCAGGTATTCTGTATTTCCTCCTATTACCCCATGTGGCTCACCTTCAATGGCTGGAGCCTTCATTGTCAGTTTCCCTGCCTACTTGAACCTTTGCTGCTTTGGATTCTGACTCGGATCCTGGTAGTATGCCTCCCTCTAGGCAGAGCTGAAGGTATTGGCCTTTATTTCATCAGATGATAGGGATTTAGCTAGTTAGTTCTATTCTGTTGTTACAAGTGCAGAAAAGACCACGTGATATTTGCTTATCAGCTTAGTGATTTATTAGTGTTTACATAAAAAATGCTGTTTATAGTTTATTTACATTTCATATACTGCCTTTTTGGCAAGCATACAAAGTGGTATGCAAAATAAAATTATTAAACAGTTTAGAAAGGAACTACAACATTAATTAATAGGAAAGAAGAAGGCTGTTGAGACCGGAAACAAGGAATAGGTGGCACAGTTATTTATTTATTTATTTATTTAACATCTCTTATATACCGCGCTATTAAAATCAATGCGGTGTACATTGAACAAAATATACTGCAATGTGTACAGGTAACATCGAAGTTTACAGAGAACAAGGGAATATATAACATGGAATAACAGGGATAACTATGTACAATCAACATTATACTATGAATATGCTTTTATTATATACCATATTTAAACTCGAGTGGATATTGTACGTGTATTCATGGGTGGCATGGGTCAATAGTAGTAAAGTGAAATATCGTGGGAACTGACCATTTTCTGATTGGATAAAGGTGCTAAGGTGTTTGGTGTGAGTGGGAGGCCTGTTGGCTGTGTGAGTGTCTGTGGTCACTTCTGGGTAGTATTTTGTGAATAAGTGATGCTTTACGGCTTTGCGGAATTGTAATAGGCTTTTGATGCCGCGGATTTCATGGGGAAGTATATTCCAGTTCCTGGGTGCGAATAATGAAAAAGCTCTGTTTGATGTAGCTTTAGTACATGATGTCATCATCTTGGGAAATATTAAGGTGTTCATAGTTGTAGTCCTTCTGTTTCTATTTTCAGGGGTGTTACGGATTAGTTTTCTGATTGGTGTTGGTGGGTAGATATTCATGGCTTTGAAGGTCAAGACTAGTGACTTATATGAGAGTCTGGCTTGTAGAGGTAGCCAGTGTAGGTCTTTCATGATAGGCGTTATATGAGCAGACCTTGGTGATCCAGAGAGGACTCTTGCAGCTGTATTCATAGCCAGACGAAGTGGATTTAATGTTGATTGAGAGAGAGCCCTTGGAGGATGATGTTTGCAAAATCTAGATGTGGGAGGACTAGTGCCTGGAAGGTTGATCGGTAATCAGTATAGTCCAGTAGTGGGCGGAGGTGGCGTAGTGTTCTGATCTTATGATATATATTCTTTGTCACATTCTTCACATGCATTGTCATATCCAGGTGTTGATCTAATGTTATGCCGAGGTATCGGATCGTGGGTTTGGACGTCAGTTCTATGTTGTTGATCAGCAGCGACGGAGGAGGTACGAACTTAAGATTCCTTGTGACAAATAGGACATCAGTTTTGCTATGATTTATTCTTAGGTTTTGAGTCAGCAGCCATTCAGCTACTGCTCCGAAGCAGTTGATTATTGGAGTATACACTGGTTGGTCAGTTTTGAACGGCATGTATATGAGGATGTCATCAGCGTATGCCAGGCATTGTACGTTGAAGGATCTGATCAATTCGCATATCGGCTGCATATAAACATTGAACATTAACGCCGATAATGAAGATCCTTGTGGTACACCTTGAGACTGTAGGAATGGTTCTGAGGATTCCTGGCCTGTTTTAACTTGTTGCCACCTATTGGAAAGGTAGGATCTACACCATTCCAGTGCTGTGCTTCGAATCCCCTTCTCTCTCAGACGTTGCAGTAGTATATCGTGGTTCACAGAATCGAATGCAGCGGAAATGTCTAAAAAGATGAGAATGTTAGTTAATGTTAGTTGCTGCTATGAAATCTGATTACATTCATTAGTATTAGCCATATGATTACTATTTTAGAACATAATAAAAATCCTAATATATTTACAGAACTCATCTCTCTTTACTAAGCTGTTTCGAACAAGCAACAGGAACCATAAAGGGCTTTCTGCAACCACCCCTAGGCATAACAAGTGAACTATATACATTTGCCCTACAGGGCCCAGTCAAAAAGGTTATATACTATTACGTGGCATAACTTGTATGTAAATAAGTATGGGATCATTGAGTTCTTCTGTACTTCCCACACTTACTGCCACTGCTATAACCAGATGGTACAGAGCTGGGCAGATACACATAAAAGACAGTCCCAGCTTAGGGGACCTGGAAGTCTAGACAGGTTACACAAACAAAAGGCTATAAGAGCATTCTCATTAAATGCCCCCACCCTCTGGAATGCATTGCCTCCAGAAATTCAAACCATCAAGTCTTCCACGGACTTTCGTAAACAACTCAAGACGCACCTCTTCCAGAAGCATTTCGGCAATGAGCAACCAACAATGTAGATTCAACAACAAAAACCAAGCCCACAAGCACATCCTCCCCTCTGTCTCACCCTCATGAAATCCCACTCCCCCCACTCCCATGAATCCCCTATGACCCCAACACCCCCTACACCTACCAACTCTTCATTCCTTTGTATATAGTTTCATTTGTTCTCAGCTTCAGAAAATGTTCATTGTTATGAATTCACTGAATTACTCTCCATATTCATTATAAAAGTTCTAATGTTCATAACTTGTTCCTTGTAAAAACCTAGTTCTTTGTAAACCACTTTGATGTGGGGTTTATCCATTCAGCACGTTCTGCTAACCGGATAAACCCTTTTGCATATCGGGCCCCGTGTATCCAGGTACAGGGCTGTTTGAAAACTGCCCACCTTCCCGCAGGTAAAAGTACATCCTGAGGGTTGTTTGAGTGACTGTCAGGAACTATTTTGCTTTTATTTTATTTTATTTATTTAACAGTATTTCTAAACCGCCTTATCTTAATAATCAAGGTGGTATCACAGCAAGCAATCAGGTAAAGTGGGTGTGTTATTTATTTATTTATTTACATTCTCTTATATTCCCCGCTATTCTGCATCAGTGTGGTTTACATTGAACAAACTGAAATTACATTGAACAGGGCATTATAACTTGGAGATAACTATTTTACAGGGAACATGGGCTATGGAGGGTTAAGTGGCTTGCCCAAGACCACAAGGAGCACCTGTGGGACTAGAAACCCCAGTCCTTCCGGCCCAAGGTTGCTGTCCTCTAGTGGGATTTGAACCCCCGACCTTCCAGCCTGAAGTACCTTGCCCCAACCACTAGGCCACTCCTCCACTCCATACATGCAGTGAGGGTGAAACTTAGTTGTGTGTGGGCTGTGTTGTGTGCTAGATTTGTTTGAGCTTTGACTGCTGCTGTTCTTTGCTGCCCCTTAGAAGCTGGTGCCCTAGGTGACTGCCTGATCATGCTTAATGGTTAAGCCTGCCCCGATAATGAATGTGGTTGAAACTGAGAAAGCTGTGATCAGAGAGAGCTGAGGGTAAAATTTTTTAAAATAGGATTTTTAGTATGTTTCCAATTTGCTGCACTTTTTATACTGGAAGGTTCTTTACAGTCATGAAGGCATCATTTAATGGCACAAGTTATATCCATTTTAGGTATTGAGACAGATTCACAAGGAATAAAAAAAAGTGTAAAAATCAGCCTGCCTATCTCAAATTTATTGACAGTAACATTGACAGAAGATCTGGTCAAAAGGAAAATGAGATTTTCTGGTCAGGTACTCAGAGCAAACTAGCTCATTAAATACTGGAGGGCACCATAAAGGGCAAAAGAGAAAGAGGAAAGCAGAGCAGCATGGAGCAAGGACATTAAAAACCGGTCACGATCTGGAAATATGGGTGGATGAGAAGGAAAGCTAAGCACAGGCAGAACTGATGCAGCAGAGCTGCCGAGCTTTGAACCAAAGATAGTGCCTGCAAATGAACACTTGCACTTCAAGGGATCTAAGGCATCCATCCGTATTGGTATTTTATTGTGAAGTCTTCTTAAGTTTCACATAGCATTGTACCTTAAAAAACCTTGTGTTTTTCGTATGGGCAAACCCCATCCCCCCCCCCCCCAGTTTAGAAACAACTTCCCTTTGTGTTTCATTTTCCTCCATGCAGGGCCGGCCCAACCACTAGGCAAACTAGGTGGTTGCCTAGGGCAGCAACTTTCAGAGGCCAGCAAATGTAGGCCATTCAAAGCTAAATAATAGATTTTGACAGACAGAGGGGGTGTAAAGCTTGAGGTTCGCCTAGGGCACGAACACTTTGAATGAACTCTAGGGCCGGCCCTGCCTCCATGACAGCCTATTTAGGCATTTTATGAACTAGCTACCTTTGCAACTTAAGATCTTCTGATTTTAGGTTTTAACTGATAAACACCAATGAACAATCTTGATGCAGAAAAGTTAAAATAGATATTTATTAGATAAATACAAGAAAATCATCACTTCCCCTAGTACTCTTTTA
The DNA here is from genome assembly GCA_033557465.1 of Ichthyophis bannanicus. Classification (NCBI taxonomy): domain Eukaryota; kingdom Metazoa; phylum Chordata; class Amphibia; order Gymnophiona; family Ichthyophiidae; genus Ichthyophis; species Ichthyophis bannanicus. The sequence continues at coordinate 46,830,841 of CM066046.1, forward strand.
CCCTTTCCCGGCTTTCTCTTGTATACTCACTCAGATTTTGTGCCTTTTCTTCCCTGATGATACCTAAGTAATACAAACATATATTTGATTTCACCTGAAAAGGTGCCCAGCAATAGTTCCTATGGTGTGAGAATACCAGTAAATACTGATTTTTGAACCCTTAAAGAACCTCTAATTAACTGGAAAATGAACATGTAAATGCACCATTTATAAACACCTAAGAATAAAATCTCTGGGAGGGAACTGTCTGAAGGACAAGATAAGCCAGAGGAAGTCAGAAGGAGGAGCTTGAGGCACCGGTCAGCAAAACTGAAAGTGAATCACGAGCTTTATCAGCGGTTATGACAGTGACATCTGTCTGCAATATGTAGCTGCATGAATATGTCCTGGAGCACATACCTGAAGGGGCAAGCCCCTTTGGAGCCCAAAAATAGCCATTTTGCTATATGGTGAATGCTTGGAATCCAATATATGGGGAATGAAAGGGGAATGGTAAGTCTCTAGTTGAAGCTAATGGTCCAGACCAGCAGTGTCCAGTGGGCTCCTTTGTAACCTTTGGGATTGAAAGGGTTATAGAAACTGCTTGTTTGACCCCTGGTTTAGGGGCTGAACAGATGACTCTGTTACCAGAAGAGATTTCTCTCAGATCTGTCTTCCTCTCACCACCCCTTCTCTGGGAGATTTGCTGGCCAGGAGAAGTGATCCTGAGATGGCATGCCTCCTCCGGGACTATTAGACAAAACTCCCCCTGAGACCAGTTTGGCTATAAATGGTTATTTGAAGATGGGCAGGCCTACATTCAGCCTGCAATGGTCAGCATTATTTAAATGCTGCTGCCATTAGCAAAAGTGAAACCAAATATTCGACAGAAGTGCCTAGGTACCAGTTTCCACTGAATATCTGCCTGCAGCTGTGAACATCCATGGGCTATCCAGATAGTGGCAGTATTCATCCACTATCTGGACAGCTGAGCCTCAAGAGGTTAGGCCTCCCATTTTATCCTAACTTTATGCAGTTTCTTATCCAGTTAATGGATCTAAAATTACCACTAGCTGGACATGTACTCACATTGCCTCATTCTACTCACAAACCGCCCCAGCACTGTTTGAATAGTGCCGCAGCCATTCGAAGAAATATTCAGAAGCAGTTTATGGAGAGCACCACTGAATATTCGGCTCAGTGGGGTTTATCTGGTTTGCAGATCCTGCTAACCAGATAAATAAACTCTTCTGAATATCCAGCCTTGCATTTTGTGTAGTTTCCTGTGTCATTTCCAGGTGTTTTCATTTCGTTTTGTTTTTATACATTTTCATTTTGCTTCATTTTGCTTTTATAAATTTTCATTTCAGGGCAATTTTGTTAATTAAGAGATGGCTGTGGCTGCTGCCCAAATAAATGGCTGAAAGGTTACTAGAGATTCCCAGGCAAATAATTAACCCAAACCCCTTGGATTAGAAGACACTGTCCTTCCAGCATGAACTATTATACCTCTTTTGCAGGGGAAGGGGGCTGACCCCAGAAACCCTATTCTTCACTATTTCTTATCATTCTGGTAATAATATTTCCTGTTTCCTGTCTGGTCTTGAGCTCTTTGGAATACCTTCCTGGATTTTTTGCCTTGTGAATGTATTGAGCGCTGCTCTATAGACTTATTCCAAAGATGTTTGTTGTACCATGTTCCTAGCCCTGTAAGTACTGGGAAAACTATACTGGAACCCTTTTAAAAAAAGTTCCTTGTGGAATTCTGCAAAGTTCTTAGCAACTATTATGTGGTAGGAGACATTTACCAAGCCTATTCTAGATCCTGGTTGTCCAATTAGACATGGCTTCACAGAATTTATGGCACAAGAGCAGGGCACAAGAAAAGTCTCTTTGGAGTAAGCCTCAGGAGTAGGAGTCAACAGATTCATAACAAAAAAATTTAGAAAGAGATTTCCATGGAGTTCAAGACCAGACAAGAAAAGAGAAACTAATATTATCAGAAATACAAGCCACCATTAAGAACAAGTTGGCTCGAGCCACCCCCCTCCCCTTCCCTGGAAGAATAGTAGCTCCTCCTGGAAGACCAGCGCCTTTTAACCCATGAGCCTCCTGTTTGAGGTGAGGCCAGGCCATGACAACACTGATGATAATGGGGAAAAAACTGTCATTTCTTTTTTCATGTTTTCAGATTTAAAATGAAATGAAACAACATGGGAAATATGGTTGGTATTTTCCATGTCATTTCAAATGAATGCACATCCCTAGTTTATAGTACTTCAGGTTTGAGTAGAGACCATGGAAGTTTCTGGGTGATGGATTTGAATGATACTGTGAGTATAAACAGTGGAGTGGGAACTGGAGCTATGAAATCGGTGGTATTCTCTGGGAAACTGAGTTGTGATGCCCATTTTCTTATTACTCCTCCATGGGAGATGATATTTGGAGCTATGGCGGATGAAGGCCAGAGTGAAACGTACATTATTTTCTCATTCATCTCAGCAGTGCTCGGTCATGGCTGCCTTAGACCTGTGGTTTTCAAACTCATGGTCTCGAACCGGTATTAAGTTCTGGCATCCCGGTTCCTAGGTCACAGCCTGTTCCCATTTCAGACGATGGATGACCAGGAGGTCCAGCATGCAATGGAACTGTGCTGCCAGTTCTGTGCTTCTCATCATCCCACCCTGCCTTCAGAAAGATTGATAAGAAGCGCAGGAGCACACGTGCACGGCTCAGCATGACCTGAGAGCTGAATGGAGCCAGTTAAGAGTAACGGGGCTGAAGAAGGAAAGATAGAGGAGGTGAGAGTTAGCCCTGGGGACTGGAGGAGGCTGAGAGTAAGCAATAGGGGCTGTAGAAGGAGGGATGAGAGTGTGCACTGAGCCTGGGAGGAGCTGCATGTGAGCAATGAGGGCAGGGAAAGGCGAAAATAAGAAAGTTGGACTGAGGGGGGGGGGTAGAGTGTTAGTAAGGGCTGGAGAGAAATGTTGATGAGTGAGCTGAGGGATTGTGCTAAAGAGGAAGGTGAGTGAGTGGGGGGGGGGGGGCGCTGGGGAATGGGACTGAGAATATCTTGTTTTACCCCTGAGCCCCATAAAGGAAAAGTCTTGCACTGGGTCCCAAGAAATGCATTTGAAATTCACTGGCTTAGACTAAAAGTGATATGATTTTCCTCAGACAATTTCCTCTGTGGGGACCTGAGCAGCGTACACCTATTTATTTATTCAACAGTGGGCTTAATCTCTTTGCATTGGCAATAGTTGAAACATCATGACCCCAGTGGAGTTGGGTGGCTCCCCCTCCTTTCCAATATTAGACATGTCCCATCTCATCCAAAAATGCCATGAAGGGAGAATCCTAGGCTCAGAGCCAAGAGCCTGCATTTGGATCTTAGCCCAAAAAACGTTAAGAAGCAATTGTAGTTCAGGTCTAGAACTACTAGTCCAGAGCTCCTTTCCCTGGAGTCCTTTTCATCATATTTGACTGCCATTTCTAGTTCGTCTCTACTCAGTGTATACATTTACACTTAGCAGCATGAGTTTCCTAACAGTGTTGCCTTGTCTGTGCTAGTTGGGATCCCAGCAGCATATCTGAGTGCCAGCCTGGCATTTAGCAATTTGAATTTCCTTGCAGAATTACTCATGGTGAAGCAGTCAGTCTCTTCACATAACCCTGTCTGTGTCTACTGATCAAGCTGGTTTTGTTTAATGCAGCTCTAATTGGCTATCCCAACCAGTGACTTTTCAGGCACTGTCTCTCCAGAAAATAAAGGCACAACAGATCAATATTTATTGTTTTGAGAGTTGCTGGCTGACCTCTATGCCGACTTCATTAGCACGACATAGAGACAAATGAGTAAGGCAGTAGTAAAACTATTCTGCAGAGAAATACTGCCTAGATTAATGGATGGAAAGGCAAAGAATGTCAGTGACAGAAAATGGGATCACCCAGTGAAGACCAGGCAGGGTCATCAGCAGTGAATGCATTGTGCAAGAAAATAATGAGACTTCAGTCCTGGTGGGGTTATCTGACAAAGCGCCTCCAGGCGCAAACAGGACCCGCCGCACACAGCACCGGCCTGATTGGCATCGGGGAAGTGAGCAGGAAGAAGAGCTTCTCGCTAATCACCTCTGCAAGGCCAATCAGGCCCACCGAAACCCCGGACGCCACATTCAAATACAAAGGCGCATCCAAGCGCGAACAGGACCCGCCGCACACAGCACTGGCCTGATCGGCATTGGGGAGGAGAGCAGGAAGGAGAGCCCCTCCCCCATCACCTCTGCAAGGCCAATCAGGCCCACCGGAACCCCGGACATGCCAAATTCAAATACAAAGGCGCCTCCAGGCAGTCCTGCGCCTGAGGGCCTTGTCAGATGGCCCTTTGGCATAGCCCTTAAGGGTGGACCATGAATGAGGACAATAGCAACAACATAAATGCTATAACTAAGCACATAGCTGGAACCATTAACTGCAACTCCAAGGCAGAGATAGCTGCAGCCTCTCCAACTGCAGTATGTACAAAACTGTACCACCAAACTAATATGTTTTGCTAATTCCACACAACACATGACACAAGTAGCTAAACAACAAACTGTTCACCTTAAACAATATAATAAGAAAGCCTATTCCACTACAGTGGACCCAAACTACACACAATAATACAGCAGAGCACATCAAGCACAGAGAGCCATTACAGCAAACACAATAACAGAGAATCCTGCACACCCAGTCAGCGCAATACACGCAGAATACCACAATAGATCCATACCGACTGAACCATGAACCAATACATCACATGGCTCCTCATCCTAGCCCTAATACACTTCTTCTCAAGAGGCAAAGCAAGCTCTTACTCCTATTACAATGCTGGACATCTAAGTCAAACATGCAAACAGAGCCACTGGCAATCTCATCAGAATTCCACTTATAAGCAGTAGTACCTCGCCACAAAACGTCACTAACAACTCCAAAGAAATAACATGTGCCTTAATCAACGCCAGATCAGCTCGCAACAAACTGCAAACAATACATTACCACATTGTAGATCACAAGATAGATATCATGCTGCTAACAGAAACATGGTTTGCACATACAGACAATGTTCTCTTAATCCAACTAAACACAGCTACACACAACTGCCCGAGAACATCTGGAAGAAGCAGGAGCATATGTATCCTTACCAACAAACAGCTAAGCTTCACTGAAGTTGATACCTTATCTATACATAATCTGGACCTTCAACATCCCAAACAAGCAATACATTTGTCTAGCCTACAGAACTCCCACACCCAGCCCCGATGAGTTATCAAACATTCTAGACATCATCTGCACACACTCCACCAAGCAAAATACTTTCCTCTTATTGGGCGACTTCAACCTGGCCTCCATAACCATACCTCAAGCATCAACTTTCATAGAAGCCATGAGCGATTTACAGTTCTCACATAAGAACATAAGATATGCCATACTGGGTCAGACCAAGGTCCATCAAGCCCAGTATCCTGTTTCCAACAGTGGCCAATCTAGATCAAACGTACCTAGCAGTTTCCCCAAAAGACACAGCTTCCACAATGCTTGTATTGGGTCAAGCACTGATATCCTGGGTCCCTTTTTAATATTGGTTTATGGACCTTTCCTCCAGGAACTTGTCCAAACCTTTTTTAAACCCAGCTACACTAACATCCTTTACTACATCCTCCGGTAACGAATTCCAGAGTTTGATTACACGTTGAGTGAAAAAATATTTTCTCTTATTAGTCTTAAATAGTTTACCCTGTAGCTTCATTGCACAAGAAGAGCATTTGGCAAGAAGAACCACCAAAATGGTAAAGGGGATGGAAGGATACTCCTATGAAGAAAGGCTAAAAAGGTTAGGGCTCTTTAACCTGGAAAAGGGATGGCTGAGGGGAGATATGATAGAAGTCTATAAATTAATGAACGGAGTGGAACGGGTAAACGTACATCGATTGTTTACGTTATCAGAATATAGAAAGACTAGGGGACATGCAATGAAGCTACAGGGTAAACTATTTAAGACTAATAAAAGAAAATATTTTTTCACTCAACGTGTAATCAAACTCTGGAAATTGTTACCGGAGGATGTAGTAAATGCTGTTAGTGTAGCTAGGTTTAAAAAAGGTTTGGACAAGTTCCTGGCGGAAAGGTCCATAAACCATTAAGAATGGACCCAGGATATCAATGCTTGACCCAATACAAGCATTGTGGAACCTATGTCTTTTGGGGAAACTGCTAGGTACGTATGACCTAGATTGGCCACTGTTGGAAACAGGATACTGGGCTTGATGGACCTTGGTCTAAACCAGTATGGGCATATCTTATGTTCTTATGAAATTAAACTAGAAGCTCTCTGCTGGGTTCTACATTTACAATAGAAAATTACCAAACCCAAATAAAACCCTTTCTACTATTTCAAAGGTTTTTTTGTCGGAGCAAGTTGGAGGCGGCAAGAATTACAATCCAGCCACACCAGACAGCCTGGTCCCTTTTAATCAATTCAAAAAATAAAACTCATCAACTTATCTGTTTGCGTAATTCTGTTGAACTCCTCAGCGGTATTGTCAACCAGCATTTCACACGACATGCACGTTTCGGGCTTAGCGCCCTATTTCAAGTGTCACTATTATTCGCTAGCATAAACCGCTGTAAACCTCTGGTCCACATTCAAGTGCCGTATATAAAGGGTGGTACAATTTGATTGGCTATTACAAGCTGTCAATCATCAGGGAACACCAATCAGACAAACAGGAAAACCCCACTATCTCTGGGGAATCCCTGGCTGTCATCAATGGCATCAGATCAAGCTCGACCATTCAGTTTCCTTATTTAAACCCAATGGGTGAACAGTGTTGAAGTCAAAAATCAGCTGCTGTTTGCGTTTCTGTAACAAGGCAATACGGTCCCTGATGATTGACAGCTTGTAATAGCCAATCAGATTGTACCGCCCTTTATATACGGCACTTGAATGTGGACCGGAAGTTTATAATGCAATAGTCACTCAGGGCCTAGCATCAGCAAAGTACTTTTAGTTTAAATTTAAAACACAGAAGAGAGCTTTCTGGTTAAATTTAGAACCCAGCAGAGAGCTTGTAGTTTAAATTTCATAATAACTTAGAGCCTAGCAGCAGCAAAGAGCTATAATTTAAATCAAATAAGAATATAGATTAGCACAAAAGGCAAAACAGGGTCAGTACTCTTTGAGCAGCAAATAGTTTGGGTTCCATGTTGGTTACAGCATGGAAACACTGTTGGTGTCTACCTTGCCTATATGGCTTGCTGAACTTGGCAAGGAGGACTTGATAATTGCCACATTCTTTGACATAATAGCAGCTTTTAACTCTGTAAATCGTGAAATTTTGTTGAACCCATTTTTGGTGTATGATATAGGTTCACCAGGCTTAGATTAGTTTAATTCTTATCTATCAAATACAGACCAGCGTGTGATGATTGGAGAACCAATCTTTTGAATAGTTTCAGATGACCCATGGTTTACCCCAAAGGTCTGCACTTTCCGCCATCCTTTCTAATGTTTAGTAGGGATGCATATTCATTTGAAATGACATGGGAAATATCAACAACATTTTCTGTGTTGTTTCATATCACTTCTGTTTTCTGATTGGCCTAAGGGTTTGTCTGGTCTGGAGCTTTATGGAAAACATAAACTGGATTTTTTTGTCTTATGAATCTATTGAATCGTGCTGTAGAGATCTATTCTACCGACTTTTATTTTGCTAGGTTCTTTTGCCAGAAATTCTGTGAAATTCTGTCTAAGTATGCTATCAGAGACAATTATCAAGCCTAATCCAGATCCTGGTTGTGCAATTAGTCTGTATCACCTCTTCTTCCAGAACTTCCTTTCAACTGGAAGAGAATTAGCATTTTTACCATGGGAGTATTTAAATGTCTCTATCATATTTCCCCTCTCCCATCTTTCCTTCAAAATATACATCTTGGGCCCGATATTGAAAGGGATTAATGCAGTTAGTAGACCTTATCTATCTCTGTCTCTCATCTCCTCACTAACCCCCACTTCTTTCCCTGTCACTCATTCCCTCTCTGTTTCCAGTCCTTATCTCTTATCCTCTATACAGGTTCTTTTTCCTCCTGTTACCCGCTCTATTTCCACCCTCTCAACTCCTTCAAAGACCTGTCCCCATCTTTTGTCTCTAACTTTCTTTGTAGCCCTCTGCCTCTTTTTCCCCTTTCCCCAGGATTCATAATCCCTGCCTCTCATTCATCCCAGCATCCAGGGCTGGCCCTAGAGTTGGTCCAAAGTGTTGAAGCCCTAGGCGAACCTCAAGTTTTACACCCCCTCTGGCTGTCAAAATCTATTATTTAGCTTTGAATTGCCTGCTTTCACTGCCCTCCAGAGGTTGTTGCCCTAGGTGACCGCCTAGTTTGCCTAGTGGTTGGGCCAGCCCTGCCAGCATCCATGTCCGTCTCTTCTCCCATATTTCCTATCTTTCTAATTTTCATTTGCCTTGCCTTTTCTCCAACTTAACCCCAGAATCCATCCTCTATCCCTCCATTTTTACTTTCCCCTGCATATGCCTTTGCTTCTTTCCCGTGCCAGCCACAGTATATCTCCTTGTCTCCTCACTTGCCCTGCATCAGCGCCCAGCTCCCAGCTCCCAGCATCAACATCAGACCCATCTCCTCCCACCTGCCCCTTGTCAGTTCCCAGCCTAGGAGAACAGGCCTGTAGGTTGACACAAGACTGGGGATGGCAAAAGGAAGCTTATGTTGGCAGATGGTGGAAGTGGCAGAAGGGGGCTGATGCCAGGTTCAGGTGGGAGAATCTGTCAGCCATAGCCCCCGGTCCCAATTCCCTTCTCCCAGTCCCAGTATTAGAACCCTTTCCCACCCCTATCCCTTAGCGTCTTCCATCCCTAGCTCCCATGTGCTGCAAACCCCTTCTACCAGCCCTAGCATCAGGCCCTTCTCCCACCTGCCCTCAACATCAGTCCCCTTCTATCACTGCCACCGCCTACCAGCATCAGTTCTCTCCTGCCATCCATAGCCTTGTGTTATTCTCCAGCTCCCTAATCCCAGCCCCATCATTAGACCCCCTCCTCCCACATCTTTTAAACTCTGCCTCTTCTTCCATCTCCAGGCCCAGCAGGAGACTATTCTCCATGCACTATTCCGAGCATCAGATCCCTTTTCCCATCTGCAGAGAGACAAGAGGTGGCTTTTTCTCTTCCAGTGCTCTGCCCGTGCTCTGTCGACTCTGGCCACCAACATCGTGTAGCTGTGAAATCAGAAAGAAAGTGCTTACTGTATCATAGAGTGCGGTGGGCAGATGGGAGGAGCAAACAGAAGTTATGTTGGGGCTAGGGTCCTTATGCCTCCCCCTTTGTTCCAATGCCTATAGTAACATGAGGACTGTGAGATGAGTAGTTCTTATGAACTAAACTTATGCATCATAAATTTTAAACAGTAAAACACACTGGGAGTAATTTATTTTTTTCTATTGACAGCTTGATTCCTAGAGGTTAAAAATATGTATATTCCACATATCAATAGTTTCTAAGAAGATCATGATAAAACCATCAGAAATAATAATTACAGACATACTAATAAAAATTCTTTAAATGCTGCTTTGGAAAATATTGTCTTTACATGCTCCCTGAACGTCAAGTATTCAGTTTCCAAGTATATCTCTACTGGCAAAGAATTCCAAACAATTGCTGCATGTGAAAAGGCTCATGCATGAGTCTCAGTATTAGTAAATTCCTTACCAACGCTAGCCGAAGTGTTACCATCACTGCATCTCAAAACATGTTTGTACGGCTGACTTCCAAAATACTAAAGCAGCACTGTGTGTAGAGACTTTAAAACATGAATCAACATTTTAAAGCGCATTCTATATTCACTGGCAGCCAAGGTAATCTCATAAAAAATGGAGCGACATGATCAGACTTAGAAAGAACAAAATTACTCATGTCATTTTGAACCCATGCCGGCAGTGATCATTCCTGCATTGCCACTGATGCACCACTCCTATGGATAGGGGGTGAGGATGGATTAAGATGCTGATTGAGAGGCTGGAAGAATGATCGAGGAAGGTAGAGGGTAGGTTGGAAGGCTGATCAGGGAGTTGGGATGCTGATTGGAGGGCGGGCTGGAATTCTGATTGGTGGATCAATGGGTGGAGAATAGGTTGTAAGGCTGATAGGGTATTGCGATGCTGATTGAGAGGCTCATCAGTGGGGTGGAGGGTAGATTGGAAGACCAATCGGCGGCCATTGGGGGAGGGGTAAAAAGGGGCCTTGGCATGATGAAGGGGTTGGGATGTTGCTTAGGGCAATCATATTTTGTTTAATGCAGCATGCCACAGTAAACATCAGCAGAGAACATGGATGCACGTACTGCTGTATGTGTTGATGCATTTCCCATGTGGTAAGGAAGTTATTCTGTAAGCAGTGGCTAGATATATGCATACATTTCTGCACATCAATGGCACCTATTCTATAACGTCAAATCCATTCAGATTTGGCTTTATAGAATACTAGTGTAAGTGACCATATTCTATAACATACACATGTAAATTTGCACTCTGCCAATGATCCACCCAAACACCACCCCTGTGCATACTTACCTTAAAAATATACATCACTGGTCCACGGTGCATACGTTAAGAATACCGACCAACCAGATTTCACATACAAGTGGTCATTTGCGCACAGAACTGACCCCAGAGTTGATTCAAGGTGTTGACGTCCTAAGCAAACCTTAAGCCTTATGTCCCCTGACTGTCAGAATCTATTGTCTATCTATCTATCTATCTATTTAACATTTATAAAGCCCTTCAAACGTTCAAAACACTGTACATACATGAAGAAAAGACAGAAGATCACAAAATACAAATACAATCAAGTAAGACAAAGTATACAATAAAAAAGAAGAGCAAAAACAAGAATCAAGAACAGAAAGCAATAGAGAAGAGATGGGCTTTCAATCTGGACTTGGTCCAGAGAGGGCGCATTGCGCACAGACAGAGGTAGATTGTTCCTGGTAAAGGGTGCAGCCAGGTGAAAGGAGTGAAGTCTAGAATTAGCAGTACGAGTGGAGAGCATAGATAGACGAAGGCTGTTCGAAGAGCGCGAGAGGGGATGTAAGGAGAGATAAGAGATGATAGGTAGTGGGGGGCTGAAGAGTGAATGCATTTATAGATGAAGAGGAGGAATTTGAATTGGATCCGGAAGCGGATGGGAAGCCAATGAAGGGACTTGAGAAGAGGAGTGACATGGGAAAAGCAATGCTGACGGAAAATTAGTCGAGCAGCGGACTGTTGAATAGATTGAAGGGGAAAGAGATGGTTTGCGGGAAGGCCAGCAAGGAGAATATTGCAGTAATCAAGACGGGAGGTGATCAAGGAGTGGACAATCATTTTAGTAGTGTCATCAGAAAGGAAGCTTTGAATGCCCTGCTCTTTCCCACCTCCCTCCCCCTGATGTTGCTGCCCTAGGCAACCACCTAGTTCACCTAATAGTTGGACTGGCCATGTTTGTGCACAAAAGTTGTTAAAATACCATGATTAACGCATGTAAAAGCTTGTAGAAATCTAACCATGCCTTGCAGAATTACCCTCTAAGAGGGTAATTTTATAACTCCCACAAAGTTAATGCATGTTGCCATGTGCATATTTGGGGCCTATTTTATTAAATAAAATATGCACATACTTTACTTTTTGAGGCTCATCTTTATGTCGCTATTTTAATCCTGTCACAGCAGTTACATCTGCTCTAAAGCAGGCATAAATGCCCACACGTAGACAGTTCAGAAATGCAGGTAAGTTATAATATTATCTAATTTACATGTGTAAATTTAGGCTCCTGCCAAGCTTTGCCCCCTGTGCACATCCAAACTGAAAATACACGCAATAGGACTTAACACATGCACTTACAGAAAAGTGACCATTTAAAGTGCATGTGTAACTTCCTGTGTGTCGCTTATAAAATCAATCCTTAAATGTCTGCCCTAGCGGTATCTCAATAGAAATTCTAGCCATGCTGTCAACAGCTAGCCCATACAAGTTTTGCACTTATCACACATTAATTTTTTGTATCTAATGCATGGTAAGTGTAAAAACTTAATTGCACTGTGGCAAACAAGCTCATAAGGTAGCTACCCGCTGCTGGTTTTAGTTATTTATTTTGCAATTCTAATTTATGTATGCATCCTTTTATAATCAGACTAATTCGAACAAAGCAGGGAATTATATTCGCTGTTTCGCAGCACAACATTGTTTCTGAGAAAAAGCTCTCCAATGACAATTCTTCCCCCTGGAGTAGTAAAAACCGATGTATCCTCACTGTAAATTTGAATTTTCCCAAGAGCAAATGACATTGCTGCTTTTAGAGTTTTGTAGTTAATTACTTTTCCTTGGGTAAGAGGAGATAGCTGACATTCTTGGGGCCTTTTAACATTATTTTATTAGAAGTGTGCACATTTTTGGATCTATAATGATTGGCAGCTTCAGAATTCCTAGCTTCATTTGCATTCTCCCATTCTCTCCTGAGGCAATGTCTCCTAATGGGTTATTTTTGTGCATACCATGACAGTAATGGATCTCACTCCCAAAGCCAGGATATACTGAGTAGGATCTTCGTCTCTCAAATTTACTGCTAATACTCACCATAGTACTTGCATTGTGTCAAAAAAGAGTTTCTTTGTGCCAAAGAGAGGATGCAGTCTGTATAAGCAGCACAGCAAGGTGCACTTGGAAGTCCTTTTTTCCTCCAAAAACAGATCCAGTCCAATATTCGGCAGGATGGAAAGGATATAATTTGACATATGTAATGTAAGCATTTCAAACTATACATTTAGACAATGCCAGCGATGTTAGTTCAGATGTGGGGCCTCCATGGTAGTGCCGGCAAGGGAGAGGGTGAAGAACACCTCTCTCCTCCCTATGGGGGTTGAGGAGCTCCTCTCTACCCCCTTTGGGAGGAATACATGATGAAGCCCCTGCCTATCTTTCTTCTCTTATCTCTCTTTATATGCCTACCCGAGTGCTCCATTTGATTTATGGTAATTGTTTTTTCATTCCACCACCCCCCGAGGTATGCTAGGAATCAAGCAGGCATTCAGCTTCTATTTGTTGTCCCTTTGTTATGGAACGGCCTACCTTCTCATCTGCATCTCACTCCTACTCCTACAAAGGCTTTAAATCTGACCTCAAAACATTCTTTTTTCAATGTTCCTTCGGAATTTCTGTTGGGTAGGGGGAAATCCAAGCCGTGGCATCAGCCTGAAATTATCCGCTTGTCTGAGCCCTGCCCACTTTTTTGTCTTTTAATGGCATTCCTCCTGACTACATTCTTGTATCTGTGATCTCTACTATTGGTTATATGTTATGATTTATATTTAGCATTATATTTGGTATATCAAGCTTTTAATAAACCAACATCAACCATACCTCCAACCCAGGGCCGGCTCACCCACTAGGCAAGCTAGACCTAGGGCGGCTGACCTGGGTGGGCAGCCTTGTGCCGCCACTTTGTTGCCTGTGGCATGCCATCTGTTTTGGCACACATGACCTGCCACTTCTGATCCCCCTCTGATGCAGTTTACTGCAAAAGCAGATGGTTTGCTGTGGCAACCAAGCAGCAGCACAAAGCCGCCGCTTTTATAATGCTATCACTGCCACACACGCCCCCCCCAAGACAGAATTGACGGGCGGCACAGCTCAGCAGGGGGCGCTTGGAGGGGAGGGGGAGCAACACAGCTGGAGTTTCTGCCTGGTGCAGCAGAAACCCTTGGGCCGGCCCTGCTCCAACCTCCTTAAAAGATTAAACAAAACACAACAGCCAGAAACCCTCACTTATTGCAGGGCCGTCTGGGTCCCCTACGTGTCTGGGACTCCCTGCACTGTGGGGGCTATGGTGGCAGAATTTACATTACTGGGCAGCAGCACTGAATATACTATCATAAGTGGAATATCCAAAATAGAAGTTGCACACACATCTGCTTTTCAGGCAGCCCAGTTAAATGTCACTACTTACACATACAGTATAAGGGAGATATTCAAAGCAATTAACACGGTTGTTATTTGTGCTGACTGGGCTATTCCGCAGCACCAGCACTGTTAGCGTCGCTGAATATCCACGAGTGCCGCCGTTGCACGTCCCGATGCTATCCAGCTAGCATCAGAGTCTTCCGAGGGCTCGAACCAGCGATAACAGGGCAGCGGTGATATTGAACCACTGCTCAATTATTGCAAAGAAATGGAAGTTAGGCACCTGAAAGACTGAGCTACGGTAACTTTTGCCGCTGAAGCTAACTGGGCAGCAGTTGGATATCACTTCTTTGTTATTTGGCTGATCTAGATATTCACTGCCGGTGGCCGGATATGACCCCGCATTGAATATCTGCGTTGGAATTTCAGTGGCAACGGCTAGCTGCTGAAATCATGTTAGGGGGAGTAGCCTAGTGGTTGGGGCAAGGTACTTCAGGCCGGAAGGTCGGGGGTTCAAATCCCACTAGAGGACAGCAACCTTGGGCCGGAAGGACTGGGGTTTCTAGTCCCACAGATGCTCCTTGTGGTCTTGGGCAAGCCACTTAACCCTCCATTGCCAATGTTTCCTGTAAGTATTAGTGTATGTGTCTCATATCCCCACGTGGGAACTGCACGTATAAGTAATTTAGAAATAAAGGGGAGGAGGGAGATGGGTCAATAATTAGAAGGACAGGTAGGGTCTAGTGAGAGTTTCTTGAGGAGAGGTGTAACCACAGCATGCTTGAAGGCTACAGTAACAGTTGCAGTGGAAAGCGATACTGAGGATATGACAAATGGAAGGGACGACTGCAGAGGAAATGGAGCTTAGGAGACTGGTAGGAATAGCATCGGAGGAGCAGGTAGTGAATTTGGATGAGAAAAGAAGATGCGTGGTTTCCTCCTCAGAGATCTTAGAAAAGGAAGAAAGGGTGGCAGAAGCTGATTAGAGGAGTTGGAAGTGAAGAGGGGTAAGAGGGGATGGGGATGACCTCATGAGGAATTCAAGTGTAGTCATGGAATTTGTCATGGAAATAGCCAAAGTCTGGGTAGAAAGGGAAGGTAAGATCAGAGGTGGAGGCACCTTGAGGAGAGAGTTAGAGATGGTGAGGGTCAGAGAGTTAGTCAGGTGGACATAATATTCTGGTGAGTGTTATGGCTAAATAGAAAGAGGCTAACATGAATTTTTAGTGTAGAATATCCACAAGGGTGCAGGATATGGGCCAAATTCACTAAGCTGAGCAGGCATAGGAATTTAGGTATTATTTATTTATCAGGGTTTTTAATACTGCTTTATCATTTCAATCAAAGTGGTTTATATTGTAACTTAAACTTGGAAGTGTACATTAAACAGGGACATTGATAACTTGGATTTTTCTGAGCAATGGAGGGTTAGGTGACTTGCCCAAGGCCACAAGGAGTGCTAGTGGGAATCAAACCCTGATTTCTTGGGTCCCAAGTCAGTGCTCTAACCATTAGGCTACTCCTCCACTCCAGATAGTGGGTTGTTGAGGACAGCCAGGACCAAGGGGCAGTATTTATTTATTTATTTAGCTGTATTTATATCCCGCTTTTCACCGGGTCAAAGCGGTCAATTGGGGGATACATTTAACACAAGGGGATATGAGACATACACTAATACTTACAGGGAACATGGACAATGGAGGGTTAAGTGGCTTGCCCAAGACCACAAGGAGTGCCTGTAGGACTAGAAATCCAAGTCCCTCCGGCCTGAGATTGCTGTCCCCAGGTGGGACTTGAACCCCTGGCCCTCCGGCCTGAAGTACCTTGTCCTAACCACTAGCCCACTCCTCCCTATAGTATGCCTCACAGAACATGGCATGGAAGGAACAAGAGCATCCAGAGCAGAGGAGAGTGCAGTGTTATGGGAAGATGCTGCCTTATCAACATATGCCTATGATATAGTAGAGGAAAGAGGTGATGAGACTGTAGTGGAGAGAGCCAATAGGTCGCTAGCATGAAGATTCCTTAAGAGGTTGGAGAAGATTGGGTGAGACTGAGGTGGGTGGTGATGAAGAATGAAGCTTAGCGGTGATAGTAGGATAATGGAAGAGCTGAGGTACAGAAGTTTGAGGTCAAAACAAGGTCATGTCAGTGGCCATACTGGTGAGTGGGGGCAGTAGAGCACAGCTAGAGGTTAAATGAGGAGTTAAGAGAAAGGAGCTTTAAAGCATAAGGGTTAGAGAGGTTATCAACATGAATGTTGAAATCCCCAAGAATAAGGGAGGGAAAAGATGAATCCAGAAAGAAGGAAAACCAGGAGTCAGTCAGTGAGAAAGATGGAGGTGGACTTTTCATGGATCGATAAATGACAGCTATCCGTAGAAGTAGTGAAGTACAAAGGTGGATGGAGTGGACTTCAAAGGAGGGAAAGGAGTGAGACAGAGATAAAGGGTTAAAACTGACAGGAATGAGAGAGTAGAAACCCAACACCACCACCATGGCCAATGGGATGAAGCACATGGGAGAATTGATAGCCATCATGCTTAGGGCAGCGACCGAAGATGAGTCTTCAGGGAGAAGCCAGGTCTCAGTTAGTGCAAGAAGATGGAGAGTATTAGAGATAAAGAAGTCATGAATAAAGGCAAGCTTATTTGAAATGGAAGTGTGCATTCTACAAGGTGCATGAGAAAGGGAGAGAGGAGGGGGAAAGGAGCAGGATATGAATAAGATTTGAGGAGTTGCACGTGCATCTGCCCTGGGAGTGTGGAAAAAATCTAGTGGGGCTAGGGTTGGGCGTCTAGTGGGACCATCCAGGTGCTATTCGGATAATGCTGAAGCTGTCTGTAAAATAGGCAGTGGTACTGTTTGCTGCTGAATATCACTGGATAACCCCAGCCAGTGGCGCAGATCTGTGTATCTAGTGCTGCTATCCAGCAAAGAACTTCTGAATATTTACCCCTGTGCGTTTAAGTGATGCTGCTCACATCATGCCCCAAACCAAGCCTCCTTTGTCTATATATAATTCAGGACATACAATGAATTTATATATCCAGAATTATATGTATAATATCTGCTTAATTTTTTTTAAAGCACATATGCACTAGGGCCAAATATATAAATGTTTCTGAATATCATCCCCATTATATGCAGATGCCAGTGGAAGTTTGGGGAAATTCATCAAGCGCAGATTTTTGCACCTGATTATTTCCAGACTCGGTCTTGTTATGTAATAGAAGGTTGTCCTTCAATACATTAGAGTCCTGGTTCTCGACACGATCTTCCTGCACCTTCATCTTTATCTCCATTTCTGACACCTGAGTTTTAAAGAAGTCTCTACTGATACAGTCTTTAACTGAGTTCATTTTGACCCGATACTGAAAGATGCATAGCAGTAATAGCTTCCTACAATATCATAAAATTAGATATTTCAGGGCATTTTAAAGGTCTTCCAATAGACTCACCCACAGAAGTTAGCAAGGGGTCCATTATTCTGTGTGATCCAGAAATACCACTTTGGACCTTGCCGCTTATCCCCTATAGGTCTGGATGTTTCCTCCACTCCATCTCAAGTAACTGTGCAGAAAAATTCAGCTCCAGAAAACGTGTCCAGTGTTTCCTTCTTTGACCGCAACACCAGAGGGCACATCATCAGGCATCATCCGTGTAGGGAATGATCATCTCTCCTCTCTCTTTGACAGCACAATCGGTGTGACTCACTCCTCAGATGAAAGAGTAGCAAGCTCTGGAGGAGGACTGTTGCCTCTGTGATTGCTTCTCTTCTCCAATGTAGCCATCTCTGGGATTTCAATTGTTGTGCCGTAGATAAAGAATGCATTGACTAATCCAGGAAAAGATAGATACAAGCATGAACAGGAAAACCCACATCTTGTTTTTGATTTATTTACCATTTAGTATCCAGGGTGATCTGTATGATTTAGTTATGTTTATATGTGTCTTACTTATTGGAACGTGTTATTAATTTTTGTGTGTTGATCGTAGCCTGCTTAAATTCTCAGATAATGCAAGTTAGAAATATTTTAAATAAATAAATAAGAACCCACACACCATGCATCTCTGATGCTGCAGAATTCCATCTCAATCATTCTACCATCTTGACCTCCCCAACCAGAATGTATCTGGAAATAATCAGGCCATTGGCACCCAAAACAGGTGGGGCAATTTCTTTATCTTTCTACCACATTTTCTTGGTCTCTGATTAATTTCTTGGTACTTGAGAATCTTCTTTCTCTTCATACTTTGTACAAATTATTTGCTTGGAACTGACACTTCTATTAGTGCATTTTCTTGGTCAGGAGCATGATAGAGAGGCTAGGCCAGGACAAGATGAAGCAGTGCAGGTGTGGAACAGTAGACAGGCATGGAGAAGGAGCAGAAGTAGCAAGGAAACACTTCACCAAACAGTAGAATGCAGTTGGGTCACACAGGTCAGGCCCACCAAAAACTGTTGAAGAAGCAAGGGTATGTCTAGCTAGGCTTCCTTATATACAGAGTCTCTAAAGACACACTTCATGCTGGTCCAACGTGCTCCTCTGGGGTTTGGATTATTCTTCTGCTGTCTCTAGATAATGTTTCCTGGACCTAGAGTTGTTGCTAAGCAGCATCCATGGCTCAACCACAAGTTTCCAGTCACTGGTATGCAAGGCCACAGGTCTGAACCTTTCTAACTCTTCTAGAGTTATGCTGGCTGTCTTTCTGTTGGCTTGTGTTTTTCTTTATGAATGATGTTATGGAACCCATACCCATCCTGGGTATCTTAGGATGATGGGCTCATTATTGAAATAAATGAAGGGCCCAACATCCTACTAGGCAGGCTATGCGCTGCTACGGTGCATAGCCCTGCCCACTCACCCCTAACCCTGGATATTTAATGCCATGGCAGCAGCATTGAATATCCAATTTTGGTGCCCAGAGGAAACGGCTGTAGAGCCTTACTTGGTAACGACGATATTGCACCGCTACCCAGTTAGCAGCAATCTCTGCCTCCGCTCTGCCCCTACATGCCCCCTACATGCCCCAATGCTAACCGGATAGAATCGGGGTGCGTAGGGGACATAGATAGGGATATTTAACGGCACTAACTCTGTAGGTACCATTGAATATCCCCATTTAAGGCATTTACATGGTTTACTGGACTGTAAACTATGTAAATGCTTTTGAATATCGGGCCTGAAATGTCCAGTTTTCTTGCATCAAACCTTTTATCAGTTGGAAATGGAATGTCACAAGTATCACAACCTCTTGGATTGTAATCCCAGTAATTTTCTAGTACAGTGATGTGATAGTATTTACTCAGTTTCCAGTGAATGAGCCATACTACTTTATTGTGCTTTTCCATATGAAAGGTTCTGATGTCACATTCAGCTGTAATGTGTAACCATTCCAGCTCTGTTTTACAGAATCTGCTTCTTTTTATTTACCAGTTTTTTCTCTATGCTCAATGTGAACCATCATATCTGTAGTATATTGCTCTTTACTGCAACTATCAGTCTCATTCCTAAATTTAAGTTCATTTGTCCTTAAGCATGTCAGGTTTTGATAGACATATAGGGCCCGATATTGAACTGGGACGGCTATTGTTTTCAGCAATTTACAAAACCCCAATAAACTGCCCATCAAACGTAGTAACAACAGAAGTGCATTACTCCATTCCGCCCCTAGCACCCTGTACAGACCACACATTCTCCAATCCTTGAACTTCCAGGAGGCAACATTGAGAGGACTGCAACACCCTAGCAGGATCATATCAGCTCCAAAGGTCCCAGAGATATTCTGGACAGGCATCATGAAGTGTCCGGTGTACAATAACCATCAGCTTGAACAAACACCATTCCTGAATAGGAAGCCAATGAAGCTGCTGCAAAAGCGGACCAGCCTCATCCCTATGCCAAGCACCAAATAGGACCGAGCTGCTGCGTTCTGCATGACTGGTAGCCTACGAGTAATCCACTTGGGCAGACTCAGATAAAAGACATTATAATAATCCAACGTACTGTGCACTAAGGCCTGCATAATCAATCGTAAAGCCACCATCTCAAGGAATGACTGTGACTGCCACACCAGCTTCAACTTCAAACAGGCCAGTTTCACTGCTCGGGTAACTTGTTTCTCACCCACACCCACCCATTCCAGCACCACACCAAATTAACGTAACTCCTCCCGCCAGGGAATAACAACATCACCTATCCTGGGCGGGCGATGCAAATCAACATATTCTACTTACCCAAATGGTAGACAAACAGATTTGCTAACGCTGAGGATGAGGCCACTCCCTGCTAACCAGAGGCCAACCTGTACAAAGCATGCATTAAGCTGCATCACACATCCTCCCAGTCACCCTCCAAGGGGTCCACAATCTGGATATCATCAGCATATGCATAGAAGAACAGCCCGAAAGAACTACCAACTGTGATGATGCAGAGGGTTTAAACAGTAAGAAAAAGGGTTTAAAACTGCAGCTTTCCTCAAATGCTCACATTAAGGCAGGCAAGGAAGGGGTTAAAGCACAAGCCCAGAGAAACTCTCTGCACAGAAAGGCAGTGAGAGAGCCACACCCCAGCTCCAGGACAAACAGGGGAGCTGATGTAAGAGGCAAGGGGGCGGAGTCAAACCGGATAGGACAGCCCTATGCTCTTAACCAGGAAGTAACAGAGAGAGTTAGTTCGAGTTCGAGTGGGAGAAGGAGTCTGAGGAGAAGTTCCAGTTCCAGTTCAGGTGAAAGCTCGAGTCAGAGTAACACTGATCTTGGAAGGAAGAGAGTTCGTGTGGGAGCAGGAGGAGTGCCTGGGAGAACAGGAAGTGTTCAGGCAGGAGACTCAGGACTGACTTTAACCAAGTGGCAGAGAGAAGCAAAGGAAGGAGCAGCCATTGCCAGGCTAGCACACGGTGCTTGGAGAGTTGCCATCCAGACTGCTTTGAGACACGGAGGTCTCTGAGAAAGCTTCCTCTGGGAGAGAGAGGTCATCATGAACCAGACAGCCAGGAGAAGCAGGTGGGAAGCTACTTTTATTCTCACGGGGAGAGGCTGGAACCCTCACCCAGAAGAGATAGCATTACTTCCCTAGAGTCTTCCCTAGAAGCTGTGAACAAAGGTGAGAGTTTGAGCAAGTATAAAGTTCGGTATGATAAGCTGCCTAAGCGTTCCAAGTGCAGGAAGCCTGATTCTAGCAGAAGCTTAGAAACTAGCCCAGCTGTTCTTAACTCATCAGCTGATGGTAGGCTATGCCGACAGAAGCTAAAGCTAGCCCCTGCTAAGCCAGTGAAACGAGAGCAGTGCAAAGACAGAGACTTGCCTTTTTACCAACCTTTGCAACCCAGACACACTAGAAGAAGATTAAGCCAGTTGAATTCCTTTAACACTACTTTAAAGGAGGCTGCTGATTCTAGCTACATTCAGATACCACGGAGGGAAAGGAATAGTAAGTGGAAACAGCTTAGACACCATTTGGAACAATGGAAGCCTGTTGATCTGCAGTACCCTGAATTGAATCATAAGACGTCTGACTCTGATGTTGAATCAATGCAGTTGGGTTCAACTAAATCAGATAGCTCTTATTCTGAGATGGAGGCAGACTGTGCTTTGTGTTGCCAAGAGTGAAGCTGTTGATATTAATGCATATGATAAGTGCTGAGAAGTTGTTTCATGCTATTGAGTTTGCACGGAGAGAAGTAGCGTTCTGCTGGAGTGAAACTCAACGTCTTTAAGCAGCTGTGAATCGTGAATGCTATGGAAGTGATTAGCTGCAACTAAAGCTGTTCATAAGTGAAGAGAAGTTGAATTAACCTTGTATATAAACTGACAAACCCTGAGAAGGATCAGGTTGGACTGTATCACCTTTTGGACTTTATTTTGGCATAAGAAGTATCCACCTTTTTGTTTCTGGTTAGGGGATGGTAGATGACAGAATCCTGTGCAACAAATAAAGTTTTTGTTATCACACAAAACCTTGGCTGTCTTCGTTTGGGCCACAACTACAGGGATATCCCAAGCTTCAGCACTTACAAGGATAATCTGGCACATTTCCCACTCTTCCAGGCAATCGCCTATACACTGAGAAAGGGGGTGTGACACAACGCACCCAGGGGTTGCAAATTTATTTATTTATTTATTTACAGTTTCTTTTATACCGCGCTATTCGACATCAGTGTGGTTTACAGTGAACATAAAAACCACACGTCTCAATTAATTGATCTGTGCTTACAATGAACAGGTAAAATAAATTTGGATATACATTAAACAGGTTTCTTGAACAGTGAAACATGATAACTATGTACAAAGCAACTAAATGCAGCTGTATGTAGGGTTATGTGAAACTAGGTACATTTCTCTTGGTGAGAGGAGGTGCAAAGTGAGATTACGGATCTACAGATTAAGAATGTGAAGTGCATGGGTTTAAGGTGTTGGCCTGGGGTGTGGTGGTGGGTTGGTATGAGGGGGTATCCAAAACATCGTAGTGCTGCAGAAATAGGTGATGCTTCAGTGTCTTCCTGAACTGGGAGAGGTCACTGATGGTTCTGATGCCTGATGGTAGAGCGTTCCAGCATGATGGTGCAAAGTAGGAAAAGGCTCTGGATCTAGTGGCTTGAGAGCACTTCGTGATTGCCTTCGGTAATACGAGAGAGTTGGAAGCGGTCGATCTCCTTGCTCAATTAGGGGGTGTAATTGATATCAGGTCAGTGATAGCAATCGCAGAGTATTTATTGATCGCTTTATGAGTCATAGTTAGGATCTTGAAAGTGATCCTAGATTGTATAGGCAGCCAATGTAACTGTTTCAGTATTGGAGTGATGTGGGTTCTCTTAGGGGCTCCATGAAGGATTCTTGCAGCTGAGTTCATTGCAAGTTGTAAGGGGTTAATCGTGCTCTTTGGTAGGCCATGTAGTATCGCATTGGCGTAGTCAAGGTGAGGCATTATTAGGGCCTGAAAGACTTATCGGACGTCATCTGGCTCTAGCAGCTGACGCAGATGACGAAGGGTCCGGATTTTGTGATAGACAGATTTTGTTACATTGCCGATATGAACCTTCATATTGAGCTGTTGATCGAGCGTAACTCCCAGGTATCTCACTGTGGTCTTGCAGAGGAGTTCTGCGTCACGCACCTTGATGGACATTGGTGGAGTAAATGCAGGGTTCCTGGTGACGAAGAGGACTTCTGTCTTTTTGAAGTTTATCTTAAGCATTTGTGCATTTAGCCAGTCTGTGACTGCGTCAAAGCACTTGATTAGTGGGGAGAGGTCCAGGTGTTCTGTTGAGATTGGCATATACATCAAGACGTCGTCAGCATAGACCAGGCAGTTGATGTTAAAAGAGTGGATAAGGTCACAGATAGGCTGCATATAGACGTTGAACAGCAAGGCGGAAAGGGAGGAGCCTTGTGGCACGCCTTTTGTTTGAGGGAAGGGGTCAGAGGTGGAAGATCCAGAACGGACATGTTGCCAAAGGTCTCTGAGGTATGAAGCGCACCATGATAGAGCTGATCTGTGAACTCCCTTCTCTCTAAGGCATGACAGGAGTACTTCATGATCGACTGTGTCGAAGGCAGCAGCAATGTCCATGAAGATTAAAGCAAAACCTTGTCTGATGTTGTCCAGGCCTATGGTTAGAGCATTAAACAGGGATGTCAGTAGTGTTTCAACACCATGTGATTCACGAAATCCGTGTTGGCAGGGATGTAGGGGTGCATTGGTATCTATATGATCTTGTAATTGGCGTTGGGTAATCTTTTCGATGATTTTCGATAGGAGAGGAATGCTGGAGATGGGTCTGTAGGATTCCATCATGGAGGGGTCCAACTTGCTGTTTTTTAGGAGAGGTCTGATGGAAGTCTGCTTCATAACAAATAGATATTAAATAACAAATAGATATTAAATAACAATGGTGAAAGGGGGGAGACTTGAGGGACCTCCCCCCCCCGTTCCCATGTTTACAACTCAGATGTCCCTGTTGGGCCTCACACCTGAAAACGGCAGTCCTGCATGAATGAATCAGCGCTCTAACAACAGCAGCCTCTCTACCAGATCAAATGCTGCTGAAAGGTCTAGCGAAATCAGCAGCATGGACACCCCTTGGTCGAGCCAACAATATACATGAGCAAGTATTTATTTATTTAAACTTATTTTTATACCGCCTTTCTACCATTCAAGGCGGTTCACATTTAACTGAAGGTGTAACAGGGCCGTGGAAGGTGTACTGTTGTACAGGGAACTAAAACAGTGGAACAGTGGAACGGTAAACACTATAACAAGGTATGCAAATACCTTCAAACTATTTACAATGTATTCTAAGCAGTAGTTAGACAAATCAACAGTTATACATTTTGGCAATTATACATTTTTACATATTTACAATATACTTGGGCTAGTGACTTTTTTCAGTTGGTGAATTGTTGGTATTTTATTAATAGGGTGGCTGAGTCTGAGGATCCAGGTGTGTTCTGTATTCCTCTTGGAAGAGGAATGTTTTTCATTTTTTTCCTGAATTTGGCTGTATCAGAGCATTCTCTTAGAGTTGGGGATAGGGAATTCCATAGTATAGGAGCAAATAAGGTGAATGTTCGATTGCAGATGATTGTTTGCTCTTTATCTTCTGAGCTGGGATCGTTAGTAGGTTGCTGGAAGTGCTTCTTCGTGATCTTTCATTCCTGGGGCTTGAGGTGAGGGTCTGGAGACTGATAGCAGATTCTTTGTGGAGGATTATGAATATTGTGATGAGGGACTTGTATTTGATTCTGGGGCAGTTTCTCCAAATGGGTTCGTTTTGTGCATACCATGACAGGCATGAACTTCACTTCTAAGCCAGGGCACGGGGAGTATGATCTCAGTCTCTCAAATTCACTGCTAAGGCTCAATGCAATACTTGCATCGTGCCAAAGAGAGCCTCCTGCTGGAGTTTGTAAGATATAACATGTCTGGGTAGTTTATCAAGATGTGCTTGGAAATTCTTCTTTATCAGGCCAGTGGCACCCAACACGATGGGAAACATTTCTGTATCTTTCTGCCACATTTTCTTGGTCTCTGACAGCATTTCCTGTTATTTCAGGATCTTCTGCCTCTCCACATGATTCGCAGAGTAGTTGCTTGGAACAGACACCTCTATTATCAATGCCATTCTAGTGTTTTTCTCCTTAACCACTATATCCGGCTTCCTTGCATCCAGTCTTTTATGGGTCGGAATGGGAGCATATCCCAGGTGATCTTAACCTCCTCATTCTGTGATGGGCTGTGTTGGGGAGTCAGTGTAGCTGTATTAGTTTGGGGGTGATGTAGGATTGGCGAGGAGCTCCAAAGATTAGTCATGCTGCTGTGTACTGGGCCATCTGCAACAGGTGGAGGACATTTTTTGGGAGGCCAAGGTGTAATCATGGCCTGGAAGATAATTCTATATAATTCAGGGGTGAGCAGGAGGTGGAGATGTGTTAGTGTTCTTAGCTTGTGGTAGACTGTGGTAGTTGTTCTTTTTATGTGTGATTGGAAGTTCAGCTGTTGATCTATTGTTACTCCTAGATATTTTGTTTCGGTTTTTACTCTGATTATTATGTTGTTGAATTTCCATGATGATGGTGGGATGAATGTTGGGTTGGGGTTGATGTACAGGGCTTATGTTTTCTCTTTGTTGATAGGTTTTGTAGACTGAGCCATCTGTGTACCTAAGTGAAGCACATCTGTAGGTTGGTGAGGTTGTATAAAGATATTAAACAGGACTGAGAGCCTTGAGCCCTGAGATACTCCCGTTTGCTAGGTGAATAGGTTTGATATCCTGGTGTCAATTCTTACTTGTTGTATACATGAGTCTAAGTAGGACTGGAACCAGATGAGTGTGGTGTCTTGGAGCCCAATCTCTGCGAGTCTCTGTAGAAGTTGTTGGTGTGGGATTGAGTCAAAGACAGAGGCAAAGTTAAGGAATTTTAGGATATAGCAATTGTTGGTGTTTTGTGAGGAGGCTATGAGAGTATTTAGTGGGGAGGTGAGGAGGGTTTCAACTCTGTGATACTGTCTGAATCTGTTTTGATGGGGATCTAAGGGTACATGTTCAGTCAGGTGGTCTTGGAGTTGTGTAAGAACTATCCTTTCTATAATCTTCAATATAAATGGGATGCTTGATATTGATCTGTAGGAGTGATGATGGCTCAAGTCCTGACTCATTAGGAGTGGTCGGATTGAGGATGTTTTAAGTAGGTTGGGCATTAGGTCTGTAGTCAGAGAGCTATGTACTATACACTTGAGTTATGTGCTGAGATGGGATTTAGAAAGCTTCACCCATGACACAGGGCAGGGGTCCAGTGGGGAGGTAGTTGTGTTTAGGTTCTTGATTGTGTCTAGGTTCTGGATTGTGTCTTCAATGTTCTTGAGCGATGGGAGCTGGAATTGGATCGACAACTTCTGGGGTGTCCGTTTGTAGTTGGGTGTCCTTAAGGGCTGAGGTATTGAAGGGACGTTCATCTATTTGGAAAGAAGATGGGATGCTATCTTCCAAGGGCATATTTGTTCTTGTTACATTCCTTTATTTGGTTCCTTTATGAGAGATTTTGCAATGGAGAAGAGCTCTCTTGGCTTGTTTATTGCATCAGTGATGAGATGAGTGTAGTACTCCTTTTTCCATTTCAGTTTTTCTGCATTGTACGATTTCAGCTTTTCCATGTATGCGGTTTGGAGGAGTGTGTCTCTTGTGTTTCGCCATCTACGTTCGAGTCAACGTAGTTCACTCTTTTGCTTAGAAACATAGAAACATAGAAACATGATGACAGAAAAAGACCACATGGCCTATCTAGTCTGTCCTTCCATATCAACAACTACAACAGTCCACTTTTTACCTTTAGAGATCCTCTTTGTTGGTCCCATGCTTTTTTGAATTCAGTTACTGTCCTCATCTCTACCACCATCTACCACCATCTCTGCTTCTGGAGTCCGGAGGAGGACTAGGGCACTCCGTTGCTGTGCTTCAAAGTCAGCATCCTTGGGGGGGGGGGGGCTAGGGCTGCTGCGGACAGTGTATTGTTCCAACTTTGAGTCAATTCTTTGAGGTCCGCTTTTGTGGATTTGATGGAGTCTAAATGTTCGGTAATTGTTTTAAGGAAGCATTCACTATTAAACTCTTGGAATCTCCTAATTGTGGGCTGCAAGGGTGTCTGTGTTGTTTGCTATGGGATAAGGTGGATGGGGAAGAGTATGGCTGTGTAGCACCAACATTAAAGTCTGCACTCTGCAGCCCGGGCGAAACCTGCCTTGGCCACAGTCCAACAGAGAGTGATCCGCCAGAAACCCACTAACCTGTGCTACCACTTCCTTCTCAATCAATTAAGCCACCATAGGCAGGTTGAATACTGGCCGATAATTGCTGCAGTCAAGTGGTCGCCCCCAGCTGCCTTAAGAATGGGATCACCACTGCCTCTTTCAGGCAGATGAGCAGGAATCCCTGCAATAGGGAAGCACTGACCAAGTCTCGAAGGCAAGACAAAATAGGCGCTGGTGCATTCTTAAATTAACAGATAGGAGCGGGGTCTAGTCCTTAACAGGTCTCCTGCAGTCCCCTCAATAACTGCATCAAAGCCTTGCTGGTGATGGGATTAAACACCTCAAGACTAGGACCGTCCCACCCTCCTCCTATATCTCCCCCATCTAGGGGACAAGAAAAAATGACACTCTTCAATGTCTGCACCTTACTTATGAAGTATCTTGTGACACAGTCCAGATCCACTACCACATCACCACCGGAAGGGTGTGTGCCCCCCAATAACTTAGACACCTCTCTAAAAACCATTAGTGGTTGATTACCTGCTCATTCAATTTGCAGAGAATAGAACATTTACTGTGCTGCCACAATAGCCCACTGATACTGGTTTGCGGCTTGCTGCCAAACTCTCCTATCATCCGCCAACCGGGATTGCCACCATCAGTACTCTAGCTTCTGCAATCCCCACTTCATTTTGCATAATTCCAGGGTATACCACAGTTGAACAGGCCAACTCCTCCACTGCAAGATGGCAAAGTCAAAGGATAATGGCAAGAAATAGCAAAGTAGTTCTTCAGAGTCAAAGTCTTACATACGAGACACAGGAGAACATCAATTTCTGGCAATCTTTAACCAAACCACATCTATGATATGTGCTAAACAGGAAACAAGATGGCTACTAAAAGGAAATGTGGATCATAGAGCTGGCAAAATTAACAACTAGTCTCAAAGGCTCACAGCAACCCCTGCTGCTGGGAGGCAAGAATTGGCTATCCCATATGCTGGGGACATCAATTTGGCCTGCCATGATATAATCTTTATATTTTGGCATTTCTTCTAGTGTAGGAAAGAAAGGTAGCTGCCAGGAAAATGGGATTTTAAGTGACTTGATAAAAAAAAAAGATTTTATAAAATAGACTGTAGATGCACCAAAGTGCCATAATCTATTACTCTTTTTTTTTTCTAGATTTTATTTTTATACTTTTTATCTTCATCTTTTTTTGCAAGACCCCTCTCCTTGGTCCTTCCTAACTGACTTCGCAGTACATAGCGTAATGAGGAGCAGCCTCTAGCTTTTGACATTTTCATTCCCCATCCCCTTTCTCTGATATGGTTCAAATATGACAGCAACATCCTCCAGCTGGGAAGAGCTTTGATCAAATCTGCTGTTGAATAGCTGCTAATTATTGTGACCTCATATGCCTTATGATTTATTTATTTATTATTTTATTTATATTCTCTTATATACCGCGCTATTCTGCATCAGTGCGGTTTACATTGAACAAACTGAAATTACATTGAACAGGGCATAATAACTTGGAGATAACTATTTTACAGGGAACATGGGCTATGGAGGGTTAAGTGGCTTGCCCAAGACCACAAGGAGCACCTGTGGGACTAGAAACCCCAGTCCTTCTGGCCCAAGGTTGCTGTCCTCTAGTGGGATTTGATAAAGCCCACCAACTATTTTGCACCAACTTTGTCCTGTTTATATCCTTTTTAAGGTGTTTAGGCACCTGAAGATCATCAGAAACAATCACCCATCAGTGCCACTCTTCTTTTGTGGACAGAAGTACTTCACCCCAGACACTGTACTGCTCCCTCAGATTTTACAGCCCAAATGCTTGACTCTGCATTTTTTAGTATTAAATCTCAGCTGCCAAATTCTTGTTGACCATTCTTCAAGCTTCTTTAGATCCGTCCTCTTGTTATCTACTTCCTGGGTGTCTACTCTATTGCAGATTTTGTTATCATCAAACCAGCAGGAGAAGAAGGTATCCGCAAAGGAGGCAAAAAAGACAGGAGCGGAACACCAGAAACCAGGCCTGACACAGAAAAATAAGTTTATGCCAAGAAGCTTTATTGGTAGACCCAATTTAGAAAGTTTCGGCCTGAGGCCTTCTTCAGGGGTCTAAAATAAATTAAAACATAAAAAATAAAATTATACATGTACAATACAATATACATAGGTAATATAAATTTAAAAGATTAAAAATATTAAAAATAGCACATACATATCGACACCATATTTCACCACAGATGTGTGATCGTACATACTAACATTAAAAATTATATCAACACAAGTGTGTATGAACTCTATATGAGTATATTATAAGTCTATATGTATATAAAGAGTGACCATAAAAGGGGAATACATTACCACAAAAGGAAAACAAACAACGTGTAAGAGGGAACAAACCACTCTTCCCAATCTGCACAAGGTAAAAGAAAACATGAAACCCAGTTATCACAATGAACAAATCATCCAATAAAATACTTAAAAAATGATGCATGGATCACAAAGATATATCAAAATGACTGACAAAAAACAGAAACACATAACTACAAAAAATACATCTCATATGTAAACTAACATCAAAAATTGTATACACACAGATGTATTGCAAACTGGGACTCTTCAAAACGTAAAAAATGCACGACTAAAAGCAATGGAAAGAATAATTATGAATGATAAAAGGACTAAGAGAATTACAATCCGATTCTACTGCTGATTCAATGTAGAGATGTATGCTGTCTAATTCAAATGTTACGTTGTTTGTTTTCCTTTTGTGGTTAGTAGCGCTAGCCGCCCGGCACTGAATATCCGGCCCATGCAAACCGTAAAGGGCATGAGCATTCTGAGAAGCTGGATAAATCCCCTCTCCTGCAGATATGCATGTGTGAGAAAGGTATGTGTAGGCAGCGTATTCTAAAGAATGACTCCGCTTCCTTTGTTTTCTGCTCACATTCTTCATTTCCAATTTTTTCTGTGATTTTCTTTTCCTTTTCCAGGTTGTTGTTTTTAGGGAATAAGATATAAAAAAAACAAACAAACAAAAAACTCTCTCCTCCCTTGATGCTGTTCCTGTTCTTTATTTAGACACATTTTTCCTCACTTTCCAGTCATGCTTAGTAATTGAGCCTGGCCAAGCATAAAATGCTATGTTACTGCATAAGGGTGTATTTTTCTTGCCATTCTGTTTAAACT
Source organism: Ichthyophis bannanicus (assembly GCA_033557465.1). NCBI lineage: Eukaryota > Metazoa > Chordata > Amphibia > Gymnophiona > Ichthyophiidae > Ichthyophis > Ichthyophis bannanicus. The sequence goes on from CM066046.1 coordinate 46,861,257, forward strand.
TTTATCCTTGTGCAAGGAGAAAAAGAGAAAGAGAGTGTTTCTTAAATTGTAAATGCATTTTTTTTTTGCACATTAGATCTATTATGTACATTAAATGATCTTGACCCATAATTTCCATTTCTTGCAGAGAAAAGTAGTATATTGTGGCAATTAAGAGTTAGTGTGGAAATGAGGGTGTTTTGCAAAGGCATTTTTCTTCTGAATGCCATGCATTTATATTTGATTACAGTATGCTAACATTGCTGGAATGGGAATGAACTCCTTCTTGCCCAAACATTATGGCTTTCACTCAGGGATAGATTTATAGCAGGAAGGGAGGGAAAATGCAATTTTACAAGGGTGACAGGCAAGGCAGAAAGGCTTGGAGACAGAGAGAGAGAGAGAAGGAAGAAGAAAGTGGGAGATAGAAAGGGGAAGAAAAATGAGAGAAAAACATAACACAAAAGACGGAGAATGAAAGGAACTCAATAAAGGTCAAGGAAAAGGAGACGGGGGACTGAGAGAAAAAGGATAAAAAAAGAACAGTGAGACGCAAGGAGATGCAAAGAAGAAAGCAGGAACTGGAAAATCAGTGCACAGGCAAATATACTGTATTGGAAGACTGACTCTAGAATCTCAGGAGATCAGGGCAGGAAGAGACTAGTCAAACTATATGGATTCTGTGAGATCGCATGGGAGCTTCCCAACACCAGCATAAAAACAGTGCAGATAACACAGGGAGATATCAAGGTCACCAAGAGATGACAGACAGAGGCACACAAGCTATACCAAAAAAGGCAAAAAAATGGAGACCAGGATGTCCTACGAGATCGGTGGGAAAGAAATCTTGGGATTCCGGAAAATGCTAGAGACAGAAATAGTGCATTGCACAGAGAGATAAATAAATAAAATAGCTATGAATTCATTACTAAATTTTTCAACTTGGATCACAGCGGGATCATGTGTTCCATGGTGATGACAAATCCACATTTTTTTAAATTTGAGTAGGCCACTGAAAGAAATAATGGTAATACTCAATTTTTGCCCCCACATACCAAAGCATATACTGTACAAAAGCATTCTCACTTTGCAATAGCTCAGCATTGTACATTGCCAAGGTGAGTAATTTGGCTGAAGCTGATTTAAATCACTGGATAATGTGCTCGGTGATTTAAGTCTAAAATATATCTTAGAGAGAAATAAAAACTATGAAATATGGCATTTGGCAACTGGAACTATTACTGTTATTCTTTCTCTGGTGAGAAAGAGTGTAATGACTTGCTGGTGCCTACGGTGCCTGTGAGTTATAGGTCCTTCAGTGACTGAGAAAGGAACAGAGCCATCATCCTCCAGCTAGCACTGATCATTCAGATGTGCTCAGTGCTCAAGTGTCTTCTGAAGCCATGCAAATACCTCCTACCTCCTTCCAACAGAATTGCTCTTCAGCAATGGGGTGCTCAGTGCATCTACCTGAAGTAAGTTCACAGACTGAAGAAGAGATGTAAGCATTCACAAAAATAATAGATAAATACTCGAGCAGTATTTCAGCAAACTGGAGCATCTACTTTAAAATGGATCATCAAAGATGGGGGTGTTATGTATAGTTTACCTGTGTATTAAGATGGCAGTGTTGCTCAAATCGCCCTATCTTAAGGGACACATTTAATTGACATACACAGGCATTTTTATTCTTTTTATTGAGAATTTTTGAAATATAGAATTCCACTTTACAAAGGAAAATCTTAGCAAAAGAAAAATTCAAAAATGTAGAAAATAATACAGGAAATACAAGGATAAGCCCACATCATGGGAAATACATACCATTATTAACAAAAGAAAAACATACTAAATGACGGCGGATAAATACTAATATGGTCCATCTAGTCTGCCCAGTAAGGCGGCAAGAGTAGGTGCACCTCCAGAGTGTACACATTTAGGTCTTCAAGTCTCTTCTCTTAAGTCTTTTGACGCAGGCTCCAAATCATTTTGGTCGCCTTCCTCTGAACAGTTGAGTCTTTTTATATCCTTTGTGAGATATGATCTCCAAAACTGAAAACAATATTCCAAGTGAGGCCTCACTAGTGTCTTGTACAGTGGCAAGAACATAAGAAATGCCTTACTGGGTTAGAACAAAGTAGTTAGACCAGTGGTATTTAAAGGTGATACTGCGGAAGAATTGAAAGAAATGTTGATACACTGGGACAATGTGTTACACTGTTTGATAAACTGAAGAGTAGCAAATCACCTGGGTCGGATGGTATACATCCAAGGGTGTTGAAAGAACTGAAATATAAGATTGCAGACCTGCTATTAGTAATCTGTGAACTATCATTAAAATCATCTGTAATACCTGAAAATTGGAGGAAGGCCAATGTAACACCAATTTTTAAAAAGGGTTCCAGGGGAGATCCGGGAAAATACAGACTGGTGAACCTGACGTTTGTCCTGGGAAAATGGTAGAAACCATCATAAAGAACAAAATTACTTAATATGTAGATAGTCATGACTTAATGGGAGACAGCCAACATGGCTTTAGACAAGGAAGATCTTGTCTTACTAATCTGTTATGGTTTTTTTGAAGGTGTGAATAAACAGGTAGACAAAAATGAGTCAGTTGATATAGTGTATCTGGACTTTCAGAAAGCCCTTGACAAGGTCCCTCATCAGAGATTTTTGGCAAAACTAAAAAGTCATGTGATAGGTGGCAGTGTACTATTGTGGATCAGGAACTGGTTAAAAGATAGAAAGGGCTGGGGAGAGCCAGAGAGGACAGCCTACCAAACCGGAGGTGACAGGCTCCTGTTCCGGCGGCCCCGACATCATCGGGGGCCTCTTTAAAAGCTCCGTTAGACAGGCGCAGCCAGAGGCGCTAGTCAGGGGCAGCGATCTAAGGGGCTAGATACAAGGGGCATTTCAGGCCCCTTGGGAGCCCCTTGGAGTACCACAGGAGACCAGGATTAGGAGACATCAGTGAGTTATTCAGCCCAGATGGGAAAGAGAAAAAAGAAAACTACAACAGCGGCACCAGTAGAAACAACGGTGGGTCCTATGGACAGACATGTTAAGGTAATGGCTGGCTCTGATGTCTCCTTAGACCCTGACTTTCTAGCTCTTCGCTCATCTGTTGCATCCCTGAGCTCCCCGGATCGTTCTCCTCCCTCTCCACCAAATTGTATCTCTCCACCTCCGTCCGCTTCTGTGGATGTGCAGTTTCAGCAGAGTACATCGGCTGATACCGGTGGAATACTGAAACCAGTTGCCTGGACGTCCCTTCCAGGTGTAGCCAAGGAGGTACCTGATGATCAGGTTATTCTGGCTGATATCTGGAAAGTAGTGACTCGAATTGAACAAACTTTAGTACCCACAGTTACACAGTTGTGTAGTTTCTCTTCGGAGATTACTACTAAACTGTCTGAGGTGGAATGGCGGGTGGGGAGTATGTCTATTCAAATTTCTAATTGTGAAAGCCAGTGTTCTGCTTTTAAAGCAGTTAGTTCTTCTAATATTAAAGATAGTTTAATTATTTACCACAAGATGGAAATATATGACAATATGTTCCGTGCTAAGAATATTCGATTGTTGAATTTTCCCTTTTGCCATTTTCTTTCAGCTGAGATCCTGCTTCAAAAGTATTTTAGGGAGGTTTTGGGCTTGGCTTCGGCCGACTCCATTGCTATCTCAAAATTATATTATTTGTCCGGTCGAGGGCTTTCTACTAATCCCTCTGGGGAGTTTGATGTAGTTCAAGGCCGTGATGACCTGGAACTCACTAAATTCCTGGAGGATTCTCAAGATAACATTGTGTCTCGTGCTACTTTGGTAGTAAGTTTTGTCTCGGATCAGGACAAGATGCTTGTATTTTGAAGTTACTTTAAAAATATGTCGACATTGTTTTGCGGTGCTAAGATTCAAATGTTTCCCGATGTTTGCAGGGCTACACAAACTAGGAGGCAGGCCTTTTTAGCTCTGAAATCTAGAGTGGTAGCCCTTCCAGCTACATTTTTTCTTAGATATCCCTGTAAATGTTTGATTACATTTCAGGGTTCCAAATTTATTTTCTTAGATCCATCCCAGTTAGAGCTTTTCTTGGGCGGTAAAGAGGGGCACGGTAATAAGTAGGAGAGGTGTGGGGAGTATGTTTAAATGCTGTCTCAAGTTTAGAGCTTGCTCTTATGTTTTCTTAACTTTAATTTCCTTTGTAATATCTCTCCTTTATTGTGGGCTAAGTGGTAGTGTGTTTGCTGTTATGTTGTAATAGTTACCTATGTAACTAATGTTACATTGTGAGCTTACGAATGTAAATGCTCTTATGTTTCCTTATGCTTGCTTTTGTAAGTTGTATGAAAATTTATAAATAAATAAAAAAAAGATACAAAGGGCTAAATGGCTAGTTTTCCCAATGGAGAAAGGTGAATAGTCGGAGTAACCCAGGGATCTGTGCTGGGTCCGTTGCTTTTTAACATATTCAAAAATGACCTGGAAATGGGAACAACAAGTGAGGTTATCAAATCTGCAGATGACACAAAACTATTTAAAGTTGTTAAAACCCATGAGGATTGTGGAAAATTGCAAGAGGATCCTGATAAATTGGAAGACTGGGCATCCAAAAGGCAGATGAAATTTAATGTGGACAAGTGCAAGAACAACCCAAACTATGATTACACGATTCAAGGTTCCACATTAGGAACCACCACCCAGGAAAAATATTTAGGCATTATCGTGGATAACATGTTAAAACCCTCCGCCCAGTATTCAGTGGCGGCCAAGAGAACAAATAGAATGCTAGGTATCATAAGGAAAGGAATAGAAAATAAAACAAAGGATATTATAATGCCTCTGTATCGTTCCATGGTGCGACCGCACTTTGAATATTTTGTGCAATTCTGGTCACCGTTTCTTAAATAGGATATAGTGCTAGTAGAAAAGGTACAGAGAAGAACTTCCAAAATGGTAAAGGGGATGGAAGGATACCCCTATGAAGAGAAGCTATAAAAGTCAAGGCTGTTCAACCTGGAAAAGAGACGGCTGAGGGGAGATATGATAGAGGTCTATAAATTAATGAACGGAGTGGAACGGGTAAACGTAGATCGATTGTTTACATTATCAGAATATAGAAAGACTAGGGGACATGCAATGAAGCTACAGGGTAGCCTATTTAAAACTAATAAGAGAAAATATTGTTTCACTCAACATGTAATCAAACTCTGGAATTTGTTACCGGAACATGTAGTAAAAGCTGTTAGTGTAGATGGGTTTAAAAAAGGTTTGGACAAGTTCCTGGAGGAAAAGTCCATAAACCATTACACAGGTACACTAAAAACATTTTTTTTAAACTGCCTCTAATGTTTCGATTGATTTTTACGTTTTTTGGTGCGCTGAATCCAAATCTGGTAACCAATTTGCTCCATCATGTACAGATTTTTTGCTACATTGGGTTAGCAGTTTGAGGTGAACGTTTCAGATTGAGTGCGATCGAGATAAAAGTTTCTTGGATGAATTCTTTATACTAATTGTTTAGTAGTTATTCAAATAAGAATAAAGAAAATTGTAACAAGGCAGCACATAAGAATAGAGTAATGTCAACAAAACACACTGTGATGGTAGCAAAATTGTCTGCACTTAAAACAGCCACATACATGTGCACAAACATTGAGCATATAAGAGCGAGGTTAGACACAAAGCAAAGCAAAGAAATGTGCAAAAAATGTTGTACAGGTATGTATGTAAGAATAGAAAACGCAAACCGCACCATTGCAATACATGAAGACAAACACCCGATGGTGTGAAAATAAAGTTCTAATAAATGAGATCGGACACTGTGGTAATAACTAGCAAATTTTTATTTCAAAGTTTAGTAAAAACACGATATTTGTCAACACAGTTTAGATTTTAAAGTCATTCTTGGGTCAATCAATCTCCTGGTGGGCCCGTTTCTTCTTCCCCCGAATGCTTCTCTTGGTGCGCTGCTTGGCGTATTTTTCATCTGGGGTTTCCCGCAGCAGCAACCAGCAGAAATCAGCCATCATAGTGGTGTTCCATCTTCCTTGGTACCTTCTCTCTGCGTCCTTGTTGTCCTGGTGAAACCTTTCACCTTGTTCTTCACTGTACGCCCCCAAGTTTTCGGGAAAGTAGTTCACATGGGAGTGCAAGAAATGGACTTTCAGGCTCATGTTACAGCCTTGTTCTTTGAAGGCATTGAGCATCCTGGCAACAATATCCTTATAGTTCTCATCCCGCCTGTTCCCCAAGAATTTGAGAACAACATCCTTGAAGGAATCCCAGGCTTCTTTTTCCTTCTCAGACATCGTTTCAGCGAATGCTCCATCTGAAATGAGTTTCCTTATATCAGGGCCAACAAACACTCCTTCCTTTAGCTTTGCTTCAGAAAGTCGGGGGAACTTTGAGCAAAGGTACCGAAAGCACTCACCATCTTTTGGAAGGGACTTGATGAATTGCTTAATGAGACCCAACTTAATGTGGAGAGGTGGTAATAGAATTTTATCACGAGGTACCAAGCTCTCATGAAGAACATTTTTCTCACCGGGTCTCAAATACTCCCGAATTGGCCAGTCTTTTTTTCCCCCAGTGTAGGTCGCGGGCCCGGCTATCCCACAAGCAAAGGAAGCAGGGATATTTGGTGAAACCGGATTGCTGCCCTAATAGCATGGATAGAATTTTAAAGTCTCCACAAATCATCCACTTATGCTCATCATAACGAATCTTCTGAAGAATCAGGGCCAAATTCTTGTATTTTTCTTGGAGAATAACAGAGTGAGCAATAGGAACTGAAGCAAATGTGTTGCCATTATGAAGAACACCTTTTATGCTGTCTTTTGACGAATCAATGAACAGCCGCCATTCAGCAGGATCATACTTGAGTTTAAACTTTTCCATTACTCCGTATATATCGTTGCAAAATACCAAATCTTCCTCTTTGCTGAAATACTTCAAAAATTGTCTCTCGCGGTTGCGCGGTACCAATAAAAAGTTGTTCCTGGTGACAATAGATTTTTCTGTTTAAGCCGAGAACCTAGCAGTTGGGCAGCATCTTTTGGGAGTCCTAAATCCCGGACTAAATCATTCAATTCAGCTTGAGAGAAAAGTTCAGGTTTCGGATCTGGTTCAGTTTCAAACTCGGAAGTACTGGACTCATCGGGAAAAGCCATCTGATGAGTCTCATCATGATCAGAACCGTCCACACAAATATGATCCAAAGATTTTGGTGGTTCAGGCACAGGTACTTCGTTGCTATGAGGCATAGGCCTAATTGCTGAGGGAAGGTTGGGGTAACTTATTACGTTCTTATTTTTTAAGTTGTATCCCTTCACAATGCAAGAGCAAAAATAGCAGTCACTGCTGTGGTCTCTTTGTTCACGCCACATCATAGGTATTCCGAAACGAAATGCTTGTTTTTTACCTTTCATCCATAAGCGTAGATCTTCCTCACATGTCTTGCACACTTTGTGAGGAGCCCACGGTTTGTCTTGATCGCCTAATTCAAACCGAAATAGGCGAAATATACTTTTTTAATAAATGCAGAAATGTTCCTCTGCCGCTTTTTCATGGTATATTCCCCACAAATAAAATAAAAACTGTCCGGAGAGTTGACGCAACCTCTGGCTCTGTGAGCCATCACAAATACACAGCACTGCAAACTACAACTGTAGTGAACCACTTCGGAATAAAGCTGGATTACGACTGAGGAAACAAAAGGTAATAATGAACTTGCAAGAAACTGAAATTTGACAGGAACGTTCATGTCGCAACCACCGTGTTTGAGCGAGCGAACGAGGCGAGGCGAACAGGAAAGAACATGCGCCAGCGCGAGTACTGGATTTAGCCCCCCGCCTCCCAATTGTCCTGTTAATGTATAAAATGAATACAAAACACTCTAAAATATCATAAGGGAGTGTTTCTAGTTAGTTAACCATTACAACCTCTATTTTGGGCCAAGAAAATAAACTGCAGTCGGCTAAAAAGAAATTATGTGAACATTCCTTATATGGGTAAGAAATCTAATTTTGCAAGAAAACGTGACGTGATGGAACATTTTGGCTATTTTTCCTGGATTCAGCACCCCAAAATCTATAGGAATCAGTTGCAAAACTGGAGGCAGTTTTTTGGTAGTGTACCTGTGTTATTAAAAGGGGCCCAGGATATCAATGCTTGACCCAGTACAAGCATTGTGGAACCTGTGTCTTTTAGGGAAACTGCTAGGTAATTGTGACCTAGATTGTCCACTGTTGGAGGCAGGATACTGGGCTTGATGGACCTTGGTCTGACCCAGTATGGCATATCTTATGTTCTTATTTAAGCCCAGTATCCTGTTTCCAGTAGTGGCCAATGCAGGCTACAAGTACCTGACAGGTTCCCAAAGAGGCATACAGGTTCCATAATGCTTGTGCCGGGGCAAGCAGTGGATTTCCTGGGTCCTCTTTAATACTGGTTTATGGACCTTTCCTCCGGGAACTTGTCCAAACCTTTTTAAACCCAGACACACTAACAGCTTTTACCCCATCCTCAAGTAACGAATTCCAGAGTTTGATTACGCATTGAGTTTAAAAATATTTTCTCTTAGTCTTAAATGGGTTGCATTGTAGCTTCATTGTGTACACTCTAGTCTTTCTACTTGCTGATAGCTTAAAAAAACGATCTACATTTCCACTGCTCAGTTATAGCTGGTTGCCACCTCTGGAATGCCCCGGCTTGCCCTGATGCTAACAGACTCTGCAAACCATGTAAATGCCTTTGAATATATTATGGCCCTTAAAGTTCAAAAATGGGCTAGAGTGGCCTGGTAGTCCCAGAGAAATAAGCTTCCCTGAAAACTGTCTCAATGCATTGCTATGGAAGAAGCAGTTCCAGCTTTTACAACATAGACGCTTATATACAGTGAAACACAACAGATAGTGAATTGCTCCTTTCAAACTGCATCTCTCCTTTTCTGTCCCAATCACACCCCACATCACACACAACATACTCCAAAAACTTGTAATTTTGGAACTACAGAGCTTAAAAGGGAGAGAGGAGGCACTGTGGGTTAAACTAGAAAGAGGGAAAGAGAAATCTATTTGCATTGGCGTGATATACAGACCTCCCTCACAGGAGGACGAGGTGGATGGAGAGTTAATTGAAGACATACACCAGGAAAGGGGAAATGCTACTGATAGGGGATTTCAATATGCCAGATGTTGATTGGCACATTCATGCTGCAATATCATGTAGAAATAAGGAGATCCTGAATTCTCTATAGGGAGAACTATTCAGGCAACTGGTAACAGAGCCCACACGTGAAGGGCCATACTGCATCAAATCATAGTCAAAGGAGTAAAAACAAACATAAACTTGAAACACCAAAGGATTTCAGAAAAGCCAAGAAATTAACAAATAACAAACCTTTTTCACATTTTGCCCCAACCCTCTGGAACGATCTACCTGTAAACATCAGAGAACTGAATGACATCAAGACATTCTGCAAAAAAATTAAAACCACACTGTTTTACTCAACACTGTGGCTCACAACCAAATACTGACACTCTAGCAGACAACAACACATCACAGACACACATCACTGCAAACAGAGTGGCAAACAATTTATAGGAACATAACTGTTCTGTCTTGTTAGTACAACCAATAACAACTACTATAGGCTCTACCACTGTACATAATTTATTTACTGTTATGAGTTTTCTGTTATGCATGTAAATATTTCCACAAAGTTATATGTAACTGAATCTGTATTCATTTGATGGTACTATTCATACTCTTGTTTTCTGTAAACCGTACTTGATCCTTTGGAAAGTGCGGTATACAAATGTTTAATAAATAAAAAGAAATAAAATAAATACTGGACTTGGTGCTTACCAATGATGAAAGTGTTTCTGATGTCATGGTGGGAGATCATCTCGCATCCAGTGATTACCAGATGGTGTAATTCAGCATTAGGACTAGAGCTGATAAAATCCATTCAAAAGTAAGGATCTTAGACTTTAGGAAAACTAACTTTGTCATGATTGGCCAGTACCTCAGGGAAGTTGTTAGCGGGATGGGAACAGCTGGGGGATGTAGAAAAACAGTGGGCAAAACTGAAAGGGAATATTTTAAGGGCAACCAACCTTTTTGTTAAAATAGTAAAAAAAAGGTAAAAGGAAGAGGAGACCACTATGGTTTTCGAAAGAGTATCTGAAAAGGTGAAGAAAAATTAGAGAGGCCTTCATGAAATACAAGAGATCGCAGAGAGAGGAAGACAGGCATCTATATTTGGAAAAACTTAGAGGAGCTAGCAAAGTAGTCAGGAAAGCAAAGATTCAAAAAGAGGAAATGGCCAATGCATTAAAATGGGGTGATAAGACATTTTTCAGATATGTCAGTGAGAAGAGGAAGAGCAAAGGTGGTATTGCCAGACTCAAGGGTGAAGGGGAGGACTATGTAGAAGCTGATGAGGATAAAGCGGAATTGCTTAACAAATATTTCTGTTCTGTGTGCATAGATGAAGAACCAGGAGCAGGACCTCAGAAAACACCCACAAGCAGGAACAGAAGCGAGGGGCATCTTGAACAATTTTCATAAGACTGTGTTCATGAGAAACTAGCTAAACTTAAAGTAGACAAAGTGATACAACCAGTTGGGATACACCCTAGAATACTGAGGGAAATTGGGGACATTCTAGCAGCTCCACTGACTGAACCTTTCATTGCCTTGTTGGAGTCGGACGTGGTGCCAAAGGACTGGAAAGAGGCACATGTGGTCCATTTACACAAAAGTGGAAGTAAGGATGTGGTTGAAAACTTCAGGCCGGTTAGTTTAACTACAGTGATGAGTAAATTATTGAAAGCGCTGCTGAAAGAGAAAATAGTGAGGTTTCTGGAGTCGAGCAGATTACAGGATCTGAGGCAGCATGGATTCACCAGAGGCACGTCTTGTCAGACAAATCTGATTGATTTCTTTGACTGGGCCCTAAATGTGGTATATTTAGATTTCAGTAAAGCCTTTGCCACCGTTCCTCACAGGCGACCTATAAACAAACTAAGCACTCTAGGGATTGACCCTAAAGTTAATGCTTTGGGTTGGAAATTGGTTGAGTGGGAGGCCACAAAGCGTACAGGTAAATGGAGGTCACTCTGAGGAGAAGGAAGTTACTATTGGTGTGCCCCAGGAATCTGCCCTTGGTTCGAGTCTTTTTAACATCTTTTATATGATATTGTAGCGGAAGGGCTGTCAGGTATGGTTTGCCTCTTTGTGGATGATACCAAAATCTGCAATAGAGTAGACACCCAGGAAGGTGTAGATAACATGAGGAGGGATCTAACTAAGCTTGGTCTAGAATTTGGCAGCTGAGATTTAATGTTGAAAAATGCAAGATCATGCATTTGGGCTGCAGCAGTCCAAGGGAGCAAAATAGCATAGGGGGTGAAGTACTTTTGTCCACTAAAGAAGAGCGGGACCTAGGTGTGATTGTGTCTGATGATCTTAAAGTAGCTAAACAGGTAGATAAAGGCAACAGCAAAAGCTAGAAGGATGCTTGGGTGCATGGAGAGAGGAATGGCCAGTAGAAGAAAGGAGGTGATAGTGCCTCTGTATAAGTCTTTGGTGCAACCTCATTTGGAGTATTGTGTACAATTCTGGAGACTGTACCTTCAAAAGGATATAAACAGGCTGGAGTCAGTACAGAGGGTGGCTACTAAAGTGGTTAGTGGTCTTCATTATAAAGCATATGCGGACAGACTTAAGGATCTTAATATGTACATCTTAGAGGAAAGGTGGGATAGAGGTGATATGATTGAGACGTTTAAATACCTCCATGGCATAAATTGAAAACAAGCTCTGCTACGAGGAGACATGGGATGAGGGTGAAAGGGGATAGATTCAGGAGTGATATGTGGAAATATTTCTTTACGGAAAGAGTGGTGGATCTGTGGAACTGTCTCCCGATATAGGTGGTAGAGATGAGGAGAGTATTTGAATTCAAAGAAGCATGGGACAAACACAGAGGATCTCTAAAGGAAAAAAGGGGACTGTTGTAGTGGCTGATATGGAAGGCCAGACTAGATAGACCAGGTGGTCTTTTTCTGTCGTCATGTTTCTGTATTTCTAACCCTTGAACACCACCACCCATATAAACATGTACATGCACACAAACACCCCCCAAACATCACTCCCAACCTTTTCCCCTACCTTTTACTCCCATCCTATCCACCCCCAGCCTGCCACCCTATGTGTCAACCCCCCAACTTCCTTCTAACCCTCCCTTATCCCCTACCCCCAGCCCCTCCATCCTACTCCATCCTCCATAGCACCTGTGTCCTACTTCCTACCCACCATACCCCACTACTTCTCATATCTTATTCTATCCCCCATGAACCATCCAACTGTCAGCTTTTCAGTTTCTAACTGCAGCTCTTGGCTTGTCTGCCTTTACATAACATAGATCTTAATCTCTTGACATTAATTGTTTAGGAAGTTCTTTCACCCTGAGCCCCTGTTCAGTAATATTTCCAGCCAACATTCAGCCCCTGGCACAATTTTAAACCAGGGTGTATTCCTAATGACAATGAGGTTATCCCTTTGCTTGTCTGTCTAGGTTTTTTAAACTACTCAGGGGATACTTTATTTTGGCTTCTAATTAGGACCTTTCACAGCAAACACTACCTTCCTGTCAGCTTCCCCAAGATACTGATGTTCTTAAGTCCCTTACTAAAATCTGTAGCAACATATTTTCCATTAATCTTCTTCCTCCCTTAAGGATATGGTATTGCTAGGGTTGCCAACTGGCCGGTTTTCAGCCGGCCTGGCCGGTTTTTCCATGGCCAGGCTGGCGCAGAGGGTAAAACCGGCTTTTCTCCCAACCCATCCAAAAAAAAAACCTTCCCCGGGGCGGCCCACACACCGGAGGGCTTCAGAGGGAGCCGGGGAAGCCCGCACGAGGCCCCGGCTCCCTCTGTACAGCCGCCAGCGTGAAGAGCCTTTTCCTTCACGCTGGCGGCTGTTTCTGTGAAGCCGCGATTGCTGGGAAAGGTTAAAGGCAATGCCCTTTAACCTTTCCCAGCATTCGCGGCTTCACAGAAACAGCCGCCAGCGTGAAGGAAAAGGCTCTTCACGCTGGCGGCTGTACAGAGGGAGCCGGGGCCTCGCGCGGGCTTCCCCAGCTCCCTCTAAAGCCTCAGACAGCCGCGGTGCTGGTGGGGGGGGGGGGGAGGGAGGCCAAGGACTGCATGGGCGGTGATGGGGGGGGGGTCCTGGACTGTAAAGGGCTATGGGGGGAGGAGGGGACATGGACTGGAAATGGGTTTTGATGGGGGTTGGGACCTGGCCTGGAAAAGGGCTATGTGGGGGGAACCTGGACTGGAAATGGGCTATTGTGGAGGGAGGGGGAACTTGGACTGGAAATAGGCTGTGATTAGGGGGGCTAGGACTGCAAATGGGCTATGATGGGGGGGGGGACCTGGACTGGAAATGGGTTGTGAAGGGGGGGGACCTGAACCGGAAAAGGGCTATGGGGGGGCATTGGACTGGAAATGGATTGTGATGGGGAGGGGGACCTCGACTGGAAAAGGGCTATGGGGGGGGGACATGGACTGGAAATGGGGTGTGATGGGGAGGGGGACCTGGACTGGAAAAGGGATATGGGTAGTGCAGTCTATTGAAATGAAATGGGTAGTGATGGGGAGGGGGACCTGGACTGGAAAAGGGCTATGGGGGGGGGGAATGGACTGGAAATGGGCTATGGTGGAGGGAGGGGGAACTTGGACTGGAAATAGGCTGTGATTAGGGGGGCTAGGACTGCAAATGGACTGTGATGGTGGGGGGGGCTAGGACTGCAAATGGGCTGTGATGGTGCGGGGGGGACTCGGACTGCAAATGGGATGTGATGGTGGGGGGGCCTAGGACTGGAAATAGGCTGTGATGGGGGACTTGGACTGGAAATGGGCTGTGATTGGGGGGGGCTAGGACTGGAAATGGTCTGTGATGTGAGGGCTAGCACTGGAAATGGGCTGATGAAGAGCTGGAATAGGACTGGAAATGGGCTGATGTGGGGCATGGGAGAATGGGACTAGAAGGGAGTGGATGCTGGGTGGGTCTAGAATTATAAGGGAACTGATTTTGGGGGAGCACTAGAATGGATGGGGAATGAGAATGGAGAGGGGAAAAATATTTTGTGTGGAATAAAAGTCTATGATGGGCCGGGTATTGGGAGAATAAGAGGGGCTTGAGAATGGAAGGGTGAAATTTAAATGGATGATAAAGGAATAAGGAAAGAATTGGGGGAAATAGCAAAAGGGAAACAATCAGTATGTTAAAGCAGAAATAGAGAGAGAATGGAAAAGAGAAAGAAGGACAAATGGATAGCTCGCAGAAGACACAAAGAAACCAGAAGAAAGTGGCTGGAGCAATTGCAACTGAAAAATAAAATGCCCAAACAGAAGGTAGAAAAATACTTTTTATTTTGAATTTATTAACTGGAATATGTCTGGTCTGGGAAGTGTGTATTGCTAACATCTTTGCATTTTTCTTTAGTGCAAGAGGAAATGACTTTATAGTTTTATTTCTCCAGTGTTGTACATTTCATGTTTGGATTTTGGGGTTCCCAGTTTAATTATTATCTGACCAAGGAAGTTAGCCTACACGTATCCTCGGTAATTTTTGTGGGTGGGGCTGTGGGCGGGGCAGGGGTGGGACTAGGGGCGGAGAATGGGTGGAGCATGGCGAGCCACAGGTGTCGGGTTTTTCTCGGTGAAAAAGTTGGCAACCCTAGGTATTGCAACGCTTTGGTCATCCTGTTTATCCTGCAAGCATTCTGCTCTCCATAGTCTGGGCTTTTCAACAACTTTCGAGATTGGTTCTAGGTGCTTAACTATCTTCACCTGAACATTAACTGCTGCCAAATTTTATCTCCAGACTTCCTGTCTCCAATAAGGGTTCACTTTGTGTAAGTTCAAGACTCTCAAGGACTGCTTCTCCCAGGATTACTTGGAGCTCCACCTCTTTCCAGTGCTCTCCTATGTTAGCTTGTGCCCCCTCTAGTGGTAATCTGCCATATAACCAGTGACAAGTTGCTTAGCATGTCATACATTCTTGCTGCTGTTGCTTCCTGGCCTGATCTGCTGTTGTCATCCCACTCTGTTGTGTCCTCTGGGGTGTTTTGTCCCCAAAATGAAACAACCTGGAAAAGCATAGGAAAGCTGATGTTCATGTTCAGTTAATGCATTTTTGCAAGTTTGTTATGGAATAGGTCTTGTTGGGGTCATTATGATTGTTTTGTTTAATTATCAAATTCTCAGAATTAGGGACCTGGAAGTTAACTGAAGGGAGCTCAAATCTGAATAGGGTCTGATCACCTGGGATACCCCAGATTTAGCAGTAATGGAGAATATCGCCAGAACAGCATTGCTTATAGAAGTGTCAGTCCCAAGCAACTATTCTATGGATCATGTTGAGAGGGAGATCTTCACGTACCAAGAAATAAACTCAGAGACCAAGAAAATGTGGCAGAAAGATACTAAATTATTTCTCTTTATATTGTGTATCACAGGCTTGATTAAGAAGAATTTCTAAAGAACGTCTTGACAAATTATTCATACATGTTACATCTTAACAAATTCCAGGAGGCTCTCTTTGGCACAATGGAAGTACAATGCCAAGCATTAGCAGTACATTTGAGAGACTGAGGTCATACTCCACAAACCCTGGCTTAGGAGCGAGGTTCATTACTGTCATGGTATGCACAAAACTAATCAAATCAACAACGACTACCCTCAATACTAGATTTACTCCAACAACTGTTATCGCTAATTTTCAGTAATAAACTCCACACGACTCAAACAAGATCTTCACTGTACTGTACTGGAACATGTTCCTTCAAGTATTCGACGGGGCGATCGGAATAGGCTATTGCTGCAGAAGGAGCAACGTTGGATATATTCATTGAATACTTTACATCCCCATGGACTCAATGATAAAATCCAATGGTCCCTGTTTTTCTAATAGGGGAAATTTAGTATTTAGCTTTTTGCTATTTCAATTCGGGGTGACTGTGGAGCTCCTCCCTCCCCATTTTTGTGTGGTTAGTGACGTATTGTGTTGTGATTGGCTGTAAAGTTGGATTTAAAGTGCTTCAGATGCTATGGTTTCCAGAAGCGGAGAGATTGAAAGTATAATCATATTACGGAGTTATGAAATTTTCCCCTGATGAAGCCTTTTTTGGCAAAACGAGAGCTTTCGTAGGGCTTTGATTGTAAAATCTTTTGATCTTGGCTATTTTTGAATGTTCCTCTGCTTCATTTAACTGGATGGCGTCCGGTATTGTAAATCTACAGCGTAGTGATTGAGCACCAGGGGACGAACGGCTTAAAAGATTTCAGAGATAAGTATTTTAAAGACCTGTTATGGTTTGTCTTATTCATAGAAGCTTATTTCTTTTTTCCTTCCTTTTGTAGCGGGGTTTATTTTGTTCCAGTGATGCTCAATTGCCGGTTTTTAAAATGACGCCTTTTGGTATGGTTTGAATGTCGTGATTGAAGTGTGTATGTGTTTTTTAGTTGTAATATGTGTTGTTATAGTGTGTTCCCATAGGTAATTTTGTGGTTTAAGATTAATAAAAATTGAAGAATTTGGGGTGAGTGTAGTGGCTATTTGACCTGTGATGCATGCGTCAGCTACTCCCTATAGTGATTAATTCACTACATGTAGGGTTCTAGCCATTCTGAGGTCAATATTGCCTTGTTTGAGTCGTGTAGAGTTTATTACTGAAAATTAGCGATAATAGTTGTTGGAGTAAATCTAGTATTGAGGGTAGTTGTTGTTGATTTGATTAGTGATCTGCCCTCGGACAGCTGCTATTTTTGTATTATGCACAAAACTAACTCATTTGGAGAAATTACCCTTGAAGATTTGCCTAGGGCAACTAATACTGCTGTATTTGTCTTACTTAAATAGATGTCTAATGCAAAAAAGTCTGGATTACTGTAAGAATGTGGTGTGCCCATACAGGTTTAGCTGACTATTCTGAAAATAGGCATTGGTACAAAACCTTTGAGGATCTGCTTCTTAAGATAGCCTTGGTCAAAAAAGCAGACATAATTCTTCCTTTACCTTGCAAGCTATTTATGTGTTTTGACTGATATTCCATCCTGTTAATGTTCTAAAGCAAGTTAAAAGAAATTTGAAAGGGATGTTATGATAGACCATAGGCAATGGTTGAAGCTAAAGAGTCAGATGGAAAAATGATAGCTGAATTTATAATGTAGATATTCAAAATAAATGAAAAAATGAAAGTGCATGGGTTTATAATGTTATAAAGAGACTAGCAAAACCATATCAGGTATATGAGTCTTGGTCATGCCAGACTGTTTCCATTTAACTTGATGAACCTGACAGTGTCACACTAGATATTCAAGCACAATTACATTTTCTTATAGCCTTCCTTTTGAATTACTTTATTCTGGAGTTCTTTCAATTGGTCTGTGTTTGACATGCTTAGGCTTTCGCTTCAAATTCACTTCATTCAACAGAAATAGCTTGATTATTCATTCAGGAATATTTGAATCGGCTCAGCTACTATGGACACTGGTGCTAATTACAACTGGTGCTAATTTGGGTTTGCTATGACAAACAAAGTGAAGACTTATGCAACCAAGACCATTTGGTTTCTTATTCTTAATTACTTTTTGAATATTTTCTGCTTGTAAAACCTGTTTTACATACAGAGAAAGGCTTTCATAAAATTGTGCAGCCACATACATGCAACAAATGTAGCTGCTTGAAAAGAGTGTGCCTACTTTGATGCGCGTAGGCGTTCTCATGGGCATTGTTTGAGCAGAGCAGAGGCAGGTTCCCATGCACGATCATATATTATATATTTATTGCTTTTTTCTAGAGCAGATATAAATTTGTGCTTGGGTATCTTCATGCTGTTGGGACTGGTTCTAGGACCCTATTTCATGAAGGCACATAGGTACTTATGTTGATTTTATAAAATAGGCTTGCATTAGACACCGTTTTGGACGTCTTACATTGGCATCCGCTAAAGTGCAGAATGTGCTATATAGATCAGTAAAGCAGACTTCTAGTTTAATGCATTTGAAGTTCACTTTTAGATGTAGAACATGAAGAACATACAAGAAAAAAGACCAGAGAAAGACAAGACAAAAAAAATGGAATAGTCAAGGACAGAGTATGAGAAAGGACATGATAATCAAGCCAGAGACACCAGTGTAGAGACGAGTTCCCTGGCTGGGAAGGGGGGAAGAAGGGGAGGGCAAAAGAAGACGTAAAGTCTGTGCAGTTCAGTGCTCCTTCTTCTCATGTCATTCCTGCTGTTCTTGTGCGGCTTCTCAAAATGCGTCACTCGCTGCCCATGTCCGTGTTCGTTCTATGCCTGTTTTGATGCAATACCCTGTTTGCCTCCCTATCACCTCCAAAGCTTTTCTATGCATCCACCACCCCATCAGTGTAGAAATATTTCTTCTTGTTACTTCCAAGTCTTACCTGAGCCCTTTTACCTCATACCATAATCCCTTGTTTTAGAATTGTATTTTCCACCAAAACAGGCTTATGTTTTATTATATGCTTAAGGTATTTAAATGTTTGCACTAGAGATGTTCAAATGATTTCATCAAATTAATTTGGCAAGCTTTTAAAAGAAGTGAAATCCCTTGAATCTCTATTAGGTTTGCGAAGGCTTGCCCAGTTTATGGGGTCTTTCACAGGCAGAGTCAATGTAATTTAATTTACAGAGATTGTTTGAAATTCCATTGAACTCAGACTGAAATATATATATTTTGTTTATGACTTTAAATTTGCTACACATCTCTGTTCTGTATCATGGCTTTCCCCATTCGTTCTTCTATACCAGGGTATACATATTTAAATTGTTAAATCTCACCTAACAGTGCTTATGGTACAGTTCCTGAATCCTGTTGGTAGCCGCCTTCTGGCTTGCCTCTGTATTCTCTATTTATCCAGAGAGTACAAAAACTGAATGTCCAGAAACGTAAATTATAAAGCTATTAATAAGATAAGGTATCTTAGTATACAGCATAACATCTTATTAAGTTTGTTCCCATCTGCAGAGAGCCAGGTCACTGATAACTGATCAAGGCTGCATGCCTACACAACACTGTTTTGAAGATATTGAGTACAAACTATTGTTCTTTTCCTTTAGAAAAATAACATTTGATTTTAATGTCCTAAAGTAGATAATTGTGATTTTTCTCTTACAATGCACAGCAAGACGTGTGAACTTCCTCACAGCAGTGCCCTTTTCAGTGAGATTTTAAATTGGGCAAGTAGTTTATAAAGTTGCTCTCTTCTATAGTGTTTCTAACAATATTTGTGTGCAGCAATATATTCTTCAAGCTACTCACAGCACAGTAAACTTGGCTGCATAATCGGATGTTCTTAAATAAGATCAATAGCATAGTTTGTTTATTTTATTGTATACTTTGCAAGAAACAAGAAGGGTGAGGTATAATGAAAATATACTATACTATATACACTGCAAAACTGACCTAACTACCCATCAACCTCCACAGTGCATCTTTACTGTCTCCATCATCGTACTTGGACAAGCGTTCTGACGACTAGAAGGAATAAGTAAAAATCCACAAGCTTGCACAGGGAAGGCAGTGACAGAATTTCCAAAACAAGAGAAAAAAACTCTTCAAGGAATTAGATCAACAAACAAGAAAAAACAAGTAGCAGATGTGCAAATACAGTGAGAAATACAGACTGTTACTCCAGGAACTCTTTCTCGATCAAGAATGTACACATGAATGGTTAAGGAGGGATGAACTGAAACCGAAGGATGAGAGGTTGTTAGTTGCAGCCCAGGATAGCGGCTTATAGACGAGATGGTTTAAAGTGAGCAATGAAAAAACTGGCAACACAGACATATGTTGATTCTGTAAGAAAGACCTAAAAACGGTAACTTACCTCATAGCTGGCTGTGAAGTTCTGATGGCAGAAAATTTTTATGCAGAAAGACATAATAAAACAGTGCACCTCCTCTATTGGAAACTCTGTAAGCACTACAACATCACTGTGCCTGAAAAGCACTTGGATCATGAACCTAAGAGAATTACAGAGAATGAGGAGGTTATGATCACTTGGGATACTCCCATTAAAAAGTTGGATGCGAGGAAGCCAGATATAGTGGTTAAGGAGAAAAACACCAGAACGGCATTGATAATGGAGGTGTCGGTTCCAAGCGACTACTCTGTGAATCGCCTGGAGAGGCAGAAGATGCAGAAATGCCAGGAAATGGAGTCAGAGACCAAGAAAATGTGGCAGAAAGATGCAGAAATACTTCACATCGTGTAGGGAGCCACAGGCCTGATAAAGAAGAACTTCCAAGCGCATCATGATAAACTACCCATACCTGTTACATCTTACAAACTCCAGCAGGAGGCGCTCTTTGGCACGATGCAAGTACTATGCTGAGCCTTAGCAGTAAATTCGAGAGACTGAGCTGATATTCTCCATGTCCTGACTTAGAAGTGAGGTTCAAGACTGTCATGGTATGCACATAACTAACCCTTTTGGAGAAACTGCTCCAATGCAAACTCTTTGGAAAGCATCTTCCTATCACATAAAGCAGGAAGTACGCAAGCTACTAAAGAAGAAAAACTTAGAAAGTAATGATGCTTATCTGAAACACCTGGGGAAGAGAATCTCTGCAATAAAATTCACACTAAAAAATTTTGACTGGGCAACTCAGTGACAATTTTTACATCTACATTAAAATAGGAAGTAAAATGCTATTCTAAAAATTTTACAGAGCATAATTTGTTTTAGGGTTCCCTCTAAACAGTTAATTTTGATATCTCTGTTTTGTGTTGACTTCATATCTCTGTAGCTTTGTACTTCTGCTGCTGTTTTCAGCATATGAATTTCAGATCTTCACTTAATGCAGCATGTTTTAGTTTCATGTTTTTGCTCTTCCTTATTATCTTTGGTGATTTTGATCCTTTGAGATGCCTATCTACCAGGGACACTTCTGCACGAAGTGATTAATTTTCCTTCACTTCTTTTTTCTAAGAAGTTATCTTTCTCCTTTTTTTCTGCTCCTGTGTCCTATTTAGTAGAATTCTCTTAGTAGCAATTTTTGCTGCACAGTATTGGATCTTATTTATCTTTGTAATGTATATAGATGGCTCCTAAATGTGGATTGAAATGCAATATGTGCCTACAAGTCAAGGCTTACTCCTGGTGACCCAGCAGTTCCTGGGTTTTCTTGGCAATGTGACCGGAAGTAGATTGCCAGGCCTTTCTTCCAAAGCAATGGAAGGTTCAGTGACTTGCCCAAGATCACAAGCAATGTTAGTGAGAATTAAACCCTGGACTTTTGGTTACCAAGCCAGTACTCTGACCATTAGGCTACTCCTCCAGTCCTGATATGGACTATGGCCTTATTCATCTTACATGTCAGGCTTTTTACCTTGAGGTAGAGCTTAGGAAATCTTCCCCTTTCATCACACCTATCAGTCTCCTTGCGGGCCAAGGGATCCACTGACATCTCCTCGATCTCTTGATCTCTCTCCTGACTTAGGTCTTCTCTTTGTCTCCTGCCCTGTCCACAGTTCTTGAATCTTCCTGTCACTGGTCCATCCTGCATTTCGTCCTCACTTTATCCCACAGCACTCTCCTTTTCCTGCTGGACATCCTCATCTAATGCAAGGATCTCCCATGTTACCACATCCAATGTTTTTGGTGCCTCTTTTTTCATTCCTCTCCAAATCACTTTTCTCTCTCTTTGTTTTTCTTTCTACAGCATTGCTCAGCTGTTTTAAAATGCCCTGACTCAGGTACTTTACTTTAATTTTTCCCATCAGAGATCTTACGTTTCTATTGGTTGCCTTTTACAGCTTTTCCTTTGATATTTTTTTCTCCTCCTTCCATTTTTTTGGCAAGCTCTCTTTGTGTGTCCTCTGTAAATGACAAGGTTTGTGGCATAATAATAGCAGTGCGTTACCTTGAGGAAGGAGTCCACCTAACTACTTTTTGTCCTCTGAACGTTTTCATTAGTTCCTGTGGTTGATTTCCTGCAGCAGTGGGCCTATGGAAATGTTCAGCATGGTCTATTTATTTATTTATTTATTTATTTATTTATTTATCTATTTCTTCTATACCGCCCCTTCCAGAGATCAGGGGCGGTTTACATGGAACAAGTAAACAAATTTGTATACTAGTGTATACATTACATGGAACAGAGATTTTTAACTTTATACAGATATATTACATGGAACAGAGTTTTATAACTTTATAACTTTATACAGATAACTGTACATTAATTGTCGGAACTATTTACATTTTGTATTTTTTTTTTTTTTTTTTTTTTTAGCCATGTGTGTGTGTGTGTGTGTGTGTGTGGAGGAATTTATTTCCTTTTTTTAAATTTCTCGAGAGTGTTTTGGGGTGTCTGTGGTGGGTGTATGAGGTGGGTATATGTGTGTGGGTAGTTGAGTGTGATTTTAGGGCTTTGTGCTTGAGTGACTGGGGATGGTGTGTGGTTGGACTTGGGGATATGGGATTTCAAAGTGTTCAGAGAAGAGGTATGTCTTGAGTTCCTTTCTAAATTGAGTGAGGTCTTTTATGATCCGAAGGTTTATTGGGAGATCATTCCAGAGCGTGGGGGCAGTGAATGTGAAGGCTCTAGTGCTGGTGGATTTTTTAGTTTTCTTGAATGAATTTGGTATTTCAAGTGAGTGTGTTGCGTTTAGTCTGCGAGTTCTTAATTCAGATGGGGCATGTAATAGTGTGGATAGATATGAGGGGGCGATGTTGTTCAGGAGCTTGAATGTGGTTAGGAGGATTTTATATCTGATTCTGCTGTTTATAGGGAGCCAATGCAGTTCCAGCATTATTGGGGTTACATGGTCTACTAGGCGGGCTTTAGTGACCACTTTTGCACAGATGTTCTGGGCTCTTTGAAGTAGGTATGTGCTTTTTTGTGGTAGGCCAATTAAGAGACTATTACAATAGTCAAAGTGTGGGGTGATGAGTGTGTTAACAACTGATCTAAAGTCGTGGGTGTCAAGAAGTGGCCTTAGATGTTGTATGGTTTTGAGTTTGTAGAATATGGTTTTTACTGTCTGTTTTATATGTGGTAACATGGTGAGTGTGTGGTCTATTATTACACCTAGGTATTTTACCTCTTTTTTGACTGGTATAGTTGTATTTATGATTGAGATCGATGTTGGATAGGTGTCCTCAGTCACGGGTGATCTTGTTACGAACATTGCTGCACCGGGGTCGCTGTCTTCTCCTGAAGGTTTTCCACTGTCGTTACCATCATCTTTAGCCCTACTGTATAAGGAATGGGTGGGCAGCTTTTTATTCCAATGTGCACCCTGTGGGCTTCCTTTACCATCTTCAGTCTGATTTCTGTGTGGGGCTTTGCAGTCTCGCATGTCTGCAACAAGCATCATCATTCTGTGGACACCAGAATAAGGTGAATACAGGTAAGAATTGCTGGTCTCCTCATGCCAGTGGGAGGCTGTAGCATTGATGACAGTGCAAAATTTGCTTTAATATACTGCAAGGATTCAACCAACTAAACGTGTGCCACGACATAAAAAAAGTTGGGAAGTACTGTCCTAAAAATGCTAGTTAGCAGCAAGAAAGGGAGAGCTGTATTACTTGTCTGTCCTTTATGAGTACTGTGAAATCATTCTTCTCTCATGGTTAGATGTAGCGAGAGTGATTCTACACAAATTATTGTTGTTCTGTGTATTGAATGGTCCTCTCTTTGGGTTCCACAGTGTTTTCATTTGTACATCACTAGTTATTATTACTTTTCTTCCCTGTATTTCTCTTTATATGCTTTTTTCAGTCTCTCTCCCCCCATCACTCTTCTTGCTCCTTTCTTGCCCCTTAAGCTTGAAATAATATTTGTGCTAAAGTATGGAGCACTTAAATAACATGTTCCTATGCTTATTCCTTGTGCCCTCTTACTGCTCAAGGTGTTGAAAAACTGTTACCCTTTTCTCCTTTTTCACCATAAATCTAAAGGGTGTGAAAGGAAAGGGAGGACGTGGTTGGCTTGTTAACACCTCCTCCGCCCTCTTTCCCTTTATGCCAGTTCCCACTGCTGCTCACTGTCAGTGCCCTTGGGACGTCGGGGCTGTGTGTGTCCTTATTTTCCTTGTTGACCTGCTTACAGTACAGAAAGTGTGTCTGCTGTGCTTTCCTTTCCTTAATTCACAAATGAGATGCTAATTTTCTCTGACTGGGCGATCAGGAGACGGTGGCAACGTGTGCTTGGAGGAGGGACAGAAACATGGAAGTAAGACTGACTATAGCCTGAGAAATCTGGATTATTCCTACCACTCTTCTGTCTACTGCAATTTTGTCAGGAACTTTGAGACATTACTCTGCGCCCCCCAAAGGCTTCCATAAATCAGCATCCCCTGTCCTCCCCAGGGGTTTCTTTCACATGAAATGCTTTCTGAAATGTCTTTAATTCTGTTTTGTGTATCATATGATCAGGTGATGCTCTCCCCTCCTTTCTTTGCTATGCAGTCCAGTTCTAGCAGAAATGGCAGGCTTGTGTTAAATAATAGGATGATCATTTTTACCAAGAGATTTCTCCCAGATTGCTTACTGCCTGTAGCCATATTTCTAATTATAACCTCTTGGTTTTGTTGGTTTCTTTTTCACTTTCCAGTGTTAGTGCTGCTAAAGGACTGGTGATGTCTGGAGAATGTTTCTTTGTCCCCCATTCCCTGCCTTAGTAGAGGCTATTCTTCTTTAGCCTGGATGTAATAAACCCCCAGCATTTCTTAGATCTCATTGGTGGAGGGACGAGAATAAGGGTGGCAGGGAACATCCTCAGCTTGTTAATTAACTAATTAAACCATCTAGTTATTTATTTATTTGGCACATTTGATCTACTAGCCTCACCAATATAGTCCGATGTGAGTTACAATTCAAATAAACAATAACTTAACCAATAGATGGTAACTATAAAACCCCATCCCCCGTTCACTCTGTTTGCTCCCATATATCCAGCCTTTCTTCTTCCTCTGCTTTCCCGCCACCCGACTCCATCCCTATTTAATTGGAAAACCATGAAATTTGTGGATGAATCTGGATTCACTAGTTATGTAATTAAAAGGTTATTTTGGAAGAGGAAGTCACATACTGGTTGTGTTCTGTCCTTCCAACTAAGTATATTTGGGGAATATCTGCTGTATTTGTTTATTAATTTAATTTCATTTTTTTGCTGTACTCTCTTTCAAACAAACATATCAAAGCAGTTTACAGACAAAGTAAAAAAAAATAGAAATAAGCCTTTGAGAAATGTGAGCTAGTTGCGTTTCTAGGTAAAAATATTGCTCTCTCTTTCTAGAAGAGGGGGGACAAATATTGTTCTATACAGGGATACATCAGTGGCTCTTGCTTGTATCAATGGTTGGGGGGCGGTCCCCTCAAACCACCAACCAGTGAGAAAAACAAAATACTTTATGTAGGTCCATATATATTTTCTTTTTTTTTTTTATTTATGAAATTTTGAATATATAATCCAAACAAAATATAAGGAAAACCATCCAAACACCAGCAAGTAGCAATACTAAACAATAACCACTATAAATCAATTACAAAGTTATGGCAAAGCCCACTTCTAGGGAGTATATACTTGATACTATAACAAAATATAAAATTCAAAAAGAAAAGAAAACACAATTATATATTACAATTGGAGCGGTATACTTCTTTACCTCATATCCATTCCAAATTCCTAACCCTGTGTCTCCCTGTCCATAACAAATTTCTGTAATTGAGATACATCAGTAAACACAGATGTATGTCCCTGCAATGCAGCTAGACATTTACAAGGGAATTTCAGAAAATAAGTAGCTCCCAGGCCTAAAACCCGTGGCTTCAGCTCTAAAAACTGTCGCTGCTGGGCCTGGGTAGCACAGGTAATGTCAGGAAAGATATGTATCTTCTGCCCACAAAACAAGGCTTCCTTGTTTTGAAAAACAACCTTAGAATCTTAAGCTTAACGGACTCAGAACCAAATAGCACCAATAATGTGTTACACTTGGTAATGATGTCCGCAGAATCCTCCAGGAAAGCCGTTATATCCTGGCTAGCTGTAGGGTGAAGGGAATCAAAGTCCCCTTTCCCCAAAACCACAGCCCGGACCTTATGAGGTATATAATAAACTTGAACCACATCAATTACTTCCACAAGTTTCAAAACTTGTATAAAATATTTTTTAAGAAGAATTTGAGGAGATAGCAAATAAGTTACAGGAAAATTTAAAAAACAAAGATTTATTGCTTGAGTACAATTCTCAAGGGCTTCAAGCCTCCCATGATTAGTACCGGAAACATTAGGGCAACACATGGTTTAACCTGAGAGTCCACTTGAGCAACCACCTTATGTAATATTGCCACATTTTTATCCAAATCATTCAGTTTATCTACCACCCCCTCAGTAGACATACACAGAGAAGTCACTGTTGCAGATAAACTCACATCGATGTTCTGTATTGCGCCCGATAGATCTTTTAAAGTAATATCCCCCTCAGGAGGAGAAAAAACGTTCAAACCAGATTCTACCAGAGCAACTGGCACAGATAATGGTACTAAAGCTTCAGAGGACATGAACCTTCCTACAATTCCCGTCAAGACAAGGCAGGCACAGGCAGGGGGGGTGAAGTCCAAGAGCCGGAGCTTAACAATGCTCCATCCGGAGACAGAGTACAAGATACCATGGTGCCGAATGTTTATCCATAGGGGGCTGCACTGTAGAATCCATCTTAGTGCTTCCTTTATTCTTTCTTTTCCCCATTGCTGATGGTCACCCCAGATGCCAAAAAACACCACTATAACACTCCGGTATGCTCAAGGGGCGTATCCACTGTTTCTTATTAGAGAGAAGGGGAGGGGTCCTACCTGGGTTTCCCCCTCAAAGCCTGCCCGATGAAAGGCAGAACTAGCTCCTCACAGCAGCGCAGTATCCAGTAGGGTAGCTGTTAATCCTGCAGCCAGCTCTCTCCCACACTCTCAGGAGCATCCCTTTATTTTTATTTTCTCAAGCATTGCAAAGCTTGAGTTTTAAGACTGTATGAAGCTACATACACCTTAGTATTCAAAAGTACATACAGTATCATATGAATAGCTGCCCTGTCTGTCAATTTTCTGTGGCAGTACCTAAATAATGCTATTAAGAATTCTTACAGACCTCCCCGGCACTATCCAGATGGTACTGGGCCAGAATAAGGGCAGGGTATGGTGTTCCACTTAACCCTACGGATATTCTGTGATATTCACATACTGTAGCTATGCAGTTTAATTAAGTATAGCAAAAATGGCTGTCCTAACTTAAACCACTTAGCTATAGTGATAGCAACTGAATATTACTAGTCTCCCTAGAGCCAGTGGTAGCCATGGCTGTGCACATATATGGAGCATCAGTCGCTATACTGATAGTAGTGATGGATAGCCGTAATACATTTAAACATTGCAGCCCACATATAAAAATCACACTGACTATAGTGTTTGAATATCAAACAGGCTTTACAAAAAAGTAAATTACCTCCAGTCAATAAGCTAAAATGTAACTTAAGACAGAAAAAAGGAATTACATCTAAATATAATTTAATAGGAATTTGTTTGCACCATATAAAGTATTTATTATTACTCTGTCAGTTCTCATTAACAAGTAGAGTAATAATAATGCATTTTCTGCACACACCCCTCACTGCAACCAACGAACCTGCAAAGGCAGTGGTGGTCTCAGACTGGGAAGAGGAAAAAGAGCATAAGAACATGAGATATACCATATTGTATGAGACCAAAGGTCCATCAAGCCCAGTATCCTGTTTCCAACAGTGGCCAATCTAGATTACAAGTATTTGTCAGATTCCCAAAAGGCAGAGAGATTCCATAATGCTTATTTCAGGGATAAACTGGATTTCTCCGGTCCACTTTAATAATGGTTTATGGACTTTTCCTCCAGGAACTAGTCCAAATCTCTTAAACCCAGCTACACTAACAGCTTTTACTACAATACATCCTCTGACAGCAAATTCCAGAGTTTGATTATGCATTGAGTGCAAAAAATATTTTATCTGATTAGACTTAAATGTGCTATTTCTCTTCTACCCTTTCTACTTTTTGATGGAATGAACAACCAATCAACCAAAATCTCAGGTTGATGTGCTCCACAATGGTCTCAGACTCATCCAGTCCACGTTGGTCTCAGGATGATCTGGTTAGCAATGAAGGCAGCAGCATTAGAGCGATTTGGTTTGTAGTATGGGTGTCAGTCTTGGGATGATCTAGGCAGTGGAGGTGGCAGCCTTGGGGTGATTGTGGCAGCAGGGATTAGAGCGATTTGGTTTGTAGTATGGGTGTCAGTCTTGGGATGATCTAGGCAGTGGAGTTGGCAGTCTTGGGGTGATTGTGGCAGCAGGGATTGTGGTCTCAGGGTGACTTTGGCAGTGGAAGAAGGACAGAAGTGGCAAGAGCAAAAGAATTCTACCCCTGCTGTTGTTGATGTCAAAACTGAAGGCCCAAAATGTCCTATGACATGTGCGACTTTGGGCCTTTAATGATGTTATCACCAGGTAAAGCTGTGGAGCATCAACATCAGTGGTTCAGTAACATTATTATTTTAGTTATTGGTTGCTTAATAACCAGTGTGCCAGAAAAATGGTCTCAAGTGCCAGTCTTTGCCTTCAGAGTATAATTTACCTGAGTTTGTTCTAGAAGGTGCCTGGGAAAATCTCCATAGTCAGCTTCTCATTGTTAGCATGTGCCAATTTTTTGTTAAGTAATGATACTCTTTTAAAGGAGCAATAATAAAATGATGTAGCATATCAGCTTTCAAGATCTTACAGGCCCCCTTTCAGCTACTCAAGTATCAAGGCAGGACTTTTAGGGTAGAGGAATCAGCCTGATCTTTAATCATTGTGGCTGGCATTTATATATAATCTGTATATTCAGTGCTACTAGCTGCTTTGCTGAATATACAGAAAGAGTGGTCAGTGCCGTGGCTATCCAAATAGGGCAGTAATTCAGTCCACTGCCCAGATATCTATCCTGATAAAGTTAAGATAGCCTTCCACCTTTCCTAAATTTATCAAGATAGTTATCTAGATAGTGACTGAATATCACTGCTATCCAGATAATTTCGGGGAGCACCTATATTCTACCCTGACATTATATAGATAGAGGTACATTCTGGTTTGTGCGTCCCCGGGCTGTCGAATGTCTAGACGGATGGCCAGAGGATATACCCAATTCTGCTCCCACAGGGGCTAGATGTCCCCCATGGGAGCAGAATTGCATCACAGTGGCTGGACATCCAGGAGGTGCCCCGATTCAGGCACCCCAGACATCCAGCCACTTGCCCAGCTAACACAGTCAGGCTTCTTCATGGAGCCACTGTGCCATGGCATCCCATTGCCATGGCACCGCAGCTCCATGAAGGAGCCATAATCACTGGCAGTCACTGACATCATTCTATCTCCAGGAACAAGCAGGAATGTAGTCTTCACAAATGGGTATCGTCGGTATCGATGGAGCCTGCGCGGGAACGCTCCCCAGCATCCAATTGGAAAGCCTTTGGGAGCATCCCACAGCGCATGCGTGCTGCCTTCCCACCTATGTACCTCTCTCACTTCAGTTCTTTGTTTTCCGTGGAACCGACAGGACATGGTACCCTGTCACCGCAGAAAATTTACCTTTATTTCTTGTTTTTTGTGGTCGCGTCTGCCTTCATTCGACGCCTACCAGTACCACCGGTTCTCTTCTTCTTCTTTCCTTAAAAAACCCCCAAAACTTTTATTTCTTCAGGGATTTTTCCCTGCTTCTGGTGCTAGGCGCCATTTTGGGCACTAGGCCCATTTTTCTTCAAGCATAGAGAAACCAGCTAGTGGTTTCAAAAAATGCTCAAAATGTGGCGGTACCATTTCCGTCACCAACACCCATGATTGGTGTCTAAAATGTTTGGGTCCTGAACATTGTCCAACGGAGTGTCTCTCCTGCACGAGGATGACCAAAAGGGGCCTGCAGAATAGAGCTGCAAAACTCGGTACCCTTTTTTGCCGCCGACACAATGTCAGTTGCATCGACGTCTTCCAGGGCTTCATCTTCCTCCCATGGATCTCAGGTAACCAAATTGAAGTCTTCTAAGACTAGCTGGTCCTCGAAGGGTAAATCTCCTTCAAAGTATCGAGATGCCACTGGAGTTTTCCTCGAGGATACTTCACCGGCAAAACAGCCCCGGCGGGAGTCTTCGGGCTCCAAAGCACTAACGGGACTCCAGGATGTTCCAGAGGCCTCCATCTCTGTGGAGCTACTGGTGCCATGTTCTGGGGTCAAAGCCGCTTCCACCGGAACCGGCACCCAGGCATCAGCAGGAGAGATGGATAACAGAATCCTCGCTATCGAACACAGTCTAGCGGCCCTCTTAGCGGCTTTGGTACCGCTAAGACCGCAACAGACGGTTCAACATGTATTGGTACCAACATCAGTACCGGTACCGACAGTACCTGCTTCGACAGGACTGCTTTCCGCCATGCCGATCTCCAGTATCAGGGATCAGGAACCAAGACATTTCGGTACTGACTTCGAGTGGTACCGATACCATGCGTTACAGGAGCACCCGGTGCTTGAATCTTCCGATTTCGATGACTCTGACGATTCTACCGGTACCAGAGCGAATCTATTAGAAGATTTGGTTCCTTCTCCTCAGCGCAGAATATCTCCTCCAGAAGATATGTCCTTCCAGGATTTCATACATGATTTAGCAAAGGGTCTTGCAATCACTGTGATTCCAGAAAAGGAACCCAGGGCAGAAGAATTAAGAATTCTACAATACCCTATGGCTCCCAAGGAAGCAGCTATGCTTCCCATTCACAAGATTTTACATGATCTAATGTTGAGAATGTGGGAAACTCCTTTAACAATATCTTCACATTTCCGACGCCTTGACACTATGTACCGAGTGCCAAGTTGTCCTGGTTTTCAAAAAACTCAGTTACCACACCATTCAATGGTAGTAGAATCGGCCATGTGAAGGATCAAGAGTGCTAAAACACATTCTTCTAATCCTCCAGGCCGTGAATCCAGGACTCTCGATGCCTTTGGCCGTCAATGCTTTCAATCCTCCATGCTAGGAGCCAGGATCAGTTCCTACATTCTTTATATGGGAATGTTCCTAGAAGAAGTCACAAAAGACTTAGAGCTCTTTAGTCCTTGTGTTTCGTAGGAAAAAAGAGCAGACTACGTTATTCTGGTCAAGCATGCCCAGAATGTCTCAAAATTCACGAACCGTGCTACCTTTGATTGCTTTGAATGTAGTAGCAGAACCTCTGCTATATCCATAGGAGCACGTCGTATTGCTTGGCTTCAAGCATCAGACTTAGAACAGTGGGTGCAAGAAAAGCTGGGAAACATTCCTTGCACAGGAGAAAATCTCTTTGGCAAGGACTGGCAGGACAAGGCTAATCAGCTTGAATCTGACAGTACTACTTTAAACAGATTGTCAAAGTCTACAGCCAACCCAGCAAAGAAGAAAATATTCAAAAAACCCTTTTTTCAGTAAGAAAAAGAAGCTTTACCAATCTTACACCCATCAAACTCACTGTCCGCTCCATGTTCCCCAGAAGGGGCAACAACAGAACAGACAGCAAAGAAAGCCACAAGCTCAAAAAGCTCAACTGGCTCAACAGACCCAGCCCCCTCAGGGTCTTTGACTTCTATCTAGAGAACTTAGTCATTCTGCCCCTTGACCATTCCAGGAAGACTATGCATTTTTGCCAAAAGATGGCAACAAATAACATCAGAAAATTGAACTCTGTCCATTGTACAACTGGGGTACAAGCTTCATTGTCTCAACTTGCCCCCACCTACAATAATAAAACAGTTCAATTCTCAGGGCCCTGCCACCGAACTCTTATGGCAGGAGGTCACATCACTTCTAGCTCAAGGAGCAATCGAAGAAGTACCCATTCCCCAACAGGAGACAGGGTTTTACTCCCCCTACTTTCTTATTCCAAAGAAGACAGGGGGACACAGACCTATATTAGACCTCAGAGAATTAAACAAATATTTGTTCCAAGAAAAGTTCAAAATGATCTCCCTCGGAACACTTTTACCATACCTCCAAAGTCAGGACTGGCTATGTTCTCTAGATCTAAGACATGCATACATCCATATTCTCATCCACTCAGATCACAGGAAGTTTCTTTGAGTCCTGGTCCAAGGAAGACACTTCCAGTACAGAGTTCTTCCCTTCGGACTAGCCTCTGCTCCAAGAGTCGTCACAAAATGCATGGCAGTGGTAGCAGCATTTATGAGGACTCTGGGAATATTCGTCTTCCCTTATTTAGACGATTGGCTCATTCGAGGATTGACAGCTCCAGAGACCAGCTTCGCTCTCTCTCGAGCAATGAGAATTCTTCAATACTTGGGGCTGGTCATAAACCTCCCAAAATCTCATCTCACACCCTCTCAATCTCTAGAATGCATAGGGGCTCATCTAGACACACGGCAGTCAAGGGCTTTCCTGCCCCAGCCACATTGTCTACGTATAATACAACTGGCATCTCAAGCATCTATGAAGGTATTCCTTACTGCTCGGGAGATGCTTCAACTGCTGGGACACATGGCATCCACTGTCCATGTGGTTCCCTATGCTCGCCTCCACATGCGAGTAGCCCAGTGGACTCTTTCCTCTCAGTGGTCACAAGCCTCGGGTCAACTAACAGACAAAATCATAACTACCACACATCTGATTTCATCCCTGCAATGGTGGCAATCCTTGGAAAACCTCCTTGTAGGCTCTCCTTTCCAGCAGCCTCTATGCCAAACCACTCAGATGACAGGTGCGTCCAAGATGGGTTGGGGGGCCCACTTGCACGATCTCTCCACTCAGGGTCTTTGGACCTCACAGGAGGTTTCCCTTCACATAAACCGCCTAGAGCTGAGAGCCATTTTCAATGCTATTCAAGTCTTTCAGGGCCATCTCAGCAACAAAACAGTTCTGGTCCAAACCGACAATCAGGTAGCTATGTTCTATGGAAACAAGCAAGGCGGAACAGGCTCTCTGTCACTATGCAACAAAGCTTTGTGAATATTGGCCCTCGCCAAAGAGTTACAAATTCACCTGTTTGTGGTATACCTTCCGGGAATTCAAAACTTGTGGGCAGACAAACTCAGTCAAATACTGCTGCCACAAGAGTGGTCCCTCCACTCATACCAGCTTGCTCGAGTGTTTCAAATCTGGGGAACACCAGATATAGACCTCTTTGCAAGTCCACAGAATGCCAAATTCCCCAATTCTGTTCCAGAATTCTGGCTCAAAACTGTCAGGCAAGAGATGCTTTCCTAGTTCACTGGGGACAGGACTTTCTCTATGCCTTCCCACCCATTCCCCTCATTCCCAATACTTTATTCAAACTTCAGAGAGACAGAGGCCGTATGATACTCATAGCTCCATGTTGGCCTCAGCAAACATGGTATCCTCTTCTTCTGCGTCTCTCTCAAACCACTCCTCTGGAGTTGGGGAATGCTCCAGATCTCCTGTCGCAGGAGGATGGATCTTTACTGCATCCCAATCCCCAGTCCCTACATCTTAGGGCCTGGTTACTGAAAGCCTAGAATTCAAGGATGTTAACCTTTCTCAACAAGTAAGCCTCCTGGCTTCCAGAAAACCCTCCACAAGATGTTCCTACGCTTTCAAGTGGAAAAGGTTCTCTATCTGGTGTTCACAAAAGGGACTTAACCCCCTTTTAGTACCTGTAGAGTTGCTACTAGAGTATCTTCTACAATTATCAACTTCTGGTCTGAAGACCAATTCAGTTAGGGTCCATCTTAGTGCTATTGCTGCTTTTCATAAACCTTTCGATGGACAGCCTATTTCCTCTCATCCACTTATATCAAGATTTATGAGAGGCCTACTTTTAACAAAACCTCCCATTAAACCACCACCGGTGGCATGGGATCTAAATTTTGTTCTTGGTCAGCTTATGAAACCGCCCTTTGAACCTTTAGCCACTTCAGACCTAAAGTTTCTTTCATGGAAAGTTATTTTCCTAATTGCCATCACTTCTGCAAGACGCATTAGTGAACTACAGGCGTTAGTAGCTGACCCTCCTTATACAAGGTTTCACCATGATAAAGTAGTCCTCAGGACTCATACTCACTTTCTGCCAAAGATGGTTTCGCCTTTTCATTTAAACCAGTCGGTTTAACTTCCTATATTCTTCCCTAGGCCTCATACCTCCAGTGTGGAAAGGAATCTTCACACATTGGATTGTAAAAGAGCCTTGGCTTTTTATCTCCAAAGAACTAAGCCACATAGAAAATCTTCTCAGCTTTTTGTGGCTTTTGACTCTAGTCATTTGGGACTTCCACTTTCTAAAAGAACTCTGTCAAATTGGATTACAGATTGCATATCCTATACATATCAGAGTAAGGGACTTTCTCTCAAAGGCCATATCATGGCTCACAATGTGAGAGCAATGGCAGCCTCAACGGCTAACCTTCGTTCTGTGTCTATTGATGACATCTGCAAAGCAGCCACTTGGACTTCAGTACATACCTTCACAGCCCACTATTGCTTGACAAGGACTCCCGTCGGGATACCTCATTTGGCCAGGCTGTTCTACAACATCTCTTCCATACTTAATACAACTCCTACCCACCATCCACAGTTTGGATGCCTAAGGTCCATGGGAGGAAGCATGACCCATCTCACCTGGGTTCGCAGCTAGTTGGGGTCACCCCTTGGCATCTTTCAGCTGGGGAGTCCCCATATGTGAAGACTACATTCCTGCTTGTTCCTGGAGATAGCGTAGTTACTCATCTGTAGCAGGTGATCTCCGGGAACAGCAGGAATTTAGTCTTCACAACCCACCCACCTCCCCTAGGAATTGTCTCTAACTCTCTCTTTCTCTACTTCTCTCCTTTGGTCTCAGCTATAAAGTCAACTGAAGTGAGAGAGGTACAGAGGCGGGAAGGCAGCACGCAGGCGCTGTGGGATGCTCCCAAAGGCTTTCCTATTGGACACTGGGGTGCGTTCCCGCACGGGCTTCTTCGGTACCGACGATACCCATATGTGAAGACTAAATTCCTGCTGTTCCCGGAAATCACCTGCTACAGGTGAGTAACTACGCTTTCCCCGCAATCTGACCCCAATCTGACCTTCCATTGCCAGGGTCGGGCTATGGGGAACCCCCTGCACCTCTCAACTTTCTGTCTCCGCCAGTCTCCACTATCCACTCGCATCCAGGGGGACTTATTCCACCTCCTAATTGTGTGACCCCAGACGTAGAGAGCCGACCTCAGAATTGTCCCTGTATATCCGGCGTTGCAGCCCCGCCTGCTCTCACTCCTCCCCCTGGTCCACCCCTTCCCACCCATGAACAAGTAGCTTCGCACAAGTGGCCTGTACGTGTGGGGAGCTCTGCTGCAGTCGGAGGGCTCCAGCCGTTTAGCGGGTCTGGACGTCCGGATCGAAAGTCCAGACCCACTAAACGGAGACCGGAATGACCACCATAGTACCAAGGCAGTCTGGAAGGATGTTCAGTGGCAGCAGTCCAATGATACATTAGAGCAAATATCCAAATAACGGCTGCCATTATCCAGATATTCCTTTTTGAATATTCACCCAAATATTCTTAATAATATATCTTTCTTGTGGTAACAGAACTACAAGGTGAGTAGGATGCAGCTGTAAGAGTAATTAAGACACATTCTGCGAGCCTTACCTTTTCTGTTCCATTTTGAACTTTTAATAAATGTTAAGATTGTATAGATCCATTTGGTCTTCACAGTAGGGTGCTCTGTATACAGAAGAACTATTTCTTAAGCTCAAATACCTAAATTGGTATATAGTGTAAAGAGCTGCCATTTCCTTGGGCTGTGATCAGGGCTTCTGGAAAGCAGTGGTATCTGAAGTGTGCAGTAAAATTACAATAATTTTCTGTTTGGGGATTTTCTATTTGATTTTATCCAACATAGCTGTTGTGTGGATCAGTAATGTCAAATCTGGAATCTATTGAGCTGAATTTAATTTGAAGACTATTTAACATAAGTACTTACTTGATGTTAACCCCCAGTTCCCCTAAAAGCACACAGTGTTATGAAACTGGAGACTTCTAGTAGACAAGGGGAAGTTTACCTCTTTAGCACCCCTCCCCCTGCCTAAAAGAAGCATTATCTGTTCTCTTTAAATGATTTTGGCTGTTCACACTCTCATTTTTTTCCTTATGCTCTAACTAACTCAGCATGTGGCTGTAATGTGCACATGCATATGGTACACATATGTACAATATGTGACCCTCCAGATTTAGTGCCTGACCCTACCATTTGTGTACATTCTTTCAAAACGTGTAAGCACATGCAACCATTCGGTATACATACAGACACACATAGAAATTCTAAGCTATAGATGCATAAAGTATACCAATAGGCAATGATGCATGGTTATGGTGTACAGATGTGTATATTAGAAACAGGCGCATACAGATAGTACATGCACTAATGAATGCATATGGAACTCCAGAACAACCAGATATTCAAAAAGAGAACCAGTTAAGTCTGGCTCTTTGTAAATTCCTGGTTAAAGCTCATCCAATGCAATGTTTTGTTCAGACTTAACTAGGGATTTGGCTCATACGTTTTTCATAAGTAGCTCAAAGCAAGTTATATTCAGGTACGGTAGAAACTGCTGTACCCCTTGAAAGGGCTTACAATCTAAGTTTGTCCCTAAGGCAATGGAGGGTTAAGTGATTTGCTGAAGGTCACAAGGTGCAGCAGAGAGATGTGAAGCAGGCTGGTCTAAGCCTTAGATTGCTTCTTCACTCTAGTTAAAGTTAGCTGAAGAGTGCTGACTATTGATGCTAACCAGCTTGCTTTTAACTACACCCCTGCATGTTCCTTGTCCTTCCTTAACTGGTTGCATCATTAACCAAACAAAAAGTGGTCCAGATAAAATTTAAGCTCTCAGTGTAAAAATGATTTATCCGATCAAGTCCCAAAGTTAACTGACTAAATTGTTTGAATACCAACCTTACAGTATACACAGACATAAAGATTCAATGCACATGCTCTGTACAATAATAAAATCTTATATTGGGTTTCCCCCTAAAAGGGTTTTTATACTAAAAATGCTACATTATTCTCCCCCCCCCCCCCTTTCCTTCACGGAGCACACAGATGTTCTCAAACTCCCCAATTCTTATCGGTCTTCTCTTTAATCCAGAATTGTTATCCTCCAGTGGTACATTTCAGATTCTTGTTTCTAGACTTGACACCATCAAATGGTGCTGTAACAGCAGCAGTAATGTGCCATAATGGGAGGTCACTGCTGCTGTAAAACCTTCATTTCTGCAACAATATGTTATTTATTGCACCGAATGAGTTTCCTATAAAGAGACGGTATAACCGTAAAATCTTGGTAGGCCTGCATTGCTACTGCGGTTTAGTAAACATGCCCCATTATGTGTTAACGGTGTTAATGTTTGCTAAGATGGTTAAGCACATTAGTGGCTCTAGTCAGGCCACTGAAAATCAGTCTAAAGTTGACATTAGAACATTGCCTTTTTTCAGCTAGATTTATCTGGTTAACTTTAAGCAGATGACACTGAACATTAGATAAAGTACAGTAGCATGAAGACCTCACTAAATCAGAGGCTCCAGTTCTTGTGTATATTTAAAATTGCCTGATAAAGTTGTACCCCTTTCCGAGGTTTCTACCTTTAAGGACATAAATCCTTGCATGGATGCGTGTTACAAGCTGAGAATTGCAAACATGAGCATACAGACTAAGGCACATTTTACAATAGGAAGTTCAAGCGCAATCTGGGACGTTAAAGCCAGAACATCTTAAAAAAAGCACAGGCATGTGAAGTTTGGCCACAATTTCAAAAATGTGAACATGCCCAATATGGATGTTTATAGAGATGTCTACCTAGGTGTCCCTAGAATAGCATCTTGGAACATGGACATCTAACAGCATAATGATAAATGCAGTGCGTTAGGAGTGGGGTGGCCAGTGTGGTTCTTTGTGATCTTTGTGGTCTTGGACTAGTCACTTAACTCTCCTTCTTCTCTACACTCTCTGAATGCTTTAAGGCCAAATCAAACACTTTCCTGATGCTTATTCATGCCTGCAGCAGGCAGGGCCGGCCCAAAGGTTTCTGCCACCCTAGGTGGAAACTCCAGCCTCGCCGTCCCCACCCCTGCCGCTGCCCTCCCCCCCCCCCCCCTCCTGCTGCCATCACCCCCCAGTTGCCGCTGATTCTGTCTTGGGAAGGGGAGGCAGTCAGTGGCAGTATTTCCAAAAGTGGTGACTTTTTGCCACCGCTTTTGAAAATACTGCTGCTGCCCACCTCCCTCCCCCAATGGAATTGATGGCAGCTGGGTGGGCAATATAGCCACCTATGTGTCCTGCTGCTGCTACCACCCATGTGTACCACTGCCTTTGCTCACCCGGGCCTGCCCCCGGCAACAGGTATAAACGTCAACATGCCAGCAGACGTCCCTGATTTTCCTGAAATCGAGTAGAGACGTGCACTTCCCTGAACACACCTCCACCATGCCCCCTCACCTACTTAGATGTTCCTGCACAGGAGAAGTCTGTAAATGTCACTTGTGGAATGACGGCAGAGAGGTCTCCGCGATTTTGAGGTCCACATGCACTTTAGACATCTTACATCTCAATTAAGCCTTTTAAAATGACCTCCACTGCTAACAGTAAATCCCAAAGTCAATTACAATGAGCAAACTTTCAAACTGCCAGAAAATGTTGGACTGCTTTTTAGTCAGATTGCAGCCTTCTGTGATTGGTTGAAATCTACTGAGGTTTTTCTGAATTGAGGGAGTCAGTTTCTGGTCAACTTCTGTTTAAGAAGCATCAAGGGGCTGCTCCTGGCTTTTGGGAGGTAAAAAACTGGGAGTTGGGTTTCAACTCTCCTCCATAGTTCCAAGTCTTGAACTTAGACTTAAAAAATAGCAAGGATTTATTCTGCCCCAGCTTTGGGTCACAGTTCAGAAGGAAAAGATTCTGCATTTCCTGACAACCCTGAAACTTCAAGGTTCCCTTGGGAAAAGGTTGAACCTTGCAACTGCCAGACATCAAATTAAACTATCATCCAAATGATGATTTCTAACCATAAATAAGAAAGCAGGATTTATTTTATCTTTGCAGGAAAAGGCATCAAGCATTTGGATTGGGCTGGGCTTGTATCTGGATCCAAAAAGAATTTATAGTACGGTACTTATGCAACATTTTCGAAAAACATTAAGTTTCAATTATCAAATTGACTACTTTAGCTGGGTTAAAAAACAAATTGCCTGGTTTCTTTGATCATTCAACAGTGCAAACATTTAATTTACATATTCTAGCAGTTTACTGTAATTGCTGATTTATTTTGGAAGATATTGTTATTTAATGATTCTATTTCAGTCTTTGGTTTGCATTGGTAAATATCTGTATTTGTTTTTAATTTGTTTCTTGTTCATGAGAGTAAAAGAAAAGGTATGGTTCAAGTATTTTCTTTCTGCTTTTATTCTGATCACAGAATAAATGCAATACCCACTCTTTCATTTACTGTAGAGTAAACCATCTCACTACATCTGATACAAGTCCTTTGAACCCTGCATTTTCAAGGGTGGGAGCACATATCTAAGCACCAACGGTCTCCAGCCTCCTGAAGGTGTCTGCAGAGTAGAAAAGGCAACCCCCGGTTACAGTAGCTACAGTATATGCTGCCCATGTCAGTATGCTTGTGCATGTCAGAGGGTTGTGTGTATAAACATACATCTGTAAGGAGATTTGTAGCGTTCTTGCTGCTGGTGACGGCAGCGTCTTAAATGTCACCCAGCATCTTAGTTATTGTGTATTGAATGAAAACTCCGAGATGCTTTTTATTTCTGCAATATTTTTTTCTTTTTTAAAAAGTTTATTCAGGGAAATCTATTTTTGTACTGCCTGGTGTAATATCTGGATGTTCATGCAGTCTAAAAAAAGGCAGCTAACTCTTGTTCTGCTATATTCTCTGTTAGCAGGGTTAAGCTTCCTTCTCAGACACAGATGTGCAGTGAATTTCCACTGGTGAGCTGCAATGTGTATGACATCAAGGAATTTTCTGTACACCATTTTATAAAGCATCGGGGGGGGGGGGGGGAGGGGGGTTTAAGCAATCAAATGAGTGGATGAGATGACATGCCCTTCTATATCCTCTTTGAGTTCAGTTGTCATG
Organism: Ichthyophis bannanicus; assembly: GCA_033557465.1. Lineage (NCBI taxonomy): Eukaryota > Metazoa > Chordata > Amphibia > Gymnophiona > Ichthyophiidae > Ichthyophis > Ichthyophis bannanicus. The sequence continues at coordinate 46,901,461 of CM066046.1, forward strand.
CATGTAGTGTTGGTCTGTTGGTACCTGGGAAGAAACTATTCCCCATGGTAATTTTAAAAAGATGTATTAAAAACCACCTACAAGTGCACAACATGACAATATTTTATTATATGACAAAGAGGGCTTTTTCAAAGTCATTCTTTCAGGTGAAACAGAGTGCCAACTAGCACAGAGCTGCACAGTAGCATAGTGCTATTGTCAGGGGGATGGACACACATACCCCGAAATATTAGCATGGGCCTCTATGCTTATTTGGCAGCATAATCACCACACACCTTAGTAAATATGCCCCCAAGTTTAGCTGCAGTGAGAAGTTTTCTCTCAAACAGGCAACTGGATTCTATGCTGAGCCTTGCGGCCCATTCCCGCCTCCCCTGATGATGTGAGCAGAGGAAATCAATCATCTCTAAATTCCAGACAGGGAATGTTCACTAGAGGTGCTGGAAATAATGAGCACAGCCATTGGAGAGAAACACCTGCAGCCTGTCTTAACTAGTAGCTCAGGAGAAGTGCAGATGAGAGGTAGGACTCACTCTTGAAGATGCCTAGAGAGAGCTCTATGGCAACCGACCCACTTCTTCTTGACAGCTTTATACTGCTGTAATGGTTTTGAATGTCCCCATGCCTTTGCCTTGGGCTTCTAGGCATCTGGTTGTGAGGTTGGTTTCTTCTAATAAAAAGCTTACTCTGGATGATATCTGGGCTTGGTTAATCATATGGAGAAGATTTTGGTTGACTTTGTTTCCCAAAACGTTGAATTTTCTACCTCAAACTCTTGCCAAAATAGAAGAACATGAGGGAAGGTTGGATAAGTTTGAACAACAGAGCAGCCAAATAGGAAGTGGCAGAAAGATACAGAAATATTTCTCATTGCATTGGGAACCACAGGCTTGATAAAGAAGAACTCCCCATCACATCTTGACAAACTACTCGAATATGGTACATCTTATGAACTCTAGAAGGAAGCTCCCTTTGGCACAATGTAAGTACTATGGTGAACATTAGCAGTGAAAATGAGAGACTGAGATCATATTCTACATACCCTGGCTTAGGAGTGAGATTCATGGCTGTTGTGGTATGCACAAAACTAAACCGTTTGGAAAAATTGTCCCTAGAGAAGTCAAATAATATCTTTGTAAGCTGTTGGATCATACCATATTAAGGAAAGCTTACTGGTTCATAATAAGTTGTAGAACCTGGAAAATTCCATAAGGAGTGAGAATTTACAGCTGTTGATTTGTTCTTATTGCCAATAGGAGAATTGAGGAAAATGTTTATGAAGGAAGTTTTGAAAATGATGTACCCGGATTCCATTGCTGTTTCAAAGATGTATTATGTTCTGTAAAGTAAAAGGGGTCCAGAGGAAGAGAAAGGAAGTTTGACTACCATAGGACTTATCAGTATTGTAAACATCACAAGGAGAAATAATGACCGGATCCACGCTGGTGGTGAATCTGGGTTCTAAAATGGGCACAAGTTTGATTTCAGTGTTTCTATTTAATTAAAATATTCCCTTTTTTGGATTCAGGTTTTTTCTCTTTCCCAACATAGTTAAAGTGACACAGAGAAAAAGGAAGGGCTTTTTGCATCTGAGCGAACGAGTTGCAAATATTGAGGAAACCTTTTTCTTTTGCTTCCCTTGTAAGTATGTAGTAAGCTATCTAGGGAATAGATATGTCTTCTCTGAACCTTCATATATGAAGATGTTTCTTCAGGATAAATAATACATTAATATATCGGTTGGCGAGGAGGTTCATTCCAAATGGGATGTCCAAGTGCAATCCGGGACATCAAAGGCGGAATGTCTGAAAAGAAAGGCGTGCACGTGTATCACATGTCTATGTAGACGTCCCCAAGGGAGTATTTCAGAATCAAAACGTCTAATACAGGGGTGGCCAACTCCAGTCCTGGTACACTACAATCCAGCCTGGTTTGTATATTATGGTTATGAATATTATGGTTATATTTGCATACAGTGGGAGGCAGTGGATGCAAATATACCTCATGAATATTCATTAGGGACATCCTGAAAACCAGGCTGGATTGTGGTACACCAGGACTGGAGTTGGCCACCCCTGGTCTAATAAAATAATGGTTAGAGTGGCTTAAGAGCTGGGTGGCCAGTGTTCACATCCCAGTGTGGGACTTTGTAATCTAAAGCTAGTCACATAATTCTCCATCTTCTCTGCACTCTCTGGATGTTTTATGGTGGAAACAAACACTTTCCTGATATCTATTTGTGGCTGGAGCACAAATAAACATGCACGTGCCTGCAGATGGCTCTGCTGCTTCTGAGATCAAACGGGGTTGTGTAAGTCCTTCCCCCCCCCCCCCCCCCTGCAGACACACATCTGCCACACCCCCATGCCTACTTGAACGTCCCTGTACTGGAGACGTGTGCAAACAGCATTTGTGGAATGGTTACAGAGATGTGTCGGTGATTTTGATGTCTGCAGATGTCCAAACTATGACTACACCTTTTAGAATGACCCTCTTAGACAGTGGTTCCCAACCCAGTCCTCGGGTACCCCTGGGCCAGTCAGGTTTTCAGGGTATCCACAATGAATATGCATGAGATAGATCTGCATGCACTGCTTCCATTGTATGCAGATCTTTCTCATGCATATTCATTGTGGATATCTGAAAACTTGACTGGCCCTGGACTGGGTTGGGAACCACTGCTCTTAGAGCAGAGGTACTCAAATCCAGTCCTGGAGGGCCGCAAACCAGTCAGGTTTTCGGGATATCCCTAATGAATATGCATGAAATATATTTGCATGCACTGCCTCCATTGTATTTTAATCTATCTCATGCATATTCAATAGGGATATCCCGAAAACCTGACTGGTTTGCGGCCCTCCAGGACTGGATTTGAGTACCTCTGTCTTAGAGAATGAGGCTGGGGAAGGATTTTGGGACTAATGCAATGATATCTGCTTCAGTATGGCAGTTGTTTTGTTTCTTTTTAATAATAAGTTTGTTGAAATGGTTTATGAGAATGAGTCTTACTTTTCTTATGATTTATTTTACAAATCTCTATGGAAATTACTATAAAGATAAAAATTTAAAAATTACATTGGTTATATCCATGATTTTTATGAGTAGAGTATGCCATCATTTATGCATTTATTTATTTAAAAGCATTTATTTTCTGCGCTATCAATCTATGCAGATTACAAAAACATGCATAATAAAATATAAAATAAAATTACACAACAGATTACATAAAAGTACTTATCCACAATAAAATATAAGAAATAAAATCAAATAGACCATGGGTTATATGCATAAATGTTATCAAAGAAATATTTAAACGCCATGGTTAGTGTCTCTTTTAAAACTATCCATAGGCCATCCCAATAGCAGCCAAAAATTGTTGCTATCTGGATAGCTTAGTACAGCTTTTTTGTTGTCCTAAATTGTGTGGATAGTTATCCAAATACTGGTGCTGAAAATCACGGAATATCACTGTCAGCTGCTTCTAACCAGATATGTGCTGCTGAACTTTGGGCCCTATATGTGTACAGGGAGATGGGGTTAGGGGCAGTCTGTGGTTGGAGCAGGTATTTATCTGTTTAGCTGAAAAACTCAGCTACTAAGGATGTCATTCCGATCCCGTTTAGCAGGTCTGGATGTCCGAAACGGATGTCCAGACCCACTAAATATCTGGACCGTGTTTGCAGCAGAAGAGCTCCCTGCACGTATTGCTGAGTTGTGTAGGGTACTCTGTTCATGGGCGGGAAGGGGAGGGCCATGGGAGGAGCAAAGACAGGCAATGGGAGGGAATGTGACCCTGTACGTTCGGGTCGACAGGGTAGGTGGGGGACTTCTTTCACCCAGGAGGTGGAAGAAGTCCCCCTGGACATTGGGGGACCACGGAGCCTGGTGACCTCAAAGAGCTGAGGGAGTGCAGGGGGAGCCCTGCAGCCTGATCCTGGCCATGGGAGGCCAGATCATGGGTCGAACTGCAGGGAAAGAGCCTTTTCTTTGGTGACTGGGGGTCGCAACTCTGAATGGAGCCATGGTGCCATGGCAACAGGACACCCGCGGCCCTTCTTTTGCCCGCCGCCCAACACAAGTTTGGTCTGTTGTGGCCTGGACTGGGTGGCGGAGTCTCCCCCTCACCTGGCCCCGGGGGGGGGGGGGTGGAAATCCCAGGGACCGGCAGGACGTACAGGGCCTTGATCTGAATTTGCCCTTTATGTCCTGCTGGGCTGACCCACCCCTGCTCTGTGTCAATCCCGCCCCCTGCCGGCTCTCCCCATGCTGATGCACAGGATGTACAGAGAGAGCCAGAGGGGGAATTGAGCCCAGACGCCTTGTGGGGCTGCATGTCCTGCTGGGACATAGAGCCCCACAATCCGGGTCCCAGAATCGTGCCCATAGGGTCCCAAAGTGCATTAGGTTTTTGCACTTAATATGCAAAATGTATTAAGTGTAAAGCCTCCATGGTAATTCTTGGGGCTGTGGCCAGCATGTTCCAGACAGTTAACATATGGATAACATACAGCATTTTACCACCGGCATACTTAACTCCACCTATTGAGGTGGCATTAGGTGAACCTAATGGCAACATTAACAACACGTAATATGTACCGCCATGATAACTGCAATGTGCTCACAATGCCCATTTGGCACCCTAACATGCAAATGGCAAATAACGCGAAAATTGGCCTGCATTAACTGTGATGCCACCATAGCAACTGTTACCATGGGCACAAGCACACAGTTAATGCATGCCACTAACAAATCACACACTAACAGCATAGTGCACTTTAGTAAAAAGACCCTTACATGTCTTTATAAAATAGACTACAAATAGGAGCCAACTTGTCCTCTCTACCTAGGCAACGTTTTATAAAATTACTTTCCTAGAATGCATGCTAACATATACCCCATTCTCCAGCAACTAATTCATGAGTTTAACTATGCAAAGCGCAATAGTCATAATTGGCCCAGTGAATTGTTAAGTGCATAAACGTAACAGCATAATGATTGCCATAGTGGGTAAGACCCAAGATGCATCATGTCATTTTACATCATCTTTGGAGCAAAACCAAAACAAAACAAAGTCTATTATTTAAAAGCACTATGTTCAATTATGCATTTAACAAGGTTGTTCAGGGAAGGGAAGTGCTGGGATGATTATGATTATTGACTTTAATTATCAAAAGTTTAGGAAGGGGGCCTAAAATGATGGGGGCATAAGGTTGAAAGTTGGCCTACGGCACTAAATACCCTTTTACCGGCCCTGACTATGTCCATATGCATATATTTGCTTGTGCAAGTACAAGAAACTATTTGCTTCTCCAGGACCAAGCAGGAAGTCAGTCCTCACTTATGGGTGACGTCGGCGCCGACGGAGCCCTCGCGGAGCAATTTTCCCCAGCTTTCAGAGAAAGCCTTTGGGAATTGCAGCGCGCATGCGCGGTCGTCTTCCCGCCCGAGGGTGCCATCTTAGCCAGTCTTCTTTTTTCCGCGGAGCCCTGCAGACGTCCCCGTCTTGTCCCCGCGAAAAAGTTGATTTTCCTCTTTATTTTATACTTTTTTCTTTCGGTTCGACGCCGATCGTTTTCCCGCCCGGACTCGCGACGCCGGTCTCGAGTCCTCTAGCGTTTTTTCGGTTTTTCTGACTTAGTCAGCTTTCATTTTCGTTTTCCCTGGCAGCCCGGTCCTTTGACCTCGCAGGGGCCCTTTTTCCCCCGATGGCTGCCAGTGGCTTTAAGCGGTGTGGTCGGTGTGACCGAAATATGTCACTAACCGACACACACGACTTTTGCCTCCGCTGCTTGGGCCCGGATCATGAGGAACTGATCTGTGGGCCCTGCAGCAAACTGTCCTCGAAGGCGTTGAGAAGTCGGCGGCATCAGCGCGAGAGAATCTTCGCTGACCCCAGCCGTACCCGGACCTCGTCGGAGGCCTCCGTGTCAAAGGGCTCCAGCTCGGACCGTCGCCGGAGCTCCTCCGACCGGGGTTCTCCCTCCGGGGACCATCGTCGGAAGGAAATCATTACCAGTACAGAGTACTGCCCTTTGGCCTATCCTCCGCACCGCGAGTCTTCACGAAATGTCTCGCGGTCGTGGCGGCCCATCTCCGGCTTCACGGCCTCTATGTCTTTCCGTACCTCGACGACTGGCTCATCAGAGCAGCGTCCGCTCAGGAGGTCACCACCGCCACGTGCCGCACGGTGACTCTGCTGCAGCACTTGGGCTTTGTCATAAACTTCGCAAAGTCCACTTTGCTCCCCTCACAGGATCTCGAGTTCATCGGCGCAAGGCTGCACACTCCTCGGGCACGAGCGTACCTACCGCTCGACAGGGCTCAACGGCGCCTGGCTCTCCGCCAGGCGCTTCCTGAGACTGCTCGGCCATATGGCTTCCACTGTCCATGTGACCCCCAATGCCCGCCTGAACATGCGGTCTGCTCAATGGTGTCTCCGCCGGCAGTGGCGACAAGCCACAGGCGGCCTGGCAGACCTAGTGCGCGTCTCCGAGCCGCTGCTCTCGTCTCTCCGGTGGTGGCTCCGGCAGCCGAACCTGATATTCGGAATGCCTTTCCAGTCACCTCAGCCGACCCGGGTGCTGACCACCGATGCATCCCTCCTGGGCTGGGGAGCACATTGCCAAGAGGCACGTACTCAGGGCCTCTGGACCACGTGGGAGTCTGCTCAGCAGATCAACTTCCTGGAGCTCAGGGCGATCCGCCTCGCTCTCAAGGCCTTCTCCCACCTGACTTCCCAACAGTCCGTCCTTGTCCAGACGGACAATCAGGTTGCCATGTTCTACGTGAACAAGCAGGGGGGCACGGGCTCCTTCCTCCTCTGCCGGGAGGCACAGAGGCTCTGCTCTTGGGCCGTCAGTCACGGCATTCTCCTCAAGGCAGTTTATCTCCCGGGCCAAGAAAATTGCCTTGCAGACAAACTCAGCAGGGTCCTCCAGCCGCACGAGTGGCGTCTGGATCCCTTGGTGGTTCAGAAGCTCTTCCTCAAGTGGGGTCTCCCCACGGTGGATCTCTTTGCCAGTCCTCACAACCGGCAACTTCCTCGCTTCTGCTCTCGTCAGCCACACCCCCTTCGGGTTGCGGCGGACGCCTTTCTGATCTCGTGGTCGGGGAGCCTTCTGTACGCTTTCCCTCCCATCCCGCTGGTCTCTCGGACTCTTTTCAAGGTTCTCCGAGACAAAGCCTTCATGATCCTGGTGGCCCCTCGCTGGCCCAGGCAGCCGTGGTTTCCACTCCTGCTGCAACTGGCGGTGGAGGGCCCAATCCCTCTGGGGATACAACCGGATCTCCTCACTCAGGATCAGGGGTCCCTTCTGCACCCCAACCTCAGGTCTCTCAACCTTATGGCCTGGCTGCTGAGAGGGTAGTCCTTGCTCCCCTTCTCCTGCCGGCGGAGGTGGAGGAGGTCGTCTTAGCTTCGCGACGGCCTTCTACCCGCAAATGCTACGCCCTTAAATGGCGTCGCTTTGCAGTCTGGTGTACCCAACAGTCTCAGGATCCCTTCTCCTGCCCGGTGTCGGTGATCTTGCAGTACTTGCTGCACCTCTCTAATCTGGGACTTAAGTCCAACTCCGTCAAAGTTCACCTCAGTGCTCTTTCAGCACATCATGTGCCAGTGGACGGCAGACCTCTCTCCAATGACCCTCTCGTAGCGAGGTTTCTCCGAGGTCTCCTTCTACTTAAACCACCTCTGCGCCCGCCAGCGCCTGACTGGGACCTGAATGTGGTTTTGCAGCGGATCACCTGTCCGCCTTTTGAACCTATGGCTACCTGTTCTCTACGTTTTCTGTCTTGGAAAACACTGTTCTTGATAGCCCTCACTTCCGCTAGGCGCGTAAGTGAATTGCAGGCCCTCGTGTCTGATCCCCCTTACACTAGGTTCTACAAGAATAGGGTAGTCCTACGGACTCACCCAAAATTTCTGCCTAAAGTGGTCTCCCCTTTTCACATCAATCAGGAGGTGGTACTTCCAACCTTCTTTCCCAGACCACACTCCAGCCGAGCTGAAACGGTCCTCCATACCCTGGACTGTAGAAGGGCATTGAACTTCTACCTTGACCGTACGCGGGAGCACCGTAAAGCTGCTCAGCTTTTTGTGTCTTTTGACCCCAATAAATTGGGGCTCCCGGTCTCCAAGCGTACTCTGTCCATCTGGGTTGCGGACTGTATCTCTTGGGCTTATGGGGCAGCCGGACTCTCCTTAGAAAGTCGAGTCACGGCTCATTGCGTTCGGGCAAAGGCCACGTCAGTGGCTTACCTCCGCTCTGTTCCGCTGGCAGACATCTGCCGGGCCGCTACTTGGTCTTCGAGCCAGACTTTTGCGGTCCATTACTGTCTCGAGAGGGAGTCCCGTAGGGACAGTGCTTTCGGACAGGCAGTCCTCCGTAATCTCTTTGAGGTCTGAGCAACTCCTACCCTCCATCCCGGATGTGGGCTACCGGTGGGTGATAATTCAGCGAAGATTCTATCCTTCTGTGCTGCTGAGCTAGAGGGAGCTCATTTTTGTGCTTAGGGTCTCCGGTAGCCTTGAGCTTGGGAGTCCCATAAGTGAGGACTGACTTCCTGCTTGGTCCTGGAGAAAGCGTAGTTGCTCACCTGTAACAGGTGTTCTCCAGGAGCAGCAGGAATCAGTCCTCACTACCCTCCCTCCTCCCCTTGGAGTTGCAATCGTCTGCTTATGTTCTTTTTGCAAATTTTTATGCTGTCTTTTTTAGCTATGTCATCTGACTGGCTAAGATGGCACCCTCGGGCGGGAAGACGACCGCGCATGCGCGCTGCAATTCCCAAAGGCTTTCTCTGAAAGCTGGGGAAAATTGCTCCGCGAGGGCTCCGTCGGCGCCGACGTCACCCATAAGTGAGGACTGATTCCTGCTGCTCCTGGAGAACACCTGTTACAGGTGAGCAACTACGCTATATGATGGATGAAGAAGAAAGACAGAGAAATTGATTCTTGACAATAGCACTCTGTACAGTGTTCCTAAAACAGGAGGAGGGAATGCATAGAACCAAGAGGGAGGCAAGTTGATATTTTCGAGTGCTATTGGTGCTTTTTGTGTTTAAACTATTTGCTTGGTGGTCATTGAGGCAGTTGATCTCCCTGCTGCAGATTCCTTATCTTATCTTATGTTGCCTCCTAATTCATTGAAGTCAGTTATCTTCCTCTGATTATTCTCCAAAATCTAGTCAGTCAAATTTTTGCTTGGCTAGATTAAGTGGAGATGGATTCCCCAGCTAAACATAGCCAGTTAATGCTGAAATAAGCATTAACCAACTAAGTTCTCCTTTTTAATCAAAGACATGCAATCCTGATCCTGCCCCTCCCCCACCTGAAATAAAATGTTCGGTGGGGGCTAGCAGCCGCCCTACAGGAGCTACTTCCCTCCCAGCCCAAAAGTAAAGGTGGTGTTGTAGAAGACTGGAAGCTCCTGATGGAATTCTACTCCTCTGGTACAAAAGTTAAATTGTGGGGGGGAGTGAGCGGGTCGCTAGCAGTCCTTAGTGGGATCCATCCACCTTCCTTACACAGTTCTGAAGTTGAGCAAGGGAGATTTAGGATCTCCCACCCCCGCATGATCCCTGACCCTTCTAACCTTAAATTAAAAGCTCATTGGGGGAGAGGGGGAGAGATATCAACCATTGACAGTTTCTTCTGTCCTAGAATAAATTAAATGTTTCATAGGGTTGAGCTGGCAGTCTGTTGCAGGATCCACCATCCCTCTCTATCTCAAAAATATCAGCCTTCCCTCTGCCGTTCCCCAGCCTGTTCTTACTTAGCTGACTAGATCCCTCTTCATTTCAGTGGCTATCCTTTGAGCCTCTACCTTCCCTTTATCTGTGATATCCACTTCTACGAGAACTATACTGAAATTTTATTATTTCTTGCTCCAGAGTGTTTGCTCACCGTTTTGGTTATTGGCATGTGAGTTGGGCTGTGTGTGCAGCTGGATAAATACCATCTGGAGCACTGTGCAGTACATCAGTGGACCAGGAAGTCACAGTCTGCCGCATCCTCTCAAATAATGCATCAAGATCGTAGTCAGAAGCTGGTCTAAGGCACTGAATGCCAAAGCAAGGAAGGCTCCTCTGTAATTGCCACAGCCTTGCCTTTCATGAGTCTGCTGGCTGTTCTGTGGATTAATGTGTGCTCATGCACTGATAGGACAATAAATCAGGAAAATTGAAAAACTCCAACAATTATGCAGAATGAAACATAAAAGACTACTCATAGTTCATAAAGGGGCATTTCAATCTGGATATTTCTTTTTTTTTTTACAAAATGTGGTGAGTGGTGCCTTATTTTCTGAATGCATCCCAAATGCTATGCAGACTAGGCAGCCCTAGAGTGTTGCAGGTTTGGAGACAGTGCCATAGCAAATGACCCAGCAGCGGTACGCGCGTGGAGTGTGATCCATGCTGATTCTGTTAATTGTGCCCACGCCCAGAGACAAAGAAGGCAGCGAGAAAGAGGCAAAAGGGATGCCTGATATCCCACATCCTCATCATTTGTTATGCATGCCACTGCCGGGTAGCTGAACTGGTAGCTTCTGTTCTGAAGGGAAGGGATGCAGAGATGCCGCCAAGAAGTGCTTCACAGCCACAATGAAAGCAGTGGATCATGGGCATCTCATGTGTGGTGTTTGTGCATGAGAAACTGAGCTGCTGCATAGTTGTTTTGAATGTGGTGCAGCAGGAGGCCCTGAAGTATGGGTGGAGGTGAGATGAGTAGGTGCTGGAAGTGGAGCTTGGAATCTCTGGCTCAGCTGGTAGGTAAGGGGCAGCAGGGGAGGAAGAGAGAAAGATATTGTTGGGGTAGGGATGTTGCAAGAGGGGCTACTGGAGCTGGGTGGGACAATAGAGAAGGGGCTGCAAGATAGAAAGAGAAGAGGGGGTACTGGTGGGTGAAAAAGAGAGGGGGCTGTTGGGGCTAGAAAATAGAGAGGGCCTGGGGAAGAGAGAGAGAGGACTGCAAGATAGGAGAGGAAAATGGATTTTGCTCATGCCTTTCTCAGAAGCTCAAGGTAAGTTACATCCAGATCCAGTAGGCATTTTTCTATCCCCAGAGGACTTCTAATCTAGATCTGCACCTAAGATAACGGAGAGTTAAATGACTTTTTCAAGATTACAAGGAGCATTAGTGGGCTATGAACCTGGCTTCCTATCCACTGCTCTAACCATTAGGCTACTCCTCTTGCTATTGCAAAGGAGAAAGAGAGGGGGCTGCTGAGGTTGGGGTCTGCAGAGAGAGAAGTGGCGGTGGGGCTGGGGAAAAGAGAGAGATGCAGTGGCAGAGTACCAACAGTAGGTAGTATCCTGTGCTCATGCTGCGTTTCCTGATACAACACTGCACTGACAGTTAAAACAGTTCACATCCAAAAAACAGATCAAGTCTCGTACAATTCAGCTGTTTATTGTAGCTAGTAAACTTGAATAACTTACTACAAAAGCTGAATCAAGAGGTTCTACAATCCTGGTTAGTTTTGCGTGTAATGAATTCCTAGCCAGGGGCAACCAACACAAGAATCCTTCCTTGGTTCTTGATTCCTATCTCAACTCAGGAGCAAGTGAGAAAAGAAATGAAAACAAAGCACACACAGAATTATATCATAACAAAGTCTGCTAAAGTTTTAGGAAGCAAATCCACAGGCCTGCAAACCTGAGCAGCCTCCTGTAACTCCTTTCATTAGCTTGGCCATGGCTCCTTCTTTTATTAGGAAAAAATGCCACATTGTACAATTTCATTTTATCACTCTACATTAAGCTTTGCATTGTATTTCTCTAATTTATATCTATATGTTACAGGTCAAACTGGGCACAGACATATTGACCGCTTCTAATCATGACAAGCATTCTGCAAACATAAACATTCTGTCTCTCTCCTACAAACATATGCTGCAAAATACGACCTTGGCTTGCCTCACACATCCAATGTCAGGCTGTCAGCAAATTCCAGACTGTTCTTACTCTAAACTTTTTCTTGAGACCCCAGCCTCCCTTCGAGTCTCTTCCTACAGCTAAACATGCAGCATGCTGAATTATGGCTGAGGATGAATTATGGAAACCTAGAAATATGATGACAGAAAAAGACCACATGGTCTATCTAGTCTGTCCTTCCATATCAACAACTACAAAAGTCCCCTTTTTACCTTTAGAGATCCTCTGTGCTTGTCCCATGCTTTTCTGAATTCTGTTACTGTCCTCATCTCTACCACCTCCACTGGGAGACTATTCCACGGATCCACTACTTTTTCCGTAAAGAAATATTTCCGCATATCACTCCTGAATCTATCTCCCTTCACCCTCATCCCATGTCCCCTCATAGCAGAACTTGCTTTCAATTGAAAGAGGTTCTCTCCCTGAATTCCACGGAGGTATTTAAACATCTCAATCATATCACCTCTATCCCGCCTTTCCTCTAAGGTGTACATATTAAGATCCTTCAGTCTGTCCTCATATGCTTTATAATTAGGACCACCAATCATTTTAGTAGCCACCCTCTGCACCGACTCCATCCTGTTCACATCCTTTTGAAGGAGATGGCTGGAAACAAACTCTAATAGGTTGAAATAATGAGGAAATAGTGAAATAGGATATATAATATATATAGCTGAATATGAGTGAATTTGTGCAAGTGATTTGTGAAATTGGTAAAAGGGTGATGGAGGGAGCAGTGGCCTAGTGGTTGGGGCAAGGTACTACAGGCCGGAAGGTCAGTGGTTCAAATCCAACTAGAGGACAGCAACCTTGGGCCGGAAGGACTGGGGTTTCTAGTCCCACAGGTGCTCCTTGTGGTCTTGGGCAAGGCACTTAACCCTCCATTGCCCATGTTCCCTGTAAGTATTAGTGTATGTGTCTCATATCCCCTCGTGTTAAATGTATCCCCCAACCGCTTTGACCCGGTGAAAAGCAGGATATAAATGCAGCTAAATAAACAATTAAATATGCAACTCCAAAGGGAAGAAATGAATGAAAAGGGAGGGCTATAGAGCTTTGCTCGCTTCCACAAAATGGAAGTCTACACTGAAGGGAGGAGTTCAGGCAGACCTGGACTCAAAATTGGTTCAAGGTGTTTGCAGTCTCGGCAGAGTTTAAGACTGATACCCTCCCTGGCTGTTATAATCTATTGTTTAGCTTTGAATATCCTTCTCTCTGCTGCCCCTCAGAAGTTGCCACCCTAGGCAGCCACCTAGTTTGCCTGATGGTTTGGCCTGTCATGAGTTCAGGGAAATTACCCATAAGGCAAAGGGAAGTGCAATAACCCAATGGGATCCCAGATTTGACATTATAGTAAGACATGAAGCCAGGCAGGTATTAATGAGACTGTAGGGAGTGGGTCACGTGCACCTATTAAACCTATAGAAGTAAGGATCACAAACAAGAATGAAGCTGCTTGCCCTAACTTGCACTGGCAATAATACATAGCAACAGTGAAGGCATATGCACACAAAATTGTTGGGGGAGAACAAGTAGGTGTGTAATGGAGAAGGAAAAAATGCAAAACTAAAGGTTCACCTTTGGCAGGTGTGTACAATCTCAGTCCTCTAGGGCTGCAGATAGTGAAGGTTTTCAGGATATCCCTATGAATGTGCATGAGATAAAATTGCATATAATAGGTATAGTATGCATGCAGTACTATCTCATGCATATTCATAAGGGATATCCTGAAAGCCCAGCCTATTTGTGGCCCTCGAGGACTGAACGTGTGTACCCCTGACCTAGAGTGTTTCATACCCTTGCACCGGCCCTGTTTACAGCATTGCATCAAATGGCCTTATAGTCCCACTTTTCATAGAAAAATTGGAAGGCATAGATCACACTCATTCAGTGAAACTGGAGAGGTGTAGCCATATTGCTGAGACAATGCTGTTATGAAAGGACTATATGTAGAGAAAATTAGATTGTCACTTCTGTCACCCATACATTAGACACACACAAAACAATGTACATCTCAGTTAGCCTTGCCCTAGCCCACTCATAAGAATATAAGATATGCCATACTGGGTCAGACAAAGGTACATCAAGCTCAGTTTCCTGTTTCCAACAGTGGCCAAACTAGGTCACAAATACCTAGCAGTTTCCCTAAATGACACAGGTTCCACAAGGCTTGTATTGGGGCAAGCAGTGGATATCCTGGGTCCCCTTTAATAATGGTTTATGGATAGGGTTGCCAACGTTTTCACCGAGAAAAACCCGACACCTGTGGCTCGCCATGCCCCATCCATTCTCCGCCCCTAGCCCCACCCCTGCCCTGCCCCTAGTCCCACCCATGCTGCACTCCAGCCCCACCCACAAAAATTACCGAGAATAAAACTGGGAACCCCAAAAGCCAAACATGAAATGTACAACACTGGAGAAATAAAACTATAAAGTAATTTCCTCTTGCACTAAACAAAAACACAAAGATGTTAGCAATACACACTTCCCAGACCAAACATATTCCAGTTAATAAATTCAAAATAAAAAGTATTTTTCTACCTTCTGTTTGGGAATTTTATTTTTCAGTTGCAATTGCTCCAGTCACTTTCTTCTGGTTTCTTCGTGTCTTCTGCGAGCTATCCATTTGTCCTTTCTTCTCTTTTAGATGTTTTCCATTCTCTCTCTATATCTGCTTTAACATACTGATCGTTTCCCTTTTGCTCTTTCCCCCATTTCTTTCCTTATTCCTTTATCATCCACTCAAATTTCACCCTTCCATTCTCAATCCCCTCTTACTCTCCCAATACCCGGTCCATCGTAGATTTTTCTTCCACACAAAATATCTTTTCCCCTCTCCATTCTCATTCCCCATCACCTTCTAGTCTTCCCCCCAAATCAGCTCCCTTATAGTACGAGACCCACCCAGCATCCACTCCCTTCTAGTCCCTATCTCCCATGCTGCCACATCAGCCCATTTCCAGTCCTATTCTAGCCCAGCTCCCATTTGCAGTCCAAGTTCCCCCCATCAGCCCATTTCTAGTCCTATTACAGCTCCTCATCAGCCCATTTCCAGTCCTAGCCCCACATATGTTCTTTTCCAGTTCCATTCCAGCCCCCCATCAGCCAACTTCCACTCCAAGCTCCCCCATCAGCCAATTTCCAATCCTAGCCCCCTCGTTAGCCCACTTCCAGTCCTATTCCAGCCCCCATCAGCCCATTTCCAGTCCTATTCCAGCTCTTCATCAGCCCATTTCCAGTGCTAGCCCTCCCATCACAGGCCATTTCCAGTCCTAGTCCCCCCATCACAGCCTATTTCCAGTCCTAGGCCCCCCACCAACACAGCCCATTTGCAGTCCTAGTCCCCCCCCCCATCATCACAGCCCATTTGCAGTTCTAGCCCCCCATGACAGCCCATTTGCAGTCCAAGCCCCCCCCCAACCATCACAGCCGATTTGCAGTCCTAGCCCCCCTAATCACAGCCTATTTCCAGTCCAAGTTCCCCCTCCCCCCACCATAGCCCATTTCCAGTCCAGGTCCCCCCCCATAGCCCAATTCCATTGCAGCCCCCCCCATAGCCCATTTCCAGTCCAGGTCCCCTCCCATAGCCCAATTCCACTCCAGGCCCCCTCATAGCCCATTTCCAGTCCAGTTTCCCCCCCATAGCCCATTTCCAGTCCAGGTACACCCCCCCATAGCCCAATTCCAGTCCAGATCCCCCCCATAGTCTATTTCCAGTCCTGGTTCCACCTCGCCCCCATAACCCATTTCCAGTCCAGGTACGCCCCCCCCCCCATAGCCCAATGCCAGTCCAGATCCACTCCCCATAGCCTATTTCCAGTCCAGGTTCCACCCCCCCATAGCCCAATTCCAGTCTAGGTTCCCCCCCCCCCTATAGCCCATTTCCAGACCAGGTACACCCCCTCCCCCCTGTAGCCCAATTCCAGTCCAGTCCCCCCCAATAGCATATTTCCAGTCCAGGTCCCCCCCCCATAGCCCATTTCCAGTCCAGGTACACCCCATCACAGCCCATCCAGTCCTTGGCCTCCCCTCCCCCCCCATCAAAGCCCATTTGTAGTCCTAGCCTCCCCCCTCCCCCGGCCAGCCCCACGGCTGTCTGAGGTGCTTCAGAGGGAGCCGGGGAAGCCCGCACGAGGCCCCGGCTCCCTCTGTACACCCGCCAGCGTGAAGATCTTTTTCCTTCCCGCTGGCGGCTGTTTCTGTGAAGCCGCGATTGCTGGGAAAGGTTAAAGGCAATGCCCTTTAACCTTTCCCAGCATTCGCGGCTTCACAGAAACAGCTGCCAGCGTGAAGGAAAAAGATCTTCACGCTGGCGGTTGTACAGAGGGAGCCGGGGTCTCGCGCGGGCTTCCCTGGCTGCCTCCCCCGTGGACTTTGGGAGAAAAGCCGGTTTTTTGCTCTGGCCGCTCCCGATCTTGCGGCCAGACCAAAAAAACGGCTTTTCAAGGGCCGGTTTTACATCTCTGCCGGCAGCCGGCCTGGCAATGGAAAAACCGGCCAGGCTGGCTGAATACCGGCCGGTTAGCAACCCTATTTATGGACCTTTCCTCCAGGAACTTGTCCAAACCTTTTTTAAACCTCGCCACACTAACAGCTTTTACTATATCCTCCAATAATGAATTCCAGAGTTTCATTACACATTGATTGAAAAAATATTTTCTCTTATTAGTCTTAAATAGGTTACCCTGTAGCTTGTGATAAGGAAGCTTATCATAGCTCAGGAAGGAGCTATAGAAAAGGTGAAGTGACTCTGAACAAGCAACCTGTCAGTTCTGGTAGAAATAAGAAAACAGAATTTTCCCATAAAAGACTACCAGTCCCAGAATGCACCAGGTTTCCAACAGCCATTAGAGGAGCTGAAGTGGGGAAACGTGTGTTCAATCAGGAGGGCTATGAGGTAATCCCTAAGCACTCATCTCAAAGGGCAGGGCCTGATTCAGCACAGCTGAGCTGTGTTAGGGAGGAGCACTCATCTAAGCAGAATAAAGGTAGAGTTTATTCTACAGAGAATCAGCTTGAGCTTGATCATCTTCATCATCAGGAGGATCATCAGAAGCAGAAGCCAAACCGGACGGACAGACAGGGAAAGAAACCCTTTTGAAGAAAGAGGAGAAAAGCCTTTGAGAGGTCTAGAAGAGTCCAGAGCAGTACGTATACTGGGAGGCATTCCAAGGGCCAGCATACACCATTGGACTGGGGAAAGCCAGAGGAATGGTGCTGCAGAGCTAGGAATCTCCAGATGGTACCTGTGAGGGAGACGGCTGCACATGGAAGGGACCCTAAGACCCGTGCCAGAAGGTATGTGAAGAGAGATCCAGTGTCCAGGGATCTGGATTGGAAGGCTGGACATAAGAACTGGACTACATATGGCCAGGCTATATAGAGAGGAACTCTAACAGCGATAGAAGCTCAGGTATGAACACTGATCTATGCCCTAGCTATAACCTTGAAAGACAGCAGGGAAACAAGTATTCTCCTGAAAGTGCTCCATTGGGAGATTCATCTGTGCCAATCCATGATATTGAATCCATGCTTGTTGAAGAGGAGGGGGTGATAGCAGATGAAGAATCTGTTTACATGGACTGCTCTCTGTCTAAACTCCTTTGGTGATTTTCTGTTATAAAGTACAGCAACCATCACAAAGAAATACAAACTTGTTCTTTAATCTACTCAGAAAAGCTCATGAGTAGGATTTTTAGCCACGCAGTAGAAAGCAAGCCAGCTAAGGGGTTTCAGCTGGATAACTGCTAGCAATTGAGCCTTACCTAATTGCTTGTGAGCTCTAAGAGAATCACTTCTGAATCTATGTGGGAAGATATAAGAAGTTTACCTGAAAAGAACAGTTTTTTTCTTTCTTTGTGGATTCTGTTTGTTGTTTGATACATGGCTAAGAAAATATTAGCTAAAGCCTACAGAAAAGACCAGTTTGTTACCAACCAGGTCTTATTTCTTTTGCTTTGATTGCCTGACAAGTTCAAATGTTGTTTTCTTGATTTTGTTTTTCCAAGTTTAACACTGAAAGCAAGTAACCTGATTTATGTGCTACCAAGCATATCTGTGTTGGGAGAAATAACCCCATAAATAAATATCTTATTGGCTTTACCCAAAAGCACAACTAATTATTGTGAGCAGCTGTGTCTAGTGTGAATGAACTGCATTGCCCACAATCCCTTGCAAATCATATAGATATATGCACTTGCCAAGACTGTGAAGATTCTCACCCAGGCAGCCGTCTGACAAGCTTCATTGCATGTCCTCTAGTCTTCTTATATTCTGATGGCGTAAACAATCGATCTACGTTTACCCGTTCCATTCCATTCATTAATTTATAGACCTCTATCATATCTCCCCTCAACCATCTCTTCTCCAGGTTGAAGAGCCCTAACCTTTTTAGCCTCTCCTCATAGGGGTATCCTTCTATCCCCTTTACCATTTTGGTGGCTCTTTTCTGTACCTTTTCTAATAACGCTATATCCTTTTTAAGATACGGCAACCAGAATTGCACACAATATTCAAGGTCCGGTCGCAACATGGAACGATACAGAGGCATTATAATATCCTTTGTTTTATTCTCCATTCCTTTTCTTTTGATACCTAGTATTCTGTTTGCTCTCTTGGCTGCCCCTGCACACTGGGTGGAGGGTTTCAACATGTTATCCATGATGATGCCTAAATCTTTTTTCTGGGTGGTGGTTCCTAATATGGAACCTTGCATCGTGCAACCATAGTTTGGGTTGTTCTTTTCTACAGTAGATGCATAACTTTGCACTTGTCCACATTAAATTTCATCTGCCGTTTGGATGCCCAGTCTTTCAATTTATCAATGTCCTCTTGAGGTTTCTCACAATCCTCATGGGTTTTAACAACTTTGAATAATTTTGTATCATCTGCAAATTTGATTACCTTACTCATTATTCCTATTTCCAGGTCATTTATGAATATGTTAAAAAGTAGTGGACCCAGTACATATCTCTGGGGTACTCCACTACAACTGACTCACCTTTGCTACTTGTTTATTTACACCTTCAAAAAAACATAACAGATTAGTAAGACAAGACCTTCCTTGGCTACAGCCATGTTGGCTGTCTCCCATTAAGTCATGACTATCTACGTGTTCAGTAATTTTATTCTTTATAATGGTTTCTTCCATTTTGCCCAGTACTGACATCAGGCTCACCGGTCTGTAGTTTCCCAGATGACCCCTGGAACAATTTTTAAAAATTGGTGTTACATTGGCCATCCTCCAATCTTCAGGTATTACAGATGATTTTAATGATAGTTCACAGATTGGTCTGCAATCTCATATTTCAGTTCTTTCAACACCCTTGGATGTATACCATCCAGTCCAGGTGATTTGCTACTGTTTAGTTTATCAAATAGTTGTAATACATCTTCCCAGTGTACTGATATTTCTGTCAATTCTTCTGCGGCATCACCTTTAAATACCAGTTCAGTCATGGGTAACATCCCTACATCTTCCTCAATAAAGACCAAAGCAAAGAATTCATTCAGTATCTCTGCTATGGCCTTGTCCCCTCTTAGTGCCCCTTTTACCCCTCTATCATCTAATGGTCTAACTGACTCTCTCACATGATTTTTTGCTATGAATGCACTTGAAAAATATCGTTATTATGCATTTTTGCTTCCACAGCAAGCTTCTTCTCAAATTCTCTTTGCCTGCCTTATCAATGCCTTACATCTAACTTGCCAGTGCTTATGTTTCCAGTTTTTGTCATTTAGCTCCTTTTTCCATTTCCTGAAAGATGCTTTTTTGGCAATAATAGCCTCTCTGACCTCACCTTTTAACCATGCTGGCAGTTTTTTGAATTTCCTCCACTTTTCTTAAAGCGTGGATTACAGCTGGTCTGGGCTTCCAAGATAGTATTTTTAAACAACACCCATGCTTGATGTAAATCTTTAACCTTTGCAACCGCTCCTTTTAGTTTTTTTCTTAACTATTTTCCTCATTTTATCAAAGTCTCCCTTTTGAAAGTTAAAAGGTAGTACTGTGAATTTCCTTACCATCCGTCCTCCATTTATTAAATCAAATGCGATCATGCTATGATCACTATTGCCAAGTGGCACAACAGTCTTATCTTTTGCACCAGATCTTGTGTTCCACTAAGGACTAGGTCCAAAATGGCTTCCCCTCTGGTCAGTTCATGAACCAGCTGCTCCAAGAAGCAGTCGTTTATTTCATCTAGAAACGTTATCTCCCTAGCATGTCCTGCCATGACACTGACCCAGTCTATACCGGGGTAATTGAAATCACCCATTTTATTACTGTGCTGTAACTTTTGTTAGCTTCCCTGATTTCTTTGACTATTTCATCATCCATTTGTTCACTCTGGCCAGGCAGTCGATAGTACACCCCCACTGCCTTCCCCTTCGCCTTTTTAAATAGAATTTCAATCCATCAAGATTCTACAGTGAATTTTGTTTCCTGCAAAACTTTAATCCTTTGTGACTCAATGCTCTCTCTAACATAGAGTGCAACCCCACCACCAATTTGATCTGCTCTATCATTGTGATATAGTTTGTATCCAGGTATCTCAATATCCCACTGGTTGTCCTCCTTCCACCATGTCTCTGAGATACCAATCATATCTAACTTCTCATTTAGTGCTATATATTCTAACTCTCCCATTTTATTTTTTAGACTTATGGCATTTGCATACAAGGATTTTAGAGACTGTATTTTATTCATATTAATCTATCGGTAGGCAGGGCTAATTTGGAATCTTTAAGCTCTATCTGCTCTGTACCCAAAGGCATTTGGGCTAGTTTTGTCTGTATTGGAACCTCTCTGCTGATATGCCCTAACTTTATTTTTTTGGTAGTATCCTTCAAGGATACATTGTTCTGAACCATGCGCTCTTGGGTGACTGTCAGCTTTCCCCTATTATCTACTGTAGTTTAAAAGCTGTTCTAACTCCTTTTTATAGGTTAATGCCAGCAGCCTGGTTCCATCCCGGTTAAGATGGAGCCCATCCCTTCAGAAAAGCCCCTCCCTTCCCCAGAATGTTCCTCAGTTCCTAACAAATCCAAAACTCTCTTCCATATTCTCATCAATGCATTGAGATTCTGGAGCTCTCCCTGCCTTTTGGGTCCTGCGCGTGGAAGGGAAGCATTTTGGAGAATGCTACCCTGGAAGTTCTAGATTTCAACTTCCTACCTAAGAGCCTAAATTTAGCTTCCAGAACCTCTCTACCACACTTTCCTTTGTCATTGGTACCAACATGTACAAAGACAGCAGACTCCTCCCCAGCACTGTCTTTGTCTAGGTGGTGCGTGAGGTCCGCTACCATCGCACCAGGCAGGCATGTTATTAGGCGATCCTCATGTCCACTAGACACCTAGCTATCTACATACCTAATGATCGAATCATCAACTGTAACGGCTGTCCTAACCCTTTCCTCGTGGGCCACATGGTCCTGGAGAAACCTCCTCAGTTCAAGATGGTTTTACATCACCTGGAGGGCAGGTTCTAGTTACAGGATCTCTTCCTGTCACACCAGAGTGATGCTGTCCTTTCATGTGACCTCTTTCTTCCATGGCAATAGAGATGCTGCCAGATTGGAAGGGGATTTCAGTACTATATCCCTTTAGGTCTCGTCTATGTACCTTTCTGCCTTCCTTATGTCCTCCAAGTCCTTTACTCTAGCCTCCAGAGATCAGACTTGTTCCCTGAGAGCAAAGAGCTCCTTGCACCTAGTGCACATGTACAACCCTTCCTTCCCCCCTTCAGCCTGCCTATCAGCAGCCACTAACAACGGCTGAAAACCGCCGCTTCGGAGGGCACGCAGGAGAGCAGCAATGTCAGCAGAGGTGTGAGTGGGAGCCCCTCCTCCCCCCCTTCAGCCTGCCTATCAGCAGCCACTAACAACGACTGAAAACCGCCGCTTCGGAGGGCGCGCCTGCGCCTTGCGGGCCCGCGCCTGAGGGCCTCGCCAGAGGGCCCTTTGGCGTTGGACCGTGGCGTCTACACTGAAGGTTAGATTGAAGATATGGACTGGTTTGTCATACACATTTATTGTGGTAACCTGCTGTTCCTTCTCCTTCTCTTATCTCTTTGACTGTTTCTGTCCTCTATTCTGTCCTATCTCATAAATGGCGTTCCTTTCATATTTTCTCAAATGATATGGTATTGTAAACCGTTCTGATGCCTCGGCCTGAGCGGTATATCAAATGATTAAACATAAACATAAACATAAACCCCTCACCAACTGGGAGAAAAATCATATATGTGACACTCGGTGCAAAAGACTGTAAAGGCCCCATCTCACTGCTGGACTGCTGTCTGCATCTTAGTTTTAGGGTTGTGTTTAGGTATTTAAGTTGTTTACTTACTAAGGTTTGCTGGGGATACTTAAACTAATAAAACTATACCTAATACATTTAATGGACTTTGTTCATCTCAAGCTTAAATAATCTCAGGTCCTTAATGTATGCCTGATGAGGATAAACAGATGCACCTGAGAGTGAATTTGGCACCTCTTTCCTTTAAGAGTTTAAGCACCTATAAAGCTACGATTATCCCAGGGGTGGGTGGGAGTAATGGAGGGAGGGAAAGAAGATATATTAAAAGCTGGCTGCTACACAGTACCCTGTCCTGTGCGTCTGAGGTAATCTGTGACCAATTTCCTGGGTGATTCACTCAGCCCTTGCTTGGATACAGGGATTCTTTCAAAATGCCCCTTTGATCTGTACTTGGCTTTGACACCTATTTAATAGAATTTCACAGGTCTCTTGCCCCCTATCTAGAAGACCTCTTTATAAAGGTCTTTAGAAACAATTTATTGCTCAAAGTATACTGACCCTGTTTTTCCTTTTATGCTAAGTTATACTCTGAGTTGATTTAAATTAAAGCTCTTTGTTGATACTAGGCCCTGACTGAGTATTAAATTTAAACTAGAAGCTCTCTGCGGGTTTTAAATTTAACCAGAAAGCTCTGTGCTGTGTTCTGATTTTAAATTGAATGTCCTCTGTTGGGTTTTAAATTTAAACTGACAGCCCTCTGCTGGGTTTTAAACTTAAACTGAAAGCTACCTGTTGAGTTTTCAATTTAACTGAAAGCTCTGCTGATACTAGGCCCTGACTGATTTAACAAATACACTGGATTCTAATTTACACAGATTAATCAGCTTTAATCTAAAGAATTCCCTTTTCCCCAAGATGTAAAAAAAATTCCCAGAAGTAAATACTTACTTGCAGATCTCTCTCCAGAAATAGCTGTCCCTTTTTGTAGTCCTTCAAGACTCTTTTCCACCATTGGAGGATCCATTATGACAAAGTGTAGGGGCTATCCTTTTGACTGCCATAGACATTTGTCACCCCCAGAGCAATTTGGCTTTCTCTTCCTAAGAGCTTGTACTTGACCTATTTCTGCAGTTTTCTTCCCATTTCTGTCCTTTTTTTTTGTTGTTGTATGCAGTTGCAATATCCTATAATATGGTAGGTTTTTGGATGTAATATGCAATTTACATTCTTGTTGTATTCTTCTTTGAATGGGTGTGTAATTTTGAAAATGCCAAATATAAATCTTAAAATTAAATTCTCCTTTTCTCTTTTTTTTGAGGAGGATAATTACCTACCCTAATAATATGCCCTGGTAATTTTTTTCACTCTGTTATGCATGCATGTCAAGGTGAAAACAGAAGGTTTTGAAGAGAATTAATTTTAAAAACTTCATATAATCTGGTGCTCAAGAAGTATGGTGATGGTGTTGAAGGGTGAAAGTTCTCTTAGAAGAGTGAGAGCCACATGCTCTAGACCAGGGGTCTCGAACTCCAGTCCTGGAGAGCACCAAACCAGTCAGTTTTTCGAGATATCCCTAATGAATATTCACGAGATATATTTGCATGTACTGCCCCCATTTGTCCCGATTACCATCAGGGCATATCTGGCCTGTCCGAATATCCAAAATTTGGATGGGCCGGATTGGCACCCAATTCTGAACTATATATTCCCGTGGGATCAGAATCGGGTGCAGCAGGCCTGGATGTGCTGGATATGCCCCGATTCTGGCCCACTGCACATTCGATCTGTTCCCTGTACAACCTCCCCAAGGCTCCTGCATAGAGCCTCGGTGCTGTGGCATCCTGTCGCTATGGCGCCAAGACACCATGCAGGAGCCCCGCTGCCCCGCAAACCTGCAATTGTGCATTTCTCGCCTGCCCGACCCCTAGATGGGCCTGTGAAGGTCGGAATTGGACGGCGGGGAATTCCTGTGCCGCTCACCATTCTCAGGGTGACTTATTCAACCTCAGAGATGGAATAAGTTCCCCATGCAGCTCTTCCTCCCCGGACGTACAGGACTGCGATTGGAATTGGCCCTGTACATCCAGGGTCAGGTCCCGACTCTCCCTGTCCATGCTTCTCCTCCGTCCCGCCCCCTCTCACCGCCATCCAGATCTCTCACACATCTCCCCTGTACATGCGCGGAGCTTTGGGCAGTGAATCCAGCACAGGCATTTATCGGGAATATGCGTCCAAACCGGACGCACTTCCCTGCTAAACGCAGCTCAGAATGACCCTCATTGTATTCAAATTTATCTCATGCATATTCATTAGGGATATCGCGAAAAGCTGACTGGTTTGGTGCCCTCCAGGACTGGAGTTGGAGGCCGTACTAAACAGTCCTTCACTGTGCATTTGGGATACAATATGGGGATATAATATGTGTATACTTTGCTGAGAGGTGTAGCCAGGGACACAGTGTGGGAGGAGCATGGGCAGAGTTCACAAATAAATGTGTTGATTATAAAATATCATAATTTACATGCCCCTTTATAAAACTTCTCCCATTGAGTTAAGCTTTGAAAGCCACCTCCATTTCCTACTTTGATGGAATCCTTTATCTATGCTTGCACTGAATAATGTGTTATAAGAAGCTCACCATCCTGTAAGGTCACCTGTAGAAACATAGGCCTTTTCTATCTAGTCTGTCCTTCCATATCAACTACAATAATCCTCTTTTTACCTTTAGAGACCCTCTGTGTTTGTCATATGCTTTTTTGAATTCGGATACTGTCCTCTTGTCCACCACCTCCACTGGGAGACTATTCCACGTATTTACCACTTTTTCCATAAAAAAAAATTCTGCGTATTACTCCTAAGTCTTTCCCCTTTCACTCTCATGCTGTGTCCCCTCGTAGCAGAGCTTGCCTTCAATTGAAAGAGACCCTCCTGTGCATTTATGCCAAGGAGGTATTTAAATGTCTCTATCATATCGCCCCTATCCCGCCTTTCCTCTAAAGTATACATATTAAGATCTTTGTCTGTCCTCATATGTTTCATAACAAAAATCATTAACCATTTTAGTAGTCCCCCTCTGCACTGACTCCAACCTGCTTGTATCCTTTTGAAGGTGCAGTCTCCAGAATTACACACAATACTCCAAATGAGGTCACACCAGAGACTTAATACAGAGGCACTATCATCTCCTTTTTTCTGTTGGCCATTCCTCGCCCTATGCACCCAAGCATCTTTCTGGCTTTCACAGTGGCCTTTCTACTTGTTTAGCTACTTTAAGATTGTCAGACACAATTACGCCCAGGTCCTGCTCCTCTTTTGTGGACAAAAGTACCTCACCCCCTATACTGTACTTCTTCTTTGGATTTTTGCAGCACAAATGCATGGCCCTGCATTTTTTAGCATTAAATTTCATCTACCAAGTTCTAGACCATTCTTCAAACATAGCTTAGCTGTAATATGCCATCCTTTCCATCTAATTCTATTATTCTATTTTCCAGGTACTGCACAGTTATTCTAATAAGTGGGAGTATTGCGATAGGTGGAAGGCTCTTAGCATGATCTTCAGGTTGATGTGTGACATTTAGCCAGACGCTGCTTTGTGTACATGCTGCTTATTTTTATTAAATATTACTGCTTCAAAATCTCTGGCTTAATCTAAGCTTCCCATGTGGTGACTGTACAATTATCTCATTTAGCAAAATATTGTGTCTGTCATGTTTTTCTTGTTCCCCTCTGATAGATGAGAAAATATGCACGTCTCCTCTCTAAAGATGTTAAACATCACCGTCCCCTTTTATTGCTTTATATAATGACTATTCTTCTACTTTGTCCTTTCTAAAGATCTATGCAACCAAAACACTTCAGTTAATTCCCTCTACCTCCGAATGTTCTCCTCTTTTTACCTCATTTCTCCCCTCCCCTTCCCTTTTCTCCCAGGGACTAACCTCTTCTAGCTCATTGGCTGAGGGTTGGAGAAGAAGTTCAGGCAAGTTTCTTTGCTATCAGCAGTTATTCAGTGGCGGCAATTGTCTTCCCTTCTCATCTAAATCTTGATTGCATATACTCTGTGATGCATACAAACCTTACTGCTAACAGAAAATCTGGACTTGAATATTCTGTATGACACCCACTTAAGGGACTTTAATGCTTTAACCCCAATTTTGCATGAATTACTCCAGGTAAATTTTAAAGCTTTGCTAGGGTTTAGGATCATGATCTGGAATCACAAATTTCTTGCTTACTTGTACTTTACAGCATATCTCAGCATTAAATTTTGAATTGTTTTAGATAGACAAAACTAAATGCGGTAGTATGTTTCATAATGATCACATATATATATAGTTGACTAAACATTAGACCGTAACAAAAGGGCAGCTTGCAAAATCTCTCAGGATATCAAAAAATGAACACAGTGGCACCAGGAGCAATTAAACCAAACCAGCTTTAGTTTTGTTTGACTGGGATTTTCTACAGCAGGTTTAATCTCAGTGGGGTGGGGTAGCAGGACATCGACTCTCCCTCTTTCCCCTCTCCCATATTGTATAGGGTTTGGTGTAAAGACCTGTAAATGACCAACGCCAGTTCATAGCTCAGACCTTGTACAAGGATTTTATCAACAATGAGGCAGATACATGCTAAAGTAAAACAATTGCATCATCTAAATTTAACTCAGTGTTTCTCAAACTGGTCCTGGGATATCCTGTAGCCAATCTGGTTTTTAGAATACCCACAATAAATATTCATGAACCAATTTGCATGCAATGGAGACCATGCATGCAGCTCTGTATCATACATATTCATTGTGGGTATCCTGAAAACCAAAATGGCTAGCGGGTACTCCAGGAGAAGCTTGAGAAACACTAAATTAACTGAATATTAGGAGTTCATTTTATGATTTTTCTTCTTAAATAAATCAGGTATAACATGAGTAAAAGAAAATGACTTAATAGTACATAAATGTATGGGTCACATGTTTGAGGTAAAATAGGAAAGTTAAGAACATAAGAAGAGCGATGCTGAGTCGGACCAAGTTCCATTGACACTAGCCAGTTCTAGTAACAAGCCTCCAGTAGATCTCGAAAATAGATTTGTTTCCAGGGATGAGCAATGGCTCTCCCAAGTCTACCTGGCTAGTACCTTTCAAGGACTTCTCCTCCAGGAACTTGGCCAAATCTCTTATAATCCTGTTGTGTTAGTTACCTTGACAAAATCCTCCAGCAACAAATTCCATAGCTAAATTGTGCACTGCGTAAAAAAATAAAATAAAATCTTTCCACGATTTGTGTCCATTCTGCTGCTTATTAGTTTCATGGCACATTTTGTTTTTGTGTTGTTTGAAAGGTTAAACAACCATTTTCTTTTTTTAATCATATGAGTGAATACATGAGAAATTATTTACTTATTTATTTTAAACAATTTTGAAACTATCATCCAATACAGTTGTAATCCATGTACATAAAAAAGAGGAAATAATGTTTCTACAAAATTCTATGGGGCATGCTTTCTTAAATGTGCAACATTAGCTCGGAGGCTGGCGCTATCTTTTGGGAGATGTCCGTAAGTCCCTATGCCATTATCCTGTTGGAGCCATGCTAAACTATTCTGTAGTTGGTACATGTCTACAGAAATAAGTAGTGTTTTTTCTAAAATTCCTACTTAGAATCATAGAGCCATTTTTACACATCAGCCTGCTATGTTTATGTGCAGGCGCCATGCAAGCCTTCTCAAATGGCTTCCAAGATGTGCCAGATGGGACAGATCAAAGTCCACTAAGCTCAGCATCTTATTTCCTGCCATGGATAATCTAGCTTGCAAATACCTTGTCTGATCTCAGAGAGAAGATCCATGCGTTGTTGCTTACACCTAGAAACAAAGGGTGGCTTTCCCAACAGTACATGGTTGTTTATGCATTATGGAATTTTCTTTCAGGAATTTGCCTAAACTCATTTTAAACCCATTTGCTAACTGCCGATCACAGTTTGATTGTGTGCTGTGAAAAATATTTTCTGTGGTTTATTTTAAATTTGATACCTCAAATGGCCCTCACTTGGTTTGCAGTTTATCGTGCTGTGAGGGCTTGTGTGCAGCATTGATGCTGAGAGCTAAGCCGGTAGCTTAACTACTGGCAGGATCTCACCAGATGGACAGGTCTCAGCTGAGGTCCCAGAACAAGACAGACCACCCATCTGGGCAGCAGCAGAATGGGATGGTGTTGACAGAGGAGGATCACACTTCTGTGACAACAGCAACAACACTAGAATTACCTGCACAGAAGAAAGACCTGGCAATCTACTTCCATATCTTGCCACGAAAACCCAATAGATAATCAAAACAAAACAAATTGCACCGTAGTGCTGGAAGATGAAACCCAAAGGCTGGAAGGCACTCAATGACTACTGGGGAGAAGCTGAAGACATTCCAGAGTGGAGGAGTAGCCTAGTGGTTAGAACACTGGCTTGGTAACCAAGCAACCAGGGTTCAATTCCCACTAGCACTCCTTGTGGCCTTGGGCAAGCCACTTAACCCTCCATTACCTTGGAAGAAAGGGCTGATGTTACTTTCTACGGTGTTTTTGACCTGAAGCAGGGGAAATAAGATTTTTGATTCCCCGAAACGTGTCACGTCGTCCTTTGCTGCCTTAATGCACAGCCTTTTCATCAATTCAGCTAAGTATTGCATTTTATTGCTTCATTTTTCTAACACAAGTTTAGTGTTTTAATTAAGTAAAATGGACGGGCCACAACGGCACAAGGTGTGCTTCCTTCTGCTTGGTTGGCCTCTCCGACAAAAACAATAGATTTTCGCTATAAATTCATTTAGCAACACGGGCTTTTTTTGGATCCCTATTTTTTGTGGTGTGATATTTTGGTTTCTTTAGGGATAGGTATTTATTTTGTGTGTCGGAAGAAAGGCCTGGCAATCTACTTCCGGTGACACTGCCAAGAAAACCCAGGAGTTTCTGGGTCACCAGGAGTCAGGACTGACTCGAAGGCACACATTGCATTGCAGGATCAAATCCCTCGGGACATCTGACTGCTGATGTAGCTGCGCATGAATTGAGAGTCAGAAGATGCAAAGATGTCTTACATATTGGGACATGGATGGTATGAAGCATGAACCAAGAGAAGTTTAAGATGGTCAAGAATGAAATGGAACATGTACAACTTGATCTGTTGGAAAAAAGACGGCTGAGGGGAGATATGATAGAAGTCTATAAATTAATGAACGGAGTGGAATGGGTAAACGTAGATCGATTGTTTACCTTATCAGAATATAGAAAGACTAGGGGACATGCAATGAAGCTACAGGGTAAACTATTTAAGACTAATAAAAGAAAATATTTTTTCACTCAACGTGTAATCAAACTCTGGAATTTGTTACCGGAGGATGTAGTAAAGGCTGTTAGTGTAGCTGGGTTTAAAAAAGGTTTGGACAAGTTCCTGGAGGAAAGGTCCATAAACCATTATTAAGAAGTGACCGAAGATATCAATGCTTGACCCAGTACAAGCATTGTGGAACTTGTGTCTCTTGGGGAAACTGCTAGGTACATATGACCTAGATTGGCCACTGTTGGAAACAGAATACTGGGCTTGATGGACCTTGGTCTGACCCAGTATGGCATATCTTATGTTCTTATGTTCTTATGTTTTGACTGTGTAAACTATGAGAAACTCTGGGCCACATCAAGAAGCATGTGTAATGTGAATACAAGAACACCTGATAGTTCTCTTGCACAAGCTTTAAATTGATCAAGAAGCAACATTTTGAATGGAACAAGGAGAAACAGAACAGTTTAAAATTAGCAAAGGTGTACAACAAGCACTGTTCCCTCTAAGCTGTGCGCGTGTGCGTGCGCGCACACCTTGCCAAGTGAGCGCACATACTTTTCAACAGAGCGCACAAAAATTACAGTTCTGATTCTGATAGAAAACAACACAAACGTCTTAAACTTTAAAAGTTGTTGTATATTTACGGTTTTCACAAGTTCTACAATATTTTCTAGTGCAATCAATGTGGTGTACATACTGTATTCTGACGTGTAGTCAAATTTTAAAGTATATAACTCCGAGTGTCGTTATGTGGCACACAAAAATTTAACCTTCCTTCAAAAGCTGCACAGCTGATATTTTATGCGCACACAGCCTACAGAAAATTAGAGGGAACGTTGACAACAAGGCTGCATATTTTCCCCTTACCTCTTTAATTTATAAGCAGAGCAAATCATCAGAGAAGCAGGAATGTATAAAGACAACCGAGCTGTGAATATTGGTGGAAGACTCATCAAGAACCTTCGCTATGCTGATGATACCACACTACTGGCTGAAAGTAATGACGATCTGAAACATTTGCTTCTCAAGATCAAGGAACATAGGGGCTTGTTTACAAAGCCGCGGTAGTGGTTCGCGATCGTGATTTCAATGGGGCTGCGGCTCCGATAACGATCGCGAATCGCTACCACGGCTTTGTAAACAAGCCCCTTAGTCTTAAAATGGGCCTACTTTAATGTAAAGAAGACAAAGATCCTGACAACTGGCAAAATCAATAAGTTTATCTTTGAGAAGAAATTGAAATAGTTAACAACTTTAACCTACTTGGATCAACTATCAATAAAGAAACAACAAGCAGTCAAGAAATCTGATGGCGCATTGCTCTTGACATAACGACTATGAAGGACCTGGACAAGATTCTCAAGAGTAGAGATATCTCTCTCCATACAAAGATTTGACTTTTTCATGCTATGGTTTTTTTAATAACATAATGTGGATGCAAAAGTTGGACAGTGAAAAGATAGGAAGAAAATCAATGCCTTGCCTGCGGCGACTACTGTTTATACCATGGACTGCCCAAAAGAATAAACCATTCACACTAAAAGAGATTAAACCTAAGCTTTCTTTAGAAACTCAGATGACAAGTCTTCAACTTTCATACTTTGGACACATCATGTGAATAGAGAGATCGTTAGAGAAAGACATCATGCTTGGCAAGGTAGAAGGTCAACATAAAAGAGGTAGGCCAGTAATGAGATGGATCAATACAATAACAGAAGCTGTGGGTGCCACTCTAACAACAATGAGCCGCCTGACTGAAGACCGAACGCAGTTTAGGACAGCTATCCAGAGGGTCACCATGTGTCGACACCAACTTGACGGCACTTAACCACAGCAACCTCAAATGGAGTTTAATGGAGCATCCTCTATCCTCAATGCTTTTTGAAAGGCTGACCTGTCTCCTATTCTCTTGTTCTACCCTTCTCTGATTTTGTAGACCTCTATCATACCTTCTCTCTTCTACAAGCTGAAGAGCTCTAACCATTTTAGCTTTTCTCCATAAGGCAGCTGTTCCATCCCTTTATCATTTTGGTTGCCCTTCGCTATACCTTTTCTAATTCCTCTCTTTATAACTCTCCATTCCCTCAAGTACGACCTCAAAATGTAAGCCCTCAAGGGGAAAATACCTGCTGTATTTGAATGTAACTCACCTTGAATTCTGAAAAAAGTATGATCTAAATCTAAATCTAATTCTCTTTCCCATTCCCTTTTCTGACATGAGGCACTCAGAACTGCACAGAGGACGCAAGGTTTGGTTGTACCACTATTTGATACAAAATAATTATATTATTCTCCATTTTATTTTCCATTCCTTTCGGGATAATTCCTACATACGTGAATCTACATTCCTGAAGACACACTGTTGCATGGCTCTGGGTCACAGGTCAAATGCAGCATGACTTTGGACAGTCAGGAGCATCCTGGCGGGGTGGGATACAATAGAGCTGCTAAGTGATAGATCAGGAAGACGTCCTCAAGAGAAAAGCAGCAAGGGAAAGAGTACTTCAGCAATGGTCTGAAGATGGAATATAATCATATTATTTATTGTTTTCCTTCAAGTTTTTCAAATGCATCCAGTTTCATTACTTTTATGACACAGTTGGAAGAAGAAAACCAGTAGATAAAGTGCTTTCGGATCTCATCTCACTTTGCAAACAATCACTTTCTAGGCTCCAGAGTAAGGCAATAACAGTTTTGATTCCTAATATGTTACCTGCACATATGAATAATTAGCTTGAGCTACAACGTACTTTTAGTCAGCGTGTTAATGCTGCAGGAGGCACCTTTTCTTGACAGTTGCATGACCAACCTTTTCATACATTTTCAAATATAGGATGTTAGTGCACTGAGTTCTCAGTTATGCAGGTGTTGAGGGAGGGCATTTCACGGATGTGCGAGTGGGCAAGCCTTAGACGTACGAGTGTTCTGACGGATGTACTTTTGGTGTGCTGCAAATCACTGTACTTAAGGAGTCCAAAAATAGAGAGGGACTTTTAATTTAATGGTGGATAATTACAGTCCAACATATATCTGGTTTAAATACCCTGATGTGCTTGCAGTATGTGTGACAAGAGAGTGGCATAGCAGCATTCATGTTCTATCTCTTATAGATTTTAAGTCCCAGTTGTTCTAGTTCAGATGTAACTGGCATTGTTTTGGTCAACTATAACAAGTTGAAAGATCTCTCTCACTGGGTGTACATATGTGGAAGGGTCTTTCTACTACACATACCATATTCCAGTCAATTGCTCATGACAGGGCTCTCTTCTCCCTCCAGCAGAATGTCTCCATCATGCTACTGATATCCAGCCTCCCTCCCAAGCTACCATCTGCTCACTTTCCCAGTTGACACTTATATTCTGCCACGTGACCAATGGGGACTTAAACAATTTGAAAATAGAGCCTGAGACAAGAAAGTGCTTGCACAACCTGAGGGCTGACACAACACATCTTCTCATTTAGCCATTGAAATAGGACCAAAGACAAATGGACACAATCTTCCCATTAGACTTTCATTTATACTTTGTGAGTAACTTTGTAATACAATGTAAAATTATAGAGCATATTTTCATTCCTTGTTCCCTACCCCACATACAATGGGGCATGAGAGTTGTAATTATGTAATAACTTGGAAATGTAATAGAGAAGTGTTCAATTAGGGATGACATCAATGAGATGAAGCAACTTCTCAAAAATGTCTACAGGTTTTATTTTCCTTCCTTTAAGATTAATGGATGTGTTTCCCAGGTTGTGAGGGCTGATAGAGATGCTTGATTTAGGCCCAGAAATAAAATAACATCATCCTTGGGCTTCAATTTTGGCTTTAGATGTGACTGGGCTTGCTACCTGCAGGGAGATGAGCGTGGAGGCTGAAGACAGCCTTGACTGCTTGTTTGTCATCAGGAGGGACCCAGTACCAATGGAGAAGCTGACTGATTTGGGTGCCAGCTCAGCTCCTTCTCTGATGCATCTGGCTCCACCTCCTGATGAAACCACTGGCTTTAACTTTGATTTTAGACTCCACAGAACCTTGCCTAAGGTATGAGCCTAAGGCAAGCACTCCTTTGGGAATCCTAGGGAGTAGTCTGGAACTCCATTGATGTCTGCTTATGTCTTTGGGTATTGGTGTAGATCGAGGAGGGGGGGGGGGCTTTGTTGGTGGGTGGTGTTGGGGTTTTATTATGTGGTTACTGTTAGCTTTGGAACAGAAGATCACAGAAGTGACAGATAAGAGTAGATATAATGGACATTTAAGGGCAAAGAGGCAAGGCGTTGAGCTCCTTTTTACTGGAGGTTCCATTGAGAAGTAGAGGGGATATGGTACATGTTCCATCTTGCTCAATTAACTCAGTATTAATTAATGCTAAATCTATTAAATCTGAGGTGGCTCTATTAACTGATCTGCTATGACATAATTAAATTGGCACAGCATAAGACAATGGATTTTGCTTCTCCGTCATTCTTAATTACTGAGGTGAGTATCCCAGTTCATACTGAAGTAGAGGTGTTGGGAGTGATTTTAGATTCGGAATTGAATATGCAATCCCATATTGATTCATAAGCAGAATACGTAATTTGAAGCCATATTTGTCTAGGGAGAATTTGGAAAAGGTTACTCCTGCCTTTGTAGTATGCCACATTGATAATTGCAATGTTTTGTTTATGTGGCTTTATAAGAAGCTGTTGGCAAGGTTACAGCTTGTCCAGAATACAGCAACAAGAATCTTATCTGACCCAGTTCTGCCTGCCCTGTTCATGCTGCACTGGCTTCCTGTGGTATACGGAATATGATTTTAAAGGGGTCTGTTTGCTAAGAGTCGCTAGCGACTTCCATGCGATATTGAAGCCGCAGCCCCGTTTTATTCAGTGGGGCAGCGGCGGCTCCGATATTGCATGGAAGCTGCTCGTGCCACTTAGTAAACAGACCCCAAAGTGTTAATAATGTGTTCTAAGGTGATTTTCTGGAGTGTTCCTACTGTTTTTAAACAAATTTCATAAGATATGAACCTCTATTGTTGCTCTGGACCTCCCAAGATTTTTATTTGCAAACTTGGGGGCATTGCATTTGAGGTATTTTGATATTTTGATATTTGATGGAAGACCTTCTATAAGTTGATTTAAATAAATAAATAGGGCTCTTTGTTTTTATAACTTGTTTGCCAGTGGTGTGCTATTTCTGCTTGAGTTTCTTTTAATAAACAAATTCA
Organism: Ichthyophis bannanicus; assembly: GCA_033557465.1. Classification (NCBI taxonomy): domain Eukaryota; kingdom Metazoa; phylum Chordata; class Amphibia; order Gymnophiona; family Ichthyophiidae; genus Ichthyophis; species Ichthyophis bannanicus. The sequence continues at coordinate 46,936,184 of CM066046.1, forward strand.
ACCATAAATAAATAGTTTAAGCGAACATATACAGCAACTTATAATGTGCATTTCTTATTTACTTGTTTGCTTTTTGTTATATATGTTCTTTATTAATCACCTAGAACTATAGTGAGTGGGTGGTCTATAAGTTGGTTTAAGTAAATAAATCATGGAATATTGTTGTTCATAAGGTGTGTAAAACCTTGCAATTTCAGGAAGCATTTTAACGATTTTATAGTTTATGGGGTTGATATTCAGACAGGTTTATGCAGTTTGATGCACCTGCAAACCATAGAAACCCCAGTAATCCCAATATTTAGCAGCACTGTACAGATAGTACCACTGAATATCCCCACATATTACAGTAAAGATGCCCAGTTAATTCTGGGAAGTCTGTGGGTGGAGCTGGGGCAATTTCAGCAGCTATCTGGTTAGCGGCGATATTCATCTGCTAAGTGGAGAACTAAACTGCATAAAATTACAACAAATCAATGTTTGTCCTAACTTTATGGAAATTTGCTACCTGGGTTAGTGGTTGAATATCTTCACTAAGCAGATAGCAAATCCGGTCAGTGGCGAAACTGTCACTGGTGCTGGATATCCAGTGTTACTTTCAGCTGTGGCGGTCAGGTGCTTTATAAACACACTGATTGCCACGACCATGTTTTAGGTTTTGCTATGTAATGTGTTGTCTTTTTGTGGTGTGATTTGATTATGTATGTATTGTCACCCCTCATCAGCCCCAGCGGTGAAGACTGGTATTGTTGGGCTTTCTGAGAGTGGTAGTTGTGCCTTACTTATATAGATCACACAGAAAACTTCTTTTTTCTTTTTAGGGTTTTATTCCCCGTCCCTTGAGGTTTCTTCTTTCAAAGATAACAGAAATTAACAGCTCACTTTGGCTTATAACAAAAGATAAATGAACAACAAAAACAGCTTTCTTCAGCTTATAACTTTAAACCAAACAAAATAACAAAGCAGCCTAACTGTCTGCTTGGCTGGAGAGAGAGTAAGCTGCAGCCTTGCAACTTCTACACTGGAGTTAAGGTCACACAATCACGTTTACCTCAGTGAGAATTCTGGCTCTGTTACAGTGAGAGAACACTCCATCAATTCTGGATTTTCTAATACTTCTGAGTTTTCATACTCCATTAATTCCTGTTCATTAACTTCTCCATTATCAGCTTCAGACGTGGGGTAAAAGTATGGCAGGCTTGCCTCGTCCCCTAAGAAGTTTCTTTTCCCTTCTGAAGCACTGCCTCTCTGGGAAGTATCGTATAACTCTGAGCTGTGCTTTCCAGAGCCCTGCCCCCGCTGGTGCCTTAATGGATAGCTCAGGTCCTTGTTTGACCTGCTAGCTGGGTAATTACGGTAGGCTCCTTGCCGGGTCTGCACTGGCTTTCTAGACTCAGCTGGGCTAGATTGGAAAACTTGTAACGGCGTTTCCCTAGAAGCTGGGAGCTCACAGTGATAAGGGAAATCTTCAACTTTTCTGGGTGAGTGAAACCCTCTTCTCTTAGTATTTTTATAACCAGGATAAAAGTTATTGTCAGCCTCTAAATATCTGGGCTTTATGTGGCTATTTCTATGCTTCCAGGGCTCCTCCCTCTCAGATAGCAAATAGCCCTTGTATTCACTCCTTGCCCCTGTACCTGCTGTTGCAATCTTCTTATATTTCTCTCGTCCTCCAAGCACAAATACACTGTCAGGGTGTTGCTTTCTCACCGAGCCACACAGGTCTCTGGATTCTTTCCAACTTTCACACCGGCTCCCTTGTTGCCTTACTGACTCACTCTCACTGTCTTCATCTCTCTCACACCAGCTCCAGGCTTTCCATGGCTTCAAACGTATCTGCTGCTGCCTTTCAGCTTGTGACCTCTGCTGCCTTAACTCCTCTCTCAAGGATTCCTTCTCCCTCAAGGATTCCCTCTCTCTCAAGCTATCTCTAATTGTTTGGGAGTCTATTTTATCTGCGTGTCTCCTGACTCCACCTTCACTCAGCTGCACTCTATTGGGCAAAGCAAATTCCCTTGCTTTGCTCTCTGGGTGTGTCTTTCTGGGCTCTGTGCACGTGTGCCTAGGTTGTCCCTGGCAACCATCAAACATTCCTCTGTTTACCCTGTCACTTTTATTGGGATCATTCACACTGATCTGCACTTTCTCGGGTTGCCTTAGGTCTACCTTGTGACAGTATGGTTGTAAGGTGCCTGGAGCATTCCTGGACAATTGCTTCATAAATGTTATTGAATACATAAATAAATACTGTTCAGTCAAGATTCAGCCAGTGAAGTTGGCTTTTCTTTTTGAAACACTGGTTGTAGTGGACAAAAGAAAATCTGCATATTCACTGTGGTATTCAAATCATGGTCAGCATTGAATATCCGGATAGTGCAGTGACTGCTGTAGCTCTGCTATTTGCATAGCAGCGATATTCAATCGATATCGTTAGAATCAAGCAATAAAGTTAGAATAGCTTTTTTTCTGTCCAATTTTATCAGGTTATCTGACTAGTGGACTGATCACTGCTATCAAGATGATGTGCTGCTCTGCCCTCCGACACCCCCTCCCCCCCCCCCAGTACTATTTGAATAGTGCCACTAAACATCACCAGATAGCTCTGGGCGTAGGCCCTTATCCAGATCGCAAATGCTGCTCTCCGGATTTGAATATTTGCTCACTTAAGTATCTGTTCTCTAAACAGAGAATATACTCCTTTTCTACTTCGAAACAAAGTTGCATACGTTTTTATTTATTTATTTATTTGGTTTTGTATACCGCGCTATTTAAAATCAGTGCAGTTTACATATGAACAAACAAGACAGTCCCTGCTCTTATGAGCTCACAATCTAAATTAGGACAACCCTGGCAGGTACAGACATGGGTAGAACAGGCAGACATGGGTAGAACCGGGTGAGACAGGGTGGAACAGGGTGGTAAGGGGTTACAGTCTTATTTGATGGCACATGCCTACGGTTGTGTGCCGTCGGCAGTTTTCATTTGTATGACTGATCTAGGATGGGTGATCGTATGTAAGCTGGAAGAGGTGAGTCTTCAAAGCCTTCCTAAAAGTTGTGAGATCTGGGATCGCACGTATCATTGCAGGTAGGGCATTCCATTGTGTTGGTGCAAATAGGGAGAAAGCTCGGTTCTTGGTTGATTGGGTGCAGGTCCTTACTGTTGAGGGGGTTGCGAGGGAGTTTACTGAGCAAATTCTCCTGGACCTGGTCTCCAGCGTTCTTTGTATCAGTTTTGAGAGTGAGGTCGCTGACATTACATTCCTGGCCTTGAAAGTGAGTAACATTGCTTTGTAGGTCAGGCGACTTGCTATGGGGAGCCAGTGGAGCTGAATTAGGATGGGAGTAATGTGGTCGTATCTGGATGCAGCTAAGATTGTACGGGCAGCTGTGTTCATGGCAAGTTGTAGTGGCTGTAGGGTGTGCTTCAGCATACCATGAAGGATGATGTTAGAATAGTCTAGATGAGGAAGGATGAGAGCTTGGGCCACCGAACGGAAGTCCGAGGTTTCGAGGAGAGGACATAGGTGTCGGAGGGTTCTTAGTTTATGGTATACAGATTTAGTGATGTTTTGAGTGTGGGTCTCCCATGATAGGCATTGGTCGATTGTTACCCCCAGATAGCGGACCTCTTGCTTGGTTATAAGGTCGAAATCTTTTACTTTGAGGGAGGGCGGTGGTGTAAATGTGGGGTCCTTTGATATGAATAAGACCTCTGTCTTATTGGTGTTGACCTTCAGGTTGCGTGTCATGAGCCAGTCTGAGACTGTGTTGAAGCACTCAACTATGGATACGTAGTCTGGGTTGTCAGTGATGAACGGAGTGATAGTAAGATGTCATCCGCGTAGGTGTGGTATAGAATGTTGAATGATTGGATGATGTTACAGATTGGCTAAATGTAGATTTTGAAGAGTAGGGATGAGAGGGATGATCCTTGGGGGGCCCCTTGCGTCTGTTCGAAGGGTCTGGATGCCTGGTCGTCTTTTCGGACTTGTTGTTCTCGGTCGGATAGGTAGGATTTAAACCAGTCTAAGGCTAAGCTTTCACGCCTTTTTTATAGAGTTGGGTGAGTAAAAGATTATGGTTGACAGTGTCAAATGCTGAGGCGATGTCCATGAATATGAGGATGAAGCCTTGTTTTTTCTTGTCAAGGCCTATATGGAGTATGTCAAGAAGGGTTGTGAGGAGGGTTTCAACACTATGCTGCTGTCAAAATCTATGTTGTTGCTGGTCTAGCGGTGAGTGGGAGTCGATGTGGTCCTGGGTCTATTGGTATACGATCTTTTCTATGATTTTGGTTAGGAAGGGGAGGCTGGAGATGGGTCTGTAGGATTTGATATCTGATGGATACAGTTTGTTATTCTTGATCAGAGGTCTGATAGCTGCTGTTTTCAAAGGGGGTGGAAGGGTGCCTTCAGCTAGTGACGTGTTAGCGATTCTGGCTATGATTGGGCTGAGATAGGTTTTTGATTGTTTGATCCAGAAGGGTGGACATGGGTCCATTGGGGAGGTCATGGTGTTAATCCCGGTGATGTCTCCTTCTATTTGATCAGGAGGGTATGGATAGAAGGATTCCAGAGTCGTGAGGGAGAGCTGGTGGGGCTGTGGTGGGTAATGGGCAGTTCGGGTTTCGCTGGGTTGGTTATTGAAGATGTGGTTTTGCTTTGGAAGTAGGTGGCAAATTCGTCTGGAGTTGGAGTGTTTATTGGTTGTTTTGTAGATGGATCCTTTGTGAGTGATTTAACTAGGTTGAAAAGCTTGCGAGGTTTATTGAGAGAGCGCATGAGGGTGTTGGTGTGATGTTCCTTTCTCTTGTTGTTGATCATTTTTCAATGCTGTTGTAGTTTGTTCAGGTAGGACACTTTGTCACTGGTTAGTTTGGAGTGTCGCTATCTGCGTTCAAGCTTCCTGAGTTGCACTAGTGGTTTGCGCAGGTCAGCAGTGAACTATACTGCTGTATGAATTTTGTAAGCAGATTTTGTGCATGGTGGGAGGAGTGCAGCTTCGGAAAGGTGGTTGTTCCAATTGTCAAGTAGCTTGTCCAGATTGTTAGTGTCGGGGTTAAGGAGGTGTAGTGTGTCGATGAGGAAGGTTTCTTTGTCGAAATGCTTGAAACGGCGGCGCACAGGTGCGCTTGGGGCGGAGGATTGCTGTTCCCTATTATCGTCTGGTATGTGAAAGAGTTTATTTGTCTTTTTCAAATCTGCCCTTAAACAGCTTATTAACTCACATAGATGAAAGTAATAATGACGAATCATACAGTTTTTCACCATATGTTGAAGTCTGGCATTTATTCATGCAGGGAGATGTATCTCTACACCCCTTTTAATCAGTGACCAGGGAATTAATAATGCAGTTTTTTAAAAGTCCCTTTTGCGATACGGGTGCTTCTGAGTGTGGAATCTTCTTAAAGGTGAGTGAGACATCAGTGATTCATATTTCTGTGAGGTGTCCTGTGCTAGTGAGCTCTAACATTGTTCATGGAACTCACAACTGAGAGGGAAATCAGATTTTTACAGTTTAGCGAGTTGCCTCTGGCTTCTCTTATCTCCAGGGATTCTTGTCAGATGAGAAGCTGATCTTTATATTATCTTTACTCGTGTAATTCAGGTCCACTGGGATAATGTTTTGAAGCTGCTTCTCCAGAGGAATAAACAAAGAGTTTGGGGGGGGGGGGGGTTTGAAGGGGTTTTAGACCTGTTAACCAGCTAAAACACAGTGATCCCAATATTTAGCGACACCGTCCAGAGAGTGCCATTGAATATCCCCACAAACCTCATAAGAAATGTGCAGTTTAAACCAGGGTGAATCGGGGTGGTGCCGGTTGCTGTCCAGTCAGTGGCGATATTCAGCTGCTAACTGGATAGCTAAACCAAGTAAAGTTAGGACATCTCAGTGACTCAATATTGCTGCTGACCAGATAGCGACATACTGCCGGTGAATCCAGATATTCAATGCTGGGCATTGGATATGTTCCTGTGTGAATATCCGGGTTTTATTAAAGTGGCAATGGCTAGGTGCTTTAAATAGCTTAGTGCTACTGCTGAATATCCCCCTTTGTTTTTAGCAACTGGGTCCTGAGCAACAAGGGAAGCAAAAGCCCATGACCTTCGTCAGATGATCTTGGCAAAATTTCCTTTACTCCACAATTAGGAGGTAAACTTATTAAGAATTACCTCACATATAAAAATACAGCCAAGGAAATTAGACTCATTCAGGGAAAGAATTTCGGTGGAGTACAGACAGATTCATGATTTGCAAAGGTATTTCATATAATTCAAGGGTATGCATGTACGTTATGCACTAACATTTACATCTAGCCCCAAGAAGGTTTAAATGTCCATGGCTTCAATCTAGCCATAATTTCAGCAGGAGTTGTGCTAGTATTTTTTAAAGACACATAGATGCTATTCATCTTGATAAAATAGACTAAAAATAGGACCTACATGGCGTGTGTACATTGGTGACTAGTGATAAAATTAACTTCATAATGTCCACTCTGTAGTGTGCTTTTAAATAAAACGCCACCTTTATCTTGATTAAATCCTTACTTTTAAAGTTCACACAACAAAAGATGCAAACGTTTTGGGAAATCAATTTGCAGTAACTTAGGGGTCTAGTTGCAAAGGTGTGCTAACATTAATTCAGCATTAATGGATGTTATTAGTAAGAAAGCGCCCTTTTACTAAAGTGTGGTAAATGTTTGTGATTATCATATATTTTACAAAAAAATAAATGTGCAATACATGTGAAAGTCATGTGCTGTCAGGAGTGTTCCCAGCAGTTACCACACAGAAAAGTAGCCTAAGGCATTGGAACAACAGTCACAATTAATGTGGGTGCCCTTAACCTCACCTGCTGAAGTGATGTTAAGTGCACCTGTGCTGATTGCAGTATTAAGAGTTAGTGCATGATATGTACCCCTGCACTAACTGCAATGTGCTCTCCCCACCCACTCCCCACCCACTCTCTACCCCTAATCTGCCCATTCCCCACCCCATCAAATGATAAGCAGTTACCGTGGAGTCATCGTGTGCTAAAACATATGTTAACTGCTTAGCGCCTGTTAGCAAAAGGATCCTTAGATCCCATTGAATAAGATGGGGCCAGGGTTAAAATAATACGCATTAACCACTTTCTGATGAATTGGACCCAGGCTGGTAACTCACAGCATGCACTCCACAAAACACAGCTTACCTGATACATGAGTTTCAAGCTTATTTGATATATTGCGTGTCAAATCAGTTTATATAAGTGGTTTGCAAACTAAAAACATAGCACGATAAAAGAAAAAATAGAATAAAAACATTCAATAAGCACTTGTGTTTATGCCATGAACCTCTGATTCAAAGCCCCAAAATTCATATGCAGAAATACAGTAAGTACCCTTGTGGAAAGGCATTCAGGGAAATTATTTTTAATAGCAAAGAGAAAATTAGCAAAACAATCAATTGTCTCCTTACTGTATACTTAGGATGCCCTATGGTTCAATCCCTCACATTGCTATCTGAACTTACTAACATTTGAAATGAGATGCATCCTATGTGTCACAGCAATCGCTATCTGGCACTTTGGTATAGCTTGAATTTTTGGGAGGCTTTAGCAGAGTCTCAGTTGGGTTCTGGTGCTTTTTCTCACAGCTCATAGCTGAAACTATGGAAATCTGTTGAGAAAGATATGCCATTTTGTGGATGATATCAAAATCTGCAACAGGGTAGACACCCTGGAAGATGTGGATAACATGAGGAAGGATTTAGTGAACTTGAAGAATGGTCAAGAATTTGGCAACTAAGATTTAATGAAAGGTCATGCATTTGTGCTGCAAAACCCTAAAGGAGCAGAATAGGATTGGGGGTAAAATACTTCAGTCCATGAAAGAGTGGGACCTGGGGGTGATTGAACTGGATGATCTTAAAGTGGCCAAACAAGTAGAAAAGGCAGTGGCAAAACTCAAAAGAATGCTTGGGTGCATAGGGAGAGGAATGACCAGTAGATAGAGGAGGTGATAGTGCCTTTATATAAATCTCTAGAAAGAACTCATTTGGAGTACTGTGTACAATTCTGGAGACCACACTTTAAAAAGGATATAAACAAGATGGAGAGCAGCTACTAAAATGGTACATGGTTTTCATCATAAGGCATATGCAGATAGACGTAAAGATCTTAATATGCACACTTTGGAGGAAAGGTGGCTTTGACAGCTCCACCCCTGGTATACAGGAGGATGAGGAAAGGGGTAAAATGCACAGGAGGTGGTCCTCTTTCAGTTGAAAGAAAGCTTTGAAATGAGAGGATCATTGGATGAAAGTGAAAGGGGATAGGAGCCACATCACAAGGCTGGCATTGTAAAGAGACTTTCCTGTGCATGAGGAGCTGGGAGTCGGGATGCCTGCCCCAAGGGAACCTGCTGGGTTGCAGGGATGCCCTGGATATGTGCTTGTACTCCCAGCACCTGTGACCCCTGGCCATGGCTTGTAGGGAGCCAGTGTCAGCACCCGCATATGTGCTGTCTGTGTATACTGTCACAAGGTGGACCCAATACAGCCTGAGAAAATGCAGATCAGTAGCGATGATCAGGGAAGAGATGACAGTGTAAACAGAAAACTGTCAGATGGTTGCTACAGACAACCAAGGCACACGTGGGTAAGGGCTGGGAAGACACACCCAGATAGCAAGCAAAGGGAGTTTGCATTGCCTGATAGGAATCAGCTGGGTGGAGGTGGAGCCCAAAGACACGGTGATAAAACACGCTCACGAATAGTTAGAGGGGGAGAGGAGGTGAGCCAACAAGTGTCATAGCAAGAGAGACAGCGGCAAGCGCAGCAGAAGCTGTGGAAAGAATGGGACTGGAATGAAAGAGAGCGAGAAAGAGAGTCTGAACTATTGGATCAGCAGGAGAGCCCATACAAAGGTCTGAGTGAGTCCCGAGACCTGTGTGAAATATTTGGAAGGCAGAAGCCAGATACTGTGTGCATGCGTGGAGAGCATGAGAGACATAGGAAGTCTTACATACAAGGTAACAGAGCAAGAAGTACTATTAGTGGCTGTTTCCTACCTGAGTGGGTAAAACCCCGAAGCAATAGGAAAAGCCAGTCACAAACAAGCTTTAAAGAAACAGAGAATAACTTTTTCCCTTGTAGTAGAAACCCCAAGAAAGAGAAGCTCTCTTACCTGAAAAAGCTGGTGATTCTACTAGCAACTTTAAACTCCCCACGTTGGATAAGCTTCCGTCTAGAGCAGTGCAATCTAGGGCAGCTGTGTTGCAAAGGCTAGACCCGAGCACGCTCAGAGCATGCCGTAATTATCCTAGTAACAGAGCCAGGGAAGTTGTTGAATATCCTTGTGGTTACCAGCAGGGGTTGAGCTCCTATGAGCTTCATTCAAAACCCTACGGTAGTTCCCAGAGAAGCAGTGAATCAGAGGGACAGAACAACTTCCTGCTTGACGAGGCAAGCCAGCCTTATCCTTATGAGACAGCTGATCTCAGAAACGAGAGTTCAAATGAACCTGAATTAATGGAATATGAGAATGCAGATATACCAGCAGTTCCTGAGCCAATGGAATGTTCACTGTCTGTAATTGACCCTGAGTTTTCCTTGAGGTAAATGCTTGAAGATAACCAGTGCTTAAGAGTCACAAGCTGTGTGCTAACAAAACGTGTCTCTCAGAAAAACCATTATAAGTGAGCTGTGCTGTGGCAGCAAAAAGAAAAGGCTGTTAGGAACAGTGAGGATGTTTAATGCTTTTCTTTTTGTTTGCATTTAAAAGCTGAAGTAAGCTGTTTTAGTTCTACCTTTAATTTCTGTTACATGCCCGAAGTGGTCTATTGTTTTGTTTGCCAAAGAGAAAGAAAAACCTCGTGGACGGGGAATAAAGCCCTGAGTTTGAAACTCAAGTGTGTTGTGTGCTTTATATAAAGAAGGTACAACTACCACCCTCAGAGGGTCAGGCAAGGCTGCCTGCGGTACATACGGAGCCAGGAGGAGGAATCATCAGGCAATACCTGACCCCACCGATAGGGCCCCTGGGGGTGCGACAATACCTGCATGTATACCAGCTACCTCTGCCTGCCACCCCCTCCCCACAGCCATGCCCACCCACATTCTCCAACCAGATACCATGATGCTAAGGCAGGGATGTGTGCAACTGATGGTGGGACCAGGTAGGGTTAAAGGCTGCAGAGGTTGCAAATGAAAACCAGAGGGGCGACACAGGTGCAGCAGTTGGGCAGCTGGCACTGTTGGTGGCGGCATGGGGCACATGTCCAAGGCTAATGGGAGCAAAGTGGATGAGCCTCATCCCACAGATGCCCATGGGTAGGGAGTACAGGTGAGGTGGATCTGGACATTGGGGAAGGCATGTAGTGTACAATGTAGTATACCCTCCTGGACGAATAAGTACTGCAGTTTGTGGAGGAGGTCTCCATTGCAGGGATCAATGGCTTTGACAGCTCCACCCCTGGCATACAGGATGATGAGTAGGGGTTGGGGTGCCGCATGGCCTGGGTAGCACAATGGAAGCCATGTCTGTGCCCACACCATGGTGCCACTTGCCCATGACCTGCCCACCTGTCTGTTGCTTGAGTGATGTGGTGGTTGGGGAACCCCCTGCCTGTCCCTTTGTCAGCCTGGTGCCACCCCACAGGCCAACATTGTGACCCATGGCACCAACCTCTGGCACCTTTGCTCTCCCACAGACCCCACAGGGACCTGACACAGACCAGATGTGTTGGAGGGAGCCTCACCACCTGCAGAGGATATAGCCGGTGTGCAGCAGAATGCAGCACATCCACAGGGGACAATGTGCTTGCCAGGTTGGAGGGGCAGTCCAGTCCAGCATCAAGGCCCGTGAGGCAGTCTGGCCCATCACCAGGGGCCGAGGAGTGGTCCAGTGTGACACCAAGCAATGAGGAGCAGGACGGGGCATCTGCCAGGGCTGTGGAGACCAGGATGGATGATACACCACTGGCGGAGCTAGAGTTCCCCATTCTCGATGACCCTGTGGATGCTGATGCCACAGATGCGGACCAGGAGCTAGTGCAGGAGGGAACACACCTGCTGGCATGCACAGAGGGCATCCAGGCTCACCTGCATGGCATCCGGCAGGACCTGCAGGCTGCAGAACAGGCGAGGAAGGCAGAGAGCGAGGTGTGGTGGGACTACAGATTGCATGTGGAGCGCCATCTGGAGGGGCACCTGCATCTCATGCGAGAGATGGCAGCATCCTAGGCAACTATTGCTGGCTCGCTGCACAGTTTGGTGTGCATAATGCAGGCCACGGAGGTGGGAGCAGGGGGTGCAAGTGCACCTGCACAGACACCTGATCGTCCTGAACTGTGTGCAGGGGCCTGCCCCTCTGGGGAGGGAGATGACACTGCCAGCACATCATCAGACATTGCTCCACTGCACCGCAGTGCACATGTCTGCAAGTGCCCATGGCAGGCTAGAAACATGGGGGCAAGGGATACCTTTGCTGGGAAATGAGCACCTAGAACACATAATGGCAGTGAGGACACTTTATTGGTGATTGTACCTAGCATAATAGGGTGAGGGTGTACGGTGACCACCTCAAAAGCTGTCCCTTATCAGCTGCTTGTGGTGTGCCAGTGCCTGGGCCTGCTGTTGGCTCCCAGCCAGGGCGCTATTGCTGTCTACTGCATCAGCAACCTCCTACTACTCCACAGCCTGTGGCTCTGGATCGGGCAATCCACGCATGTGTGCAAGGTTGTGTAGTATGCAGCAGGCTTCAGATATCTGGCAAATGCACTCTGTGCTGTAGAGGAGCTCCCCACCACTTCTGTCAATGCACCGGAAGTGGCTCTTCCACACACTGATTTCTCTCTCTACCAATGCCTGGGTCTGCTGATGGACAGTGTTGTATCGCTCCTTCTGCCAGTTCCTGCGGTGGCGTACTGGTGTCATCTGCCATGTCCTCAGCGGGTATCAATGGTTGCCTGTGGGGGCAATGGGAGATGTGCACCTACACATGGGACATGTGTTGAGTGAGATGTGATGGACAACATAGCAGAGCCCATATACCCAGCATGATGGGATGCAATATTAGTTATGCAGTGGGCATCACATATGTTTTCACTCACCGAGCTGTCCCCCAGCTGCTGCCTGTCCTAGGCTGGACTGGGCAAGGACAAAGGCATCATGGCATGACCTTGGGTAGCAGGCATACACATCCGTTATGGTCATGTTGGCATCCACAATGACCTGCATGTTCATTGATGTGTGGCCATGCCGGTTATGGTATGCCCTCTGCCCCATCTGTGGGGCACACAGTGCAATGTGGGTGCAGTCTGTACTTCTCAGGACAGATGGAAACCCTGCCACATTATAATAGGCCTGCATGGTCTCATGCTGCTCCTGCTGGGTCCATGGGAAGGCGATGAGGTGGCACGTTCTTCACAGCAGAGTCCCGGTGAAGGTATGTATGCATGTGATGATGCTGGACTGTGGGATCCCAACAGTTGCCCCAAACACATGCTGGAAGCTGCCATTTGCCAGGTATCCCGGGGTTGTGGTGACCTTCATTGCCATTGGGAGGCCTGACTTCTGGCAGTGGAGGGCTCCAGGTCATCACTGAGTATGTGACACAACTCCATTATTGTTGACCCATCCAGTCTGTGCCTCTGGTAGACCTCTTCCTCCTTCAGTTGTAGGTAGCACATCCAGGGTCTGTGTACACATGGAGCATGGTACCTCCATCCCTGCCACTGGGCCACCACCTGCTGCTGTGTCCGCATCGCCTCCTGCCTCCAACACTCTGCATGGGCACGATTGCTACGTTTCCACTTCTGGAACACCATGTGCATGGCCTACATGGCTTCTCGGCTGGTCAAACAGTGTTGCCACTCTGCATGTCTGGACACGCTCTCCTTGCCACACTGTACACAGCAATGCCACACACACTTCTCTCTCTTAGGTTCTAGGAAGCATCCCATAGAGTTCCGTGGTTGGTGCTGTCCAATGTTGCTGCACAGGGCTTTCGGAAATCCGGATTATGCAGGTTGGCAACAGACACGGCCCTGTTACTCCCCCGGGCCTCAGCACCTGGCACTGTGTGGTTAGCTGGTATTCTTTGACTCAAGCCACCTTTCGGATTTGGATTGAGATGCAAAGGATTGGATCACTGAGATAAGTTTCCTGTGTTTAACAATAAAGGCAATAAGCAAGCAAAAGGGGGACAATAGAAAGATAAAACAATAAATTTTGTTCAAAGCAAACCCATACTTAACAAACAGTGAAATTTTGTCAAATCCACTTTCTTCTCATTCCTTTTGAAAATAAAGATATTTTGCATAATTGTGCGACAGACCCATTCTGTTGTTGTGTGTGTGAGATCTACCTCCTCACTGGCTTTTAATTTTATATATACAAATTTCACATTTCCTACAGTACATCACAGGGACTGTGCTATCTTAAGATTAATATTTCAGTGGGGCAAGCCATCTGAAAAAGTCACTCATTTTTGTTCATAAGAACTTAAGAACATAAGAAATGCCATACTGGGTCAGACCAAGGTCCATCTAATCTAGTATCCTGTTTCCAATGGTGACCAATCCAGGTCACAAATACCTGACAGGTTCCCAAAAAGGCACAAAGGTTCCACAGTGCTTCTCCCAGGACAAGCAGTGGATTTCCTGGATCTTCTTTAATAATGGTTTATGGACCTTTCCTCCAGGAACTTGTCCAAATCTTGTTTAAACCCAGCTACTCTAAGAGTCTTCATTACATCCTCCAGTAATGAATTCCAGAGTTTGATTATGCGTTGAGTGAAAAAATATTTTCTCTTATTAGTCTTAAATGGGTTACATTGTAGCTTCATTGCGTGTCCCCTAATCTTTTTACTTTTTGAAGGAATAAACAACCAAGCTACAGTACATTTACCAGCTCCATTCCATTCATTAATTTATAGACCTCTATGATATCTCCCCTCAACCGCCTCTTTTCCAAGTTGCAAATCCCTAACCTTTTAAGCCTTTCCTCATAGGGATATCCTTCCATCCCCTTTACCATTTTGGTGGCTCTTGTCTGTACCTTTTCTAATTCCACTTTATCCTTTTTAAGATATGGCGACCAGAATTGCACACAATATTCAAGGTGCGGTCACACCATGGAACAATACAAAGGCATTATAATAATCTTGGTTTTATTCTCCATTCCTTTCCTTATGATTCATAACATTCTATTTGCTTTGTTAGCCGCCGCTGTACACTGGGTGGAGGGTTTCAATGTATTATCCATGATAACACCTACATTGTTTTCCTGGGTGGCAATTCCTAATGTGGAACCTTTCATCGTTTAACCGCAGTTTGAGTTGTTCTTTCCTAGGTGCATGACTTTGCACTTGTCTACATTAAATTGCATCTGCCATTTGGACGTCTAGTCTTTCAATTTATCAAGGTCCTCTTGCAATTTTTCAGAATCTTCTTTTGTTTTATCAACTTTGAATAATTTTGTGTTATCTGCAAATTTGATCACCTCACTCATTATTTCCATTTCCAGATCATTTATGAATATGTTAAAAAGTAGCGGGCTCAGCACAGATCCCTGGGGTACTCCATCATTCTCCATTGAGAAGTTGGCCATTTAACCCTGTTCTCTGCTTTCTATCTTTTAACCAGTCGCTGATGCACAATAGTACACTGACTCCATGAATACTTTAGATATGAAGTATTGATTCCTCTGCTTCAAACTGAGGGCTGAAAGTAATGTATCTATGCAGTACATTGGTAGAAGAAAGGTGGGGGCTCACTGTTGGGTGAAACCTTGCTAATAGGAAATGTTATGGATGGTCGCAGCCTTGGAGGAAATGTACCTTGTACTGCAGCCATTTGCAAATAGTTCTTGGGCCAGGCTAGGCAACACAGTAGATATAAAGGAAAGAGATTGGAGGGGAGGGGAAGATGTAAAAACATAAAAGAAAACAGCTTCGGAATTGCCACGCAAAATAATATGTATGGGTGGAGGAAATTCAGCGGCCGCGACTAGTGTTTGTAAAGCACCTAGCCATCGCCAATGAATTCTAATCCCAGATATTCAGTACTGTGGTGATATCGAGTCGCTGTCCGGTTAACTTCTTTGGGTGAAGTTAGACCAGACATTGCTGCCCCTGACTTTACCCGCTTGTCTCTAACCGGGCAGTGGCTCAATGTCACTGCTGCCTGGTTAGCGATGGGTGTCATCTTGGAATGCCCGCAACACACCCCGATGCTTAGCATTACGGTGTGTAGCGGTGGCGCCAATGGATATCCACTATGTTAGTAGCAGGAGCAAAAAAAGAAGCGGCAGATACACACCCAATAAACTTAAAAACTTTATTAAACCAAGGGGTGGCCAAAATATCCTGTTCAGCAGCATTTACATGGTTTTCAGGTCTGCAAACCATGCAAATGCTTTTGAATATTCCCCCCCCCCCCACCCCCCACCCCCGTATTCTTTGTGCTTCTTCTGCATAACCATTAGGATCCACTCTGATGATGTGCTTTAACTTAACTCCTCCCACCCAGTTCAGTTTACATAAAGTCATTAATCAGATAACTGTTCATTTTTGGTTACTATGTAGACTTAAAACTTCTGAGCACTGGATGTCCAAATAATTTTAACTGTCATAAGAAGTAAGGTATGCACCAATGTTTGAAACCTTTTAAGAAGGAGATTTGATGAGGGAAAATGAGGTATGTTTCAACCTCATTGAAATTGATTGGTATAAGACAGTTTTTAGATGGTAAGATAGCATTTCTGACAAAAGAAGAGGGAGTCTTATCCTATAGAAAGTAACCTGGCAGTCCTACAAGAGCAAGGTTGGTGTTAGAGATGTTGGGCCCAGAGCAGAAATATGGGAAAAGGCCCTAACCCAAACTCCTAAGCAGGCTGTGCTCCGGTTTTGGGCAGGCTTTAGACTTCCAATAGCAGGGAGGCCCAAGAGAACTACTCTGGTTGTACTCTCCTCCCCAACACTAGGCTTGTACAACAGATTGGTACTGACTGCAGTGCATAACTGTGTGCATGTGTTTATTGTCAGGTAAAATCTGCAGGCCATCAATAAGTATGGTGTTTCAGTTAGCAAAGGCATTTTAGTACAATATGATTGGCATAAAGAATCTTGCTTGCATTATACTAGTCAATAGGAAGGCTTCCATTGGACAGGTTAGCAACCAAACAAAAAAAAAAAAAAATCACGGTGCCGACAATACACACACACATATAAACATAAGCCCACTTGTACACGCACATACTCTCCATCATTTTATTTCAAAGTGATTGCCGAAATGTCTTTTCTCCCTTTTGTCCTTCCATCAAACCTCCTTCCACTGTCAGAACATAAAGAGGAGAAGCAGGGAAACCTAATTTCTTCTTTTTGCAAGTGATAGATGTACTGTCAGACAAGACTGCAGTATCCATGGAGGTTAAGGAGAAGGAAGGACTGTTGAATCTCATGAGGTAGTTTTTTCGTTACTCTCCCCCCCCCCCCCTTGATGAAATGTTTCCAAAAACACAGTCATAACAATTTTGACATCCTGGAAAAGGAGAGCAGCTTGCCTGGTGGTGTGTATAGTTCGCAAAACTGGAACTGACATAAATAAAGGTCAATTAGTTCTCCGGGTTTTTTTCTGTTATGATCTCTGTCATCTGTATAATCACAATGTTCTTTCCAATTTTTTATATGGCTCAGTGTCCCCTTACAGTAGAAAGGCAGCACACATTGGTAAAGTGCCCATTACCACCCATTTTCCAGCTTTCTTTCTCCAGTGCTTCTTGCCCATTTGACAACCAAACAAAAGCCTTCAAGTAAGATTCTAAGCAAAATAGTTAAAGTCCAAACTCAGTGATATAAAGCATATTTTCTGTTTGTTTACTGTTCACTCTTATATGTATGAAGTTGCATTTTAAAAGGGACATCTAGAAAAAATCTGGGATGTCTAGAGCAGAATGTCCAAAAACAGGGGAAGTGGCAGCTGTGCCTTCTGAAATCACTCTATCTCTACCCTGAAAAGTGAATGTCCCAGTAACTGGGTCTGGAGACAGGCCCCGACAGATAGCAAGGCTACATACTGCACGGTCATATGTCATTTTACAAATGCAGAGGCCCCAAAACTGCATGCCCGCAGAACCAGGTACTTGTACACCCTGGCCTAGATAGGTCAGAAAGGGGGGACATCTGTGTTATCAGACCAGCATGTCTTGCCCTGCCATTTCAGATTCTCAGACTTGCGGCAGTGGGCCAGTAATATCTATTTATGGTTAGGTTTCGTCAGCCAGGAAATATTAATCACTGCGATGTGAGCGAATTTTGAATTTCCCCCTGGAAGCATTACAGCCATGAAATGAGCACTTTTTTGCACCTTATTCATGGTGAGCAACAGGTATAGGCATGGACACCTCAACAACCAGGGTCTGACATACTTGTGGCATTCTGAAATCTCACCACGACATGCAATTCCCTTGCTCCACCAAGAGCATACCTCCGCATCCTCTTAACATAAGAACATAATAATTTCCTGCTCCTACTATTACTTATCATTTGTATAGCGCTATAAGACATACTCAGCGCTGTACATATTGTTGTAAGAGAGTCCCTGCTCATCAGAGCTTACAATCTAATCAGGATGAACAACATCATAAAACTGGGGATTAGGGAATGGTAAGATACACATAACTGGGGAACAGGAGAGTGAGCAGATCAGGATCCAAAAGCAGTGAACAGGAGAATGAGGGGATCAAGATCCAAAAGCAGGTATAGGCCTTCACTACATTGACGTGGATGTTGTCATGCCAGGGGTGTCTATAGACCCAGCTTTTTAAAATATCTCTGGGGACATCTCCATGATTTGGATGTGTATGTGCCTATTTTCATATGTCCAACTCATGAACAGAGCTTCTAAAATGATCCCATAAAGTTCATTTAGATGTTAATATTTATTAAAAATGTTCCCCTTTCTGTAGAAAGATCATATTCTATATTCTTCATTCATTAATGTATGGACTGTCATAAACAAGAGTGAAATGTATGCCTTCCAAGTTAGCTATCCTTTTTTTATAATCATTGGTCTTTTGTCCATCTGCATACAAAAAAATATTTTAAAACATAACACCTGAAGGTATAATTCACTCCTTAGTCTCTCAACATGAATCCTGAGATTTACCTGATTTTTTTAAAAAAGCTTTTTCATAACATTTCAAAGCTCCAGGTGGAGCGCGATTCTTTAACAGACACATCTGGCCAGCAGAAACATCTAAGCTGTAAACAGGCACATAATAAACCTGATGCAGAAACCGCAGATATAGATTCACCTGTGGATCCGGATTCAGGGCAATATACGTCCCTAGTGCAGCCTACATCCTCATGCCCACCGTCTCAGATAGACATCTCAGATGCTTCCTGTCTCTGTGCGGCCACGTCCCCGCTGGCAAATTATACATCTCCTAAGCTGATGCTAACACTTACAGTGGTGTGCTCATGCACGCAACACATTAATATGGATGAAACAGATATGGTCATACAAAACAGCCTAGTTATACTAGTCTGTTGCATGCCCATAACACTACCAGGTTATATACGTGCACCAAAGCTAATGTATAAGCAAATGGAAAGTGAGATGTTAGCCCAGACAGACCCTGCAGTAAAACACCTTAGTAATTGCAGTCAGATATGTATTAGTGCTGTTTGCACTGCAGCATGCCCCCACTACGAGAGTCCCCTGCCATTGACATGGGCATGCCCTGCTATTGTTGCTGCAGAGCAGCTTTTCAGGATATACTACCCATTCACCCTGTCTCCTGGTAATGTTGCAGTCAGCCCCATGGTCCAGGTACCGGCCAGGCATACATGTCCTCTCGGGATTGTGGATCAGCACACCACGGCATCCCCTGCACCCCCATACCACACACACATACACACACACTCTTGCTTGCAGTCACAAGTAACATACATCTGCACAAACCTTGCCCTGCCCCTGTACACAACTGCTGGTAAGACTTAATGGCTTGGCATCTCAGGACAACACATCTGCTCTGCATTTCTCAGCCAAACACGAATCTGCTCCATACTACCTCACATACCATCCCTAATTTGCATTCCCATTTTTCCGAACACTGGAATTATTTGGGAAGCCTAGAATAGCCCCTCTAGCACAAACAACAAATGTCAACATAGCCAGAATAAATACTATTGCAGTGCTTTATATTTCTGTGGGAGTGTTTTTTTACTGTTCCCTAACCTAACAAATGTCCCTCACCTGTGCATTCTCTTCTTTACAACTGCATCTTGTGCTCTCCCAGACAGCAGACTCACCAGTTCAATACAGACATGTCACAGCCATTCATCTAAATGGGACGTGTTGAATATCAGAGCAGATATATTTTGAAGTGCTGGCCTTATTCTGCATTGCCACGGGTATAATGCAGGCATCCATGGGAAACACTCAGGCCTTTCCTGAATACAATTTCCACATCTCTGCAGTTTGCCATGCCCCTGTTCCACACCCTCCCACCCACATTCTAAGATACCCGTTTTCGCGCTGTGTATGTTCAGGGCCGCGTGGTTTAGGAATATGGGTCTAGACATTTTCATGAGAAAAACATCTACCTCGCACATCCAGGCAGCCTATCTGTGTTCTGGAAAGACCCCAATAGTGCCACTGAATATCCCAGATAGCTGGAACTAAGGCAAACATTTATTTATTTATTCACAGAATTTTCTAGATCACCCTTTGAACTCACAACAATCAGCAGGGCGGTATACATTAAAAACAAATAACAATAGGAGGAAGTGACATCACTGTCAGATTTGGTGATCTAGCTCTGAAGCTCCTCATTCTCTCTGTCTAATTTAAACCTGAAGATTGGAGGATCGCCAATGTAACACCAATTTTTAAAAAGGGTTCCAGGGGTGATCCGGGAAACTACAGACCAGTGAGCCTCACGTCAGTACCGAGAAAAATGGTAGAAACCATCATAAAGAATAAAATTACTCAGCATGTAGATAGTCATGGCCTAATGGGAGATAGCCAACATGGCTTTAGACAAGGAAGATCTTGTCTTACTAATCTGTTATGTTTTTTTTAAAGTGTGAATAAACAGGTGGACAAAGGTGAGTCGGTTGATATAATGTATCTGGACTTTCAGAAAGCCTTTGACAAGGTCCCTCATCAGAGACTTTTGGCAAAACTAAAGAGTCATGGGATAGAAGGAAGTGTACTACTGTGGATCAAGAACTGGTTAAAAGATAGAAAGCAGAGGGTTGGGCTAAATGGCCAATTTTCCCAATGGAGAAAGGTGAATAGTGGTGTACCCCAGGGATCTGTTCTGGGTCCGCTGCTTTTTGACATATTAATAAATGACCTGGAAAGTGGAATAATGAGTGAGGTTATCAAATTTGCAGATGACACAAAACTATTTAAAGTTGTTAAAACCCAAGAGGATTGTGGAAAATTGCATGGGGCTCTTGATAAATTGGAAGACTGGGCATCAAAATGGCAGGTGAAATTTAATGTGGACAAGTGCAAAGTTATGCACCTAGGGAAGAACAACCCAAACTATGGTTACACGATGCAAGGTTCCACATTAGGAACCACCACCCAGGAAAAAGATTTAGGCGTCATTGTGGATAGCATGTTAAAACCCTCGGCCCAGTGTGCAGCGGCAACCAAGAGAGCAAATAGAATGCTAGGTATCATAAGGAAAGGAATGGAAAATAAAACAAAAGATATTATAATGCCTCTATATCGTTCCATGGTGAGACCGCACCTTAAAAATTGTGTGCAATTCTGGTCGCCGTTTCTTAAAAAGGATATAGCGTTATTAGAAAAGGTTCAGAGAAGAGCCACCAAAATGGTAAAGGGGATGGAAGGATACTCCTATGAAGAAAGACTAAAAAGGTTAGGGCTCTTTAACCTGGAAAAGAGACGGCTGAGGGGAGATATGAAAGAAGTCTATAAATTAATGAATGGAGTGGAATGGGTAAACGTAGATCGATTGTTTACGTTATCAGAATATAGAAAGACTAGGGGACATGCAATGAAGCTACAGAGTAAACTATTTATAACTAATAAAAGAAAACATTTTTTCACTCAACGTGTAATCAAACTCTGGAATTTGTTACCGGAGGATGTAGTAAAGGCTGTTAGTGTAGCTGGGTTTAAAAAAGATTTGGACAAGTTCCTGGAGGAAAGGTCCATAAACCATTATTAAGAAGGGACCCAGGATATCAATGCTTGACCCAGTACAAGCATTGCGGAACCTGTGTCTTTTGGGGAAACTGCTAGGTACGTATGACCTAGATTGGCCACTGTTGGAAACAGGATACTGGGCTTGATGGACCTTGGTCTGACCCAGTATGGCATATCTTATGTTCACAAATATCTCTGACAACCTCCAGCAATTTCACATTGAAGTTGGTCCGCGTCTGTCCCCAGACTGCAGCGAATCCTGATGGCACAGAAAAGGCAGTCAGTAGACTTTAAAGAGTTCTCCTACTTAGGTGTTTGCGAAACACTCAAGGATAGGCACAAGATGGCGGTGAGTGAGGCCCTCACACAGGGGACAGACTCTGGAGGGTGGTGCTTGGGAGCGAGTAACTCAGATTCAGGGGAGGAGGATTGTCTCTCACCCCATGAATTCAGATGCTGTTTCAAATATTTGAAAGAAGATCTCAGCTCTGTTTACTTAGATATTTCTACTCTAGGGGTAGAGCTGAGAGCAGAGCTGGCTGACATTAGGCAGAGCATGGAGGAGTTGGAAACCCATATGGAGGAGCAAGGGGAGTAGGTCTCTGACCGGGATAAGCAGGTGGTTCATCTAGAACAAGCCTACTTATTTTAGTTGAGCTGTGGGACAAGTTGGAGGATTTGGAAAATTGTTTCAGAAAGAACAATTTGCAATCCGGGGGATTCCTGAAGAACTGGGATACGATAACTGCTTTGAAGTCATTACTCTAACATTGTTGCTACAGTCAGAATCTGATGGGCAGATCACATTGGATGTGAAATTGGAGTGATCTCATCGTGCCCTAGGGGCCTCCCGGGCCAACTGGACCAACTTTCCAAGAGATATTATTGTATGTTTCCAGAGTTTTATCTAAAGGAGAAAGTGACTGCGAGAGCCCGCATGCTGAAGGAATTCCAGTGGCAATCACATAAGATTGGAGTCTTTCAAAATCTCTCTGCAGTAACTCTACATAAACAGAGTGACATGCATGATATCACCCAGAAGCTGAGGAAGGTGCAGGTGAAGTGTCGGTGGCATTTCCGAATTGCCCAGGTGATCTAATGGGAGGACACTGCAAGCTCAGTCCAGATCAGAAGCTGCCAAAATACTGCAAGAGTTGGGGATTGCGACCTTGGAGGATGGTGGTGGTGGTGGTGAGAGGCCACGGAGAAAATGTGCAGTGCAGTGGCAGAGTATTGAGAAGGCAGAGGTTGGCTGATACCGAGCACAATGGACTCTAATGACTGACCCCATTAAGAGTTGGAGAGCGCTGCTCTAACTTGGACTTATTGAGGACTGTTTTTTGCTTTATGCTATTGGATGGGGTATGGAGACTGATGGTTGGCCTGCAGAGAATGCATGGTGTGTGGATGAGTGATAGATCGTCTGTATGAGAGGGATGTTGATTGCTTTTGATGTGTCTAACCACTTGCTGGATTTAAGTGGTGGGTTGAGTGTGGACTGTTATGTGTGGGACGGTGAGCTGGAAGGGATTGTGTGTGTAGGAGGGGTTGTATTGGATGAGGTCTGGTTGGAGAGGTAGGAGGAGGGAGTGAGTGGTGATGATGGTTGGTGGCTGTGGATGACTGAGTATGTTTTTCCTGGGAGTTATTATTATAGTACCAATGGTGAGGGGAGGTGATTGGGGAAGTGTAGGAGGGGGCAGGAGAGACACTTTAGTTGTGGGTTGCTTTACTTTGTGGGGGGACTGGGATGCGGGTGTTGTCATGTCCCTTTATGGAGGGGGTGCCTCAGGATTGGGGGTAGCAGATTATGAATGGTGGGGAGTATTGTGGGGTAGGGGAGGGAAGATGTGTTTAGGGCAATGTATTGGGAGTTGCTAAGGGGACTGGGATGTTTAGGGGGGATGTGTGGCTTACTCATTTGTTTGGTTCCATATGTGTTATAAAATTGTATCGTACAATGTGAAAGGCTTAAATGCCCCTGTTAAGTGAGTGTCTATGTTTAAAGAGCTGGAGAGGCTGGGAGCACACATTGCCCTGCGTTAGGAGACTCATATGCTCCAGAAAGACCTGCATCTTCTAAAATCACCCAGTTTCCCTGAACATAAGAACATAAGATATGCCATACTGGGTCAGACCAAGGTCCATCAAGCCCAGTATCCTGTTTCCAGCAGTGGCCAATCTAGGTCGTACATACCTAGCAGTTTCCCCAAAAGATACATGTTCCACAATGCTTGTACTAGGTCAAGCATTGATATCCTGGGTCCCTTCTTAATAATGGTTTATGGACCTTTCCTCCAGGAAGTTGTCCAACCCTTTTTTAAACCCAGTTACACTAACAGCCTTTACTACATCCTCCGGTAACAAATTCCAGAGTTTGATTACACGTTGAGTGAAAAAATATTTTCTTTTATTAGTTTTAAATAGTTTACCCTGTAGCTTCATTGCATGTCCCCTAGTCTTTCTATATTCTGATAACGTAAACATTCGATCTACGTTTACCCGTTCCACTCCGTTCATTAATTTATAGACTTCTTTCATATCTCCCCTCAGCCGTCTCTTTTCCAGGTTAAAGAGCCCTAACCTTTTTAGCCTTTCTTTATAGGAGTATCCTTACATCCCCTTTACCATTTTGGTGGCTCTTCTCTGAACCTTTTCTAATAACGCTATATTCTTTTTAAGATAAGGCGACCAGAATTGCACACAATATTCAAGGTGCGGTCTCACCATGGAATGATATAGAGGCCTTATAAAATCTTTTGTTTTATTTTCCATTCCTTTCCTTATGATACCTAGCATTCTATTTGCTCTCTTGGCCACCACTGCAAACTGGGCCGAGGGTTTTAACATGCTATCCACAATGACGCCTAAATCTTTTTCCTGGGTGGTTGTTTCTAATGTGGAACCTTGCATCGTGTAACCATAGTTTGGGTTGTTCTTTCCTAGGTGCATTACTTTGCACTTGTCCACATTAAATTTCATCTGCCATTTTGATGCCCAGTCTTTCAATTTATCACGATCCTCTTGCAATTTTCCACAATCCTCTTGGGTTTTAACAACTTTAAATAGTTTTGTGTCATTTGCAAATTTGATAACCTCACTTGTTATTCCCTTTTCCAGGTCATTTATGAATATGTTAAAAAGCAGCGGACCCAGCACAGATCCCTGGGGTACACCACTATTCACCTTTCTCCATTGGGAAAATTGGCCATTTAGCCCTACCCTCTGCTTTCTTTCTTTTAACCAGTTCCTGATCCACAATAGTACACTCCACCACCTGTAGTGGTGGCTGCTTCTAATACGTGTGAGAGGAAGAAATCTGGTGTGGCTATACTTTTTCCCAGAGCAATAAATATTGAGATTTGTGAAAAGATTGCTGACCCAGGGGGCAGATATCTAATGTTATGAGTGGGAAGCTCAGAATGGGTTCAGATAAATATATATGCCCAAACAGCGAACAGGGAACTTTCTTTAGATTGCTGGGGGATAAGCTGCTGGCATGGCTGGGATGAAATGGTTGCTGGGAGGTGATTTTAATTTAACTTGGATCCACCCAAAAATAACATTGGGGATGTGAAGTATGGGGGGAAAGACTGGAAGATTTTGAGGGAGGTAGCTAAGGAACTGGGCTTGGTGGCTGTCTGGAGGCTTTTGTTTCTAAAAGGGAGGTAGTTTTCCTACCATTTAGGAGTGCATAATACCTACTTCAGAATGGATTGTTTTTTGATTAATAAGAAGTTGGTCCCAGAGGTAAATGTAACATATATAGAAATGACAGTGTGGTCTGACCACGCTCCCGTCTAGATGGAATTGAGGGGAAGCGACTCCAGGAACCTAAAGTTTTGGAAGCTGAATGATGAGATTCTGAACCAGGCAGAAGTTCTGAAAGCTATAGGTGGAGACATTCAGGATTCCTTGGTCATAATGAGGGAGGGGAGGTCACATTCACCACTACTTGGGATGCCTTCAAGGCTACTATTTGGGGTAGACTACTTATGTGGGCGACCGCGGATGGTCGCTGCCCGCGGTGTGCAGAGCCTATGGCGACACTGTACCATATGTGGTGGGGCTGCCGATGGATACGCCCCTACTGGCAGAGAATTGCCTCATATGTGGCCGACCTCCTTGGCCAACCTGTTTACTGGGATGCTGCCTTGACCGTACTAGACCTTATGGGCCTTACCTCTCCGAAGGGGAAATGGAGTCGCTGGCTGGTGTGGAAGGCATGTCTGGTGGGTAAAGGGCCAATTCTACGTGGGTGGA
Source organism: Ichthyophis bannanicus (assembly GCA_033557465.1). Taxonomy (NCBI): domain Eukaryota; kingdom Metazoa; phylum Chordata; class Amphibia; order Gymnophiona; family Ichthyophiidae; genus Ichthyophis; species Ichthyophis bannanicus. The sequence continues at coordinate 46,961,621 of CM066046.1, forward strand.
GGGACAGTCACCCTCCCTCCTTTTGGGAGTGGCGGAACTCTTTCCATCAACTTATGCTCCTGGAGTGTAGGGCTGCCCGAGGCCATGTTAAGCGATGGTCCACTTTCTGGCTACTGTGGGAGCCCTATATTCAAAATCTAAGTCCTCGGACTCGCAATGTCATTCTGCAACTAGGCTATTGATAGCCATAATGGCATGGGGAGACCTATGGATGTCCTATAAGGGTGTATACACTGGTCCTGTTTGGTAATGCTTTGGGGTGGTGGGGGGGGGGGAGTTACTGGGGGGAGACTGGGTGGGGGAGGGGAGATGGGGAAAACTTTTTCAAAAACTATGTAACCATCCATGTGTTCCGCTCCCTCTGGGGATCAGAGTCCACCCCAGGGAGCGAATGTTATTAGTTATGTATTTGCCGTTTATGTTTGATGGTTTATAAATAAAATTTTGAAAAAAAAAAAAGAAAGAGAGGGAGAAAGGGGTGAATGACAGCAGTTTTTTGAGTTTAACAATAGAGCAGGGAAATAGTTGACGTACCAGCTGCGAGTACAGACACAGTCCTATTATTCAGAACCAGCGAAAGAATAAGGAGAGGACAATCCTCTCTGTGCATATTCAGGAATGCTTTGTGGACATTTATTTGAAGCTTATGCATCTGAGGAAGAAGGTCTGGGAGGAGAGTGTGTATATATTTCTCTTGACTCTGAAGGGCTCACAATCTCTGTTTTCTGTACCTGAGGCAATAGAGGGTTAAGTGGCTTGCCCAAGGCCACAAGGAGCACCTGTGGGACTAGAGACCCCAGTCCTCCTAGCCCAAGGTTGCTGCCCTTTAGCAGGAATTGAACCCCTGGCCTGAGGTAACTTACCCCAACCATTAGGCCACTCCTCCCACCAGAGAGATGAACAGTGGGAGGTATTGGAGGCAAAGATTACTCGGGAGGAGGTTATGCAAGCTATAGAATTTTTAAACCAGGAAAATCCCCAGGAGTGGATGGGTTGACTCCCTTATTCCATAAAAACTTTAGCACTCAGGTGGCTGGCTTTTTGATTGAAGTGTTTAATGCAGTGTTGGGTGGGAGAGGAACTACCCGAGTTGATGCTGATGGCTGGTATCACAATTATCCCAAAGGATGGAAAAGATCTGTTGCAATGTTGGTTTTACCGGCCTATCTTGTTATTAAATATTGATGCCAAACTGCTCGCCAAGGTTTTGGCTAATCGATTGAATAGATTTCTACTGGGATTGGTTGCTGAGGACCAGACTGGGTTCCTACAAGGAAGGCAGATGGGGGATAACATAAAGAAGGTGCTATGGTTGGTTTGACTTGGGATCCAAGATGGCACTTTGAAGGTGCGCTACACCGGACGCCTGAACAGACTTCTGCTGCTTGTTTGCTGGTGGATCTGTTGCTCGTCTGAAGAATGGGCAAGAGAAAGGGGAAGTCGGTGCAGGCTCCTAGAGGCGCCAGTTTTATTCTCCAACAGCAGGCTACTTTGGAATGCTTTGGTGTTTTGTTGAGCTCAGTTGTTCTTCCACCCGCTGATTCGCCTATCAGGCACACCAGAGGCAGCAATGAAGGGGCATCGTTAAGCTCCATAGTGCAAATGACACCTCCTTTTCCTGGAAGCATGGGAACAGTCGAGGGATCAGAGTCGCCTCTTTCCATTGTGGGGGATGGTTGTTCCAATCAGGAGGATCTCCAGCAGCAATATTGACTCTCCTGGTGGTTGGGGTAGCAGCGCTGCCCCTAAGTTGTCAAGATCTGCACAGGACATTGTCCTTGAGCTGGGTGAGCTTGCTTCCAGTCAGAAATTTGGAGAAGTTGATAGACCAATGGCTGTGACTATGGATTCGTTATGGGACGCCATCCAGGGTCTATCCACTTCTTGCACTCTTTTTCACAGAAAGTTGTGGGTTATTTGGTAGTGGTGGCCCAGACGGTTGTCAGTCATGCTCAGGCTATTGAGTCTGTTAAAATTAAATTGGAGGCTGTCGACCATAGAATTAGTGCTGTTCAGATTACAGAGGACGCTCTGGTGAAAGACAATACTATTACCTTATCATTTGGAGCAGCTGGAAAATCAAATGCATTGAAATAACCTTAGGTTTTTAAACTTTCCCAGATCCCCTCTTATAACACCTGTGGACATGGTGAAGAAATAGTTGGTCGACGTATTGGGGATGGACTCTTTGACTCTTCCTCCTATGGTTAGGGTTCAGTATATCACCGCCTGTCAGACTGCAGCTCAGCTGGGAGACCCCTTTGGAGCTGATCTTATGGGATTTTTGGAGTCCTCTCTAGAGAATGGTACACAGAGGTCCATATTGGTTGTTTCATTTGCCTTTGAGTATGATTGTAATGCTGTCTTAAAGCTTTATTTCTGCTGTATGGATAAATTGTTCTTTGGTTCTAAGATAAGAATGTTTCCTGATTTTTCCAGGTTCACTCAGAGGCATCGCCAGGAGTTCCTCAGGTTACACCCCAGAGTGATAGCTTTGGGTTTATCTTTTATGTTAAGATTTCCTTGTATGTGTATTGTTCAATATAATGGTAAACCTGTGGTTTATTTTGAACCAAGTCAATTATTAAGTTTTCTTGTGGTTAAAGAAGAGAAGTTACAGGTGGTGGTTTCCTAATGCACCTCTGAGATCGCTTGGGTGGGGGATTTGGGGCTGCTCTCTCTATTAAGAGATGTTTCTTTTTTCCTTTTTCTTGGGTCCATTGTGTTTTATATTGTGGGCTGTAGCGATATTGGATATTGTAATGATATGAGAAAATATTTTTCCTTGTATGTTTTTGTTTATTTTCCTTTTTTCACTTATGTGGATGTGAATTGGTAAAATTGCATTTAATAAAACATTTTTTTTAAAAAGAAGGTGCTCTGGTTAATGTGGTGGGCCCAGAAGGAGCAGACCCCTGCAGGGCTTCTGTCCATAGATGCAGAGATGCAGAAAAGTCCTTCAATAGGGTTGAGTGGGGTTTTATGTTCCAGGTTTTGAGGACCATGGGGTTCAGGCCCAACTTTATGCAATGGGTGGGGACCCTGTATAGTAGAACTGCGAGCCCAGGTGCAGGTCAGCAGGGATTCTCCAAGGAATTTGAGCTAGCCAGGGGAGCTAGACAAGGCTGCTCGCTCTCTCCTTTGTTATTTGTTCTGATGCTTGAACCTCGAGCAGCTAAGATTAGGGCCAGTGCACATGTTTGAGGTATTTGGGTGGGGGAAACTGAGTATAAACTGGCTATGTTTGCAGATAATATATTGTTCTTGGACCTGCAAACCATGTAGATGCCACTAAGAGGGATATTCACAGATAGTGCCTGTGAATAGCCTTTACATGCCCTGATGATAACCTCTTAGCAGCGAGGCATGTTGGAGGCATTCCGTGACAGAGGGGAGGTGCACCGATCACTAACCGGGCAGCGGTGATATTGAGCCACTGCCCAGTTAGAGGTACATGGTAAAAGCCAGGTGCAGGAAACCCTGACCTAACTTTTGCCATTTATCGTTAACCAGGCAGGGTTAAGATTTAACCCAATACCAATACTCTGTTACTCCCAAAGGCGATTACAAAATGTTCACAGGCAACAAGAAACAGAGCTTTCACATTGTATGTGCCCACATGCTGGAATGCCCTGCCTACGGCCAGGGCCGGCCCGTCCATTGAGCAAGAATGTTTTTTGCACAGGGCCCCGCGTTTCAGGGGGCCCCGTGCAAAAAACATTCTTCATCATCCCAAGTTAAAAAAAAAAAAAACAAAAACAGCTGCTTCTGCCGCGGCAGCATCAAGAGTGCCGTCGTGGGGCCCCCCCTGCCCGGCAGAGCCTCCCTGCATCGTAGGCTAGCTTTGAATCCCCGAACGCGGGCTTCTTTCAGAGCCACGAGAGTTTCCTTTCTCGCGGCTCTGTTAATCCCGCCGGGGATTTCCCATCAGCCCCGGCGGGATTAACAGAGCCGCGAGAAAGGAAACTCTCGCGGCTCTGAAAGAAGCCCGCGTTCGTGGATTCAAAGCTAGCCTACGATGCAGGGAGGCTGTGCCAGGTAGGGGGGGCCCCGCGGCGGCACTCTTGATGCTGCCGCGGCAGAAGCAGCTGGTTTTTTTTTTTATTTTTTAATTTGGGATAATAGGGGGGAAGGGGGTTTAGGACTGGTAATGGGCTATGGGGGGGAGGCTAAGACTGGAAGTGGGCTGATAGGGGAGGGTTAGGACTGGTAATGGGCCATGGGGGGGGGTGCTAAGACTGGAGGTGGGCTTATGGGGGGGGGTTAGGACTAGTAATGGGCTATGGGGGGGCTAAGACTGGAAATGGGCTGATGGGGGGTTAGGACTGGTAATTGGCTATGGGGGGGGCTAAGACTGGAAATGGGCTGATGGGGAGGTTTAGGACTGGTAATGGGTTATGGGGGGGGATAAGAATGGAAGTGGGCTGATGGGGGAGGGTTAGGACTAGTAATGGGCCATGGGGGGTGCTAAGACTGGAAGTGGGCTGAGGGGGAGATTTAGGACTGGTAATGGGTTATGGGCGGGGGCTAAGACTGGAAATGGGCTGCTGGGGATGTTTCGGACTGGTTTTGGGTTATGGGGGGGGCTAAGACTGGAAGTGGGCTGATGGGGGAGGGTTAGGACTAGTAATGGGCCATGGGGGGTGCTAAGACTGGAAGTGGGCTGATGGGGAGGTTTAGGACTGGTAATGGGTTATGGGGGGGGGGCTAAGACTGGAAATGGGCTGATGGGGGATTAGGACTGGTAATGGGCTATGGGGGGCTAAGACTGGAAATAGGCTGATGGGGGGCTAGGCCTGGAAATAGGGTGATGGGGGGGTTAGGACATAATGGGCTGATGGGGGGGTTAGGACTAGTAATGGGCTATGGGGGGGCTAGGACTGGAAATGGGCTGATGGGGGGGTTAGGACTGGTAATGGGCTGGGGGGGGGTTAAGACTGTTAATGGGCTGGGGGGGTTGCTAGGACTGGAAATGGGCTGAGTGGAAGGAGGGCTTGAACTGTAAATAGCTGATGGGGACGGGGGCTTGGAATGGAAATGGGTTGTGAGGGGGAGGGAGCTAGGACTGGAAATGGGTGAGTGGGGGGGGCTAGGACAGGAAATGGGCTGATGGAGGGGCTAGAATAGGACTGGCTGTTGGGGGGTGCTAAGATTGGAAATGGGCTGTGGTGGGGGTTTGGATTGAAATGGACTCATGAAGGGGCTAGAACTGGAAGTAGGCTCATGGGGGGCTTGGATTGGAAATGGGCTGAGTGGCGGGGAGCTAGGATTTGACATGGGCTGATGGGCTCATGGGGGGCTGGGATTGGAAATGAGCTGATGGAGGGACTCTGATGGGACTGGAAATAGATGGGGGAGCTAGGACTGGAAATAGGCTGATGGTGGGTCTAGGATAGGACTGGAAATGGGCTTATGGGGGGCTAGGACTGGAAATGGGTTGATGCGGGGACTAGAAGGGAGCGGATGCTGGGTTGGACTGGAACTAGAATGGAGCTGATGTTGGGGGAGGATTAGAATGGGATGGAGCTGGGAGAGTGAAATGGAGAGGGAAAAAATATTTTGTGTGGGAGGGAAGACAAATCTACAATTGGCCGGATATTGGGAGAGTAAGTGGGGATTGAGAATGGAGGGGTAAAATTTGAGTAGATGAAATAGGAATGAGGAAAGAGCAAAAGGAGAAAGATTAGTATGTTAAAGCAGATGTAGAGAGAGAATGGAAAAAAACTAGAAGAGAGAAGAAAAGACAAATGGACAGCAGACGATGGAGAGTTAGCGGAAGACACAAAGAAACCAGAAGAAAGTGACTGGAGCAATTGCAGCTGAAAAAAAATGCACAAAAGGTAGAAAAATATCTCTTTATTTTGAATTTATTAATTGGAATATGTCAGCTCTGGGAAATGTGCATCATTAACGTCTGCGGTTTGTTTAGTACAAGAGCAAATTAATGTATAGTTTTATTTCTACAGTGTTGTACATTCCAAGTTTGGCTTTTGGGATTCCCAGTTTAATTATTGTCTTCCTGTTTCTAAATTGTGATTCCTTGTTTGGGGATGGTCTATGTTCTGCATGTGTAACTGAGCTGAGGTATTCTGTTTATGTAATTCCTATTTGACATTGCCACTTGTTCTCTTTCCCCAGTAGGTCATGTATTGTTGTTCTCTGAAATGTATTGGTTTAATATTTGCAGCGTTTCCTTTTGATAGGGTATGGTGCTTTATGAGTCCTGGTAGTACTGTTAGGATACGGCAGGTTTGCTATGGGTTCTAAATGGGCAGTGTTTGTAGTAGTTCCTAATGTGTCTGGCGGTTGGCACTGGATTATAGTAATGTAGAAGTCTTTTAGTCTTTCTTTATTCATACACTCATTAAGAGGCATGTTTACGAAAAGTTAGTGTATGGTAACATTATGCAAATATTTATGCAAATGAGGCCCATTATGCAAATGAGGCCCCGCACCGAGTCTCCGCACATGGCCCCGCACCCCCCTTGGGCCGCCCCTGCCTATGGCCATCCGTGCCATCACTGACCTCGTCCAGTTTAGGAAGTCAGTAAAGCACTACCTCTTCCTCCAGCACTTTACTGGCTCAGATGCCGTCTCACAGCCAGTCACACTCGGGAACCAGGCTGACATCCCCAATACAGCTACCATGCATATTTTCAGCCCCGCCCTCTAGTTCCCAATACCCTTGACTGCAACAATGCATACATATTAACCTGCCAATCTGTATGTAGTTAGGCCAAGCTGTAAATAGTTGTGAGCTGCTCACGTAGCCGGTGACAGCCAGCTTTGCCTGTACATAGTTACCCCTGTTAGCCTTGTTAGAAACCCCTGCTCATTGTAAGTCCAGTGTAGGTTCTGCCTGCACTGCACACATTTTTGTTATATGTAAACCGCACTGATTCTAAATAGCGCGGTATATAAGAGACGCTAAATAAATAAATAAATAAAAATATACCTGTAGTGCCGATGGGAAATATGCTTGAAATAGGTGCCTATTTGGCCTTCACATGTAGGCAGCCTACAGTATTATAAAATTACCCTCATAGTTTTTCTCAATTGCCCAGACCAGAATACACCGCTCTCCCCCGCCATAACCTTGCATCCCACAGCATCTACACGTGTAAAAAGTTCCATTGTAAAATTGGTATTTACAAGTGTATGCCATTTACACATGCAAATATCACTATTTACATCTATTCCTGCATGATCCAATCCCTTATAAAATTGCCTCCATAAATGTATGTGAGCACAGCTTGTACATGCAAAACTTGACCTAGACTGTATAGAGACATTCTCAGGTGGAGGGTTAGGGAGAGGTTTACATTATACTTTTGAAGATTCAGACATATGCATATAAAATAACAAGGAAAATTTGCATGTGGCTGAGGGGTAAATGTGAAAACATAAATTTCATGGTCTGATTTTTAAAGCACATGTACATATACACACTTTTGGTCTGAAAATTCACCCAAGTTTGCAAAGGGAAAAGTATGCATGCACTTTTTACATGGATATGCAATTATCAAATCGCCTTCATAACTGCAAGTATGTGGGCTCTTTAAAAATTGTCCTGTTTGTATCTGCCTTATGTATGCTTGAATTCACTGTTACGTTTGCTGTAACCTCTGCTGGAAGTCTGTCTACCATCTTCTCAGGCAAAAAGCAGTTTCTCACATTCCTTTTGAATCTTCTTTCCTTTGTGTCCGACATTGCAAGGTGATTCTCAGAGGTCAGGAAGGGAGAAGGTGGAGTCCTTCATTATCATCATTCATTGCTGCTTTACAGTATAATACTTTGGAAGCCTTCTCTGGGGTGGGATGAGAGAGTTGTCGCAAAGCATCAAGGCTAGATTGCCCTAGATTTGACCCATGTCATGCATGTACCTGTAATCTTGCTTTCTTAGGGCAATCAGAAATAAATGTCCCTTCACAGAATGAGTTACAGTAAGGACTGGCTAACCCTCTTCTTTGTATCTGCAATGATCTAATACAGTGGAACCTCGGTTTTTGTGATTAATCCGTTTAAAAAAAGTCTGACTAAAACCGAATGTATGAAAACTAAAGCAATATTTCCCCTAAGAAATAATGTAAATCCAATTAATCTGTTCCAGACACCCAAATATATTAACAAAAAATACATTTTATAGAGAATAACTATATTTTTACATACAGAAAACAATGAGAAATAAATATAAATGACTAATGAAATGGATAAATGAACATTTAACATCACTTTTACCTTTATTGAAGACTCTTGTTGGCATATGGAAGACAGTCAGTCAGCAAGAGAATCAAAATAAAGAAAATCCCACTTCTCGCCACAAGATGGTGCTCCATTTTCAACTGTACAAAAACCGAGACAATGTACGAAAACTGGGACAAAATCTCGCTGAAAAAAGTCAACGAAAAACGAATCGTACGAAAACTAGGGCATACAAAAACCGAGGTTTGACTCTACCAGGTGAATGTTTTCTCAAACTGACTTTTCTTCATGCAACTTTAGACCACTATAGCAAAAGAAACATTACACTGATGTAAATATACTCCCATAACCCTCAGGTGCTAAAGGCATTTAAACAAAAGTGTATCCTTGAGTTACACTACCTGGTAAAAGATGCCTATGCATCTTCCCTCCACCTAACCTCTGCCCCCCTCCTCCTTCCCACACACTGCTGAGCTTTGGAAGTAATTAGCCTTTCTAAACCACAAAACCATATCCCAGCGGGGTAATAAAATTTAAACATCTGTCAGAGAGCCTATCAAATTGCCAAGAGAAACATGAGAAACATTTTCTCTCTCTCTTCATTCAATTCACATCTAAATTGAAAACAACCCTAGAGGGAAAAAAACACATATATATCAGATGTGTATAATAGATATGAAAAAAAAAAGAATCCAATGCTCCTGTCTCTGAAAGAAAGCTGCTTTTTTTGGTAGAGAAGGTGCTCCAGCAATCCAATGATCACTCAATCAAATTAACAAATCATTTGTTTAGAAATGAAAAGACTTGTAATTCACTCATGGCATGCTCCCATATGGCAACAGATTAGGCAGGAAAAGTGCCCATAAACTACAGAACAATGCTACAGGCCCCAAATAATTATCTCGCTTTGCAAGAGGAGGGCAATTTATATCAAAATTCTCAGTTACTGCAGTCACCGTCTTTTCCAAAAGCAGCTGTTACAGGAGTGCTAGCCGTCAGAGAGATCAGAAATCTCCCCCACCTCCCAGCAGAGGATTACTGTAGAGAATAGTATAGGACCGTGGATAAGCTGGAAACATTAAACTCCTATAATCCTAGGCAATGTAGAGGAGGAAATGTAGAGAATGGTACAGGTGGGTTTACTCTGGAGGCGTTCACAGCTCCCACAATGCTAGCAGAAATTGTGGTAGCAAATTTTATAGGGCTGTTGGAATTCTGGGAACTATGGGGCCAATACTTAACATGGCTTATTGCAGGTAGCAGGGCATGCTAACCAGATAAGTGCTTGTGAGCCCGATATTCAGCAAACTATTCAGACAATGCCACTGAGTATTTCCTCTGACTGCTACGGTGCTATCCAGATAGTGCCAGAGCAATATTTAGGCACAGTGGTCAGTGCTCTTTTACAATGCTGCCTGCTATGGTTGAACAAATCTGGACATTCACTACTGCTTTCTGAATTGTGGTTGGCTCTGAATATCCAGATATCCGGTGTTCAGTGTTGTGCAATATTCAGCGCCATTGCCTAGACAGCTTAGGACAGCCCTTTTGCTGTCTTAGTTTATGCGTATAATTATCTGAATCGCAGTGCTGAATATCCCTGGATAATTTTCCGCTCCATCCACACACTAGCCGCGTAGTGCCGAGGTAATGTGTAATGATGTACAGCAGCACCGTCTGGATTGTGCCTCTGTCCCAGCACAGTTCTCTGAGACTCTCCACTATTTACCTCTTTCCACTGAGAAAACAGACCATTTAGTTCTACTCTTTCCTTTCTATCTATTAACCAGTCGCTGACCCACAGTAAGACACTGCTGCTTATGCTGACTTTTCCTTTTCCCAAGTTGTCACTTATGGCTCAGTAAGTTTAATTTTGCTTTGTTGCAGCTGGGAATAATGTGTATGCCTGGTCTTGGCAATGCAAAAATAGTGGGCTCCACTGGCCCATTCCCTCCTGTCTCATAGCACCTTGGACTGTAGCTTCATACCACTGAACGTGCCGCTTCCTGGTGCCTTGAATTTTACATGCCATTACTTGTGCTGCTTTGACGCTCTCTCAGTGTCTTGGGGTCATCCAGTTTTGCCCCTCTCAAACGGCCCTTTTGCCCTGAAGTGTCCTTGCTACTCTTTGGACAGTTTGCCCCTCTTGCTCTACCCTGGGGTATTCTTGCCACACTTCATGACACTTTTCGCCATACTTGCTGCTTTGGGATACTTTTGCTTCTCCTGCAAGTTTCATAAAACTTGGATGGAAAACACCAATAATAGAGTCAAAAAAGAGGAAGAATTGTCTCCCCCATGGGTCTTAAATATAGACACGTTTTGTTTATTCTTCTAAGTCAGTGCTTCTCAACCCTCTCCTGGAGGCACGCTTAGCCAATCAGATTTTCAGGATTCCCACAATGAAAAGGCACGAGAATGTGCATGCAGCAAGTCTCCTCTACATGCAGATCTATCTCATGCATATTGTCACCACCAGGGGGCAGACTGCTTCTAGTCCAGCAAGCCTGTGCCGGATGGCGAAGAAATAGTTGTGCAACTCGAATGGTAAAGCAAAAGTGAGGATTTATTCCCCTCCCGGGGTTGGATTATTCAAACAGATAAAACAGAACACAAGCACTTAAACAAAAGTATCCATATCTTTTGGCAAAACACAAAAGAACATAAGGGCAATATCTTCTTGCTTCAAAGTAGGAATAACTGTAGCACACAGCCTTTCTGTGTGAACCCAACACGTAGTGTTTTCCTGTAACACTAGGTTTAGCTCTGGTTAGCATAAAGACATTTTCTCAGATGAAATTAATGTACAGTCCATCGGGTCACAGGTGGATGAACATTCACTGAGGGTGTCCACTAACATTGGTTCCTGTTCCTTTTCAGAGCCTCCCTTGTTTCTATCCTCTGGTTGGGATAGAGGGTATTCTTCTCCCCTCCTGCTATCAAGCTTTAGCCTGCAGGGTTTTCTTTGGGGTTTAGAGATTCCTACCAGGTCCTCATCTGACATGCATACGTCCTCTGGTAAATCTCTATGCTTCTCTGAAGGCAGTGAATGCTCTCTGCTTAAATGGCTAGGTTGGGAGTTGCTGCCCTGCCCCCACCTTAAGCTTCCTGTATAAGGCTGCTCTGCATTCACACGATAAGAACTTTTGTTCTTCTTAACTTTTAACTGCCCACATTCATTCCCCAAGTCCCAGCTTCTTGGTACATACTGTTTTGACACTGGCTTGCACTCACTCCGGCTAGAATGTAGCCTCCATGCTCCAACGTCTCTGTAATCAGCAGGGCATGCACACCTGGCTTCTGCACGAGTAAGCTGCTTCCTCCTAGTGGATTCTGGGTAGCTATGTGGGTGAATGCTTCCTGGTTCTGACTCTGAGTCACTTCCTAGGTTGAAGTGAGAGACTCTTCCTGGTTCCTCCCAAGCAGCTGCTGTAGGTAAGACAGGCTGTCTTCTCTGCCTACAGTGCTCACGCTGTTCCAGGTCTCTTACTCTCAGGTCCTGTTCCAAGTCTGACTGCTCTAGCAACTCCTCTCCTCCTGGCAGCTCCCTGGAGGTGTTGCTCTTGTACTGAACCCCTCCTGTGTTCCCTGCACTATCCTTATAAGGGCTGTAAGTACTTCTCCCTCCCAGGTGTGTGCTATCAGGAACTAGGGCGTTTCTCTTTGCTAAATGTTTCTCCAGACCTCGTGGCTGCCTTTGTTGTCGTTGCCCCTGACAACAGCTGTCCACATGGTCTGTTCTCTTGTCAGTTTTAGAACTGAAATGCTGTGCGTTTTGCATTTTTATAGTAGAAATTGGGGCTTCTTCATCACAATATTCATTGTGATAATCCAGAAAACTCTATAGGCTTGGACTTCCTCTAGGAGAAGGTTGGGAAGCACTGCCCTATCGACATGTGCATTTTGGGTTTCTTTGGATACCTAAAAATTAAAATGCATGAAAATTGCTTGTGCACACATATACCTATGCGTGCACAATCAATTTTCAGATGCAGAAAAGCTATAGCACGTATTTGTGATGAAAATCACAAAGCGTCATTCATCTTTGTTTAAAACAACATTTTTTTGACTCTGCACATGCCTACTGCCCTGTTACTAACATAAAAAAACTATTGTCTTACAAAAATGCTAATAAACATGATATTGAGAACGATACAATGCAAATTGTTACATAGTGTATATATTGCCAAAGAAAGGGATATATCAGTGAAACTCCAGGGCTAGGTGAAAATTTAGAATCCAAATATGCAATAGGGGTGATTACTTTACTCCTTTTTAGAATGCCCAAGTTGTCAGCAGTTTTATTTTCTAGCATTGAACATGTTCCTGGGAGAAGGACAGAATCATTGTGCAGATTGATCAAAATGGGAGATGTTACGCTGTTAGAAAGCAAAATCTAAGGCAAAAAGAAATTCATTAAGAACAGAAAGAAAAACCATGCTGAATCAGGCTAAGGTCCATCAAGCCCAGTATCCTGGCAGTCATCACTCCAGGTCACATGTACCCAACAGATCCCCAAAAATAGATCTGTTTCTCTTTGCTCATTTTCAGGGATGAATATTAAAGAATTAATTAGTCAGGGATGAATATTAAAGAATTATTAGCCAGGTAGATTTGGGAGAGCCATTATAATGGCTCTACCAAATCTACCTGGCTAATAATTCTTTATGCCCAAAACTCTTTTGAATCCCACACGGTTGCCTCTGACCACATCCTCCAGCAACAGATTCCACAGCTTAATTCAGCTCTGTGTGTGAAAAAAGCCTTCTATGATTTATTTTCTATTGGTTGCTTATCAGTTTCGGGTGGAGAGGGGTCCTCTTGTTTTCATATTGTTTGAAAGGTTAAACAACCATTCCCCATTTCACAGTTCCATCCCACTCATGATTTTATAAACTTCTGTTTAGCCTTTTTTCATAAGGGAGAGAATTCATCCCCTTGAACATTTTGTTGCTTTTCTCTGCATCTTTTCTACTTTTGCTATATCCTTTTTGAACTAGGGCAACCAGAAATGCATGCAATATTCAGACCTTGGTGCCAGGGGTACTCAATTGCTGTAATGTACTTTATGTTGGACTGTAATATAGAGCCGTTCAGCATTTGTAGATGGTTCAAAATGCAGCCGTGAGACTGATGATGGGCATAGGGTAGAGGGAGAGTGCACGAACTTTATTGGTCCACTTACATTGGCTGCCCATTTGGGCGTGTGGTCTGTTTAAGCAGTTGGTAATTGGTGATTCTTGTCCCAGCTACTTGCATTAGCTTCTCAGTTGGTATGATTTGCCTAGGCCCCTGTGTTCGTCTCAAGGTCGGCTGTGGGTGGTACCCTGCTTAGACGTTGTTCGTAAGGTCCACTGCCGAAAGATAGTGTTCCGGATGGTGGCTAGTGAACACTGGAATGCCCTACCCATGGAACTTAGAACTCAGACTTGGAAGACTTCTGGTGGCATGGTGGACTAGGGCTGATGTGTGCTCCCTAGCTCCGGTGACTCGATACCTTCCTAGGGCATAATTATCTACCTACCTGAGCGAATTTGAGGACACAGTGGCAAGTGTGATCCGGGCAGAAAGGCTTTGGTGTTGGAGCCCCGGTGGGACTGTTTATGGCAACTAAAACTACCCGGCGCGAGAAACAGCGCGGAACTGAGGCCAAGATGGCGGGTGTGGAGGCAGCGAGCCCAGGCGTCAGCCCGGCGGGCGGCATGGTGGCCGAGGTGTCCAGAACAGTTGTGCAGGCACTGGAGGATAAGCTGTGCGGGCTGGCTTCACAGATGTCTGAGGTAGCCCAAGCAGTTTCGGACTTCACCGGTCGGGTTGAGCAGGCCGAACAGCGCATCAGCTCCCTGGAAGACGGGCAGGCTCAGGCCTCCACCAGGTTGCAAGCTTTAGAGCTAACAGTGAAGCAGCAGGCGGAGAAATTGGAGGACCTGGAAAATCGAAGTCGGCGTAAGAATTTGAGATTTATTGGTGTCAAGGAGTCGGTGAAGGACCGGGATCTGAAAAGCTATATTGAACAGTGGATCCGGGACAACTTGCGTTTGGAGGACGGCATTGGCGAAGTGATCCTGGAGAGAATACATCGCATCGGCCCACTCCGCATGGCGGACAACAGGCCTCGAGCAGTCATAGCTCGCTTCCTGAACGCTTTCCAGAAAGAGTGCGTGCTATGGGCGGCACGGAAACAGCGGTGCAGCGGTGGAGAGGGTGAGGCAGCGCCCATCCTGATATTTCAGGACTATTCAGCCGGGGTCTCCATGAAAAGGAGAGAGTATAAGGAGGTGTGCGGTGCTTTAGTGGCACATGGAGTGCGTTTCACCCTGGCCTATCCTGCAAAGTTGCGTTTGGAGTGGGAAGGCGTGCAGCATGTATTTGAGACCCCGGTGGAGGCGATGGCATTCTGCAGCCAGCGCTGGTGAGAAGGTTCGCTTTGGGGACTTGCCAGAGACTCACTTTTGCTATTATTAACTGCTTTTGCATCCTGCCACTCCCTCTAACAGCTTTTGTACCTTGGCAGCACTTGCGGGGCGCTGACTTGGGGACCTTGTGCTAGACATAGTATATGGGAGTGTGATACGGGTGAGAAGTGGAGAGGAGGACACTCGTGGCAGTTGCAACTGATGCTGGCATAGCTGCGGCCGCATGGTGGGACAATACCTGCGCAGGCTTCTGCGTGGAGTGGAGGCCTCGAGTTTGCATGTGTGCATGTTACAGAATGTTTGGTTACTTTTCTGGTTTTGTTATTACTGTTGTGAAGAAACAGAAAGCATTTATGTGGGCGGGTGGGGTAGATATCCTTTGGGGGCTTCACTGCGCCTGGCATAGAGTGTTCTTATGCCCCTGAGGTTCCCTAATAGGGCATAGGGTAGGGGATAGTGGCACCAAGGGTGGACCCGACATACGGGGGCTTTTTGCTAAAGCTGGCTTAATTTCCAGTGGCCACTTCCGACCTAGTAATAGTTGGGATGGTGGGTGGAGGGGCGGGGATGTGGCGCCTAGTGGGGAATACCGTGCTCGGGCGGAGTCTGGGAGACTCCATGGTCGGTGAACACATGCTGATGGGAAACCTATGGTGGCTGGTGGGTTGGTATCATGGGGGCCCCCATTGTCTGCTGTTTGCACTCTGCAGCAGGGCACTAAGATTGAGGTTGCCCTGTGCATGGGGGAGGCCCTGGGGACCAGAGGGGGGTTATTTAGGAGGGGTAGAGGGGGCACAGCAGAGCTAATGAACCATGAGGGGGGGGTTGAGCTCCACATGGCACGGAGGTGATGGAGGGGCCACAACGGCGAAAGGAAGAGTGTAGAGCAGGTGGGGGGAAGGATGGCGGGTGGGGAAGGGAAGGACTGGGGGGGCAGTTCAGAATCAGGGCACAGAGGTCATTGGGTGGGGTAGGGGGGGATGGGGGGTGGGGAGACGGGGGTTGGACTACGCGATCAGGCATATAGACTGGGGTTTGTGACAGAGGATGCAGTTGATGTTGGAATGGTGGGTGCTCGGGGGGACAGGGCGGTGTGGGCCTCAGGCTGGGGGGGCACACACAGAAGGGCTGAGAGTTTCTTTTACATATACTCCTTGTCTGAATGGAGCTTACATGGCTAGGAATATAAAGATAGGGTCCTGGAATGTCTGCAGCTTGGGATCCCCTATAAAGAGATACAAGGTATTGCAGCAGTTACCGCGGAAACAAGTAGAAGTCGCGATGCTGCAAGAAATGCACCAGTCCTCTGTAGAACACGGTAAACTTGGAAGAGGGTGGAATGGCACAGTCTACGGGGCGCCGGCGGTGGGGAAGAAAAGGGGGGTGGCTATTTTGATTGCTGGGTGGAAGAACGAGTGGTGATAGATACGGAAGGTAGATATGTGTTTGTATGGGGTGTGTTGAATGGGTTGCGAGTAGTTTTGGGGTCGGTTTATGCACCCAATACTTATGAAGCCTCTTTCTATCAGCGCCTTACATCTCTTATTTCTGGTATAAACGGCTATCATTTGATTCTGGGAGGTGATTTTAACTCGGTGATGGACGAAGACTTAGATCGATCGGGAAGAGTTGGACCCAGAGACAGAAGGGGGGCGCGGCGGATACTGGGAATTTGTGATGGGAACAATCTGTTGGATGTTTGGAGGACTCTGCATCCAGGCGAAAGGGAATATACTCATTTGTCGAGGGGGCATGGGACTTGGTCACGATTAGACTACTTTTTGGTTTCGGAAGAGCTGTTTAGCTGGATTCCGAGGGTGGAGATCGGTCCGTTGGTTATTTCCGATCACGCAATGGTGATTTTGGAGGTGAGGTACAGAGCCCTCGGCCATAGTCGGGTATGGAGGTATCCGCTCGACTTAGAAGGGGATGGTTTATTCGAGGCCCACCTTCGAGCCAAATGGGGGGACTATATCGCTGCAAATGCCCAACATAGGGACAATCCCGTGTTATTTTGGGAAGCCGGAAAAGCGGTCCTTCGGGGGGAAATCATCAGTTACCATAGCTCGAAGCGACAGAGGATGAACCGTAGAATTCTACAATTAGAAAAAGAATTAGCCAAGGCGCGTCGTGTGTACACGCAACACAAGAGGGGGGTTCATAAACTACATTTTCAGGAGGTGCAGGCGGAGCTGGATGCTCTGTTACACCAACGAGCGAAGAAGTCACTGATGTATTACCGGCATCGGCTATGTCAGCATGGGAACCGGGCCGGGAAATTGTTGTCGTCATTAGTGCGAGCAGAGGGGGGACCCAGGCATATAGGGGCTATAAGGCATAGCGATGGGACGCTTAAAAGGAAAACGGAGGAGATTGAACAAGTATTCTGTGATTATTACCAGCAGCTATATGGTATGGAAAGGGGGGGTGTTGATGGGGGCGTGACTTCCTCCAGACCTGTAAGTTACCTACGGTGACTGAGGAACAACTGGGGGTCTTGAACCAACCTATTTCCCCACAGGAAGTATTGAAAGGGATTAAACACCTGAGGAAAGGTCGGGCCCCTGGAATGGATGGTTTGCGGGGGGAGTTTTATAAGATACTGGGGGATGGGGTGGTGAGTCCGCTGGGAGATTACTTTGCAGGTCTAATAAAGATCGGGCGGTTCCCATATGAACAGAATAAGGCCTTAGTTACAATATTGCTCAAGCCTGGGAGGGACCCCCTTGCCCCGGGTTCTTATCGGCCAATTTCCTTGTTGAATGTTGATATAAAAATATTGGCAAAAATTATGGCAGATCACCTTGCGGAATTTTTGCCGGTCTTGGTGCATGGGGACCAGGTGGGATTCGTGAAGGGGAGGCACGCCGTGTATGGGGTACACCGACTCCTGGCTTCAATGTGCGTGAGCCGTAGGGATCACAGATCATCTATGCTTATCAGCTTCGATGCTGAGAAAGCGTTTGATAGAGTGGATTGGGGGTTTATGTACCAAGTACTGGAGGTTATGGCTGTGCAGGGCTTCTTTGTCGATGTGATAAGAGTACTTTATGCGGATCCTATAGGAGCTATCATGGTAAATGGGAACCTGTCATCCGATTTTCGGATACAGAAGGGAACGCTACAGGGGTGCCCTCTGTCGCCACTGCTCTTTGTGCTGACATTGGAGCCCCTATTGTATAAGATCCGATCTTCAGCTGCTTTTCGGGGGATTTCTATTGGGAAATCTGAGTTCCGTGTGGCCGCTTTTGCGGACGACTTGTTGGTCCACCTGGATGAACCGCGGGTAGGGCTGCCGGCCCTGTTGGCGCTAATGCGGGAGTATGGGGATTTGTCGGGTTTTCAGTTAAACTTAGACAAATCTGAGGCGCTTCCGCTGGATCCAGAGTTGGTTGTCGGGTGGGGAGGGGGGTTTCCCTTGAAGTGGGCGGCCGGGAAGTTTAAGTATTTAGGGGTCTATATACCTGCTGATCTGAAAGAACTCTATCATGTTAATGTATGGAAAGTACTCAGTGACGTGACGGATAAGGCACAGAAATGGAGGGACCTTCCTTTGTCGCTGGGAGGCCGGATTGCTTTGTTCAAGATGACGTTATTCCCAAAGCTGCTGTATCTGTTACAAACACTTCCAATCTTATTGAAGCGTCAGGATATCCGCCAGATTGATAAGGTGCTTAACACGTTGCTTTGGAGGGGGCGCCGGCCCAAAATCTGCCTAGATAGGCTGCAGAGGGCCTGGGGGAGGGGGGGGATGGGTCTTCCGGATATCCAGCACTATAACATAGCTTGCTTGCTTCGTCATGTACGGGATTGGGTGTGGGGGATGGGGGACTACACACCGCTCGATATGGTGGAGGCACTGGTGCACCCCTTGAGCCTTGGTTATATCTTGCATGCCCAGTCGGTGGCTGATGTTGACTTGGTGACTAAAGAGGTGTTGCTGGAACCAGTGCGGAAAGGGTGGCGATATTTATGTGGGAAAGTGGGTGTGTCGGCCTTGTATTCGCCCTTTCTCCCACTTCAAGGGAATAAGGACTTTGCGCCGGGGATTATAGGGAAGGATTTTCTGCGATGGAAGCGGATGGGGATCACGACGCTAGAGCATGTGCTTAGGGACGATGGCTGCCTTGAGTCCTTTCCTCGGCTTAGAGATCGTTATGCGCTGACAGGGGTAGATGTGTTCCCTTATGCCCAACTCCGTAGTTATATAGGAAGCATCCCAAAGGTGTCGCTGCAGGGTGTTGTAAGCTCGAAGATGGAAGAGGTGTTAATGGGGGGGGAGCAGGGGGCGAGAGTGACGTTCTTGCGTAAAGCATTGGAGGAATTGGGGGTGGGGGAGGATGAGGCTGGCTTAGCGGAAGTGTGGTCTAGTGAGTTGGGTGAGGAGATCATGGGCGAGGGGATCACGCAAAGTATAGCTACTATTCCGGAGCTCAATGTGGTGGTAGCTCACCGAGACATGCAGTACAAGTTAATTAGAAGATTGTACTACGCCCCTAATCGGGCCTGTTAAGCGGGACTTAGTACGTCTAATCGGTATCCGAGATGCGGGGCAGGAGCGGCCACGTTGGGACATATGTTTTGGTCTTGCCCCCACATGGGAGGATTCTGGGGGGGGAGTTCAAAGGCATTTGCGGAGATGTATGGGGGATGGGTTGACTTTCACAGCGGCTAATTTGGTGCTGGACATTTGGGATGGCAGGTGGGAAGAGTGTCTGCATCGCATTGAATGGAAGTGGATACGCTTGGTACTGGTGGCTGCGCGTATGACTGTTCTACAGGCATGGCTGGAGAAGGAAGGCCCAAAGTGGGGGCAGTGGAGGATTAGATTGCATAATATTTTATTGTTTGAACGGTCTAGGGCCCACAGTCATCCGAAACAATGGGACCGCTTTCTGTGGAGCTGTGGCCCGCATCTTCAGTTGATGCTGGCTTGGGCACGCCATCGGATCCTGGGGGGGGGGGGGCATAGTGGGTAATTCATTACTCTGATGGTCTATATGCCTATTCACTTGGATGGTATTGTTAGAAGTAGATGGGGGGTGGGATGGACTGGAGGGTGGGGGGGAGGAGGGGGGAAATAGTCGGGTGGCAGTATTATGGTGGGGAAGAGTTTTGGATTTCGGCACAGGACTATGCCTAGTCCACTGGTCGCCATGGCAGTGTAGAGTAGGTGGCTTGGGGGGGGATTGGAGGGGGGCTGGAGGTTGGGATTTGGGAAGGGTGGGGGGGGGGGAAACAGTTAAAAGTTAACAGCTGCAATATCTACTCGGTAGTACTATACCTCTGTGGTATGGACAATCCCGTGTTGAGTTGATTGCTTTTACAGTTGGGTGCTGGGGCATAAGTTTAGGCTTTCATAGATCTGGCTCGAAGTTATATACGGGACTTTGTGTTGGTGTATGTACTTTGTTGCTTAGGTATTTTGCTGTTTATGCAATTTGCTGTGTACTGTTGTGTGCATCTGAATAAACAAATTTAAACATAGAACTCAGACTTCCTTGTTGAGTTTCCATAAATTGCTGAAAACATGGTTGTTTGCTGGGGGGCTGATGTTGAGCTCTGGAGGGAGGGGAGAGTTACTACTGTTCTCTCTTTTGTGATTTGTTTCTCCGTATCATTATTTGTACATCCTTTTGATTGACTTTTACTGTCAGAAAAGTGGTTTAAACTCTTGTAAATAAATAAAGAAATAAGGTACAATTGCACCAGGGGTCTATACAGGGGCATAATGATATTATCAATTTTGCTCTCCATTCCTTTTCGAATAATACTTACATTCTATCCATAATAACTCAAAGCTCTTTTACTTGGGTAGTGACTTGTAACTCAGAAACCAGCATTTTTTTTTAGTTGTAGCTGGGATTGTTATTCTCTATGAGCCCAATTCCATCCTGGACATACAGGCCCTCTGTGCACCCGGTCGGAACCAGACGCATAGAGAGAGTCGCAGTTCTGATCTTGCAGGACACGTATAGCCCCACGGGATCAGAATCGCGAACAGGCCGGTAAGTGCAGGCTGGGTCCATGATTCAGCCCGGCCTGCACGTACAGGCCTTGCCTGACTAACTCAGTCTGGGCTTTACAATGGAGCTGTGACACCATGGCATCCAGTTGTCATGGCACTGTGGCTCCATTGTAAAGCTGCGATCCCTGGCCTCCGGCTCCTGAACTGCTTTCCCCGCAGCCTGACTCTCAATTTGGCCTCCCAAGGCCAGGGTCGAGCTGTGGGGAATGCTCTCTGCCCCCTCCCGCTGCTTTGCAGCCCTGGGTCTGCTGTCTGCTGCCTGATCGGGGAACTTATTCCACCTCAGAGGTGGAATAAGTTCCCTGTCCAATTCATCGGCCCTGTATGTCTGGGGCTGGCGAGCCCCCACCACCCGCCCTAATGCCATTGGCCCCCGATCCGCTTCTTCCCCGCCCCGTCTAACTTCCCTGTACAACGAGCAGGGAAGTTCAATGTGATCGAGTGGGGATATGAATAACAGGAATGAAGTCCCTTTGGGACGAATAGCAGGGATGGACGTCCTGCTATTCATTGCACAGAATGACCCCCTATGTGCCTCACTTTGCACTTATCAACATTAAATTTCACCTGCCATTTAGAAGGTATTTTTAGAAGGGATATCCCAGTGCTATCTGGGACGTCTAACCCATAATATCTGAAAAAAAAAAGCAGGCACATCTAGGTGCAGAAATTATTTTACAAACGTAGACATGACTGATATAGATATCTGCAGAAGCATCTTTTGGAGGAGGAGGAACCCTCAAGTAACTAAAAGAGATTGCTGATTTTACAAACAGCTTCCTTTGAAAATCTACATAGAAGCAGAAAATATTGGCAGATAATGCCCTCCCGATGGAAGTGGTGGGGGCAAATACAGTGACAGAATTCAAAATGGCAAGGGACAGACACAGTGGATCCCTTTACAGCAATAGAATAAAATCAAAATAAACTTAACTATCTAATTTCTCAACAAACAGGGGCGTCCTACATGGAGCGGTGGGTTCATCTCTAAACAAAGACATGGGGAGGGATGACCTGTACGGAGCAGCAGGTGCACCTACTCTTGCCATCTTACTGGGCAGACTAGATGGGCCATACTGGTCTTTATCTGCCATCATTTACTATGTTACTATGATAAATATAACTGCCTATCTAGTCTGCCCATCTGCACTAGTTTCTAAGATCAACAATCCCTTGCTCTCCCTTAGAGATCCTCTGTGTTTGCCCCATAATTTCTGGAATTTAGATATTGTTCTCGTTTGCACCAACTCCACTGGAAAGTTGTTTCATATGTCTACCACGTTTCCTGTAAATAAATATTTCATTAGGTTACTCCTGAATGTCTCCTCTTTTACCTTCATCCTATGATCTCTTGTTACCCAGATGGGATGATTTATCCTCAGAAGGCATCACATGAATATAAATCACTCTGGGATATGTTTACACACCTTAATAACTAATACCTCCAACTGAGGTTACCAGATTTTTGGAGGACAAATCTAGGACACTTGGGAGAAAAGAAGGAGAGGAGCGGGAGGGTGGTGGTGTACCCAGATTTACAGAGGATACTAGTTCTGTATTGCGCAGGAAGCTGATGTGCTATTGAGCACCGTACTTGCTGTCAATGTGGAGGAAGGGAGGAGATCGATCAAAAAGACTTGATAGACCACTTGCATGCCATTAGAGAGGCGTATGGGTGTCTGCAATATAGTAGACACTAAGGAAGGAGCACACATCTGACAGATAGCTAAAACCTGTCACTTCTTTCTCTATAACATCAGCAAAATGAATCCTTTCCTTTCTAAACACACTATTAAGACCTTTATCCACTCTCTAGTCACCTCCCGTCTTGACTATAGTAACCTGCTCCTCACTGGTCTCCCTCTGATTCATCTTTCTCTCCTTCAGTCTGTTCAAAACTCAGATGTATGGCTTATCTGCCAGTGTTGCTATACTCGTGTAAGCCCACTTCTCAAGTCACTTCACTGCCTTCAGTTCCACATCCAGTTCAAACTTTTCCTACTAACCTAAAAGTGCATTGATTCTGCGGCTCCTCATTACCTTTCCTCTCTTATCTCACTCTACACCCCTCCTCTGTCAGATCCCTTTTATCTGTGCCCTTCTTTGCCACTGCCAACTCCAGACATCATTCATTTCAACTTGCTGCTCCATATGCCTGAAACAAACTACCTGAGTCAGTACATCAGGATCCTTCTCTAGCCCTATTCAAATCTAGGCTAAAAACCCACTTCTTTGAGGTTGCTTTTTGATCCTGATGTTCCTCACTCTCCCGTTCACTGCTTATGTATATCATACCCTACTCTAGTTTCCAGTTTTTTGATGATCTTCATCTTGATTAGATTGTATGCTCCGATGATCAGTGTCTGTGTCGTACCTCTCTATATGTACAACACTGCATATGCCTTATAGTACTATCCAAATTATAAGTAGTAGCTAAGCTTGAAGAATGGTCAAGAATTTGACAACTAAGATTTAATGCTAAATAATGCAGATTCGTGCATTTGGGTTGCAAAAATCCAAGGGAGCGGTATAGTATAGGGGGTGAAGTAGTTCTAGAAACATAGAAACATCACAGCAGAAAAAGACCACATGACCTATCTAGTCTGCCCTTCCTTATCAACATCCATAGTCCCCTTTTTACTTTTAGAGATCCTCTGTGTTTGTCCCATGCTTTTCTGAATTCAGATATGAAGACTTATTCAAAGCCTTCAATATGCAACTGATTTCAACATATTTTCCGCACTACAAAGCAGCATAGTCAATCATTTTGAAAAACAGCATATCACTTCATGCTTCTGTTTATTTTCAGATTGTTTTTTTTCCACCGCATTTGTACTCTGCATGGTCAGTTTTATTCAAGCTTATGTGGCCTATAAGAACATAAGAAATAAGAAATGCCATACTGGGTCAGACCAAGGTCCATCAAGCCCAGTATCCTGTTTCCAACAGTGGCTAATCTAGGTCACAAGTACTTAGCAGTTTCCCTAAAAGACACAGGTTCCACAATGCTTGTATTGGGGCAAGCAGTGGATATTCCAGGTCTCCTTTAATGATGGTTTATGGACCTTTCCTTCAGGAACTTGTCCAAACCTTTTTAAACCCAGCTACACTAACAGCTTTTAATACATCCTCCGGTAACGAATTCCAGAGTTTGATTATACGTTGAGTGAAAAAATATTTTCTCTTAATAGTTTTAAATAGGTTACACTTTAGCTTCATTGCATGTCCCTTAGTCTTTCTATATTTTGATGGCGTAAACAATCGATCTATGTTTACCTGTTCCACTCCGTTCATTAATTTATAGACCTCTATCATATCTCAATCATCAATCATCACAAAATGAACCACAAGGAAAGCTAAGGGAAGCAATTTTATAGAAAATGATTTCCAAGTACAAAACAGGGTCCTATGCACAGAAATGGGAAGTTTAAAAATTGCACAATACTTAAATATGAATAGCTGATACCCGATAAGTGTATATATGAGGGGGGGGGGCTGTTTAGTCTCTGGCCTCGTAACGAAACAGAAAGCTATTGGTACACTTCCGTTCCGGAGGTCTGAATGATATCTCTGCAGTTTCATTTTATTTAGTTTAGTTTAGTTTATTTACGTTTGATATACCGCCCTATGTTATGTCAGGGTGGTTCACAATTATGTAAACAGTCGAAGAAAGGCGCAAGGCCAGAAAAGGGAAAACAGAACTACAATTTTTGACAGAAAAGGATAAAACGATAAAGAACGCAGAGAGAAGACATAGTGAGCTTCGGGCAAAACATAGATAATCCAGGTCATGTTTGAGAAGCTGGGAGATTATAGGCTGTGCTGAAGAGATGGGATTTCAACTGTGACTTAAAGGATGAATAGTTTGTTTCGAGGCGGAGTGAGTTGGGTAGGGAGTTCCATAGGGCTGGGCCATGAAAGAAGAAAGCAAAGTGTCAGGTGGATTGAAGGTGAGCACGTGCAGGTGAGGGGAGATGAAGGCTTTACATGGATCGAATGGAGGGAACGAGTGGGGGTGTGGAACTGAAGGAGTTCGGTGAGATACTGTGGCGTGTGAGTATAGATGGCTCAGTGAACTAGAGTAAGGATTTGGTACCAAATCAAACATTACAAGGCCAGAGACTTATCAGCCCCCTTCTACTTGTTGAGGAGACATTCCTGAGGGTATGAGATAGAGAGGATAGAGAGTGTATTTAAGTGTATACTTTTTGATTTCCAAAAGTATGCTCATAAGGTTTCACAGAAGTACCCACACAAATAATAGGTCCGCATCTCCTTTTTCTGAGTCATTCTACAAAGAGAAATGTTTTCCTTTGAAAACTGATGTAAAGCCTATGGATAAAAGGTATCCACAGATTGTACAGCATATACCCACACTTTCATTGAAAGTGCTCCCAACATTTGCTGGAAATTATAGTCATAGAAACTGTTGCACTGTGATATGAATCAGTAACTAACGAGCTACCAATATTTCAGTTGTCCAAATTAAACATAATAGTACCTAATGGCAAGACATATAATCTCCAGAGAATCAGCCTAGTGATTCTAAAGAAAAGTATATCAAGTTTTCTTGCATGTAATTCCTACAGAAGAATTTCCAAATTAACCTCTAGCACCTCTCTCCCCCCATCTCTTGTGGCTTTTAAATAGCTTTATATGAAAATATTCATGCGAGAAAATTTCACATTGCCATATAAACAGTCTGTAAGTAATGCCTGATCAAAAATGTCATTCCATTCAATTAAAGTTCCTTATGCTCTACAGCAGGCATGTTCAACTTCGAACAGGTCGTGATCTACTTTTTCCGGCCAAAAGTGCCAGTGATTTGCCACCACGAAAATTAAGTTTCAAATTAGTTTCAAATTCAATTTTAACCCAATAAAGTTGGAGGATTCCCCTCTCCCCATTTTTAATGAACCTTCTGTCATTTACTTGGATGTGATCAGCTGTTAAGCAAATTAAGCAAAAACAAAACAGAGAGACGAAGATCCAGTAAGAACTGCGAGGGGAAATGGAAAGTTTTCTTAAAGTTTTATTGAGTAATAACTTTCTTTAACTATCTTAATAACTTTCTTTAACTTTTATTGAGTAATTTGTGTTAAATTTAGGTTGAGTATTGATCCAGGCTGATCTTGCACAATCTTTAATATTTCGCTCTTGCTCATTAGTGAGACGTCTGAGCCTGCATTTCATCCACCAGCTTTTTGAAGCTGGGTGAATATTGTGTGAGGGCCAGTCTCAGGGAATCCTGGAGATGTTCATCTGTCATGTTGGAACATTGTGTACTCTTTGTCATTTTCAGATGGGAAAACGCAGATTCACACAAATAAGTTGAACCGAAACAGGAGTGTACAGCTTCACTGCATCTTCTCAAGTTGGGAAATTTGTCTCTAGGCACTAGCTTCCAAAACGATTCTTGCTCAGCAAGTGTCTTGAGAAAAATGTCATTTTTAAGGGTTAATATTTCGTTTTCAAGAGATGGCTTGTTCAATGAGTAATTTTTACTGATAGCAGCTGCAGTTTCTTTAATGTCCACATCTACTTTGAATGGGTATGACAAGTACTCCACAACTGTTCCAATTTTTTGGAAGTCACAGAATCTATTTTTGAATTCCTGGATAACAGAACAGATTTCTACACTACACTACACTATCCTCAGCCCTTGACACTCTTGCCCCTTCCACCCTGTTAAATGATCTACTCCCCAACCCTGGCTTTCACCCACAATCTGTTACTTATGCATCTGCGCCCATTCTGCCGAACAAGCCTGCTCCAAATCCCGCTCCCCAGAAAACCTTCTACATTTCAAATTCATGCTTGGCTCCTTCCAGTCAGCCTTAGTACTTGCCAAACAAGACTACTACATCCTTCTGACTAATTCCCTTGCCTCTGATCCTCGCCGTCTCTTTAACACCCTCAATTCTCCCCTCAATGTCCCCCTGCCCCCAATCCCGCCCTCCCTTTCTGCCCAAACCCTAGCCGACTACTTCCACGACAAAATCCTCAAAATTACCCTCCAATTCCCTACCCCTCATCTACCTCCCCTCCTCCCCATTTCTCCTCCCCCATCCATACTGCTACCCTCTCCTCCTTCCCTTCGATCTCTGACGAAGAAACCACACTCCTTCTTTCCTCCTCCAAACCCACCACCTGTTCTTCAGACCCTATCCCCACCCATCTCCTACGTTCCATCTCCCTCACCATTGTCCCCTCCATCACTCATATCCTCAACGTTTCACTCTCCACTGCAACTGTCCCCACTGACTTCAAACACGCTGTTGTCACACCCCTCCTCAAGAAACCCTCACTTGATCCCACATGCCCTTCTATCAACCCTTCTCCCTCCTTCCCTTCATATCCAAACTATTAGAACGAGCAGTCCACTGTTGCTGCCTCGACTTCCTCACCTCCCAGGCCCTCCTGGACACACTTCAATCCAGCTTCCGTCCCCTACATTCCACTGAAATGGCACTCACTAAAGTCACAAACGACCTGTTCGTGGCTAAATCCAAGGGCCTCTACTCTATCCTCATCCTTCTTGACCTTTCTGCTGCCTTTGACACCGTTGACCATGACCTTCTCCTCATCACCCTCTCCTCGCTTGGCTTCAAGGATTCCATACTATCCTGGTTCTCCTCCTACCTCTCCCATCGCTCATTCAGTGTATGCTCTGGTGGCTCCTCCTCCTCTCCTACCCCACTCCATGTAGGAGTACCCCAGGGATCTGTCTTGGGCCCCCTCCTCTTCTCTCTCTATACCCAAGGCCTTGGCGCGCTCATCTCCTCCCATGGCTTTCAATACCATCTCTATGCCGATGACTCCCAAATCTACCTCTCTACACCTGATATTTCTCCGGCAACCCAGTCCAAGATCTCTGCCTGTCTTTCGGGCATCGCTGCCTGGATGTCTCATCGCCGATTAAAATTGAACATGGCCAAGACTGAACTCCTTGTCTTTCCACCTAACTCCTCCCCCCCCCCACTTCCCCCTCTCTCAATCCATGTGGATGGATCTACTATCCTTCCTGTTCCCTCGGCCCGCAATCTGGGGGTTATCTTTGACACCTCTCTCTCCTTTTCTGCTCATATCCAGTTTGTAGCTAAGACCTGCCGCTTCTTTCTCTACAACATCAGCAAAATCCGCCCCGTCCTCTCTGAACACACTACCAAAATGCTTATCTACTCCTTAATCTCCTCTCACCTTGATTACTGCAACCTACTCCTCTCTGGTCTTCTCGCAAGCCACCTCCTTCCCCTCCAATCTATACAAAATCACGCCGCTCGACTAATCTTCTGCCAACCTTGCCATGCCCACGTTACTTCTCTTCTCAGGTCGCTTCACTGGCTCCCTGTCCAATTCTGCATCCAATTCAAGTTTCTCCTGCTAACCTATAAGTGCATCCACTCTATGGCCCCTCACTACCTCTTATCTCTTATCTCTCCCTACATCCCCTCTCGAAACCTGCGCTCCGCTAACAAATTACTTCTATCAATGCCTTTCACATGCACTGCAAACTCCCGACTGCGCTCCTTTCATCTTGCTGCACCTTACGCCTGGAAAAGCCTACCTGCGTCTGTGCGCCAGGCATCCTCCTTGGCCCTCTTCAAATCCAGATTGAAGACCCACCTCTTCACTGTTGCATTCAGATCCTGACTCCTTCCTCATCTTACCCTAACCCCCGTCATCATTTATGACCAAACTACTGACCAAACTGTACCTTGCGCAGAACTGACTAATGCTCTACCTTGCGCAGAACTGACTAATGCTCTATACTGTTCTAACTAATGTTTTGTTCTAACTAGATTGTAAGCTCCGATGAGCTTGACTCTGATGGGCAGGGACTGTCTCTTGTATGTTGGCTGCCTCTTGTAGCTCAGCTGTGCAGTGCTGTGTGCGTGGCGCTTTACAAGTGCTGAATAGTAGTAGCAATTTCTGTCACATACTTCTCGTTCTGAAAAACAAAATTTGAATATTGTCCCAGATGGTCCTGCATATTAGGAAAATGATCAAAAGTGTTGTTTGCAAGGTCAGTCATCATTAGCTCAAATTTGCTCTTGTAGGATAAAACTGTACTCATCATCTCACCAATTCATTTGTTTTTACCTTGTAGTTCAAGGTTCATATCACTTACTTCGCCTGTAAAGTCAGCGAGAAATGCCAAATCACATATCATCTCCCCTCTCCTTCAAAAAACTTCTTATTTCATTCAGCAGATCATGAAATCTTTGCAGAAATTTGTGCCTTCTTAGCCACTTTACATCTGTGTGCAAAATGATTTTCGCTGCCCCTTCATCAAGAGTAAGATTGAAAAGCTGTCTTTGAAGTGATCTTCCATGAACTGAATTTACAATTTTGAAAGTGATGTCCATGACAGTCTTTGTATTGAGTCTCTTGCTTGCCAAAACGTGCTGGTGAATGATGCAGTGGTAAGAAAGGAAATCTGGGAAGTCGTCATGCTGTCTACAGAGGGCTATGAAACCGTTAACCTCACCTGTCATTGCTCTTGCTCAGGGCCGGCCCGTCCATTGAGCAAGAATGTTTTTTGCACAGGGCCCCGCGTTTCAGGGGGCCCCGCGCAAAGAACATTCTGCTTTTTTTTTCTTAATTAAATTAAAAAAAAAAAAGCTGGCCGCTGCCGCCGCGGCAGCATGGAGTGTCCCGCGGGGCTCCCTCTGCCCGGCTGAACTCTCCCGACGCGGCTGAGCCCCTCTGCGCCGGCTTGCAGATATGCGAAGGGAGAGTGTCTCCCTCGCGTCTCTGTTAAGCCCGCAGGGGCTGATGGGAAGCAGGGGCTGATGGGAAATTTCCCATCTGCCCCTGCAGGCTTAACAGAGACGCGAGGGAGACACTCTCCCTTCGCGTATCTGCAAGCCGGCGCAGAGGGGTTCACCCGCACCGGGCGCGTTCAGCCGGGCAGCGGGGGCCCCGCGGGACACTCCATGCCGCCGCCGCGGCAGCAGCCAGCTTTTTTTTTTTTAAAATTGCCATGAGCTGATGGGGGGGGGGGGGTTTAAGACTGGCAATGGGTGGGGAGGGGTTAAGACTGGCAGTGGGCTGGGGGGGATAAGACTGGCAATGGGCTATGGGGGTTAAGACTGGCAATGGGCTGGGGGGGGGTTAAGACTGGCAATGGGCTATGGGGAGGGTTTAAGACTGGCACTGGGCTTGGGGGGGTTAAGACTGGCAATGGGCTGTGGGCTGATGAGGGCTGTCTGGAAATGGGGTGATGGGGGGCTTAGGACTGGCAATGGGCTATGGGGGGGTTAAGACTGGCAATGGGCTATGGGAGGGGTTAATACTGGCAATGGGCTATGGGGGGGTGGGGTTAAGACTGGCTATGGGGGTGTTAAGACTGGCAATGGGCTGTGGGCTGATGGAGGCTGTCTGGAAATGGGGTGATGGGGGATTAGGACTGGTAATGGGCTATGGGGGGGGTTAAGACTGGCAATAGGCTGGGGGGGTTAAGACTGGCAATGGGCTGGGGGGTGTTAAGACTGGCAATGGGCTGTGGGCTGATGAGGGCTGTCTGGAAATGGGGTGATGGGGGCTTAGGACTGGCAATGGGCTATGGGGGGGTTAAGACTGGCAATGGGCTATGGGGGGTGGGTTAAGACTGCAATGGGCTATGGGAGGGGTTAAGACTGGCAATGGGCTATGGGGGGGGTGGGGTTAAGACTGGCTCTGGGGGGTGTAAGACTGGCACTGGGCGGTGGGCTGATGGAGGCTGTTTGGAAATGGGGTGATGGGGGATTAGGACTGGTAATGGGCTATGAGGGGGTTAAGACTGGCAATGGGCTATGGGGGGATGGGGTTAAGACTGGCAATGGGCTATGGGGGGGTTAAGACTGGCAATAGGCTGTGGGCTGATGGGGGCTGTTTGGAAATGGGGTGATGGGGGGTTAGGACTGGTAATGGGCTATGGGGGAGGCTATGGGGGGGTTAGGACTGGTAATGGGCTATGGGGTGGTTAAGACTGGTAGTGGGCTGATGGGGGGGGTTAGGACTGGTAATGGGCTATGGGGGGGTTAGGACTGATAATGGGCTATGGGGGGGCTAGGACAGTAAATGGGCTGAAGGGGAGTAGATAACACTTGAGGTGGGCTGATGGGGTTATGACTGGTAATGGGCTGTGGGCTGTTGGGGGGGTTAGAACTGGTAATGGGCTATGCGGGGGCTAAGACTGGTAATGGGCTGTTGGCTGATGGGGCTGTCTGGTAATGGGCTATGGTGGGGGGGTTAGGACTGATAATGGGCTATGGGGGGGCTAGGACAGGAAATGGGCTGATGGGGAGGGGTTAGGACTTGAGGTGGGCTGATGGGGTTAGAACTGGTAATGGGCTGTGGGCTGATGGGGGGGTTAGGACTGGCAATGGGCTATGGGGGGCTGACTGGAAATGGATTGATGGGGGTTAGGACTGGAAGTGGGCTGATGGGGCGGTTAGGACTGGTAATGGGTTATAGGGAGGGCTTAAACTGAAAATGGGGTGATGGGGGGTTAGGACTGGAAGTGGGTTGATGGGGGGGCTAGGGCTGGTATTGGGTTGGGGGGTTGCTAGGACTGGAAATGGGCTGATGGGGGGCTAGGACTGGAAATGGGCTGATGCAGGGACTAGAAGGGAATGGATGCTGGGTGAGGCTGGAACTAGAAGGGAGCTGATGTTGGGGGAGGATTAGAATGGGATGGGGCTGGGAGAGGGGAAAAATATTTTGTGTGGGAGGGATAAAAAATCTACAATTGGCCGGGTATTGGGAGAGTAAGTGGGGATTGAGGATGGAGGGGTAAAATTTGAGTGGATGAAATAGGAATTAGGAAAGAGCAAAAGGAGAAAGATTAGTATGTTAAAGCAGATGTAGAGAGAGAATGGAAAAAAACTAGAAGAGAGAAGAAAGGACAAATGGACAGCAGACGATGGAGAGTTAGCAGAAGACACGAAGAAACCAGAAGAAAGTGGCTGGAGCAATTGCAGCTGAAAAAAAAATGCACAAAAGGTAGAAAAATATCTCTTTATTTTGAATTTATTAATTGGAATATGTCAGCTCTGGTAAATGTGCATCATTAACGTCTGCGCTTTGTTTAGTACAAGAGCAAATTAATGTATAGTTTTATTTCTACAGTGTTGTACATTCCAAGTTTGGCTTTTGGGATTCCCAGTTTAATTATTGTCTTCCTATTTCTAAATTGTGATTCCTTGTTTGGTGATGGTCTATGTTCTGCATGTGTAACTGAGCTGAGGTATTCTGTTTATGTAATTCCTATTTGACATTGCCACTTGTTCTCTTTCCCCAGTAGGTCATGTATTGTTGTTCTCTGAAATGTATTGGTTTAATATTTGCATGTTTCCTTTTGATAGGTAGGATATGGTGCTTTGTGAGTCCTGGTAGTGCTGTTAGGATACGGCGGGTTTGCTATGGGTTCTAAATGGGCAGTGTTTGTAGTAGTTCCTAATGTGTCTGGTGGTTGGCACTGGATTATAGTAATGTAGAAATCTTTTAGTCTTTCTTTATCCATACATTCATTAAGAGGCATGTTTACTAAAAGTTAGTATATGGTAACATTATGCAAATGTTTATGCAAATGAGGCCCCGCACCGAGTCTCCGCACATGGCCCCGCACCCCCTTGGGCCGTCCCTGCTCTTGCTCCATCAGTAGTGATGGAAACAAGTCTATACCATGGAAGATTACACTTTTCCACAAAAGAATGGAAAGAACTGAATATTTCCTGACTGGTATTTCTCCCTTTTAAAGAAATCATTCCAAGTAGTTCTTCTTTAACACTGAAGTCTTCAAAAACCATCCGGATAAAGACTAGTAACTGGGCTATGTCTCTTATATCTGTTCCGTTGTGTCTCCACACATCTTTTCTATTCACCGCATGACGGTGTTTCTTGAAAATTGTACATCTTGAATAGCAGCTATGATCTCTTTCTTATTTTTAAATCCTTGAAAAAGATTGTCAGCTGCCTCAAGAAAACAATCTTTTACAAATTCCCCTTCAGTGAAAGGTTTGCATTTCTTTGCGATCAGGTTGCTGACCTTGAAGGATACTATGGGGCTTGTTTAGAAAGCCGCGGTAGCGGTTTCTGATCGTTATCGGAGCCGCGGCTCTGATAACGATCAGAAACCACTACCGTAGCTTTCTAAACAAGCCCCTATGGTTTCCTTGACCGAATGTGACCTTGGCTTCGCCATCAACTGTTGCGCAGTAGCCAATTTCGATTTAAGTTCCTTTGAGCTTCAGTTTACGAATTTCACTTTTGGGAGGAAAATCAGCATCAAACTTATTGCTATGCAGAGCCTTATAATGACGTTCCAGATTACCCTTTTTGGGCAAGGATACTGGGGCGTTACAAATTAGACAACAACACTTGTCTTTCACCATGATGAAGAAGTAGTCCATTTCCCATTCATCATGAAAGTGGTAGGTTTTGTTCTTCTTTGGAACACTCATCTTCGTTATACTGGGGTGGCTGGATGTAAGAAGGCCAAATCTGCTAAGTTAGTATAAACACTGGCTGAGTCTGGTCCAAAACTGTCACTGTCCCAAAGTATTAAAGATCAACAGGAACTGAAACCTCTGGATGATGTGCAATTCAAGGACTGGAGATGCCAAAACCACACATGCAGTTCTAAAAGTAAAAATAAGAATTCATCATACTGGCACCAATAATCAAATACCACCAAACAATCATCAAAAAAACTCAAACGCCTGTCCAGCAAACCAGATAAAATCAAATACCACCAAACAAGTTCAAATACCACCACACGCGATTTAATAAATTCTGCACACAGTGTAGAATCAATGCAAAGGCAAGGTGAAATAAAATTGCAGTGTAGAATCAATGCAAAGGCCAGGCAAAATAAAATTGCAGAGGCAAGCAAAAGTCACAGTGGTTTGAACCAATTCGAAGGCAAGGCATAGGCAAGTTAGAACAAAATTGGAAAAGCCCGCCAAAATTACCAAATTCTTGACACTTTGTTGTGTCTGCCCGAAAACATTTAATGAAAGTGAACTATAAAGCGACCAATGACCAGCACACGACACAACTAATATGGTAAGTGTATTCAGGTAAAGCCCGGGCGAATGGATATCGCCCGGTATATAACACACTTCTAAGGGGTGTTGGGGCGGGGCAGGAATGGGTGATTCTGAGAGGCAGGAGACCAGGTATGACGTTGGGCCTGTGGCGTCGGGGCACGGGCGGCAGCCTCCTGGGGTACCCACAAACTATTGGCAATAAAACAACAAGCACCCCCAATACACCCGCAGGCAAGATTCCCTCAGGCAGGGAAAAAAGACAGGCAAAGGATCAGCAGTGGCGGCAAGCCCTCGACAGACGACCTGCTGGCACAAGCTCTCTCCTAGCGATGGGGCGAGCTGCTGGACAGATGGAGCCAAGTGGGGCTGGTGATCTACCTCTGACCCCTTCGCGATCTACCTGTTGGACATGCCTGCTCTACAGTATGTCCATATATCAAGGTACAAAAGTAAGATATCCTCCATATAAAGTTTGATTCACCTGAATCTAGCCATTTAGAAGCTGAAAGGGTTGACAGCTGTGGAGATATACTTGACTATCTGATAATCATGTCTTCCTTATGTAACCAAGGCTGAAAAGGATACAGGAAAAGGGATAAGAACATAGAATGCAACACGATTTGGAGCAGAAAAGGGTTAGTACATAGAGCAACAGCTTATATTCACACTTTCTTGTCTGTAAAGAGAAAAAAAAGTTGGTATTTTGCAGCTCTAGCCAGTTCCTTGTTACGTTGGGTTAAGAGTGACACTGAGGGCAGGTAGAGACCAGTATGTTTTCTGGTATATATATAATGTCACTCTTCTCTTCAGCAATGTTCTTCACCATGCATAACATGCTAATAAAGGGTTTCTAGTATGGGCATTATAACTCTCCACCAGCCTCCTGGACAGGAACAGCAACCCAAGCAGGAAAACACAATATGGGAGTCCACTGGTAATTTCTGAATGCAAATATTACTTATTGTAGTTTAATTAATTTATTATTTGGCTCATGCCTTTTCAATGGTTGTTCAAGGCGAGTTGCAATCAGGTATATTAGGTACTTCCCTGTCACCAGACGGCTTACAATCTAATTTTGTTGCTAAGGCAATGGAGGGTAAGTGACTTGCCCAAGACCACAAGGAATAGCCTAAGATGAACAAAAATATATACAAGAAGGGCAGTAAAAATTATTAGGCATGCGGTCCATAAAAACAAAGTTAAGTGATTGCAGAACGTCCCAAACTTGCTCACAGTCCTTGGTTGCTCCCTTGCTCTCTTTGGTATCTCTCTCACAAAATGTCCTATGCAATAAGGGTGTTGAACCCGCCTTAGGCTATCCATTTTATCCATGTGCTTGTGACGTTCACCTCTCCTTCTCCCTTTTAACTCTTTCTTCCTCCTTCCAGTCTCTGTTTTCAAGCAGTGTTGTCACTCACTGGGACCCAGGCTGGACCCCTCTTTTCCTCACCTCCGTCACCATTCCAAGGCAGTCACCTCTCACACATAAAGAAGATCATTCTAGAACAAGAATAAGAGGTTTGCACGTGTGGCAGGGACGTTTTATGTGCTGAAAATGCCCCTGACCGTATTCTGAAACACTGCTGTCATACACGTCCACGGGCGCTAGCATGGGGATCTCAGAACATGCCCAGAAGGGGCGGAACGGGGGCGTGGTCAGCTGTGGAGATGTATAAAGCATATTCAGGAAAGGCCCATGTCTGTTTTCAGTGCTTCCTGCAGATGTCTATGCTATTCCTGCAGAAACGTGGTATAAGGCCGTGACAGAAAATATTCTGCTGTTCTCTGCAATTTGTCCCATATAGAATGGTTGTGACAAGTATATGCTAAACTGGTGTGACTGCAGTCTGGAAAAATACAAGATGCCGTTACAAAGAACAGAAAAAAGAAGTAAGGGAATATTCTAAGGTAAAGAAACATTTATAAACACCCTCACAGAAATGTTAAGAAGCACAATAGTGTTTATTCACGCTATGCTGAAATGTGCAGTTTATGCTAAAACAGCTGATCCTGGGGACCCTAATATATCCTGTGTTCTGAAAACTGGGACTGCTGATGTAAGAATAGTGTGTGAATGAGTCTGAAAACAAATCATGTTGCAGTGAGAAAGGGAGATCAGATGTGTAGTCCTGGGACGTCATGCTATTATGGCATAGCAGCTGTGAGCCATAGGTTTTATTTGGCAGAATGATGTCTTTTGTGACTGCAAGTGAGAGTGTGTGGTGTGGGGGTAGCATGGGAGGATCTGATGTGCTGATCTGCATTTCAGGGAGGCCATGAATGCTTGGCCAGTACTGAATCATATGGATCACCTCAGTGCCACCGGGTGCCAGTGTGATAGGGCAGCCATATATCAGCTGTACCAGGCTCTGGGAGACATGACCGATGTTGTGAGCACTCAGCCTGGATCTGGGAAGGGGCAGAGAAGAAGCCTGATGTACAGACTCAGGTAGTTTGTTCTAGGCATAGGGAGCAGCAAGGTGAAAGGAGCAAAATCTGGATTTGGCAGTAGAAGAGAAGGACACAGATAGAAGCAATCTGACAGAAGAGTGGGGTTCCCGAGGAGTGTTGTAGGGAGAGATAAGAAGGGAAAGGTAGTGTAGAGCTGCAGAATGAGTGCACTTATAGGCCACAAGCACAAAAAGGGCATACATTTGTTGCTCAACAATATTATGCATCCTTTGGGAACAGGTTTGATGCACTAAGTAAGGGTCCATCCTTAGCACTTTAAAGCGCATTTGTAGAGATGACCAAGGCAGGAATCAATGAGCACTTTCCTAATGTCAAGTACCATTTGATGCAAGGTATGTCCTGATATACATCATCATATTTACATTCTCTTATACCATATTAGGGTGCACTGCGATTACCTAGCACTTTTCAGTGCCTGTAGAGAAATGGTATGTGGTTTAGGTTGCAGCAGCAGTCATTTCTCATTGGTATTTAGGTCTAGTTTGCATCAGCACATTACTGTCAGTGTGAAGAGCAGCTTAGGAAATGCACATTTTTCCTGAGGGGTGTGGCATCCATGCGTACATCGTGGAGATGGTCAGGATCTGAAACATTTAACTTTTCAGAATACAGTGGGCATGGGGATGTCAAACATTTACCTGTGTCTGATAATATTGACGGGGACGTGTTTCTCCATTATATTACATGGCCTGGGCCTGCACCCATGTGCGGGCTGTCCACCGGATGCGTGCACAGACCGGCTGAATAGCGCTTTGCCCGTGCCATGCCGAACACATCTACCTCCCCAATAATGGACCCATAGGCATGTCTAGACCCATGGATGCATAATTAGGCTCAAATGCACCCCATTTTTAATTTAGACATATCTGCGGGCCGGATGTGGATGCTATGGAATTGGCCTCACAGATTCCAGTCCCTCCCCCTTCTTTCTTATTTACTACTGGGCCCCTCCAAGCTTAAACAGGCCAATGCAGAAACCCTGCTTTACAGCCCAGTGCTTAAAGCTGTAGCGCAAGGTTTCATAGCGCAACTTTAATGCTAACTCCTTGCGCTGGAATATAATATTCAAATTACCCAGTGTTCAAATAATCAGCATTAAACTGGGAGAGCAAGCCAAACACATGTGCACAGAAGTCGGCACAAGTTTGGCATGCTGTCTCGGAGAATCAGGGTCATCTGAGGGGACGTTTGACACGTCACCTCAGATGACCTAGGCATTGGGGAAAGCCCCGTATGCTATCAGAATACTGTCAGGGGGCTGGTGCCCCTGACATCGACCCCATGGCAGAAACCAAATCCCCAGTGGTCCCACCCGCCCAATAAAAAAGAAATTCCTGGTGGCCCAGTTGCACCAATCACCCCATACACTCAAAAATGCAATGTGTGTCTGAGTCAATGCTGACTCCTGGTGACCCAGCAGCTCCTGGATTTTCTTGGCCATGTGACTAGAAGTAGATTGCCAAGACTTTCTTCTGAGGCAATAGAGGGTTAAGTGGCTTGCCCAAGGCCACAAAGGGTACTAGTGGGAATCAAACTCTGTTCTCTTGGTTACCAAGCCAGTGCTCTAACCACTAGGTGACTCCTTTACTTCTCCCACCCTCTCACTCACTCACTCATAAAAAAAAATCCCTGGTTGCTCAGCGGCACCAATCCACCCATCCACCCAATAACAAAAAGGCCCAGGTGCTCCAAACCCCCCATCCCCCTCCTGGTACCTTTAATCTGGAGCAGAAACGTTGCCCATGCACTGGCATATTGAAAAATGTCAGTGCCTGGCCCCTTGCGGTGCATTCTAGAATGCACCGCATAAGGTCAAAATGCCATATAAGGCAAGAAATGCCTTATATGCCAGTCTGACCCACCCAGGATGCACCATGCGGAGCCAGGTACTGCCATTTTTCAAGATGGTGGCACAGGGGTGGGAGCACCCGACCAATGCTCCTGCTCCAGATTAAAGGTACCAGGAGGGGGTAGAGGGCCACCTGGCCTTTTTATTAATGGGTGGGTGGGATCAGGGCCGTTGGGTCACCAGGGTTTTTTTTATTGGGTGGGGGGGGGGACGGCTCCGCTCAGCCACCAGGGATTTTTTGTTATTGAGTGGGTGGTGATCGGAGCCACTGGGGATTTGGTTTCTGTTGGGGCGTCAGTGTCGGGGGCACTGGCCCCCTGACAGTATTCTTATGGAATCAGGGGCATTCCCTGATGCCTGGATCACTGAAAGGGTGGTGGATGCTTGGAATGCCCTGCCGATGAAAGTGTCGGGAGCAAATACAGTGACAGAATTCAAAATGGCATGGGACAGACACAGTAGATCCCTTTTATAGCAACAGGATAAAATCAAAATAAACTTAACTATCTCTTATACCTGAACAAATAGAGATGACCTGCACGGAGTGGTGGGTACACCCCTAAACAAAGGCATGGGGAGGCGTGACTTATACGGGGCGGCTGGTGCACCTACTCTTACCACCTTGCTGGGCAGACTAGATGGACCATGGTGGTTTTTATATGCCATTATATACTATGTTACTATGTAACTATGTTACTATGAGGTGAAGTGTCAACCTTCTGCTCAGATGATCCTTTTGTTTCCTACTGGTTCATTATGCCTGCTCGAAGTTGGCATGACGATCCAACGTTAAAAACAGTGTAAAAAATGTTGCTAAATTTCAGTATAGTTTTTTACATCAGGCGCAATTGCTTATGCAACAATATGCATGAAATTTGCATGCCAGATGCACTGCAGTTTAGAACGGTTGTTTTTTTGGCGTTTTTCTGGTACTAGCTTGCTTTCTGCATTGGAGAGCAAACCTAGCACAGGAAAAGTGTCAGAAAATGCGTCGCTATGATTTTCTGCATCGCTCCAAAAGTCAGCAAGATACATCTAGGACTTGGGTTCTACCTTCCCCTACTCTTAGTTCCTTCACTTGGACTCTTAAACTTCTCAGCGCCACTCCCAGTTCCTATCCCCATTTCTCTGTTGGTTCTGGAACTTGTAGGCTTCTTTGGCTTCTGGTTCCTGTTCCTTTCCCTTTTTCCCAGAGGCTGGAATCTGGAGCTCCTCACTGAGGGACTGTTCCGCTCTTTGATTCCTTCTCCTCTTAGTTTCAATACACTCTTCTCCTTAGAGCAAAATGTAAGAATTGGAGCCCTTTCAGTTTTCAGTTCAGGACAATCCCTTCTACTAGGTTGCCTTCTCCCGAGAGGAAGTCCCATCTTCCACCAACCTTCCTCTGTCTCTTGTGGTTTCCTGTGAAGGAGAACCTCATCTTACTGCGTGGTCATCCTGTGGAGGAAGGCACTGTGTCACTTCCTAACCTCCACTTTCATTCTTCTCTCCAAAATTTAGGAATTTTCACTGCTTTAATTTCACTCCTGAGACTTTCCCTTTGTTAAGTTTGATGGTCACTACTGTGGAGCACGGACCCAGAATGATTCTGATGTTATCTAATGCAAGGGGCATTTTAGCATCCTGCTACACAACTATTTGCGAATAATTTGAATAATGTACCTTGAAAATAACTTCTTGAAGGAAACCTTCAATTTTTCCTGTATTAATCCAAAGTGACTTTTTCAAATCATTGTGATAAATAAACTAATCACTAAAGATACACCCCAATCTGCACATAGAAGAGGCAACACCAATAAAATAAGGATTCCAAAAGAATTCACAAAGACCAAAAAAACAACTAATAAAAAAGCATTCTCCCATGCAGCCCCTACACTCTGGAACTCCCTACCTGATGAAATTAGAGCCTTAACCGACCTTAAAGACCTACGTAAAAAATTAAAAACTCACCTTTTTATCTCCCACTACGGTCCAATGCTAAATTCTCAACTTCAAAACGAAAAGGGATAATCTATATAATACACGGAGACTAATACCGCAATGACTCAAGTTATTTTGACCTTGACACTGTCTATGATGTTTATACTGTTGAACTCACTTTTCTAACTGTACATAGTTAATTGTACATAGTTCTACTAAGTTTATTAGTTAAAAGTTCAATTGTTAATGCACATAGTTCATGAAATGTTTAATGTAAAAACAGAAATGCCTTTCTGTCTCCTTAACTGTTATATGTAAACCGCACCTGATTATCGGAAGGTTGCGGTATATAAAAGTTTGTTAAATAAATAAATAAATAAATCACTTCCAAGTGCTTACGTAATAACATAGTAAATGACGGCAGATAAAGACCAGTATGGTCCATCTAGTCTGCCCAGCAAGGTGGCAAGAGTAGGTGCACCTACCGCTCTGTGCAGGTCACCCCTCCCCATGTCTTTGTTTAGGGGTGAATCCACCGCTCCGTGTAGGGCACCCCTGTGTGTTGAGAAATTAGTTAAGTTTATTTTGATTTTATCCTGTTGCTATAAAGGGATATACTGTGTCTGTCCCATGCAATTTTGAATCCTGTCACTGTATTTGCCCCCACCACTTCCATCGGGAGGGCATTCCAAGCATCCACCACCCTTTCAGTGAAAAGATATTTCCTGATGTTGCCTTTAAGTTTACCCCCTTGCAGCTTCATTTTATGCCCTCTAGTTTTACAGCTTCCCCGTCTTTGGAAGAGGTTTGTTTGTTCATTAATATTTAAAAGTCTGAATCATATCTCCCCTATCCCTCCTCTCCTCCAGAGTGTACATATTTAGGTCTTCAAGTCTCTTCTCATAAGACTTCTGACGCAGGCTCCAAATCATTTTGGCCACCTTCCTCTGAACCGTTTCCAGTCTTTTTACATCATTTGCGAGATATGGTCTCCAAAACTGAACACAGTATTCCAAGTGAAGCCTCACCAATGACTTATACAGTGGCATTAGTACCTCTTCCTTTCTGCTGGTAATTCCTCTTTGTATGCAACTCAACATCCTCCTGGCTTTTGCCAGTGCCTTGTCGCACTGTTTTGCCACCTTGAGATCTCCAGAAATAATCACACCAAGGTCCTTCTCCTGGTCCGTGCACACCAACCTCTCGCCCCCTATTGCATACATTTCCCTTGGATTTCTGCTTCCCAAGTGCTTGACACTGCACTTCTTTGCATTAAAACTTAACTGTCAAGCATTAGACCATTCTTCCAGCTTTTGTAGATCTTTCCTCATGTTATCCAGTGCCTCAGGGGAGTCTACTCTGTTGCTAATTTTTGTGTCATCTGCAAAGGACAGACTTTTCCATTCAGTCCTTCAGCAATGTCACTCAAAAATACATTGAACAGTGTCATTCCCAGGACTGAACCCTGGGGCAACCCGCTAATCACCCGCCTTTCATCTTGAGTGTGCTCCATTTACCATCACCTTTTGACATCTGTCAGTCAATCAATTTCTGATCTAGTTCACCACCATGTGACCCATCCCCAAACTATTGAGTTTATTGATAAACCTCCTATGAGGGACAGTATCAAAGGCTTTGCTGAAATCCAGATAGATGACATCCATCGTATGCCCCTGATCTAGTTCTCTGGTCACCCAGTCAAAGAACTCAATTAGATTTGTTTGGCAAGATCGTCCTTTGGTAAAACTATCTTGCCTCAGATCATGCAACCTGTTGATTTTGAGAAAGTCCACTATTCGCTCTTTCAGGAGTGCCTCCATTACTTTTCCCGCCACTGAGGTAAGGCTCACCAGCCTGTGGTTTGTCATTTCTTCCCTGTAACCCTTTTGTGAAGAGGTACCACATCCGCCCTTTTCCAGTCCTGAGGAACTTCTCCTGTTTACAAGGTTATGTTAAAAATATCCTTTAATGGCCCTGCAAGAACCTCTCTGAGCTCTTTCAGTATCCTGGGATGTATCCCATCTGGTCCTATGGCCTTGTCCATTTTCAGTTTTGTAAGAAGTTCTAACACATGATGATTTGGAGCCTGCATCAGAAGTCTTATGAGAAGAGACTTAAAGATCTAAATATGTACACTCTGGAGGAGAGGAGGGATAGGGGAGATATGATTCAGACTTTTCAATATTAATGAGCAAACAAACCTCTTCCAAAGACGGGGAAGCTGTAAAACTAGAGGGCATAAAATCAAGCTGCAAGGGGGTAAACATAAAGGCAACATCAGGAAATACTTTTTCACTGAAAGGGTGGTGAATGCTTGGACTGCCCTCCCTATGGAAGTGGTGGGGGCAAATACAGTGACAGAATTCAAAATTGCATACAAAGAGGAATTACCAGCAGAAAGGAAAAGGTACTAATGCCACTGTATAAATCACTGGTGAGGCCTCATTTGGAATACTGTGTTCAGTTTTGGAGACATATCTTGCAAAGGATGTAAAAAGAATGGAAACTGTTCAGAGGAAGGCAACCAAAATGATTTGTAGGCTGCGTCATGAAGCCTTATGAGAAGAGACTTGAAGACCTAAATATGTACACTTTGGAGGAGAGGAGGGATAGGGGAGATATGATTCAGACCTTTAAATACTTAAAAAGAAATAATGAACAAACAAACCTCTTCCAAAGACGGGGAAGCTGTAAAACTAGAGGGCATAACATGAAGCTGCAAGGGGGTAAACTGAAAGGCGATGTCAGGAAATACTTTTTCACTGAAAGGGTGGTGGATGCTTGAAATGCCCTCCCGATGGAAGTGGTGGGGGCAAACACAGTGACGGAGTTCAAAGTGGCATGGGACAGACACAGTGGGTCCCTTTAAAAGCAACAGGATAAAATCAAAATAAACGGAGCCATCTAATTTCTCAACAAATAGGGGTGTCCTACACGGAGTGGTGGGTTCACCCCTAAACAAAGACATGGGGAGGGGTGGCCTGCACAGAGTGGTAGGTGCACCTACTCCTGCCATCTTACTGGGCAGACTAGATAGACCATAGTGGTCTTTATCTGCCATCATTTACTATGTTATTATGTTACATCCTCTTCTGTGAATGGTGTGGTATCTACTTCATTCCCATTTTTACATTTGGGAGTCACAGGTGGTCCTTCTGCAGGATTTTCTTTAGTGAAAATATAGCAGAAGTATTTGTTTAGCAATTTCACTTTTTCAGTGTCACTTTCCATGAGTCTATTCCCAGTACCTCTGAGTCCTGCAGTTCAACTTCTGATTTTCCTCCTCTGCCGAATATACCTGAAGAAAGTCTTGTCGCCACACTTCACATCTTTAGTCATCTTCTCCTCTGCCTTTGATTTTGCTATCCTTATTTCTCTTTTTGTCTCTTTGAGTTTGCTCCTGTATTCCTTTTTTGTGTTCCTCTGTTTGCCATGTGATGATCGCTTCTGCTCACAGGGGCACTCACGCAGACATTCGACACGCTATCACCGTTGGTGAGCACTAAATCCAGCATTGAGCTTTCCTTGGTTGGTTCCATCACCATTTGTCTAAGTAATGCATCTTGGAAAGCATCCACATTTATTTTTTACTTCTTTCCAGATTTATCCTCTTCTGTTTCCAAGAAAATAGCCTTTGCACAATGAACATTAAGGAGAAGAGCCTCTGATTTGAACCAACTGATTTTGCAACCTGCTAGATCTAGAAACAGGAGAACAATGTTGAACAGTTTATGGAAATAACTGACTCAAATTAATACATCATCTATATGATGAATAATTTATATGTAATGTTGTAAAAGCCAGTTCTGTGTTGCCTGATTTATCATTGGATAAGTATTTGAAAGAGACAACAGTTTTACTTGTAGGGTTTGCTAGTGTTTGGTTTGTTCCCCAGAGAGCAGCTCTCTCACACATCGATTCTGCGGAAAGCTCTCAAGCACCTCCGACTGGCTTTCACTTTTAATATCCCTCATAAATTGCAGGTCTTGCTATTCTTGCTTCTGGTTTTCCTAGATTAGTGTCCTCAGGAGCCTTTCCTCCTCTTTAGATCCACCTGCAAAGTCTTCTGTGGCCCAGCTGAGAAGTGAGAAGCACTGTGATATCCAGCTGCAAGTCTGATTCTCTGTGCACAGCTATGAGGATCCCTCTCTTTCTGCTGAACATCACACCATTACAAGTCTATTTATCTAACAAAGGACCTTGGAATCTGAGCATACAACCTGCTGACTT
The DNA here is from genome assembly GCA_033557465.1 of Ichthyophis bannanicus. Lineage (NCBI taxonomy): Eukaryota > Metazoa > Chordata > Amphibia > Gymnophiona > Ichthyophiidae > Ichthyophis > Ichthyophis bannanicus. The sequence continues at coordinate 47,005,775 of CM066046.1, forward strand.
TATAGAAAGGAAAGCATCATTCACTTTAATAGAAAGCTATTCTAAACCAGCTAAGTAGGATAACCTTCTCTACCTCAACCTGATTGCTAGTTTCCTTTTCATTCATTCTAGGGGGTCAGAGCAACAATGAACAACTAATATTCACAAGAAAACTCTTTATTCCCATGATTAATGTTTCTTTCTTTCTCTCTTTCTTTGTCCATTTATTTCTTTGTCTGTTATTGTTCTTCTTGCTCTCAGTCTCTGTTCCCCAGTCCTCCTCTCTTTAATGCAGAATTTATCTTTTAGCATCTAATTTATGAAATTATTATAAAGACATCCACAGCTTGGGAAGGAATGACAGCATAGACAGTTCTAACCCCAATTAACATGTAGTTGGCCTCAGGATATCAGATCTCAGCCTTCCTGGTAATCAGCATTTATTTTAATGTCATTATTATAGGAATGTAATGATCAAACAATATTTCCACATAACGATTTAAAAATTATTTTTCTGTTTTTATCTCCTGGAAATGGATTAAAAAAAAACAAAACACTGTAACAGAGGGTTTGTTGTTACTGAGTAATGCCTTACGTTATCAGCTGTTATTCCATGAGCCGGCTGAGATTATATACACAAAATATTCCCTCAGGGTAAATGTGTGTGTACCAGGAAAAGGGTTTGCTGGACACTATGAAAACATTTTTCTGACCTCCCACCTGCTGTAATCCATTATTTTTGGTACCTGATATTATGGGAAGACACTGCAGGTTGCACAGAGCCTGAACTAAACTGATATGTGAAAGCACGTTACACCATCACGTTTGTGTATCTGCAAGCAGAGTCAGTTCCATCCACTATGTGTCTGATACAGAGTAGAATTTTGGTCTATCTCTCCTAACCCATAGCCCCGGTTAATAAATTGCCTACCTGAAGAAAATGAATAGAAAAGGAAAGAAATAAGGCAAAAAATACACCGTCAGGAGAAAAGATGAGCGGGTGAAAGTGTACTGCATTTCTATATTCCACAGAAATCAAGGACTTCCGAAAACAGCTGAAGACAACCCTGTTCATCGATTACTATGGACATACCCCCTGAACCAGCATACAAGTCAGATCATCAACCCCCCCCCTCCACCACCCCAAGACTGTATATAAGACTGTATAATAGCTCATGATGTATAATAGCGCACTATGTAGATAAACCAAATCTAATCACATCCCCGCCAACACATACACACCACTCTGTACACTGCATCAAAACATTTGCCCCCTTGATTGTTTGCCATGGAAACCGCTTTGATTGAATGATAAGGCGGTATATAAATACCATTAAATAAAGACATCGCACACAGTGCTCATGAGGCAGTGAGGGTAGCAGAACATAGGACCACTGATTATAGTCAACTTTTCAAAATGATTGAAATCCAACACAGAATATCTTTCCTTGGTCTGCTCAGTACTGGTGATACTCAAGCAACCCACCCACCCACCCACAGGGCTGGTACCAATGTAGCAGTTAGATTAGTGCTGCCCCTTTGCAATATGAGACTGGGGTTTGAGGTCCAACTTAGAACATAGAAACATAGAAACATAGAAACATGATGACAGAAAAAGACCACAAGGCCCATCTAGTCTGTCCTTCCATAACAACAACTACAACAGTCCACTTTTTACCTTTAGAGATCCTCTGTGTTGGTCCCATGCTTTTTTGAACTCAGTCACTGTCCTCATCTCCACCACCTCCACTGGGAGACTATTCCACGGATCCACTACTCTTTCCGTAAAGAAATATTTCCGCATATCACTCCTGAATCTATCTCCCTTCACCCTCATCCCATGTCCCCTCGTAGCAGAACTTGCTTTCAATTGAAAGAGGCTCTCTCCCTGAACATTTATGCCACGGAGGTATTTAAACATCTCAATCATATCACCTCTATCCTGCCTTTCCTCTAAGGTGTACATATTAAGATCCTTAAGTCTGTCCTCATATGCTTTATAATGAAGCCCATTAATCATTTTAGTAGCAACCCTCTGCACCGACTCCATCCTGTTCACATCCTTTTGAAGGTGCGGTCTCCAGAATTGCACACCATACTCCAAATGAGGTCGCACCAAAGACTTATACAGAGGCATTATCACCTCCTTTTTTCTGCTAGCCATTCCTCTCCGTATGCACCCAAGCATCCTTCTAGCTTTTGCCGTCGCCTTTTCTACCTGTTTAGCTACTTTAAGATCATCAGACACAACCACACCTAGGTCCTGCTCTTCTTTAGTGGACAAAAGTACTTCACCTCCTATACTGTATTGCTCCCTTGGATTGCTGCAGCCCAAATGCATGACCTTACATTTTTTAACATTAAATCCCAGCTGCCAAATTCTAGACCATTCTTCAAGCTTAGCTAGATCCCTCCTCATGTTATCTACACCTTCCTGGGTGTCTACTCTATTACAGATTTTGGTATCATCCGCAAAGAGGCAAACCTTACCCGACAGCCCTTCCGCTATATCACTAACAAAGATGTTAAAAAGAATCGGACCAAGGACAGATCCCTGGGGCACACCACTGGTAACATCCTTCTCCTCAGAGTGAGCTCCATTTACTTGTACTCTTTGTCGCCTCCCACCCAACCAATTTCTAACCCAAGCAGTAACTTTAGGGTCCATCCCTAGGGTGCTCAGTTTGTTTATAAGTCGCCTGTGAGGAACAGTGTCAAAGGCTTTACTGAAATCTAAATACACCACATCTAGAGCTCTCCCTCGGTCCAACTCCCTGGTCACCTAGTCAAAGAAATCGATCAGATTTGTCTGACAAGACCTGCCTCTGGTGAATCCATGCTGCCTCGGATCCTGTAATCCGCTGGACTCCAGAAACCTCACTATTTTCTCTTTCAGCAGCGTTTCCAATAATTTACTCACCACTGAAGTTAAACTAACCGGCCTGTAGTTTTCAACCACATCCTTACTTCCACTTTTGTGTAAAGGCACCACATGAGCCTCTCTCCAGTCCTTTGGCACCACTCCCGACTCCAACGAGGCATTGAAAAGGTCAGTCAGTGGAGCTGCTAGAACGTCCCCAAGTTCCCTCAGTATTCTAGGGTGTATCCCATCCGGTCCCATCGCTTTGTCTACTTTAAGTTGAGCTGGTTTCTCACGAACACAGTCTTCTGAAAATTGTTCAAGATGTCCCTCGCTTCTGTTCTTATTTGTGGGTGTTTTCTGAGGTCCTGCTCCTGGTTCTTCATCTGTGAACACAGAACAAAAATATTTGTTAAGCAATTCCGCTTTATCCTTATCAGCTTCTACATATTCCCCCCCTGCATCCTTGAGTCTGACAATACCACTTTTGCCCTTCCTCTTCTCACTAATATATCTGAAAAATGTCTTATCCCCCCATTTTATTGCGTTGGCTATTTCCTCCTCCTTTTGAATCTTTGCCTTCTTGACTACTTTGCTAGCTTCTCTAAGTTTTTCCAAATACAGATGCCTGTCTTCCTCTCTCTGTGATCTCTTGTATTTCATGAAGGCCTCCCTCTTTTTCTTCACTTTTTCAGCTACTTCCTTCGAAAACCATAGCGGTCTCCTGTTCCTTTTGCCTTTATTTACCATTTTAACAAAAAGGTTGGTTGCCTTTAAAATACCCCCTTTCAGCTTTGCCCACTGTTTTTCTACATCCCCCAGCTGTTCCCATCCCACTAACGACTCCCTGAGGTATTGGCCCATCTTCGCAAAGTTAGTCTTCCTAAAGTCTAAGATCTTCACCTTGGAATGGATTCTAACAGCCCTAGTCCTAATACTGAACCACACCATCTGGTGATCACTGGATGCAAAATGATCTCCCACTACAACATCAGAAACACTTTCACCATTGGTAAGCACCAAGTCCAGTATGGCCCCTTCACGTGTGGGGTCTGTTACCAATTGCCTGAATAGTTCTCCCTGTAGAGAATCCAGGATCTCCTTACTTCTAGATGATACTGCAACAGGAATGTGCCAATCAACATCTGGCATATTGAAATCTCCTAGCAGTAGCACTTTCCCCTTTCCTAGCAATGCTGCGTATGTCTTCAATTAACTCTCTGTCCACCTCTTCCTCTTGTGAGGGAGGTCTGTATATCACACCAATGCAAATAGATTTCTCTTTCCCTCTTTCTAGTTTAACCCACAATGCCTCCTCTCTCCCTTTTAAGCTCTGTAATTCCAAAGCTTTAATAGTAGTTTTTACATATAGTGCCACTCCTCCTCCCCTTCTCCCTACCCTGTCCTTTCTGAATAAAGTATAGCCAGGTATAGTTACATCCCAGTCATGGTTTTCTGTGAACCATGTTTCTGTAACTGCCACTAAATCCAAGTCAGCAACTCCCACCAAAGCTTCAACTTCAGGGATCTTATTTCCCATGCTACGGGCATTAATACACACTGCTTTCCATGTGTTACCCTGTTACCCATTTCCATAAAGGTATTTAATGTATCACCTACCTGGGGGCTTTCACTTACCTGGGGGCTTTCTTCACCCATCCCCAACGAATCTAGTTTAAAGCCCTCTTCAGTAGATTAGCCAGTCTACTACCAAAGATGCGTTGACCTTTCTTGGACAGATGGATGCCATCTCTGCTCTGCAACCCTTGGAACAGCAGAGATGGCATCCATCTGTCCAAGAAAGGTCAACGCATCTTTGGTAGTAGACTGGCTAATCTACTGAAGAGGGCTTTAAACTAGATTCGTTGGGGATGGGTGAAGAAAGCCCCCAGGTAAGTGAAAGCCCCCAGGTAGGTGATACATTAAATACCTTTATGGAAATGGGTAACAGGGGTAACACATGGAAAGCAGTGTGTATTAATGCTTTCAAGCATGATCCGGCGGTGCTCATGCTCATCAGTCTGGCAGCGCCTGGAGGTATGGCTCACGAAGTGCATCCTCTCGTGATCTCATGCTGCATTTTTTTAAATATCTGTTTTTGGGTTGAATAAGTCATCTGAATTTTTTAATGAATTATTTGGGATATTTGAAGCTAGTCAGCTCAAATCTGCCCAGCACATTACTTAAGGGGAAGATAGTTTATTTAATTTAGTTTAATATGTAGAAAAAAATCTTTTAAATTAAGCAGTTCTGTCACCCAGACGACTGCTTCTGTACACATGCATTTTATAAAATATGTGTGTATACCCAACTCCACCCACATTAAGACCCTAGGAATGCCTACACATGGCACATGTAAACATATGTTTCATCTTGCCAGGATACATAGTTACATGTGTGTATGTATTTGGCTGCTACTACTATTATTTATCATTTGTAGAGTGCTCGGTTTATGAAGCCTTTTCCCCAGGGCTGGCTCTACCACTAGGAAGACTAAACATCTTAGTGTGGCACAATCCAGGGGGCAGCACTTGCAGCAATTCCCTGACCCCCTCCTCAGTAGTCCAGCTTTTCTCCTTCACTACTCCCACCCGTTGTCCAAGATTGCAGCCCACATTTCTCTTCCCCTCTCCTGCTGCTGCCTACCTCTATTATTGGAAACTGTGTCATAAGTAAACAGTATGATGTCAGGCCTTAAGGCGTCCACTAGGCAGCCACTTAGGGCGGCAGACCTCTATAGGCAGCAGGCCATGTGCTTAGGCACACATGGCCTGCCACCCGCCTAGCCATGCTGCCCCCCCTTACCTCCATGTCCTCAAGGTCTGCTGCATCGGCCCCCCTCTGACATAAATGTCCTATTGGAGGGGGAAGAACAGGGTATGCCTAGAGAACAATGAAGTACTCAAAGACCCACTGCTGACCATAGCTTACTTACCACTGTGGTTCCCACGAACAGAGGAAGGGTAGCAGCAGGGGGAAGGGAAAGGGGAATGCTGAAATCCTGGACACAATGGTGGCGAGAGGGGGGGGGGTAATAAAGAAGAAATTCTGGACTACTGGGAGGAGTCAGGGAAGGGAAGATTCTAGGCACTGGGGAGGAGGGTGAGAGAGAAGAGAAGGACAGACATTGGATATGTGAGGCGGGAATAAGAAAGAGGGTACTAGCCATGTTGGTGATGGGGAGGTAAGTCAAGTAAAGGGAAATGTTGCATCGGAGAGAGGGGTAGGAAAAGAGAGATGTTGGGAATTATGGAATTATTGGGGGTGAGGTGGAAGGTGCATGGCTGAAGTTTCGCTTAGGGGCCGGCTCTGCTTTTTCCACATGTAAAATATAAACATAAAACAGAGGTTTATTCATGGAAATGGCTTGTTATAAAATCACCCAGAGTATAGGTGGGTAAAAGTAAACATCTAATGCCATTCCGCACATACTTTTATCTGTGATAAGCAGAGGATTTTCCTGGGGGCTTTGGACTAATATGCATTCTTTTGGTTTCTAAAGTATGTGCATAAATTTTCTCAAAAATTTTGTCTGAATCAAATAGGTGCAAAAGTGCGTGTAGTTTCTGTGGAGTCATTTTCAAAAGGAAAGTAGACAGACATATTTCCTTTAAAGTTGTTGTGATTAGTGTGCTTACTTGCTGCCCAAGTTAGGAAGCTTATTACAGAGATGCCAAGGTAAACCACCCCAAAGATTGAGATTGAAGGACAAAGAGTGAGATTTTTCAGATGTTATGCCTAGGATATATATCTAGGAAAACTTAAGGGCCTCTTTTACTAAGCCCATTGTCAGGTTAAAGGGCATTTTAAACATGGTTACAGGAGAACAATGTCTAACAGTTTATGGAAACAACGACTCAGATTAATACATCATCTATATGATGTATCCACAGGCAGTCGGGAACATTAACGCCCAATAGTGTCTGCTTTTCGGCATTAAAATGCACGTTAATCAGCCAACACAGGATTTGGCAGGGAATGGACAAAAAGTGGGTGTAGTGAGCCCATTGCCTCTAGTGCCAGGGCAATTGCCGCACACTCAGCATCAATGGGGCTTCTAACATGGGATAACCTAATGACTGCAACCCATCCTAGTGGAGCACATGTTTGGGAAAGCCTTCACGCGTTAGCTGCCAGGGACATACTGAACACAGCCCCAACAGCTAACCTACGGCCTTTTCCATTAATGCACCTGAGATTTGCGCATTAATAACAAATCCATAGCGGGCTTTAGTAAAAGGAGCCCTAAGTGTCCTATTGCTTGGCAAATGAAAAAAGCAACAGAAAATAAGAACATAAGAAATGCCATACTCGGTCAGACCAAGGTCCATCAATCCCAATATCTAGTTTCCAACAGTGGCCAATCCAGGTCATATTCACCTGGCAGGTTCCCAAAAAGGTACACAGGTTCCACAATGCTTGTCCCAGGGTAAGCAGAGGTACTTGCTTTTCTTTGGTACTTATGAAATGATGCAGATAGAGGCAATATGGGTAAATTCTCTGAGCCAGAATTGTACTCCACTCAGGGGGTCATTCTGTGGCACGAATAACGGGGATGTACATCCTGCCTGAACATACATCCCCGCTGTTCATGCAAATGTGGCTGCCGGCAAAAGGCTCCCTGTACGAACATCTGAGTTGTACTGGGAGTCTTAGATGAGGACATGGGGAGGGTGGAACGAGGGCAGGTCATCTCCCAGGACATACAGAGCCTATTCAGATGTTGGCCCTGTATGTCCGGGGTCGGCCAGGTAGATGGGGAACTTATTCCACCTTAGATGTTGAATAGGTACACCTGGACGCGGGGCTTCGGCGGTGGATGGCATGGACAAAGGAGGTAAATGTGCAGGAAGTTCCTCACAGCCAGACCCTGGCCAGGGGGGTCGGATCAGGGTTCCGGCCGTGGGAAAAGGAGGTTTTCGGCGGCAGTAGCAACAGGGGATCGCGGCTCCTGAATGGAGCTGTGGTGCCATGGCAACAGGACGCCATGACACAGCAGCTCCATTAAGGAGCCTGACTGAGTTATCAGGGCAAGTGGCTGGACGTCCGGGCTTCCTGAATTGGGGCACATCCCGGACATCCAGCCACTGTGCTGTGATTCTGCTTCTGTGGGGATGTCTAGCCCCCATGGGAGCAGAATCGGATGCATCTCCCGGCCGTGGAGACGTACATGACAAAATGTGCCTCAGTGACTAAAACTAATGTCTGGACAGAGGCATCAGAGTACATGGGCTTGTAGGTGCAGGAAAGGGAATATGGTAGGGGGAGCCAAATTATGCTGGAAGGTGTGCTCAGATTTCTTGTCACTGGTAGGGACACTTGACTCTTCTTCTCATAGGCTTGCCTCTCATGAAAATAGTGATCAGGATCAGTGCACTGGGTCTGAGGCTTTGAGAACGTGAGAGTGAGAAAGCCTTCAAATGAGTGAGACTTGGCATCTCTGCTATTACAAAATTACCCTACATAGAAATAAAATAAATTGAATAAAGTTATCCAGCCCCCCAATTTCTTGCAGCATGACTTATAGAGAAAAGTACATAGTATAAAAGCTGCAATTATAAATGTCTGCACATCAAAAAGCTCTCCTCTGTTTATATGCCTTTTTACTGTATTTAACTACACTAGTTACTCAGGAGCGTGGGCAGCAGAAGTGCAAATGGATAGCACCAATTTTCAGTAATTCCTAGCAGACCTAACAAAGGGAGCCAGCTCAATGTCTGCTAATAATCGGAGGTCTTTTTTGTTTAATTTTTTTTTCTAAAAATGGATCTTATTATAAAAGGATGTCTTTTATTAACATAATTATCTTCTCCATTTAGATCTAATTCACCTCTATTTCAGGAAACCATGCTTTTAATCATTTCACCATCCCTCTTATCTTCTGCCTCTCATTAGACATAATAATTTTCTTAAACATTTCAGCTGTGTTGGAGCGAAAAGAAAGTGTTATCCTCTATGTTCTGTGAAAAAGCTACATGGCAAGTAGTAACACTCATCCCGTCTCATTTAAAAATTCCTATTTTCAATTTCTTATTGTCACATGTCTTTAAGCTACTTGGCAGAAGTCATATTTGAAAGACGGTCACAAATCACACAACAGCCTCACATTTGATTGTTTCACATAGGTTGTGTCATTATGAACAGTTAAGATCCAAAGTGTATGATGTAATCTGTGGCTTTTATGCACATCCTATAGAAAATAAAGGATGGTATGAAGAGCAATGCTGAGAAATGGAAAAAATAATAGCAAATTGAATGTGATCGAGCTAGTATTCAGAGAGACTTACACATATGGCAAGGCACATTTTAGGAATGATGTCCAAGTGCAATATGGGACATCCAAGTCAGAACATATGTAAAAAGGGCCGGCCATGTGCAAGTTTTAGCCTGATTTTAGAAACGTGTACATGCCTGAAATGGACAGCGGCAGCCCACAAACACATAGAATCCCCGTGACAGTAATTCAGGATGGGAATGTTTATCCCATGCTCATTCATGACCCTGCCTTCTATTTGGCAAGCGGAGATGTGCATTGGCACACCAACCATAAAACCAGTATCCTCATCTCCCTTCATTTTTCTTTACGGTTGTGAAAAGTATTAGGGCTATCACAGTACCTTTTTTTCTACTACCTGTGGGTGTTTCAATGGCAGAAGACAGCTTTTTTGATGCCTATATATGCCGTGGAGCAGGAATAGGCAGGACCTCACCTCTACTGGGTTGAGCTCTGCTGTTCATTTCTGAAATTGGGCCCACATGAGTATCTTTTTCGGAACATGTCTCCACCACATCCCCGTACAACATGGATTTGTTTAACCCAGAGATGTTTATGTTTATGTTTATTTAACTTGATATACCGCCCTTCATTACACCAGGGCGGTTTACATAATACAAGCTAACTGGGATGGGCACAAGCCCTATAGCAAGAAAGGAAATACATAATTGGGACAGGAAAGAAGAAAAATAGAAATAGAAGGAGATAGGTTAAAAGGCTACATAGGGAGGGCAAAGACAGAAAGGAAGACACGAGTAGACATGAATAAACCAGGTCAACTGGGTGTGGCTGGGAGGTTGTATGCAAAGACAAAGAGGTGAGTTTTAAGTAGTGACCGAAAGGTAATATAGTTCTCTTCCAAATGAAGGGGAGTGGGTAAAGAATTCCAAAGGGCTGGGCCAAAGAAGAAAAAGGCAGAGTGGCGAGTAGATTGTAAATGTGCACAAGATGGTGGGGGAAGATGGAGCTGGTTGATGTGGAGAGAGCGGAGACTACATGTAGGAGTGGTGAAGTGGAGAAGATCAGTAAGGTATTGAGGAGTATGCATGTACAGAGTGCGGTGAACTAGAGTCAGTATCTTAAATTTGATGCGATGATTGACTGGGAGCCAGTGAAGGTGAAGCAATAGGGGGTAATGTGATCAAAGTGGGAGGAGTGACAGATGATTCTAGCTGCAGTGTTTTGTATGAGTTGTAATCTATGAAGTTGGACTTTGGTGATACCAGCAAAGACGGAGTTACAATAATCTAGCCGTGATAAGATTGTAGCCAATGTGATGGTGGTCAGGGCTGAGTGGGATAGAAAAGGGTGGATAGATCGAATTTGCCGAAGAAAGAAATAAGATGTCTTAGCCAGGTGCGATATGTGTTCTTTGAAAGTAAGGTTTGAATCAAGGAGAACACCAAGGTATTTAAAAGAGGAGGCAATGGGAATTGCAGAGTGGTTAAGGATTGGGGCAAGAGAGGGGCAGGGGCTTCCAAACATGAACCAGATGACCGAAGTTTTAGTGACATTGAGATGAAGACAATTTGAAGATAACCAATTGGAAACGAGAGTAAGGCAGGAATTCAAGGGTGTGAGATCTGGAGAAAGTGGATTAGTGTGGTGGATGATAATTATGTCGTCAGCATAAAAAAAAAAGCAGACAGGCCAGCTATTTACCCAGCTTTCTAGAATGGCTCTGGGTGGAGGCTGGGCCCCAGCAGTGCTTGTTGGAGTTTGAGAAGAGGAGAGCAGTGCACCAGGTGTCACGGGTTAGTGATGTTATCAATGTCAAACAGGCATGTATAAAAGCAAGTGGCCTACCGCGGTCAACAGTCACAGATGCATGACCATGGGCATCTGACCAAAGGGGCATGACCACAGTGGAACACCCCTTTGGAGTCACTAGGAGGTGCTAGAAGGTAGAAACCTGTGTTTGGTGTCATCTATAAAGAGATGAAGAAGAAGGGCAAGAGAGAGAAAAATAGCAGAGATTCCAAAGTGGGGGAATCAGTGGCTCATGGCCTGATGGACCAATATTTTGGGCCCGTGAGTAAGACTGCCTGTTCTGTCCAGATGCAGATTGATCCCTCAGTAATCTACTCCATCTTTGGACCCAAACAAGGATGTGCATTCAGTTCTTAAATCTTGCTCCCTTCTAAGGGTGGTTCTGCCTGTGAAAGATGTAGCTAGAAATTTATCTATGGCTCCCGAAAAAATTTCCCTTAAAGATGTTAGGTTGATGTTGAATAAAATGGATGTCTCCCTGAAATGGACTTTGACTCAACTGTGCGAATTTACATCAGAGACAGTTTTGAAGTTTTATGAGTATGAGGAATGGTGGACTGATGTTGATGCATGATTAGACAAGGTGAAGAATGCTTTTACATCTCTATTAAGGATAGTATTTTTTACACCTCAAGATGGAGCAATTGGAGAATGTGTTGAGATCTAGGAATCTTAGATTCTTGAACTTCCCTTGAATACATTTATTGCCACCTTTGGAGTTCCTGAGAAAATATTTGCAAGAGGTGCTATGTTACCCTAATGTACAACCTTTGACTTTTGAGCACTGGTATTATCTCCTGCGACACTCTAAAAAAGAGGTGGAGAAGGATGGGGAGTATGAGAAGTTGTTAAATCACGATAGTTTAGATCTCACACTCTTTATGGACGCCTCTCAGGGCAACATCCCCATCTGAGCAAATTTTCATTTGAAAAGGATAAAATTGCTATTTTGAAATTGCTTATTACTGTACAAAGATGTTGCCTTTTGTGGTCAGAGGATCAATATTTTTCCTGACGTATCTAAGGTTACTCAAGCAAGGAGGAGATTGTTCCTGCAGCTGAAGACACATGTTTTGGTGATAGTGGCCAGGGCCATCCACAAGGCAGCCATCTAGGTCACAGATTTCTATAGGCGGCAGGCCATGTGCTTAGGCAAACATGGCTTGCCACCCGCCAAGCCATGCCGCCCCCACTTCCCTCCATGCTGACCCGCATGGCACTGATTCCAGCAGCAGGGGGGGGGGGGGGTGGCTCAGCAGCAGGCCATGTGCTTCAGCACACATGGCCTGCTGCTTCTGACCTCCCGAAGTTATGTCTGATGGTGGGGGGGGGAGGGGTGGGGGGCGGGACAGACGTGCCAGACCACATGTGCTGAAACACATGGCCTGCTGCCGAGCTGAGCCACTCCTCCCCTCGACTCCACCACTTGAATCAGTGGTAGCAGAGGAGCGGTAGCATGGTTCAGCAAGCAGGGGAGTGGCAGCACGGGGGAGCAGCATGGTGCAAGGGAGGGGGCGCACGACTGAAGCTTCTGCCTAGGGTGGCAGAAACCCTTGGGGCGGCCCTTGTAGTGGCAACCTTTTTTCTCAGACTTTCTTGTAAATGTTTTGTTACCTGTAAGACTGATTGATATATGTTCTTTGATGCCATACAGCTGGAGAATTTTCTTACTGATTAAACTGTTGTTTAATTTTTAGTTACTCTATTCTCTGTCTCTAGGCTGCATTTACTTGTTTGCCTTTTTGAGGGAGTGAAAATTATTGGGCGAGTCAGGGGCGTTCTCCTCTTCTTCCTGCTGCTGTCTGCTGGCAGTAACGAGTACTTTGCACATGCTCTTTGTGTCCAGGAGCAGGTCTAGTCATAGATGTGTCTGCCAGAGGTCAAAAACATGTAGCACTGTTTTAAAACTGGACATACACGTAGAATTTTTACAGTCCGCCCCAGTCATGCCTTCACCATGCCCCATGTGACATTATCGCACCGGGCATGTGTAAATTTGGTCCTTTCTCAAATAGCTCTTGGAACGTGGATGTGACTGTCACAGCTGAATAGCTAAGTAGTTTAAGTTAAATCTGCGAGTAACCTGGGCTAGCTGAAGCCCAAGATAATGTATGACATATCACATCAAGTGATCAGACCACCTGTTTTAGCTCTACTGTCAAATATAATCTTGATTCAGTTAATAAATAAACTCGCCATGCTGTCTGACACTCTGCGGCAACAATGTTACAATGCCAGTAGCGCGTTATGTTTGTGTCTGTAAATACTATTATCATAGAACAAATTTCTATTATGGAGTGATAGCTCGATTGTATAAAATCCAATGCAGAAAAACAATGCTGTCATCTGTATACTGCATTTTTAAAGGCTTAGTTTTGGTGATGTAGACTGAAATGTGTGCCTTCGAGTCACTGCTGACTCCTGGTGACCCAGCAGCTCCTGGGTTAGCTTTATATCATTCATTTTTAAATTAAAATCAGATTTCATTATGCTGTGGCTGACTATATCTTTATCTGTCTAGGGGTCATGTTCATTAAACCATGCTGACAGTTACTGCACAGTAAGCACACAATAAGCGCGCAATGCTAAAACTCCTGTGCTAACTGATCAGCGTGTGATTGGGCGGAGACAGGAAGGTTGGAGGAAAAACGGTGGTGTTGGCAGCGCTTCACAGCACAGGCATAATGAGCATGCGCTAACCGCTGTTCTTGCCATTGTTGTGGGTGTAAAACACAATGTCAATGTAGGCATTAAGTACACCCACATGCCAGTTTCCACAGAGGCGCGCGTTAGCAACATGCTAGCGGTAGCGGGATGGATGCACATGCTCCCTGAAGTTGGCATAAGCCTCCACACTAGTTTCATGGCCTGACCACACGCTATTGACACACCTTTTAATAAATATGCCCCTATATGAGGGGCATATTAACTTAGATTGTAAACCCTCCGGGGACGGGGAAATACAGTAATTACTGTTCCTGAATGTAACTCACCTTGAACTGCTACTGGAAAGGCATGAGATAAATACTAATAAATAAATAATAATAAATAAACAAATGAATGCCTATATATTGGCTTGTCTGTGGATAGGGGGAACTGAATTGGAATGTCTTTAAGACATAAGAAATGCCACACTGGGTCAGACCAATGTTCATCAAGCCCAGTATCCTGTTTCCAACAGTGGCCAATCTAGGTCATAAGTACCTAGCAGTTTCCCCAAAAGACACAGGTTCCACAATGCTTGCAGTGGATTAAGCAGTGATATCCCTTTGGTGGTAGCTCCTACAGCAGTCACCAGAACAGCGCAGGGAGAACACGGCCACACCTCTTAAAAACAAAGAAATCTTTTATTTTGTAAAACCTTCAATGGTACAGACCCGACTTGACCAAGTTTTGGCTGTCAGCCTGCATCAGGGGTCAAAAAACAAAACACATGAACATTAAAAATACATTAAACTACAATAATATTCTCCAAACTGTACAGTAAAGAGAAAACAATACCAACATACATACAATACCAATTAAGATTCAATTGCACATATACTCCAATGGCAGTCAGGACATTGTAACAAATAAAAACCTATAATTAAAACATACATATGTAACCTATAAAGTGCATATGAGGCAGTACAATTGCTACAGGCAATACCATAAAATTCTGCAGCTAACTTGCTTCATGATCTTTGTTAGGACTGCAATAGCTTGTTTCACCTTTTTTCACTCTCTTCCCTTTCTTTGTAAACGTTTTAAGCTCAGTTAGCAGTTGTGGATTATTTGTTTGTATCCAAGTTGTTTTAGCTACTATTAGTCTTCTCTTATTATTTTTATGTTTATGTAAAGATCTTCTTCGCCTGGTGTTTTTAACTCCTCTGCGGCCCCTTGAATATTTTAATTTTGAAATTCTGTTTAATATTTGTTTTGGGAATTGTTGCTTTTCAGGTTTCTTCCAGTATTTACACACCAGAAACCAAAATAATTTTGTTAATTGAGCCTATGATGAACATCCGTTGTTTGTCTAGTCTCTACTGATAAACTAAAGGCAGTTCTCCCCTAGTAATTTTTCAACTGCATGGATTTAACCAGTAGCCTTTCAGTACTGACGCAAAGTGAAATCTTAACCCATATTACAGGAGGATGCAAGCAAAATCTTATGTAAAGGGATTTTTCGCAGGCCTAGCTTAATCCACTTAGATATATATTTGAAGGGGCGTTTTATGAAGGATATCTAGGTGCAATCGTGGACATTTAGGTAAAAATGTGCCTGAAAAGGCTGGGCACATTCAAGTCCAGGCATGATTTCGGAAACTTGGATGTCCCCAGTATGGACATCATCAGTGACATCTACGTAGTTATCCCTGCGGCAGTATTCCAGGCAGGAGACACATCTCAGATGGCCATTCTGCAAGTGGCAGAGAGAGAACTGCTATACAAGGGTTCCTAGTTCCTATTAAAGGTCATTGTGGTTGTGGATTATGCTGGAAATACCACAGAACTGTCTCCTTTATAGCCTCCAGGGAGTATACTGGCAAAACAAGAACTTTTTAGATGTTTAATCATACCCTGGAGCAGATACAGACTTGGATGTGGGCCTAGATATTGCCAACTGTTTCTGAAATCAGGCATGCATGTTTAAGTTTAGCAGACCACCATGGACACATCTCCAGCACACCCATCTGCCATGTATCCAATATCTCCCCTTACACCCCCACCCCATATCCAGTATCTCCCCCATCTCCCCACCCCCCTCATATCCAGAGTTTCTCCATCTCTCTACTCCCCCCAATGCCCAAAATCTCCCCTCTGTCTCTCTATTCCCCGTCTCCAGGTTCAGCATCACTCTTTTTCCTTACTCCAGGATCTCCCCTCCATCAACCTACTCCCCCCCCCCATCTAGTATCTGCAATGTTGTACAATTTGAATGGTAGTATATAAAATGATTTTAAATAAATAAATATATCCCCTTATCTACCTATTCCCCCATGTCAAGTTTCTCTCTTTCAGTCTAGTCTTCTCTCCCAGTATCCACTTTTGTGTCCTACCCCCAAGCCATTATATCCTCTCTGTCACCTTACACCTTTTTTGTGTCCACCTCCAAGTCAGAAGCCGGCATATTCCCTTTCTTTCTCCCTCCCCAATTCAGCATCTCCCATTTCCTCCCTTCACCCCAGTCCAGAATATTTCTTCCCTTCTTCCCCGCTGACACTCCTGGTCCTGCTCCCTGTGGTGTAAGCTTCCTGTTTCTGAGGGGTATAGCCAGCAACGACATGGAAGTGTTGCATGATGAATGGCCTCACGCCTTTTCACTATTTTTTGCTACTGCTCTGATTCCTCAAAGCAGCAGTGGTGGGGGTGTCAGTGGCGGGGGAAGGAAAATGCTGGCTAAAGGCTAGGGCTCCTTTTCACTTTGCCCTGACCCAAGTCAAACTGGCAGGCGGGTAAATAAGTAGTGTGTCCTAACAGTTTGACTCATGGTCAGGAAGGCTGTAAATGGTTTGGGCAGGGCAGGTTTAGCTTCTTAAAGCCTCTTATATAGGGCACCTATGCTTGCCACTACTGAATTTTCGAAAAAGAAAAGTTAGGGGCCTAGTTTTCAATGTTAAGCACCTAAACCCTTTGAGAACTGACCTTTAAGCCAGCAGCTGCAGCCAAACAACAGCTTCCTTGCACCTTGTTTCCATCTGTGATTAGACAGCTTGGAGGGCCAGTACTAGGACTCAACTTCCACTGGGGCACAATGAATGGGGACTAATTTTGGGTGTTGGCCCTAGCTTCTGCAGCTGACTTTCTTTCTGCACCCCGGAGCTCTGTGTCATCAGCCATCACCCCCAGGATGTAAACTCAACCAGGACTCCACCTCTTCCACCACAGCAGGAACATCAGCAGATGTGTGGGGTCATTGAGCAGACCCAAAGGAGACACAAGAGAGCTCTGTGACTCCAGAGCAGCATTCACCATAGGATCCTGTACAAAGGTGTCTTCGTCAGAAAAAGAGAGCGATGATAAAAAAAAAACCTAACCGAGAAAGAATAGAGGCAGGAACCCAGGCAGAATGAGCTGGGGAAAGTCTGAGATCCAGACAGAGAAGGGAACACTCAATCTCTTCTGCAAATTGTTCTTGGTATGTTTATTTTTGTATACTAAGATACTTGCTGCAATGTTTTTAAAATGCATAGGCCAGCTGTGCTGGTCTTAGCATCGTAAGATTAGCGCAGCTGGTCCAGCAGTGTTCTCTCAGCATTTTCGAACAATTGTCAAAATAGCCTCCCCACACTAAGTACTGAATACGGGGTGAAATCTGAATGTTTTAATGATCCATAGCAGGACACCAGTTTTTTTATTCATTAAACTTACAAATCATTGATACAGAGAGCTGAAAGACAATATTTACTATTGATGCCAAAATCAGTAGTATAAAGAATATTCTCGCAGAAATGGAAAAGATCTAGCGAGATTTGAATAGTGTAGAGAGAATGAGCTGTAAATGGCAAATGTGATTCAATATAGATAAATATAAGGTTACACATTAGAAGAACAAAGATAGATCAGGAATTTACAAATTAGGAAGGGAAGTTTAAAAAAATATGAATCAGAAAATAATTTCAACAACAAACTCTAATTAACATTGCAGCCAGAGAGCAGCTGTCAAGACATTGTGAGTTCCGGTCTGCATGAAAAGAATAAATAAGCGATCAGGTCAAAGAGTTGACATGCCCTCTATATAAGACTTTGCTAGTGTGCTCCTGTGATGCGTATTGTGGCTTTTCTTTGCCTCAGTACTGAAAGGCTTTTGGTTACATTTATACAGTAAAAAAAAAAATTATTAGGGGATAATAGCCTGTAGGTTTGTCAGCAGAGACTAAATGAACTATGGAAGTTCACCATAGCTTCAAGTGACCAAATTATTTTAGTTTCTAATGGGCAAATAGAAGAAACATGAAAAGCAAAAGTCACAAGATCAAATATTTATGAGAATTTCAGAATAAAGATATTCAAGGGGCTGCTGGAGGAGCTACCAATGACATTCCAGCACTTTCCCCTCTATTTACAAAGGCCACGAAGCAAGGTCTATGTGGCCACAAGTAACTGGGTCACCATTAGTATCAGGTGATTGAGACTCAAGGGGGGGGGGGCGTGTTGGGGGGGTGGTGGTGTATAGTGAAAGAGCAGAGGGGAGAGGAGAGGAGAGGAAAATAAGAGGCATAAGGACATCTGAAGCGTTATGGGACCTGATTGAAAAAGTCAAGTGAAGATTAGTTTGGGGGGAGATCATAACCTAGGTAGTTTTAGGGAGAGGAAATAGGGGGATTCTTTGGGGTAGGGGAATTAGGCAGTACCAGCAGGCTCAGTTTGTTAAAGTCGATGGTCTTGATATTCATCTGGGCAAGATATGCGCCGCTACGGTGCATAGCCCTGCCCTCTGACCCTTAACCCTGGATAGTCAATGCTGGGGTCATATGCGTCCCTGGCATTGAATATCTGGGGATCGCTGCACACGCTGGAAGCCACAGTAGCTAACTGGGCAGCAGTGATATTGCATAACTGCGCAGTTAGTGCCTGCGCCGTAAGGATAGGCGATAGTTTTGCTTGCCTATCTTTTAGGTGCAGGTCACTAACCGGGCAGCATGCAATATTGCCGCTGCCGGGTTTTCAACAGTCTCTGCCTCCGCTCCGCTCCAGAACACACCCAACATGCCCCAGTGCTAACCGCATAGCATCAAGGCATGTAGCAGGGTTAGAAGGGGATATTCAACGGCACCAACTGTGTAAGTGCCGTTGAGTATCCCATTTAAAGGCATTTACATGGTTTATTGGGCTGTAAACCATATAAATTTTTGAATATCAGGCCCAATATATCCTAGGGACTATATGGTGTACCTGTTACTACCCATATATACACATTCACTCCCATATAGCTATTGATATACCCTGCGACAGCATAATGAAATCAGATTTTAATTTAAAAATAAATTATATAAAGCTACATCGTATTCCTTACCTTTTAAAACTGGAGTATACCGATGGCAGCATTGTTTTGTCATTGTTTTTGTTCCATGATAATGCTGTTCCCAGTCAAACACACATACCATTTTATTTTGTATTTATTTAATTGATTTACTTTTATTTATTTATATTTAGCTCACCTTTCCAATAGTAGATCAAGGCAAGTTACATTCAGGTACTGTAGGCATTTCCCTATTCTCGGAGGACTTGCAATCTAACGGGCTGATGCAGAAAAGCTTAGCATCAACTAAACAGAGCAGATATTTTGTAATTCTCCACTTGTGTAATTATATTTTTTGTCAGATTGAATGTCAAGAGAGGGAACAAACCACTCTCCTGTGACAGACTCTCCTTTTACTTAATTTTTATTACAGGCAAAAACTTAATAAAAATGTAAAAGCACTTAGCTTATATAGCGCTAATGGAGCCAAGTAGCAAGGCATCTCACGATGTGTG
Source organism: Ichthyophis bannanicus (assembly GCA_033557465.1). NCBI lineage: Eukaryota > Metazoa > Chordata > Amphibia > Gymnophiona > Ichthyophiidae > Ichthyophis > Ichthyophis bannanicus. The sequence continues at coordinate 47,025,115 of CM066046.1, forward strand.
TCACGTTTCGAGCTGTCTCAATTCCATCAAACAGCTCTGCGTCGGGTGCCATAAAGCCTCTTGCTCCCACATAACAAAAAGCACATCCAAAGTGCAATGCATCCTGCTCCAATTTTATAGTGAGCGTCTGACGTCATCCCCAGCTGGGTAGACATTCTATCCCTTTGCCTCAAAACAACCAAATTACCATAGAACGTGACGGCCGTATACAAATGCTCATGTTCAAAGAAGCCTTGACCAATCATTTCTAGATTTAGACCATGAGGATTGACAGTTCTCAAACTAAAAATCCAGCACTGTTCCAACCATTGAAGCTTAGCCACCCAATCACCCCGGCAGGGATCCTTTGGCACATGATCAGTAATATACCACTTTAGATGTTAATGCTTTATATACAAACTTCAATCAGGAGAAGGCTATGGCAGTACTTATTGCCCCATAGCATTGCCATCTAGGTTGCCCAAATTATTTTGGCTACACCTTTTTGAGTTGGTATTAACTAAAAATTATTTCTTATACAATGGGCAATTTTATTTGCAAACTTTTGGCATTGTGATGGGGGCCACTGTAGCCCCATCGGTGGCCACTATTTATATGTCTGATTTGGAAGAATCATTGATTTATCCTTCATTATGGTTCCAAAATATACCCATTTGGAAACAGTTTCTAGATGGCATATTTTTCTTATGGATGGGACCTAAGGAAGGTTTGACTAGCTTTCTTTCTTGGTTAAACTCTTGTAAACTGAACATCAAGTTTATAGCACGTATTGATTCACAGTTTATTGAATTTTTTATGTGAAAGTATTCTAACCATATATATGGTCTACAGACAATGTTATAATTGAAGCCAGTACAAAGGAATGACCTTTTGAGGTTTTATAGCTATCACCCTGGACCCTAACGTAGAGGTCTCCATTTGGACAATTTTTATGTCTCAGAAGAAATTGTTCATCAAGGATATATATTCAGATACATACTCATGATTTATGTCAAAGATTACTTGAACGAGGATACCCAAAAAGGGTTATTCTTGTGGAGACCAATTTTGAACCATGGACATCCGCGCCATCCCGACGTCCAAAATCTGGACGGCCCGGATCTGGCCCCGGTTCTGCACCTGAGGGAGCTAACCATTCCTGCGGGAGCAGAATTGGGGCATTTGGACAACCTGGATGTGCTCTGATTCAGGCCCACTGCATTTATGGAACACTCCCCATCTAGGCCACCCTATGTTCCTGCATGAAGCCTCGGTGACTTCATGTCCTATCGTCATGACACCAGCATACCATGCAGGAGCCCTGATCCACCGCGACTGGGTCAAACAGCTTTTCTCCACTGCCCGAACCCCAGAGTGGCCCACCAAGGTCAGGATCAGATGGTAGGGAACCTCTTGATGCCACTTACCTGTGTGACGGGGTCCACTGGTGATGCTTTCCATACCTGGATGGGGGGGCTTATTCCACCTTCAAGGTGAAATAAGTTCCCTGTATATCCTTCCCTTCCCAGACATACAGGGCTGTGCCTGGAACGGCCCTATACGTCTGGGGTCATGGGCCCACCTCCATCCTGCCCATGCTTCTTCTCCAGCCTCCTACCCCCATCCAGAGCTCCCTGCACATCGGTACTGTACCTGCGGGGAGCTTTGGGGGGCAGAATAGGTCCCAAGCATTTAGCGGGGGATATATTTGTCCAAACCGGACATACATCCCTGCTAAAATGTGCCAAACATGTTCATCAGGAATGGCTGTTATATGTGAATAAACCCCTGACCTCCTCAGTTGGAATCAACCAGGAATGCATTGTAGGGGTTTTACCCTTTATGAAAAAAGCATTAGAAGTAACTAGGCTGTTGAGAAAACATTGGCCGATATTGCATCTTCATGAATGTTTTTCTAAGGATTTAACAATTGCATATACTTGTGGTTGCAATATTCAAGATATGGTTGTTCATTCCACATCAATTGTTGATCATGTTTCTACTAGCCGTTGTGATCCAGGCCATTTTCCAAGTGGCATTTGCAGGTTTTGTAAGACCACAATGACAAGCCCTCAGTGGTCGGATCCTTATACTGGGAAGTGTTTAACACTCGATGGCATACTACATGTCTATCCAATTTTGTAGTTTATCTTTTCAGGTAAAGGCTCCACATTAGAAACCACCACCCAGGAAAAGGACTTAGGAGTCATCGTGGATAACATGTTAAAACCCTCCGCCCAGTGTGCAGCGGCAGCCAAGAAAGCAAATAGAATGCTAGGTATCATAAAGAAAGGGATGGAGAATAAAACAAAGGATATTATAATGCCTCTGTATCGCTCCATGGTACGACCGCACCTTGAATATTGTGTGCAGTTCTGGTCGCCGTATCTTAAAAAGGACATAGCGTTATTAGAAAAAGTACAGAGAAGAGCCACCAAATTGGTGAAGGGGATGGAAGGCTACTCCTATGAAGAGAGGCTAAAAAGGTTAGGGCTCTTTAGCCTGGAAAAGAGACGGCTGAGGGGAGATATGATAGAGGTCTATAAATTAATGAATGGAGTGGAACGGATAAACGTGGATCAATTGTTTACGCTATCAGAATATAGAAAGACTAGGGGACATGTAATGAAGCTACAGGGTAAACTATTTAAGACAAATAAGAGAAAATATTTTTTCACTCAACGTGTAATCAAACTCTGGAATCTGTTACCGGAGGATGTAGTAAGGGCTGTTAGTATAGCTGGGTTTAAAAAAGGTTTGGACAAGTTCCTGGAGGAAAGGTCCATAAACCACTATTAAAAAGGGACCCAGGATATCAATGCTTGACCCAGTACAAGCATTATGGAACCTGTGTCTTTTGGGGATATTGCTAGGTACGTAGGACCTAGATTGGCCACTGTTGGAAACAGGATACTGGGCTTGATGGACCTCGGTCTGACCCAGTATGGCATGTCTTATGTTCTTATGTTCATTTGCCCTTGTGGGCTCAAGTATGTTGGCAGGACCACTCGATCTATCAGGATCTGCCTGGGGGAGCACGTTTCTCAAATAAACACATCAACTTTATAAGCCCCGATTGTGGCACATTGCCTGGAGTTCAAACATGTTTTAAATGGCGTATTATTGATCATGTCCTTAGGGATCCCCATCGGGGCGATCAGGTGGCTAAGCTTCAATTGTTGGAACAGCATTGGATTTTTAATTTGAGAACTATCAATCTTCATAGTCCTAATCTAAAGCATAAATGGTCAAGTCTTCTTTGAATATGAGCATTTGTATAGTGCCATCACTTTCTATGGTGATTTGGCCATTTTGAGGCAAAGGGATAAAATATCTACCCAGCTGGGGATGACGTCAGACGCTCACTATAAAATTGGAGCAGGATGCATTTGCACTTTGGATGCACTTTTTGTTATGTGGGAACAAGAAGCTATATGGCTTTCGTCCATTCCATGGGGTCGAAACACTCCTACTGGCATTATTTGACACCCTCATCCGTAGAATGGACAACATCAAACAAGCATTCATCCTTGTCTTTTTAGACATCAAATCTGCTTTTGACAATTTAAATCACAATATCCTTCTCTCTAGACTTAATCACATTGGCATAAAAGAAACTATTCACAATTGGTTCAAATCATACATCTCTGACCGTGCCCAATATGTGCATATAGAATCTGAATCTTCTGCAACCTTCCCACAAGAACAGGGAATCTCCCAAGGTTCTGTCCTATCAGCTCTCATGTTCAATCTATATCTCCAGCCCATATGCTTCATACTAAAAAAACACAAAATAGGTTTTCATATATATGCTAATGATATCATGTTGTACTCCCCACTGGACACAACAAACCCCAACTATGACAATCTGTCAATACGTCTAAAAGAAGTGTAAAACTGGCTTCATTCAAATAACATGAGCATCAACTTTAGCAAAACGGAAGTTCTATTCACATCAAGGAATCCAAACTTCAACCCTCCCCCAACAATCAGTCTTCATAAAACTACTCTACCAGTTAAGCAAGAAGTGAAATATCTAGGAGTCATCCTTGACAAAACACTCAACATGACCTCACACATTAAACAAATGGCCAGAACCATATTCTTCAAATTGAGAATCATTCAACACCTCAGATCTTTTTTAGACTTATGCAACTTCAGATCAGTAATCCAAGCCCTCATCAGGCCACACTTCTACTGTAACAGAATACTTCAAGGAACAACCAAAAAAGAACCTGAATATACTACAAAAGGCACAAAATGTCACAGCCAGAATAATATTTAAAGCTCGTCTCTCAGATCACATCACACCCATCCTGTATGAGCTTCACTGGCTCCCAATTAAAAAAATTAAATAATAATTTTTGTAAATAGTTCCCTGTGTTATCCAAGTTTGTATACCTGTTCTCTGTAACACAGAATAGCTTGTTATTCTAGTGACTTTGTTTCATGTGAACCGCGCTGATACCGAATAGCGCGGTATATAAAAGATTGTAATAAATAATAATAATAAATAAATAATAAATTGCCAGTAGAATAAAATACAAATCCATAATGACCACTTTCAAATTAATAAATAATGTGAGATAGAAGGGTGCTATATGTATCCATATCCATCAGGACACCAGACCCAGAAGAAGAAGAAAACAGAACACCCTCTCAGTTCCAACTTCAATCCGCAAGACCAAACAAATAACGAGTAACAAGGCTTTCCTATTTGTAGCCCTCACCCAATGGAACACCCTCCCCGAAACATTGTGAACAATTAAAGACCTCCAGACTTTCCGTAAAAGAATTAAAAACATTTCTATTCACTGATTATTACAACAATCCCAATCCCACCTGCGATCAAAGTTCCAACTGCACCCCTACCACATAGCAGCCTAACTCCCCTACCCTCTCAAGGTAACTTCTTCCCCCCCCCTATCTTTTCTAGATCTCATTATTTACCAATATTCAAACAACTGTAATCATTCTTCTGCTACCATGTACCCTTCTTATCACCTGTAATGATTTGCTATTGTTCATAGTTGTATTGTAAATAGTTATTTGTTATATACTCAAATGTTATGTTTGATGTATATTATTAAGTTGCAATGTAAACCGCCCCTGAACTCTGGAAGGGGCAGTATAGAAAAACATTCTAAATAAATAAAATAAAATGACTCCTGACACAGAGATCTTTGATGGATCTGAGACAGCTCAAATCATACCACATGTCGTGAGACGCCTCACTGCTTGATTCCATTAGCGCTTGTGATGAAGAAGCCCATACTGAACATATGGAAGTGGAAGAAAAGGAGGATTTTACCTTTAAACAAACTGACAGTCAGGCTGCACACACGTTTCAGCGTTTGCAAGAGAGAGGCAAGCATAGGGAAACAGGAGCTAGGCTGACACACCCAAGCTCTGATGTAACTGCAAACCTGGAATCTAATTACACACACCTGTTCAGGAAGGCAGACCCAAGGCTCAGGGAACAGGAATATAAACCCGGGCTAGGAGAAAGCAAGAGAGGAGGAGTTGGTGATTGGAGTCTCGCTGAGAGAGCCGGTAAGAGTGTTGATGAGAGTATTGACTGGAGAGGTGGTTGGAGAGACGGTTGGAGAAGAGCTGGGAGGAGACCTTTGAGGAAACCCAGCTGCAGTTCTGGAATTGAATCAGACAGAGCAGAAGGAGAGAAGGGACAGACTGCTGTCAGAAACCTGCCTAGAGGGAAAGAGCGGAGAGACCTTCAGACCTTATTGCCAGATAAAAAGCTTCAAGGAGCTCACAGGTAGGAACCTAGCACTAAACCCAGGAGTTTGCAAAGCTGAGTTTGGGACTGGGAACCAGAGCAGTGCTCCAGACAAGAACTCCAAACGGGGAATCAGAGAGCGTTTCCCTACAGCTGGAAAAAGATAGCTGAACAAAGCCAGAGAGGAATCTCCACAACCTCAGGTATTTCCAATCCTTACCATATAGAACTGTGCCCAAAGGAAGCACCAGAGGTCTTAGGGGGAAATTATCCTAAGCCGTATAATAACAGCTTAAAGCCAAACTCCATAGTTCTAGAGTTTGAAGAGATGCAACAGGACTTTAATGAGAGTGACTCAGCAGAAGTGCCTATGGACTGTACACTGTGTTTGGCAGATGATATAGAATCCCTTTGCTAAAGGTGTATGAGGGAGCTGAGTGTGAACAAAGGGAAAGAAGATAATTTTCTTTGTGAGAAGAAGCTGTTATGTTTTCTATCTGTTACATGTGATATGCATTGCACGTTTTGTGAGCAAAGAATGTGAAGCTCAATCAGTTTAAGTTCTGTAAATATCCTCGAGCAAACACCTGAAGAGTATCCTGATTTAATCTGCACTGAATCTTTTTGTTGGGGAATAAATTCTTGTCATTTTGCCTTACCACTGGTCTCACAACTATTTCCTTATCAGAGGGCAAAAGAACTACCACTCCCAGCAGGCATAGCGGGAGCAAAAGGTTTTCTCTCACCTTCTGCAAGGAGCATATAATGGCAACCTCAACCCTCTGAGCCCTAGGCGGAGGGCTGGGGTTTGACACGCTATATAAACTAAGTGGCTTTACATTTTTTTTGTTTTTGCCTGTGATAAAAATGAAGTAAAAGGAGAGACTGTCACAAGAGAGTGATTTGTTCCCTCTCTTTTTTGGATGGCCTCCTTATGTGAGTTTTGGAAGTCGGTGCTGATATGGTATGGTATGGTAGATTTGCTCTATAGATACTCAGTGACTTTGTTGTAGGGTTTTGTATTAGTTCACATTATTCCTGGTACTGGATAATGTTTGTTGATGTTAGTGAGATGATCAGAATTAGAATTTTTTGTTAAGATATTGAGTTCTGTGGGTGAATGTCCTGGTTCTGCTCTGCACCCACTGTTGCGGAAGGGGGTTCTGTGGATGCAAAATATATGTTCAAAAACAAAAAGCAAGAACCATAATGCAGTTTATAACAAAATAAAAATGAGTTATAATTTAGTTTTATAAACTGTGCTGTGCTGTGATTCTCGCTCTTTTTTTTAGTTTCTTGATGTGCAAACATCTTGCATTTCCTCCATATAATCTAATCAGCTTTTTGGTTTGGTTCAGTCCCTGATTGGAGTTTTGAGAAAGCCATCTCATCCCTTACCTCAGGCAGCAGATTGCCTTGAACCGCCCCCGGACGGGTTTATGTGTGAGAAGGAGGGCCTTGTATTCGAATCAACCTTTTAGAGGCAGCCAGTGAAGCTATTTTAGGATGGGGGTGATGTGCTCATTTTTTGCGGCACCTTGTATAATGCGTGCCGTTTTATGGAGGGTTGTGCATAGTGGGAGGAGCGAGGAACGAAGTAGACCCTGCTAGACTGAGTTGCAGTAATCGACATGAGGAGAGTCATGGCTTTAGTGTGGAGCGGAAGTCACGTGGCTCTATGAGGGGGCATAGGGGCTGGAGGGTTCTTGCTTTGTAATAGATCATTGTTGTAGTTTTGTCTATTTGCGGCTTGAGGGAGAGAGCTTGGTCTAGGATGATGTCTAGGCACTTTATTTGGTGCTGCACTTTTACTTGGGTGGTATTCAGAGTAAGGTGGGCTGGTGGTGTGAAGGTGTTATTCTTTGTTATGAATAGTACTTCTGGTTTTTTGTAGCTGATGGTGAGGTTGTTGTCTGTGAGCCATTCAGAGATGCTGTCAAAGCATCGTAGGAGCTATGGGTTTGTAGGTTGTTTGGTAATTGTAAATGGACCATAAATCTGCATAGATTATATGGCAGTTTGACCCCGCTCAGTGCATCCAAAGATGCACTGTATGGGGCCAGACGCTGCCATTTTTCAAGATGGCGGCACAGGGGCCTGAGCATGTGGGTAATGCTCCTGCTCAATTGTAAAGATACTGGGAGGGAGGTGGCAGGGTTTGAGGATCACTGAGCCACTAGGGATTTTTTTGTTTGTGAGGGTTTAAGGGCCACTGTGCCACCAGGAATTATTTTATTTCGTGGGGGGGGGGGGAGGATCAGGGCCACTGGACCCTGGGGATTTTTATTATTGGATCCATAGGGACCACCAAATATTTTGTTTCTTTCAGGGGATCGTTGTCTGGGGTGGGGCAACGGTCCCCAGATAGTGTCTCAGTGACATTGGCGACTTTCCTCAATGCCTGGATCATCTGAGGTGAAATGTCAAACTTCACCTCAGGTGACCCTTTTTTTCTGGGACAGTATGCCAAACTTGCGCCGACTTCTGTGCACATGTATTTGGTTTGTTTTCCTAGTTTAATATGTTTTACGCACTGGTTAACTTGCATATTGCATTCAGCGCAAAGAGTCAGCCTTAAAGTTGTGCTTTGAATTGAGGGCTTACCGGCTGCCTATATACCAGCTTGCCGTGGATTTCTGTTGCTGCCTGCTGAGCCTGTAAGCAGGCAGACCTGTGGACAGCCTGCCTGCAGTGAGGGCCCTCAGTGGTTAAAACTTTGGCAGCTGTTACATGTGCGTGCATGTTGCGGCCCTCAGGTCGTGATCCTAAGGGGCGTGTTCAAAGGGGTTAGACATGCCCCTTTAGTGCCTCTTAGGTGCCTAGGTGAAAGCGGAAGTCAGAGAAGTTGGTCTTTGGAAAAGCACCATGGGGGAAAGGAAGAACAAGGGCTCCTCGAAGGTGGGCCCAGCTGTATCTCCGGTAGGAACAGTGAGGCCCTGTGGATAGACATATGCTTTCTCATCCGGCGAGTCTACTTTCCCCAAACTGTTAGCTCTGGGGGAAGAACCCTATCACCTCATCCGGGTCTTCCACTGTCATCCACTATTTTTTCTGATGAACCTTTGCCAGTTAATGCTGCTATTTCTGTTTTTTCCTTTGAGGGGGAGAACCATATCTCCAGGAACAAGCAAGAATGAATCTTCACATATGGGTACGTCGGTACCGACGGAGTTTGCGCAGGAACGCTTCCCAGCGTCCAATCAGAAAGCTTTTGGAAGCATCCCAACATGCCTGCGTGCTGCCTTCCCGCCTTCCCAACTGCCTCTCCTCAGTTTTCGTTTTTCCGTGGAGCCGGCAGGACGTCCTCCTGTCACCGCAGAAAATTCTTCTTTTATTTTTTAGTTTTCTTGTGGTCGCGACTGCCTTCCCCAACGCCACCGGTACCGCCGGTGTTTCTTTTATCTCCAGGAACAAGCAGGAATGAGTCTTCACATATGGGTATCGTCAGTATCGATGAAGCGTGCGCGGGAACGCTTCCCAGCGTCCAGAAAGAAAGCTTTTGGGAGCATCCCACAGCACCTGCGTGCTGCCTTCCCGCCTTTCCTAACGCCTCTCTCCAGTTCTTTTTTTCTGCGGAGCCAGCAGGTCATGTTCCTGTCACCGCTGAAGAAGTTCTTTATTTTTCTTTATTTCTTTGGTCGCGCGTCTGCCTTCTTCGACGTCGGACCGGTACCGCCGGTCTTTTCTTCTTTAAAAAAAAAAAAAAAAAACCTACCGTTTCCCACTTCTGTGCAATTTTTTCCTTTTGGGCCTTAGGCCTAAAAGAATTTTCCTCATGGAAAAGCCCGCTTCCGGGTTTAAAAAGTGCACGAAGTGCAACGGTACTCTTTCTATCACCGACACCCATGACTGGTGTCTAAAATGTTTGGGTCCTGACCACTCCATCACCGATTGTGAGTCCTGTTCCATGATGTCTAAAAGAGGTCGACAGAATCGAGCGGCAAAGCTCAGTACCCTGTTTCCCTCTGATGCAGCTTTGGTGGCATCGACATCTTCCAGGGCTTCTTCTTCCTCCCATGGATCTCAGGTAACCAAACATAGGTCCAGCCGGTCCTTGAAGGGTAGATCTCCCTCTAAGTATCGAGATGCCTCCGGGCTTGCTCTCGAGGATCCTGCACCGGCAAAATTACCCCGGCGGGAAGCTCCGGCTTCCAAAGCTTCATCTATGGGGTCACAGGTTGACATCGATGGCGTGGCCTCGACCGATCACCTGTTGCCATGTTCTGGGGTACCGGTGGTTCCCACTGGTACCGACATCCAGACATTGGTTGCGTCAATGGATCAGAATATTCTGACCATGCAGTGTGCCATCACAGCATTCATACAAGCTGCGACGCCTCCGGTACCGCAACAAACTCCACTGTCGGTACCGGTTCCGGCACCGGCACCAATATCGGTTCCGGTGCCGGTACCGATTGCATCGACATCGGTTTCGGTGTCGACTGCAGTGGTACCCTGTCCTGTGATGCCCATCGGTACCTAATCGGTACCGATCACTCCCGATGTCGATACCACTCGGTACACGTATCGGGCTGTGCAAGAGCATCCAGACAGGCGATACTTCGATTCCTCCGAAGACTCTGATGAATCAGAGGCTTCTGTCGAAGCATCGGTACTCCTTCCTCAGGAGCCCTCTTCTCCAAAAAGAAGAATGTCTCCTCCAGAGGACTTGTCTTTTCAAGACTTCATTAGGGAAGTGGCCAGGGGCCTCTCTATTTCAGTGGCCCCTGAACCAGAGCCTAGAGCCAAGAAATTAGATATTTTACAATATCCTAAGGCTCCTAAAGAGGCAGCTACTTTACCAATTCATGAGATCCTTTATGATCACATGTTGGGCATATGGGAGACACCTCTTACTACTTCCCCTCATTCTCGCAGGTTGGACACCATGTACCGTGTTCCTCCTTGTCCTGGCTTTCATAAGACTCAGCTTCCTCACCACTCTATTGTGGTGGAGTCTGCTATGAAAAAGATAAAGAGTGCAAAAAGACACTCATCTAATCCTCCAGGAAGAGAATGCAGAACCTTGGATGCTTTTGGCAGGAGAATTTTCCAGGCCAATATGCTTACTGCCAGAATCAACTCCTATAGTCTCTATATGGGGATGTTTCTAAAGGAAGTTACAGATCATCTGCTAACTTTATCTCCTTTTATCTCAGAAGATAAAAGGGAGGAGTTTCTCACCTGGCTTAAACATGCCCAGGATATTTCCAAATTTTCTAACCGTGCAGCCTTTGACTCTTTTGAGAGTGCCAGCAGAGCCTCGGCTATTGCCATAGGTGCACACAGACTTGCTTGGTTACAAGCTTCTGATTTGGAACACTGGGTCCAGGATGGATTAGGAAATCTTCCTTGTAGAGGTGAAAACCTTTTTGGCAAGGATTGGCAAGCAAAGGCCACTCAGATGGATGCCGAAAATTCTGCCTTAGATAGACTTTCAAAGTCTACTTCTGCTCCTGCTAGAAAAAGGTTATTCAAAAATACTTTCTTTCCCAAAAAAGGGAAATATTATCCTGGTTATGGTCACCAGGCATCTTCTGCAGGTCGTTTTGCTGCAAAGCATCAGCAACAACCTAAACAAGCCAAGCCTAAGGCTGCAGGAACTGCTACGGCCCAACAGCCTCAGCCTCCTCAGGGCCTTTGACTTACAACTAGAGAACTTAACCTTTCTGGCTCTAGAAGAACCAGAGCCTCTCACCATTCCAGGAAGGTTAGCTCATTTTGCTCCCAGATGGGAACAAATCACAGCAGAGCAATGGACCCTCTCCATCATAAGGGAGGGGTACAAGCTTCATTTCTTAAACCTTCCTCCTCACACCATGGTGAGACAGTTCAATTCTCCAACATCTCTCCTCGACCTTCTGGGTCAGGAGATTGCTATCCTTCTTGCCCAAAGGGCAATAGAAGAAGTACCCCTTCTTCAACAGGGTTCAGGGTTCTACTCCACCTATTTTCTTATCCCAAAGAAAACAGGGGGCTACAGACCCATATTAGATCTCAGAGAATTGAACAAGTTTCTATGCAAGGAGAAATTCAAGATGATTTCTCTCGGTGCTCTCCTTCCATACCTTCAGAGTCAGGATTGGCTTTGTTCTCTAGATCTCAAGGATGCGTACACCCATGTCCTCATCCATCCAACACACAGACGGTTCCTTTGGTTCCTTTATCAGGGAAAGCACTACCAATACAGAGTGCTTCCTTTCGGTCTGGCCTCTGCTCCAAGAGTGTTCACAAAATGCATGGCAGTAGTAGCTGCATTTCTACGCACTCTAGGAATATTTGTATTCCCATATCTGGACGACTGGCTCATCCGAGCTCCATCCCAGTCAGAGGCCCAGGCTTCCCTAGCCTGCACAAGGTGTGTTCTTCAGTATCTGGGACTTGTAATAAACATCCCAAAATCACAACTCACCCCTACTCAGTCATTGGAGTTCATAGGGGCCTTGCTGGATACCACAACTGCAAGGGCCTATCTTCCCCAGGCCCGTTGCCTATGCTTGGTGCAGTTAGCCTCTCAAATTCAGTTAAAGTCCCATTTAACTGCTTGAGAGATGTTACAACTGTTAGGCCACATGGCATCCACCGTGCATGTGGTTCCTTACGCTCACCTTCACATGAGGGCAGCTCAGTGTACTCTGTCCACCCAATGGACCCAGGCATCAGGTTGCCTGTCAGACAAAATAGCAACCTCCAGTCGCCTCTTTTGGTCCCTCCAGTGGTGGAAGTCCACTCAAAATCTGTTGCTGGGGTTCCCCTTTCAACAGTTACTACCCCAAGCAAACCTGACAACAGATGCCTCCCCAAAGGGTTGGGGAGCTCATCTACAAGATCTCTCCACCCAGGGCATCTGGTCTCCACAGGAGACATCTCTACATATCAACCTCTTAGAGCTCAGAGCAATTCTTCTAGCTCTCAGAGTCTTCCACACCCTGCTCAGCTACAAGACAGTCCTCATTCATACGGACAACCAAGTAGCCATGTTCTACGTGAACAAGCAGGGCGGGACTGGCTCTCTGTCGCTTTGCAATGAAGCTTTGAGATTGTGGGCCTTCGCCAGAGAGCATCAAATTCATCTCATGGCAGTGTATCTTCCAGGGGTTCAAAACTCTTGGGCAGACAGACTCAGTCGAGTTCTGCTTCCACACGAATGGTCCCTCCATGGGGACCAGATAGCCAGGATCTTTCGAATTTGGGGAACCCCGGACATAGACCTCTTTGCAAGTCCGTGGAATGCCAAACTTCCCCGGTTCTGTTCCAGGATTCCGTGTCAGGGAGTTCAGGTCAGGGATGCCTTCCTCCTCCACTGGGGGCAAGACTTCCTCTATGCCTTTCCACCCATTCCCCTAATTTCCAAGACACTGTTCAAGCTTCAGAGAGACAAGGGGTCTATGATCCTCATAGCTCCACGTTGGCCATGCCAAGTGTGGTACCCTCTACTTCTTCATCTCTCTCAAGCTCCCTCCCTGGACTTGGGATCTGCTCCAGACCTCCTGTCCCAGGAGGAGGGAACGTTGTGGCAACCAAATCCCCAGTCTCTTCATCTCAGAGCCTGGTTGCTGAAGGCCTAGACCTTCAAGATTTGCATCTTTCTCAGCAGGTGAAGGATATCCTTCATGCTTCCAGAAAGCCTTCCACTAGACGTTCCTATGCTTTTAAATGGAAAAGGTTTACCATTTGGTGTGCAGAGAAGGGTCTTAACCCTCTTGCAATACCTCTGAATTCTTTACTAGAGTATTTGCTGCATTTATCCCATGCAGGCCTTAAAACGAATTCAGTAAGAGTCCATTTGAGTGCTATTGCAGCATCCCTTAAGCCTCTCAATGGACATCCTATTTCCTCTCATCCTCTTATTGCAAGATTCATGAGAGGCCTTCTTTTAACTAAACCTCCCATTAGACCACCTCCAGTGGCATGGGATTTGAATTTGGTACTAGGTCCAGCTTATGAAGCCACCCTTTGAACCCTTAGCCACTACCTCCTTGAAATTCCTTTCCTGGAAGGTTATTTTTCTCATTGCAGTCACCTCAGCTCGCCGTATCAGTGAGCTGCAAGCCTTGGTGGCTAATCCTCCTTATACAAGGTTCCATCATGACAAGGTAGTCCTCAGGACTAATCCACACTTTATGCCTAAAGTGGTCTCACCTTTTCATCTGAACCAGGAGGTGTATTTACCTGTCTTTTTTCCAGGACCTCATGCATCAAGTGCAGAGAGGAATCTTCATACCCTAGATTGTAAGAGAGCACTGGCTTTTTACTTACAAAGGACACAGCAACATAGAAAGTCCTCTCAACTATTTGTTGCTTTTGATCCCTCTCATTTAGGACTTCCAGTCTCTAAGAGAACTTTGTCCAATTGGATTGCTCAGTGTATTTCCTTCGCCTACCAGAGTAAGAACCTTTCTCTGGAGGGCCATGTCACAGCTCACAATGTGAGGGCCATGGCAGCCTCTATGGCTCATCTAAACTCTGTGTCCATCGACCAAATCTGTCGAGCGGCCACCTGGGCCTCGGTTCATACCTTTACAGCCCATTACTGCTTGGACAAGGACTCCCGCCGGGATGCCTTGTTTGGTCAGGCTGTTCTCAAACACCTGTTCCATACCTAATCAACTCCTAATCAATCCCTGGTTGGATGGCCGAGATCCATGGGGGGAGGTAGAACCCTTCTCAGGGACTCACAACCTTGGAGATCTCCCTGGCATCTCTAGCTGGGGAGTCCCCATATGTGAAGACTCATTCCTGCTTGTTCCTGGAGATAGCACAGTTACTTACCTGTAACAGGTGATCTCTGGGAACAGCAGGAATAAGTCTTCACAACCCACCCACCTCCCCTAGGAGTTGTATCTCTCTATCTATCTTTCCTTTCCTCTCTCTCTCTTTGTCTCAGCTTAAAACTCGAACTGGAGAGAGGCGGTTAGGAAAGGCGGGAAGGCAGCGCACAGGCGCTGTGGGATGCTCCCAAAAGCTTTCTTTCTGGATGCTGGGGAGCGTTCCCGCGCAGGCTCCGTCGGTACCGACGATACCCATATGTGAAGACTTATTCCTGCTGTTCCCAGAGATCACCTGTTACAGGTAAGTAACTGTACTTTCTTTTCTTGTAAAATGTTTCCATTTTAAGGAATATTTCTTCCTTCTTAGTGTCTCACGGTCTTTCAGGCCTGTTAGGCCTCTCCACTTTCCTTCATGGAACCGCCAGCCACTATCCCCAAGAAATGTACAAACTGTGGTGGTACAAACTTAATTTTAGACACTCACAATTGGTGTCTAACCTGCTTGGGTCCTGACCATTTTCCTCCAGAGTGTCCCTCCTGCCATAGTATTGTGGGAAGAAGTTTTCAACATCGAGTTCCCCTTGACACACGGTTCCCATCCAACTTCAGGGCACCAACCATATCTTCTTCTACACAGGATCAGGTAACCCAAAAACAGTCTGTTAAGACTAGCCAGTCCTCAAGCGGCAGATCTCATGCACAGCATAGAGATGCCTCTGGCCTTGCCCTCGAGAATCCACTGGCTTCAAAACCCCGGTGGGAGTCTTCGGTCTCCAAAGCCCATGTGGGGTTTCAGGTTGTTCCTGAGGTTTACCCCTCACAGAACATACCTAAGCAATGCCCGGTGGTGGCATCCGCTTCGAGCGGTACCGATACCCCGGCATCGGCAATGGTGTTGGATGAAACATTCCTCACCAAGGATCGTTGTCTGGCGTCCTCGGTACCTACGGGGCCATTGGATACGCTGCAGACCGACCTTCCAGTATCGGTACCGGTACCGATACTAGTACCGACGTCGGTACCCTCCAGATGTGTATCGATAGACTCGCTTCCTTCGATGCCGAGTCTAGAATCGATCTCCAGTCTGGAGGACTGGGTACCAACACGCCTTGGTACTGACACCAGACGGTACCGAAGGCTCGGTTCCGATAATTCGGATCGAGAACTCTCGGTTTCTTCGATACCGTTAGAGTTGCCACCGGCTGGCCTTCATCCACCGGTATCGGATACGGTACCGAAGTCGGTACCGCTATCCAAATTACCATTGCTGTCGGTGCCTTCCATGCTTCTCTCGTCAGGCTCGCTTCCCTCGATACCGAGTTTGGAATCGATCCCTAGCATGGACGATGTGCTACCGACTGGCGCTGGTCCCGACCTCCTGCAGTACCATCCTATAAGGAACTGAACCATTCAGGATCTTCTCTTCCTATAAACTTGGATAGATCCCTCGGTGCCAACGCTAGTTCTTCATCAGATCTAGCCTATCCAAAAGAAGTTCCCTCTGGGGATCCTTCTTTTCAGGCTTTCCTCCTGGATATGACAAAATCCCTTGCCATTTCTATTCCTGGACAGGATTCTACACAAGGGAATACAGGATCCCTCTATATTCCTGGGAGAGCAAAGGAAAACATCATGCTTCATTTGCATCATTCCTTGCAGGATCTCCTTCTACGAATGTGGGAAGCCCCTTTAAAGGTACCCCCACCTTCCAGAGCAACTGATCTTCTATATCAGGTGCCCCCTTCTCCAGAATTTCAAAAGACTCAACTTCCTCATCATTCCATTGTTGTAGAATCAGCAATGAGGCAGGTGAAGAGTACTAAAAAGCACTCTTCTTATCTGCCAGGTCATGAGTCTAAGACTTTAGATGCCTTTGGACGCCAAACCTTCCAGGCATCCATGCTTTCAGCAAGAATTCTCTCATATATTTTTATATGGGTTTATCTCTTGAGGAGGTCACAAAGAAATTACATATTTTGACTCCTTTTCTTCAAGAGCCCAAGAGTGCAGACTATTCCTCCCTGGTTAGTCATGCTCAAAATATCTCTAGGTTTCTTACTCGTGCTTCCCTAGACTCCTTTGAGTCTGTTAGCAGGACTTCTGCTATAGCTATAGGAGCACGACGTAAAGCCTGGCTCCAAGCTGCAGACTTGGACAAATGGGCACAAGAGAGACTTGGAAATACTCCTTGCACTGGAGAAAATCTCTTTAACAAGGAGTCTTTACTCCAGGTTGCTCAGTTAACCGCTGACTTTCCTGTTTCCAGAGGCTGTTCTACGCCTTCTTTTTTCCCAGTTGGTAGGAAAGGTCCTGCCAAATTTTCTTCCCCTAGGGGGAGAAGGTTTTATCCATCATCTGCCCATCATACAGATGTTCCCAAACAGGGGAAACATCACCCTGGTCTGAAGAATCTACAACCTCCACAGGGTCAACAAACCCAGCAGTTGCAGGGTTTCAAATAGATCATCATTGCCACTCTTGGTTGGTGGTTAGAGTAGCAGCCTGCTTCTTTTCATTTGCAGTATCTGCACTAAATTTATCCTAACCTTCCTAGATATCTCTTCATGAGACATCTTTTCTTTAACTTTAAGAGTCTTTATGATGATCATGCCCATACTTAACAGGTTTTCCTCTTCCTCTTGGAGGAAAGAGAGGTAACTACTATCAATAGACAGTGGTTTCCCTGTACTGGCATGTATCATCTCACCTGTCAGAGACTTCCTCCATAGTCAGTCTCTTTCAACTCTGTCTTACCTCCCTCTTACTATAACATTTGGTTTGTAAGAGTGACCCTTTTACACTGGTAAGCCCCTATGGTCTTCTACCTGTTCTACCGGGGGATTCTCCCTTCCGGAGTTGTCTCCCCCCTTGTTACCTTAGGGCAGCTCATCAGACAATAGGAAGTCCTACCATGTCTGTTGTTTCTTTTTCCCAATCTAAAAAAGGGGAGAGGGAAAATAAATTTTCTCCGCTGCCCTGGTAAGTTGCTGCAGATACAGCAATTCCTAGTGGTTAGGCCACTGGTTCTGTTCACCACACAACCGGGGATTCTCCTCCACTAGCAATCCTTCTAGCCTCAGTGCTAAGTCCCAAACAGGTTATCAACCTTGTTTGGGAAACCCTATTATCACAGCCTGGTTGGTTAACTTCTATTCTTCGCTCCCTTGTCCATGGCAGAATAGTTGGTTACCTACTGGCTTTCCACAGCCAGTTTTTTCTTCTAACCAACCTGCAGCATGCTCTCTGCAACTCTGCAGAGTAGCTTTGTACTATAGGCCCTTGCTAGAGAGCATTAGTATCTTGCCTAGCCGATAACCCCAGATGGTTAGAAGGGGTTCCCCCAGTCATGTTTTCATGACTGGTAGGTATTCCCTACCCTTACCATCTCATCTTAAATCTCTTTTGAGACATAAGCCTCAGGCCTTTCATTACGTGAAAACCTAAAGAAGGGCCAATTCCCTGGCTTGGCCTATATCTCCTTTGGTCTTCAATGGCAGCTAGAGGACGCCTAATACCCATCTTGCCCTCATAGGCGGGTCACTAGGGTATCTTCCTCCAGTGGCGTCCTCTATCCATTCTCCATACTGCAATTCTGGAGAGATCTGGACTCCTGCCTGCAGACTGAAGTTATCCTCTGCATTTTTCACGTAGGCCATCCTGGTTATTCAAAAGCTCAAATTCTGAAAAGAATCCAGACTTCTTCTTGTCAGGGAGACCTTTCCTCTGACTCTGCCAATCATAACCAGGAAAAGAGAATTCTCTATGTATCTATTCAAGCAGGTGTCAGATGAATCTTCCTCTCTCCCTATATCCCTAGGGAGGATCAGCTTCTACAGACATTTCTCCTTCCACATACCTGGAGAAATATGTCTATAGGTCTACAAATTCATATATATATATATATTGTCATGAAGAAGACCCTTCTGAGCCTATGGAGTTGGTGAGAGAAGAGGATTCCGTTGCAGAAACTGATAGGCAGTCTGAGCACATGGCTCAGTGTTTTCAGAGAGAATGTAAACAAAGAGAGTCACGAGCTGGAAAGACACTCCCACGCTGTGATGTAGTCCCTAGTTCAAGAGATAATGAGATACACCTGTTTAAGGGAGGGGTACAATTTAGCCCGGAGAAACAGGATGATAAAAAGTGGTTATTAGCCTGGACTAAAGGGGAGCAGAAAGAAGGAAGACGTCAAGAGGTGAGAACCCGGGAGCCATAGTCCTAACACCAGAAAGAAGCAGCACAGGACAGGTGACGTCTGGTAAAGGCAAGAAGGATAAGATATTTCCTGGAAGGCAGGCTTGCGAAAACTCACATGCTCCAGAGAGAGAAACCTGCTGGCATGACAATACTGGTACCTCTAAGGCTGAAGCTACGAGGCTGAGAGACAAACAAACACAAGCTGTGTTTGGGAATCAGTCTGACTTTGCAGAGCTGAAAATTCCTTTCCCTCCAAAGCCGAAAGGTAGGCTTCACAACTTACATAGATTTGAACCTAGTTATAAAGTATTTCCCTGCAGTTGCCAGAATGTAGCAGACTCTCTAAAAAGAAACTTCAGTATATACGGTAATTCACAGTCCTATCCTTTAGAGTGCTACCGAGAGAAGCCACGTGAGTATAGTGAAGACGTCTGTTTTAAAGTTCAGGATAGCAGCTCACTGACACACCCTGCTATTGCTGACGCTGAAGAAATGCAGATTGACTCTGATAGCAGTGAAATAGTGGATAACCAGATGGACTGCACGTTATGTTTTGCTGACCACGTGGAGTCTCTGTGCTGAACACTAGTTTGAGAAAGCTGGTAAAGCAACAGAAAGAATGGGGAACATTTTCTTTTGCTGAAGGAAGCTGTTATTGTTTGTACCGAGCACTGCACGTTGTGAGCCTGAAGCTGATAAGGCTAATTTACCTGAGTTCTTGTACATATCCCTCAAGCCAATTGTATGGCAGTTTGTCCTAAGTTATTTACCTGCACAGAAATCTGTTGGGAAGGGGAAAAATAAATTCTTGTCATTGCCTGAAACACTCGACTACAACTCTTCTGTTCTCAAAGGGTAAAAGGGACTACCATTCCCAAAGGGCCTTGCAGGACCAATGCAGGGTCATACTCTCTGAGTCAGGAATACAAAGGCAGACCAACTCTCAGCGCCCTAGGCGTTGGGCTGGCCACCGAGAGGGTGACTATATATATATATCTGTGTGTCTTCTGCCCATACATATCTCTTATAGATATATGCATATATACCCTATATGTGTATATATTTAAATATATATATATACATATATATTTATAGATCTAGTGAGATATATTTTTAGATAGATATGTATCCATATACTCATCTATCTGTCTGTTAGATCCAGATATCCTTACATTCCTATATGATCCTGACAGATGGGCACTACCCCTATCAATGCTATGCCAGCATACTTAGGGGGCTACACTTATAACCACTTCCTGTGGTAATTAACAAATTTTTCCTTACCATATAGGTTAGGTACTCCTGAAGCTCTCCATGTACCTTTTTTCTTTCCTAATTGACCCCATTTAGGAAAGACATTGCAGAGCTTCAGTTAATCTAAAGCTTAGCACTCCTGAGTCTGTCCTTACTTTATCAGATACAAGGGTCTCCATACCCTTTCTCCCCTACATGGACTGATTCCATCCCCAGTCCAGTTAGGTCAGACTCATTTTTTATTTTGGTCCTAAGTTTGTACTGTTTTTGGACCAAAACAGCTTAAGCTTTCTTTAATATTACCTTCTGCGTCTCCGCTGAAGCTCTACCTCTTATACTACCCCAGTTTTTCCCCTGGGGCTATTTCTCACCCTGAAGGGTTCTGACCTCCACTTATTTTTTTCTACTTTTATTACCTCTACTTCTCAGTGAGGTACCCCTTGAGCACATTCACTGGCTTTTCTAACAGATCCATATGTACCTCAGTGGACTTGTGCAATGCCAACAAGGGAGGCCCAGATTACAATATTTTACTACAAAATGCCCTCTATACAGGGTCTTCCCCTTTAGAAACCCTGTTCTAGCCAGCTGTTCCACAGCTCCTTTTATTTATTTATTTACATTTTCTTATATACCGCACTATTCTGCATCAGTGCGGTTTACATTGAACAAACTGAAATTACATTTAACAGGGCATTATAACTTGGAGACCACAAGGAGCACCTGTGGGACTAGAAACCCCAGTCCTTCCAGCACAAGGTTGCTGTCCTCTAGTGGGATTTGAACCCCCGACCTTCCAGCCTGAAGTACCTTGCCCCAACCACTAGGCCACTCCTCCACTCCTTTTCTGTATTCAACTCCTACCCTCCATCCCCAGGATGCCTGAGGTCCTAAGGAATAGCATGGCTCATTCTAGACTTGCAACATGCTAGGACTCCCTCTGTCGCAGGGAATAAACTTTTTTATCATGAGCAATTGCCACGTTAATTCATATTACATCTCATCAACCTTTTCTCAAAACATCAGGAGGGTAAGTTTTCATGAAATTATGCTAGCCCTGCACAAGGAATTTGTTTTGAGGAAGATTGACATTCTGAGGGTAATTTCATAATGTGTGCCTAGGTTAACGTGTGTACTTTACTTTATAAAATAGGGGTGCAAGGACTGAGATATATGCGTCAAATCTAGGCATAATCACTTACAGCAACCCTAGACTTGGTGTACACGCCCACATCTAGATTCATAAAGAACACGAGTAAGTTATAGCATTTTATAACTGACGCACACACATTTTGTGCTTTCTCTGTGCTCCACCTAAACTTCACCCTTGTGCATGTCCATAACAAAAGTATGCGCCATCCGTCTGATGCACATACATATTGAATGGCTTATGCACATTGGTGGTGCGTAACTTTGTGGTTTCTTATAAAATTACCTCTGTTATATGACTTATTATTTATATAGTGCATCAGTACACACAACCCCATGAAGGGGGTAGTTTCATAAGTAAGCATCTAAAGAATATCAGGGAGTGCCTATTTTATACCTATTTCATAAAGACAACATAGGCATCTCTGTGCCTTTATAAAATACACTCCCAGAACTATCCCCAGTAGCGTATCAATGCTCCCGTGCAAATTTACAGTTGCTCTCGGGAAGGCATAATGGTGGACATGTCCACAGATACATCACAACTCTGCCCCTGTTCCACCCAGACTATACTCCCAGGAATGTCTAAACACAGATTCCCATAAACGTAGGTGCTATCTTTCAATGCTTGTTCTTGTTATGCATGTATAGCCTTGCACAATTTAAAAGATCCATTTATGGAAAATGTTTTATAAAATTATTCCCAACGTGACGAACGTTAAGATACCATTATTATGAATTTCCTGGGACATGTCATAAAGGTCCTCTGTAATGCACTGGGTTGTATCTTTTTGCTTTTCAGGATTGAGTTTAAACAAGTGGTGGAAGCATGCAGAGGCATGGCTTTCCAAAATGGGTGCAAATGGGAGTGTTGGGGTTCTTACATTGCATACTGACTACATACTGACTTCAGTACGTTTTCTTTTCCCTTGTTGCAACATGTTCAAACCTTTGTGTTTTGACAACAAAGAAAAGAAAAATCAATAGAAAACTGAAAACAAGGCTATTTCAGAATGAAACATTTTATTTACTACAATAACATTAACCATTAAGACTTCCCTGCTCTATAGGAGTTCCCGCTTTAGAAATCATTGGACGCAGAATAATCTTTCATGGACGACTGAGGCTATGTATGGAAAGAAAGATGTGGGGGTTGGGGAGGCTTGGGAAGTGTTGGGGGAATCATGTACTGTATCTGTGTGAGGCCTTAAGTAGATTTATGGTGCTTATAATGGGACAGATGAGAACCCTCCCTTCTACCTTTCAACAGATTTGCTCAGAGCAAGATGGGCAGACTGAGGAATGAATGCAAAACCCTGAGCTAGAGCCTATAGTTGTATCTCTAGTGCAGGTTTCTTGGCGCAGGTGTAACATTGATGTTTTGCTCAGTGAAGCTGTTAGCAAACAACATGCAGTTGATCTGTGTGTAAAACGTCTGCACTAAAAAAAAAGCAAGCGGATAGGTATCTGCATTAGCAGCACCTATATCCTGTGCATGAAAGATGCTGGAATGCTGTATGCACACAACAGCAATCTCATTCTGCTCAGAATAATATAGTATTCCAGCACATGCATATACATTGTTCCAGCATACTTCCCCTGCTGGGTTGTATTTCAGAACTCACTTCAGCAAAACCATAAGAAAACATGGGGGTTGTCCACTCAAAAACAGGCATAAATTCCTTCTCAGCACTGATCGCAGGCCACTTATGTCTCCTCCAACCTGGTGTTGAAGTCCCAGTATTGATCTCAGTCTTCAGCTCTTCTGAATTCTCTACATCTGTATCGTATAGCTATTTCTTAATTGCCCTCAATTTTGAATGGATTTAATGCATTGTGTGCTTCCATTAGCATAGGCTTCTATGTAGTGATTACGCTTGCTAAGTCCCTTAGTACATTCTGCATTCACCCTAGCACAGAAAATTGTGTGTAAACACCATGCTGCTGCCAGAGCTAATAGCAGCGCACTTTTCTGCATCGACCTGTGAGAAAGACAGAGAAAAGAAAGTGAAACGGTATCCCACTTTGCTTAGTTAGCACAAAATATGCTGGTGCAAATCCAACTGTATAAAGCAAGGAAAAGAGAGATCTGCTGTGTTTGTTGTATGCTTTCTTGAATTCACATACAGTTCTCAACTTCACCACCTCCACTGGGAGGCTATTCCATGCACGTACCACTCTTTCCATAAAGAAATATTTCCACAAATTACTCCTGAGTCTATCCTTTTTCACCTTCATCCTGTGCCCCCTCATTGCAGAGCTGTCTTTCAGTTGAAAGAGGCTCTTCTCCTGTGCACATGCCAGCCAAAGGAAAAGCATGGGGGAGTAGCTCAGTGGCTAGAGCCCTGCATAAGAATAGGGAAGTCAAGAGTTCAAATCCCATTAATGTTTCTTGTGATTTTGGGTAAGCCACTTAATCGTCCAGTGCCTCATATACAAGCTTAGATTGTAATTCCTCTGAGGACAAGGAAATGTCCATCGTCCTGCCTGTAACTTAGTTTGAGCTACTAGTGAGATGTGTGAGCTAAATTTAAATGAATAACCACAAATTATCATGTATGTGTTTGAGGACAGGGAACAGCTGTGCATATGTGCCTTCCTTGGAAATGAATTTTGCTCCTAAACAGTTAAATGGACAGACATAGATTTTATATAATTCTTTCCAGCACTTGATATGTTGAAAAGCATAGACATAACACTTTTTGACTGCCCTGTCCATGTAAACACATCATTGTCTAACTCAATAGAGTAAGGGTGCCTCGACCATGGATTGTATTCTGACATGGGTTCCCTTACTCTTTCCCAAAATCTGACCTTTTATAGTCCACCCATCTGCTGCCCTTCATTTGTCACTGGATACGGATCTCAGGCCATTTTTGCTTATTTTAATGTTGCCATCTTTTGGCCTTGCCATGGCATGGAACCTGCCTTTGTGGGTTCAGTGAATGATTTTTTTGCATGCCATGGAAATTGATTAGATTATCCATGCTTGCCCTACTATGTCTACAACAGCTACCTTTCACTGTGTTCATATTCAGGTATTGTTGCCATGGAGACTCAGTGGATTGGTTGGAAGTGCATTTCTGCAGATCTAGTCATTCCATAATGTGAGGCCCCGTGCTTTGTAAGTCAAAATAAAGATTAAGTTCCAATTTTCAAGTAAAAAAAACTGCTTTATAGAAGTCATTTATTTCCATTGCCTTATTTTCTGAGATTTTTGTAAATAATAGAATCCTTTATAGTGAGGTTAGTTGAAGCCATGGCAGTAACGCAGTGCTACAGTCAATAACTTAAATTCCTGCTGTACAAACCTGCTCTGAACTGCAAGCACTCTCATAAGGGACCAGGGCAAAGACCATTAGCTTCATTCCCTTCTGTAAATATCTCCTTCAAATCACTCCCATGTCAGATTTTTCCTTTCAAATGGCACAGCAACTTGCTAAGCAAATAGAGGGGTTTTATTTATTCTTTTTACATATCTCTTGTTTCCTTTTTACTTCATGCAGCTCTCAGTGTGCAAAATGAATATATTTTTTTCATTGCTGCCTTTGAAACAAGAATACTACATAGGATCAATTTTTTATGGCAGTGAACTAAAAGCGGGGAAAATAGTAGCAATTTTCTCTTTGAGTGTGCCCCCACTTAACGAAATGGATGTCACAGTGGGATTTTTTTTTGCTTGCTCCAGAAAGTAAATACACAAAAAGATCTAAAAATCATGTTGTGGTCAACGAAGGAAATCATGATATTGTGGGCTTCATCATCTCTCTGCTTTCGCCTCTCTTTCTCTCTCTCTCTCATTCTTGTAATCTCTTTCTCCTTCTGTTACACATTTTTTGCAATATTTCATTGCCATTGCCATATTTAGCAAGAATATATCACCTGCCATTTACAATACAATCCTTTATGCAATTACTTATCCTCTGTCTCATTCTTTAGCTTTCTGCTTCCTCTTCTCTCTTCCTCTTGTCTCGCACCCTTTTGGTTTCTCCATTGTTTCTCTTCCTCTTTCTTATTCTCCCTTCCTATGTTTCTTTTAATCTTCTTACAGTCATCATCCTGCTTCCTTACTGTGTTTCTGGCCATTTGCAGGGCCAATATGAGTCTATCATGTATGGGGAAGAGGACTTCCTACCTCCACCTGGGTCCTAAGGAGCAGAAGGAAGAATCTTCAACCTTGGCTCATAGGCATCACCCAATCTCTCAGCATCTTTCAGTCTTTACTTTCAAGAACCCATCCACCACAAAGATGTTGCTCTCCACTCCAGGAAGCTATGGTTAAAAATATATGGGTCAATATTTAAAGGCACTTATCCGAATAGAGGCTGCTGTCCAGATAAGTGTCAGCCACATCAATATTCAGTGTCATTATCTGAATAGTGCCACTGCATATTTTGTCTGACTGCCTCGGCATTATCTGAATCATTCTGGAGCTGTATTATTAGACATGGTGCAGCAGCTGCCTCTGGGGGTAGAAAAAAGTACCGCCAAACCATCCCCATAGTGGATGCCTCAATTCTTCCTGGCCTCACGACAATACTTACCCTTTGACTCCCCTCCCCCAGCCTCTGCTACCACCGACACTTCTCACAAGGTCTGTGGTGGTGGTGATAAACTAAATCCTAAGTACAGGGACTTTGAGACTCTCACACACTTCCATGCCTTCTGGTCCCATTCCCCTCTAATGCATACTTTTCACATCAGAGAGAAGGAGGATGGACAGGGTCTTGGGAGCATATGAGAGTCTTAAAAAACCTATGCTTAGAGTTCAGCTTATGGCTGTCATTGCCTCAGATCTTGGGAGAAACAGCAGTGGTGATGGTAGCCATGGAGATTGAAGGGATGATGGACATAGGAGCCATAGGGAGGAGGAGCATGGAGACATAGGTAGACAGAAGACAATGCTGACCATGGGAGGGAGATTTAAGTAGATGAAGAAAGGATGTTGGATATGGAAGACAGCGATAAGGAGATGGAGGAAGGATGCTGGATGCAGAAGGAGATCATAGGGAGATGAAGGAATGATACTGGACATGGAAGAGGACCTTAGGAAGATGGAGGGAGCTTACTAGACATGGAGGGGAGGGGGACAGAGGGTGTAGGCATATGAAGGGTAATGCTGGAAATGACAGCCATGGGGGATGCTAGACATGGGAAAGCACCATAAGGAGACATAGGAGGATGCTCGTCATGGAATGAGCCATAGAGACAAAGGGGAGAGACCAGACATGGAAAGGCTATAGAGAGATTGGGATGCTGGATGGAGGGAGCCATAGGGAAATAGAGAGAGGAAGCTGAAGATAGAGAGATCAGGGAGATATAGACATATGGTGGGGGATGCTAGACATGGGGGGCTATAGGGAGATAAGGGGATGCTGCACATGGGAAGCAGTCATAGGGAGACAGAGGCACATGCTGGATATGGATAGTTATAGGGAGATGAGGGATGCTGGACAAGGAAAGGCATAAGGAGATTGAGGGAGATGCTGGATATGAGAGGGAGGCATAGGGAAATGGAGGGAGGATGATGGACATGGGAAGAGACCATAGGGAGACAGAGAGGAATGCTAAACTCAGGGAGCATAGGGGATGCTGGGCATGGATGGGCATAGGACAATGGAGGGTGATGTTGGACATGGTAAGGGGCCATAGGGAGATGGAAGGGGAATGTTGGACATAGTGGAAATAAGGGGGATGCTGGACATGAAAGGGCTAGGGAGAGAGGAAGGAGATGCTAAACACGGGGCAATAGGGACAGAGAGAAGATGCTGGACATGGAGGGGATATAGAGAGAGGAGATGTTGGAAATGGGAATATATGGATACATAGATAGAGAGAAGGTGTTGGATATGGGGGTATAGAGAGAAAGAGAGAGAGAGAGAGAGAGAGAGAGAGAGAGAGAGAGGAGATGCTGATCATGGGAGAGACCCATAGTAAGATGGAGGAAGGTTTCCAGACACAAGATGGAAAAGGAAATGGCGAGAGGATTCTGATATGGAAGGGAACCATAGAGAGATGAAGGAGGGTACTGGACATGGAAGAGGGACTTGGGGTATAAAAGATGGAGGAGATGCTGGACATGGGTAGGGCAGTTAGGAAGACAGAGGAGGAAGCTGGACATGGAAGAGCCATAGAAACATGGGGATACTGGGCACAGGCATAGGGAGAGGGAGGAAGGATGCTGGACAGAGGGGAGCATAGTGAAATGAACTGATGCTGAATATGGGAGGGGACATAGGGAGGCTGGGGGAATGCTAGACAAGGAGGAGCCATAGGAAGATTGAGGATACTGGACATGGGGAGCATAAGGGGATCAAGGGGGATAAGAAACACGAGAGGGGGCCATAAGAGGGAGGATGACCAGTATGCTGAGTGAAGAAGACCCCCTGTTCCCTGACTAGAGCTCTGAGACGTCCTTTCCATTTTGGGTGCCTGGCAGGGGCCAGCCCAAACATTAGGCATGACTAGATGGTCACTACAGCAGTAGCTTCTGAGAGTCAGCAAAGAGCTGCAGGAATCAAATCAAAGCAATAGATCCTGATAGCCCGACCAACTCAAAGAGCCAACAGAACATACTTTTAACTGTAGGGAAAGTGGACACACACATTCATACAGAACAAAGTGTAATATTTGAAAGTATGTCGTCCAATTATGAATTTTTATAGAATTGTTAAAATTTAATGTGGAGAAGTGCAAAGTGATATAATAACCCAAACTGTAGATACACAATGCTAGATTCCACATTAGGAGTCATCACCCAAGAAAAGGATCTGGGTGTGATCTTAGGCGAAATACTGAAATCTTCCGTTCAGTGTGTGGCAAAAAAAGCAAACAGAATGTTAGGAATCACTAGGAAAAGAATAGGGAATAAACAATATAATAACGCCTCCATATTACTCCATGGTATGACTGCATCTTGAGCACTGTGTGCAATTCTGAAAAAAAGATATAGCGGCATTAGAAAAGGAACAAAGAAGAGCGACCAAAATGATGAAGGTGATGGGACAACGTTTCTATGAGGAAAGGGTAAAGCAGCTTGTTCAGCCTGGACAAGAGACACCTGAGGGGAGATGATAGAGGTCTATAAAATCCTGAATAGAGTGGAGCGCATAGATGCAAATAAATTATTTACTCTTTCAAAAAATACAAGGACTAAGGGACACACCATGAAGTTAAACTTCCTATAACGCTACACTCTCCTCTGCTCTGGATGCTCTCGCTCCCCCCATACCAAGTCCTGTGAGGCGTTCTGTACTCCAGCCCTGGCTTTCATCCACTACCTGCTATCTACGTTCCTGTGCCCATTCTGCTGAACGTGCTTGGCTCAAATCCCACTCCGTTGCAGACTTTCTACACTTCAAATTCATTCTTGTCTCTTTCCAGTCAGCCATAGCTCTTGCCAAACAAGACTATTATGTCCATCTGACTAACTCTCTTGCCTCTGACCCTCGCTGTCTCGTTACTACTCTCAGCTCTCTCCTCAAAGTGCCTCCGCCTCTGATCCCTCCCTCCCTTTCTGCCCAAACCCTGGCTGACTATTTCCATGACAAAATCCACAAGATCACCCTCCAATTCCCCACAAAGTCAGCTGCTTCCCCTCCTCCCCCTCTTCACTCCCAACTCCCCCCCCCACCTCTGCTACCTGCTCTTCCTTTCCTGTGATCTCTGAAGAGGAAACTGCACACCTTCTTTCTTCCTCCAAACTCACCATCTGCTCCTCTGATCCTAACCCCACCCGTCTCCTAAGCCCTATCTCCTCCACTGTTTTCCCTTCCATCTCTCATATTTTCAACCTATCGCTCTCCACTGCAACTGTCATTGCAGCCTGCAAGCATGCAGTGGTCACACCTCTCCTCAAGAAAACCTCAGTTGATCCCACCTGTCCTTCTAATTATCCACCCATCTCCCTCCTTCCCTTCATTTCTAAACTACTTGAATGTGCGGTTCACCGCCGCTGCTTCGACTTCCTGTCCTCTCATGCCCTCCTGGATCCTTTAAAGTCTGGCTTTCGTCCTTTACACTCTACTGAAACGGCTCTTGCCAAAGTCTCCAGTGACTTGTTCCTGGCAAAATCCAATGGCCTTTGACCTGTCCTCATCCTTCTTGACCTCTCTGCTGCTTTTGACACTGTTGACCACAACCTTCTCCTCGATACCCTATCCTCGCTTGGTTTTAAGGGCTCTGTACTATCCTTGTTCCCCTCCTATCTCTCCCATTGCTCTTTCAGTGTGTATTCTGGTGGCTCTTCCTCCTCTGCTATCCCGCTCCCAGTTGGTGTACCCCAAGGGTCTGTCTTGGGGCCACTCCTTTTCTCTCTCTATACCCTTGGTGCGCTCATCTCTTCCCATGGCTGTCAGTACCATATTTATGCTGATAACTCCCATATCTACCTCTCTACGCCTGAAATCTTGATAAATTGTAAGACTGGGCATCAAAATGGCAGATGAAATTTAATGTGGACAAGTGCAAATTTATGCACCTATTGAAGAACAACCCAAACTATGGTTACACGATGCAAGGTTCCACATTAGGAACCAACAACCAGGAAAAAGATTTAGGCATCTTTGTGGATAACATGTTAAAACCCTCGGCCCAGTGTGCAGCGGCGGCCAAGAGAGCAAATAGAATGCTAGGTATCATAAGGAAAGGAATGGAAAATAAAACAAAAGATATTATAATGCCTCTATATCGTTTCATGGTGAGACCGCACCTTGAATATTGTGTGCAATTCTGGTCGCTGTATCTTAAAAAGGATATAGCGATATTAGAAAAGGTTCAGAGAAGAGCCACCAAAATGGTAAAGGGGATGGAAGGATACTCCTATGAAGAAAGGCTAAAAAGGTTAGGGCTCTTTAACCTGGAAAAGAGATGGCTGAGGGGAGATACGATAGAAGTCTATAAATTAATGAACGGAGTGGAACGGGTAAACGTAGATCGACTGTTTACGTTATCAGAACATAGAAAGACTAGGGGACATGCAATGAAGCTACAGGGTAAACTATTTAAGACTAATAAAAGAAAATATTTTTTCACTCAACGTGTAATCAAACTCTGGAATTTGTTACCGGAGGATGTAGTAAAGGCTGTTAGTGTAGCTGGGTTTAAAAAAGGTTTGGACAAGTTCCTGGAGGAAAGGTCCATAAACCATTATTAAGAAGGACCCAGGATATCAATGCTTGACCCAGTACAATTATTGTGGAACCTGTGTCTTTTGGGAAAACTGCTAGGTACATATGACCTAGATTGGCCACTATTGGAAACAGGATATTGGGCTTGATGGACCTTGGTCTGACCCAGTATGGCATATCTTATGTTCTTACGTTATGTTCTTATCTCTCCGGCAATCCAGACCCGGATCTCTGCCTGTCTTTCTGACATTGCTGCCTGGATGTCTCACCGCCACTTGAAATTGAACATGGCCAAAACTGAACTTTTTATCTTTTCCCCTAAAACCTCCCCTCCTCTTCCTCCTTTCTCAGTCTCTGTGGATAACTCTGTACTCCTTCCTGTTTCCTTGGCTTGCAATCTTGGGGTTGTCTTTGACTCGTCTCTCTCCTTCTCCACACACATTCATCTGATAGCTAAGACCTACCATTTCTTTCTCTATAACATCAGCAAAATCCACCCTTTCCTTTCTGAACAGACTACTAAGACACTTAATCCTTAATCACGTCCCGTCTTGATTACTGTAACCTACTCCTTGCTGGTCTCCCTTTGAATCATCTCACTCCCCTTTAATCTGTTCAACACTCTGCTGTGCGGCTAATCTTCCGTCAGCCTCGTCATGCCCATATTACTCCTCTTCTGATGTGACTTCATTGGCTCCCTATCTGTTTCCGCATCCAGTTCAAACTTCTCCTGCTGACCTATAAATGCACTCACTCTGCAGCTCCTCACTACCTTTATTCTCTTATCTCTCTTTACAACCCTCCTCGGGAACTTCACTCTTCTAGCAAACTGCTTCTATCTGTGCCCTTCTCTTCTATTGCTAACTCCAGACTTTGCTCCTTTCACCTTGCTGCACCTTGCTCCTGGATCAAACTACCTGTGTCTGTACGCCAGGCACCCTCTCTGACCCTCTTCAAATCCAGGCTGAAAACTCACCTCTTTGCTGCTGCTTTTGAATCTTGACTCACCTGATCTCCTTTTTTCTTTTCCTTTCCCCCTTGTTTTATCCCTGCCTACACCTTCTGTGTTGTCTGATGAGCAGGGATTATCTCTTACATGTCTATGCAGCGCTGTGTATGACTTGTAGCACTATAGAAATGCTCAGCAGTAGTAGAAGTAATATTTAAAAGAGAAAAGAGAAAATAATTTTTAGAACTCACTGCCAGAGGACATGGTAAAAGCATGTAGTGTAGCTCGGATAACCCCATAAACCGTAATTAAGGTAGTCTAAGAAAGAACCACTGCTTATCCCTATGGATAAGTAACATGGAACTGGCCACTTTTGAGATATGTCAAGTACTTGTGATCTGGATTTGCCACTGTTGGAAACAGGGCATTGGGCTTGATGGACCTTTGTTCTGACCCAGTACGGCACTTCTTATGGTCTTGTTGTGGAGGAGTTAGTTTTGGGATGATCATGATTGTTGAATTTACAGTATCCAGATAAGGCCCAATCCCGTGCCAGATGTAGAATCCCTCTGTATGTCCAGTCTGAACTGCAATTACAGAAGGGGTTACAATTCTGATCCCGCGGGGCATGTCTAGTCCTGTGGGATCAGAATCGTGAACAGTCCTGTACGTGCAGGCCAAGAACTGCGATTCAGCCCGGCCTGCATGTATAGGACATGCCCAACTAAGTCAGGGCTTTACAATGGAGCTGCGGCGCCATGGCATCTGATTGACATGGTACCGCAGCTCCATTGTAAAGCTGTGGTCCTGGCTGCTGGCTCCTTCAAAACATTCCCCGCAGTCCATACCCGATCCGGCCCCCTACAGTCAGGGTTGGACTGTGAGTAATGACCTTGCCCCACCCCCCTGCCCCATCTGAGCTCCAAGCCAGTCAATCCATGACATCTGGGGAAGTTATTCCACCTCAGAGGTGGAATAATTTCCCCATACAAGTCACCAGCCCCGGAGTGGACGTACAGCAAAATTAGAAAGAGTACAAAGAAGGGTGATTAGAATGAAAATTGGGATGGAAGGATACACACTCATGTATTTTATAATATGCAAATGTGCATTGCAATTTTATCCATGCTGTGCCCAAACTATGCCCCCAAGAATACCCACATGTGGTGCACATATAAGTATGTGCCATCTTCTGTTAACGCCTGTACACATGTATTTTTGTCACTTTTCTCTGTAACTTTTTTAATTCTGCTATATCCTATGTCTCTCTCCATATAAAAATTTGACTTGTTCAAGCCAGGGTATGTTCAATAATGCCATATGGATGCGAAAGTTGGACAGTGAAAAAGATAGGAAGAAAATCAATATCTTTGAATTATAGTGCTGGCGATGAATACTACGTATACCATGGACTGCCTGAAGAACAAACCAGTGAGTAGTAGAGGAAATCAAACCTAAGTTTTCTTAGAAGCTCAGATGGCAAGACTTCATCTTTCATACTTTGGACACGTCATGCAAAGAGAGAGATCATTAGAGAAAACCATCATGCTTGGCAAGGTAGAAGGTCAAGGCAAAAGGGGAAGGCCAGCAATGAGATGGATTGATACAATAATAGCAGCTTTAGGTGCCACTCTGTCAACAATGAGCCGCCTGACTGAAGACCGAACACAGTTTAGGACAGCTATCCAAAGGAGCTCCATGATTCGAAACTGACTTAAATGCACTTAACAACAACATAGAAACATAGAAACA
Source organism: Ichthyophis bannanicus (assembly GCA_033557465.1). Classification (NCBI taxonomy): domain Eukaryota; kingdom Metazoa; phylum Chordata; class Amphibia; order Gymnophiona; family Ichthyophiidae; genus Ichthyophis; species Ichthyophis bannanicus. The sequence goes on from CM066046.1 coordinate 47,058,031, forward strand.
TGATGACAGAAAAAGACCACATGGCCTATCTAGTCTGTCCTTCCATAACAACAACTACAACAGTCCACTTTTTACCTTTAGAGATCCTCTGTGTTGGTCCCATGCTTTTTTGAATTCAGTTACTGTCCTCATCTCTACCACCTCCACTGGGAGACTATTCCACGGATCCACTACTCTTTCCGTAAAGAAATATTTCCGCATATCACTCCTGAATCTATCTCCCTTCACCCTCATCCTATGTCCCCTCGTAGCAGAACTTGCTTCAATTGAAAGAGGCTCTCTCCCTGAACATTTATGCCACAGAGGTATTTAAACATCTCAATCATATCACCTCTATCCCGCCTTTCCTCTAAGGTGTACATATTAAGATCCTTAAGTCTGTCCTCATATGCTTTATAACGAAGCCCATTAATCATTTTAGTAGCAACCCTCTGCACCGACTCCATCCTGTTCACATCCTTTTGAAGGTGCGGTCTCCAGAATTGCACACCATACTCCAAATGAGGTCGCACCAAAGACTTATACAGAGGCATTATCACCTCCTTTTTTCTGCTAGCCATTCCTCTCCGTATGCACCCAAGCATCCTTCTAGCTTTTGCTGTCGCCTTTTCTACCTGTTTAGCTACTTTAAGATCATCAGACACAACCACGCCTAGGTCCACGCCTAGGTCCCGCTCTTCTTTAGTGGACAAAAGTACTTCACCTCCTATACTGTATTGCTCCCTTGGATTGCTGCAGCCCAAATGCATGACCTTACATTTTTTAACATTAAATCCCAGCTGCCAAATTCTAGACCATTCTTTAAGCTTAGCTAGATCCCTCCTCATGTTATCTACCCCTTCCTGGGTGTCTACTCTATTGCAGATTTTGGTATCATCCGCAAAGAGGCAAACCTTACCCGACAGCCCTTCCGCTATATCACTAACAAAGATGTTAAAAAGAATTGGACCAAGGACAGATCCCTGGGGCACACCACTGGTAACTTCCTTCTCCTCAGAGTGAGCTCCATTTACTTGTACTCTTTGTCACCTCCCACCCAACCAATTTCTAACCCAAGCAGTAACTTTAGGGTCCATCCCTAGGGTGCTCAGTTTGTTTATAAGTCGCCTGTGAGGAACAGTGTCAAAGGCTTTACGGAAATCTAAATACACCACATCTAGAGCTCTCCCTCGGTCCACCTCCCTGGTCACCCAGTCAAAGAAATCAATCAGATTTGTCTGACAAGACCTGCCTCTGGTGAATCCATGCTGCCTCGGATCCTGTAATCCGCTGGACTCCAGAAACCTCACTATTTTCTCATATTCTTTTTAAGATATGGTGACCAGAATTGCATACAATATTCAAGGTGTGGTCACACCATGGAGTGATACAGAGGCATTAGCCTTCATTTTATTCTACATACCTTTCTTTATAATTCTTAGTATTCTATTTGCTTTCTTGGCCGGCGCTGCACACAGAGCAGAAGGTTTCAATGCATTATTCACGAAGATGCTTAAATCCTTTTCCTAGGTGGTGATTCCTAATGTGGATCCTTGCATAGTTTAACTGTTGTTTGGGTTGTTCTCCCCTAAATGCGTAACTTTGCACTTGTCCACATTAAATGTCATGTGCTATTTGGAGGCTCAGTCTCCCAATTTATCAAGATCATCTTACGATATTTTACACTCCTCTTGTATTTTCACAACTTTGAAAAATTTGGTGTCGTCTGCAAATTTGATCACCTCACTTGTTATTCCCATCTTCAAGTCATTTTTTAAATATGTTAAAAAGCAGAGGACCTAGCACAGATTCATGGGGTGCTCTATTCATTCTTCTCCATTGAGAAAATTGGCCATTTAGCCTACTCTCTGTTCTGTCTTTCAACCAGATCCTAATCCACAATAGTACATTGCCTCCTATCCCATGGCTTTTTAATTTCACCAAGAAACTCTCATGAGGGACTTTTTCAAAGGGTTTCTGAAAATGGAGATATACTACGAGGGTTGCTCAGAAAGTAATGCCCCACATGTTTTTTCTCAGTCCAGAATGAAGATAGAGGTGTGAAATTAAAAGGGTAGTTACTTGGAACTTCAAAGGAAACATATATGTAATTTTACAGTTGTCCGACAAATAGCGAGGCGGTGGTGATCCTTCAAATGGCGTCTGTGAGTGACACATGGTACAAGCAACGAGCTTTATTTATTATTATTTATTAACACTTATATACTGCTGTAATTGAATTCTTGGTGGAGGAGAAAGAAAGTGTGAGAAATATTCACAAACGGTTGTGTGCTGTGTATGGAAGTTCTGCGGTAGATAGGAGCACCGTTCGATGATGGGTGAAGAGAGTAAAGGCTTTAGGAAGTGGTAAAATGGAACTGGAAGATTGGCTGTGGTCTGGGCGTCCTGCCTCAGCCACTAGTCCAGACAAGTTGCAGTGTGCTGATGACATTATTTGTGCAGATCAGCGCATCACGAGTCGGGAATTGTCTGTACAGCTTTCCGTCAGTAGAGGTAGTACAATGGCAATTATTGACTATTTGAGATATTCAAAGGGGTGTGCAAGGCACACCACAACAGCTTACAGTATTTTAATGCCCGCCGGCAGCTATCGCAGGGCGCTGCAACTTGTCTGGACTAGTGGCTGAGGCAGGACGCCCAGACCGCGGCCGATCTTTCAGTTCCGTTTTACCACTTCCTGAAGCCTTTACTCTCTTCATCCATCATCCAACGGTGCTCCTATCTACCGCAGAACTTCCATACACAGCACACAACCGTTTGTGAATGTTTCTCACACTTTCTTTCTCCTCCACCAAGAATTCAATTACAGCTCATTGTTTGTACCATGTGTCACTCACAGATGCCATTTGAAGGATCATTACCGCCTCGCTATTTGCCAGACGACTGTAAAATTACACACATGTGTCCTTTGAAGTTCCAAGCTGCTACCCATTTAATTTCACACCTCTATCTTCATTCTGGACTGAGAAAAAAACATATGGGGCATTACTTTCTGAGCAACCCTCGTATATCAACTCGCTCATCTTTATCTACCTGTTTATTCACATCTTCAAAAAAATATATAACAGATTGGTGAGACAAGACTTTCCTTCGCTAAATCTATGTTGGCTTCCTGCCATTAAACCTTGACTATCTACATATTCAATAATTTTGTTTTTTATAATAGTTTATACCATTTTGCCTGGTAATGACACCAGGCTCACTGGTATGTAGTTTCCCGAATTACCCCTGGAACCCTTTTTAAAAATTGGCGCTACATTGGTCACTCTACAGATTATTTTAATGATAGATCACAAATTACTAATAGTAGTTCTACAATCTCATATTTCAGTTCTTTCAGTACCCTAGGATGTGTGTCATCCTGTCCAGGTGATTTGCAGCTCTTTAGTTTATCAATTAGCTGTATTACATCTTCCCAATTTATCAAGATTTGATTCAGTTCCTCTGATACATGACCTTTAGATATCATTTCTGGCATGGGTAAGTTTCCTAAATCTTCTTCAGTAAAGACTGAAGCAAAAAATGAATATGGCTGCTTGACTCCTAGTGGTAGTACCATGATACTACCATTAGGGATTGTGTGTGCCAGATTGAATTTGGCACCTGCAGAAGCCAGAAGGAATCGCTTCTGCTTTGCCTTCACAATGTATTTTTGTTATTTGAGGGGAAGGTGGTTTGGGCCTAGCAACTAGTAGATGCCTTTTTTAATGGAATGAAACAAAAAGAAACTGATAAAAATTTATTTTGCTTTTCTTTTGTTTTATTTTAACCCTTTGAAGGCCTACTTTAAAATTTTAATCCACATTCTGCAGCCGGGTTAATTTTTTCATATTTCAGGAAAATTGTACCCGTCTTATTCAATATGTTCTAATAATGATTTTCCTTCTGCTATGGTCATGTTTTATATACCATTTGATAGGAATATTTAGTCAGAATTTTGGATCCCGAGAGTTTTGGGCTCGGCCTGGAAAGGGCTAAAATCAAATGAATGAAAATGGAAAATTTTATTAAAATGACCTGTTTCATTTTTAACAAAAACATATCCTTACCATGTATAATCAAGGAATAATGTATTTGCATGAAGGCACATTCCATTCTGCGTGTCCTGGCCTCTGTGTGTCTGGTCAGAACTGGGCGTGCAGAGATAGACCCGATTCTAATCCTGCGGGGCATGTCTAGCCCACTCGGGATCAGAATTGTGTCTAGTCCTGTACATGCAGGATGGGACCCGATTCCCATTGCCTGCACATACAGGCCCCTGCCCAGCTAACTCAGTCAGGCTTCTGAATGGAGCTGTGATACCATGGCATCTGGTTGCCATGGCACAACACCTCCTGAATGGAGCCACTATCCTCGGCCGCTGACCACTTTCATCTTTCCCTGCAGCCTGACCCCTGATCTGGCCTCCTATGGCCAGGGTCAGGCTGTGGGGAATCTCCTGCACCTCTCACCTTTTTGATCCCAGCCGAACCTCCCATCCCCCGATGTCTAGGGGCTCTTATTCCACCTCTGAGGTGGAATAAGTCCTCCATCCAGTCTGCCGGCCCTAGGTGTATGGGGCCGACTTCAGAATCGGCCCTGTACATCTGGGGCCGTGGACTGGCCACTGCCCAACCTAACTCTGCCTCTGCACTGCCTCCTTCTAAGCTTCCCCGTACAAACTCCTTGTTTGTATGGTGATGTTTAGTCGGGGATGTCAAGGGGAACGAATAACAGGGATGGATGTCAAAACAGGACATCCATCCCTGCTTTTTTGCAGGACAGAATAGACCCCATGGCTTCCCCATGCCATCTACTTGGCCTGATTTGGATTCTTTTCCACCTGTAGGATCCTCTAACTTAGTAGAGTATGATCCTTTTATAGATACACAGGGGGTCATTCTGAACCACGAATAGCAGGGATGGACGTTCCAACGGGAAGTCCATCCCCGCTATTCGTGCTGGCTTCAGCCCCCTGACTAACTTCCCCGCCAGATGAATGGGTGGCCCTGGAGTGTGAGTTGGTGGGTAGTGGGCAGTCGCCAGTCCTGGACGTACAGGGCTGACTCTAATGTTGGCCCTGTATGTCCAGGGCCAGCGAAATGGCCGGGGAAGTTATTCCACTGCCGAGGTGGAATAACTGCCCTGGCCTCTTTTTTTTTTTTTTTTTTACATTCAGGGTGCAAAAGGGGCTGGGGAGGGGGGCGGGGGGACATTCCCTGCAGCCCGACCCTGGCCTTCAGAGGCTGGATCAGGGGTTCGGCTGCGGAGAATATACCGATTTGGTCGGCGGCCAGCATTGTGGCTTTTAAATGGAGCCGCTATGCCATGGCAAGATGACGCCATGGTGCCACGGCTCCATTTAAATGCCCTAACTGTTAGCTGGTGCAGTCCTGCACATGCAGGCTGGACAGAATCACTGTTCAGACCGGACACACAGAGGGGATCTACCTCTGCATCAGAATCGGGCCCGCAATGTTTCAGTGGGATCCCTGTGGCACCCTACTCCTTGAACAGGGAAGTTTAACTTGTCAATTCTCTAACCCCTCACTGGGAAAAGACCTTCCTACCCTCTCTACCTTCTCCCTTCCATCCTGTCTCCTTTCTAAAACTCTTTCTGTGGCAGTTTTTTCCTTATGAATTTTTGCATGGACAGCCAGCTTGTTTGGCTGAACCAAGGCATAAGGACTAGTAGCAAGTGTTCCTTAAGCTGGAAATCAATAGAGGATTAATTTGTATTAACAGGAAATGAATGCTGTCGGAAGGTGTCGGGCTTTAATGTTTTCTCTTTTATTTTTCTACTCATTCAGGAAGGGGATGGGGTTGGATATTGGAGAAACCTTTATAATCTCCGCAAGGAAAGGAAAGATCTCTGTACATTAACAAGCCAATGCTTTCATTTCAAGGGAAGCTAGTGGGTCCCTGGAAGGAGACTAGGAGGGGATGTAGCGAGCAGCTGGAATAAATTATAAGGAGTCACTCAGAGGACTGTGATTCTTCTTTATGCTTATTTCTTAGGGAGTTGCGGTCGCTGGAGCTCGCAGCATCCATAAACTCTCAAAGTGAAACTCATACCCTTAACAGCTCCCCTCATTATTAGTATTATTATTCCCACTTTGCAAAGAGGTGTCTTCTAGTTATATGAGCGAGAAGAAATTGATCCTCGAAAGAGGATAATTGTACAAGGCATGCGTAGATTAGCACGTTTTCTCATGCATTTATCACGCCACGGCTGTAGCAGCCAGGCTAGAGAAGTGTGGCAATATTGAGCTGGGGGGAGGGGTAGAAATGTGATTGAAATGTTGTGGCACCCAAGAAGGCTACTGGTGCTGAATGTCTGCAGTGAACAGCAGGAAGACCCCTGTCAATAAAAATAATGCTTAAAATGTGCTTCTGTTAATTGGAGCCTCCATTTCCCTCTGCAAGAAGACGTAACGTATGTGTCCCTAGATGCTTTCTGTCCTGATTTACAGTAACAGTAAAAAATAAACCTTTAAATATGTTTTAGATGTGCCAAGGCCCATAAAGTGGATTAGATTTATAGTTGTATGCTAATATTTGCTTAGGAAATACAGATGAATTAAGGTATCTCTCTGATGCTCTGTTGCATCACCTTTCACAGCTGATGAGGGAGCAGAGGATCCTAAAACGGAATTTTGGATTTTTTAAGTCATCCATATAGTTTTAAAACCAACATCTATTCTGCTTCTAGATTATTTATAAAGTGCAGTAAGAACTTTGATGCATAGAATGGCCAATCTGTGCCATTTTGAGTAAGGTGATTGTACAGCTTTATGCCCAGAGGTTCAGGACAATCCAATCCTAGCCTCATCTCACAAAATGCCTGGAGAAGTACTGTTGTCCTCTTTGCACAATCATGCCATGGGGTAAAACCAGAACCAGTTCAGTCTGTCCCTTTGAACGTGGAGGTATATGGAATGACTTTTCCAGGGAACTCTGAAGAGAATAACCCTCCCACACCTTGTAATGGTATAATGTGCACAAGAGACAGTGATTTAGAATTCATTCACATTACAGATTTCTATTACCAGCATCCAGTGCCATATTATTACAAAAAAACCCCCCATGTATTCTTGATACTTTAACTCAGGTTCTTTTCCCTTGGGAAACTGAACTTAAAAGTCTTTCCCTGGTCTGTATACCATAACATGTGGAGGACTGTTTCCAAAGGGGCTTGTCCAGGGAACTAAGCATTTGCCTGGGTAAATTTGCAAAGCTAAAACTATCCTTTCCTCAGTGACTAAAAGCATAGCAGGTGTACTAAGTAGTGGATTTTATTTTGAAATCCTTACCGGTATTTTACTGCATATACTTTGTACCTGCTATAAAGCAGCTGCAGAGTTCATGGCTACTTCTCTACCCTTACTCACAGCCTGCCTTGATTTTTCAAAGGTAATTTCTGTGGAGAATTTCTCTGAAAATTAGCTTGCAGTTTTCAAATGAGCAATTTCAAAATCATACTATGCCTTGGCAGCTCTCCTCTGAATCATTCTGCCGAACCTATAGCTAAACCACAAGCTCCGAAAGATAAAGGAGATCCAAATACATAACCCCAAATGCAGAGAGGAAGCAGAAGACTTGAAACAGCTTTCCTGTAGAAATATAGAGTAATTTCCTGCATTGCTTTATTTTAAATTGTATTCATGGATTTTATTTGTTCTTCCAAGTGAGTGAGCTAAATCTGTTTTTTTTTGCTGGCGGATGCCGTAGCCCAGGGCAACCTAATACTTTACTAAGACAGAAAACCAACATTTGGGTAAAATGTTTTTGTTCAAATAGGTGGCCAAATGTCGAAATGCTCAGTGCATTCCACTCATCCAATCGAGGATGGTGCAGACCTAGATTGCTCTATTTTAGGTGTGTGCCCTATTCAGCACTGGTTTCCCTAACACTGCAGAATTACTATAATGTTTGAGGGAAAACAGTGACAGAGTAGCTGCAGAAAGCTCTGCTCAACAGGGTCACTTGTGAGTGTCAAACACCTTTCAGTAAATAGCTTTTCTGTTTTTCTTATATTGTAGACTTTGTCAGTAAATGTCATTTTGTGAAAAAAAAAAAATGATTCTGAACTGAAGACAAGTTGACTTTGATTGAACCCATGAATCAGTTTCTCCATGACATGCAGTGAGAGCTCCTTGGGGCACAATTGTGCCCTTTTACTAGCACCGAGAAGTGGACTGAGCAAACTGAGTGAGCATCAGCACTGCAGCCATCTCTGGTTGTCTAGTTTGGTTGCAGCTTTTACTAACGTTGAAAAACATGGACTGACCTGTAGGAATATCACATATTCTCCTGTTTTCTACGGAGTGTAAACCCAGCATATGTGTGGCTTATGTTAGAATGCAACAGGAGTTGTAGAATGTTCTGTGGTTTAACACTGGTTAGTAATGTAACTGTGGTATGAAGAGTTAAGTATTTTTTATGTTACTATGTAATGTAAGCAGTGTTGTGTTGTGAGCACTGATGCATTGTTTCTTATGTACACAGTAATTGTGATGAAGGAATTGGTGATGATGTAAGTGGTGACCAAGGCCGGTTACAAAGTTTGCTTAAGGTGTTGGTGCCCTAGGCAGACATTAAGCTTTACCACCCTTCTGGCTGTCAAAATCTACTGTTTAGCTTTGAACGCCCTACTCTTTGCCGACCTACAGAAGTCACCACCCTAGGCGATCACCTGGTTTGTCTGATGGTTGGGCCAGCCCTGGTGGTGGCTTTAGGAAGTGACTGATGTAATGGCTAGATGTGAAAATGGCCAGTAGAGAATGACGTTTTAGCTGGTTCTGAATCATACTTTGAGGAAAAAAGAGAACTTCCTCTTAATACTTTATGAGGGCAAATTTCTTATTGGCTGCATTGCTCCAGAGTGCATGGCACTTCATTCCTGAAGATTTTTCACAAGTTTCCTAAGTGAAATCATGCAAATATTATCACTATGAACACTGCCTTATGAAAAAAAAAACATAGGGCCCGATTTTCATTTAGGCAGGCTATGCGCTGCTTTGGTGCATACTCTGCCCTCTGACCCCCTTAACCCAGAATCTCCAGGAACAAGCAGGAATGTAGTCTTCACCGATGGAGCCTGTGCGGGAACGCTCCCCAGCATCCAATTAGAAAGCTTTTGGGAGCATCCCACAGCGCCTGCGTGCTGCCTTCCCACCTTTCCCAACTGCCTCTCTCCAGTTCTTCGTTTTCCGCGGAGCCAGCAAGTCGTTGTTCCTGTCACCGCAGAAAATTTGTCCTTATTCTTTTTCTTTTTTGTGGTCGCGTCTGCCTTCCTCGACACTAACCGGTACCACCGGTTCTTCTTTCTTTTCTTTTCTTAAAAAGAAAAATACTTAGTACTTTAATTTTCCCTTTTTTCCCAGGTGCACGCGCCATTTTGGGCCTTAGGCCCAAAAGTTTTTCCATCATGGAAAATCCCGCTTCGGGTTTTAAAAAGTGCACCAAGTGTGGCGGTACCATCTCCGTCACCGACACCCATGAATGGTGTCTGAAATGCTTAGGTCCTGACCACTCCATCACGGAATGTATGGCCTGTGCCATGATGTCCAAGAGAGGTCGACAGAACCGAGCTGCCAAGCTCAGTACCCTGTTTCCCTCTGATGCAGCCTCGGTGGCATCGACTTCTTCCAGGGCTTCGTCTTCCTCCCGTGGATCTCAGGTAACCAAACATAAGTCTAGCCAGTCCTCAAAGGGTAGATCTCCTTCTAAGCATCGAGATGCCTCTGGCGTTGCCCTTGAGGATTCTGCACCGGCAAAATTGCCCCGGCAGGAGGCTTTGGCTTCCAAAACATTATCGGGGCTCCAGGATGTTCTCGAAGCCTCGCCTCGGCAGAACTACTGGTGCCATGCTCTGGGGTACCGGCTGTCTTCTCTGGTACCGACATCCAGGCATCGGCAGCATTGATAGACCAGAGGTTCCTGGCTATTGAACGCAGTCTGGCGGCTCTCCTTGCAGCATCGACTCCCTCGGAACCGCATCAGACAGTTCAACCGGTACCGGCACCGACTCCGGCACTGGTATTGGTACCGGTACCAACAACATCGGCATCGACATCGGTGTCCGCATTGCCAGCACCCAGTCATGCGATGCTTTCTGTACCGATACACCGGTACCGATTCCCCCTGGTACCGACTTCAGTCGGTAGGGTATTGGGCTTTTCAAGAGCATCTGGACAGAAGGTACTTCGAGTCCTCAGAGGAATATGAGGATTCTGACTGTTCTGTCGATGCCGGAATACTTCTCCCAGAGGAACCTTTCTCCCCTAAATGCAGGATGTCTCCTCCAGAGGATATTTCCTTTCAGGATTTCATCAGGGAGGTGGCTCGAGTTCTGGCTATTACGGTAGCTCCTGAGACAGAGCCCAGAGCAAAGGAGTTGGAGATTTTACAATATCCCAAAGCTCCTAAAGAGGCAGCTACTTTGCCCATCCATGAGATCTTGCATGTTCTCATGCTAAGAATGTAGGAGATGCCTCTTACCACCTCTCCTCACTCTCATAGACTGGATACTTTGTATCGAGTCCCTCCTTGTCCTGTTTTCCAGAAAACTCAGCTTCCTCACCACTCTATTGTAATGGAATCAGCTATGAGAAGGATCAGGAGTGTAAAGAGGCATGCCTCTAATCCTTCAGGATGTGAGCGCAGAACTTTGGATGCTTTTGGACGTCGTACCTTCCAAGCTTCCATGCTTTCTGCTATTTTATATATGGGAATGTTCCTGAAGGAAGTCACAGGAGATTTAGAGGTTTTGAGCCCTCTTCTTCCTGAAGACAGAAGGCAGGATTTTCTCACATTGGTCAAACATGCCCAGGATGTTTCTAAATTTGTCAACCATGCAGCTTTTGACTGTTGCCATAGGTGCACGTAGAATTGCCTGGCTCCAGGCATCTGATTTGGAGCTCTGGGTACAAGACAAATTGGGCAATATTCCTTGTACTGGTGAGAACCTGTTTGGCAAAGATTGGCAAGAAAAGGCCAATGAGCTGGATGCTGACAACTCCACCTTGGATAGATTAAGGCCACAGCTGATCCTGCAAGAAAGAAATCTTTCAAAAAAACATTCTTTTCTAAAAAGAAAAGGTTTTATCCTGCTTATTCCCAGCAGGGACGTTCTTCAGGTCAGCCTGTCCCGAAGGGTCAGCAACCACCCAAACAAAGAAAACCAAAGACTGCTGAGCCTCAACCGTCCCAGCAGTCTCAGCCTCCACAAGGCCTTTGACTTTCAGCTAGAGAACGTAGCCTTCCTGGCTCTCGACGGACCAGAGCCTTCCACCATTCCAGGAAGGTTGTGTCACTTTGCCCCCAGATGGGGGCAGATAACAGCAGAGCATTGGACACTCTCCATCATAAAAGAGGGGTACAAGCTTCATTTTTTGGGCACCCTCTCACAATGATAAGGCAGTTCAATTCTCAGACCTCTCTCATCAACCTGTTAGGTCAGGAGGTCACTATGTTTCTTGCCCAAGGGACAATAGAAGAAGTACCCATCCATCAGCAGGGTACAGGGTTTTACTCCCCCTATTTCCTTATCCCAAAGAAAACAGGGGGATACAGACCTGTCTTAGACCTCAGAGAATTGAACAAATTCCTATTCAAAGAGAAATTCAAGATGATTTCTCTGGGAACTCTGCTGCCATACTTTCAGAGTCAGGATTTAGATATTGAACTGGGCCATGCAGTGGAATGACCCTAATGGTACAGCCAGAACATCTTTTATGTATCCATCGAGGTACCACCAAGGCTCTCTATAAAGGGCCACAGCTGTTCTGGGTCATTGAATGAGCGGGTTTGATTATGTGCGGTGACTCTCATACAGACCAGATAGTATAGGCCATACCGAGCCTTCAGTTGTTGAAGTTGTGGCCGATAAGCGAGCAATTGTTTCCTCCGCTGGACAGTAGTCTTATTCAGATCTGGGAAAATTTGAATCCTTTGTCTTTGTAGCTGAATGGGGGCCTGGATTCTTGCTGCCTATAGTCTTGTTCTACCCTCATGTAATACATGTGGGTAGCACAAGATTTGACACACAATGGGATATAGGAGCTTGGTATGCATATTACAATGAGAGGGGGCTCTGTTTGCCCCCTCATTCTCAAAGGTCCTTGAGAAATCAATCTGCAAAAGCTTGGAAAGGAGCCCTTCTAAGTATTGAATCATATCAGTGCCCTCGGATCCTTCTGGTATGCAAAGGATCTGTTGTTGTTGTCTTCTAATTGCTGTTCAAGTTGAGGTATTCATTCCATATTTTTTTGGACCTGGCTGAGCCATTGTTCATGTACTTCAAATTTAGCATCCACTGTGTTTAGACAAAGTGTAAGCAAATTAAACTATTCTTTGAGGTCATTGATCTCTCCATGCATGGCAACAAGGGTTTCTTCGTTGGTGGTAATGAGCATCTTCACTTGCCTGATCTCTGGTGTCCTGTTCATTGCCGGCCACCATTTTTCCTGGGGATGATGGTTCACGCTTCGAGCACTTTGTGCCTTGTGGCAACGGCTGTGGATATTCAAGGTGGGCCGGTTTGATTGCTCACATTTTGGGGAGTTGGGGGATCCAAAAGAGTGTTGGCTTGGGGGGGGGGGGAGAAATGCAGGAGTCCTATTTGCAATGCCAGGAGCTCTTCTCTCAGGCGTCCATATTGGATCACGGTCAGCTCTGCCCCCATAACTCTTGTTTTTTAGTTACTAACGTTATTCTCTCTATTACCGTAAAACTGTAATTATCTCTTTTTTTAGTCTGTAGTTTCCAGTATTGCCCTGTTACTCCCTTTATTATTGTAAACGGCCTTGATGCAGTATACCAAGTCAATAAACCTAAATCTAAGCTACATCCTTACCCCCAGAATGCCCTTATGAAAGAAGGGGACCATGGCTTACTACCCCCTTTTTAAGCAATTGAAAGTCAATCTCCAGGATCAAGCAGGAAGTCAGTCTTCACATATTGGTGATGTCGGTACTGCTGGAGCCTGGCGCGGGAACACTCCCCAGCATCCAATAGGAATGCTTTTGGAAGCATTCCTCTACAAAACTGCGGCTGCCTTCCTGCCTTCCCTCCTGGTCTCTTCCGTCGTCTTTTTTCCACAGAGCCATCAGGGCCTTGTCCTGTCAGCCACATCAAGAGACTTCAAAGATTCTCTGTAGTACCGTTGAAGTACTTCAGTTTGCCTTCCCGTTGACCATCTCCCCGTTGATTCTGGTTCCTGTTCTTTAATTTTCTATATTTTTTTTCGTTAATTTTGTTAGAATTTGTTTGAGGCCTATGGCCTCTTCTGGCACTATTGCCCAATTTGATTTTGCCTCCATACTTTTTCAAATATGGAGAAGTCCCGGAGTGGTTTTAAAAAATGCTCCAAGTGTTCTAGTACCATTTCCATCACTGACAAGCATAACTGGTACCTTAAATGTTTAGGCCCAGACCACGATGTAGTTTCTTGTCCCTCCTGTCACCATATGATGTCCAGAGGTAGGACAAACAGAAGGCTACGCTGTTTCCAACAGACTCAGCTCCTTCGTTGCACTCCTCAGGAGGCATCAACTCCAGCTAAATCTTCCCATGCATTCAGGTCATCACTTATAGAGTAACAGCATCACTGTGAGTCACCAGTGGTTAAGAAAAAGAAGATATTGACCTTGGCATCGAGATCCTTGACATTGAGGTTGGTATCAGCTTTGGACACCGAGCATCGGCATCGACATCGACACTGACATTCATCTCATTTCGATGTAAACCATCCAATGAAGCAGCCCCAGCAGGAGGTTTCACTCTCCAAAGCTGCAAGCCCCTGATACTAGTGTCCAGAGTTGTGGTCCACACGGTTGTGTCCAGAGCCACTCCTCCCCCAGTACCAACACTCAATGACTGTGTCATCACCATCAAGCGCAGCATTACTAAGCTCCTAGTGGCAGTAACACTGATGACATCAATTGTACCGCAGTCAGCACCGATTCCACCGATTCCACCGACATCACTCTTGACACCCTTATTCAATCATCTCCTGCCTTGCATCGCTCCTCTGAGCAGCCGATACCAAGGTCCTCTATACCGCTGTGCCCAATGCCCTCAAAATCATAGCATTGACCCTCCGAACATCAGAGGTATCTAGCATCAGACAAGGATTACTTTGATATCCTCCCAGACTGGATCAGAGGCCTCCGACTTGGAATCCATTGGTTGCGATCCCCGTAGGCATGTGTCATCAGATCAATCACCTCTGTATGAAAGTCGAAGATCACTTCCTGAGAACATGTCCTTTCAGGACTTTATCAAAGATATGCGGCTGCCGTCGACATCTCAGTGGCTACTGAAACAGAGCCAAGAACTGAGGAACTCAATATCCTCCAGTATCCATTGGCACCAAAAGAGGCTGCTACCCTCCTGGTGTATAACATTTTGAAAAATTTAATGTCTTGGATGTGGGAGGCTCCCATGTCAACCCCTGCAATCAGTAAGAGAATACCCTTTATAGGGTCTCCAGGTTTCCAGAAGTCACATCTCCCTCACCATTCCATGGTAGTGGAGTCTGCCATGAAGAGAATAAAGAGCCAGAAAAACCATTCCTCGGTGCCTTCTGGAAGAGAAGCAAGAACCCTCAATGCCTTTGGAAGGAAGGCCTTTCAGGCTACAATTCTGGCCTTGAGTATAGACTCCTACATGGTCTATATGGGCATGTTCCTTAAGGATGTCTCAAGGAACCTGGCAGAGTTCACCACCCTGCTGCCTTCTGACAAGCAGGCAGCTCATCGGGTCTTAGTTAAACATGCCCAAAACAAATCAAAATTCTTAACAAGGGCAACGTTTGATATCTTTGAAGCCAATAGAAGATCTGCTGCGGCTTGCATTGAAGCTAGGAGGACAGCATTGGAGCTAGGAGGATAGCATCGCTTCAAGCATCTGACCTGGAACAATGGGTCCAGGATAAGTTAATCAACGTTCCCTGCAATAATGAGAACCTCTTTGGTCAAAGATGGAGGGAGAAAGTCGGGGAGATAGAGACTGTCAACCTCACCATGAAAAGGCTTTCGAGAAAGACAACAGACTCTTTTAAAAAGAAGGCTGCCACCATAAAGCCTTTCTTCCAAAAAAAGAGGCATTTTTATCCACTGTATCATTCCTATTCTGTCTACTCTGCCACATAATAGCAACAGTGAGAGCAGGGCCAGAAACAAGCCAGGAAACCCAAGGTTGCCAAGTAACAGCCTGCACCTACTATTCAACCTCCTCAGAGTTTTTGACTCTTTCAAAAGGAGCATGGCTAGTTCTCCCAAAATCTTTCCAATTTTTCTCATGATCCCAGGAAGTTTAGTATACTTCGCACACCATTGTATCAACATCACTTCAGAACCCTGGACCTTACAACTAGTCAGTCAAGGCTTGCAGTTGAAGTTCAGAGATCTTCCACCCACTCATTTTGTGGGACAACCCTCCTTAGATTTCCATCACACCTCCTTGTTTCAGCAGATTCTCTCACTGCTGAAACAAGAGGTGATAGAGGAGGTTCCTCCATCTCAGCAAGGCCTAGGCTTCTACTCCCAATACTTCCTAATTTCAAAGAAGATGGAAGTTCACAGACCTATCTTAGATCTCCAAAATCTCAACAAATTTCTCATCAAAGAAAAATTTAAGATGATTGCCCTTGGTACTCTTCTTCCATGCCTCCAGCTAAACAATTGGCTATGCTCTCTGGATCTCAAGGATTTTTATACACACATCCTGATCAACTCAAACTACAGAATGTTTCTCAGATTTGTATTTCAGAACAACCATTATTAATATTGAATACTCCCCTTCAGACTCGCCTCAGCACCCAGAGTCTTCACAAAGGGGTATGTTTACTAAACTGCATTAGTGCGATTCGTGTTATGAGCCGCGGTAGAGACAGAAACCCCAAATAAGGACATGGGCGGTACATCATTTCCGAGAACGCGCCGAAAACGCGTGTTACAAGGCGCCATAAATGAACGAGCGCTACAGGGCATGTTATCGCGCATTAATCTTACGAAGACGCGCAGGCAAACAAGCACAGCAACAGAGCTGTAGCACAATGGTTACAACACTGACTGATGGTACAGGGGTCATGGGTTCGATTCTCCAGTGGGCCTAATGTATAAGGCTGGCTGAGGCAGAACCCTTTACATTTAAGTAGCGATTGTTGAGGCATGTAACGTGTATTTTAATTAGTGCTGCCAGCAAACACACCCTCACGGTGGCATAGCCTAAGGTGCCGCATAAGGCACCCCATAACGCACTCCATAGGGCACATTATAAAGTGTACTGTCCGCCAAGGCACCCTATAATGTCCCCTATAGGACACCTTATAAGGATGTGAACAAAGCCCTGGCTGACTGCAGGACTGCACGTCACCACACAAACTGTCTGCTGTGGTTACCAGGATAGGGGTAACCCACCCGTACCCATGATGCACTGCACATGCAAATCAGCAGTCGAGAGATGGGCACAAGATCGGGTATGCACCCCCACAGCACCTCGGCCTTGTAGAGGGAACAGACCGTGTGTGGCACTGCCACAGAGTAGCCACAGACAGTCACATTGTGCAGGTACAGTGCCCACCCTGAGGTTGAGGTGGGGCACCCAGCACCAGGTCCACAGCACCTTTCACGGCTGAAATACGCCATGCTGCAGGTCCCCATCAGTGTGTGATAGGTAGTTCAGTTAGACACACCTAGGATACATCTGTGTCCTGATGTATGTCTCGGTCATGTTTAGTCCCTATGGGCGATGCTGCACCCAGAATAGTGCATATCCTGTGTTGGTGCCATCATTACCTGTTGTAGGTGAAGGGGGGGGGGTGTATGGACCCATAGGCAGATTATGTACCACCACACAACCCACCCTCTTGGGCTCAGGGTGGGAAACAGGATCACCCACCAATAGATCCACAGTCTACCTCCCTGCAATGGCAGCAGAAGAGGGGACCAGCAACCCCAGTCCTGCTGGGGAACAGACAGAGCAGTACACATCCGTAACGCAATAGCAGACAGACGGCAGGCCTGGAAATGCTCAGCTGCCCCCCACCATTATCTGACATTCTCCAGCAGCAAGCCTCCAGCCGCTGCACCCTGCAAGGTGTTCCAGCAAGACACATACTAGCTGCAGACAGTCCGCCAGCTAGTCCATAGTGCATGGTCCTGGAGGAGATGCATGTACCCAGAACGGGGATGTCAGCATATACACCAAGCAGATAAGTCAGTGATCGGGCCCCAAAAGAAAACCCATAAATATCACATGAGAGAAATGCTATATAGCACTATGGGGGGAACCTAGCCATGCCATGGTCACTGCTCAGTCAGGGTGAGAGTGACCTCCAAGCAGGACATGCTATGGCCACCCTGTCCGTGCAGGTGGTGGCCAGGCACTACAATGTCCGAGCCATTGCCCTATGCCATGTGCAGATGCATCCAGGCCAGGCCACCCTATCCAGGCTATTCCCACGGTACCTTGCTCCTTATTATGCACATTGGCAGACCAATACTGGCAACAGTGCTAGCAGTGTGGGCTGTGGAGGCTGTTGGCAGCCACCACACACTGGATAGACAGACACACACTCCCCACATCTATGCCAGCATTGTGCAACTATAGAGGTGTTGGGCAGCCCAGGCCACCAAACCAGTCCTGGGCACAGTGCGGGTATGGCTATGGTACACAATACTGTAGGAGTCACTCCCCAGGTTGGTAAACACTGTCAGACACAAGACCTGTAGCACACTCCACAGACATCAGAAAAGTTGCTATGATGCAGCTCACTCAGAAAAGTGTACTTAACCTAGGAATTGCTATCTGCCAGTACTCATAGCAACCTTTTGATTTATTTATTTACATTCTCTTATATACCGTGCTATTCTGCATCAGTGCGGTTTACATTGAACAGGGTATTATAACTTGGAGATAACTATTTTACAGGGAACATGGGCTATGGAGGGTTAAATGGCTTACCCAAGACCACAAGGAGCACCTGTGGGACTAGAAACCCCAGTCCTTCCAGCCCAAGGTTGCTGTCCTCTAGTGGGATTTGAACCCCCGACCTTCCGGCCTGAAGTACCTTGCCCCAACCACTAGGCTACTCCTCCACTACTGATAGATGTGTACCATATTCCCTGGTTTAGGGTGGCATTACTAAGGTATGCAAGTGCTAGTATTGGGAGATGCATGCAGAGCCCAAAGTCCTGCCTCTCCAGGAGGCTTTGGATAATGGGGCCTGTGGCTGCGGGTGTGTCTGCCCCTGTTGGCTGCTGCTTTACGGCAGAGGTTCCCAACTCCAGTCCTGCGGTGCCAAACACTGTTTGGGTTTTCATGCTGTCCCTCATGAATATGCATGAGATACATCTGGATACCATGGGGGTGGCACATAGAAATGCAGCACAGGCATCTTTACCAGAGGCAGCATGGAACCGGGATGGTGTTTGGCCCTCCAGGACTGCAGTTGGGAGGCTCTGCTCTAGGTAATGTGCATGTTTATGGTGTCTGTGCTCTGTAGGGTAAAATGTAGGTGTCTTGGGCATGTTTACATCATCTGCAATAAAGGTGCTGTCTGTATTAGCACGTTGTAGTAGTGGGTAAAATATGGGGACTGGGTTGGCAGGAACCACAGCTGGGACTTGAACCTGTGACCCTCTGCTTCTGAATACACTGGTTTTGTGCACTGCACCACCTTGTTGTCACAGAGTCAGTACATTCCTTGGTGATACCATGACTGTTCGTCAGACAGGGCCCGTCTGTTGCAGTACACGGCATCCACCTACACAGGGCTAGGCCACGGTCTGCTCTGGGCAGCTGCCACTGCCCCCTCCACCACCAGTATCCCTCAGCCACCATGCTGACATGCCCTTCTGCTGGTGGTGCGCAGTCTCATGCCATCCAGTGTGCAGGTAGGCGGCTGCCTATGGTGCGGGTTCTGGGGTAGGGGTGCCTGCATAGGTGTCCACGCTTCCCCCCAGTGCCGCCTGCCAATGTTCCGTGCCCTTGGGGGTAGCTGCTGGGTACTATCCCCTGTGACACTGTGGGAAACACAGTCGTGCCCATGTTGGGCCTTCAGCAGTTGCTGTCTGGCTGCTCTGCTGCTTCAGCATTCGTATGGGCCACCTAGGCATCGCTCTAGTCCGCACTGTGGCCCAGCTGCACCACAGCATGTGCCGCCTGCGGCCCTCTGTATCCCCTTCTCCGGCATCTGTCCAGTTGCCATTCCGACATGCCCACCCTGATGTTGCGGGACATGTGCATGCCATACGAACCCTGTCCGATGGTGGGGAAAAACCTGAGCAGCGCTATATCACTGTGGGCTCATTCACCTTGTATGGGGGCGGAGTATGGACCCTTCCACGATTTATATCTGTTCTATGGAGCTTACTCGGGGGGGGAGGGGTTGATGTTTCTCATTGCTACCACTATTGGCCAGCTTGGTTATGGTCTTTTTCCAGTTTGTTGGGGTCATTTTCAGTGTTTATGTGCCCTTTTTTTCTGTGCACATGTATCACACTTATCACTTTTTTTAGGTTTCCCTGCCTGGGCTGTACATTGCTGACACTGAAATGGTTTCTCTCCCCTGTAATGTGCATTTAACGGCAGGTTTTCATTCGCGTTGGAATTGAGCTCTTCAGATCAGCGCGTTAGTGTGAAGGGAGCCTCTCCCCGCCCACTCTCCGCCCATTGACCCCTTCTCTCCGCCCTCTCTCCACCTTCTGCGGTGTTTTACCGCGCCGCGGGAGTTTATGATCGTTAACTACGGTTAAAGCGCGTTATGTAACGTTAACGATCGTAAGCGCGTCATAACACGCGTTATGATGCGCTTACGATCGTTAACATTACATAACGCGCGTTATTTACGATTACCGCAGTTTAGTAAACATACCCCAAAGTGTTTGGCTGTCGTGGCAGCTTACCTGCAAACTTTGGGAATCTTTCTGTTCCCTTACTTAGATGACTGGTTGCTAAGGGCAGATACCACTTCAGCACTCTGCCCTCAAACAAACCATCCATGTCCTCCAGAAGTTAGGTTTCATCATAAATTATCCAAAATCACAACTTACTCCAACTGAAGATCTAGAGTTCATAGGAGCTCGACGAGACACTGTACGAGCCTGGGCTTTTCTGCCAGATGACAGATGCCTCCGCCTCATTGCCTTGGTCACACAGGTCCAATAGCAATGAACAATAACAGCCAGAACATGCCTACGCCTCCTAGGCCATATGGTTTCTACAGTCCATGTCGTACCCCATGCCCATCTCAACATGAGAATTGGACCATGGACTCATTGCAACAATGGGCACAGTCTACAGGTCACCTCTGACTTCATCCCATTACTCCTCAGATGAAGACGACCCTTCAATAGTGGTGCATACCACAGATCCTCGTCATAGAGTCACCTTTTCAGAAGTCTGCATCGCAGTATACCCTAATGATTGATGCATCAAAACTTGGTTGGAGAGCCCACCTCAATAGCCTGACAACACAAAGCCTCTGGTCTGCTCAGGAGGCTCTCCTGCACATCAATCTCCTCGAATTCTGGGCAATTTTCAATGCCATCCAAGTCTTCAACTCAGGGGACAATCTCTTCTCATACAGATGGACAACCAGGTGGCCATGTTCTACATCAACAAACAGGGGGGAACAGACTCTCACCCCTTATGTAGAGAGGGCATTCACCTTTGGAACTGGCAATACCTCGAGGGATTCACCTGCTTGCAGTATACCTTCCATGAGCAGAGAATCACTTAGCCGACAGGCTAAGCTGTATCCTCATCCACACAAGTGAAGGCTACAATCTCAAGTAGCGCAGTACTTGTTCCACCTTTGGGGGATGCCACTACTCAACCTCTTTGCTTCTCCTCACAATGCCCAACTACCTCGTTTTTGCTCCCGGATTACCTTCCCTCACAGAGAGAATTCGGATGTGTTCCTCATCCATTGGGGAAGAACCAAACTGGAAAAAGTGGGCAGAAAGTTCACACAACAATTTTATTAATCTTTAAAATCAGTGGCCTAAACCCAACACAGGACCATATAATACTTTTTGTATTTCTACACGGTGGATGGGTTTTCATCTGTTAAAGTTTCATCATGCTATCAGCATACCACGGCTGTTTTAGTTTTATATGCCTTTGTGCCAAATTTACATTGGTATTGGCCTGTATCCTGTGGTGCCATCACACATCATTGAGCATACCACGGCTATTTTAGTTTTATACGCCTTGGTGCCAATTTTACATTGATACTGGCTTGTATCCTGTGGTGCTATCACACATCATTGAGTGTGCCCAAATAACCCCTGATGAAGTTCAATACGAAACACGGTCCTGTCTTGGGTTTAGGCCACTGATTTTAAAGATTAATAAAATTGTTGTGTGAACTTTCTGCCCACTTTTTCCAGTTTGGTTCTTTGCTCGTTGTGTGGCAGTGTTGCTGTTTTTGCTTGGTGGACTGTCCTCATCCATTGGGGACAGGGTCTGCTCAATGCTTTCCCTCCTCTTCCCCTCATAGCAAAGACAATTTTCAAGCTCCAGGCCGACCAGGAAATGATGATTCTCATTGCCCAGACAACCGTGGTTTCCTCTGCTTCTTCAACTAGCTCAAGCGCCTCCCCTCAGGCTGGGTTATTCACCCACCCTACTCTCTGAGGAACAGGGGAATCTTCCGGAAACCCCGGTCTCAAGACACTCTGCTTGACAGTCTAGCTGCTGAGCGCTTTGTCCTCTCACACTTAGGTCTTCAAGAACAGGTTTGGCATGTTCAACTATCTTCCAGAAAGGATTCGACCAGATGGTCTTATGTTTTCAAATGGCGCAGGGTCTTGATTTGGTGTTCAGAGAGATCACTAGATCCTTTCACAGGGAGAAGTGGCCTAGTGGTTAGGACAGGGTACCTCAGGCCGGAGGGCCAGGGGTTCAATTCCCACCTGGGGACAGCACTCTCAGGCCGGAGGGACTGGGGTTTCTAGTCCTATAGGCACTCCTTGTGGCCTTGGGCAAGCCACTTAACCCTCAATTGCCTCAGGTACACATAGATTGTGAGCCCTTTAAGGACAAGGGAATGTATTCAGTACCTGCTTATATAGTGATTGTAAACCGCTCTGATGCCCTTCAGCCTGGGTGGTATATCAAAAATTGCATAAACATAAACATGTCCAATTCCGGACCTACTTCAATACCTGCTACATTTTTCCTCCTCTGGCCTCAAGACAAACTTGGTATCAGTACATCTATGTGCCATTGCAGCCTCCCACCATACTTTGGAGAACCTCCCTATCGCGACGCACCCTTTCATGACCAGATTCATGTGTGGTCTTCTTTTGACCAAACCACCTTATCACCTACCACCAACAGCACGGTATTTAAATATTGTTCTTGTGCAGCTCATGCACAGTCCTTTTGAGCCAATGGCTTCGGTTTCTTTAAAGTACCTAACATGGAAGCTTCTTTTTCTGATAGCAGTCACTTCAGCTCAAAGGGTCGGTGGACTATGCTCTATATATCACATTCCACCATGACAAGGTGGTCCTTCAAACACATCCTAAGTTCTTGCTGAAGGTTGTCACCTCCTTCCACCTGAACAAATCTATTTCACTACCAGTGTTATTTTCAAGGCCTCACACCTTACCAGCTGAGGCCAAACTGTATACCCTAGACTGCACTAAGAGTTACCACCAATCCTCTCAGTTGTTCGTCTCTTTTGACCAAAGTCATCTAGGTTTGCCAGTATCTAAGAGGACACTCTCAAACTGGCTAACAGCTTGCATATCTTTTGCTTACTCGCAGGCTGGACTGTCTCTACAACACCATGTCACAGCTCATAATAATCAAGCCATGGCCATTACAGTGGCTAATCTCCAATCTCTCCCTATCTCAGATATCTACCAATGGCTATGTAGCTATGTGGTCTTCGCTACATTTTATTTATTTATTTACATTCTCTTATATACCACGCTATTCTGCATCAGTGTGGTTTACATTGAACAAACTGAAATTACATTGAACAGGGCATTATAACTTGGAGATAACTATTTTACAGGGAACATGGGCTACGGAGGGTTAAGTAGCTTGCCCAAGACCACAAGGAGCACCTGTGGGACTAGAAACCCCAGTCCTTCCAGCCCAAGGTTGCTGTCCTCTAGTGGGATTTGAACCCCCAACCTTCCGGCCTGAAGTACCTTGCCCCAACCACCAGGCCACTCCTCCACACATACCTTTGTAGCGCATTATTGCCTGGACAAAGATTCCAGAAGTGATGCTCAATTTGGACAAGCTGTTCTGCGTAAAGTTATTCAAATTTAGACACCTTGCCCACCGCTCACCCGACTACCTCACGAGGAGTCCTCCCAAAGAGCTGAGTCTGTCAGATCCCTGCTGCAACCTCTGGCTGCACCGGGGCCTTTTCTCTCGCTCAGTTGTCTTGGGCTATGGAGTCCCATATGTGAAGACTGACTTCCTGCATGTTCCTGGAGATAGCGTAGTTACTTACCTGTAATAGGTTATCTCCAGGAACAGCAAGAATCAGTCTCCACAGCCTGCCCACCTCCCCTTCAAGTTGTCCTTATTTATTTTTCTTCTACAAATTTTTTCTCTGCTATTCACCTGACTGAGGTGACCATGGGGGAAGGCAGCCATGCATGTGTGGAGGAATGCTCCCAAAAGCATTCCTTTTGGATGCTGGGGAGTGTTCCCGCGCCAGGCTTCATCGGTACTGATGTCACCCATATGTGAAGACTGATTCCTGATGTTTCCGAAGAACACCTGTTACAGGTGAGTAACTACATTTATCCTGATGATGCAACATACTCTGATTGGTGCCTTAAACTATTTAAACCCGAGAACTCCCATTCTGCATTGCCCTTTGATAGGTCTCTCATGAGAGTTCTCTTTGCCTTTTGCTACATCTACCTGTGACCACACCACCTTCAGTTTGCTGGTTTTATCTGAGCTTGGAAATTAAGCAGGGTTGGCTCTGGTTAATACTTAGATGGGAGACCACCTGGATAGTTCAGATGCGTTAGACTTCTCTACCATTTCCATTATTATTATTCTAACTCTGATTGGTTTCTGATTCTCAAATATAATTTTACCTACTGATTCTTTAGTATATCCTGTTTTGTCCAACCAAGTGCCTGACCTTTATTCAAATACTCCTCTAGCTTTCTATTATCTGGTAACCAGTGACTGAAGCTAAGCTCTGTGTGAACATTTTGGGGCTCATGCTTTAAGTCCTGGCAACATTTGAGTACCAGAGGGCTCATCCTGAAGAGAAAGGAGATTATTATAGATGAACATTCCCAACTTAATCCAAGGGCCCTCTGGAATTCTCCAATGAGTTGTCCTCCACCATGGAGCCTGGATACATTCCTGCTACTGTTCTCCCTAGCCCATCAGCTGCTGAGACATCTTCTGCAAGAACATAAGAATGCCATACTGGGTCAGACCAAGGTCCATCAAGCCCAGTATCCTGTTTCCAACAGTGACCAATCCAGGTCACAAGTATCTGTCAGGTTCACACAAAGATACACAGATTCCATTCTGGGGTAAGCAATGGATTTTCTTGGTCTTCCTTAATAATGATTTATGGACTTTTCCTCCATGAATTTGTCCAAACCTTTTTTAAACCCAGCTACACTAACAGCTTTTACCACATTCTCTGGTAGAGAATTCCAGAGTGCGATTACACGTTAAGTGAAAAAATATTTTTTCTTATTAGCCTAAAATGGGTTACATTGTAGCTTCATTGGGTGTCCCCTAGTCTTCGTATTTTTTTATGGAGTAAACCCCTGTGCCAATAGCTCTTTGAGTTTGTGTGGCTGTCAGAATCTATTGTTTTGATTTGAATGCTGCTGCTCTTTGTTGTCCCTCAGAGGCTGCTGCCCTAGATGACTGACTAGTCATGCCTAATGGTTGGGCTGGCCCTGTCAAGTATACAGAGTCCAAACCAAAGAAGAGCACAAGGGTACTCGCCAAAAAGTCCAAGGGCACACCAAGAGGCGAGGATCTCTCTGCGGCTCTGTGCACCGGCTTTAAATAGTCCATGTGCCGAGTCACATGAGAGACTGTTACTCAAATTTGTTCTAAGTAGAAGCAAATACACCACAGAGTGTTTGACCCTTAAGGAAGACTCTCGCCAAAATATGGCTCGTGTAGGGTCTGTGTGGTATTGGTATTCCTGTTTTCCTACTGTTAACCTATGTGGTCTTAATAAATATTTTTGAGTATCTTGCCTCTTAGTGTACCCCTAGCAAGTATACATGCACTTAATTTTATAAAATGCTAGCATAAGTGGTAGATAAACACCTTACATTAAGGCTCACTGGCAAACACCAGCTCTAGAGTTGGTGTAAATTACCACGTCTACTTTTTGCAATGCTGCACATATATTATAGTATTCTATAATCAATGCACATTCTTGCACACTTGCCTACGTACTTCTCAAGCCCCGTCCATGTAAATACCCCATAGTGAAATTACGTGTGATGCAAACAACATGCATGCTTTTACCCAAGTCGGCATATTACATAAGAACATAAGATATACCATACTGGGTCAGATCTAGGTCCATCAAGCCCAGTATCCTGTTTGCAATGGTGGCCAATTCAGGTCACAACTACCTAGCAGTTTCTCAAAAAGGCACACAGGTTCCACAATGCTTGTATTGGGGCAAGCAGTCAATTTCTCACGTCCTCTTTAATAATTATTATGTAATTCTATTCTAAAGGAAAAAAGGGGATTGTTGTAGTGGTTGATATGGCAGGGCAGACTAGATAGGCCATGTGTTCTTTTTCTGCCTTCATGTTTCTAAGGTTTATAGACCTTTCCTTTAGGAACTTGTCCAAACCTTTTTTAAACCCAGTTACACTAACAGTTTTTACTGCATCCTCCGGTAACGAATTCCAGAGTTTCATTACCGTTGATGAAAAAATATCTTCTCTTATTAGTCTTAAATGGGTTACACTGTAGCTTCATTGTAAGTCCCCTAGTCATTCTACTTTTTGATGGCCTAAACAATCTACTTTTACCCATTCCACTTCGTTCATTAATTTATAAACCTCTATCATATCTCCCCTCAGCCGTCTCTTTTCCAGGTTGAAGAGCTCTAACTTTTTTAGCCTGTCCTCATAGGGGTATCCTTCCATCCCCTTTACCATTTTGGTGGCTCTTCTCTGAAACTTTTCTAATAATACTATATTCTTTATTAGATATGGTGACCAGGAATGCACACAATATTCAAAGTGCATTCGTACCATAGAACAATACAGAGGCATTATAATATCCTTTGTTTTATTCTCCATTCCTTTCCTTATGATTCCTAGCATTCTATTTGCCTTCTTGGCTGCCACTGCACACTGGGCAGAGCGTTTCAACATGTTATCCACAATGATGCCTAAATGTTTTTCCAGGACGGTTGTTCCTAATGTGGAACCTTGTATTGTGTAACTATAGTTTGGGTTGTTCTTTCCTAGGTGCATAACTTTGCACCCATCCCCATTAAATTTCATCTGCCATTTGGACATCCAGTCTTCCTATTTATCAAGGACCTCTTGGAATTTTTCACAATCCTCTTGGGTTTTAAAAACTTTGAATAGTTTTGTGTCATCTGCAACTTTGACTACCTCACTCGTTATTCCCATTTCCAGGTAATTTACGAATATGTTAAAAAGCAGCAGATCCAGCACAGATCCGTGAGGTACTCCATTATTTACCTTTTTCTATAGGGAAAATTGGCCATTTAACCCTTCTTTTTGTATTGTGTAGACTTCATTTTCATTTTCCTATGAGGCCTACCTCATACGCTACAGACAATATAAAGTAGGGGTGACAGAAGTAATCAGGAAGATCTCAACTGTATATCCATCCCAGCAGCCCCAGCAGAAGACTCTAGAGGTCACTGCAAGTCAACCAGGCAAGAGCTGCCACAGATCCTGTGCTCTCCCCAGCAGCAGAGGACTGGAAGACTCATCTGCATATTTGTTTGGTCCCTCTCATTTATTTCAATGGGTACCAAAGCTGCACCAACTAATGTCTAGAAAAATATCATATTGTCAAAGCTGTTGCCCCTGTTACAGCTTCTGCCCCTGTCCTGACAGACAGCGTGGGACCAGTTCTGTGTGCAAGATGCCTATAAGCTGAAGCCCTCATAAAACAAGTAGAGGAGCTCAGAGAAGAGGTGGCGAGGCTGAGAAGCATTTGAGACGGTGAGAAGTACATTGATGAGATGCTTCTTGAAGCATCCAAACTCTTTGACAGAGGTGAATATGGTATACTGCAAAGTGAAGATAGTTGGACACGAGTCATCAGAGCCCGCAGAATCGACAAGCCAACTCCTCATGCCCTTGAACTGAAGAACCAGTATGCAGCCCTGGAAGTGGATAAGGTGAAATCATCCCAGGAAAGGGAATAATCAGAGCTCAAGCACCCCAAAGTTACAGAATCAGTGACCATAAGGAAGAGAAAGGTAGTGGTGCTTGGTGACTCTCTTCTGAGGGGTACTGAAGCATCCATCTGACAACCGGACTTGATGTCTAGATAGGTGTGCTGTCTTCCTGGTGCCAAAATCCAAGATGTTATGGAGAATTTGTCAAGACTCATCAAGCCTACTGATTATTATCTGATGTTGCTTATCCACGTTAGTACAAATGATACTGCTATGTATTCCTCCGAGCCTATCAAAAGTGACTTCATGGCTCTGGTACAGAGGGTGGAGCAGATAGATGTGCAGGTAATGTTCTCTTCAATCCTCCCTGTTGGTGGTAAAGGCCAAGACAGAGAAGCTTGCATCCTGGAGATGAATGCATGGCTGCGCGGATGGTATCATCGAGAGTGTTATGGTTTCCTGGACCTTGGGATGATTTTCCAAGGGCTGCAGAGCAGAGATGGCATCCACTTATTCAAGAAGGGTTAAAGTGTCTTCCTCAACAGAATGGCTAACCTACTGTAGAGGGCTTTAAACCAAATTTATTGGAAATGGGAGAAGAAAGCTTCCGAGTAAGTGAAAGACATCAGGTTAAATACATCAGGGTAAAAGGGGCAACATATGGAAAGTGGTGTGCATAAATATCCATAGTATGGGAAATACAATTCCATATGTTGAGGCTTTAATGGAAGAAGCTAACTTGGATTTAATGGCGCTTATGGAGACATGGTTCACAGACAACCATGACTGGGATGTATTTATACCAGGCTATACTTTTTTTGAGGAAGGACAGGGTAGGAAGAAGGGGAGGAGGAGTGGCACTATATATAGTAAGAGGCACGACTTCACATAAATCTGTTGGAACTCAGAGCCATCCACAATGCTCTTAAGGTGTTCCAGGACCACCTTCGCTCCCAAACAGTTCTAGTCCAGACGGACAATCAGGTAGCAATAAGAACATAAGATATGCCATACTGGGTCAGACCAAGGTCCATCAAGCCCAGTATCCTGTTTCCAACAGTGGCCAATCTAGCTCATACGTACCTAGCAGTTTCCCCAAGAGACACAGGTTCCACAATGCTTGTACTGGGTCAAGAATTGATAACCTGGGTCCCTTTTTAATAATGGTTTATGGACCTTTCCTCCAGGAACTTGTCCAAACCTTTTTTAAACCCAGCTACACTAACAGCCTTTACTACATATAGTACATATAGTACATGATGGCAGATAAAGACCATCATGGTTCATCTAGTCTGCCCAGAAAGAGGCAAGAGTAGGTGTACTTACTGCTCCGTGCAGGTCACCCCTCCCTATGGCTTTGTTTAGAGATGTACCCACCATTCTTGTCGTTGCCTTTCAGTTTACCCCCTTGCAGCTTCATTTTTTGTCTTCTAGTTTGCAGCTTCCCCATCTTTAAAAAAGGTTTGTTTTTTCATTAATATTCTTTAAGTATTTAAAGGTCTATATCATAACTCCCCTGTTCCTCCTCTCCTCTAGAGTATACATAGTTAGATCTTCAAGCCTCTTCTCATATGTCTTCTGGCGCAAGCACCAAATCATCTCAACTGTTTCCAGTCTTTTTATATCCTTTGAGAAATATGGTCTCCAAAATGGAATACAATATTCCAAGTGAGGCCTCACCAGCGACATGCACAGTGGCATTAGTACCTCCTCCTTTCTGCCTGTAATTCCTCTCTGTATGCAACCCAGCATCCTTCTGGCTTTGGCCACTGCTTTATTACACTGTTCTGCCACCTATATCTAATTACAGGGTTTAAAATGAAGTGAGGAGGCACTGTGGGTTAAACTAGAAAGAGGGAACAGGAAATCCATTTGCATTGGTGTGATATACAGATCTCCTTCACAGGGAAAAGTGGACAGAGATTTAATAAAAGACATACACAATATTGCCATGGAAAGAGAAGTACTTCTGATAAGTGATTTCAATAGCCGGATGTTGATTGGTACATCCCTGTTGCAGTGTTATATAGAAGTAAGGACATCCTGGATTCTCTACAACTGGTAACAGAACCCATATATGAAGGGGCCATACTGAACCTGGTGCCTACCAATGGGGAAAGAGTTTCTGATGTTATAGTAGGAGATCATTCGCATCCAGTGATCACCAGATGGTATGGTTCAGTATTAGGACTAGGGCGCCAATAATATTGACCACAACTGTATATTGAATCCGGAATGTAAGAGGTAACCAGTGGGAGTCAATGAGCGGGGGGGAGGGGGGAGGGGGAGGTGTCATGATCAAATTTGGAAGTATCATGTAATATTCCGATGGCTGTGTTCTGAAGGGTTTGTAAATGTTGAATTTGATAATTAGGGAGACTGGCATAAATGACATTACAGTAGTCAAGATGGGATATGACCAGAGACAGAAGCAAGGTAGAAGAGGTGAAATCAGAGAGGAATGAGTGGATGAAGTGAATTTGATGAAAGGCAAGAATGTGCATTTCACCACGGCACTGATTTGTTCCTGAATGACACTGACATACTTGAATGAAGGGATCAAGGGAATAGGAGAACCATCAATTCAAGGGTACACTTAAGGAATCGTAGAGGATCTGGTGAGCCAGGTGACAGAAGTTTTAGAGGGGTTCAGTTTCAAATGGTTGGTGCGTAATCACAAGGCAACCTGGGAGAGTCAGAAATTCACAACTGTGAAATCAGAAGTCTGATGTGTGTGAAACAATAGTAAGATGTCATCAGCCTAATAATACACTGAGACTCCAAGTTGTTGATGAGAGTAGCTAAGCAGGCAAGGAAAATATTGAACAGAAGGGGGGCCAAAACTGAACCCTGGGGAACACCACAAGTCAGGGGGAAATCAGTAGGAGTAGAGGACCTAAATGTAATAGAGTAGAAGCGACCAGAGAAAAAATATTGGAACACTGCAGGCCAAGGCCATGAAGGCCAACAGTGTGCAGATGGGAGAGAAAAGGAGTGACTAACCAGACTGAAGGCTGAGGAGAGGTCGAGAGAGATGGCCAGAGATATATCATCCTTATCCAGAGATTCACATGTTTCATTGAGGACGGAAAGAAGGATGGTTTCTATGCTGGGTCCAGCATGGAATCCAGATTGTCGTGGGTAGAAAAAGTTTGTTTTTTCGAGATGGCCTGCAAGCTATGCAAAAAACAGTTGTTCTAGGATCTTAGACAAGAAAGGAAGGTTGCAGACTAGGTGGTAGCGTGCAGGGATGAAGGCATCCATAGAGGGATTCTTCAAGAGGAGACGGCCAGGGTAGTTTTGCAGTACTGTGAAAAGATGCCAGTGGCTAAGCTGTTTTTGAAGAGTGTTAGAATTCATGGAATAAGAGCCAGAGAAGCAACAGGGATCCAAGTGGAGGGAATAGGGTCCATGGAACAAGTGGTTTTTGAAGAGGTGGCGATGGATTTCATGAGGGATTCCATACAAATAAGGTTGAAAGAAGACCAAGTGTGAGTTGGTGAGCAGCCAGGGCGGGCTAGTGCATCCGAGGGAGGGGAAGAATGACCTAGGTGAGAGGACAATGTGGGGTTATCAGAGGTGAATTCCTGTTGCAGTTTTAGGATCTTATCCTGGAAGAATTGGGCCAAATGTTCTGCCGTGGGGGCAGAAGCTGGGATGATTGAGGAAGGGGAATGTAATAAGTGAGATACAACTGAATAAAGTGTTTTTGAATGGTTGCAGAGTTGGAGATGATTCTAGTAAAGTAATTCTTTTGTGCGGCTGTTATTGAATTTCTGTAGTAAATGGTCCAGAAAGGCGGAGAGCGTTGCAGGAGTTCGAAGTTTATGCCAGATCCGTTCAGCTTTGCAAAGCTGCCAACAGGCGAGGAAGAGGCTGTGGTAATACCAAGGGTGATGGGTTTTCCAAGGCAATTGTCTAGGGATCAGGAGGCCAGTGAATCAAGGGCTGTGCAGAGGACTGTGTTCCAGGTTTCAACCTGGAAATCAATGGAAAGGGACTCAAAATTGGAAGGGAAAAGAGAATCAGAGGAAGGAAAGGCAAGAAGGGTATCAGAAGTGATTGAACGCCACAGGGGAACAGGTCCCACTGAGGAATGAGTGGATGGTAAGGACTTATGGGGTAGAGAATGGGAGAGGTGAAATAAGAAGTCAGAATGATCTGTCCAGAGTAAAGACAAAGCAGAGAGAGGGGACAAGAGTGAAGATGCAGCAGGAAACATAATAATATCCAGGGTGTGGCCGGCAGCGTGAGTTGGGAACGAAACATGTTGATTGAGTGACAGATCAGAGATATAGGAGAGAAAGAGTTTATTGCGGTGTTTGTGAGGGGATGTTGAAATCTCCTAGGATGAGTAAGTTAGGAAAAGCGGTGACCGTTTCTGCTAATGTGAGGAGGAGTGAAGCACAGAGGGAAGGAGGAGCATATAGCAATAAGATGTGAAAGGCAAGGGGGAGTGGAAGGCAAATTAGTAGGGATTATGAGTAGTACAAGGTATGGGAGTCAACTTCAGTGAGTTTCAGGGAATTACTGAAAAGTATAGCAACGCCCTCTCTTGCTCTAGATGAGCGAGAGGTAGACAAGGCATGATAGCCAGGTGGCAGACAGCGTGGTAAAGGAAGGATTCCTTGCCCTCTCTGAGCCAGGTCTCAGAGAGAAATAGAAGGTCCAAAGAGTGTTGAGCAAAGAGATATGAAATAAGTACCAATTTAGAGCGGACCGACTTGCAGTTGAGGAATGCTCAGAGTAACCAAGTCGAGGGAGGAGTGGGGATAGTGCTCCTAATATACTGGTGGGGGCATTGCAGGGAAGCAGCATGCTAGGTCTATAATAAGGAGGAGCTCGGGAAAGGGCATATGGACAACATCCCCAATGCACAGGAATGGATGAGATCATGAAAAGAAGCAGAAATACCTTGAGCAATGCAAGCAGAACATGGCAGTGGGAAGAGTGGAGAAAGCCAGAGCAGGCCACAGCATGAGGCTGATTAGTACCAATTAAGCCCCAAGGAGATTGCCCAAGGAGCAGGAATGCAGTGGTGCTTGTATTAAGAGCTACTTCTGGTCACCTGATGGAGGGAAGCATGGTCATGTAATCAAGCGTTGGGGCAGGCAGAGAGACACAGAGATGCAAAAATGCTTCAGAATCTGCAGAAAACAAAGTATACAGTCAGGCAGCACAGCAACAGCAAGTAAGCACAGATAATACAGTAAAAGTAATAATGCCAGGATGGTTCTGGTATTAACGGCTACTTCTGGTCACCTGATGGAGGGAGGCATGGTCATGTGATTGAGCGTTGGGACAGGCAGAAAGACACAGGGATGCAAAAATGCTTCAGAATCTGCAGAAAACAAAGTGTACAGCACAGCGACAGCAAATATCCACAGGTACTTCTCAAAACAAACTCAGTATTCTGTTTGCATCTTCTTTTGCAACATTTAGGTAAAACATGACTTTAGCATGTGTTTGAGTGTTATCTTTGTGTGTTAGAGGATGATACTCTGGTTTGTGAAATGGTATGAGGTGTGACTGTGTGAAGCTCCTCTTGAAAGCAAAAACGTAATGCATGTGGCAATATTTTGACTGTATTTGATATATGCATTTTTCTTAAACACTTCTTCTGTTAACATTCCATATTGCAAATGCTTATATATAGATATCCCTCACTTGGTTTGCAGATTGCCTGAAAAATCAATTTTCTGTTTGGATACAAATGACAAAGCACCAGAAAGATTGGGGGATGACATCAAGAACGTTGTGCTCGAAGAATGTGAGATGTTCCTACAAAAGGTGAAAAGCAAAAACGGCCAAAATAGATGACCGAAGAAACTCTGAAAATTGCCAAGAAACGAAGAGAAGCTAAAGCCAGAGGAGAGAGAGAGGCAATCACAGATCTCAACAGAGATTTCCACTGTGAAGTAAAATGAGACAAGGGGAAGTACTACAGCGACATATGCAAAGAAATAGAATTAGAAACTATTAGAAGAATAAGAAGATCAGCTTTCCTAAAGCTACGATAGTTAAAGAGAAAATTCCAGCCTCAAATTGGAATGCTACAACATACTCAAGGATCCATATTCAGGAATGGGCGAGGAGCAAGAGACATCACTGCGGTTGTGAGATGGATCCTTGAAAAGACAAAAGAATACCAAAAGGATTTCTATATATGTTTTATTGACTACAACAAGGCTTTTGACTATGTAAACCATTGGAAATTCTGGGCCACATTAAGAAGCATAGGTATACCAGCACACTTGATAGTTTGCTTGCACAACCTTTACATTGATCAAGGAGAAACAATTCAAATGGAACAAGAAGAAACAGAATGGTTTAAAATCAGCAAAGTTGTACAACAAAGCTGTATACTTTCCCCCTACCTGTTTAATTTATATGCAGAATTAAATAATCAGAGAAACAGGATGGTATGAAGATAACCAAGGTGTGAAGATTGGTGGAAGATTCATCAACAACCTTCACTATGCTGATGATACCACATTACTGGCTGAAAGTGAAGATGATCTGAAGCATTGCTTCTTAAGATCAATGAATATAGTCTTAAAATGAGCTTGCACCTTAACGTGAAGAAGACAAAGATCTTGACAACAGGTAAAATAAATAAGTCCATCATTGATTTAGAAGAAATAGAAATAGTGGACAACGTTAACTTGCTTGGATCAATAATCAATAAAGAAACAACAAGCAGTCAAGAAATCTGATGATGCATTGCTCTTGGTAGAATGGCTTTGAAGAACCTAGACAAGATTCTTAACAGCAGAGATGTCTCTCTCCAAACAAAGATTCAACTTGTCCAAGCCATGGTATTTTCTATAACGTCATATGGATGCAAAAGTTGGACAGTGAAAAAGATAGTCAGGAAGAAAATTGATGTCTTTGAATTATGGTGCTGGCAAAGAATAGTGTGCATACCATGGATAGCCCTAAGAACAAACCAGTCAGTACTAGAGGAGATCAAACCTAAGCTTTCTATCAACAGTGAGCCGCCTGACT
The DNA here is from genome assembly GCA_033557465.1 of Ichthyophis bannanicus. NCBI lineage: Eukaryota > Metazoa > Chordata > Amphibia > Gymnophiona > Ichthyophiidae > Ichthyophis > Ichthyophis bannanicus. The sequence continues at coordinate 47,092,400 of CM066046.1, forward strand.
GAAGTCTGAATACGGTTTAGGGCAACTGTACAGAGGATCGCCATCAGTTGTCATGGGGTAGATCAGTCAGAGCCTATGGAGATAGGTAAAGCTGAGCAAAACAGATCTGACATTGACAGCCCAGTGCAGCACATGGCCCAGAGTTGCTATAGGCAACATACACAGACTGCATCACAAGGTGTGAGAGCACGCCCAAACAGCAAGCTAGCTCACAGCTCATTAGGTAATGAGGAGCAGCTGGGAGGGGGCGGAGCTCAAGCAAACACCAAGATACACGCAGATAAAATTCACTTACCGGAGGTTAGTGAGGAGAGACCACCAGGGAATTCAAGAGCCGTTGGTAGCTGGGAGAAAACAGCTGGTAACTGGAGGACGGGAGGAACTTGGAAACCCGATAGAACCAGGGCAGCTGAAAGAACTCAGAAGAACTGCTTCAGAGAGCAGTGCACGGCTAAACAGAAGCCCAGTGAACTTTACCAAGAAGGGGGCAGAGGAGACATTCCTGGACCCAGGCCTAGGAAAGCCAACCTACCAAGTAACAGGTACAAGGAGGGAGAGAGCTTCTACCCTGAAGGGAGTTTCAGGCCCAAGGGAAAACAGAGAGAAAAGCAGAAAAACGCTTTCGTCTTGGCCAGGCTCTGCTGTACCGAGAAACTCTGAGCAGAGAGACTGTGAAGGTAGGGGTATTGTTTCTAATAGAAGAGACATAGAAAGTGAAGACTTTCCCTGTACTTACCAAGAGTTATGTGGCTCTCAAAATAGCAACTCCAGAGAGTGTGGTAATTTCCCATTCTACTCTAGCTGTGAGGAGGAGAGGAACTCTCTTAGCCATAGAGAGAGACTGTTTAAGAATAACGTGAGTTACAATCCAAAAGGACTTTATATAGAAGAGGAATGTGAAGAAATGCAATGTGATTTATATGAGGAACCTGCTTCTGATAATTGTATGGATTGTACATTGACTTTGTCTGATGAAATCACTTCTTTATGCTGAAGAGGTTTCTGGAAGTTTTTGATAAGGAAAGGAAGTGAAGAAACTTACCTTGAGTAAAAAGGACTGTTTAAATTACCTTTTTCTGTTCCACTTATAAGCTGAAGATAAGCAGTATTTTTGTTCCGGTTGTTCCTTTTATTTTGTACCAGCTGTATGGTCCTTTTGTCCTTATTTCCATTGCTTTGAAAATCCGCCCGGGAAGGGGAATAAAAAGTCTTGTCTTAAAACCTTACTGCTCGACTACAACTTAATTCTTTCGTTAGCTTGGGGGACTACAACTCCCAGAGGGCACTGCAACGCCATTTATACCACTCCCCTTGCTACTTAAGAAGACGCCCCATGAACTACCCCCGCTTTTAGCCTCTGGGGACCTTCACGGGTGACACAGTCGACACTTACCCTGATGGCACTTAACAACAACAACAATATATAGATATACATTTTTTTAAAATTCACCTAACTTTGTTTAAGTGGTATAGAACATTTTAAGGGGAAAATTCAGGTTTGTAAAGCTAAATGGTTGTCGTTTCTGAGATTAGAAAAAAAAGCCTGCAGATACTGTTACTTAATACTGCATCTGCAATTTCTTTAAAGCAATTGTCAAAATAGGTCAGCAAAAGATCTACAGTGGCGTGCAAAAGTTTGGGATCACTTGTGAGTTTCGCATTTTTCGTACTTTCTAACGTTTTTTTTTAAATTTTGCGTTAGCCCAGCATATTCATCTTTCTACCACATTAAAAGGGATACATTTGGCTATTAGAGTTGACTTTTTTGCATTCCTTGTTTCCAATTTAAATACTTTACAGACACTGGGAGATAGCTACTGCGAATTTTGTGGATCCTGCGTCAAAACTGGATCGAGATTATCCAATATGCGCACATTATTTCTGACCAATCAGGAGGCTGGTTTCACTAACCAATCACAATACAGATATCTAGCCAACAGTGCAGCTATAAAAACGCGCGGAATTTTTGAATTTCATACGCTTTATGGATCGACCATGAAGATGACTCGGACCATGACATTGGAGGAGCATGTTTGTGAGTCCTTTATGTGTGAGGAAGGATTTTCAAGCCGTCAGATAGCCAGGAAAGTTGGCTGCAGTCAGAGCGCTGTTGTTAAGATTGTACAGAAGAAGAAAGAAACGGGTTCAGTGGTGGACAAGCCTCGTTCAGGTCATCCATGTGCATCAACATCATACCAGGACCGTGCACTATGACGCATTTCACTGACTAATCGGAAGTTGACTTCTCCTCAGCTACTTCGAGAGTGGTCAGATAAGAGTGAGGTCAGTGTCAGCTCATTAACAGTTTGTCACCGGTGCCTGCAGTTTGGTCTCCGGGGCTGCAAAGCACGGAATAAGCTACTAATGACTGACATACAAAGGCGCAACCGGATCGTGTGGGCGAGAAAGCACTCAACCTGGTCGACTGAAATGTGGGAAAAGGTGCTATTCAGCAATGAAAGCACCTTCTACCTGTTTGGTAACCAGGCCCACACCTATGTGAGGAGATTTCATGGAGAGGAATTCAACCTGAGCATCTCAACCTCACTGTGAAGCATCCTTTGAAGGTTATGGTCTGGGGCTGCATGGCTGCCAGTGGCGTTGGTCTTCTCATCGTCGATGGAATGGTCAACGGGGCCAAGTACATCACCATACTGAAAAAGTGCATGGTACCATCAGCACACCAGCTGTTTCCTGGCCAGTCCTGTTCCAAGATGATAATGCACCCTACCATCGCTCCAGACAGGTGATCAGCTGGAAGCAGCGGAACAACATCAAGTCAATGGGCTGGCCTGCCCAGTCTCCAGACCCGAATCCAATCGAGAACCTGTTGCACAAGGTGACCTTGGAAATATCCAAGAGGCATCTGACATCAAAGCGTGAGCTGATTCTCATTGCAGCTTGGAACCGCGTTGTCACCAACGATCACCTTGTCAGACTGGTTCATTCAATGCCAGCACCGACAGCAAATGGCCACGTCAGCTTGGCAGGGGGGCGTGTACCCGTACTGGAGGGGGCAGTGCCACCTCCCTGCAGTGGACTCAGACCATGCTCTGCATCAGTACATGGTGTGCAGTACAACATAAAAGGTCTGGCTGAGGAAAAGTGCAGGTAGCCCCAGGGACTACCATGCATCTGTGGCAACAGTGTGGTGCAGTACACCCAGCCAGTGTGTCCAGGAGCAGAGGGTCACAGGTGCAGGTCCCAGCTGTGGTTCCTGCAGAGCATGTCCCTATATTTTACCCTACAATGCAGATACAACAGCAACATGTGCAAAGCCCAAAGCAGCGGCAAACAGGGGTGCAAACACCCACTCACACAGGCTCCACAATCAAATGATGCATGGAGCAGCAGGCTGTTGGCCCCAGCATTGGGATGATGTTATCACCAAAGCACTACTACTGCCTCCTGCACAGTTTAGCAATGTTGGCACTGTGCTCAGGACTAGTGTGACGGGCAGGGCTGCCAACCACCTCTATCTTTGTATAATGCTGCAAAAGGAGTGCGCGTGTTTGTATGTCTGTCCATTGTTCTGTGGCTGCCCACACTTCACTGGGCCCAAAATGTCCCACTGTTACCAGCGTTAGCCTGATTAGATGCATAATGAGGAGCAAGGTATTCTGGGTATGGCCCGGACAGGGCAGATTGGCCAGGATGCATCTTCACAGGGTGTGGGGCAATGGCTGGGACACTGTAGTGCCTGACCACCACCTGCATGGACAGGGTGGCCACAGCATGGCATGCTGGGAGGGCACTCACTCTGAATGAGCAGTGACCATGGCAGGTCTAGGTTCCCACATAGCGCTCTGCACTATTTGTCTCTAGTGATATATTTGTGTTCCCTAGTGCTGGGGTTCCAATCACTGAGATGCCTGCTTGCTGCACATAGTTCCTGGTGGACTGTCTACAGTTAGACTGTGCATGGTCGGAACACCTTTAAGGTACAGTCTGACTGTGCTGTCTGCTGGTGACTGGCAGACAGTGGGGGAAGTCAATTGGGGTTTCCAGACCTACCCCCAGCATTGCTGCTGGTCTCCCACTGTCCCAGTCATAGGTATGGCTCTGGCCTACCAACCCTGGAGGGCTGTCTCGTACAAACAGGATGGAGGTTGCTTCCCTGGGGCAGGGGCACTGTTCTTTACCTACAAAAGGGTGATGTGGGCCCTTTGGGGTATGTAGTGTATACCACTGTGACCTATACAGCCACTGCTACACATATCTCATGCAATTCTAGGAACACCTCTGCCCTGATAACAGCTGCCCATGTCAGCCAGACCCTCACATGGGGTACACACTAATCTGGCTGGTGTCTGGTCCCACAGGGCCACATGTGACTGCAGGATACAGATGGACACCAAATTACCTTCGGCTGCACTGCACGGAACACCTGTCACACACTGGTAGTGATGGGGATGTACAGCAGGACCTATTTCTAGCACCACATTTATGTTTATGTTTATGTTTATTAATTTGCTTAACCGCCCTTCAGTAATAAGCAGAGCGGTTTACAATTAAAAAAAAAACCTGGTTAAATTACAGCAGGCGCAAGGCCGAAAATAGAAAAGAAAGTTACAATTTTCCTTAACAGAGATAGGAGAAGAGGTAAAGGGACAGAAACACAGGGGGGGGGGGGGGTAGACAGCATAGGGAGAGGATGAGCTAGGGAGGAGGGGAGTTGAAGGCAAGGGAGAAGAGGTGGGTCTTCAGGGCTCGTTTAAAGGTGGTGTGGTGGGGCTCCAGGCGGAGGGAAGTGGGTAGGGAATTCCATAGAGCCGGGCCTATAAAGAAGAAAGCTGAGGATCGGGTGGATTGGAGATGAGCAAATGAAGGGGCGGGAAGTGCAAGGCGGTTGAGGTGGAAGGAGCGGGGGGTGTGTCTGGGGGTATGGAAGTGGATGAGGTCGGACAGGTATTGAGGTGTGGAGAGCTTTATGAGTGAGCGTAAGAAGTTTGAAACGGATGCGAAAGGAAATGGGAAGCCAGTGAAGACGGGAGAGAAGAGGAGTGACATGATCTCTGGGGGAAGAGTGGAAAATGAGGCGGGCGGCAGTATTCTGAATACGCTGAAGTCGTGATAATTGGGTCTTAGAGATACCGGAGAAGATCGAGTTGGCGAAATCAATGCGGGAGATGACGAGGGTGAGCAGAAGAGTGGCAAGAGCGGAGGGAGAGAACCTAGTGCTGGGCAGTCATCCTATCCCTCAGGGTGACCACAGAACCTGCACAATGGCATGGTCTGTAGTTACTCAGTGCCAGTATCACACACTGTCAGTTCGTCTCTCCCAGCTGAGGTACCGGAGAGGTGCAGACCCCATTTGGTGATCAGCTGTAGACAGCTATTCAGCATCTGCATTGCATCATGGGTACTGCTGTGACATACACCATGGAGGTATAGCCTACTGGTTAATACATTGTCATTCTTGGCAGTGTTCATTGGTTCAGTTCCTCATTGTTCCCTCCTCTCATGCCTGTTCTACTCAAATAGTGTGCATGCCTGTAGAGGTCATATTTTTGCAGATCTGCGCTTCCAGCCCATAATACCCTTGCCACAATTGCCAACATTCCCTCGGTCCGTCTATCTGCGTCTGTCAGCTGTGTAGAGTCCTGTCTGCCTGTGCAGGCTGCCAGCCCATGTCCTGCACTGCTACCCTTTCCTGCATTGCGCCTCATTGTGCTTGCCTCGCCTGTGCCTGATCTGCATGGCACCACCACTCCTCTGTCCACCTATCATTGTAACTATCCTGCCACCTCCGCCTCCACTGGAGGACACGTATTCCCATCGTCTGCCACCAACTGTTTTTCCGGTACTTTACATTGCCAACACCCTGTGCTGTGGTAGAGCTGCCCCACCATATTTGTCATCAGTACTGGCAGGCACATGGGATGCCCGTAGATATGGCAGGTCCAGCGGCTCCCACTTCTCCCTCCTTCACTCACCTGTTCATTGCCTTTCCTGAGTGCTCTATCTAGTGTTAGGGCTACATCTGACTCTGTTCTGCACAGGTCATGCATGTCATCCTGAGGCACCTTGCAGTCCCTAAGGCACACTAACCTAGGACACCATAACCTTGTTAGGCCACCTTAACCTATGGTTCCATAGCCCAGGGTGCCTTCTGCGGTGACTTGTCCAAGGGTGCCTAATATGGCGCTTAGCCTAGGAGGCCCTATAGGGCGCCTTCTGAGGCACCTTACTAGGCACCTTACAAGGCACCTTACAGGGCACCTTACTAGGCAACTTACATGGCGCCTTGTAACGCTCGTTATTCTAAGGCGCCTTGTAACACACGTTCTCTGTCAGCTTGCTGTAACGATGCACTGCCCATGCCTTTATATGGGCATCTCTACTTTACCGCGGAACCTACCGCGAATGACATTACCGCAGTTTAGTAAACATACCCCTAAAAGTTGGCCCTAATAGCCAAATCTATCACTTATCATGAGATACACAGAAAAAGCCACTGGGAGGAAAAAAGAAATTAAGATATAAGGTCACGAAGTTGAAAAAAGGTCAAATTTACAAGTGATTCCAGACTTTTGCACACCACTGTAACTTTGAGTTCGCTCTGCATTTTCTTGTTTATGGAAACAATTATTTCAGTTTATCTGTTGATCATGCTTCTGCACAGCTACAGTATATAAAGCAGTATCTGATGCATAAATATGTCCAAACCTTTTCAAATGATTCAGCAAACTCATAAAAATCCATGGATTCTCTAGGCGGTTTGGCAAGCTTTTTTTAGGTTAGTTTGGTGTTTTTTGCCTTCTCTCCTCCCTAAGCTTCTCAACTGGCTCCCTGTCACCTTCCCCCCTCCCCAACCTAAGGCTAGAGCAATGCCTTTTTAAGATGTATGCTAAGAATACCTCATTCACTGGCACTCCTCTTCCCTCCCCCCTCCCCCGTGCAAACCTATTTATCCCTGAGAGATGGAGATCCATTGCCTGAATGTCTGTTGTACAGCCTCAGCCATGGAACTGGCCCCCAGATAAATTTCCTTTTTGAAGAAAATTCACTTTTGCTATCAAATTTGAAACTGGTTTGAGTTAGTCATTGGATTATTCACACACCCTTAGCTGATGTACTTGTTTAGGGAAGTCCATGATAAGAAACTGTAAAAATATTTCTTACTTTCATTACCTTGATTTATTTTGAATCAATACAAAAAAACAAAGAAAGATAAAATTAAGAAAGTAATCTGATTTTAAAGGTAGACATGATTTCTGGTTCTTGTACGTAGGTTATTTCGTATTCAAAGATTTATCCTTTAGTGTGGGCAGTTTCTATAGCAATGTGTTCAGGTAGATAGTTACTTTTCAATATAAATCACTATTTGCAATTATCCTCCTGCAATTCAGCTATAACTGCATGCACTACTCCATAAAGTACATACTATTGGCTCTTTTTAGAGGAGGTATTTCCAGGAAAAAATAACAAAGGCTAGGCCTAGTTTAAGGCAGCCAAAATAGCCTGTTTTAAATCTATTTTTCTTTATAAAATATTGTTGTAAGTTGCTGAAAATAGGTCTTAAACTGGTGTATATGACCACATCTGCATTTTGAAAATATGCATGTAAATTACAGTATTTTATAATCCACGTGCATACTTGTATGCTCTGACTATCCATCCCCCAAACTGTACCCCTGTGCACACCCACAGTGAAAGTAGACACCATCAAATTAATGCATGAATGTTTATGCTGGGTACAGTTTTATAAAAGGCCATTTACATGCATAAATGACTAAATAGCCTTTTAGGCACATACTTTTATGCATAAACGTAGGTGACACTTTACAAAAATACCCACATAAAATCTGATTTTGCATAGGGTGTTTAAGTGGGAAACTGGATGTCCAACTGGGACATTCAGAATTTCCCTTGTATTTTACAAAAGGCTCTTTGAATATGAAGTCTTTATTAAAACACATATGAGGACGCAGAGAAATGCATGTATAAATGTCAGTACATCCAGTGAGAACAGTCTTTTTAGTAAGCAACACATTAAAAATATAAAGGTGGCATCACTTGAGGTTTTGATTGTATATGTGCTGGGTTGTTTTAGAAGCTTTATTTGCAATTTCCACTTAAAAAATCAGGCATTTATATGCAGAAATGGCATCCACATGTAAATGGCAATTTTCACAAGGCCTTAATTTACATAGGGATATCCTTGCTACATAGAAATTACACGGGGGGGGGGGGGGAGCGCATGGTGGCACATGGTGAGAGTATGGCCTGGCTGGGTCAAAAATCTAAAGGCGTATAAACCCATTTCATATAGGAAATACACATATATGACTTATAGCTGCTCCCTGGTATGTACACGTTTCTAAAAAGTGTTCATTTTGGCCAGATATTTATATGAAGGATTAAGGGGGTTATTCTCCCTAATCCCTTGTTGTTTATTTCCTCTTCCAAATTGAAATTAGATACAGTTGCGGTATCTGTAATTGGTGGCATTTATATATGTGAGTATTCAGTACCTAGTACCCAGGAGATCAATGGTTCATTTCCCACTAGCATTCCCTCTGACCTAGAGCAAGTCATTTTACTCTCCATTGCCTCAGAAGAAAAGGCCTAGCAATCTACTTCCCGTGATAAATTGCAAAGAAAAAACAGAGGCAACTGCGTCGCTAGGAGTCAGCATTGACTTGACGGCACTAAAAAAAAAAATCATGAGTGTGCAAAATTGCTGACATATAACGCATCTATCTGAAAAATGTCTTATGCATTTTTATTTTTCAGGACTTCTGTGTCCAATAATATTGTAATTGTCATATTAAGATGTCATATTTTTTTTAATTTCTGTATTTTAGCATATTGTAAAGCACTCTGATGTGTAAATGAAGGACTGTATAGCAAATTTTTTTGCATATTGATAACATATAACTCGTCTATCTGAAAAATGTCTTGATATTTTATTGCATTGGCTATTTCCTCCTCTTTATGAATCTTTGCTTTCCTGACTACTTTGCTAGCTTCTCTAAGTTTTTCCAAATATAGATGCCTGTCTTCCTGGATCTCTTGTATTTCATGAAGACCTCCCTCTTTTTCTTCACCTTTTCAACTACCGTACATCTTTCGAAAACCATAGCGGTCTCCTTTTCCTTTTACCTTTATTTACCATTTTAACAGAAAGGTTGGTTGCCTTTAAAATATCCCCTTTCAGTTTTGCCCACTGTTTTTCTACATCCCCCAGCTGTTCCCATCCCGCTAACGACTCCCTGTGGTGTTGGCCCATTTTGGCAAAGTTAGTTTTCCTAAAGTCTAAGACCCTTGCTTTCAATTTTATCAGCCCTAGTCCTAATACTGAAACACACCATCTGATGATCACTGGATGCGAAATGATCCCCCACCATAACATCAGAAACACTTTCACCATTGGTAAGCACCAAGTCCAGTATGGCCCCTTCACGTGTGGGGTCTGTTACCAATAGCCTGAATAGTTCTCCCTGTAGAGAATCCAGGATCTCCTTACTTCTAGATGATACTGTAGCAGGGATGTGCCAATCAACATCTGGCATATTGAAATCCCCTATCAGAAGCACTTCCCCTTTCCTGGCAATGCTGTGCAGGGGCGGCCCAAGGGGGGTGCGGGGCCATGTGCGGAGACTCGGTGCGGGGCCTCATTTGCATAAGGGGCCTCATTTGCATAAATATTTGCATAATGTTACCATACACTAACTTTTAGTAAACATGCCTCTTCATGAGTGTATGGATAAAGAAAGACAAAGATTTCTACATTACTATAATCCAGTGCCAACCGCCAGGCACATTAGGAACTACTACAAACACTGCCCATTTAGAACCCATAGCAAACCCACCGTATCCTAACAGCACTACCAGGACTCATAAAGCACCATACCCTACCTATCAAAAGGCAACACTGCAAATATTAAACCGATACATTTCAGAGAATAACAATACATGACCTACTGGGGAAAGAGAACAAGTGACAATGTCAAATAGGAATTACATAAACAGAATACTTCAGCTCAGTTACACATGCAGAACATAGACCATCACCAAACAAGGAATCACAATTTAAAAACAGGAAGACAATAATTAAACTGGGAACCCTAAAAGCCAAACTTGGAATGTACAACAACAATGTAGAAATGAAACTATAAATTAATTTCCTCTTGTACTAAACAAAGCACAGACATTAATGATGCACATTTCCCAGAGCTGACATATTCCAGTTAATAAATTCAAAATAAAGAGATATCTTTGTACCTTTTGTGCATTCCTTTTTCAGTTGCAATTGTTCCAGCCACTTTCTTCTGGTTTATTTGTGTCTTCTGCTATCTCTACATCGTCTGCTGTCCATTTGTCCTTTCTTCTCTTCTAGTTTTTTCCATTCTCTCTCTACATCTGCTTTAACATAATAATCTTTCTCCTTTTGCTCTTTCCTCATTCCTATTTCATCCACTCAAATTTTACCCCTCCACCCTCAATCCCCACTTAATCTCCCAATACCCGGCCAATTGTACATTTTTCTTCCCTCCCACACAAAATATTTTTCCCCTCTCCATTTCACTCTCCCAGCCCCATCCCCTTCTAATCTCCCCCAACATCAGCTCCCTTTTAGTTCCAGCCCCACCCAGTATCCGCTCCCTTCTAGTCCCCACATCAGCCCATTTCCAGTCCTGGCCCCCCATCAGTCCATTTCCAGTCCTAGCTCCCCCATCCATTTCCAGTCCTATCCGAGTCCCTTCATCAGCTCATTTCCAATACCAGCCTCCCATCAGCTCATTTCTAGTCCTTTCCTAGCCCCACCATCAGCCCATGTTAAATCCTAGCTCCCCTCCACTCAGCCCATTTCTAATCCAAGCCCCCCATGAGCCTACTTCCAGTTCTAGCCCCTCCATGAGTCCATTTCAATCCAAGCCCCCACCACAGCCCATTTCCAATCTTAGCTCCCCCCAACACCCAATTCCCAGTCCTATCCTAGCCCCTCCATCAGCCCATTTCCTGTCCTAGCTCCCTCCCCTAAGAGCCCAATCCAAGCCCCCCTTCCCATCAGCTATTTGCAGTTCAAGCCCCCCACTTCCCCTCAGCCCATTTCCATTCCAAGCCCCGTCCCCATCAGCTATTTGCAGTTCAAGCCCCCTTCCACTCAGCCCATTTCCCTTCCTAGCAACCGCCCAACCCAGTACCAGTCCTAGCCCCCCATAGCCCACTCCCAGTCCTAATCCCACCAGCCCATTTCCAGTCCTAATCCCCCATCAACCAATTTTTAGTTTAAGCCCCCCATAGCCCATTACCAGTCCTAACCTCCCCATCAGCCCACTCCCAGTCCTAATCCCACCAGCCCATTTCCAGTCCTAATCCCCCATCACCCAATTTTTAGTTTAAGCCCCCCATAGCCCATTACCAGTCCTAACCCCCCATCAACCCACTTCCAGTCCTAATCCCACCAGCCCATTTCCAGTCCAAATCCCCCATCCACCAATTTTTATTTTAATCCCCCCATAGCCCATTACCAGTCCTAACCTCCCCATCAGCCCACTCCCAGTCCTAATTCCACCAGCCCATTTCCAGTCCTAATCCCCCATCACCCAATTTTTAGTTTAAGCCCCCCATAGCCCATTACCAGTCCTAACCCCCCATCAACCCACTTCCAGTCCTAATCCCACCAGCCCATTTCCAGTCCTAATCCCCCATCACCCAATTTTTAGTTTAAGCCCCCTCATAGCCCATTACCAGTCCTAACCCCCCATCAACCCACTTCCAGTCCTAATCCCACCAGCCCATTTCCAGTCCTAATCCCCCATCACCCGATTTTTAGTTTAACCCCCCCCCAGCGCCCCTCACCCCTCCTAACCCCCTCCCAGCGCCCCTCACCCATCACCACTCCTAACCCCCCCCAGCCCAGCCCAGCCCAGGCCAGCAAAAATTTAAAATAAAAAAAAGCTGTCTGCTGCCGCTTCCGGGGCCGCCGCAGCAGAATCGAGTGTGCCGCGGGGCCCCCCTGTGCCCGGCAGAGCCTGCCCTCCCCTGTATCAGCTCTCTCTTTCCAGCGGCAGTCACACGCGCCGGCTTTCAGAGCGCGAAAGGACTAGTTTCCCTTTCGCGGCTCTGTTTAAGCCGCGGGGGCTGATGGGAGTTCCCATCAGCCCCCGCGGGCTTAACAGAGCAGCGAGGGAGAAACTCTCCCCTCGCGCTCTGAAAGCCGGCGCGTGTGACTGCCGCTGGAAAGAGAGAGCTGATACAGGGGAGGGCAGGCTCTGCCGGGCATAGGGGGGGCACCGCGGCACACTCGATTCAGCCGCAGCGGCCCTGGAAGCGGCAGCAGACAGCTTTTTTTATTTTTTTTTCATTTTACTTTTGGATCAGAATGTTTTTTTGCGCGGGGCCACCTGAAACGCGGGGCCCTGTGCAAAAAACATTCTCGCTCAATGGACGGGCCGGCCCTGATGCTGCGTATGTCTTCAATTAACTTTCCATCCACCTCTTCTCCCGATGAGGGAGGTATGTATATCATGCCAATGGAAATAGATTTCTCTTTCCCTGTTTCTAGTTTAATCCATAGTGCCTCCTCTCTCCCTTTTAAGGCCCTGTAGTTCCATAGCTTTAATATTATTTTTTACATATAGTGCCACTCCTTCTCCCCTTCTTCCTACCTTGTCCTTTCTGAATAAAGTATAGCCTGGTATAGTTACATCCCAGTCATGGTTGTCCGTGAACCATGTCTCTGTTACTGCCACTAAATCCAAGTCAGCCTCTCCCATTAAAGCCCCAACATTTGGGATCTTATTTCCCATGCTCCGGGCATTTATACACACTGCTTTCCATATGTTGCTCCTTTTACCCATTTCCATAATGGTATTTAATGTTTCACTTAACTGGAGGCTTTCTTCACCTATCCCCAACGGATCGAGTTTAAAACCCTCTTCAGTAGGTTAGCCAGTCTGATACTGAAGACACGTTGACCCTTCTTGGACAGATGGACACCACCTCTGCTCTGCAAGCCTTGCAACAGCATCCCTGGGTCCACGTTTAGCAGAACCTGTTCAAAAATGCTACCGGAGTTGTGTATGTCATGACCTCAACATCACAATTCCGATCTTCACATGGTATCTAAAATATGTCTTCTAGCATGTAAGTGCCGGATTTTACAAAACTGGATGTCAAAGAAAAGACAATTAAGAAGTCAAGCTAAAACAGCTCGTAATTTTTAATTTTCAGGTGGGTTTAAAAACCACAGAGAGAACAATTGTCCCCACAATCACTCATGCAAACCCCAAGTCCAAACAAGCAGCTAGTTGACACTTCTGCCTGCACTGGAGTAGGTATAAAAGGTGATGTACAGATGTTTTGAAGTATGCATGTACTGCCATTGTAAAATTAGAAAGACACACCTACTTTTCTGGCCTTCCCAAAACACCCCCTCCCCCCCTGAAACTGCATGCGCTGCATATCTATATATCACCGGAGGGGCAGTGAATGCTTCCCTCCTGCACTGTTTTTGGCAGGTAGGAGCCTCGCGCCCAGTTCCTTTCTGCTGTGTTTACAGCAACACTCGGCCTAGCCAACTCATTTGTGCTGACTGGTCACTATGCCCACGTGGAGTGTCTCCTATCACTTGATTTCTAATAACTATTGTTTCTACAGGAACCAGGTAAGCCCTAACACATCCTAAATGTGTAAATATGTGTGTGAATTTTTTGTTGGATAACTCACCATGAGAAGAAACGTTTCCTCTCTTGAAGTGAGCCCTCCGTTTTAATCATTTTTAAAGGACCCACACGGATCCTACAAACATAGAATCAACAGCACAGTCGGCTGCCATTGCCGTTTAATCCAAGGAACATTGCACTTTCAATCTCCGGGTAACATTTAAATGATATAAATCACTGTCAACTGTTTTGCAAAGTACTTAGCTGATGGTTTTCTATATTCCCAATATTGCCTTTCGAGCTCAAGAGGTCAGAACCTTCAATGGACCGGTGTCATCCGTCCTCACATTCCTCTCAGTTCAATCTTCCAACTGCTCACTGATCATCTGGTCTGAAGGCTGCTTGGGTTAATCACAATAGCAAGGTTCGCGCTACACCAATCAGTGTTTTAAGCTGCACAGCTTTCAAGCTCTTCTTCAGTCACTGATTGGTGTAGTGCGAACCTCGCTATTGTGATTAACCCAAGCAGCCTTCAGACCAGAGGATCAGTGAGCAGTTGGAAGATTGAACTGAGAGGAATGTGAGGACGGATGACACGGGTCCATTGAAGGTTCTGACCTCTTGAGCTCGAAAGGCAATATTGGGAATATAGAAAACCATCAGCTAAGTACTTTGCAAAACAGTTGATAGCGATTTATATCATTTAAATGTTACCCGGAGATTGAAAGTGCAGTGTTCCTTGGTTTAAACGGTAATGGCAATCGACTGTGCTGTTGATTCTGTGTTTGTAGGATCCTTGTGGGTCCTTTAAAAATGATTAAAACGGAGGGCTCACTTCGAGAGAGGAAACGTTTCTTCTCAAGGTGAGTTATCCAACAAAAAATTCACACACATATTTACACATTTAGGATGTGTTAGGGCTTACCTGGTTCCTGTAGAAACAATAGCTATTAGAAATCAAGTGATAGGTGGATATATTGGGGTTGATTTCTGAGGGTGTACATAATATCAGTTATCACGTGGAGTGTCTGACAGCCACTGGTAGGACTGAATTGTTTTGGGCTATTTTTTTCTCTTACTAACAACTTTTATTTTCTGCCTCAATTCCTTCTTCCTCCCCCCCCCCCCTCCAATCTAATCCGGTTTGACTTATAACTGAATATTACAGCTATGCTTTTTAAAAATAATTTTTGATCAGAGAAGCAGGTGGTGGGTGTCTCAGTTGGATTTTGCCTGTTCTGGGCCACACTGAGCCTCTAGTTCAAAGAGTTTTCTTGAAGAGGAAATAGCAGGGCGACTTCAAGACAATTCTTTGCTTGGGAATACCACATGTGGGACTGACTTTCCTGCTTGGCCACGAAAAAAGCAAAGTTAGTCACACATATCCTCCCACCTTGCCTTCCAGCCTACTTTTCTATAACTGGAAATGATTTGTAAACTGAGCTTTCTCGAATTGATGCACTGCCAATGGGAAATATCCTTTGCTGGGTCCTCATGGTTTAAGTGAGACTAAATATAAGGATAAGCAGTGATGACATCAACTTCCATGTATATAGATATTTGCAGAAATCTGATAAAGCTGGGAATCAAAACAGCACTCGGTGTATTGCCTCGCTTGATCCAGTGGATGCATTTTTATTTTTCAGGACTTCTGTGTCCAATAATATTGTGATTGTCATATTGAGATGTCATATTTTTTTAATTTCTGTATTTTAGCATATTGTAAACCACTCTGATGTGTATATGAAGGGCGGTATAGCAAATTTTAGATAAACATAAGCGTAAACATAAATAGTGCAAAAGCTTTCTAAAACGGCTATTTCTAGGCATTGGTCATTTGTATTTGCAAATACTACCATTTGCACATGTCAAAGCAATGCAAGCCTTCTAAAATGAACTCCTTTAATGGCATTTTCGGTCTGCACATGCTAGTTAATATTCAGGTGTGCTCATGTGGTCAGCCAAGGTGCTGACTGCATAAGTTCTTTAAAAAGAATTGCAGCACTGATATGGATAACTTTAGCTTTCTAAATCACTAAAATGTCAAAATTATCTGCTTTAAAAAGCAGCTTGATTTGGGGTAGGCTAGGGTCAGCACTATAAGTTACCCATTCAGTTGCAAAATTCTGCTGCTAAATGGATAATTTATGCATTTAACTTCAAGCATATAAATAGCAGGAATAATTTTAAAACTATAAGTTATCCATTTAAATTTATTCATGGATTTTCAGTGATTTTATTTATGGGGCCATGTTCAAAAGGAGTTATGCGACACCATTAGCTGGCTTGTTAACTGTGATATTTACACACTAACCAGTTAGCCACATCGCCTAAATTTAGGACAGGTGAAAGAAAGGCTATCCTAATTTTAGGTGGTTTTGTAACACAGCAATTTGGTGAAACCGGATATTCAGTGCCAGCCATGCCCTGGCACTGAATATCTGGGTTTAAGTTAGAGTGGCAATGGCCAGCCACTCTAGCAACGCTGGTCGCCACCACTGAAAATGCTCCCCTTGATTTTGTAAGGTGGGTAGCGGGGCTGTACGTCCCAGCAGGACTTCCAGCCCCGCTAGCAACCTGCACCATATGCCACCTCCTGGCCCCCTTGTAGGCATCTCTAGTGATCTTGTGGTCAGTGGAAGTACTCCTTAACTTTTGGATGGTCAAAGTGTTGCAAAAGAGTCTGGCATTTAAAGGCATGATCTGAAGTCAGAATTTGTCCCCTCACCACTACCTCCCCTCCTAGCAGTGGGGCCAACCTGCAACACACAAGTAATGAAAATGTGTGCCATATGTCATCTCCAACCCCTAACTCCCTCAAAGGTTACCTTAGGTTGCTAAGGGTATAATTGGGAGAGGGGGGCAGGAGTGATTCTCAGTGGCTCCTTCTCTGGCTGTACCATTTTCCAAGCTGGTGCCACCTGATATATTCGGTTAAATTTGGTTAAATAAATAAATATTGCTAAGGGGCTGGTAGTGTCATTTTGGGCAATGGCACTGCCAAGACAGGAACCTCTGAGGATCTCTCCTGTCCCCCACTGGACCCCCAGGGATCATAGGGTGGGTGTGTAGGGAGCTCGCTGCTTTTTCATTATGGGGAGGTGGCTGCGATAAAGCACAGAGAAAATACATGGTGCATATTTTGACCATTCTTCTGGTCTGAGTTTACAATGCAAATTGGCAAGCAGCTGGCAGAGGCAGGGGGTGGCTGACTTCAGGCCTTGCCTCTGGAAACCAGAATGTTCTTAATTACCTTGACCATTAGGGAGGAGGGATAAAGCCATTGACCACTAGCCCACTAGGGACTTTAAAGAGACATGGTACAGTTTAATGGCCTCTTTATTTTTATCCCCTGTGGCACTGGCTCACATGTTAGTAGCTGATGCATTAGGGGAAACTGAACTAGAGTTGAGGAGATAGAGTTAACTTTCCGGCAGAAATACAGCTCACCAGCATTTGTGCAATGTGGGTCTGAATTGCCAGTGCATTAAAGCTGTGTTATTATGGTTTATGTTAAGTGGCTAATAATATGTGTTATGATGATCTTACAAAAGTAAATAAACCCCTAAGTCTGTACCAGAGGCAACATAGGGTGAAGTGACTTGCCCAAGGTCACAAGGAGCATTGGTGGCTTTCCCAAGTCTCAGTCTGCAACTCTAACAACTAAGCTACTTCCCTGCACTTCTTAACTTC
Organism: Ichthyophis bannanicus; assembly: GCA_033557465.1. Lineage (NCBI taxonomy): Eukaryota > Metazoa > Chordata > Amphibia > Gymnophiona > Ichthyophiidae > Ichthyophis > Ichthyophis bannanicus. The sequence continues at coordinate 47,109,709 of CM066046.1, forward strand.
AGGCAGCAGAATCTTTCATAATCTTTGGCTGACATACCTGTAACTCAGGACATTTTCATAATATATACTGCTGTCAGTATATATGTTATAACCTCTGCCTTTCTGAGCTTGCATAATCAATGTAGCACCTGAAGTCTACAGACCAGCTCAAGATCATACTGTAAGCAGTGGATATAGAGGTATCATACATGAGTCAGCTTAGTACTTTAAACTCTCTAGGCCCTACACTCCCAAGCACTGGCAGTAAACTTGCACTAGAAATTCCTATATAGATCAATGATTTTTAAAATCTACTAAAACACAGCAGTAAATAAAATGGAATTAAATGATACTATAAAAATTCCAAACATTTTGTGAATTTAAATCGTGTCATGTTTGCTTTTATTTCTGTGTTAGCGCCTGCCTTTGGGACTGATATTCAAAACCCTTAGCCGATTGGCCAGTGGGAGGCTGTCCAGATAAGGGTGCTGACTGCGGCATTGGCCAGTTAGTGCTGGGGCAATCTGTGATTGTAGCAAGGACTTGGTGGTGCTATGCGGTCAGTGTCCTATTCAGCCGACACCAATCTGGACAATTTAGGCCACATAAAAGCAAGCCTAAGTTGCAAACCAGAAGTACTGGCTGAATATGATACTGAGCAGATAAGTGCTGGCATTTATTTGGACAGCGCCACCCAGCCCAGATATTCAGCAGCAGCTCCTATCCTGATACTATGGCTGAATATCACATCATGGTATTTGAATATCAGGCCCTGTATATTTTTGGTCCATGTTTATTTATGATTTCCACAGTAATTTGAATTTTTTTTAATAGGATGGTGCTCCTGTAGGAGGAACATTAGTAATAATTAACAAACTCACCTTTACTTACCATACCTCTGTCAGTGGTTTTTACCTTCTCAGCATATCATAACTAGTTAAGGGTACAGAGAGCAGTTAAAGTAATTAAAGATAATTAGGATTGAATAATGGATACAGCATGGGCTATAGATGACAGTCCCAGTACTCTTTGTTATGAGTTGAATTTATTCCAGTTTCGCCACTATGAGCTCAGACTCAGATGTTGCCCGAAAAAAAAAACACACACAAATATCTGTGCTGCTTCTTTATTCTTTTTCTTGTGCAAATCAATAAAATTCTTCCAACTCCCTCATCCCCCACCCCAAAACAATAATAAAAGGCCTCGAGTGAGATATTGATCTGCAAACGAGTCAGAGAGGGGATTATTTGTGACACTCCTGATACTCTTTTGTAAGTGAAAGATAATTACCAGATCATGGGGACTCTTAGTGAATAGGACAACATTACATGGCCTCAAGGTGAAGGGCAACAGCTCCTGGGAAGAACAAAGGACTGAAATCAAGAGTTTCTCTAGGGCTACACAAGCCAAATCTCCCTTCTGTTGTCCTCTGTCCTTGTCTTTTGTTCATGGTTAGTGATTTGCTTTCAGTTTATTAGACTTTTTTCCTCATATTCTGTCGGTATATTTTACTTTCTCTTCCTCTGTCTCTTACACTTTCTCCTTTTTCTCTCAACTTGTCTGTTCTTTATCTTCTTGTTTTCCTTCTCTTTTCCCCCTCTTCCTTTCCGGCATCTCTACTTTTATCCCCTTATTTTTCTTTTCCACCTTCCTTTTATTATGACTTTATTTCCTGAGATCACTTTTCCCTCTCCCCTCGTCTGTTCTGTTTCCTTTTCATCTTCTAATTCTTATCCTTCATTCTTTCCTTCTTTCCCCTTTTTCTCTTCTTTTCCATCATTTTCCTTTTTCTTGACTTGTGCCTCATCTAGAATTGGCATCTGTGAAAGAGAAAAACGTGTGACCTACCACAGCCCCTTCCTCTCCAAAGCCTCACCCCCTGCCATGTCCCTTGTTCATCCCCCAATTCTGCATCCTGGATCACCTCATCAGAAGATAGGCAATATGTGCTTTGAAGGCAATATCTATTTTTATCTGTGGACACATTGGACAATATCAATGCTATTTTACCTATGGAAATGACTTTGATTATTACCCTCTAAGGGGGATATTTCAGAACACGAATAAGCCCTTTGGATGTGCAGCATAGACATTTTTCTAGCAAAAATGCCCATGATTGTATTCTGAAACCCCCATGGCCCTGCATGTACACGGCGCTAGCATGGGGATCTCAGAACATGGGTGGGGTCAGCAGCGGAGACATACAATGCATATTCAGGAAAGGCCCATGTGCGTTCTGCATGTTTCCCATACACGTCCATGTTATACCTGTGGAAATGTGGAATAAGGCCTGGATTTAGACACTTTTCGATATGCCCTGCAATGCGTCCCATATTGATGAATAGCTGTGACAAAGACATTTTGAACCAGTGTCTGTAGTCTAGAAGACCATATGATGCAGTTGTAAAGAATAGAATGCAGAGGTGGGGGAAGGTGGTATGGTAAAGACACATTAATAGACACCCCTACAGAAATATTCAGAGGTGCAATGGTGATCATTCTGGCTATGCTGACAATTGTTGTGTGAGCTAGAGGAGATGATCTAGGGCACCCTGACAATTCCTATCTTCCGAGAAGTGGGACTGTTGATGTAGGGATTATATATGGGTAAGTATAGGACAGATTCATGTGTGGGTGAGAAACGCAGCTCCAATTAGTTGTCCTGGGGCACCATGCCATTACGTTATACCAGCTGTTTTCTAGAGGTGCAGGACATCTTTACTGCAGATGTATGTTTTATGTGACTGCATGTCAGAGTGTGTGTGTGTGTGTGTGTGTTAGAGGGATGTATGAGGGGACCTGGTGTGCTCAACTACAATACTGAGGGGGATATCAATGCCTGGCCAGTACCTGATCTGTAGGGATGATCGCAGCGTGACCCGGTGCTAGTGTGCTTGACCAGGATACATCAGAAAGGGGTCTCTATGACTAAATGTCACAGCATATCCCTGTCAATGATAAGAGAACCTCAGAATGACTGCATGCAACAGGGCACACAGCATCATCAGCGGGCTCACAAAAGTGCACTTTTGTATAGACAGAGGCTGTTGCTCATGAGTATCTAGTAGTGCTGTTTGTGCTGGTGCATGCACTCAATCTGAGGGTCCCTAATTATTGCCAGGGATGTGCTCTGACATTTAGCTGTAGAAGACCTTTTCTAATGTCTTCTGGTCTATACTTAGCATTGTACAGACTGTTGTCAGAGATGACCAATGCAAACACAGCTAAAATGTTCTCCTACTGCCATGTATGTTTTGCTACAGGGTATGTCAGGACAATCGTATCACTCTCTACTTGCTGTTGTAACATCTCTGGGTGCACAGAGATCACTTTGCAGTGTTCTTGTCATACAAAGAACTAGCTTATCTGGTCTGTTTTCATCAGCACATCTGTATCATCCGTTTTCATGGGTAGTTTGCATGAGCACCACTCTGTCAGTGTGAGGAGCAGCTTCAGGGATGCACGTTTTAACTGGGGAGGCGTGGCCACTCGGAGATGGGCCGCATCAGATACATACATCTGTTCGGAATTTGCCGAGTGCAGGGCCGCTTGCTGCATAACCCATGTTCCGAGGTTTGTACATGCTGCGCTGGAACCATCTATGTCCTTGATTCTGGAAGTGCAGATGCGTCTACACCCGTGGTTACGGTATCGGGTTTAAATTGGGCCCATTTTTGATTTGTACGTGCCTGCGTTATGGAATCGTGCTTTATGTGTTTACACTTTTAAAAATAGTGCACAATATATAAACTTTTATTCCAGTTAACTATCCCACACCTCTTTCCTATATAACACAACTCCAAATTTCCTTATACATATGATCCATCCTCCAGTTCCCCCCACTCCCCATATATATGGTCCTCCAATTCAGCACTACTGAAATACACAGAAGGGCTGAAAAGTTGTGATATGCATTTTTAACTCAAAACCAGGTGTCATTTAAAACTGTCATGGACTGGCCTTGAACTAGTGCTTCTTGGAACAGAAGGATGCTGGGTTGCATACAGAGAGGAATTACCAGCAGAAAGGAAGAGGTACTAATGCCACTGTATAAGTCACTGGTGAGTCCTCACTTGGAATACTGGGTTCAGTTTTGGAGACCATATCTCGCAAAGGATATAAAAAAGACTGGAAATGGTTCATAGGAAGGTGACCAAAATGATTTGGAGCCTGCGTCAGAAGACGTATGAGACCTAAATATGTACTGAAGGGTACACTCTGGAGAAGATGAGAGACAGGGGAGATATGATTCAGACCTTTAAATACTTAAAGAGTATTAATTAACAAACAAACCTCTTCCAAAGATGGGGAAGCTATAAAACTAGAGGGCATAAGATGAATCTGAAAAGAGGTAAACTGAAAAGCAACATCAGGAAATACTTTTTCACTGAAAGGGTGGTGGATGCTTGGAATGCCCTCCCGATGGAAGTGGTGGAGGCAAATACAGTGACAGAATTCAAAATGACATGGGACAGACACAGTGGATCCCTTTATAGGAACAGGATAAAATCAAAATAAACATACTGTAACTATCTCTTATATATCAACAAACAGGTGTGACCTATTGCTTCCCCGACATGCCCCGATGCTAAACGCTTAGCATCAGGGAGTGTAGAGCCGACAGCTGCAGATTTTCAGCAGCTCTAACCACATTAATTGGTTTGAATATCAAGCCTGTATTTATTTAGACATGCTTTTGGTACTGAATTGTGAGATGATTGTTGTTTTATTTGATGAATTTTTAATTATATGTCTAAATATATTAATTGTGTTTTGACTAGGTGGTCTATAAGCATGCAAGCTATCAAAAACACATGAAACTATATGTAAAATTAGAGATTAACTAAAAAATACAAGAAAAGTCTGTAGTAGACTTCATGGTTTGGTTTGGTCTGAATCCATGCTGTTGTGGGTTAAGCGGTGCATGTTGTCAAGCCCCAGCCCTCCGCCTAGGGCTCAGAGGGTTGGGGTTGCCATTATATGCTCCTTGCAGAAGGTGAGATAAAACCTTTGGCTCCTACTATGCCTGCTGGGAGTGGTAGTTCTTTTGCCCTCTGATAAGGAAATAGATGTGAGACCAGTGGTAAGGCAAAATGACAAGAATTTATTCCCCAACAAAAAGATTCAGTGCAGATTAAATCAGGATACTCTTCAGGTGTTTGCTCGAGGATATTTACAGAACTTAAACTGATTGAGCTTCACACTCTTTGCTCACAAAACGTGCAATGCATATCACATGTAACAGATAGAAAACATAGCTTCTTCTCACAAAGAAAAATATCTTCTTTCCCTTTGTTCACACTCAGCTCCCTCATACACCTTTAGCAAAGGGATTCTATATCGTCTGCCAAACACAGTGTACAGTCCATAGGCACTTCTGCTGAGTCACTCTCATTAAAGTCCTGTTGCATCTCTTCAAACTCTGGAACTATGGAGTTTGGCTTTAAGCTGTTATTATATGGCTTAGGATAATTTCCCCCTAAGACCTCTGGTGCTTCCTTTGGGCACAGTTCTATATGGTAAGGATTGGAAATACCTGAGGTTGTGGAGATTCCTCTCTGGCTTTGTTCAGCTATCTTTTTCCAGCTGTAGGGAAACGCTCTCTGATTCCCTGTTGGGAGTTCTTGTCTGGAGCACTGCTCTGGTTCCCAGTCCCAAACTGAGCTGTGCAAACTCCTGGGTTTAGTGCTAGGTTCCCACCTGTGAGCTCCTTGAAGCTTTTTATCTGGCAATGAGGTCTGAAGGTCTCTCTCCCTCTAGGCAGGTTTCTGACAGCAGTCTGTCCCTTCTCTCCTTCTGCTCTGTCTGCTTCAATTCCAGAACTGCAGCTGGGTTTCCTCAAAGGTCTCCTCCCAGCTCTTCTCCAACCGTCTCTCCAACCACCTCTCCAGTCAATACTCTCATCAACACTCTTACCGGCTCTCTCAGCGAGACTCCAATCACCAACTCCTCCTCTCTTGCTTTCTCCTAGCCCGGGTTTATATTCCTGTTCCCTGAGCCTTGGGTCTGCCTTCCTGAACAGGTGTGTGTAATTAGGTTCCAGGCTTGCAGTTACGTCAGAGCTTGGGTGTGTCAGCCTAGCTCCTGTTTCCCTATGCTTTCCTCTCTCTTGCAAATGCTGAAACGTGTGTGCAGCCTGACTGTCAGTTTGTTTAAAGGTAAAATCCTCCTTTTCTTCTACTTCCATATGTTCAGTATGGGCTTCTTCATCACAATGTGTACTGATAAACTCTTGCAGTTTCATTTCATGAATGAAGGAGTAGCCTAATGGTTAGAGCACTGGCTTGAGGGACCAAGAGACCAGGATTCAGGTCCCCCTAGCACTCCTTGTGGCCTTGGGTAAGTCACTTAATCCTCCATTGCCTCAGAAAAATCCAAGTTATATGTCCCTGTTTAATGTACATTACCAAGTTTAAGTTACAATGTAAACAGCTTTTGATTGAAATAGATAAAGCAGTATAAAAAAACTATTAAATAAATAAATTGTATTTATTTAAGATTTGTGGGTATAGCAGAGCAGTTTACAATAGAATACAATAAAAACTGAAGCAGGAAAATGAAAAGAATGCCAGTATGTTTAGGGCAGATGGGAAAATGAGACGTGACAAGGCAGGGCTGCAGGAGGATGGTGAGAGAGGAGGAGGGAGGCGGATATGAAACATAAGGAAGTCAACTGAGGGAGTCCAGTGGGAGGTCAAAAACTGTGCAGAAAAGGTGGGTTTTAAATTGGGCTTTGAATTTTGTAAAAGAAGACTAAATGGATATGTGGAGGAAGATTGATCCACAGGGAGGTTCCGAGGAAATAAAATGCTGAATGGCGGCAAGTAGATTGAAGATGAACCAGAGAGGGAAAGGGTAGGAGAAGACGCTTCATATGAATTGCACGGAGAGAGCTTTGTGGGGCAAGCGTAATAAGGGATGATGCTAAGTAAACCGGGGGACCACTGTGAAGTGTTTTATGGACCTGGATGAGAATCTTGGAATGAATACGGGATGGTACAGGAAGCCAGTGCAAATGGATGAGGAAGGGGGTGATGTGATCAAATCTGGATGTGTTGAAAAATTAATCTGGCCGCTGTGCTGAATAAGTTGAAGGAACTTTAAAGAGTATTGAGGGAGGCTGGCAAGTGCTACATTACAATAGTCAAGTCTAGATAGAATGAGAGAGACAACAAGAGTGGTTAAGGCAGGAGAGGTCAGAAGGGAACGGATGGTGTTGACACCCTTCTCACAGCCCTATTCAATAACCTAATCATAAGCATCGACAATATCCATCAAGGGTTCATTCTCATTTTTCTCGACATAGCTGCGGCATTTGATTCAGTAAACCATAATACTCTCCTACAGCGCCTCAAAGATAAGGGTATTCAAGGTCTAGCCCTGAACTGGTGCAAATCTTACCTATCCGATAGACAGCAGCAAGTTAGAACAGGAGAAGCAACATCTAATTCATTCCCACTTAAACAAGGTGTCCCTCAGGGATCCTCCTTGTCTGCATTAATGTTCAATATATATGCAGCCAATCTGTGATTTAATACGTACCTTCAACATTCAATGTCTAGCATATGCCGATGACATCCTGTTATATGCTCCTTTCAACGTAAAACAACCAGATTTTACATCAATAATTTCTTGCTTCGAAGAGGTATCAAATTGGCTTCTCAAACAGAATCTATGTATAAATCACAACAAAACAGACGTCCTATTCGTAACACGGAATCCTACTTTCATACCCCCCGCCTCATTGCAAGTAAACAACATTGAACTGAAAGCACAACCCACGATCTGATACTTAGGGATTACCTTAGATCAGCGGCTTGATATGTCAGCTCACATCAAGAAAACAACAAACTCAATTTACCAAAAGATTCGATCCCTACGTAATCTCCGACCTCTCCTTGATTACTCTGACTTCCGCACTATCTTCCAAGCTCTGGTACTACCACACTTGGATTTTGCTAATATCATTCTACATGGTCTCCCACATTCTACTCTAAATCCCCTCCGGCTAGCCATGAATTCAGCTGCGAGAATTCTCGTAGGTGCTCCACGATCAGAACACATAACTCCAATACTGAAGAGTTTACACTGGCTACCCCTCCAGGCCAGAACCCTATATAAAACCCTGATCATGACTTTTAAAGCTGTCAAGAACCCATCCCTATCACCCATCAGCAATATGATACATGTCACTCCATCAAACAGATCCAGGAGACCTGCTGCATTGAACTCCATCAACCTACCAAAAATCCTTACCAAATGCTCTAAAACAACAGCCTCCAGAGCCTTCTCACTGTTTGCGCCCAGAGCATGGAACGCCCTCCCACCCGAAATCAGATCCATCCCTAGCCTCATGACATTCAGAAAGGCCTTAAAATATCATCTGTTCCTAATACACTACCCTGAAGCAACCCCAAATGAACATAGCCCTTATACTGACCTTTCCCATTTAACCCCGGTAGAAAATGGCTAATCTTGTTGATTCATACTTGCACACTCTACCCATACTGTTTTTATACTTTACTGTAATTTTATCTATTATCTACCATGTAGTTTACTCAAAATTGTCATGTACATAGTTAACCCTATTCACATCCAAGCTTTTTGTATATAGTTAACCCTGTTACTTCCTAGTTTTTGTACCCTGTTCAATGTAAAAGACCAATGCTGACTGTACCATTGTGTTTAAATTTGTTCATTTGTAAACCGCACTGATTAAAAGAGCGCGGTATATAAGAAATAAAAATAAATAAATAAATAAATTGCTCTGATACAACGAAGAAAGAAAAATGAGTGTTGGATGATTTGGGTAATGTGTTCATGGAAGAGAGTGAAGAATCCAATGTGACCCCAAGATAGTGAAAAGATGACAAGAGATGAATAGGGGACCCATTGAGAATAGGAGAAACAGAATGAGGGGCTGTAGGACCAGTGAGCCAGGTTGCAGTAATTTTCGAAGAAAGTAGAAGGTGATTGGTAGACAACCAGGCCACAACATGAGTAAGGCATGTATTCAAGGGGAGAGATCAGGCAGAGAGGGGTCCATGTGAAATAGATGAAGAATGGTGTCTGCATAAAAGTATGTTGAAATTCCAAGCAGTTGGATCATAAGAGCTAGAGGTGAGAGAAAAATATTGAAAAGAACAGGTGCTATTATGGAGTCCTGAGGAACACCACACGAAAGAGGGTGAAAGGAGGAAACAGACGTGCCCTTGATGATAAAAAAGGAACGCTGTGATAGAAAAGAAGTGAACCATTGAAGAACAATCCCTTGAGACCCAAGATTGTACAATCAAAAGAGGAGAAGATTGTGATTGACGAGGTCAAATGCTGAAGATAGATCAAGTGAAACAGCGATTATGACATACACATGGTCCAATGAACAGTGAAATTAACTAAGAAGAGAGAGAAGAATAGTATCAGTGGAATGACCAGTACAAAATCCAGACTGATGGGGGTGCAAAGCATTGGAGAGTTCAAGTTGGGTGGTTAGATGTTGACAGATGAGCTATACAACCTTTTCTATAATTTTTGCTATGAAGGGTAGACTTGATATCGGTCTGTAAGAGGCAGGTTACATAAGAACATAAGAACATAAGATATGCCATAATGGGTCAGACCAAGGTCCATCAAGCCCAGTATTCTGTTTCCAACAGTGGCCAATCTAGGTCATACGTACCTAGCAGTTTCCCCAAGGGATACAGGTTCCACAATGCTTGTATTGGTTCAATCATTGATATCCTGGGTCCCTTCTTAATAATGGTTTATGGACCTTTCCTCCAGGAATTTGTCCAAACCTTTTTTAAACCCAGCTACACTAACAGCCTTTACTACATCCTCCGGTAACAAATTCCAGAGTTTGATTACACGTTGAGTGAAAAAATATTTTCTTTTATTAGTCTTAAATAGTTTACCCTGTAGCTTCATTGCATGTCCCCTAGTCTTTCTATATTCTGATAAGGTAAACAATCGATCTACGTTTACCCGTTCCACTCCGTTCATTAATTTATAGACTTCTATCATATCTCCCCTCAGCCGTCTCTTTTCCAGGTTAAAGAGCCCCAACCTTTTTAGCCTTTCTTCATAGGAGTATCCTTCCATCCCCTTTACCATTTTGGTGGCTCTTCTCTGAACCTTTTCTAAAATCGCTATATCCTTTTTAAGATACGGCGACCAAATTGCACACAATATTCAAGGTGCGGTCTCACCATGGAACGATATAGAGGCATTATAATATCTTTTGTTTTATTTTCCATTCCTTTCCTTATCATACCTAGCATTCTATTTGCTCTCTTGGCCGCCGCTGCACACTGGGCCGAGTGTTTTAACATGGTATCCACAATGACGCCTAAATCTTTTTCCAGGGTGGTGGTTCCTAATGTGGAACCTTGCATCGTGTAACCATAGTTTGGGTTGTTCTTCCCTAGGTACATAACCTTGCACTTGTCCACATTAAATTTCATCTGCCATTTTGATGCCCAGTCTTCCAGTTTATCAAGATCCTCTTGCAATTTTCCACAATCCTCTTGGGTTTTAACAACTTTAAATAGTTTTGTGTCATCTGCAAATTTGATAACCTCACTCGTTATATTCCACTTTCCAGGTCATTTATGAATATGTCAAAAAGCAGCGGACCCAGCACAGATCCCTGGGGTACACCACTATTCACCTTTCTCCATTGGGAAAATTGGCCATTTAGCCCTACCCTCTGCTTTCTATCTTTTAACCAGTTCCTGATCCACAATAGTACACTGCCTCCTATCCCATGACTCTTTAGTTTTGCCAAAAGTCTCAGAGGGACCTTGTCAAAGGCTTTCTGAAAGTCCAGATACACAATATCAACCAACTCACCTTTGTCCACCTGATTATTCACTCCTTCAAAGAAACATAACAGATTAGTAAGACAGGATCTTCCTTGTCTAAAGCCATGTTGGCTGTCTCCCATTAGGTCATGACTATCTATATGCTGAGTAATGTTATTCTTTATGATGGTTTCTACCATTTTCCCGGTACTGATGTCAGGCTCACCAGTCTGTAGTTTCCCAGATCACCCCTGGAACCCTTTTTAAAAATTGGTGTTACATTGGCGATCCTCCAATCTTCAGGTATTAGAGATGATTTTAATGATAGTTCACAGATTACTAATAGCAGGTCTGCAATCTCGTATTTCAGTTCTTTCAACACCCTTGGATGTATACCATCCGGCCCAGGTGATTTGCTACTCTTCAGTTTATCTAATAGTTGTAATACATCTTCCCGATGTATCGATATTTCCTTCAATTCTTCCGCACCTTTAAATACCACTTCAGTCATGGGTAACATCCCTACATCTTCCTCAGTAAAGACTGAAGCAAAGAATTCATTCAATCTCTCCGCTATCGCCTTCTCGCCTCTTAGTGCTCCTTTAACCCCTTTATCAGCTAATGAACCAACTGACTCTCTCACAGGCTTTTTGCTACGAATGTACTTGAAAAGGTCTTTACTTCGCGTTTTTGCTTCTGCAGCAAGCTTCTTCTCAAATTCTCCCTTTGCCTGCCTTATCAATGACTTGCATTTGACTTGCCAGTGCTTGTGCTGTTTCCAGGTTTCGTTGTTTGGCTCTTTTTTCCATTTCCTGAAAGATGCTTTTTTGGCAACAACAGCCTCTCTGACCTCACCTTTAAACCATGCTGGCAGTTTTTTGGACTTCCTTCCACTTTTCTTAAAGTGTGGAATACAGCTGGTCTGGGCTTCCAAGATAGTATTTTTCAACAACAGCCAAGCCTGATGTACGTCTTTAACCTTTGCAACTGCTCCTTTTAGTTTTTTCTTAACTGTTTTCCTCATTTTATCATAGTCTCCCTTTCGAAAGTTAAAAGGTAGTACTGTGGATTTCCTTACTATCCCTCCTCCACTAATTAAATCAAAGGCGATCATGCTATGATCACTATTGCCAAATGGCCCCAACACCCTTATTTCTTGCACTAGATCTGGTGTTCCACTAAGGACTAGGTCTAATATGGCTTCCCCTCTGGTCGGTTCATGAACCAGCTGCTCCAAGAAGCAGTCATTTATTTCATCTAGGAACTTTATCTCCCTAGCATGTCCTGACATGACACTGACCAAGTCGATGCCGGGGTAGTTGAAATCACCCATTATTATTACTGCGCTGTAACTTTTGTTAGCTTCCTTGATTTCTTTGAGCATTTCATCATCCATTTGGTCATTCTGGCCAGGTGCTCGATAGTACACCCCCACTGCCTTTGCCTTCCCCCTTTTATATGGAATTTCAATCCATATAGATTCTACAGCAGATTTTGTTTCCTGCAAAACTTTAATCCTTTCTGAGTCAATGCCCTCTCTAACATAGAGCGCAACCCCTCCACCAATTTGATCAGCTCTATCATTACGATATAGTTTGTACTCAGGTATCACAGTGTCCCACTGGTTGTCCTCCTTCCACCATGTCTCTGATATTCCAATCATATCTAACCTTTCATTTAGTGCTATATATCCTAACTCTCCCATCTTATTCTTTAGACTTCTAGCATTTGCATACAAGCATTTTAGAGAATGTATTTTATTCATGTTAATTTGGCTATTGTTAGACCTGGGTAAATTGGGATCTTTAAGCTCTGTCTGCTCCAAACTTGAGGGCATTTGGGCTACTTTACTCTTTTGTGGAACCTCTCTGTTTTTGGTAGTATCCTTCAAGGATACATTCTTCCGAACCATCCGCTCTTGGGCGACTGTCGGCTTTCCCCTAATATCTAGTTTAAAAGCTGCTCTATCTCCTTTTTAAAGGTTAATGCCAGCAGCCTGGTTCCATCCCGGTTAAGGTGAAGCCCATCCCTTCGGAAGAGCCCCTCCTTTCCCCAGAATGTTCCCCAGTTCCTAACAAATCCAAAACCCTCATCTCTGCACCATTGTCTCATCCACGCATTGAGACTCCGGAGCTCTGCCTGCCTTTTGGGTCCTGCGCGTGGAACAAGAAGCATTTCGGAGAATGCTACCATGGAAGTTCTGGATTTCAACTTCCTACCTAAAAGCCTAAATTTTGCCTCCAGAACCTCCCTACCACATTTTCCTATGTCATTGGTACCGACATGTACCAAGACAGCAGACTCCTCCCCAGCACTATCTAAGACCTTATCTAGGTGGCGTGTGAGGTCCGCTACCTTCGCACCAGGCAGGCATGTTACCAGGCGATCCTCACGTCCACCAGCCACCCAGCTATCTACATGCCTAATGTTTGAATCACCAACTATAACGGCTGTCCTAACCCTACCCTCATGGGCACATGGCCCTGGAGAAACATCCTCGGTGCGAGAGAACATAAGAACATAAGACATGCCATACTGGGTCAGACCGAGGTCTATCAAGCCCAGTATCCTGTTTCCAACAGTGGCCAATCTAGGTCCTACGTACCTAGCAATATCCCCAAAAGACACAGGTTCCACAATGCTTGTACTGGGTCAAGCATTGATATCCTGGGTCCCTTTTTAATAGTGGTTTATGGACCTTTCCTCCAGGAACTTGTCCAAACCTTTTTTAAACCCAGCTATACTAACAGCCCTTACTACATCCTCCGGTAACAGATTCCAGAGTTTGATTACACGTTGAGTGAAAAAATATTTTCTCTTATTTGTCTTAAATAGTTTACCCTGTAGCTTCATTACATGTCCCCTAGTCTTTCTATATTCTGATAGCGTAAACAATTGATCCATGTTTATCCATTCCACTCCATTCATTAATTTATAGACCTCTATCATATCTCCCCTCAGCCGTCTCTTTTCCAGGTTAAAGAGCCCTAACCTTTTTAGCCTCTCTTCATAGGAGTAGCCTTCCATCCCCTTCACCAATTTGGTGGCTCTTCTCTGTACTTTTTCTAATAACGCTATGTCCTTTTTAAGATACGGCGACCAGAATTGCACACAATATTCAAGGTGCGGTCGTACCATGGAGCAATACAGAGGCATTATAATATCCTTTGTTTTATTCTCCATCCCTTTCTTTATCACCCAGACCATAGACAATTACAGGCAAGGATCTTTATTGATCTTCTTAGATATTTCAGCGGCTTTCGACACAGTTGACCACACTATCCTCCTATCAAGATTGGAAAGTATCGGTATCTCTGGTACTGTCCTTAGTTGGTTTAACTCTTATTTAACAAACAGGCAGTTTCAGGTTAAAATTGGAAACAACACTTCACAGCCTACAAATATCAAGCAAGGAGTACCTCAGGGATCTGCGCTTTCTTCCCTTCTATTCAACATTTTTATTCAGCCAATTTGTCAAATTATGGCAGCCCATCAAATAAGTTATACGATTTATGCAGATGACATCATGATTTATACACCGATTGATCTCATTAACCCCGACTACAGCAAGATCACAAATTGCCTTGACAACATGTCTTCCTGGCTCACATGCAATAACCTTGCCTTAAACTACAATAAAACAGAGGCGCTTATTGTCACTCGAAACACCGACTTCAACCCCCCACCTTTCATTAAATACAACAACATTACAATACCAGTTAAGGATGAAGTTAGATATCTTGGAATTACCCTCGATAAAGGTCTAACCCTCCAGTCACACATCAGAAAAACTGTGAGGTCTGCATACTACAGAATGAAAGTGATTAGACGCCTCAAGCCCTTACTCTCATATGACCACTTCCGGTCTGTCTGCCAAGCCTTAATAACTCCTATTCTGGACTTTTGTAATCCTATCTACTACGGTCTTTCAAAACACTCACTTAAACCTCTTCAGATGGCTCAGAACACGGCAGCCAGAATTATTGCTGGCTCAGCATCTCAAGATCACATTACCCCTACTCTCAAAGAGCTCCACTGGCTTCCAATAAGCCAGCGCGTCAAATACAAGATAATAATTAATATATTCAAGATCAGACATAAATGCTCTGCTTTTAGCCTTCATAACCTCTTACTCCAGAATAACAACAGGCCAAGACGAATAACTACATCAAACACCCTCAGCACCCCAAGTAGTTTCAGAAAAGCGTGTAAATGTACTACACAAAGGGCAATTTCCTTATCGGCCCCACTTATATGGAACTCTCTCCCTCCCGATGTGCGATCCATGGATGATTTAAAGGAGTTCAGAAAACAACTGAAATTTGTACTCTTCACTGAGTACTATGGCACAGACATCTAACAGTCTCTATTATTATAGCCTGCATATAACTTGTTTTACTGTAACGGTTCCTTGATGTTGCGTATCCCAATTTTACCTTCACTCTTTAGTTTAGTCAGTGTATGCCCCCCTGTCTCTGTTCTCCCTTCTTGTGTCTGGTAACCGCTTTGATTTAAGGAAAAGGCGGTATAGAAAACCTGTTAAATAAATAAATAAATAAATAAATGATACCTAGCATTCTATTTGCTTTCTTGGCCGCCGCTGCACACTGGGCGGAGGGTTTTAACATGTTATCCACGATGACTCCTAAGTCCTTTTCCTGGGTGGTGGTTTCTAATGTGGAGCCTTGCATCGTGTAACTATAGTGTGGGTTGTTCTTTCCTAGGTGCATAACTTTGCATTTGTCCACATTAAATTTCATCTGCCATTTGGATGCCCAGTCTTCCAATTTATCCAGATCCTCCTGCAGTTTTCCACAATCCTCTTGGGTTTTAACAACTTTAAACAGTTTTGTGTCATCTGCAAATTTGATAACCTGACTAGTTATTCCCTTTTCCAGGTCATTTATGAATATGTCAAAAAGTAGCGGACCCAGTACAGATCCCTGGGGTACTCCACTATTCACTTTTTTCCATTGGGAATATTGGCCATTTAGCCCTACCCTCTGCTTTCTATCTTTTAACCAGTTCCCGATCCACAATAGTACACTGCCTCCTATCCCATGACTTTTTAGCTTTGCCAAAAGTCTCTGATGGGGGACCTTGTCAAAAGCTTTCTGGAAGTCCAGATACACTATATCAACCGACTCACCGTTGTCTACCTGTTTATGCACACCTTCAAAGAAACATATCAGATTAGTAAGACAAGATCTTCCTTGTCTAAAGCCATGTTGGCTGTCTCCCATTAGGCCATGACTATCTACATGTTGTGTAATTTTGTTCTTTATGATGGTTTCTACCATTTTCCCTGGTACTGACGTCAGGCTCACCGGTCTGTAATTTCCCAGGTCACCCCTGGAACCTTTTTAAAAATTGGTGTTACGTTGGCGACCCTCCAATCTTCAGGTATTACAGATGATTTTAATGAAAGTTCACAGATTACCAATAGCAGGTCTGCAATCTCATATTTCAGTTCTTTCAACACTCTGGGATGTATACCATCCGGTCCAGGTGATTTGCTACTATTCAGTTTATCAAATAGTTGTAATATATCTTCCCGGTGTAGTGATATTTCTCTCAATTCCTCTGCAGTATCACCTTTAAATACCACTTCAGTCATGGGTAACATCCCTACATCTTCCTCAGTAAAGACCGAAGCAAAGAATTCATTCAGTCTCTCTGCTATAGCCTTGTCTCCTCTTACTGCCCCTTTTACCCCTCTATCATCTAATGGTCCAATTGACTCTCTCACAGGCCTTTTGCTACGAATGTACTTGAAAAAGTCTTTATTTTGTGTTTTTGATTCCGTAGCAAGTTTCTTCTCAAATTCCCGCTTTGCCTGCCTTATCAATGCTTTGCATTTAACTTGCCAGTTCTTGTGTTGTTTCCAGTTTTCATCATTTGGCTCTTTTTTCCATTTCCTGAAGGTTGCTTTTTGGCAGCAACAGCCTCTCTGACCTCACCTTTAAACCATGCTGGCAGTTTTTTGGACTTTCTTCCACTCTTCTTAATGCGTGGAATACAGCTGGTCTGGGCTTCGAGGATAGTATTTTTAAATAACACCCAAGCTTGCTGTAAGTCTTTAACCTTTGGAACCGCTCCTTTTAGTTTTTTCCTAACTATATTCCTCATTCTATCATAGTCTCCCTTTTGAAAGTTAAAAGGTAATACTGTGGATTCCTTTACTATCTGTCCTCCACTAATTAAATCAAACATGATCATACTATGATCACTATTGCCAAGTGGTCCCAACACCCTTATTTCTTGCACCAGATCTGGCATTCCACTAAGGATTAGGTCCAGTATGGCTTCCCCTCTGGTCGGTTCATGAACCAGCTGCTCCAAGAAGCAGTCATTTATTCCATCTAGTTTTACATCACCTGGAAGACAGGTCCTAGTTACAGGATCACTTCCTGCCACACCAGGGTGATGCTCTCCTGTCACGTGACCTCTCTCCTCCATGGCAACAGGGGTGCTGCCAGACTGGAGGTGGGACTTCAGGACTATATCCCTCTAGGTCTCGTCTATGTACCTCTCTGTCTGTCTTATGTTTTCCAAGTCTGCTACTTTAGCCTCTAGAGAACGGACTTGTTCCCTGAGAGCAAAGAGCTCCTTGCACCTAGTGCACACGTAAGACCTCTCACGAACTGGGAGAAAATCGTACATGTGACACTCAATGTAAAAGACTGGAAAGCCCCCATCCTGCTGTTGGACTGCTGTCTGCATCTTAGTTTTAAGTTTGTGTCTAGATCTTTAAGTTCTTACTTACTAGGGGTTGCTATGGGTATTTATACCAATAAAACTCTACCTAATACGTTTAATATACCTTGTTCACCTGAAGCTTAATTAATCTCAGGTCCTTAGTGTATGACTGATTTGGGTAATGAGCTTCACCTGAAAGCACCTCCTGTCTTTTAAGATGTGTAAGTACCTATAAAGCTATGATTATCCCAGGGGAGGGTGGGTGTGGGGAGGGAGGGAAATAACACTTATTAAAAGAGGGCTGCTACACAGTACCCTGTCTTGTGCTGCTGAGGTAAGCTAAATTCTGATTTGATTTAAATTATAGCTCTTAGCTGCTGCTAGGCTCTAACTTCTTATGAAATTTAAACTACAAGCTCTCTGCTGGGTACTAAATTTAACCAGAAAGCTCTCTTCTGTGTGTTAAATTTAAACTAAAAGTACTTTGCTGTTAGTTGGCCCTGAGTGACTATTAAATTTAAACTACAAGCTCTCTGCTGGGTATAAAATGTAACCAGAAAGCTCTACTCTGTGTTTTAAATTCAAACTTTATATCCAGTGCAGGGTACTTTAATATTGGGCGTACTGAGTCCATCTTTAGATTTGCCGGCATATATCCCTGAGAGAGATGTTATGTTATCTTTGTTAGTGTTGATACCATATCAGCTCTTGGTATTTTTATCCAGCTCACTGGACAAGTCTCAAGGGGGGATGTTTTGTTAAGACTGATTATTATTTTCTGTATATTGTCTGCTGTTTTGGGATTGAAGTTTTGCCAGGTAGGATTTGTTGGAGTGAAGTGCTGTAGTGTTGCCAGTTTGGTGGGTTTAATTGCAAGCTGTCTCTGTATATGTTCTGCCATCAACTTTGGACTTAGCAGACTGTTTTCAGTGTTTTGCTTGGGAGGTCGCACCAGTGAGTTCACTATGTTGAAAAGTTCCCTCGAGCGGCTGAGCGAGGTCATGATAAGGGTTTTGTGGTAATTTCTCTTATTTGTGTCAGTCATGCCTCAGTATTCATGTAACTTATCCATGTATAGGTTTCTATCATCTGTGAGTTTTGATTTTCTCCATTTGTGTTCAATCTTACTGAATTTTTGTTTCATTTTCCTTAAGGCCTTGTTGTACCATGCTGCAGATTTTCCTGTCTTTTGTTTCGGTTTTCATTTGGAGCTGCCATTGCTACTTATGGTTTTGTTCCAGTTGCTTATGAGTAAGTCTATATTGTTTGTGACTTAGTTCGAATGTGAGGTGATTTCACTTATGAATGTCTCTTTGTCAAAATGTCTAACTCTATGATATGGGATTGTTTGTGGCTATTGTTGTTTTGAGTTTCATCCTTAAATGGGATTTGGAAATTGATTATTGTGTGGTGGGACCATGGAACAGTTTTCAGTTGGAATGTTACATTGTTACTCTGTTCTGTCATCTTGTTGGGAGTAAAGATGAGATCAAGTGTGGCTCCTTTTTCATGGGTGGGTGTGTATCTGTGTATAGCCTAATGCTCTCATGGCTTCCATAAATGAGTTAGCTTGTTTAGGCAGAGCTGATGCAAGGTTGAAGTCTCCTAAGGGAATGAGGTTTTCCTTCAAAGTGGTGTTATTGCAAACTAATTCTAGAATAGGAGAGGTCATCAGTGGAAGTCAGGGCTCTATATATAAGGCAAATTGTCATGTATTTGTTTGAGATGGTTAGCAGGTCAATTCCGTCTGTGCTCTCAGTAGTTAATTTATTAAAGTATAGGTCACTTTTTGTTAGCATTAGCACTCCACCTCCTCTCCTATCAATTCTAGAGCAGCTGAAAATGTCATAGTTTTTGGTTTTAGTTGGTTCATTAGAACAATGTCATTTTCCATTAGCCATTATTCTGTGATGCTCATTACATCTAGAGAGTGGGTTTCCAGACATTCTTTGAGAATTGGAATTTATTCTAAGCTAATCTTGCATTGATCAGTGTGCATTTTATGTTCTGTGCTTTATGGTTTTGTTCTTTCCTATTGCGTGTTGTGGGATCTATGCAATGAATTTGAATTAGTGGGTATCAGTTTCTGCTTCTTTGATTTGTATAGGTGAATGTAATTTGTTCGATGCCGTATTCTTGGAATATGTCTCATATGTGGAGTTAATGATTCTGCTTCTATGATTACAGTATAATAATACACAGTATTATGTAGATGGTTGCATGGAAAGAGAACATTCTTTTTTTGCTCATCTGTCTTAGCTTAAAGTTGTGGGCTTTTGTTTGTAATAATGTTTGTGTAGTGCTACTTATTTAATAGCTTTATTTTTGCTATAGTTTGTATCAAACATTTGTTAGGAGTTCTTCTGTCTAAGTTGTCTCCAGCTAGTATGAAAGTATGCCAATGCAAAGCAGCTCACAGGATTGGTTGCTTCTTACCTCATATGCTGAGATGCGCTATTCATATCTAATGGCTAATGTTGGTTCTCTGGCTCAGTCTTGGGGCCACTCTTAAGGGTCATGCCTAAGGGCCCTTTTGGCAAGGTCCTTAGGCACGGGTGTGCCTGAAGCACTGGCTGGTTTTAAAGCCACTGGTGAGTTTCTGGGGGGGAGGGGTGTGGAACTATCGACCATATGCAATCCAGCCTATCTTGACTGCCTGGGCCTCGGAAAAGGCGTAATCACTTTGGCGGCAGGTACTGCTGGATCAGGGTGTGCCTGAAGCCCTGGCTGATTTTAAAGCCACTGGTGAGTGTGCTGGAGGGATAGGCTGCATGTGATCCAGCCTGTCTTGACTGCCTGGGCCCCGGAAAAGGCATTTTCACTTTGGTGGCAGGTGCCGCAGGATCAGGTACCTGAAGCGCTGGCTGATTTTACGCCACTGGTGAGTTTGCCGGGGGGGGGGGGGGGCCTAGAACTATTGGCCATATTCAATCTGGTCTGCCTTGGCTGCCTGGTCCTTGGAAAAGGCATTTTCATTGTTATAAATATTGATTTAGTGAGATATGTGTCATATAGGATTACTTGTAGGGCATAACTCTGGGTGATAATAAATTAATTCAAGATCTAAACTCGCTGCTTCCTTCAGCATAATTCTCACAACTATTCTCATCTTTTCTTGTATTCCAGTCTATCAAAATACAAAGCTATAGTCACACAAACAAGTATCAACAGCATAGCAAAGGTTGTTGATTAGTCTTTCACCAATCTTCACACCTCGATTGTCTTCATACAGCCCTGCTTCTCTAATGATTTGTTCTGCATATAAATTAAATAGGTAGAGGGAAAGTGGACAACTTTAACTTACTTGGATCAACTATCAATAAAAAAAAAAAAACAGTCAAGAAATCTGACAATGCATTGCTCTTGGCAGAATGGCTATAAAGGACCTAGACAAGATTCTCAAGAGCAGAGATGTCTCTCACCATAAAAAGATTCAACTTCTCCAAGCCATGGTATTTTCAATAACATCATATGGATGCGAAAGTTGGACAGTGAGAAAGGCAGACAGGAAGAAAACTGATGCCTTTGAATTATGGTGCTGGCGATGAATACTCTGTATACCATGGATTGCCCGAAGAACAAACAAGTCAGTACTAGAGGAGGTCAAACCTAAGCTTTCTTTAGAAGCTCAAATGGCAAGACTTCAACTTTCATACTTTGGACACATCATGCAAAGAGAGAGATCATTAGAGCTTTCCATCATGCTTGCCAAGGTAGAAGGACAATGCAAAAGAGAAAGGCCAGCAATTAGATGGATTGATACAATAACAGCAGCTATTGGTGCCACTTTGTCAATAATGAGCTGCCTGACTGAAGATCAAACACAGTTTATGACAAGTATCCAGAGGGTCGCCATGCGTTGACACCGACTCAATGGTACTTAACAATAACAACAGAGAGAAAGTATGCAGCCTTGTTGTACACCTTTGCTGATTTTAAACCACTCTGTTTCTCCTTGTTCCATTCAAACTGTTGCTTCTTGATCAATGTAAAGGTTGCGCAAGAGAACTATTAGGTATTCTGGCATACTCATGCTTCTTAATGTGGCCCAGGGTTTGTTATGGTTTACACAGTTAAAAGCCTTGCTGAACTCAATAAAAGTCATATAGATACAGTATACTTTTGATATTCTTTTGTCTTCTCAAGGATCCATCTCACATCTGCGATGATGTCTCTCGTTCCTTGCCCTTTCCTGCTTTCATTTCAGGCAGTTCTCGTGCCAGGTATGGTTGTAGTCTCTGCTGTATGATCTTGGAAAGAAGTTGGGGATCTTCCAGCGGTGCTACTGACTGAGCTTTTCAATACTTCTTTGGAGTTGGGAGTGGTCCCAGAGGACTGGAGAAAGGCAGATGTGGTCACTTTACATAAAAGTGGAAGTAAGGATGAGGCTGAGAACTACAGGCCCATTAGTCTAACCTCTGTAGTGAGTAAATTAATGGAAACACTGCTAAAACAGAAGATAGAGAGGTTTCTGGAGTCCAATGGATTGCAGGATCCGAAGCAGCATGGGTTTACCAGAGGCAGATCTTGTCAGACAAATCTGATTGATTTCTTTGACTGAGTGACCAGACAGATGGACTGAAGGAGAACCATAGATGTGGTGTTCTTAGATTTCAGTAAAGCCTTTGACACCGTTCTGCTTATAAATAAATTCAGCACCCTAGGGATGGACACTAAAATGATTGACTGGGTTAGAAATTGTTTGAGTGGGTGGCAACAAAGTATACAGGTAAATGGAGCTCACTCTGAGGAGAAGAATGATCTCCAGGAACAAGCAGGAATGTAGTCTTCACATATGGGTGACATTGTCACCGACGGAGCCCGCACGGGAATGCTCCCCAGCATCCTATAGAAAAGCTTTTAGGAGCATCCCACTATGCCTGCATAGCTGCCTTCCTGCCCCTCCAACTCTCCCTCCTCAGTTTTTCATTTTCCGTGGAATTCCTGTCACTGCAGACAATTTACTTCTTTTGTGGTTATGTCTGCCTTCCCGTTGACGCTAGCACCGACATCGTCGTCGGTTCTTCTGTTTCTATTTCTTTCTTAAAAAACCAAAAAACTTCTGGTTTTTCACTGAGGGTCCTTGCCCTCCAGGTGCTTAGGCACCATTATAGGCCTTAGGCCCCTTTTTCCTTTAGGATGGATAAACCAGCTAGTGGTTTCAAAAAGTATTCCAAATGTAGCAGTCCTATCTCTGCTATCGACACCCATGACTGGTGTCTCAAATGTTTGGGACTAGACCATCTGCCATCGGAATGCCTTCTCTGCAGGACGATGACTAAGAGGGGCCTGCAGAATAGAGCTGTGGAGTTCGGCACCCTTTTTTCCACTGATGCAATGTCGGTTGCATCGATGTAGTCGAGGGCTTCATCTTCCTCCCATGGATCTCAGGTATCAAAACCCAAGTCTTCCTCGAAAGCTGGCCGATCTTCCAAGGGTAGATCTGCTTCTAAACATTGAGATGCCTTAGGTGTTGCCCTGGAGGGGAATATACCGGCCAAACAACCCCGGCGAGAGGTCCTTGCCTCCAAAGTATTAACGGGGTCCCAAGATGCTCCCGAGGCCTCCACCTCTGGAGAGCTCTTAGTGCCATGCTCTGGGGTTGTGGCCCGCTGTTCTGATACTGATACCCAGGCATTGGCTGACTCCATGGATCAGCGTGTCCTGGCCATTGAGCAGAGTTTAGCGGCCATGTTAACAGCTTCGGTACCGCTAGAGCCTCTGCAATCGGTTCTGCAGCCATTGGTACCGATGCCGGTACCGAATGTATCTGCATCGATCATTGTGCCACTTTCCACGCTACCTCCCATGTCAGTCCTAGAATCAGTGTCCAGCATCGAGGGTCCAGTACCAAGGCATTCCGATGCCGATTTTGATCGGTACCATTGATGTGCCGGGCGGGAGCACACAGCCCGTCGATACTTCGAGTCTTCCGATTCGGACTTGTCTGATGAATCGGTCGGTACCAGGAAAATGGAGGCTCTTCCGGAAGATCCTTCTCCTTCCCCACAATGCCGTATGTCTCCTCCAGAGGACATGTCTTTTCAAGACTTTATACAGGACGTGGCTCGGGGCCTCTCCATTACAGTGACCTCCGAGAAGGAACCGAGAGCTGAAGAACTTGAAATTCTTCAGTATCCAGCAGCCCAGAAGAAGGCTGCTACCCTACCTGTTCATCGGGTATTGCATGACCTCATGCTTAGGATGTAGGAGACACCCTTAACTGTCTCTTCACATTCTCGGAGACTCGATACCATGCATCGGGTACCGCAGTGTCCTGGTTTCCAGAAGACACAGTTACCACACCATTCTATGGTAGTGGAATCGACAGTGCATTGAATTACAAGTGTCAAGACACATTCCTCAAATACCACAGGTCTGCGACTAAAAAGCTGTTTGATTATTTTCATCTAATTTCCATGTATTTTGGTGTGCTGAAAACAAATAAAATATTGAAAAAACTCCTAGACGTCATGATTTGCCACAACATGCAAAATTGTCTTCAAATTTATCACATTTTTTCAAATTACTATTAATTAATTCAAATTACTATTAATTAATTCACATAAGTGCATTTAAGATATAAAATGCCAAAAAAACATTAAAGGGGTTGTCCAAGTTATGTAAAAAAAAAGTATAGCACTGTAAATCTGATGGTCAGCAATATATACATAAGCTAAGCAAGTTTTAAGTCTGTGTTTCTAATGGTAGAAGGGGTTAATCTTTCCTGAAGAATCCAGTGGGAGGGAGACATAGGGCAGATAGCAGCAGCTCTGGTCAGTGCAGGGGGGGCGTGGCCAGCACTGTGACGTCTCGTGTACAGACACAGAGCTGCTCTCTCCTGCATGCCACACTTGTGTACGAATCATCATCAGGTTCTTGGTTCTAGGCTGTTCACACTTTTTCATCGCAATTCGTGTTAGCTCGTCATTCTTCAACCGTTATGTTATAGCTCCGTGAAAGTGTATTAATTCGCCAGACAGTTTCTGTTTCATCTGTGGTGAATATACAGTGTTGAAGCAACAGCAGAATATTACAGACTTTGTGAAAAAAGTATACTTTGGACTAAAAATTGGAGATCAAGATAAAGTCTGGGCGCCTCATAAAGTGTGCAAACGGTGTGTTGAGGACCTCCGAAACTGGTTCAAGGGTAAGAAAAAATCTTTCCGTTATGGGATTCCTATGGTATGGCGAGAGCAAAAGAACCATAGTGACGACTGTTACTTTTGTTCATGCGATGTGAAAGGGTTTAATTCCAAATGGAAGCATTCCATTTCATACCCCAATCTTCACTCGGCAATTCGTCCCATCCCCCATGGCACAGATATACCAGTACCCAAGCCCCCTGCTACCTTGGAAGAGATACCTAGCTCAGATGAAGGTGAAGTCATACCTGAACCAGATGATGAATCAAGTTCTGACTTTGAAGATGATACAAGACCAAAATTGTTTTCTCAGGAGGAGATGAATGTTTTGGTAAGAGACTTGAATCTTCCCAAAGATGCCGCTGAGTTACTCGGATCAAGGCTGAAAAGCAGGAATTTATTGTTGCCAGGAGTGTCATCTTCATGGTTCAGACATCGTGAAAAGGAGTTCGTTCCTTACTTCGCCCAGGAAGACAAGTTGGTTTATTGCATCGATGTCGAAGGTCTGATGGGTCAATTTAAAATCCAATATGATTCAGAGCAATGGCGTCTTTTTATAGATTCTTCAAAAAGAAGTCTCGAAGCAGTTTTACTTCACAACAGTTTTTACGGTTCCATACCTGGTGGTCATTCCGTACACTTGAAGGAAACCTATGAGAACTTGGAATTGGTTCTTCGTAAACTTAAATATGAAGACCATGGCTGGCAAGTGTGTGGGGACTTGAAGGTCTTGTGCATGCTGCTCGGGCACCAAGCTGGGTATACCAAATATCCTTGTTTTCTGTGTCTATGGGACAGTCGAGACCGACAAAATCACTGGACCAAGAAGAGTTGGCAGCCGAGGGTGCTAACAGTTGGTGAAAAAAATGTCCTCCGAGAAGCTTTGGTACCTTCTGTCGTGCACCGCCCTGGTGGCCAGTGGTCGTAAGGGTAGGTGGGACACAAAAAATATTTTATTATGAGAGGAGGGTCATTTAAGAGCCAGGTGTAACCTGGTCTTAGCAGTTCAGCTCCTAACTAAGAAAAATTGTGAATGCAGAGTAGAGGGTTAACAAGGCATTTATTTCCCTTTACGCATAAGATTCAGCTGGGTTACTACCTAAAGAAAAAGTCCTTAACTTCAGGGAGGAAATCAACTCAGGTTAACAGAAAAACTGTTATGTTTCACAGTTGTAACAATGCTTAGTTAAGCGTTCCAGAGTAAAGCAAATGTTTCAGCACTCTTCTTCCATTTAGCAAATGAATAACATTCTGAAGATAACATATATCATTCGCATGTTTAACAGTGACTCTGCACTGCCTGAAATACACAAAGAACAGTCCATCTCTTCCTGAGATAAAAGGCTTGGCTCTACAAGTTCCACTTGCCTCGGCTCAGAATTATCTCTGTCTGTATCACTGGTTTCACTGGCTATAATTTCTGGACAGGCCCTAGTCCTGTTCTCTGGATGTTTAAAGAGTTCCTCTAGTGTTTGCCAATGAGCATGGCCTACCCTCGGGCGTTGGCTACTTGGCTTATGAGAGGTAGCTTTGCTTTCCTTTCTCACAGGTTTAGCATTACTTTCAAAAGGCTTTTTATAAGGCAAGGTTTTCTTCATAGAAACAGAGTCAGCATACCTTGGCTTCCAGCAGCATATAGAACTGGGATTTCCTCCTTCCCGCAGTTCTTCAGGAACACAATCCCTGTGCCAGTTTCCTCTCTGAAAGCTTCTGTTACCTTT
Organism: Ichthyophis bannanicus; assembly: GCA_033557465.1. Lineage (NCBI taxonomy): Eukaryota > Metazoa > Chordata > Amphibia > Gymnophiona > Ichthyophiidae > Ichthyophis > Ichthyophis bannanicus. The sequence continues at coordinate 47,136,055 of CM066046.1, forward strand.
CGGTTTAGCCCCAGGTTCCTCTGGTACAAGCAGGTTTCTTTCTTTCACTCTGCTTTGCCTCCAAAGGTGATTGTTCCTTTGCCCAGCACTAGTTTCCCAAGTGCTTCTTTCTGCTTGGTCCTTGCTTGTGGTGCTTCTCTCTCGTAAACCTTCAGCTTTACCTCCAGCTCCACACCTGCAAGCGCTGCTCTGCCTTCTCCAGTCTCCAGTCTTCTGTTTATAAAGCTCTCCTGTGTTTGAGCTTTCCGGGCTGACTGTCAGGTGCTCTCGATTAGCTAAGTGTGTCCACTCAGGCTCTGTGAGTGCACGCCTGCTCCCTCTAGCTGTTCTGTACGGATATTGCATTTTGTGCACATCTTTTCTCATGAAAAACAGTTTCTTCTCCTGCATTTTTGCTTTCATCAGCCCCTGCTGCATGAGACTTCCCATAAAGTTCTTCTACCACCTCTCCACATAAAATTGGGATTGATGAAGCAATTCATAAAATCACTTCCAAGAGATGGAGAATGCTTCAAATACTTGGTCACCAAGTTTCCAGGCCTGTCGGAGGCAAAATTGAAGGAAGGTGTGTTCGTCGGACCAGACATTAGAAGGCTTCTAGTTGTTCAAGAGTTTGTCAATACCATGACGGATCCTCAAAAAGAAGGGTGGATTGCATTTAAAGAAGTTGTACAGGAACTTTTAGGCAATAACAAAGATCCTCACTACAAAAAGATCATCGGACGAATGCTGAAAGCATTTCAAGCTTTAGGTTGCCTGATGAGTTTGAAAGTGCATTTCCTCCAGTCCCACCTTGACTACTTTCCTGAACATTTGGGAGCTGTGAGTGAGGAACAAGGTGAACAATTCCACCAAGACATTAAAGAGATGGAAAGGAGATACCAGGGAAAATGGAGCATTACAATGATGGCAGACTACTGTTGGATGCTTCAGAGAGACATTCCAGATGCTACTCATAAGCATAAATGCACCAAGAGGAGCCTCACAAGGAAGAAGAATCGAGTTTAGTGTATGTAGGTGAGCTCATTTCAGTTCAAAAAAGGATTTTCATGAAAATATTGTAATAAAACTTTAATTTTATAAGTCTATTTCCATTTATTTTGAGGTATTGCCTTATTTAACATAGTTACCTAAATGGTCAGGAAACGTGATGTCCTATGACAAAATGGAGGTCATTTTCGGATTCAGCGCACCAAAAAACATAAATATTACGTGGAATAACCAAAATAGCTCTCGAAAAACAATTTTTTGTAGACCTTCGGGCCAGGAGGTGAGAATTCTCGATGCCTTCGGTCGTTGTTGTTTTCAGGCCTCCATGTTATCGGCCAGAATAAGTTCTTACATACTCTTCATGGGTATGTTCCTTCGGGAGGTTGCTAGGGATTTAGAACTAATGGCTCCTCTTCTCCCTGATGACAAGATGGCCGATTACCTGACATTTGTAAAACATACCCAGAATGTTTCCAAATTCATGAACAGGGCAACCTTTGATTGCTTTGAGTGTATTAGCAGGACTTCTGCTATTTGCATCCTTGCATGTTGGATTGCTTGGTTACAAGCATCTGATCTTGAACAGTGGGTGCAAGATAAGCTGGGAAACATTCCTTGCACAGGGGAAAACCTCTTTGGCAAGGATTGGCAGGACAAGGCTTCTCAGCTAGAGTCCGAGAATACCACTCTTAATAGGCTTTCTAAAACCACTGCCAACCTAGCTAAAAAAAGGCTATAAAGAAGCCTTTTTCAACAAGAAAAATAAGTTTTACCCTTCTTATACCCATGCTGTGCACTGTCCGGCCCATGCTTCCCAGAAGGGACAGCAACAACCGAAGCAACAAAGGAAGGCTCAGGCCCCCAGGGCTCAGCCAGCTCAAAAGACCCAGCCTCCTCTGGGTCTTTGACTCCTTTCTATCTAACTTAGCTGTCCTACCTCTAGAGATTCCAGAGCCAGTCAGCATTCCAGGCAGACTATGTTACTTTGCCCAAAGGTGGCACCAGATAACATCAGAACATTGGACTCTCCATAGTAGCAAAGGGGTACAAACTTCACTTTGAAAGTATGCCCCCTTCTTCTACTCCAAGAGAGTTCAGCTCTCAGCCTCCTTTCACCACTCTCTTGTTCAAAGAGATTGCCACCCTTCTCGCTCAGGGTGCGATAGAGGAGGTACCACTCTCTCAGCAAGACCTGGGCTTCTACTCTCCCTACTTCCCTATCTCAAAGAAGACAGGAGGATACAGGCCCATTCTGGACCTCAGAGAATTGAACAAGTATCTGCTCTGAGAGAAATTCAAGATGATCTCTCTCAGAACTCCCTTATCTCCAGAGTCAAGACAGGCTATGTTCTCTAGATCTAAAGGATGCATATACCCATATTCTTATTCATGCAGAACACAGGAGGGGTCTACTATTCCTCTTTCAAGGAAGACATTACCAATACAGGGTTCTACCCTTTGGCCTGTACTCTGCCCCAAGAGTCTTTACAAAATGCATGGCAGTAGTGGCAGCATTCCTAAGATCTCTAGGGATATTTGTCTTCCCTTACTTAGACGACTACTCATCCGAGCAACGACAGCTCTAGAGACCAGCTCTGCTCTCTCCCGCACAATGAAGGTTCTTTAACACTTGGGATTTGTAATAAATCTTCCAAAATTCTAACTCACCCCTTCTCAAACCTTAGAGTTCATAGGGACTCTCCTAGATATGCAGCAGTCAAGGGCTTTTCTACCACAGGCCCGCTGAACTCGAATTGTTCGGCTAGCTTCTCAGGTATTATGAAAATGTTCCTAACAGCTCGAGAAATGCTTCAGTTGCTGGGCCATATGGCTTCCACTGTGCATGTGGTTTCCTATGCTCGTCTGCATATGCATGCAGCTCAATGGACCCTGGCTTCGCAGTGGACTCAAGCATCAGGTCGTCTGGGGGACAGAATCAGAATTTATGCACGTCTAGTTTTGTTTCTCCAATGGTGGCAATCACCAGAAAACCTTCTCGTAGGGTCATCTTTTCAGATGCCACCACACAAATCTACCCTGACGACGGATGCATCCAAGTTGGGTTGGGGAGCTCATCTGGACAATGTCTCCACTCAGGGTCTTTGGACTCAGCAAGAGGCACGACTTCACATAAATCTGTTGGAACTCAGAGCCATCCACAATGATCTTAAGTTGTTCCAGGACCACCTTCACTCTAAAACAGTTCTAGTCCAGATGGACAATCAGGTAGCCATGTTCTGTGTGAACAAACAAGGTGGAATAGGTTCTCAAGCATTGTGCAATGAAGCCCTACATCTATGGGCTTTTGCCATACGCCATCAGATCCACCTACTAGCAGTGTATCTTCCTGGAAAACAAAATCTCCTGGCAGACAAACTCAGTCGAGTACTATTGCCACACGAGTGGTCTCACCATGTGGATCAGATTGCTCGAATTTTTCAAATCTGGGGAATGTTTTCCACCTCCACTGGGCTCAGGACTTCCTATATGCCTACCCTCCCATTCCCCTTTTCCCCAAGACTCTTTTCAAACTCCAGAGAGACAGGGGCTACATGATCTCATAGCCCCGCGTTGGCCACGACAAACGTGGTATCCACTGCTTCTACCTCTCTCTAAAGCCAAACCTCTGGAGGTGGGATGTGTTCTGGATCTCCTTTCACAGGAGAACAGGACGCATCTGCATCCAAATCCGCAGTCCTTACATTTGACAGCATAGCTGCTGAGAGCATAGAGCTCCAGGACATCAACCTCTCTCAACAGGTTAGAGATATCCTATTGGCATCAAGGAAACCTTCCACAAGGCAGTCTTACGCATTCAAGTGGTGAAGGTTCTCAATTTGGTGTTCAAAAAAGGATCTTAATCCTTTTTTCCATTCCCATGGAAGCGTTACTTGAGTATCTCCTCCACCTCTCATCCTCTGGACTCAAAACCAATTCAGTAAGGGTCCACCTAAGTGCCATTGTGACATCTCACATACCCTTAAATGGACAACCTGTCTCCTCTCAGCCTCTTGTAGGGCGCTTCATGAGGGGCCTACTCTTAACTAAGCCTCCCATTAGGCCACCACCAGTGGCATGGGACCTCAATGTTGTCCTCGGACAGCTTATGAAGCCACCCTTCGAACCCCTAGCCACTACGCCTCTGAAGTTTTTCTTGGAAAGTCATCTTCCTAATTGCCCTCACTTCCGCAAGATGCATCAGTGAACTCCAGGCTTTAGTGGCTGACCATATTATACACGGTTTCACCATGATAAAGTAGTCCTTAGGACTCATCCTCACTTTATGCCAAAGGTGGTTTCACCTTTTCATTTAAACCAGTCATTTTCCCTTCCTGTTTTCTTCCCTAGACCTCATGCCTCTAGTGTAGAAATGAGTCTACATACTCTGGATTGCAAATGTGCCTTGACTTTTTATCTACAGAGAACTAGACAGCACAGAAAAGCTTTACAGCCTTTTGTTGCTTTTGATTCCAGTCATCTAGGTCTACCAGTTTCCAAGAGAACACTCTCCAAATGGATTGCAGACTGTATATCTTTTACCAATGAGAGTAAGGGACTTTCTCTTGAAGGTCATATCATAGCACACAATGTTCGAGCAATGACTGCCTCCATGGCAAATCTACACTCAGTGGCGATTGATGAAATATGCAAAGCAGCAACCTAGTCCTCTATCCACACCTTTGTGGCCCATTATTGCTTGGACAAGGACTCCCACCAGGATGCCTCGTTTGGCCAGGATGTTCTCCAGCATCTCATTCAGACTTAAATCAACTCCTACCCCCCATCCCAGGTTTCGATACCAGACATCCTTGGAGGATGCATGACCCACTTAGGCCTGTGCTTCACAGCTCTCTCTGTGGTCATCTCCCTGGCATCTCCAAGCTAGGGAGTCCCATATGTGAAGACTACATTCCTGCTTGTTCCTGGAGATAACGTAGTTACTCACCTGTAACAGGTGATCTCCAGCAACCACAGGAATTGAGTCTTCACAACCCACCCTCCTCCCCTAGGAGTTGTATTTCTCTCTCTCTCTCCTTCTCTCTTTTTATCTCAGCTACAAACCCAACTGAGGAGGGAGAGTTGGAGGGGCAGGAAGGCAGCTACGCAGGCGCAGTGGGATACTCCCAAAAGCTTTCCTATAGGACATTGGGGAGCGTTCCCTTGCAGGCTCCGTCTGTGCCGATGTCTCCCATATGTGAAGACTCAATTCCTGCTGTTCCCGGAGATCACCTGTTACAGGTGAGTAACTACGATTTACCAGTGGTATGCCGGAGGGTTCTGTCCTTGGTCTGATTCTTTTTAACATCTTTGTTAGTGATATTGCAAAATGGCTGTCAGATAAGGTTTTGTATCTTTGTGGTAATACCAAAATCTGCAATAGAGTAACCCAGGAAAGAGTAGATAACATGAGGAAGGATCCAGCTAAGCTTGAAGAATGGTTGAGAATTTGGCAGCTGAGATTTAATGGTTAAAAATGCAGGGTCATGCATTTTGGGCTGCAAAAATCTGAAGGAGTGGTACAGTAAAAGGGCAAAGTACTTCTGTCCATGAAAGAAGAGCGGGGCCTGGGCATGATTACTTCTGATGATCTCAAAGTGGCTCAACAGGTAGAAAAGGTGATGGAGAAAGACAGAGGGATGCTTGGGTGCATAGGGAGAAGAATGTCCAGCAGAAAAAAGGAGGTGATAGTGCCTCTCGATAAGTCTCTGGTGTGACCTCATTTGGAGTAATGTGTGCAATTCTGTAGACCACACCTTCAAAAGAACAAAAACTGGATGAAGTGAGTGTATATGGTAGCTTCTAAAATGGCTATTGATCTTCATGATAAAGCATATGGGAACAGATTTATATTTCTTAATATGTATATGTTAGAGGAAAGGTGGGATAGAGGAGATATGATAGAGACATTTAAATACTTCCATGTCATAAATGCACAAGAGGAGAGCCTCTTTTGATTGGAAGCAAGCTCTGCAATGAGGGGACATAGGATGAAAGTGAAAGGAGACAGACTCAGGAGTGATATGTGGAAATATTTCTTTATGGAAAGAGTGGTAGATGCGTGGAATAGTCTCCCAGTGGAAGTAATAGAGACAAGGACAATATCTGAATTCAAGAAATCATGGGACAAACACAGAAGATCTCTAAAGGGAAAAGGGGGACTATAGTAGTTGATATGGAAAGGTAGACTAGATAGGCCATATGGTATTTTGATGCTGTCATGTTTCTATGTTTCTATCTTGAGTAGAATCTTGCTGCCATGTGGGATCAGAGATATTGTGCTATAATTTCCATTCAGTCGGATCACCTTTCTTCAGTATTGGTATAAACACAGATTTTTTTCCAGTCAGTTAGCCATAATGTTGTTGTCCAGATTTCCTGGCAGAGCCTTGTAAGTATGGTAACATCTGCATGTGATTGTTGTAATACTTCAATGGGTGTGTGCCATCAATATCCAGTGCTTTGTTCTTTGATAATGCTTTCAAAGCTGCTTCGATTTCTTCTTTCATCACCAGTGGTTCCTGATCATAAGGTACAGGTTGAAATGGCTGTTGGTTCACTTGATCTTTATGATATAATGACTCTGCATATTCTTCCCACCTATTCTTGATCTTCTCAGCATCATTCAGCATGGATCCTTGAACATTTTGTAGCATTCCAGTTTGAGGCTGGAATTTTCTCTTTAACTCTCATAGCTTTTGGAAAGCTGAACCTGTTCTTCCTCTAATAGTTTCTGATTCTATTTCCTTGCATGCATCATTGCAGTTCTTCTCTTGTGCCTTCTTCTGCATACTCTTTGCAATGCAATGGATCAAAACTATTACAGCAGCTATGGATGCCATTCTATCAACAATTAGCTGCCCGACTGAAGACTGTACACAGTTTAGGACAACTATTCAGAGGGTCATTATGAATCGGCCTCATCTTCACAGCGCTTATCAACAATGCATGTGCAGAATACATGCACTCATTTATGTGTTTTTTGGAGCAAGTGTAAATTTATGCATTGGCATTTCTCAGCTTTTTGGGCTGTGTTGCCTTTATAAAATAGACTTAGAATGGATGCCTTTTTGGACTTACAGTATCACATAGGGGTCCTATTGTAAAATTGCCTCCTTCCTCCCCATGTCTCCTGTAACTTCTTATCCTGTCCACTGCTATCCTTGTAATTCTATGGGTTGAGCATTGATCTGCATGGTTTGATGCTGTCCTCTTCACTTTCCTTGTCACCTCTTTTTTCCTGCATTGTAAACCACCTTGATGTATATGGCAAATGCTGGTATATCAAATAAATCAATAAAAAATATTCAGTTCATCTCCCTTTCACATTTTTCTAACTAATATCTGAACGTTCTTCCCTTTCCTGCAAGTAAAGCACCAGAGAGGCAAATGTCTTTCCTCTGCTCATGGTTATTGCCCAACTCTATTCATTTCACTGTTGTGTCCCTCTATTGTCAGAATTTGTTTGCCTTTTTGGTGTTTCCTTCATCTCTTTGGAGGCCTGTTGCTCCCAAATATTGCTTCTGTACATAAAGGTGGGTAATTCTGTAAGGAGCTGTGTAAATTTGTGCTTCACTAATATGCATAAATTGTAGTATCGTAGTCTTTTTTGAGCTCCCATGAGTGTAAAGTATGTAGTTGCAATTTTTATGAGTATGTATATGGTGCCCATTGCATGTGCTTTTACTGTAGGCATGAACATTGGTGGAGCTTGGGAGAAACACACTCTTATGTGCATAATTTATGGAACATGGCTGTGCACACCACCATTTCCACCAGTTCCAGTGGTGGTTTATGGTTTATTGAAAAATTTGACATACCGTCATTCAATCACATCATAGTGGTGTACAATAAAACAAATAGAAAAAGGAAAGAGAATGCCATACAATTAATAGGACAGAATAGAGGGATAAAACAAGGGAAAAGAAGGAGGAGAGAAAACAATGAGGGGAGCAGAACCCTGAGAAGCAAAGATAAAATACAGGTGAAGGTAGCTAATGAAGGCAGAGGTTAAGGGACAGAAGTGGTGAGACCAAATGCATCATGGAATAGGTAAGTTTTAAGAGAGAACTTGAACTTATGGAAAGAAGATTTGAGATGAAGCTCTTTTGGAAGGGAATTCCACAGTGAGGGACCCAAAAGGAAAAAGGCAGAATGTTGGGTAACTCTAGGTGAGCTTGTGAGGTGGAGGAGATATGAAGACAATTAGCGTGTAAAGATCTAAGGGTGTGGGGAGAAGCTTAAGGAATGAGAAACAAAGAGAGATATGAAGGGGGAGCCTGAGTGAAGGGTTTTATGGACAAAGTTAAGAAAGAGGAAGCCAGTGGGACTTCACACAGAGTAGGGTAGCATGGACATATCTGGAGGTGTGGTGAATAAGACAAACGGCAGTGTTTTGGACAGATTTCAGTCATTTACTTTGATAATGAGGAAAGCCAAGATAGATCACATTGCTGTAGTCCAGTTTAGCTATTATGAGAGTGAGAAGAAGGGTGATAAGAGAGGTGGATGGGAGAAACAACCGAATGGACTGAATCTGATGCAAGGTGTAGAAATCCAGTTTCACCAACGAACTGATATGGGATTGGAAGGTGAGGACTGAGTCAAGAATGACACCAAGATATTTGAGTTGGGGCATAAATGGAATGGGGTGACCATTAAGAAAGGGGGAAGCAGAAGGTGGGGAGAGAGATCCAGAGAGCCATAAAGCTGACGTTTTTTGTTGGATTAAGTTTTTGACAGTTAGTGTGGAGCCAGGAGGCTACCAGTGCCAAGCAGGCATTAATGGAGGAAAGATTGGAAGAGTGAGGGTGCATGCGGAAAAGCAGCAGGATGTCATCCATGTAAAAATGTGGAGACAAACTGCTGCTGAATTAGAGTGGCAACGGGAGTGAGGATAATGTTAAAAAGGAGGAGGTCAAGGACAGAGCCCTGAGGGACCCTGCAAGAGAGAGCAGGAAGAACCTTGGTAAGAAACTTGGTAGGAATGTGAAGAGAGTAAAGAATGAAACCAGTGGAGGACAGTGCCTGCTAAGCCAGCAGAAGAAAGACCTGAGAGAAGAAGACAGTGATCCACGAGGTCAAACATTGAAGATATGTCCAAAGACATGCTAATGTGTTATCTCCCTTATCCAGTGAGATACAGGTTTCATTGAGGACTGACATAATGATTGTTTCAGTACTGTGACCGGTTCTAAAGCCTGACTGACGGGAGTGCAGAAAGTTAGTTTGGGTGAGGTGGGAAGAAAGCTGGGAAAACACAAGCTTTTTGAAGAGTTTAGAAAGAAATGGGAAGTTGGAAACAGGATGAAAGTTAGAAGGGAAAGAGGGGTCAAGTGTAGGGTTCTTCAAAACAGGGCAGATAATAGCATGCTTGCAACACTGGGGAAATAGGCCAGAAGAAAGGCTGTTACTGAAGAGGGACAGAATGAGGGATACAAGGACCAGGGAGTGTTCAGGGATCCAGATAGAAGGAATAGCATCTGAGGTGAAAGTGGTCTTAGAGGTGGATGCAATAACTTTAGTAAGAGAAGGCAAAGTGATTGGATTGAACTTTGACCAGACATGAGAGAGAGACAGAATTGCGGAAGAAGAGCTTAAATCTTGAGAGAAAGAAGAGGGAGGGTCAGCGGTGAGGGCTTGCACTGAGGGACTGGAGGAGATGAATTCAGAGCAAAGGTTGAGGATTTTATCCAAAAGGTAGTGGGCTAATTCCTCAGCAGTTGGTGTGGTCAGGAGAGAGGAGGCTGAAGGGGGGGTGGAGCAAACGGGAAATAAGGGAGAAGAATCTTTTTGGTTGATTGTTGGCATAGGTAATGAGGTCATGATAGTAGTTCCTTTTAGCAGTGAGAATAGCCTGTTTATAGGTGGAATGGCCTTGTTTCAATAAGGAGGAGGAGGAAGGGGAATATTGATGGTGCCAAAGGCGTTCTGCCCTCCGAAGCTGATGCCGGAGGATAAGCAACCCAGGATGAATCATTGGTGCTTACATAAATTGTGGGGGGGAATGGATAAAGGCATAAATGAGTCAAGCACCATTCCCAGGATAGAATTCCAAGAAGATGCCTGCTCATCGACAGGCAAGGAGTGTGAGGGAAACAACAGATTGTAAGATGGGAAAGCCTATAAAGTGGCAGAAATAATACGGTGCCGATGGGGAGGGGGAAAACTGAAAGGGTTCAGAACAATAGAGGGAGAAGAGCAAAATAGTTGGAAAAAGATGGCATAGTGATCTGTCCAGGGGAGGGGCAGATGCTGGAGGCTAGTGAGGTGCAAGTAGGTGTGACTGCAGCTTACGAGTGTATGCTTATTAGCGACCACTTCCACTAGTATTCTATAAAGTGAGATCCACACAGATTTGACTTTATAGAATAGGCATGATTAATACATGTAAAAACATGCGCTAACTATACAGCAGCTTATTGAATTATCATCCACATGTGAAATTACACTTTTGTAGAGGAACAGGACATAGGAGGCATCTACTCTCCACAGTATGAGTTCTTTCTGAGCTCATAGAAAGATGGGTTCATTTCTTGGAATCTTCTGAGTCAGTGGTACTGTATATATAGGGCTTCTGATTCTAATTTTTTATCATTCAGAATTATAGGTATTTATTTGTGAGGTGGTTAGCTGCTCTCCCAGGTTAGGAAAAATAAGAGTTTATTTGTGTATTTATGTTACGAAAAAACAATTGTTACGGCTTTTTAGGTGGATTCCATTCAATGACAAAAACACAATTTTACAATGTTAGATCCTGCTGCCAGCTCCAGCCCCAGACCCAGCCCCTTTCTTCTAGTTCCAATATTGCACCCTCCCCTCCTCCAAGCCCCAGTAACTCAGGTGTTTTATTGGAGATTTTTGGATATCACTAACAGTCGGAAGGCCTATGTATACAACAATCTCTGAATTGTTCTTTTAACAAGCTATAGTGCAGCTTTAAATCTGATAATTTACTTTAACTCAGGCAGCTGAGCATAGAAGAGACAACTTTTCTTTGGAACTGTATTATTGCTTTTAGAATTAAAGAAGATTTGTTTTTAACCAGCACAAGGAGAATTAAACAAACCACAATAATATCTGAGATGGTGGTGTGAGGGAGTATGGCAGGATAAAGCTCTCTGTTAGTCTGAAATTTCAGTAACCTGAGCGCAGGTTGTGATTTCTTCATGGTGGTCAGTAGCTTGTTCAGTTGACATTTGGTGTTGTTGTTAAGCACCTAACAAGTCTTAATTGCCAGTCAATGTCAGAGAATAAGGGTGGGGGGAGAGACGGAGTACTCTTTTAAATGTATTTAAAGAAACCTGTGTTGTTGAATTAAAAACCATGCAATTTAAAACTCGTTTAAATATTGCTGCCACATTTCCTGCTGTTTAAAATCTGCCATATTTAGTTGCCGTAATAACAAAATTCTATGGCTGATTTTGAGCAGCAGGAAATGGCCGAATTATATTTAAAAGGGTTTTTAAGTGATGGGGTTTTATGTAGCACAGTGGTGCTTTTTGGCTATTAAAACTCTCTTTGTTGTTTTGGCACTAAAGTAGGCCTGAATGACTAAACTGACTGTGGCGTAGCATGATTGGCTGAAAGTGAAAGGCACTTAGCAACATTAATGTCCCATGCGGAGACATTCATGCCCACTGTTTGATATGCTTCTTTTGTGGAGGGCATTTATGGTAATTTTCTGCATGGAGTGACATCTTTTCACTGAAGGCTATTGCTGATAACCATTTGATGATGTCATGGTGAGGTAGCCAGAGCTTACAAGGTAAAGATAAAGAGAATTTCTAGAGATATGAGTGGGTCTGGCAACTCAGACCCTACCTCCCACAATAACTAACCACGAGGACTTCCTTCCACTCTCTCCCCACCCTGGAACAGCCCTTTACACATACTTCTCTACTCCAAACCTCAAGTAAATCTCCACTCCTCATGCAGGATTTTACTCCTGATTTTCTCTATGGTATGGATCACCTTTTCTTACTGTTATGCCTCCATCCCACTTCCTCTACTCCACACACTATCATTCCTTTACTCTTTCTCCATCCACCTCCCCATCTTTTCTACCTTTCTACTCACTTCTTCAGGCCTTTCCCATGTAGAAGCAAATAAGCTGTTTATACTGCCATTCCCTCCTACTTCTACACAATCTGTGCATAGGAATTCCTGGGAGCATGGTTTGAGTTGGGAGTGAAGTTGAAATGTATGCAACTGGGGTTCAGTGTTTGATTTTGTCCTGAATTTCTGTAAAATTTTGACAGATGATTAAGATGAACATTATAATACAAATGAAGTTATTTTTATTCACTTATTTTACATAAAATGGAGAAATGAAACATTAATTATAAGTTTTTCTTTTTCAACATATGAGTGTGACTCAGTGTTTTAGTCCAAAAATGTTCCTTTTGGCATTTGTTTGAAAAAGGGGAAACATTTTGGGCTCTTTCCCAAAAATGGGAAAGTTTGGGTTCCACTGTACATACAAAATATAATGAATTTAAGACGTATTTAAAGAGGGGGAAAATATAAAAATTTTCCGGAAGAGCAAAGTCTCGATCGTAGTTTATCATTTGTTAAAATTTTTCAGTTTTTGTCATCATAGTAATGTTATTAATATAAATTAATTTGCAATTAGGTATAACGTCACTATGGAACGAGTATTTTTGGTGTGCAAGAAGCAATGGACGGATGATCAAAATTGATTGGATATTAAAACTTTAAAATGCTTGCTTCAAGTTAGAATAAACTATTCATTATCTTGTGGTGATGTGTACGAAAATATGTTGGCTGACAAAAATCTGCTAAATCAAATATCATCTAAGGCAATCTTCAGGGCCTACAGGTGATGCTCAGGTTGATGCAGGGGATGGGGAAAAGCAGTAGTAACCTTTTGACAAAGGGAAAATAAGTCATGACAGGTGCAGAGTAGGGCAAGGGCAAAAGAAGTGGTAGCTATAGGTCAGGGACAGCTTCTTCTGACTCTATATCCTCAGCAGGACCAACCCAAGGTTTTCTGCCACTCTAGGCAGAAACCTAGGCTGTCCCGCTTCCTTTTCCCCCCCATGATGAGCTGTACTGCTCCCCACCAAGTCACACTGCCACCGATTCTGTCTTGGGGGGGAAGTGGGTTGTGGCAGAAGTATTTTAAAAGTGGTGGCTTTGTGCTGCCGCTTTGTTGCTGCGGCAGGCCACGTGCTTGGGGTCACATGGCCTGCCGCTTCTGACCCCTCTCCGACAGTAAGTTGCATCGGAGGGGGATCAGAAGTGGCAGGTCATATGTGCCAAAGCACATGGCCTGCTGCGGGCAGCAAAATGGAGACATAAAGCCGCCCACATGGACCAGCTTCCCTAGGCGGCTGCCTAGCTCGCCTAATGGATTGGCTGGCCCTGATCCTGAGGATGCAGGGCTTTGCTGGTATTAGTTTCTGGGAGTAGTGTGGAAGCAGCCAAAAGGGAGTCACTAACTCTTCTTGCCCTACAGAATTACAGGAGGCAGTCACTATGGCTTTGAGGGAGAAGATTAAGAAGCATACGAGTAGGTATATTGATATAGCTCACTTTAGCGTAGCAGTAAATAACATATAAGATTCCTCCACTGAGCGCAGGGAGGAATCAGGTGATATATGACAGAGCATTTTCGATTTATGTTCCACTTATGTGAAATGCATTGCCAAATGATTTAGAAGCAATAACAGACAACATGGGACATGTTTACTAAAGCACAATACCTGGATAGCAAGGGAATAGCACACGTTTTTGTGACCATTTTAAAAAGTAGTGCGGGGCTCTGCGCTAAAAAACTCGCACTACCTGGATGGGACCTGGATGGGGCATGGGAGTTCCACCATGGTGCCACTAGAGAGCAACTACCGCCGGCACAATAGGTGAAAGTAGTTGCTCCCCGCAGCGGTATTAACGTCGTGAGCTGCACTAAATTCAGAGAGATGGCTGTCTCCACCCCCCTGCATCTAGCACTGGGCCTCCCACTAGTAACAAGCCCAAAACCTGCGGGCTTAACAGAGACGCGAGGGAGACACTCTCCCTTCGCGCCTCTCAAAGCTGGCACGGAGGGGCTCAGCCGGGCAGAGGGGGCCCCGTGGGACGGTCCATGCTGCCGCGGCAGCAGCCAGCGGGTTTTTTTTAAATTAAATTGTACTTGAGCCGATGGGGGGGGGGCTGGGGCTGGGGCTGGAAATGGGCTGGGGGGGTTAAGACTGGAGGTGGGCTGACACGAAGAAACCAGAAGAAAGTGGCTGGAGCAATTGCAGCTGAAAAAAATGCACAAAAGGTAGAAAAATATCTCTTTAATTTGAATTTATTAATTGGAATATGTCAGCTCTGGTAAATGTGCATCATTAACGTCTGCGCTTTGTGTAGTACAAGAGCAAATTAATGTATAGTTTTATTTCTACAGTGTTGTACATTCCAAGTTTGGCTTTTGGGATTCCCAGTTTAATTATGACGTCAGGGCCAACAGCGCGCAGCTGATCAGGCGTGCTCGTATTTATCTTTTCTGGGGGCCCACAATTTTTGTTGGCGTAGGGCCTCACTCAAGGTAAATCCGGCCCTGAGTTCAGCAGTTGGAATAAAAGAAATATTATATATAATTGAGATTATTTTAAGTATATGTCATAATACTGGTATTGAAGGTTTTTGTTCCTCGCCTTTACCTGTAGTGATAAGTGATAAATGATGTTCTATGTGAATAATTCCTGTGTGCTGCTGGATCGTGTAGTCCTTTGTTATTATCTTTTCCTCTTTCCTGTCGACATTCGGAGTTCTTTTCACTACCTTTTTAATTATTTTGATTTTTGGAATTGTAAACCGCTTTGTATGCTTTGAAAAATGTGGCATATCAAATAAAATAAACCATAAACCAAAGTTTAATTAAATAAATAAGAATGTGTCCAGGAATATTATTTAATGGATGCAGACCTTTTTGCAGTTAGTAAATATTTGGGACAGATACGAACTGGGGCAATTAGGGTTGTTGTTGGCTTACTTGAATTCTATATTGGAGGCCTATCAAACATATATGGGAGTGTTGGTTGAATTATGATGAGAAATTTATGGATAACATGGAGAGAAAAAAGCATATGTCTTTGGTTAACACAGATGATGCACAAAGAGCAAGCAACTTCATCTCCAGCAGTGAGTAGGAGTCAAGTTCCTGTTTCTTCTTCATTGGGGTGTTCCTTTTAAATAAAGCAGTTGTGTGAGTGTCAGATTTCTATTGGAGATACAGTCTATTCACATGCAAATTTACTGACTATACTTTCAGTCTTATGTATGCCAGTTATGCAACTGGGCAACCACATGTGGAAAACAGAGAGTCACTGAGGCTAGGGAACAGGGAAATAGGAGGGGAGGGGGGCGGGCAAAATGGTTCAGGACCGCCAAAACTGTGAATGCGCAAGAAATGTATTTATTTAACATATTTGATATCCCATTAATGACCAATCAAGGACTTAAAATAAATGCAGATACATCAAGCACAGTCTGACAACAACAAACACTCCCCATACAGCCCATGCACTCTAGCACCCCTATTCACTTTCTTTCCCAGAGGCCTTCACCCTCTTCCAAAATCACCAAAGATGCAACTCCTCCTTAACATTCAAGGTCTTCCACAGTGCAAGTGCAAAACAATGAAAACTGTTCTATTAGGTAACACTCAACCGAACCTAAGGAAGCCCTGGCATTTATTTATTTAACTGATTTCGTATATCACTCTATTTTGCAGTCAGATCAGTTTACATAAAACAATAAACATAAACAGCATACATAGAACGGGTAAGTTTACTTGGAGTAATTAACAGGAGAAAATGTATCAATTGGGTTCGCTCAGAGGAACATGGATAGTATATAGAACATGAGTCTGTGGGCTAGTAGTGGGGGTGGGTTGTTGAATGTAGTGACCATGACCACTCCCTCACTTTAACTCCCCACATCTTATGATATATGCTCATAATACTGTTGGAATAAGTGAGGGTCTTGTGAAAACTTACGATGTCTGTGTTGGCATGGATTGGATCCAGTAGAGAGTTCCAAAGGGCTGGGGCATACAGCGAAAATGCCCTGTTACAGGATGTTTGGTTACTTTTTGTCCTCTCTGCGGGGATCAGGAGTGTGTTATACATGCTTTGTGTTCTACTTCTATTTTCAGGTGTCAGTTGTATTAAGTATGAGAAGGAGATTGCAGATTGCTTGTGCAGAATCTTAAATATTAAGAGTATAGCTTTGTATCTTATTTGGCTAGTGATTAGTAACCAGTGTAGGTTCTTTAAAACTGGAGTGATGTGTTTCGCCTTGCAGGTTCCATATATGGTACTCACGGCCATATTTTGAGACAGTTGAAGTGGTTGCAAGACATACGTTGGTGACCCTTGATAGATGATGTTACCAAAGTCAAAATGTGGAAAGATAAGTGTTTGGAACACTGTTCGATAGTCATTTGTTTCAAGGAGTGGGTGCAGGTGACGAAATGTTCTTATCTTGGGATATATTACTTTAGTGATGTTGCTGATGCAGGGTTGCATCCTCAACCGCTGGTCGTGGGACTCCTAGGTAACAGGTGTCTTGCTTTACATCAAGTTCTACATTCCTTATGTTTAGTGTTGAAGGGGAGGATGAATGTTTGGTCTTTAGTTATGAACAACACTTCAGTCTTTCTATAATTAACCGATAAGTTATGCTTGGAGAGCCATTGTGTGTCTGCATTAAAGCATTCAGTCATTCAATCGGCTTATTGTAACTGGGTTTGATTGTGGAAAAAGGAGCATATGACATAATGGGCATAAGGGTTGAATGTAAAGATTAAATAGAAGAGAGGATAGCACTGACCCTGTGGGACACCATGTGCTTGGCTGTATGTGGCTGAAGACAGTGATCCTATTTTCACCTGCTGAAGACAACTGTTGAGGTAGGAGCGGAACCAGTCCAAAGCTGCATTTTCTATTCCTATCTCTTGTAGATGACATAATAAGGTGTTGTGACAGACTGAGTCAAAAGCTGAGGTGATATCCA
The DNA here is from genome assembly GCA_033557465.1 of Ichthyophis bannanicus. Lineage (NCBI taxonomy): Eukaryota > Metazoa > Chordata > Amphibia > Gymnophiona > Ichthyophiidae > Ichthyophis > Ichthyophis bannanicus. The sequence continues at coordinate 47,153,068 of CM066046.1, forward strand.
TGAATATTAGAATAAATCCCTGCTTTGATTTCTCAATGCCTTTGTTGAGCCTATCCAGGAGGGAGTTTAGCAGAGTTTCTACTCCATTGTACTGTTTAAAACCATGCTGGTGACTTCTGGTGACGTCACCGAACCGCATGGACAGCTGAAAAGAGTTGCGCCATTCATCCCCGCAAAAGTAATTAATCTCCCCCAAAAATAAAGTGATACAAATACCCCAAAAAAGGATTGGAGTGGTCAGAGGGAGCAGAGGCTGGTGGAATGGCAACAGCAAGGAAAAAGATGGCAGACATAAGAGAATATATGTGCGCAGCTATCAGAGCTGAGCAGAGAGAAGGAGGAAAAATGGGAGGTGAAGCCAATATAGAGGCCAAGTCTGAAGAGCAGCTGAGTACCTTGGAAGAGGTGCAGAGTAAGAGTGCCTTGGTGCAGATTTCTAAGGAAGAACTCCGGGCATGGTTCGGTGAGCTGAGATCTGAAATGGCGGGATTCAGAACAGACATGGAGATGGCCATAATGGAGTTTCATGCTGATGTGCAGGAACTGGGGAAAAGAGTGGAGGAGGCGGAAGGGCACCTGGAAGAGGTGTGAAGCAACGTGAGTGCAATAAATAAAGCAGTGAACAGTTTGGAGGCTGCAAAGGAACAGATTGAGTTGAAGCTTGAAGATTTGGAAAATCGGACGAGACGGCAAAATCTACGAATAAAGGGGGTGCCGTAAAATGAAGTCTATAGAGATTGTGAGTAGATGGCATGAGACATACGTATGGCAGTGCTGGAGGAGCCCGAGGATAAGAGGGCAAGCACTGGAAGTGAAAATAGACAGAGCGCACCACACGCTGGGCCCAAGGAGAGGTGAGGCACCATGGGACATTATTATATACCTCCAGGACTTTAAAATTAAAGAAAAAAATAATAAATAAGGTGAGAGGAGCAGGCCCCCTTCAGCGGAAAGGAAACTAGGTGGCAATCTTTGCGGACTTGGCTGCGGCCACGCTACAACGTCGAAGAGAATGGCGAGGATTTACAATGAGGTTAAGGGAAGAGAATATTTAATATAAATGGCTGTATCCCGCATGAATTGTGTTTACTAGACAAGGCATCACGAGGCGGGCATTAATAGCAACTCATTTGGCGGCAGAGATGAAGGAAGCAGGAGTGACACGTTTACCAGAGGTGGGAGAAATGAGAGAACCGATGAATGGGACAGACATCAAAATGGCAGAGAGTGGAGAGCAAAGAGAGGAAGAGTAAACGTATAATGCAAAAGAGAAAGGACATGGGACTGAGCAAATAAGCAGAGGAGAGAGAAATGGAGAAAGAACGGAAGACAGCAGCAAGGTTGAAGAAGCCGCAAAGTTGGACTGAGTATATGATATGAAGGGAAAGAGGGGGGTAAAGTTAAATGAGTAGAAGATATGAACGGGGGTAGATTAAGATAAAAAGAGAATGTAAGGTGAATTGTGTAACATGAGTGTGGGGGGGGGGGGAGGATGATGCCGAGGAGGAAGTGGAAGCTACTAAATGGTAGAAAGAAGGAGGGGGGGGTTGGGAGGAAGGGAAGTAAGAGAGGGGAGGATGGGACGGAAAGAGGGAGGGTGCCCGGATCCTGTGGGTGCAAAAAGAGGAAGTGCAGAAAATTGAAGTTATGGGTGGTAACCAAAAGCAACTTGATGAATGCAAAATTGTAACCATAAATGTGAAAGGCCTCAATTCCTGGTATAAAAGGCAGGCCCTACTAAAAGAGGGCAGCAGAATAAGAGCTGATGATGTGCTTATACAAGAAACACATTTAAAAAAGGTACAAGAAAGATGGTTGATGAGTAAAGAATATGATAAATTGTATCTGGCCCACAACCAGGAATCGCCAAAAAGGGGAGGCGTGGGAATATTTGCTAAAGGGTTGATGGTGGAAGAAGAGTATGTGGAGAGAGACCCGGGAGGGTGTTTTATTCTGTGGAAAGGGAAAATAGAAGAAAGGCCCATCGTAGTGGGGAGCATATATGTGTCAAACACACAGCAAGGGAGGTTTTATGGGAAGCTTTACGAGGTGGTGGAACCCCATATTAGGAGGGGACTTCAATGAAACACCGAACCCCAGAATAGACACCATGGACGAGAATAAGCTTGGGCCAAAAGGGGTAAGTAAGAAGTTGGGGAAGCTTTTACATAAATTGGGCTCTGTGGATGTTTGGCAACACATACATGGGAATAAGAGGGAATATACACATTATTCTCACCCACATAAGAGCTACAGCAGACTAGATATGATATGGATAGATGGGAGGATAATAGAACAGGATAAGAAGGTGGATATAGGTCCCATAAGTTGGTCAGACCATGCCCCAGTGAAGGTTTCCTTGAGGTTATAAAAAGAAGGAGGAGATCTGCGTTTTTGGACTTGAATGAGTCTATTATAGACGAGGTGGAAGGGAAAAAAAGTATTGAGCCTACTATAAGGGAATCTCTAGGAACAAGCAGGAATGTAGTCATCACATATGGGTATCGTTGGTACCGACGGAGCCTGCGCGGGAACGCTCCCCAGCATCCAATCAGAAAGCTTTTGGGAGCATCCCACAGCGCCTGCGTGCTGCCTTCCCTCCTTTCCCAACTGCCTCTCTCCAGTTCTTCTTTTTCCGCAGAGCCAGCAGGTCGTGTTCCTGTCACTGCAGATTTCTTTTTTATTTCTTTCTTTTTTGTGGTCGCGTCTGCCTTCCTCGATGCTGTACCGGTACCGCCGGTTTCTTTCTCTTCTTATTTCTGTAAAAAAAAAATATATATATATTATTTTTTTTCTTTTTCTTCAGGTGCATGCGCCTTTTTGGGCCTTAGGCCCAAAAACATTTCCTTACCATGGAGAAACCTGCCTCAGGTTTCAAAAAGTGCACCAAGTGTGGCAGTACCATTTCCATCACCGACACCCATGAATGGTGTCTAAAATGTTTAGGGCCTGACCACTCCATCATGGATTGTATGTCCTGCACCATGATGTCTAAAAGAGGTCGGCAGAACCGAGCTGCTAAGCTCAGTACCCTCTTTCCCTCTGATGCAGCTTCGTTTGCATCAGCATCTTCCAGGGCTTCTTCTTCCTCCCGTGGATCTCAGGTAACTAAACATAAATCCAGCTGGTCCTCAAAGGGTAGATCTCCTTCTAAGCATCGAGATGCCTCTGGTCTTTTCCTTGAGGATTCTGCACCGGCAAAATTACCCCGGCGGGAGGCTTCGGCTTCCAAAGCATTATCGGGGTTCCAGGATGTTCTCGAGGCCTCGACCTCGGCAGAACTACTGGTGCCATGCTCTGGGGTACCGGCGGTCTCCTCCAGTACCGACATCCAGGCATTGGCAGCGTCGATAGACCAGAGAGTTCTGGCTATGAAACGCAGTCTGGCGGCTTTCCTTGCGGCATCGACGCCCTCGGAACCGCGACAGACAATTCCACCGGTACCGGCACCGGCCTCGGTATTGGTACCGGTACCGATAGCATCGACATCAGCATCGGTGTCTGCTTTGCCGGTACCCAGTCATCCGATGACCTCCGGTACCGATATCCCGGTACCGTTTACTCCCGGTACCGACTTTGGTCAGTACGGGTATCGGGCTCTTCAAGAGCATCCGGACAGACGATACTTCGAGTCCTCAGAAGAATCCGAGGATTCTGACAGTTCTGTCGATGCAGCGATGCTTCTTCCAGAGGAGCCCTCCTCCCCTAAACACAGGATGTCTCCTCCAGAGGATATTTCCTTCCAGGATTTTATCAGGGAGGTGTCTCGGGGCCTGTCCATTACTGTGGCCCCTGAGACAGAGCCAAGGGCCAAGGAGTTGGAAATTCTAAAATATCCTAAAACTCCTAAGGAGGCAGCTACCTTGCCCATTCATGAGATTTTATATGATCTCATGTTAAGGATGTGGGAAACACCTCTTACCACCTCTCCTCATTCTTGTAGACTGGATACTATGTATGAGTCCCTCCTTGTCCTGGTTTCCATAAGACTCAGCTTCCTCACCACTCTATTGTAGTGGAGTCAGCTATGAGAAGGATCAAGAGTGCAAAAAGACATGCCTCTAATCCTCCAGGACGTGAGTGCAGAACTCTGGATGCTTTTGGACGTCGGGTCTTCCAAGCTTCCATGCTTTCTACCAGGATCAGTTCCTATAGTCTCTATATGGGAATGTTCCTGAAGGAGGTCATAGATGATTTAGAGTCTTTAAGTCCTTTTCTTCCTGAGGATAAAAGACAGGCTTTTCTCACTTTGGTCAAACATGCCCAAGATGTTTCTAAATTTTCCAACCGTGCAGCCTTTGACTGCTTTGAGTGCATAAGCAGAACCTCGGCTATGGCCATAGGTACACGTAGAATTGCTTGGCTCCAGGCATCTGTTTAAGAGCTCTGGGTACACGACAAATTGGGAAATATCCCTTCTACTGGTGAGAACCTGTTTGGTAAAGATTGGCAGGAAAAGGCCAATGAAATGTATGCTGAAAATTCCAACTTGGATAGATTATCCAAGTCCACTGCTGATCCTGCTAGAAGAAAATTGTTCAAGAAACCATTCTTTTCTAAAAAGAAAAAAATTTATCCTGCGTATGTTCAGCAGGGACGTTCTGCAGGTCAGCTTGCCAGGAAAGGTCAGCAATCACCCAAACAGAAGAAAGTAAAGGCTGCTAGGCCTCAACCGGCCCAGCAGGCTTAGCCTCCACAGGGCCTTTGACTCTCATCTAGAGAACTTAGCCTTCCTGGTTCTGGGAGGACCAGAACCTTCCACCATTCCAGGAAGGTTATGTCATTTTGCCCCAGATGGGGGCAAATAACAGCAGAGTATTGGACACTCTCCATCATAAAGGAGGGGTACAAGCTTCATTTTTCAAGCATGCCCCCTCACACAATAGTAAAGCAGTTCAATTCTCCGACCTCTTTTATCAACCTGTTAGGTCAGGAGGTCGCTATCCTTCTTGCCCAAGGGGCAATAGAAGAAGTACCCCTTCATCAACAGGGTACAGGGTTTTATTCCCCTTATTTTCTTATTCCAAAGAAAACATGGGGTTGCAGACCTATCTTAGACCTCAGAGAATTGAACAAATTCCTTGTCAAGGAGAAATTCAAAGTGATTTCTCTCGGTTCTCTGCTGCCATACCTTCAGAGTCAGGATTGGCTTTGTTCTCTAGATCTGAAGGATGCGTACACCCATGCTCTCATCCATCCAACTCACAGAAGGTTCCTTCGGTTCCTTTTTCAGAGAAAACACTACTAATACAGGGTGCTTCCTTTTGGCCTGGCCTCAGCACCAAGGGTGTTCACGAAATGCATGGCTGTTGTAGCAGCATTTCTCCGCACTCTAGGGATATTCGTCTTCCCTTACTTAGACGACTGGCTCATTCTAGCCCCAACAGAGTCAGAGGCCAGGACTTCTCTATCCTGCACAATGCGTATCCTTCAGTATTTAGGGCTGGTAATAAACATCTCAAAATCCAGTCTGACTCCCACTCAGTCTTTAGAGTTCATAGGAGCTTTCCTGGATACCACAAAGGCAAGGGCCTATCTCCCCCAGGCCCGTTGCCTTCGCTTAGTGCAGTTAGCTTCTCAAGCAGTGCTAAAGCCTCATCTAACTGCTCGAGAAATGTTAAAACTACTAGGTCACATGGCATCCACCGTGCATGTGGTTCCCTATGCTCGCCTCCATATGAGGGCAGCTCAGTGGACTTTATCCACCCAATGGACCCAGGCATCAGGATGCCTGTCAGACAAAATAGCAAACACAAGTCGCCTTATTTTGTCCCTCCAGTGGTGGAAGTCCACTCAAAACCTGTTGCTGGGGTCCCCTTTTCAACAACCCTTACCCCAAGCAACTCTCACAACAGATGCTTCTCCAATGGGTTGGGGAGTTCATCTGCAAGACCTCTCCACCCAGGGCACCTGGTCTCCACAGGAGAGTTATCTACATATCAATCTCTTGGAGCTCAGAGCAATCTTTCTTGCTCTGCGAGTGTTCCACACCCTGCTCAGCTACAAGACAGTCCTCATTCATACGGACAATCAAGTAGCCATGTTCTATGTGAACAAGCAGGGGGGAACAGGCTCTCTGTCACTTTGCAATGAAGCTTTGCGACTGTGGGCCCTCGCCAGAGAGTATCAGATTCATCTTCTGGCAGTGTATCTTCCAGGCATTCAAAACTCTTGGGCAGACAGACTCAGTCGAGTTCTGCTTCCACATGAGTGGTCTCTGCATGCAGACCAGGTGACCAGGATATTTCAACTTTGGGGAACCCCGGATATAGACCTCTTTGCAAGTCCGTGGAATGCCAAACTTCCCCGGTTCTGTTCCAGAATTCCGGCTCAGGGGACTCAGGCCAGGGATGCTTTCCTCCTTTACTGGGGTCAAGACTTCCTGTATGCCTTTCCACCCATTCCCCTAACTCCCAAAACCCTGTTCAAGCTTCAGAGAGACAGAAGCCATATGATTCTCATAGCTCCACATTAGCCACGGCAAGTGTGGTATCCTCTGCTTCTACATCTCTCTCAAGCTCCCTCCCTGCAGTTAGGGTCTGCTCCAGATCTCCTATCCCAGGAGGATGGAATGTTATGGCATCTCAATCCCCAGTCTTTGCATCTCAGGGCTTGGTTGCTGGAGGCCTAGAACTCCATGATCTTAATATCCCTCAGCAAGTGAAAGATATTCTTCTTGCTTCCAGGAAACCTTCCACAAGACGCTCTTATGCTTTCAAGTGGAAACGATTTACCATATGGTGTTCGCAAAAGGCTCTTAACCCCCTTGCCATACCTCTGGAATCATTGCTGGAGTATCTCCTTCATTTATCCAATGCAGGTCTTAAGACTAATTCAGTAAGAGTCCATTTGAGTGCTATTGCAGCTTCCCTTAAGCCTCTAAATGGACAACCTATTTCCTCTCATCCTCTTATAGCAAGATTTATGAGAGGCCTTCTTTTAACTAAGCCTCCCATTAGACCACCACCGGTGGCATGGGACTTAAACCTGGTTCTTGGGCAGCTCATGAAGCCACCTCTTGAACCTTTAGCTACTACCTCCTTGAAATTCCTTTCTTGGAAGGTTATCTTTCTCATTGCAATCACATCGGCATGACGCATTAGTGAGTTGCAAGCGCTAGTAGCTGATCCACCTTATACAAGGTTCCATCATGACAAGGTAGTCCTTAGGACTCATCCACACTTTATGCCAAAGGTGGTCTCGCCTTTTCATCTGAACCAAGCGGTCTACCTACCTGTGTTTTTTCCAAGGCCTCATGCATCAAATGCAGAGAGGAATCTTCATACCTTGGACTGTAAAAGAGCTTTAGCCTTTTACTTACAAAGAACACAGCAACATAGAAAGTCCTCTCAACTCTTTGTTGCTTTTGATCCTTCTCATTTGGGACTTCCAGTCTCCAAGAGAACACTGTCTAACTGGATTGCTCAGCGTATTTCCTTCGCCTATCAGAGTAAGAACCTTTCTCTGGAGGGCCATGTCACAGCTCACAATGTGAGAGCCATGGCAGCCTCAATGGCCCATCTGCACTCTGTGTCTATTGACGACATCTGTCGAGCAGCCACTTGGGCCTCGGTTCATACCTTTACAGCCCATTACTGCTTGGACAAGGACTCCCGCCGGGATGCCTTCTTTGGTCAGGCTGTTCTCCAACACCTGTTCCATACCTAATCAACTCCTACCCACCATCCCTGGTAGGATGCCAGAGATCCATGGGGGGAGGTGGAGCCCTGTTCAGGGACACACAACTTCTGGGGTCTCTCCCTGGCACCTAAAGCTAGGGAGTCCCCATATGTGATGACTACATTTCTGCTTGTTCCTGGAGATAGCATAGTTACTCACCTGTAACAGGTGATCTCCGGGAACAGCAGGAATTTAGTCCTCACAACCCACCCACCTCCCCTAGGAGTTGTATCTCTCTTTCTATCTTTTTCCTTTCCCTCTTTCTCTCAGCTTTAAAACTCAACTGGAGAGAGGCAGTTGGGAAAGGCGGGAAGGCAGCACGCAGGCGCTGTGGGATGCTCCCTAAAGCTTTCTGATTGGACGCTGGGGAGCGTTCCTGCGCAGGCTCCGTCGCTACCGACGATGCCCATATGTGAGGACTAAATTCCTGCTGTTCCCGGAGATCACCTGTTACAGGTGAGTAACTATGCTTTATATGGCTCATAATGAGGGGGGTGAAGTGGGGCCAGCTGGTGTATGGGATGGGCTGAAGGCGGTGGTAAAGGGACAGTGTATAGCGCTGGTGGTAAGACGGAAAAGAGAAAAAGAACAGAAAGAACGGGAGTTGTTAAAAGAGTTGAGGTCAGAAGATCTAATGCATAAGCAGAGAGCGGGAATTTAATTTAATTTAATTAGCAAATTTTTATATACCGCACCTTCCATTGATCAGTTGCGGTTTACATGGAACAACAGTAAACAGGCAATGCTGTTTTTACAGGTAACAATGTAAAACTACAAAGAAATTCAAACTTATAATTAGCAGTTATAAACTATATATAAAGAACCAGATTTTTAACTATATACACGGTATGTATGTTTTCCAAAATCATCGGCTTGGGGTTTTCTCACTTATTCCGGTTCAGAGATGGGTTATGTCAGCTAGTAAAACTATCCTTTTTCTTGTTGAAAAGGCGAGTTTGACAAGGATCCGTAGTGTGTTGAGAATAAGTGAGTTTTAAGTTTTTTCCTGAACTCCATGATTTGAGGTAAGGATCTTAGTTCTAATGGAATGTTGTTCCAAATTATAGGGGCAGCATGTGAGAATGCTATTTCCAGGAACAAGCAGGAATGAGTCTTCACATATGGGTACGTCGGTACCGACGGAGCCTGCACGGGAATGCTGCCCAGCTTCCAATCAGAAAGCTTTTGGCAGCATCCCTCGCGCCTGCGCAGTGACTTCCCGCCTTCTCCACAGCCTCTCTTCAGTTTTCGTTTTTCCGCGGAGCCGGCAGGATGTCCTCCTGTCAACGCAGAAACTTTTCTTTTTAATTACTTTAATTACTTTAGTTTTTTGTTTTCTTGTGGTCGCGGCTGTATTTCCCGCTGCCACCGGTATCGCCAGTGGATTTTTGACTAAATTCTGAGAAACTTTTTCTTCAGTTTTTTTGCCTTAACTACTTAGGCCTACTAGGCCTTTTCATCATGGAGCCTTCTTTTCCTAAGAAGTGCATTCGATGTGGAAACACCTGTTTCTTTTTAGACACCAATAGTTGGTGTCTCAACTGTGTGGGTCCTGACCCTTTTTCCCCTGACTTTTCAGGAGATAATTTTGTGAAGAAACCTTCAGTATTTAGAGTTTCCCTCGATACCGTTTTTTCCTCGGCAGTGAGGGTACCCGGTTTCTCTACTTCACAGGATCAGGTAACCCAAAAACAGTCTGTTAAGACTAGTCAATGCTTGAGTGGTATGTCCCATGCCCAGCATGGTGATGGCTCCGGCCTTACCCTCAAGAATCCATTGGCTTTACCCCTGCGGGAGTCTTTGGGCTCCAAAGCGTTAAAGGGGTTTCAGGATGTTCCTGGGGCTCACCCCTCACAGAACATGCCTGAGCCATGCGCGGGGGTGGTATCCGCTTCGAGCGGTACCGAGCCTCCGGCATCGGCACCGATGTCGAGTAATCTACTCTTTACCAGGGATCGTCATCGGGCATCCTCGGTACCTTCGGGACCGATCGATACGCACCGCATTGACTTCCCTCAATCTCAGCCATGCTCCGGGACGGTACCGGCATCGATCGGTTCCGATACCCTGGCATCGGCATCGAGATGGACTGCCTTTGCAAGAGGTGCTCCTTGGGTATCCTCGGTACCGTCGGTATCGATCGATGTAACCCAGGCTGCCTTGGTGGTATCGGCATCGCCGATGCTGCCACCGGCGTCGGAACCCTCGCGACATGCATCGATAGCCTCGCTTCCTCCGATGCCGAGTCTTGAGCCGATATCTAGTCTCGAGGGCTGCGTATCGACGCGTCCTGGAACCGACTCCTGTCGTTTCCAGATAGGCAGTTCCGAAGATCCCAGCCATAACTCCTTCATGATCTCGGTACCACTTCAGCAGTTCCCGATAGTGACTTCACCTGCTAATCCTGTATCAGTATCGATGTCGACGCCTCTTCTTGCACCGATGCCTAGTTTGGAACCGATACCTGGCCTTGGTGCAGTACACTGCAAGTCCTCTGGTGCTCAGGCTCTTCCTTTAGCCTTACCAGGGATGGTTCCCATAGGAGATCAGTCTTTTCAGGCTTTTCTCCTGAATATGGCAACCTTTCTTAATATTTCTATTCCTGGTTGTGATCCTACCCATGGCTCACCGGCACAAATGCAAAATATACAGTTTCCTTTACATCCTGCTCTGCAGGATCTCCTTCTCAGGGTTTGGAAATCGCCCTTACGACTTCCTCAAGTTGCTACAGACATTGAGGTTCGGTACCGAGTGCCACCCTCTCCAGGGTTCCAAAAGCCTCAACTTTCTCATCATTCCCTTGTAGTGGAATCGGCACTGAGGAAAGTTAAGAGCAAGAAGAAGCATTCTTCTTATCCGCCAGGTCGGTCTTCAAGAACACTCGATGCTTTTGGCCGTCAGGCCTTTCAAAACTCTATGCTGGCCTCCAGAGTTCTCTCATATATTTTTCACATGAGTCTAACACTCCAGGAAGTCACAGAGAAATTGTCTCTTTTGACCCCTTTTTTACCAGAGCCCAACGCTATTGATTATTCCTTGCTCATCAATCACAGCCGGAATATATCCTGGTTCCTGTCTCGTGCTTCTATAGACTCTTTTGAGTCCGTTAGCAGATCCTCTGCTATTGCCATTGCAGCACGTCGCAGAGCCTGGCTTGAGGCTTCAGACTTGAGCAAACGGGCACAAAATATACTACCTCATTCTCCTTGTACAGGAGAAGGTCTCTTCAATAAGGAGGCTTTACGTCAGGTTGCTCAATGCTCCACTGACTCTTCTTCCACTAGAAACCATTCTAAGCCACCTCCTTCTTCAAAGAGTAGGAAATGTCCTACCAAACCTTCTTTCCCTAAGACAAGAAAGTTTCATTCCTCTCCTGCCCATCATTCGGCTGTACCTAAGCAAGGGACACCTCAGCCTAGTCTGAAGTCCTCCACTTCTGGCCAGTCTCAGCATTCCCAGCAACCATAGAGGCCGGGAATTGTAACTTACATCACTTTTACATATTAGAAGTTTATTCACTGTGCTTTCTTTTCAGTGTATTAACCTGTCGGAGGGGGAAAAATTTTTTGTTCAGGGTCTACACCCTTCTCCTCTTCTTATTCCCTAGAAGAGCAGTTGCAACTATCCCCTGATAGTTTTTATCCCAACTGAACATTTTTTCCTTCAGTTGACTTGCCCTATGGGTACGTTACCCTCTAATTACTTGAGGGGTACCATACTGAACAGCTTCTTTAGCAAGCTCGTTCCCCAGACAAAGATAAAAGATATCTCCTCTCTTTTCTTCTCTGTTTTTCTTTATTCAGCACTGGACAACATCTCTGCTGTTTCCGTCAGCAGCTCTGCCTGCAGGAGTTCCAGTGATAGTATTACTGGGACTTTTCCCATGTTCCAGTCCCTAATTCAACATTTTGTCTAGCCTCAGTAGTGATTCCAAACTATCTGGATCCTCCTACTCGTTTAGGCTTTCTCATATTATTCTACCATCTCCTCTCCTAGGATATGGCAACACACCTAACTTCAGTCAGTTTATCTCATAGCTCTCCTGCACAATGCTCTCTGTAGTCTTCAGAGAAGCTTTCTACTATGAGGGCCTTGCTATAGAGCATTGACCTTGTCTCTGAAGTTTCTCTATTAGTGAGGAAAAACTTCTCAACCCTTCCTATACTTATGAAGGCTCTCCACACCCCCTCTGGCCTGGGGTGTTAACACGAGATATCAGTTCTTCTGCGTGGGACTCCAAGGCTTCTGTTTCCGCATGCTACCTCTGGGTCCTTCCATAGGTCCCTCTGGTATCTCCCCTGCGTTTCTCCACATCTACCATATCAGTGTTCTGTGGAGCTCCCCTCTTGTTCTTCACAGATTCATTATTCATCTGTTCTCACGTGAACATCACGGTTATCTGGTTAGATTGCTTTGCTGCATCCCTCAATCCTTGAAAATAGATTCTCTCTACAGGTTTCAAGTGGGTTCACCCTCTTGTAGAGCACAGAATCTTTTTCTTTTATATTCCCCATATACAATTATGGGGATGGGTGGTAGACATCTATCTTCAACCTATTCTCTGGTATGTAGCATCTCCATATATGTCTACATACCTATATCATTACACTGGTGGTGCTAGACCATGCCCCACAAATTTACATATATTCATGTATATCATATATATATATATATTTGATATATTTCACCACCCATATCCTAATATACATCTGTACATATGTATATATATATGTATATATATATATATATATATATATATATATATATATATATATATATCTCAATTTATACATATATCTTCCAGCCACATGTATATATCCCTATATATATGTGTGTTTCATGGGGGGCCTCTTAAGGGTTGGTCTGTCTTACACACTATCACCCTTACTGTCTATACTACATGTTTTACCTCCTAGAGGTTTTAGACAGTCTCTCGCCCTACGTCCCATGCCATATTTCGATGCAGAAACTGTTAGGCACCACTAACCACTTTGATGCTAACATCTGCTATTTTTTCTTTAAGTCCATGAAGCATCAAGCTTCAATATTTTTTTTTTCCTATCTCTCACCAGCTAGGAAAAACAATGTACCTCTTTATCTGAAGTACACAACTGTTTTCAGTGGGAATAGGGGGGTTTTTCCAGTCCCCCTCTTCCCGCCAGGACTGGGCTAGTGGTCCAACTCCGTCAGTCTTCTTCCTTTAGTCCTCAATGTTAATAACCTTATGCCTAAAGGACTTTTCAGCTTTTCCCATAAAGCTTTCCATTAAAGACCTGACGTCGCATCCTACCCAGTTGACACCTGGATCATCTACTACCTCCAGGGCTGGACCTTCAGCCTCACTACTGAGAGGTCACCTTGAAGATTCTGCCACTGCTTATCCAGTAGACTCCATCATGCTTTCTACTTCCTACAATACAGTAGGTAAGCTGCATATTTTAAGTGTACATTAAATGTCTTTTAATGCTACTCATCATATCTACCAAGGACTCCTGTAGTTTGTAAATCCCTCTAGTCCTTGGCTATGCTGTTTCTTCCTCACAGCTCCTTTATTGTCAACTCCTGCCCTCCATCCCACATTGGATGCCGGGGATTCCTGGAGACAAAATGCACCCCTGATCCAGGCACCTGCATTTGTATGGGATCTCCCCCTGGCATCTCCAGCTCGGGAGTCCCCATATGTGAAGACTCATTCCTGCTTGTTCCTGGAGATAGCACAGTTACTTACCTGTAACAGGTGATCTCTGGGAACAGCAGGAATTAGTCTTCACAACCCTCCCACCTCCCCTAGGAGTTGCATCTCTTTTGTCTTCTTCCTTTTCTCTCCTCGCCTTTGTCTCAGCTCTGAAACTCAACTGAAGAGAGGCTGTGGAGAAGGCGGGAAGTCACTGCGCAGGCGCGAGGGATGCTGCCAAAAGCTTTCTGATTGGAAGCTGGGCAGCATTCCCTTGCAGGCTCCGTCGGTACCGACGTACCCATATGTGAAGACTAATTCCTGCTGTTCCCAGAGATCACCTGTTACAGGTAAGTAACTGTGCTTTCTTGTTTGTTGATTTTTTGGTCTTTATAAATTCCTTTGGTGTTATTAGTTTGTTTAGTTGGTCTCGCCTTTGAAGGTTATGATTGGGTTCTTTATTAATAAGATTGTTTAAAGTAAGAGGTGCTGTGTTATTCAGGATTTTGTAAGTAGTTAAAAGAGTTTTATAATGTATCCGGCATTGAATCGGGAGCCAGTGTAAGTTTTCTAAAATAGGTGTAATATGTTGGAATGGTGGGGCATTCATGATAGTCCTGGCTGCTGCGTTTTGTGCTAGTTGGAGTTTTTTTAGATTGTGTTTTGTTACGCCTAGTAGGGTTAAATTTGCAAACTCGAAATGGGGAGTTATTATAGCTTGTATTATACGCTGAAAATCCTGTAGATGCATTAGGGGGCGGAGTTGTTTTAAAACTTTAAGTTTAAAATAAACTTTTTTTGTTATATTTCTTATATGTGTGTCCATGCTGAGGTGTTTGTCTAGTATTACGCCAAGGTAGCGTATTTCAGTTTTTATATTGATATCATTATTTTGCAATGTTATGTGTGATGGGGGAATGAAAGTTGTATTTTTAGTTACTATTAGGGCTTCTGTTTTTGCATGATTAATGAATAAGTTGTTTCATTTAGCCAATTGTTTATTTCATTGAGGCAGTTATTAATAAGCAGTGTGGGAATATTAGGTATTGTGAATGGGACATACATCATTATGTCATCCGCATAAAGGTGATAGTGAACATTGAATTTTTTAAATATTTGACAGATGTGTTTTAAGTAAATATTAAATAGTAGTGCTGACAGTGCAGAGCCCTGGGGGAGGCCTAATTCCTGATTGTAAGTTTTTGAAGTGAGGTTACCAATTCGTACCGTCTGAGTTCGGTCTCTTAAGTAAGAGGAAAACCAGTTAAGGACTGTGGATCTTATACCTATTTGTTTTAGTTTACTAATCGTTGTTGAGTGGTGAACACTGTCAAAGGCGGCCGAGATGTCTATGAATATGAGAAGGAATGCCTGTTTTGTATTATCAATACCTCTTACAAGGGTATCAATTAGAATGGTTAGTAGTGACTCCACGCCGTGGTGAGGGCGAAACCCATACTGTTGATCATCAAGGAGGGCTGAGCTATCAATGTATTCTTGGGTCTGAATTTGTACTGCTTTTTCGATTAATTTAGCCAAAAATGGGATGCTTGATATGGGTCTGTAGGATTTAGGAGATGATTTGTCAAGGGTGGGGTTTTTTAAGATTGGGCGAATCTGTGCATGTTTTAGTGATGGTGGTAAATACCCAATTTTTAGCAAGAGGTTTATTATGGGAAGGATGAATTGTGAGAGGATGGGTAGAGAGTTCTTTATCCATGTTACTGGACAAGGGTCAATGAGTGAGGTTGTTGTATTGATGTTTGTTATGATGTTGTTGAGTGCAATGTTAGATAGAGGTTGGAAGTCAGTCCATTCATCTGCATAATGGGTTTGAGATAGGTGATTAGATTTTGGTAAGTGGGGGTGGGGAAGAAAGAGGCTACAACGGATTAGGAAAATATGGGAAGAATTAGGAGGATTACATGAAGCTGAAGAGGCCTTTAGGTTAAATCAACTTAAACATGAGTTTTATGTTGAGGAAAATAGGCCAGATAGATATCTCGCAAGAAAACTAGGGGAGAAAAGGGCGCAACAGCAGATCCTGAAAATAAAAGATGAACAGAGAAGGTGGGTTCGAGATATGGAACAAATACAGAAAGTATTTCGGGACTACTACGGTAAGCTTCATGAATTGGAGCAACAAGGAGAGGAAGTGGATATAGAACGGTACCTGGCAGAGATTATATTGAAGCAATTGGACCTAGAGCAATAGAAATGGATGAATAGAGAGATTATTAGAGAAGTAGTAGTAGAAGCTATAAAGGGCTTGAAGGAGGGTAAGGCACCAGGATTGGATGGATTTACAGCCAGGTTTTACAAAAAAGTCTGTGAGGAGGTGAGTCCGATTTTGCATGACGTATTTTTTTTTTTTTTTTTTTTTTATTTATTTATAACTTTTTACTAACAATGAAGAAAAAGAAAAGTGGTTACAATACAAAATGTAGATGAAGGTATAGGATACATAGTACATATGTTAGCTTTCAACAAGAAACATCCAAATAAATAACCTAAATTAATTAAAAGTAAATTAGAGGGCAATCCAATCCAGCCGTACACCAAAACTATCTTATGACAGCAACCAGTCTTGTGCCGTCATTACTGGTTGTTGACAGGATAATCAACCCTATCCCATCGGGGGTGTGGAAAGCCTGACTTCAAGTATACGTTAACAGGTTCCCACTTAATGAGCATCTTAGCCAGGCCTGGTCTTTTCTGAACATAGAATTCCTCGTAAAACTTGTGCTGACAAACTAGGTTCCACCAGTGATCACTACTAACTTTCTCAAAGTTCTTCCAATTGAGTAGGATAACCTTAAGGGCCAGATTGATCAGGACATCAAAGAGCCGGGATTCCTGTTGCCCCAGCACGAAGCCTGTCATCGTGGATTTGTATATAATTATCTGATAGGAAGCGGGTATTTTAAAGCCAAAAATCTTAGATATTCTACGCAGCACAGCCTTCCAAAAATCTTGGAGATATGCACAGTAGTATAGCATATGAGACAGTGTCCCCATCTCCACTTTACAGGACCAACATCTGTTTCCGGCTTGCGGTGCCCATTTCATTATCTTGACGGGAGTCAGGTAAGCTCGATGCGAGAGAAAAAACAGTGATTGCGTTAAAGACGCCGCTCTAGAGACTCGTGTGAGAGCCCAAAAGGCACCCCACTCCTCCTGGTGCGTATAATTCCCTGCTTCTTTTGACCAAGCTGATTGGACGCCAACACACATCTTATTGGAGCTTGTTCGAAACAATTTCAGAAATTTTGAAAGGATTCGTGAGTCCTGCTGTAGTTCGCGGAATTTTTGGAGCAAGGGCCATCCTGGTTTCAGCAACACTGGGGAGACACCTGCCCTGCTCAGGCAATAACGGAGTTGGCACCATTGGAAAAAGCACGTTTTGGGTAGGCCAAATTCCGCTGTTAACGCTTCAAATGTTTTGAAGGAGGGGCCATGCGTGAGCTGTCCAAGAACAGTAATTCCACAGTTCTTCCATTCCTTCCATAGAAACGGTTTACCTCCTATAACGATACCTCGATTCAACCAGAGGGGTGTCTGCAAGGCAAAGTCTTCACCCCCTTCAATGTATGATGACACAATGTGACAGGCCTGTTGGGTCGCCGTGATAATCGCATTTCGTCGCGTACTTACAGTGCCAATCATCATGCTCATGTCGGGCAAGTCATTCATAGCTGCTTCAACATGCCGCCATCGCGGGGGTTCTGCACAGTCTCCCGCGACCACCCATTGCACACTTTGTTTTAGCAGGGTTGAAAGATGTAACCATTCAACATCAGGGAACTGCACCCCACCATTCTCTTTGGATAGCTTAAGTTTCCACGCTGCTATCCTGGGAACTTTCGCATTCCAGAGGAAGGAAAGTAACATACGATTCACTGTTTTGTAGAAACCTTGCGGGAAAGGCATTGGGAGCATGCCAAGTATATAGCTAAGTTTCGGAACCAATATCATCTTAATCGTCTCCAGCCTTCCCCACCAGGTAAAGTTCAGAGGGGACCACGCATTGGTACAAGAGCTGACAATTTTCTTACAGGATTCCACTGCACAGATTACAGTCTCAGACATGGTACGTCCATATTCAACCCCTAAGTATTTAAAAGATGTGTGGGCAAACTGAAAAGGGTAGTCGGCAAACATAGCAGGTCGCACCTTAGAATTAAGGGGAACAATTATCGTTTTGGTCCGATTAATCTTATACCCGGAGACTGCCGAGTAGGCATCAATCAGATCCAGAGCCGCGGGTAAGGAGGCGGGTTGCATAAACAGTATAAGATCGTCTGCATAAGCAGACAGTTTGCATGGGCCATCCGCCAGGGTAATTCCAGCGAGTCGGTCATGCTGTCGAGCTGAGATCAGTAGCGGTTCTAAGGCAAGGTTAAAGAGTAACGGAGATAGGGGACACCCTTGTCTGGTGCCTCTTTGTAGCACAAAAGCTCCAGAGGTCTCAGAGTTGGCTGCTATCCGAGCAGTGGGATTGGCATACAGGACCATGATCCTCTTAAGAAAAGCATCTTCGATTCCAAACCACTTGAGTGCCTGGACCAGGAAGTTCCATTCCAACCTATCAAAGGCTTTTTCTGCATCAAGCGATAAGCCTATCAGTGGCTCTGAATTCTTCTCAGCTGCCAGCATCACATGCGCAAGCAATCTTCCATTATCAGAAGTGGACCTACCGGCCATGAAGCCACATTGATCTATATGTATAAGCGAGCTAAGAACTTTGTTAAGTCGATTCGCCAATAGCTTCGCGTATATTTTATAATCTGCATTAAGCAGTGAGATAGGCCTGTAATTCTCAATTTTCTGGGGATCCCGTCCGGGCTTGGGATGGATCACAATGGTCGCCTCCGCGAAGGATCCCACTTCCATAGAATCTGATGCCAATCCACTGTAGTATGTGTATAACATGGGAATTAGACGTTGCTGGCATTTTTGATAAAACTCAAGGGGAAGGCCATCTGGACCCGATGCTTTACCTGTGGCAAGTTGTCTAATGGCTTGTTGTATCTCCCGGAGGGTAAAATCTTCCTCTAACATACACGCCTGGGTATCAGATAGTTTGGGACCGACAATGCCAGTAATGAATTCTTGGAATTTCTCAGCATTACAGGCCACCTCCGATGTGTATAGCTTTTCATAGAAGTCTTTGCAGCGCTTTAATATCTGATCATTTTGCTGAAGAGGATTCCCATCTTCATTGTGTAGTGACGCAATATGAGTCATGCTTCTCTGCGCCTTCAACAATTTGGCCAGGAGCGATCCAGCTCGATTGCTTTCGTGATAATAGGTACTTTGCTGTAGTCCGACACAAGCCTGTGCCCGCGTCGAGAGGATGGTATTATATTTACTGCGCAGTTTCTGCAGCCGTATTAAAATCATGGAATCTTTCCGCTTTGTCAATAGACGCTCCCCCGCTTTTATCTGATCCTCTAGCTCTAGTTGTTCTCTCCTTTGGACTTTACTCTTTTGAATAGAGTAGGTGGTTATGTGCGCTCGAATGGTTGCCTTAAATCCCTCCCACCAGGCCCATATTGATGTCTCGGCGGGATTGTTGGCCTTGTCATATGCTTCAATCTCCTTATTTATGTATGTCACAAAATTCGCATCAGATAGCAGAGCTTTGTTGAAGGTCCACCTACAGGGTACCTGACGCATTTGCATGGGGTCAAGGACCAGCGTGACGGCTGAATGGTCGGAGATTGTTCCCGCCTTAATTTCAGAGGCTATTACTTGTTTGACCAGCCCGCTGGTTACAAGGAAGTAGTCAATCCTCGTCTGGGTAGCATGGGGCATCGAATAAAAGGTGTACTCTCTTTCTGAAGGGTTAAGGAGCCGCCAGGTATCCTTGAGATGCAGTTCTTTTATCAGACTCTGTAAAACTGCATGGGACTTAACTTTATGGATCGGTCGATATGGACTCCTATCCATCAGGGGATCTAGGATCAAGTTGAAGTCTCCCCCTAACACTATTTCAGTGTGGGACATGTCCAACAAAACCTTGGCAACGGCTCTAAAAAAGGAGGGGTCATCTGTTGTTGGAGCATATATATTCATGAACGTATAGGATTTCTGCGCAATTTCCAGAGTTGCGCTGACCCACCTGCCTTCAGGGTCCTGTTTGGTACCCTTAACTACTGCTGCTAAGGACTTTCGCATTAATATCAGCACTCCTCCTTTTCTTTTCACTGCGGGTGCTGCAGCTACAAATTGATAAGCCGCCGAGATTACCTTTAAGGACTCATTGTCCGACAAGTGCGTTTCTTGCAGGTAGACTATGTCGGCGTGCTTTTGTTGACAATAAATAAGGATTTTCTTACGCTTTACTGGATTTGTGATTCCTTTAACATTCAGGGTCAGTAACGTTATTTTACTCATAGTGCGAGGCGTATTGGGATAATACTGGACATGGGAAATCTATGATATCACCCACTAAGGGGTTCTTGCAGTTGATGCAGCTTACTAGATTGGATTGTCCACATACAACATTAAACTTAACATTTGAACATCTGTTGGTGAATGACCAACCTAACTCAGCAGAAAATTCCATGCAATAGCCTCCACACTGCCCTTCACAGCATAACTTTCGATTACATAACACTCATATATGGGCAGGACTTAGTGCTATCGATTTATGCTAGCTTACAACAGGTGAATCTACATAGGGTTACATTGTAACAGCTAGGATCACAACTTGCATGAAGCACTAAGTATACCTTTCCTATTCAGAGTATCTAAGAAAAACATGTGTAAATATCTTTGCACATTCCAGCCCCTAATTACATTCCCATTAATAGCCCATATACTTATCAAATCAGCCATCTCTACGGTTATTATCAAGTGTCCATAGCACTGCTCTCTTGTAGGAAGTCGCGCAACGCTCCCGCATCTGTAAAGTTTCTTGTGGAGTTGTGCAGTGTAACCCGCATTGTACCGGGATAGTAGAGGCCATAGCGTGCCTGCAGTTTTTGCAGCAGAGGCCTGCACGCAAGTAATTCCTTTCTGCGATCCATCGTAGGCTTGCTCAGGTCCGGGAAGAAGGAGATCCTCTGCCCCTGCAACTTCAGTGATGTTGCTTTCTTCGACGCTTGAAGTATTTGCAAGACCTGTGGGTAGCGCATTACTTTCATGATAATTGGTCTCGGACGGCGACTGTTTTCCATTTTGTGCATTGGCACGCGATGGGCCCGTTCCAGCTCAAAGGCCTTGTCAAAGGAGATCTGCAGCATTTCAGGGATCATTTTCTCGAGGAACGCTATCATGTCGGCCCCCTCAGTGCCTTCTGGGACTCCTACTAAGCGAACATTGTTCCGCCGCGAACGATTGTTCTGATCCTCTAGTTGCGCTTCCACAAATTTAACACGTTTAGACAGAGAGCCAACGCAGGCAAGCATGGCGTCATGTTTTTGTACAACACCTTCCGTTGTGGTCAATCGACTGTTAAGGTCTTGCATTTGACCTTTCAGCACACTGAGGTCTTCTTGTATCGCTGCCAAGGAAGATGTATTATTTACAATTAGCTCCTTTACGTTACGCAATTCTGCTAGGATCTCTTTCGTGCCTTCCCCGGTCGGCTCTTTGCTAGGCGGCGCCATTTTTTGTGGGGAGCCGGCCTCCGGTTTCGGCCTCTTCGGCGCTGGACTGGTGCCTTGTTGAAACTCTAATCGTGCCGGTTTTAATGTTGTCATCCTGCCCTATATAGAGGTATATTCAAAGTTGCCTTTAGGCGATATTGCCACTATCAAAAGCTCAGGATTCTTTTCGGGCAAGAGGAGCTCTGAGCTTACACGTCCATTTCGCTTCGCGGCTGGCTCCGCCCTGCATGACGTCTTTAATAAAAAACTAAAAGGGGAAAAGTTACCAAGCTCTGTGGAAATAGCTGGAGTGGTAGTTATACCTAAACCCGAGAAGGACCATGGCAAGTGTGAGTCATATAGACACATTTCACTTATAAATTTGGATGCTAAGATATTAGCCAAAATATTGGCGGCTCGATTGCAGAAATATATTTCAAGGCTAATAGCGGAGGACCAAGCAGGGTTTATCCTGGGTAGGCAAGCGAGTAATAATGTACGTAAATTGTTGAATTTAATATGGTAAGTATGAAGAGAACAGTCAGAATCTAGAATGATTGCAGTAAATGCGGAGAAAGCCTTTGATAGAGTACAATGGGCTTTCATGTTTGTAGTTATGAAAAAGATGGGACTGGGAGAGAACTTTCAGAAATGGATAGAGGTGCTCTATAAAGAGCCTAAAGCACATATAAGGATAAATGGGGCATATCCAGAGCAATTTGGGTTAGGCAGGGATACAAGGCAGGGATGCCCGATTTCTCCTTTGCTTTTTACAATGGTGATAGAACCACTGGCTAAAAGTGTTAGGCAGAATAAAGAAATACATGGAATAAAGGTGGGTGAGGAGGAATATAAAATTTCATTATTTGCGGATGATGTGATGTACACATTAGGACAACCTGAGAAATCTATACCAGCGCTAGTACAGGAGATTTTTAAATATAGTGCAGTATCTAGCTATAAAATGAATATGGGGAAAACAGAAGTGCTCAAATTAAGGCTGAATTCACAGAAAGAGGGTAGGGTACGGAAGCATTTCCCTTTAAATGGGCTAATAAAAGTGTGAGATACCTGGGGATCCAAATCAGTGCAGAGGGGTCTGAGCTATACAAGTTAAATTATGAGCCAACTGTAAAGAAAGTGTTAACGGATTTAGTAAGATGGGATAAGCCCATTTTCTCATGGATGGGAAGGATAGCCATAGTGAAGATGAATATATTGCCCAGATTACTCTTTCTGTTTATGACCTTACCTATAGAAGTCCGTACTGCAGTGCTAACCTTGGTCCAGAGAAGAATCTTCTCCTTTATTTGTAGATGCAGGCCCCCTAGAATGCAATGGAAAATAATGTATAGAGCGAAAAAAGAAGGAGATCTGGCGGTCCCTGAGATTGCAAGGTAGTATGAGGTGGCACAGCTGCGAGCGATAATGGGGTGGAGGTTGGAGAAGGATGGGCCTCAATGGAGTAGAATAGAACAGGTGATGGTAAGACACAACTACATTATAGATCTGTTGTGGAAGAATAGGGAGGAGAGAGAAAGAGACCTACTTAAGAACCCATACATGATAAGTACATTCAGAACCTGGGACAGGAAACATAAGGTGCTAACACATATGGGAGGAAATATTAGGGCACAGTGGATCACAAAATGTGAGGGATTCTTGGTGGGAGAAAGTTCTGAGATATTCCAAAGATGGCTGGAGAAAGGGTTACAGTGTATGGGGCAATTATCTGAGGTAGGTCAATTGAGGATTTTCGAGGAACTCCAGTGAGAATTCCAAATAGAAAAGAGTGACTAGATGGGTTATTTTCAATTGGCACACTTTTTAGGAGGAAAAGATATAAAAAAAAGTCTTGAGAAGCAAAGAGACACTATTTTAGAAGATGTTTAAGGTGGGAGATTTATAAAGAGGGGTGATCTCTAGGCTATACAAGGCATTGAGTAGCCCCATGGATCAAGGAACACATATGCGGGCCTGGGAGACAGACTTGGGAGGTCACTGGGATTCTCAGCGATGGGAAAACGTATGTGGGGGGGGGGGGGTTAAAATACCGGTGGTCTCGGCAGCAATCCCAGAACATTGTTATAAGATGTTGAACCGCATGAATTTAACCCCAGTAAGATTATGTAAGATAGGGAGATATAATGATACGATATGTTGAAGGGGGCGTGGAGAGCAGGGGGAGTATATGCACATGTGCTGGAGCTGCCCAGTAGTACAGCAAACATGGCAGTGGCTGAAGGATATCACGTGGGAGATGGTGAGCTGGGTGAGAGATATTACACCAGTTGGAGTATTAATGAAAGAATGGGGGGGAGGGGGGATCCAAAAAGCGATCTGGTGTATATATTGAAGATATTTGCAATTGGAGTGCGGATGGAAATAGCGAAGGGATGGAGGTCTGAGAGAGCACCAGCACCTGAGAGGATATTAAGCAGAATAGCATATATTTATAGGATGAGTGAGATCAATGCCTATAAAATACACAGGATTGAGAGCTTTCAAAGGAGATGGCAAAAGTACACTGAGTGGTTACAGAGAGAGGGTAACGAACTAGTGAGTTGAAATTAATCAAGAGTATCAAAGGGAACTGTACAAAAAAAAGAAGATGGGTACACCGCAGGATCCAGGGGGGAGGAGGGGAGTAGAAGGGAATATTCAAAAAGAAAAATGTGCAGGTAAATTGAGAGACGTTTATATTGTAAAGTAAGAATAGAATGGTAATCAGGTAAATGTTGTGTTGATGGATAAAGTTGGATGCAGGTTATGCCATTGTTTTGTAAAGGAGATGAAAAATGATGTGTTACTTTGTACTATACCAAATAAAAATTAAAATTATTTTAAAAAAATGTTGGTGTGGGTCCAGGGGAGCGTGGGAATATATGTGGTATTGTATTTGCTGTAGGACTATTTTCTCTATTACCTTTGATCAAAGAGCAAGGCTGGAAATGGGTCTGTAGGAGGTTATATCCGTAGGGTTCAACTTGTTATTTTTAAGTATGGGTCTTATTCAGGCAGTTTTAAGAGATGTTGGAACTATTCCTAGGCTAAATGATAGACAAACAATGTTGGCAATGAATACGCTTAGATCTGAACATAATATTTTGACCCAGCTGGTTGGGCACAGGTGGATTGCTGAGGTGGTAGTGTAGATATCATGAATGTTTTTTTTCTATTTAATTATTAATTTAATTATTTTTTATACCGCCTTTCAGGATTATCAAAGCTGTTTACAATTAACTCAACATTTTACATGGAACAGAGGTTAATACATTACATTGAACAGAAGCAAGGGGCATCTTGAACAATTTTCAGAAGACTGTGTTCGTGAGAAACTAGCTCAACTTAAAGTAGACAAAGCAATGGGACCGGATGGGATACACCCTAGAATACTGAGGGAACTTGGGGACATTCTAGCAACTCCACTGACTGACCTTTTCAATGCCTCGTTGGAGTCGGGAGTGGTGCCAAAGGACTGGAGAGAGGCTCATGTGGTGCCTTTACACAAAAGCGGAAGTAAGGATGTGGTTGAAAACTACAGGCCGGTTAGTTTAACTTCGGTGGTGAATAAATTATTGGAAACGCTGCTGAAAGAGAAAATAGTGAGTTTTCTGGAGTCCAGCGGATTACAGGATCCGAGGCAGCATGGATTCACCAGAGGCAGGTCTTGTCAGACAAATCTGATTGATTTCTTTAACTGGGTGACCAGGGAGTTGGAACGAGGGAGAGCTCTAGATGTGGTGTATTTAGATTTCAGTAAAGCCTTTGACACTGTTCCTCACAGGCGACTTATAAACAAACTGAGCACCCTAGGGATGGACCCTAAAGTTACTGCTTGGGTTAGAAATTGGTTGGGTGGGAGGCGACAAAGAGTACAAGTAAATGGAGCTCACTCTGAGGAGAAGGATGTTACCAGTGGTGTGCCCCAGGGATTTCTCCTTGGTCCGATTCTTTTTAACATCTTCGTTAGTGATATAGCGGAAGGGCTGTTGGGTAAGGTTTGCCTCTTTGTGGATGATACCAAAATCTGCAATAGAGTAGACACCCAGGAAGGTGTAGATAACATGAGGAGGGATCTAGCTAAGCTTGAAGAATGGTCTAGAATTTGGCAGCTGGGATTTAATGTTAAAAAATGTAACGTCATGCATTTGCAGCAATCCAAGGGAGCAATATAGTATAGGGGGTGAAGTACTTTTGTCCACTAAAGAAGAGCGGGACCTAGGCGTGGTTGTGTCTGATGATCTTAAAGTAGCTAAACAGGTAGAAAAGGCGACGGCAAAAGCTAGAAGGATGCTTGGGTACATACGGAGAGGAATGGCTAGCAGAAAAAAGGAGGTGATAATGCCTCTGTATAAGTCTTTGGTGCGACCTCATTTGGAGTATAGTGTGCAATTCTGGAGACCGCACCTTCAAAAGGATGTGAACAGGATGGAGTCGGTGCAGAGGGTGGCTACTAAAATGATTAGTGGGCTTCATTATAAAGCATATGAGGACAGACTTAAGGATCTTAATATGTACACCTTAGAGGAAAGGCGGGATAGAGGTGATATGATTGAGATGTTTAAATATCTCCATGGCATAAATGTTCAGGGAGAGATCCTCTTTCAATTGAAAGCAAGTTCTGCTACGAGGGGACATGGGATGAGGGTGAAGGGAGATAGATTCAGGAGTGATATGCAAAAATATTTCTTTACGGAAAGAGTAGTGGATCCATGGAATAGTCTCCCAGTGGAGGTGGTAGAGATGAGGACAGTAACTGAATTCAAAAAAGCATGGGACCAACACAGAGGATCTCTAAAGGTAAAAAGTGGACTGTTGTAGTTGTTGATATGGAAGGACAGACTAGATAGGCCATGTGGTCTTTTTCTGTCATCATGTTTCTATGTTACATTGAACTGGGTTAACAAGCTCTGATGTATAGTACAAACTATGATACAATTTTGGAATATGAACAATTTTAATTATGTTACATTGACCTGGATCATCAAGCTATGATACATTGTGATGCAATGAGCAAACTATGATACAGTCTAATAATTTCAAGGTTGATGTTACACTCTTGAGATTATAGGACTGACACCAGCATTAGGAAGGGGAACAGCAACTTGACTGTGTTCGGCGGCATGCTGTGTAGGAGTGACTTTGTGTATAAGAGTCTACTAGTGTGTTGGGGAGTCCACTAGGCAGTTGTTCCAAAATGTTGTGTGAAAAGTAGCATCTTCAACTTCTTTCTAAAATCTAAAGTATCTTTTGTTGAGTGGAGCTCAGAAGGCAGTGAGTTCCATAGTGTCGGTCCGTACATTGACAACCTCTGGCAGGTTGTCAGTAGATTTCTGGTCTTTTGAGGGGGGATTAAGAGGAGGTTTTGATGTGAATGTCTTCTTGCTCTAGCTTCTGGAGCTTTCTGTATCAGTGTGAGGAGATATTCAGCTGATTTGGAGGTGTTTGGTTTTAAATGTGGTCATTAGTGCCTTATATTTAATACGGGATGGAATAGGTAGCCAGTGTAAGCTTCTGAGTAATGGAGTGATATGTTTCTGTTGTGCAGCTCCTGAGATTAATTGAGCTGCGGTATTCTGAGCTAGCTGTAGAGTGTGGATAGAATGTTTGGGGAGTCCTTGAAGGATCAAATTACAATAGTCCAGGTGTGTGTTCTCTTGTGGCTGGGTGTAAGGATAAAAGCCTGAGGATGTAAGGACTGCTGCTTTGGAGATTTTCAGTATTGCTGGAAGTTCCAAGGTATTTCTTTTGGAACTGGGTAGCGAAAATCTGAGGGTGCAGGGTTTTGGTATTGAAATTTCCAGTGGGTTCTTTTGTTAATGATTTAACTATCTCAAATAGTTCTCAAGCCCAATTTAGTGAAGACATTAGGAGTTGTTTGTGGTATTCCTTTCTTTTTTGATCAATTAGTATGCAATATTCTGGTCATGTAAATGTCTCAATCCTGTGAGAGTTTTGTGCGTCTCTTCTTCCACTCATGTTTCCTGAGTTCTAATTGGGTTTCCTGTAGGTCCCTGGTGTCAAGGGGCTGTGTGAAATTTCTTACTCTTCCGTGTGTATTGGGGTGCACTGGTAGCATCGCTCAAGGTGTTACTCCATAGGTCAATTAATTAATTAATTGTATTTATTTATTTAACCAGATTTGTATACCACTTTATCCTTTAATCAAAGTGGTTGATAACACAATTGTGGGTCTACATTGAACATTAGGGGAGGGGTGACAAGATGTACAAATAGACTTGGATAGTTGGTTCTTCATTCTCTTTCTTGTGTGTCGGTGGGGCCTGGGTTCTCTAGGTTATTTGTATCAAAATTAGTAGAATCAGTGTTGAGTTTTGGCAAAGCTTCATCCAGGAATGCTTCTTTGCCAAAATGATGGAAGTGATCTGTACTTCCAGGACATTCTGCTGTGATGATTACAAAGTGTGACTGGAAACATAAGGACGAAGTAAATTGGCAAGATATCCAAGTTGCCCTAAAGTGTAAATATTTAATGACACAAAATTTTAAAATGAATTATTTGCAAAATGAGCAATCAATGTAACTCTTGCAATAAAGGGGTAAAATGGTCAAATTTCCCTTTGACAAAAATTATTTTTTGATGTGGTCTTGGTTGACTATGGGCCCGATTCTAGAAGGGGAATAGTGGGGCAGCACGTCCCATGGGAACATGTAAAACCTGTTCCTTGTAAAACCTGTTCATTTTATGTTAAGTGTAAACCGCCTTTGATCTTTGGAAAAAGCGGTATAGAAGAAAAGCATAAATAAATAAATAAATAAACATGCTGCTGCACTATCCACCCTGGCGGTATCCATCTGACACCCTCGCTGCAATCACTGAGCCGCTATACATGCAGCGGGGGACGTGGGCAATGCAGGGGAGGGGAAGGGAAGGGCAGAATACCGCAGCTCAATTAATCTCAGGAGCTGCACAGCAGAAACATATCAACCCCCTGACGTACAGGACAAATTTCATTGACAGCTCTGCACGTCCTGGGGTCACTGAAAGGGACGGTCTCGTTATTCCAGCTCAGAGATGGAATAAGGGCAAGCCACCCCCCCCCATCCTGCCCAGCAGCCCCCCATGGGAGCACAGTGACCCACCACCATAGCAGCAGGCCATCGGAGCTGTATCCTTCCACCCGATCTTGGCTCTTGCAGCCCCCGTGGGGGTCGGGCAGCAGGGTAAGTGCTAGAGTACTCTGGGCCTGCAGGGTGGATGTCCTGTTGGCCATGCTGGGGCATGCTGGGCTGTCCTCAGGCCTGATTCTGTATGCCACAGGAATGTTTTGCTCCCACGTTACAGAATTGGGTCCTAATGGGCCCATCCTGCTCAGGGCCTTCCGGATGGCCCAGACGTACCTCTTTCTGAATTGGACCATATGTCTAAGAAAAAAGTGAGGAGCATTGATTATAGCTTAGGACTTTGAATATGGTTTTAAGATTCTTTTTGTGATATTGTGCACAACTTTGGGATGACAAATTGAGTGCAGGGCTGGCGCCACCACTGGGTGAAGTAGGAACCTGATTTTGAATGGTTACTTCAAGAAGGTGCCTGCAGTTTGCCCGAGTGCTCCCTCATTCTCTGGCTTCATAGCTACTATCTACTTCAGCCATGTTGCAGACACTCAGTCAGGGCCAGTGCAAGGACTGTAGGCACCCTAGGTGGGTCCTCTATACTGCCACTCACCTGTGACTTTCCACCCCCATTGCCATTGCTGCTGCCCCTCTCCCAAGCCTGCACTGGTGGCTGTAACCCCCAAACTGTGATACAGTGCTTAACTAATGCACTCTGGCACTACATCGCAGTTTCCTCCTCTTCCCATGTGCCATTTCAGCCTCCTCCGACACCGCTTCTGGGGAAGGGGGGGGCAGAAATGGCACATGGGAAGGGGATAAAATGGCAACCTAGCACTGGAGTGTATCAGTAAGCGCTGTGTCGCAGCTGGGATTTATTGCTGCTGCTGCAAGTCCTGGAGAGGAGTGGCAGCAAGAGCAATGGAGGCAGGGCCACAAGGGGTGGCAGGATGGACGGCTCACCTAGAGTGCCTTTGGTTCTTATACAAGCCCTGGTCTAGTGTCTGCAACGTGGCTGAAGAAGATAATAGCTATAAAACTGGAGGCTGAGGGAGCACTTGGGTAAATTGTAGGCAGCTTCTTGAAGTAACCATTCCCAATCAAGTTCCCATCTCTTTTGGACAAAGTGTCAAAGGAAGATCTGGGGAAGTTTCAGTTAATCCACAATCTGTCATATCTGCTGAGTGGGTCTGTGAATATTTTCTTGTCAAGAGAACTGTCCACAGTTCAGTTCTCTTTTAAGAGTGCAATGGCCTTAGTAAGAAAATGTGGCATGGGTTCCTAGATGGTTAAAGTAGATATTGTCTTTTGGTTGCCTCTTTGTTGGGATTTAAATTCCAGGTATTGTATTATTTTGATAAGAATACACCCATGGGCTGTTCAATGCAATGTTCATATTTTGAGACATTCATCATATTCAGAGTAACAGGGTAGGTTACATGAGTCGGTATGTAGCATAGTACATCATCAAGATGATTTTCTGTTTCTTGGGATCTGGAGTGTGCTTGCCTGTACAACAGGGGTGAGGTATACTTGTTGGAAGCTGAGCAGGACTTGTTCATTAATGATTTTTAGGAGGCCTTGGAGTTAATCGTCCAACCATGGGCCTGTAAACCACAGCTTTATTGCGAGGCTCAGGGCAACTTTGCAATGCCTGCGCCTGTGGCAGATTACCTGAGCCAATTTGCAATGGTTTGGTTTAAGGCTGAATGATGTGGGGCTTGTTATCACCCATCTAATGACAGCAGGAAATCATTTGCCCTCAGTATTGCATGGGTGTGACAAGGGCCATGTGTGATGGAAGGATCTCCAGCTAGTAACAGGGTGAGAATCCAGGTGGTGGTCCATGGTTATCATGATTTGTGCTGGGCTGGGCTGGGCAGGAAGCTACTCAACTAGTGTTATAGTCAGTAGTCTTCACAATCTGCTAAGGGTTGAATATATACATGTATGTCTTTTACATGAGTAAATGCTGTAACTGTTCTAAAATACATTTTTTAGCCTGATAGAGAAGGGCAGTTTTCAGACAGGTGAATTTACTCCTCCAAATCTTTATTTAGGTGAATGGCTTTGAAATGTGCCTTCTACATCCTTGAAAACATTAGCAATATGTGTTGCAGGCGGCTATCCCTTCAAAAGATTATCTCCAAAAAGTGAAAGATAAAATAACATTGTATTGTAGGCAATTCTCTGTTAACTGGCCTAAATATCCTAATCTTGATTTCTTAGTATATTGGGTCTGTGTTTGACTTGATTGCTTCTTTGGCAATTTACATATCATTAACCAAAGATTTTTAAATTTCAACTTTTTTAAGAGATCATCTCAGTCTAATTATATCCTTACTACAGCTCTGTAAAGAGGATACTGTGTTTGTGATTACAGGGCTTTGAGTATTAGGACTTGCTGCTGGTAGCATACAACTCTGTGACGGGGAGGGAGGGATGACAGAAACTAGTAAAGATAATGTCCATTTACAGAATGAGATTCTGTAAGAATTCACAGGAACCTGCACCCAGTGCAGTAAAGGATGTTGTTACCATCATGGGATCCTGCAGAAAATCTCAAAATTCTACACTAGAAATTCTGAGAGAAAACATCTGAGGTGATGTCTGCACTAGAAGCAAAAGAGATTGGTTTATGCAAAAACTTCACCATACAGGAGACAGTCTCTGAAATATACAAGGAGATTCTGATTTCTGTCTCCATGGCAGCCTAAGAAGCAGAAACTGAGCACATTATATTTGTAATTTTAGTGGTTTACTTAAATTTGAAATTCTTCTTTAGTGAGAATAGTTATTAGGCTTCTCTTTTTGTTCATCAGGTACGACTGAAAAAGACCTGTCTTCGAATTTTTTCTGTAGCAGGGGCTGATCTGTAGAACAGCTTACCACCGGCACTTAGGCAGGAGAATGATGATCTGAGATTTTGCAGGCGGTTGAGAGCCCCTTTTTTTAGTTTGGCATTTCCTGGGCTATAGGTAACTGTTATGCTCTCACGAGTATTATTATTGTTAGATATATATTTTATTGTATTTTCTTTATTTTTTATTATGTTATTTTTGTTTATTGCTGTTTTGCGTTTACTGTAAATCACATTGAAGTGTCCCAGTATTATGGTATATAAGCATTGTACATAAATACAGAAATAATTAAATAATAAGGAATGCTGTTCTACAGAGTAGGAGCTAAAAAAAGGCCAATTGTCTTGTCATTGAGGGAGGAACTGGAATGTCCGGGTTGGAACGTTCATGATTCCATGAGTATTTTATAAAAGGTTCTACAGAATGCGGAGCCTTTTGTCAAAGAAATAAGATTATGGCAAATACAAGAGAAACGGCAATTGTGAAAAGCTATACATAGAAAGAAAGAGTCTGCAAGTACTTCGTACCTGTGATAAGTTCCCAGGGGAGAGCACACATGTACTTTTGTTTTAAAACTTTGAGCACAGTCCTCAGGTAAAAAGAACCCTGAAACTTGTCCTACATCTTATTTCAATAAAAGTTCATGACGTGTAAGATCTATTAATTTTATTCCATGGTTGCAGAACTTGACACTCTTTGAGGATTCTTTCCTATGTTTGATCATAAGGAAAATAGCAAAACAGGCTTTAGACCTTCTTTGACTAAAGCCATATTGGCTTTCTCCCATTAAACCATGACTATCTACATGATCAATAATTTTTTTCTTTTTCATGGTCTCTACAATTTTGCCCGGTACTGACGTCAGGCTCACCGGCTTGTAGTTCCCCAGATCATCCGCTGGAACTCTTTTTAAAAATTGGCATTACATTGGCCATTTGCCAGTCTTCAAGTATTACAGATGATTTTAATGATAGTTCACAGATTACTAATAGTAGATCTGCAATCTCATAATTCAGTTCTTTCAACACCCTTGGATGTATACTGTCTAGTCCAGGTGATTTGTTACTCTTTAGTTTATCAAAAAGTTGTAATAGATCTTCCTGGTTTATTGATATTTCTTTCAATTCTTCTGATGCTTCACCTTTAAATACCATTTCAGTCATAGGTAACTTCCCTACATCTTCTTCTGTAAAGACCGAAGCAAAGAATTCATTCAGTCTCTCCGATATGGCATTGTCCCCTCTTAGTGCCCCTTTTACCCCTCTATCATCTAATGGTCCAAATGACTATTTCACAGTTTTTTTTTCTATGAATGTACTTGAAAACGTTTTATTACACATTTTGGATTCCACGTCAAGCATTTTTTCAAATTTGCTCTTTGCCTGCCTTGCTTCTAACTTGCCAGTGCTTATATTGTTTCCAGTTTTCAACATTTGGCTCCTTTTTCCATTTCTGAAAGATGCCTTTTTTGCTACACCAGCCTCTCTGACCTCACCTTTAAACCATGCTGGCAGTTTTTTGGACTTTCTTCTACTTTTCTTAAAGCATGGAATACACCTGGTCTGGGCTTCCAAGATATTATTTTTAAACAACAGCCATCCTTTATGTAAATTTTTAACCTTTGCTGCTGCTCCTTTTAGTTTTTTCTTAACTATTTTTCTCATTTTATCATAGTCTCTCTTTTGAAAGTTGAAAGGAAGTACTGTGGATTTCCTTGCAATCCTTCCTTCATTTATTAAATCTAACTTAATCTTGCTATGATCACTATTATCAAGTGGCCCTATCACCCTTATCTCTTGCACCAGATCTTGTGTTCCACTAAGGACTAGGTCCAAAATGGCTTCCCATATTGTTGGTTCCTGAACCAGCTGCTCCAAGAATTCACACTAGTATGTACACACTAGCATTTACTGCGGATAGGGCCTCCATCTGTACCAGAATGTGCATTTGCATCCACCATAAAACAAATGTAGGAGGGTCAGTCCCCATACATTTCAGCAAGATACATTGCTTCGCCACTAAAAAGACCTTCCGCACAAATAATAATTTAACCCTATTCCCCAAGATCAACTGGTCATGCAAATCCAACAGACACGGATCACCATCCACCTCAATCTCACTCCAATGCACAGGACAGAAAATTGTGGATGTCTGCTGAAAACTGTACCACCAGGGGGCAGAGCCATATGCAGTTAAGAAAAATTCTTTCCGATACCTTGCATTTCGGGCAACAAGCATCCTCCAATACCCCAGCCTTATAAGCCCATTGTGGATGCATATGCAGGTGGTGCATGAATTTAAAATGTACTTCCTGCCATAACAAACATTTGACCACCTCATGCACACCAAAAACATTTGCACTAAAATCATACACATCCATCTCAAGCTGCATCTCACCAACCCAATATTCTTTCCAGATCCTTCCTCGTACATCCCATACCAACTGTCTATGTTGTTGTTACTGTTGTTAAGTGTCGTCAAGTCGATGTCGACTCCTGGCGACCCTCTGGATAGTTGACCTAAACTTTGTTCGGTCTTCAGCCAAGCGTCTCATTGTTGATAGAGTGGTATCCATAGCTGCTGTTATTGTATCGATCCATCTCATTGCCGGCCTTCCTCTTTTATGGTGACCTTCTACCTTGCCAAGCATGATGTCTTTCTCTAATGATCTCTCTCTTCGCATGATGTGTCCAAAGTATGAAAGTCTTGTCACCACCTTGATTGAAGGATAAGGCGGGATATAAATACTCTTAAATAAATAAATAAATAAATAAATCAGAGCTTCTAAGGAAAGCTTAGGTTTGATCTCCTCTAGTACTGACTAGTTTTTTTCTGATTTGTCTATACAGTTACAAATTAACCCCCATTTTCAAGTCTGCCTGCAATAAAACTTTGTCAAGCAGAGTATTACCTACTTCATTCTGCTCCTCTCGAAGTCTCTGCTGCACATAATGCCGCATTTGCAGAAACACATAAAACTGTTTATTACTCAACTCAAAATTCCATATCAGATTCTCAAAACTCAATAAGACCCTCCCACCTTCTTGCAGCAACCCCCACAGGGTACACAACCCTTTCCCCACCTATTCAGTAACAGCGGGTTCTCTAATCCCAGGGGAAAATTGCCATTAACACAGATCGATCTGGTGGTAGGTGCTCTGAGATCCAAACCACCAGATCAGTTTTCTGCCAGATCCATCTCCAGACCCAATGCAAGGGCAATGGCTGCTGCTGCTGCCTGGAGGGGACCATCTGGAGATTTATTTCATAAAAATCCCCAAGCTTAGCCAGAAGGAGTACCCCCAAATATTTCAGGAAACCTTCAGCCCACTTCCAAAAGACCTGACCAACCAGCCCGCTACTTCCAGGACCAACATTTTTTCCTTATTGATACAAAGTCCAGAAATCTGTTCAAATCAACTCAAAAGGTCTGAGACTGCAGGAACAGACTTCCAGGGCTGCCCCACTAACAGCATCATATCATCTGTGAATAAGGTTACCTTGACCTCTTGGTCACCTACCACAAGCCATGGATCTGATGATCCTGTATGATTTTTCTAGCTAATGGCCCCATGCAATCAAAGCAGACAGCAGAGGTAAATCTCTGGTGGATATCCCACTGCAAGGGAAACTCAGGCGACAGTTCCCCATTCATCATTACCTGGGCTATGGTTTCACATACAAAGCCCTTAAAACACAGAGTGACACATCATCACCGCATAAATAACTCCACCTTAACTTATCAAATACCTTTTCAATATCAACACTGACTACTAGCGCATCCACTGCCTATCTCTGCGCATCCTCCATTCCAGCCAAGATCCTGCAAATAATAGTAACACCATATCGTTCAGACACAAACCCAACCTGCTCTGTGCCCACCAACTCTGACAAAAAAAGAGCCTAAGCGATCCGCCAAAATCTTAGCATAAACTTTAATGTCGACATTTAAAAGCGAAATTGGTGGATAGCCCTCAGGATCCCCAGGAGGGGCTCATATATGTATTTCCCCCTTGGCCCTTGTTGAGTAGCCTTCTGGGCAGAATTCAGTCTTTTCTGGGCTTGGTGATTCAGCTACTGCTAGACTGTCCATGCTGGTCATGATACATGGATGAGCCTGTTGGAGGGTCTCTCTCTTGCTACCTTAAGAGAGGGGTCTCCTGTGTCAAGGGCTCATGGTGATGGAGGACCCCATTCTTTTCTCACTTATGGCTTGGCCCTTGAAAGGCATAGGCTCTTCAAGAAGGGCAGTTCTAGAGCTGTAGTGGACACCCTTCTCAAGGCCCGAAGGCCTCAACTTCCTTGGCCTATGTGAGAGTCTGGAGGGTCTTCAAAAGATGAGGTTCCTCTCAGGCCCTGGATGCCAGGAAGGCAGACAAAGTCACTATTTTGTCCTTCTTATAGTCCAGTTTGGACCAGGGGTTGTCCCTGAACACTCTCAATGTTCGGGTGGTGGTGCTGTTTGCTGCTGTGAGCATGTGTAAGGGATGTCCATGGTGGTGCATCTGTTGTCTTTCACTTCCTTAAGTGAGTGAAGCAGATCCACCTCCCCCTTCCTTCTTTCTCTATTTCTGTGGATAACACTGTCATCCACTGTTCCCTCTAAGCTGTGCGCGTGTGCGCGCGCACACACCTTGCCGAGTGAGCGCACATACTTTACAACAGAGCGCACAAAAATTACGGTTCTGATTCTGATAGAAAACAACACAGACGTTCTTAAAATTGAAAAGTTGTTGTGTATTTATGGTTTTCACAAGTTCTACAATATTTTCTAGTGCAATCAATGTGGTGTACATACTGTATTCTGACGTGTAGTCAAATTTTAAAGTATATAACTCTGAGTGTCGTTATGTGGCGCACAAAAATTTAACTTTCCTTCAAAAGCTGCACAGCTGATATTTTATGCGCACACAGCCTACAGAAAATTAGAGGGAACATTGCTGTCATCCTCTCTGTCTCCTCAGCTCATAACATTGCGGTCATCTTTGACTCTTCTCTCTCTTTCTCTGCACTTATTCAACAGATAGCTAACACTTGTCTTTATTTCTTTACAGCATCAGCAAAATTTGTCCCTTCCTCTCAAAACACAACACCAAGATCCTTAACTCAACTTTCTTGTCACCTTCAGTCTAGACTATTGAAACCTTCTCCTCACTGGTCTCCCAATGAATCATCTATCTCACCAGGGGCGGCTCTATCATGAGGCGGAGTGAGGCAGTGGCCTCAGGCGGCAAACTTTTGGAGGCGGCAGAAGTGCCCACAAAAGAGCCCCTCACTCCACCTTCAGTTTTAAACAAACAAAAAAAATCCTCCATTCCGCTCCCCTTCCTGCCGTCCACGAAGCTCCGTTCCGCTCCCCTTCCTGCAGCCCGTATCAGCTCCATTATGCTCTTTTCCCTCCCCCAAGTAGCTGCCATGTGGTAATTTAAATGAAAAAGAAAGCGATGCGGATACTTCTGGCCTTTTGGAACTCCTGATACCGCGTCCTGCCCTCAAATGGAAATGGCACTAGAGCGCGGGACACAGTTTCAGGGGTTTCAAAGGGACAGAAGAATCCGCATTGCTTTCTTTTTCATTTAAATTACCGCTATGGCAGCTACTTAGGGAGGGGAAGGAGCATAACAGAGCCGATACGGGCTGCAAGAGGGGGAGCGGAATGAAGGTAGCAGGAAGGAGAGAGGAACAGAGCTTTGGGGGATGCAGGAGGGGGAGCAGAATGGAGGCAGCAGGAAGGAGAGAGGAACGGAGCTTCGGGAGCTGCAGGAGAGGAAGCGGAACGGAGACAGCAGGCAGGAGAGAGGAACGGAGCTTCGGGGACTGCAGGAGGGGGAGCGGAACGGAGGCAGCAGGAAGGAGAGAGGAACAGAGCTTTGTGGGCTGCAGGAAGGGGAGCAAAACAGAGGCAGCAGGAAGGAGAGAGGAATGGAGCTTTAGGGGCTGCAGGAGGGGGAGAAGAACAGCGCTTTGGAGGCAGCAGGAAGGAGAGAGGAATGGAGCTTTGTGGGCTGCAGGAAGGGGAACAGAGTGGAGCTGCACAGGGGGAAAGAGGAATGGAGCTGCACAGGGGGAAAGAGGAATGGGGGAAAGAGGAATGGAGCTGCACAGGGGGAAAGAGGTATGGGGGATAGAGGAATGGAGCTGCACAGGGGGATGGAGGAATGGAGCTGCACAGGGGGAAAGAGAGGGTGGAAACTGGAAAGGAGCTGACAGAGGGGGCAAAATAGGGCTGGAAAGGGGCTGAGAGAAAAATAGGGTGGGAACTGGAAAGGAGCTGGCAGAGGGGGCAAAATAGGGCTGGAAAGGGGCTGACAGAAAAAGAGGGCGGGAACTGGAAAGGAGCTGGCAGAGGGGGCAAAATAGGGCTGGAAAGGGGCTAACAGAGAAAAAGAGGGCTGGAAACTGGAAAGGAGCTGATAGAGGGGGCAAAATAGGGTTGGCAATCAGAAAGGAGCTGACAGAGGAGGCAAGAGAGAGCTGGAAACTGGAAAGGAGCTGATGGGGGGAAGAGAGGGCTGGAAACTGGAAAGCAGCTGACAGAGGGGGCAAGAGAGGGCTGGAAAGGAGCTGACGGGGGGTAGTGGGGGCTGGAAAGGAGCTGACGGGGGAGAGAGGGCTGGAAACTGGAAAGGAGCTGACGGGGGTGGGGGCAAGAGAGGGCTGGAAACTGGAAAGAAGCTGACGGGGGGGGGGGGGGGGAGAGAGGGCTGGAAAGGAAGGGGGAAGAGAGGGCTGGAAGAGAGATAATATGGGGGAAGGTGGGGGCTGAAAGGGAGCTAATACCTGAGGATGGTACTGTAGCAGTACTGGAAAGGTGATGACACTAGGGGAGGGAGAAGTGGGATGAAGGGAGCTGAAACCTGGGGATGGTACTGGAGTGGGACTGGAAGGGAGCTGACACCTAGGGGTGGGACTGAAGGAAGCTGACACGTGGGGATGGAACTGGAAGGTGGCTGGGTAATGGGGAGGAGGCTGGCAGGGAGGGGGCACTGGGACTGGAAGGGAGCTGACACATTGGGAGGGTTACTGAGACTGGAAATAGGCTGATAGAAGGAAGTAAAGAAAACAAAAGAGACAAGAAATGGCAGATAAGAGTGCTAAGAGAAGACAGGAAAGCAGAAGCCTCAGATCAGAACCAGCATGACCAGAGAATAAAATGGTCAGACAACAAAGGTAGAAAAATTAATTTTATTTTCAAT
This sequence comes from Ichthyophis bannanicus, assembly GCA_033557465.1. Taxonomy (NCBI): domain Eukaryota; kingdom Metazoa; phylum Chordata; class Amphibia; order Gymnophiona; family Ichthyophiidae; genus Ichthyophis; species Ichthyophis bannanicus. Next base: position 47,191,154 of record CM066046.1, read on the forward strand.
TTAGTGATTGGACTTTATGCTATCTTTATATTTTACACAGTATGGGGAACTGCATCTCTCATCTGGTGTTGCACTGCATGCAGAGTTGGGTTTCTTGGGGTTTCAGTTTAAGTTTTGCCTAAATATTTTATTTTTACTTTAGGTTGTGATCACTTATTCTGTACTTGGTGAGACTCTATTCTGAGTGTGTGACCAAGGCAGTGTGTTCTGTTAACATGAAATTTGCACGCAGGGATCTGGACTGTAGTAATTTGCCTTGTTCAGCTTTTCAAATAGATGTTAGATGTTCTAGGGCCCGCTGCAGTATTTATAATGCTGCTTTTTTCTGAGTAGGCATCTTGTATGAGTTTTGGAAGTTTTTATGCTGGTAATGGTATGGTAGATTTGACCTTGTAGATCTTTGGTGACTTTTGTAGTGTTTTATATTAGTTCCCAATATGCTGGGTACTGGAAAATGTTTGTTAGTGAGATGACCAGACTCAATTTTTTTTTAAGATATTGAGTTCTGTGGGTGAATGTCCTAGTTTTGCTCTGCACCCACTGTTGAGGGAGGGGGTTCTGTGGATGCAAAATATATGTTCAAAAAGAAAAAGCAAGAACCCTAATACAGTTTATAACAAAATAAAAATGAGTTATAATTTAGTTTTATAAAGTGTGCTGTGGTTCTTGCTCATTCTTTTAGTTCCTTGGTGTACAAGCATCTTGCATTTCCTCCATATTATCTAATAGACTTTTTGGTTTGGTTCAGTCCCTGACTGGAGTTTTGAGAAAGCTCCCCCCCCACCCCCCACACACACACACTATAGAGGGGGGTGGAGGGGGTGACATCTCATCCCTTGCCTCAGGCAGCAGATTGCCTTGAGCCGCCCCTGTATTTCACCTTCAATCTGTTCAAAACTCAGTGGCAAGGCTAATTTTCTGCCACTGTTGCTATGCTCATGTAATCCCTCTTCTGAAGTCACTTCATTGGCTTCCTGTCCATTTCCGCATACAGTTCAAACTTCTCCTTCTGACCTACAAATGCATTCGTTCTGCAGCTCCTCACTACCCATCTCTCCCTAAACCCTTCCCAGACAATTTCTCTCATCAAGCAACTCACTTGTATCTATGCCCTTCTCTTCTACTGCCAGCTCCAAACTGTTTCTTTCAGCTTGCTGCACCATATGCCTGGAACAGACTACCTGAGCCGGTATCTCAGGCTCCATCTCTGGTCCTCTTCAAATTAATGCTAAAAACTCATCTCTTTAATCATTTCCCTTAAGAATGTCCTAGCCCCTTGTTGTTCTATTTGTCTGTCTTAGTAGATTGTAAACTCTCTGGAGCAGGAACTGTCTTTTATGTGGATGTGTATAGCAATGCATATATCTATAGTGCTATATAAATGATACAGTAAGTAGTAGTAGTAATAGATCCAGCCTCTGGTGCATTGTCCCTCAGTTGAGTCTTTCTTTAGTGTTGAAAGTTTGGAAGACCTCTCTCAAAGATTGATCCTGAAGGTGGTATTCCTGGTGGCTTTTGCAACTGCCAGGTGGGTGTCAGAGTTATAGGCCTTGTCCTGCAGGGAGTCTTTTTTTTTTTGGTCATTTCGATGGAACCTGTTCCTCTGCAGACCATGCGGTTCTTTCTCTCAAGGGTGCTGACTTTCTTTCACCTGAGTCAGGCTATCATCCTGCTCTCCTTCTCAGAAGGGGACCTACAGGCTGATCCCTTGCTCTGTTAGGTGAATATGAGGAGAGCGTTAGTGAAATATTGTACTGGGAGATTGCTAATTCATTTCGTGAGTCAAACCATAGCTTTGTTCTCTTAAGCAGTCTGAGGAAAGAGCAGGCAGTAGCCAAGTCCTTAATTGCCCACTAGATTAAGGAGGCTATAATTTCAGCCTACCTTGTGTATGGAAAACGTGTACTGGAGGGAGTGAGAGCTGTCTTCACTAGGGAATGGGCTTCCTCATGAGCAGAATCTGCTTTGGTCTCTCCGGAGGACATCTGTAAGGGAGCAGCGAGGGAATCTAAATACAGGATAAAGAGTAAGTCTAATAAATATAGGTTAGTGTTTCCAAAGGCATTTACACAATCTGTAGATCTGCAAGCCGTGTAGCGCTGCCATCACATGCCGTTAGCATCACAGCATTCAGGGATGGAATGGAAACGGCACCCATCGCTAAATGGGAAGCGGTAATATTGAGCTGCTGCTTGCTTAGCGATACACGGTGAAAGTCAGCACAGGTAACTCTGGCCTAACTTTTGCAACTTTAGCTAACCGGGCAGTGGCTCAATATTGCCGCTGACGGGTTAATTTTGCAGCAATCCAGCCAAATATGAACCCAGCATTGAATATCCAGGTTTAACTTTTAGTGCCCGTGCTGCATATCCCTCCCACACCCTTATAATCTATAGAACCATGAACTGTTTAGATAAAAAAGAGATTAAAACAATTTTTTCACATAGATTGCTTAAAAAAGCTGAAGCATGCTAGCCCAGTGGTTCTCAACCCAGTCCTCTGAGACTCCCCAGGCCAGTCAGGTTTTCAGCATGTCCACAATGAATATGCATGAGATAGATCTGCATGCACTGCTTTCATTGTATGCAGATCTATCTCATGCATATTCATTGTGGATACCCTGAAAACCTAACTGGACTAGAGATCCCAGATGACTGGGTTGAGAACCACTGTGCTAGGCAATTGATCCATATATGGAGTTTATAAGTTGATGCTATGATATATGCTATGTGTTAGTAGCATAAATTCTGCCCAGGTGGCCCCTGTGGTACAGGGGAGGGCTCTAAAGAGGAAGGGGGTCCATCTGTAGTTACTCCCATATCTTCTGAAGTGGATTTGCCCTACTCTGGAGCCCTTTAAAAAATTGTTGCTTAGAGGCCCATAATTTGAATTTCTGCCACCACTATGTATTTATTGTATGTTTCTATCTATACCATATGAATAAATAATTGTATCTGTTTTTTATCTAGCAGATCTGTGGTTTTATAGATTATGGAGCATGTTTACTAAGCTCCGTGTCAGTAACGCACATGTAGGCTGCGTTGTTGGTACAGGGCTATGAGCTAACTGCAGAGGGCAGGTACAGCCACCCCCCTGCAGAAAATGGATTTCAGGAGCAACTAAGGCTACCCACTAAGGACCACCCCTTAGTTGCACCATGCTACTTGTGCTGACCTCAAGTAGCAGGGGCTACAAAAGCCCCCACTAGCTGCGCTGCAGTAGGAACGTCCCCATCCCACCCATTCACTGCCTTGACATACGCTACCATAGTAGCACAGGATTTTTAGTTCAGGGCTCCATGCTAGAGTTTAGCACAATGCCCAAACTAAATCCCATGCTTTAGTAAACATGCCCGTATATTTATAATTATTATTTATCTTTATGTATATTGGGCACAATATTGAGTTAGGGCATCTAGGCGTGAGTTCGGCACCTAGCTGTTGCCGCTGTCCTCTAACCCCGGATATTCAGTGACGGAGGCATATGCTGTACATGCCCGGAAGCCACACAGGCTAACTGGGTAGCGGCAATATTGCACTGCTGCCCAGTTAGCCTCTACGGGTAAAGATAAGCCAGCGCCTACCTTTACCTGTAGCAGTACAAATTCACCGCTACCCGGATAGTCTCTGTCACCATCCATGACATGCCCCAATGTTAAGCAGTTATCATCGGGACATGTAAGGGAGAATATAGGGGGAATATAGGGAGAATATAGGGAGAATATAGGGAGAATACAGGGGGAATATAGGGGGAATATAGGGAGAATATAGGGAGAATACAGGGGGAATATAGGGAGAATACAGGGGGAATATAGGGAGAATATAGGGGGAATATAGGGAGAATATAGGGGGAATATAGGGAGAATATAGGGAGAATACAGGGGGAATATAGGGGGAATATAGGGAGAATATAGGGAGAATACAGGGGGAATATAGGGAGAATATAGGGAGAATATAGGGGGACATTCGATGCCATTGGATATCCCTCTGAGTGACATTTACATGGTTTACAGTGCTGTAAACTGTGAAAATGCCTTTCGAATATCGAGCTCATTATTTCTATAGTTGTTTGGATTTGCTTGATGCTCCCTTTCTCTGATCAGCTTACTTTCGCAGCGGTATTCAGCCTCTTTCCATTCATTTTTGTGATGTGCAAAACTAACCCATTTGTAGACATCACTCATGAAGGAAGACTTGCCTAATATTTGTATATGATGATCTCGAGACTATAAAATAGTATGTTAGAACAATTGCCAGTGCCAGAGAAATACTAAGGTGGACAAGGAAAAGAATAGCCAGTAGGGAAAAAAGGTTGTGGAGGGTATTTATTTATTTAACATGTTTTTAATACCACTTTATCATTTCAGTCAAAGTGGTTTACATTGTAACTTAAACTTGGTAGTGTACATTAAACAGGGGCATTGGTAACTTGGAATTTTCTGAGGCAATGGAGGGTTAAGTGACTTACCCCAGGCATGCTAGTGGGAATTGAACCCTGTTTTTTTGTTGCCCAAGCCAGTGCTCTAACAATTAGGCTACTCTTTTTTCTCCATGTAGAGCCTGTTTTATATGCAGAAGTGGACTTTTTGAAAAGTGCACCACTGCACATGCATTGATATAGTAGGTACCATCTTATAAAATTATTCCCATAATAAGTCTCTGTACAGGTTCCTGGTTAAAGTGTATCTCCAGATTAATATAAAGAGAATAGAGATAGTCCAAGGAAGGACTACCAAAGTGTTGCAAAGTCTGTATCAAAAGTTCTATGAGATAAACTTAGTGACGCATATTGTGTATGAATACAGATTAGTGCACCTGCCTCTTAAATGCCTAAATATGTATACATTAGAGCAGAGGTGCCAAAGTCATTTTGTTACCAGGCCACACTGGGGAAAAATGCACCATAAATAGGCTGGGGATCCCCTCCGATGTTACAGTTCTCTGGGGTAAGGTAGAACATTTCCATACTAAATTATGTTAATCTATTAAAATAAAACCAAATTAATTGAACACAGAAGTAACATACAAAGCAGAAATGTATTTCTGCTTGTACTGAGCAAAATACAAACACATCAGAGAAGCACATTTCCCAAAGATAATATATGCCAATCAATAAATTCAAAATAAATACATCTGTGCATGATTTTTATAGCTGGTTCCAACTCTTTGGTTTATAATGAAGAAAGGTTTTATGTAATTTTGGGAGAGAAGTGTGATGGTCTTGCTTGGAGGGCTGAATATTATTGTTATCTTGATGATTTTGACTGTGTGTCCAATTTGTGGAGACTGGTGTGTGAAACCCTAAGGGGTATGTTTACTAAAACCCCGTTAGGGTGCGCGGCGTGCTAGTGTGCGGATGCCATATAAGGAGTGGGCATTTCAGTCAGAAAAAAAGCAAAACTGGGATTAATCATGCGCTAATGTGCGCCCCGCACATTAGCGCATGAGAAAGTTGCGCGGAAAGCATAAGTGGCGCGCTGATGTGCAAGCACAGGAATAGAGCCATAGTACAATGGTTAAGACACTGACCAATGTGCAGGGATCATGGGTTCAATCCCTCACTGTGCCCAATGAAGAAGGCTGGCTGAGGCATTACCTATTATGGGGAAGATTGCTTTAGGAGGCATTTTATTTTTATTTTAATTATCTCTACTAGCAAACGCACTCTCAAAGCGTGCTAACATAAGGCGCCCCATAAGGCACATTTTAAAGTGCACTGTCCGCCAAGGCACCCTAGAATGTTGCTTATAGGGCGCTTTATAGGGTGCCGTATGAGGTACCGCAAGGTCACAGCACTGTTTTTGATGGCAGCACTGTGCAGTTTAAGGAATGAAAATCATAAGTAGGTGTGCTGACATGCAAGGAGGAGCAGCAGTGTAGCACAATGGTTAAGACACTGACCAATGATGCAGGAGTCATGGGTTCAATCCCCCACTGTGCCTAATGAAGAAGGCTGGCTGAGACATTACCTGTTATAGGTAATATTGCTGTAGGGGGCATTTTATTTTTATTTTAAATAGTGCTGCCAGCAAACACACCCTCAAAGTATTGTAACATAAGGTGCTGCATAAGGTGCCTCATAGGGTACCCCAGAGGGCACATTTTAAAGTGCACTGTCCGCCACAGCACCCTACAATGTTGCTGAAAGGGTGGCCTATAGGGCGCCATATAGGGTGCCCTATGAGGCACAGCAAGGTCATAGCACTGTTTTTGATGGCAGCACTGTGCAGTTTAAGGAATGAAAATCATAAGTAGGTGCGCTGACATGCAAAGAGGAACAGCAGTGTAGCACAATGGTTAAGGCACTGACTGCTGATACAGGGGTCATGAGTTTGCTCCCCAGTGTGCCTAATACGTAAGGCTGGCAGAGGCATCAGCTTTGCAATGTACGTATTGTTTCCTGCAGCACATTATAAAGTGAACTGTCCGCCACGGCACCCTAAAATATCCCCTATAGGGCACCCTATAAGTCACTCCACAGGATAACGTATAGTGCACCTCATATGGATGGTAACCATAAGGTGCCCTATAGGGCGCCCTATAAAGCGCACTCAGAGGCACCTTATGGGTACAGTACGCTGAGAGTGTATTTGCTGGCAGCAATAATGTACATGAAAAAGAGATAATGCTTTGGGCAGCCCTATCAAATAACCACACTGTGGGTTTGAACCCATGATCTCTGGCTCTACAGGTGGTGAAGTAACCATTGGGCTACAGCTCTATAGCTGCTAGTCAGCCCCTGGCTGGCTGCATTGGGAGTGCACGTCACCACACAGACAGTCTGCTGTGGTCACCAGGATAGGGTTAGCACACCCGTACCCATGATGCACTGCACATGCAAATCAGCTGTCCACAGATAAACACAAGATGGGTTATGCACCCCCACAGCACCTCGGCCTGGTAGGGGGTACTGACCGTGTGTGTTACTGGCACAGAGTAGCTACACACCGTCACATTGTGCAGGTACTGTGCTCACCCTGAGTGTGCGGTGGGGCGCCCAGCACCAGGTCCACACCACCTTCCATGACAGAAATAGGCCATGCTGCAGGTCCCCAGCAGTGCTAATGTGTGAAGTAGTTGGTTTCTGCAGAAACAACTTGGATATATCTGTCTGTCTCAGTCAGGTGTAGCCCCTATGGACCCCTAGGAGGATTATGTACCACCACCCTCCTCCTCCAGGGCTGAGGGTGGCAAACAGGGTCTCCCATCAACAGATCCACATTCTACCTCCCTACAATGGTGGCAGTAGAGGGGACCAGCAACCCCGGTCCTGCTGGGGCAACAGACACCCTACAGGGCAGTCAATGCAGCTCTGTACACATCCATAACACAATAGCAGACAGACATTAGGCCTGGATATGCTAAGCTGCACCCCACCACTATCTGATATTCTCCTGCAGCAAGCCTTCAGCCACTGCACCCTGCAAGGCACTCCATCAAGACACATACCAGCTGCAAACACTCTGCTAGCTAGTCCATAGTGCATGTTCCTGGTGGAAATGCATGCACCCAGAACTGGGATGTCAGCATACACAACAAGCAGATAAGTCAGTGACTGGGCTCCAAAAGAAAACCCATAAATATCACATGAAAAAAAATACTATATAGCACTATGGGGGTGCCTAGCCATGCTGTGTTCACTGCACAGTCAGGGTGAGAGTGATCTCCCAGCAGGACATGCTGAGGCCAACCTGTCTGTGTAGGTGGTGGCTGGGCACTAAAATGTCCCAGCCAGTGCCCTATGCAGATGCATTCTGGCCAGGCCACCCTGTCCGGGCTATACCCATGGTACCTTGCTCCTCATTATGCACATTGGCAGGCCATTACTGGCAACAGTGCTGGCAGTGTGGGCTGTGGAGGGTGTTTGCAGCCACCACACACTGGATAGACAGACACACACCCACACCTATGCCAGCATTGTGCTACTATAGAGGAGTTTAGCAGCCCTGGCCACCACATCAGTCCTGGGCACAGTACAGGCATGGATATGGTACGCAATACTGTTGGGGGTCATTCCCCAGGGTGGTAAACACTGTCAGAGATCAGACCTGAAGCACACACCGCAGACATCAGAAAGGTTGTTATGATGGAGCTCAATCAGCAAACTGTGCTTAACGTAGGAATTGGTATCTGCCAGTAATCATAGCAAACATTTGATAGCTGTGTACCGTATACCCAGGTGTAGGGTGGCATTGCTAAGGTATGCAAGTGCTAGTATTGGGAGATGCACGCAGGGCCCAATGTCCTGCCTCTCCAGGAGGCATTGGCCAATGGGGCCTGTGGGTGTGTCTGCCCCTGTTGGCTGCTGCTTTACGGCAGAGGTTCCCAACTCCAGTCCTGGTGTGCCAAACACTGTTTGGGTTTTCATGCTGTCCCTCATGAATATGCATGAGATACATCTGCATACCATGGGGGTGGTGCATAGATATGCAGCACAGGCATCTTTATTAGAGGCAGCATGGAACCTGAATGGTGTTTGGCCCTCCAGGACTGCATTTGGGAGGCTCTGCTCTAGATAATGCGGCTGTTTATGGTGTCTGTGCTCGGTGGGGTAAAATATAGGCGTATTAACCATACGTATGTTCTCTGCAATAAAGGTTTGTCCTTACTATCATGGTTCAGTTGTGGGAAAAATATGTGGACTGGATTGGCAGTAGCCCCAGCTGGGCTTTGAACCTGGGACCTTCTGTTCTTGCACACACTATCTGTGTGCACTGCACCACCGTGTTGCCACAGATATGCTGCATTCCCTGGGGAGTCCATGACTGTACATCCAACAGGGCCTGTTTGTTGCAGTGCACGGCACCGACCTGGACAGGGCTAGGCCATTGTCTGCTGTTGCCACCAGCTGCTGCCACCTCCACCACCAGTACCGCTCCATCCTTAGATTGGAGACAGCATAAACCCTGAAGGATTTGTGGCCCTCCAGGACTGCATTTGGGGGAATCTGTTCTAGGTAATGTGCATGTTTCTGGTGTCTGTGCTCTGTAGGGTAAAATAGAGGTGTTTGAGCCATGCTTATGTTCTCTGCAATAAAGATTCGCCTTTACTATCACAATATAGTTGTGGGTAAAATATGGGGACTGGATTGGCAGGAGCCCCAGCTGGCGCTTGAACCTGTGACCTTCTGTCTCCATACACACTGGTTGTGTGCACTGCATCACCGTGTTGCCACAGAGACAGTGCATTCCCTGATGATACCATGACTGTTTGTCCGGCAGGGCCTGTCTGTTGCAGTGCATTGCACCCACCTACACAGGGCTAGGCCATGGTCTGCTCTGGGCAGCTGCCACTGCCCCCCTCCACTACCAGTACCCCTGTGCCACCATGCTGACATGCCCTTCTGCTGGTGGTACCCAGTCTCAGGCCATCCTGTGTGCGGTTAGGTGGCTGCCTATGGTGCGGGTTATGGGGTAGGGGAGTCTGCATATCTGTCCGCACGTCCCCCAATCACCGCCTGCCAATGTTCTGTGCCCTTGGGGGTAGCTGCTGGGTACTATCCCCTGTGACACTGTGCTAAACACTCTCGTGCCCATGTTGGGCCCTCATCAGTTGCTGTCTGGCTGCTGTTCAGTTTCAGCATTCCTAAGTGCCATCTAGGCATCTGCCTAGTCTGCACTGTGCCCCAGCTGCACCACAGCATGTGCCGCCTGCAGCCCTCTGTATCCCCTTTCCCAGCATCTGTCCAGTTGCCCATTCCGACCTGCCCGCCCTGCTGTTGTGGAACATGTGCATGCCATAGGTAACCTGTCCAATGGAGAGGTAAACCCTGATCAGTGTTATTTCACTGCAGGATCATTCACCTTGTATGGGGACGGAGCGTAGACCCTTCTAAAATTCATATTTATTTTTTGCGGCTTTCTTGGGAGTGTTTTTTAATGTTTCCCATTACTATCACTATTGCCCAGCTTGATTATGATTTTTTTATATTTTGTTGGGGTCATTTTTAATGTTTATTTGCCCTTTTGTTCCGTGCACATGTATCACACTGCTCACTTTTTGTAGGTTTCCCTGGTTTTGAGTTACATTGCTTACAGAAATGGTTTCTCTTCTTTTTAAATCGGCTCTACCGCGAGGTTTTCACTCGCCGTATTTTTTTACTTGAATTTCAGCCCCGCTCCTGTGCGGGGAGCCTCTCTCCACCCATTGACCCCTTCTCTCCGCCCCTGGGGAGCCTTCCACCGCCCTCCGAGAGCCTTTCCATGCCTCTATCGCACATCAGCGCGCCGCGCACATGAGCGGGCACTTAGTGCGGTGCGCACGTGTGCGGGGCACAAAAATGCATCATTAGTGTGCGCTAAGGTACTTTAGCGCACACTATTGTGCGCCGCGCACTTGAGCACAGTTTAGTAAACATACCCCTAAGAAATTTAATACAAAATGAGTTACAAAAAATATACTTTGCTGTCTATTCTCATATGGGACTGAAAATAAAAATAAATAAAATACGTATTTTGACCTTGGTTGGCTGGACATTTTATATTTCCAGTCACATTGGTTCCTGTCTCTCTTTTATGCATTCCTCTACCTTCTCCTTTCTCCTCTCCTCATGTCTTCCTTCATTACTCTCTCACATTTATCTCTGTTGTTGATCTTTTCCTTTCAGCTTTTTCTTCTATTCCTCTCTTTTCTGCCTCTGCATATACACTCAAATTTTACTCTCCAGTCCTTAATCTTTGTCGTTTTTACTTTTCACCTATGTATCAACTTTTCATCTCCTTTTCTCACCTCTTTTCCAGCCTATTTCCCCACTTTCACTCTCTACTTAGTCTTCCCATTTCTCTTGTCTCACTCTTTCCCAGCCTCTTACTCCCTTTTGTCTTTCAATCAATCGCCATTGCCATTTTTCTACGTTCTGTACTCACCCCTACCCCAGCCCTCATCTACTTTTCTCCTGTCCCAGCTCCTACCTGTCATTCCTTTCACCAGTCCCTTTCTCCTATCTCTTACCCCCACCCAGTCTTTGAATACCACCTTTTAACACCTCTCCAGCTGTAATCCCATCCTCTTCTCATTCATCTTCTTTGTAGTTTGGCATATCTCCCTTCTGTTTCCCTCTCTCATTGTTCACTGAAGAGATGTGGCAGCAGTGACAGGATAAGGAAAGAGAAGAGAAAGGATAGACCACTGGGGGAGGAAAAGACGATGCTCTAGGAAGGAGTGTGCAAACTGCATGTACCTTAATAAATAAATGGCAACCTCTCTCTGGCTGCTGGCACAGACTTTGTGTCAGAGACTGAAGAGCTCAGTGGACTAGGTGGAATAAAAGAACTTCGAGGGCCACAGACAGCCTGAGGCCTTATATTTGACATCCCTACATCAGAGGAAAGAGCTAGGAGAATATAATAGAGACGTAAAGGAAAGTTGCAATTAGCCTCCATTGTTGCAGAGCATGCAGGTACTTTTATCGTATTTCAAAGAGAGACTGCCTGGAAAACTCCAATTTAAAAATGAGCTAGCATAAAGTACATGTGCTAAAAACAGGCACATACTAATGCATCTGCCCTGCGTGTAGACGACCAACAGGGAGCGGAATAGTACTGTACATGTTCATTTGAAGATTAAATGCATCAGCACTGTTCTACCCCTCCCACAACCAAACCACACCCATGAGAATTGCCTCTTATTAACCCAGCTAAAAGCAAGCATGATTAAGGTGTTGAATGGGCAGGATAAGGGTAGGGTTGCCAACTAGCTGCAGATGCACGGGGGTTGGGAGTGGGCATGGTGAGCACATAGCAGTTAGTGCAAGGGGCATGTCAATATTGCCATTAGCGTGAATGCAACTAATGTCACCTCAATAGGAGTTATGCGTGCCAGCTTTAGTACTGCCATACGCTAGAGCACTCATCTGTACATTAACTGTCGAGAACATGCTGGTAATGCACCAGGCACATTCCACAGAGGCTTTGCACTTAACACACATTAGATTTTACACTAACTGCACATCAGGTGCAAAAATCTAAAAGACACTTTAGTAAATGAGCCCCTTAGTTAAATTGTTTTGAAAACTACCCTCCACAGTACCTCAGTGTTGTAAATAATAGGAGGTGCAGGTAGAAAACTTTCCTTTCCAGTTTGTTGTCTTGTTCTGTTTTTCATTTGTGTGGTGTTGTGTCATTTTGTAATAGTGCATACTATTTAGTGGACACTAAGGAGCCCTTTTACTAAATGCTGGCAGTTCATGTGTGGATGCTAATGTGCAGTGCAATTAACATGGTTGTGCCTTATACTCAGATATTGTTCATGCACTCACGCTAAGTACCACTAATATTTGGGAAGCAATCTTACAGTGTACCCAAGTATAGACAATAATGGGGGGGGGGGGGGTGCTCATTTGGGAGAGAGAAGGGATAGAGTGCTTTCAAGGAAAATGAGTGATGGACTGGGGTTGGCTGATGCATAACGGGTGCGGAATCATGGAGTGAGGTGTTATACCTTTTATTTTGCAGCCCACACATCATATAGTCGCCTGGACATGGTTTGGGTGAATAGTAGTCTGGTGGATGCAGTGGGTGAAGTGGAAATAGGCTCCATAACCTGGTCTGGTTATGCACCAGTGAGTATAACTTAGAAAATGGGGAGGGGAGGAGCAGGAGGGTGATTTGAAGCTCTGGCGACTAAATAATTCTTTGTTGGAGGAAAATGGTTGTGTGGAGCAGATAGGTAAGGTTCTGTATGAGTATCTGCATTTTAATTTGGGGAGGAGGTAGCACTGTGTTAAAGGTGGTAGTATGAGGGCATTTTGTTAAAATAGTGGCAGGGGTGAGTCACATGATGCCGGGCTGAGGAGAGGTGTAATTTCTGTTCTCCCCGGCCTTGCTGGCTAAGTGCTGAAATTTGAAGAGTTAGTACCTGTATCATAGTAGCACCTGATCCCAGAGGAGATGGCATCTAAAGCCGACACCAGGAAGTCTTTAAAAGGGCTGACAGGAGTGTTAAAAGCAGCCAAAATCTTGTGCCAGCAGACCATGGTGGAGTCTCAGTCCACAAAATGGTGGTGAATCAACTATGGTGGAAGGTCTCCTGGATGGGGGCGGGCCAGTAAGAACAGAGGAGACGGCAGGGAATACGGGAACAGCAGCACTATCATCTCCAGAGACAGCGGTTATACTGGTAGCAACTGAAGGCTGCAATGCTGATCTGGCAGGTAAACTGGAGAACATCCAAGGTGAGCTGCGTGAGGCACGGGTGGAAATTCAGACTGCGGTAGGCTGCACTGAACAAGCACAGCAGTGCATCTCCAACATGGAGGACAATGCGCAAACATTAAAAAAGGATGAATCCGCCCAACAGGAACAAGTTAAAAAAAAACCTCTGGGTCAAGGTTGATGATTTAGAGAACCTGCCGCAGAAGTCCAATTTGAGGATCCTAAGCCTCCCATAGGGTGGGGAAGAACAAGGTATGAAGGAGCAGATAGAGAACTTGCTTCAGGAATGGTTTTGTGATCCCCCCCCCCTTCCCAGCACGCGTGGTGGTGGAAAGGGCACATCATGTCCCAGGAGGGTGAGCAAAGCTTCAGGACAGGCCAGTCTCTGTATTGTCTAAAATATTAAACTTCAGGCAGTGGGACTAGATCTTGAGGCAAGTTCGCCAGATTGGGGCAATTATGCACCAGAATAGCAAGATATGGATATTTCTGGATTACAGCATGGACTTAGACAAACATCGACAGGCCTTTAGAGATGTCAAATGTTGGTTAGCAGGACATGGGCTACCACAAGCACTTCTGTACCCAGCGCGGCTCCAGATTGTTTGGAAGAGAGAAGAGCAGTTTTTTTGGAGACCCAGAGGAGGTCAAGGCTTTCCTCGGACTACATTTCCCATATGACCCACTCTGGGATGAGAAAAGATTTAGTGGGAGGGAGAAAGAACTGAGCACAATGCAGGAGGCCGCACTTATGCGCAGCTACGAGGAGAATCACCGACAGGTGGTGGAAGCTTTAGTGCATAGTGATGGAGAAAAGAATGACAGGCCAGCGGTAGCGACTAGGTGAGTTCCTTTTTTTCTCTCTGGAGCTCAACAGACTGTGAACAGGACAGTTGCAACCAGGGTGGCCAAAGGCCGGCGAGATCCGGGAGAGCAGGAACCTGGTGTTCTCGCTACCCCTTTGCTCGTGCACACATAACTTCATTGGGAAGCAGAAACCCAAGGGAATTGTATGTGATAGGGGACGAGAGGTTGGTTTGACAGACCAGGAGAAGGACCTCGGAGTGACTGTTTCAGAGAATCTCAAGGTGGTAAAACAATGTGACAAGGCAGTGGCAAAAGCCAGAAGGATGTTGGGTTGTATACAGAGAGGAATTACCAGCAGAAAGGAAGAAGTAATAATGCTACTGTACAAGTCGCTGGTGAGACCTCACTTGGAATATTGTGTTCAGTTTTGGAGACGGTATCTCGCAAAGGATAGAAAAAGACTGGAAACGGTTCAGAGGACGGCGACCAAAATGATTTGGAGCCTGCGTCAGAAGCCTTATGAGAAGAGACTTGACCTAAATATGTACACTCTGGAGGAGAGGAGAGATATGATTCAGCGAACAAACAAACCTCTTCCAAGACGGGGAAGCTGTAAGACGAGAGGGCATAACATGAAGTTGCAAGTGGGTAAACTGAAAGGCAATGTCAGGAAATACTTTTTCACTGAAAGGGTGGTAGATGCTTGGAATGCCCTCCCGATGGAAGTGGTGGGGGTAATACAGTGACGGAATTCAAAGTGGCTTGGGACAGACACAGTGGATCTCTTTATAGCAGCAGGATAAAATCAAAATAATCATAACTCTCTTATATCTCAACAAATAGGGGTGATCTACACGAAGCGGTGGATACATCCCTAAACAAAGGCATGGTGAAGGGTGACCTGCACGGAACGACAAGGACACCTACTCTTACTGCCTGGCTGGGTAGACTAGATGGACCATACTGGTCTGTATCTGCCGTCATAAACTATGTATGTTACTATGTTACTAATGATGCCTGCAATAACTGCAATGCAAGGTGTCTGCCCACACTCTGCGCATAACCCACCAGTCCCTGCACCATCACTTGATGGTCGATTAAGACGCATCTTAGCTCACCCGCTATCATGCCCAGATATTAGCTGTCACTGTGGACAGCTAGTGCATGCTATAACGCGCATTAACTACCTAGCAGGCTTTAGTAAAAGGACTCCTAAATAAAGTAGCACAGTCTACTGTGAAACAAAATGAAATGATACAGAAAGACATATCCCCAGTAAATAATTACAAAAGGCAAACATTTTTCATTGGATTTTAAGTTCTAGAGAAAGGGCTCATGATATGAGGCTCAGAATGAGTGAACGGATCCATTCGCTATAAAGGAGCTGTTGTGGATTTCCATTGACAAAGCAGTTGAAACTGCGGATTATGAGCCAAAATGTTCTTGCATCTTTGCAGCAGTTGTACCATAAATGTGAGTTTCTACCTTTGAAGTCCTTTGTAAAGTTCCTTATCCCTCATCATTGTTCACATTGCTTCTTCTGGCATCACCAGTGGTGACTAACCTCCCGTATATCCCCTCCCACTTTCCCTACTTCCTTTATATATTAGATTAAGATTGAAAAATTTGCTTTAGTTAATTTTTTGAGGTTTTTGCTTCTGCAAAGATGAGAGCATAATCAGAGCTAATCAGAAAATTATGAGCTGCCTGATTGCTGATTAGACTCATAATGTTAATATAGTCGAGGGGGCTCTCATAGCAGGATATTTTAAGAATGAAGCATAGAAATAATAATGCAGCTAGAGGCAAGAATGGCAGAGCTCAGTGGGAGATCCTTCCTCGGAAACAGATTTCCCCAGTTTCTGGAAGATTGCAAAGGTTCGAGGTCGATTCCAGTCCATTCACAATCTACTTTTCTCAGAAACTGTACATTTCATGTCCATTCCACAGTGTCCATGTCAAGAATTTCTACTCTCATTGACCTACCACCTGCTGGGTATTCTGGAGAGTTTGGGCCAGTCATGTTTTGCCTTCTGGAAACTGTAGGCTTACCTGCCTCAGTAAGACAGGCTGGTATACCAAGCCCAAGATGCATAGAAATGGGAGATATGGGCTATCCAGCCGGCTGAGTATCAGAACTGCACACTGCCCTGTAGAGGACCTGAGTTAGTCCTTCCACTTATTTGGGTGAGCATTATACAATGGCCACACCTAGTGGACAGATTTTGGGGCCCATGATTTGTAAGGTTCCAAAAGGAGCTGCTGCACCGACAAGCTAAATGAGTTGGAAAATGATCCAAATACGGTGAAAACACCCAGGGTGGGTAGATGTAGATGAATAGCTTATGGCACCAAATTCCAATCCTGGCTCTAATTATCTAGAATCATAAACCTGCAGAGGGAGAATGTGGGGACCAAAATAGTAAACTAAAAAAAGAGATTGGAAGTATTAAAAAAAAAACCGGAATTTACTCAAACTGCCCTGAAAATATGACATTAGCTGGCAAATCATGAACAGGTGTCTGACATCCATATCTGGGGAGTTTCTGAGTTTTAAATTAAAATTCTAGGAAGACAGTATTCAGCTGGCACAGTAACTGTCTTAACTTAAATCCCAGTGCTGACATTTTTCTTAATCTGGATACAGGGTGTCACTATGCCTAAAAGCAGGAGCAGTGAATATTCAGGTGGCACAGTTACCATATCGGCACTGCACAGCATGGATAGGGCCGAAGCAGTGACTGCGTTCTCTGGGTATTAAGTGCTACTGCTTGTAGCGTGGAGGCTGATTCTGAGTTGCGCAATCCCGGGCCGTCCGGACATCTAGACATCTGGATGGCACGGGGATGCACCCAATTCTGCTCCCGCAGTGGCTAGATGGCCCCATGGGAGCAGAATCGCAGCACAGTGGCTGGATGTCTGGGATGTGCCCTGATTCATGCACCCTGGATGTCTAGCCACATCCTCGGCTAGCTCAGCCTGGCTCCTGCATGGAGCCGCAGTGCCATGGCAGGAGCTGTGTTCCTGGTGGCAACAGCAGACCCTTCATTCCCCACAGCCTGACCCCCGATCGGGCTTTACATGGCCAGGGTTGCGCTACGGGGCAACCCCTGCACCCCCTCACCTGTTTTCCATGCCCAGCTCCAGCAGCCCCAACGTCCATGGCGACATTCCACCTCTGAGGTTGAATAAGTCCCCCATTTAAATGGCTGACCCCAGACATATTTGAGGTCTGTCCCTAAAGTAATGAGAATGATTTTTTTGCGCAGCACAGAAGGGCCAGGAAAGGAAAGTGGGGGTTGAAGCAGATGGAGGGGGAACCCTGGTACACAGTTTGACCTTTCTCAGTTGAGTCCGTGCCTTTGTAGCAGTCGATACATTAGCAAAGTGTGTAGTAGTTTTTCTGTCTTGTCACGGGTAAAAATGCAGAGGAGTCTGGAGCAGCATTATGTGATCAAGTTCTGCGTAAAACTTGGAAAATCTGGTTCCGAAATGTTGCAGTTGTTGAGGATAGCTTATGGGAATGCTGTTTTGTCTTCAGCCCAAGTCTTCAGGTGGCACAAGGCGTTCAAGGACAGAAGGGAGAGCGTTGAGAACGAACAGTGTGCAGGGCATCCTTCAACTTTAA
This sequence comes from Ichthyophis bannanicus, assembly GCA_033557465.1. NCBI lineage: Eukaryota > Metazoa > Chordata > Amphibia > Gymnophiona > Ichthyophiidae > Ichthyophis > Ichthyophis bannanicus. The sequence goes on from CM066046.1 coordinate 47,208,739, forward strand.
GAACTGAGAACAGTGTGGCTCGTGTGAAGGCTATTCTGGATAGAGACCAACGTTTGAATGTGCAGTTAATTGCAGAGGAGGTAGGACTACCGAAAACAGACGTCCATTGAATCATTATGGAAGATCTGCACATGAGAAAAATTTGTGCAAAACTGGTCCCGAAGAATTTGTCCAATGAACAAAAGGACAATCATGTGTTGATTTCTTGGGAACTCTTGAATCGTGTGACAAGTGAGCCCGATTTTTTGCAGCAAGTGATAACCAGAGATGAAACTTGGGTTTTCGAGTACGACCCCACAACCAAAAGACAGAGTTCAGAGTGGCATACTTCCTAGTCACCTCGACCAAAGAAGGCCCGAATGAGGAAATCAAGAGTGAAATCCATGCTCATCATTTTTTTTTATTCAAAGGGAGTTGTACACAAGGAGTTTGTACCACCCGGCTAGATTGTGAATCAAACATTTTACCTACTGGTACTCGAGCGTTTGAGAAACAGAGTTGTGCGCATCCGCCGTGAAATTGCAAACATGTGGTGCTTCACTATGACAATGCGCCATGTCATACATCATTCACTGTGAGAGAATGTTTGGCTCAAAATAATGTTACAATGCTTCCCCACCACCGTACAGCCCTGACCTGGCTCCGTGCGATTTCTTTTTATTCCTCAAGCTCAAAATCCACCTCAAAGGACATCATTTTGGGACAGTTGAAAATGTCCAGGCAGCTGTGACGAGGGCTTTTAACAACATCTCAAGTGAAGACTTCGTCCACTGCTATGAAGAGTGGCAGCAATGCTGGAATCGCTGTATTCGATGACAAGGAGCCTATTTTGAAGGGGATAAACTGTAATTGCATGTATGTTCAATATATATATATATTTTTAAATCATTCTCATTACTTTTGGGACAGGCCTCGTAGGGCAGACCTTGGAATTGGCCCTGTATATCCAGGGTAGGCATCAAGCCCCCGGCCTGCTCTCGCACCTCCCTTGGCCCGCCTCCATACCGAGCTCCCCACACATCTCTGCTGTATGTGCAGGGAGCTCTTTGGGTGGAATCGCCACCCAAGCGTTTAGCTTCGGATGTCCTTCCCCCCCTAAACACTGCTCAGAATCTACCCCATAGTGTCCCTGAGTATCCGAATTAAATAAAATGCCAGCACTTGGATTTAACTTATGCACTATCTGGATCATTTTTGAGAATACACAGGTGGGCCAGTTGTATAGTGGTTGGTGAATACATATCTAGTGTTGAATATCAACCCATAGATCTCAAGGTGACCAACATGTAAAGGATCCAGTTTCTGACTGTAGTGCATTTAATGGAAGCCCTCCAGCTTGTAGTAGCGACAGAAAACATACTCTGCCTGCACAGTGATGGGACTCCAAACTACCCTTCTTCCCCCAGAGGTGCATGCCTTCGACAGCACACACTGAAACACCGCAGAAAGGGAGGATTTGCTCTCTGATATTGCTGCTGCTCCTTACTAAGCCATGGTAAAAGCCACCTGATAATGGGCTGATTTTAATCTGTCTTTAATGAATCTCGTTAGGACCTGGTTACTGACAACAAATATTCCACAGCCAAGGATATTTTCAAGCCAGACGTGCCTGACTTGTGGAACGCAAGGAGGATAGGTTCTGGATCTTGTGGGGAGGGGACTGTAAGAAAGGAAAGGAGTTTTTTTCTGTTCTCTTAATAATCTACCACAAATGCCCACTGTTGCTAAGGGGTTCACTTTTCATTTGAGTGATTACTGGTCACTTAATCAGTGTTTTGCTGCTTTAGTATAGGTAAAGATGATGAAACCCTAAGTGAAGTGGAAGGAAACAAGCAAAAATCAATGGGTTCAATCCACAGGCTCTGCCGAAAAGGTCCCCTTGGTAAAAAGAAGTAGGGGAAGGGGATGGTGGAAACGGAGGGGGTGAGTGGCTACATGGGCTCGGGAGGCACATGGTATAATTCCAAATGAGTTTTTCCCTATAACACTTGTCCTGACCTTTTTTTCTTCTTAAACAAAATCTATTTTATTAATTTTTTTTATCAAATTCATCACTGAAACATTAGATATATGACTGGGGAAAAGGTCAAGAAATGTGTAGTAGCTAAAATCGAGTTTCACTTGATAGCTTTCCCCAGAGGGTTACTTTTCCTGATAAATAAAAAGAAACACACTGAAATTGTTTTGATTTCTATCCTTTTATTTTTAGAGTATTTCGTGAACATCAACATTATACAGATTAATCTCTCTCCCTCTAAATATATATAGGCTGATAGTCAAAGTAACTTATATGTTCACAGGCTGCCGGTGAACTTATAATTGCCCATTCATGTATTTTTTAAAAAATAGATGAATAATATCAGGCCATTTAAATCACAAAGTGCCCTAATACTATCCCATATATTTCTGGGCTGTGTAGGGGCGGGGCAAGGGTAGGCTACAAAAATTATTCATTTAGCGGAGGATTTCAGCCACTAAACAGATAGGGTCCGAATTTCAGTTGGCTTGGCGCATAGCCTACCCGCCTCCCGCCTATACCTCAGCATCCACTCTTTGTATGTGCTGAATGAACACAGTGCGTGCTAATTGGAAATAGCAAATTCTATTTATTATCAGTATGCTGTATGTCTTTCCAGCACTTGCACAGAGCAGACCTGAAACCCTCAAACTCAAATGGCACAAACAGTCCTTATTTATTCCCCCCCTTCTTTAGGAATGTAAGATGTAGTGCATGTATACCTGCATGCAGGAGGGTGTAACAGCAATAACAGAAGTGTTTATCCCAAAAACATAGCCTCTCTCCACCCCTTCCGTTCTCTCCTACCTGGAGCGTAGCAACTGCAATAAGGGGATCTAGAACACAAATAAGCTGGTTGCTGCTCTCACGCACGTCACCCCCCCCCAAACAGAACCAGACGATCCACTGCAATAAACACCCTGACTGTCCCCAAAGCAATGACCCACCGTACACAAGCAACTATAAACAGGGCCTTCAGTCTCTGTGCACCCAGATGCTGGAATGCTCTCCCACCACACATACGAGCAATCCCTGACCTGACCAAATTCAGGAAAACACTAAAACACTACCTCTTACTCAAGTGCTACCCAGAAGATGGCTAAACAACCCCCTCACCCACAACAATCCCTCACGGACACATGTAACCACCATCAATGTATCATATACACATGCAAATACCTTCTGTTAGCCTTTCTGATGTAAATAGTTAACATTGTTATCCAAGTTATTAAACCTGTTCTATGTAATTACGGTGTAACCCCCACTGTAAACTCTCCTTGTTTCATGTAAACCGCACTGATATCAAAGAGCGCGGTATATAAGAAAAATAAATAAATAAATAAATAAAAAATGTGAGGGATAGATATGTTTCTCGCAAAAATGTCTAGAACTGTATTGTGAAACCACGCGGTCCTGCACGTACATGGCACTAGCATGGGGATCTCAGAACGTGGGCAGGAGGGGGCAGAATGGGGGCATGGCCAGCTGCAGAGATGTATAAAGTGTATCCTGGAAAGGCCCATGTACGTCTTCAGTGCTACCCACGCACATGCAAGTTAGTCCTGCTGAAACGTGGAATAAGGGCAGGAATTAGAAAATATTCTGCTCTTCTCAGCAATGCATGCTATAGAGAAGAATGGCTGCGACAATAATTTATTACACCAGTGTGTCTGCAGTCTGGGACAACACTAGATGCAGTGTTAAAGAACAGTAAGCAGAGGTGAGGGAAGGTTGTATGGTAAAGAAACATTAATAAACACCCCCACATAAATATGAAGAAGTGCACTGCTGTTTATTCTGACCAATACAAAGCAACGTCACTCCACCAATCACTACACTATTCACATCAGGTTTGCACGACTTAAAATAGGAGGAGAAAAGGGCCTCAGAATCTGATGAGGTTAGAGCACTGGCATAACAAATATAAGCCTAAGCCCATCCTCTATACATCAACGGCCCTGAAAAACTCCTTTTATCAGATTTTTAATTACTAACACTGTATATCAAAGTTTTTAAAAACTATGTATCAAATCACTTGCAATCTCTCAAATCATATGCCTAAATTTAATGCGCTTAAAACAAATCCACTTATCTTCCAAATGCCTGTTTCCAAAATTCTTTCCTCACTACTCCTCTGAGGTGTTTTTGAATGCCACCCTTCTTCGGTCTGTCTTCTCTTCCTTCCGACTTGGATTCATCCAGGGATACACATAGCCGGTGGTGTAATCGGCTTGGTCTCTTTTCAATTTCTTGGTCTTGATTTCTTGACCTCTACCTGTAATTGTTCAATCTGTTTCTTGATATCTTCTTGCTGCTGTCTGTACATCTCAGCAGATTGTTATTTTCAAAACTTCCGTCATATAGCAATCTCTTTTTTTGTAAGGTCTTGATATTCTTCTTCACGGTATCCACCACTAAGACCATCAGGTCCAGGGAACTCTTGTTAAGAATTTTGTTCCATTTCTCTTTGAAACTAACAACTGCTACAAGCAGGCGTGGTTCCTTATACATGCGCAACCCTCTCTGGATCTGTTGTCGTCTGATGTATTCAATCAATGAGGATCTATGTAACTCAGTCCTGGCCAGCCGTTTTTGTAAAATCAGTAGCATAGTCCAAGAGGACGTTCTTTGGGGTTCTTCCCCTTCATCAAAGGGGGTGGTTTCCTTAACAAATCTTCAATATGTTTTTCTGAGAAACTCAGGGTGTCCTGCCATAATGACTGACCATCCATTGTGAATACACAACCATAAAAAAGTCAATTCCAAAGTGTGAATCAATAGACCTATACAAAGCAACATCTCTCCACCAGTCTCCACACTATTTACATCAGGTTTGTATGATTTAAATAGGAAGAGAAAAAGGCCTCAGAATCTGATGAGGCTAGAGAACTTGGATTAGGAGGGTGAAGAGGGACATGTCCTGTTTTGGGTATTTCTGGAAGGTAATTTGTTTGATGGTAATTTTTCCTGCTTTCTCTCACAGCATTTGAAAAGATGAGTATGATCATTTGAATAGATGTTGTGCACCCCCTGAGGAAGCGCATAGTGAAACGCTTAGCCAGCCCTGTGTGTGGCATTGGGGAGCCCAATCAATAGAGGGGCATGCATCAATATGTGACAGCATTTGAAAGATAAGTGGATTTGTTTTAAGCTCATTAAATCTAGGCATTATATGCTTTGAGAGATTCCAGGTGATTTGATACATAGGTTGTTTTTTTTTTTTTTTTTTTTTTTTATATAGTTTATTTAAGTTTCAAAACGTCAACAAAATTCAAAAACTTTATAAAGTTACAACTGTGAAAAAGTCATATACCTGACAGCCAGACATACAAAAGAAAGAAAAGAAAAGAAAAGAAAGAAAACTAAAGCCAAGCCCCACCAATAAAAACAAAGAAAACAAAGAAATCAGGCCCCCCCCCCCCCTGGTTCTCTGAGGTACATTATAATAAACCGTTATCTAGTTAACAGAAATTAAGGAAAAAGGGAATAGAAAGAAAGGACAAGCTAAGTAATTAGAGGGAAATGAAACATTCCCCAAGGGGGCCACTTAAATAAATAATAATGCCCTGCCTCAAGAAACAGAAGAACGAGCACAATAGTGATCAAGCAGGGACCATCTATGCACAGTTAACTCCACCTTACCCGGATAATGCAATTTACTATACAGTTTTTCCAGTTTAGCATAATAACAAACTAAGTTCCACCAGCAATCAAAATGCAGTAATCGAAATTGTTTCCAGTGGGTAAGGATAAGTTTAAGTGCAATGGCTAACATAAAGTTAAACAAAAACGTCTGTTCCTTGGAAAGCTTCAGAGAGGGCTCTGCAGATCGTAACAACACTATGGAGCATGAAAATGGGTGAGAAAAGTCTAAAACATTCTGGATCCGCGCCCAAACCTTATGCCAGAAACCAAGGAGCAGAGGACAATCAAAAAACATATGTTTATAAGTACCGAGTTCCAGCTGACATGACCAGCATTTGCCAGCCGACAGCTTGTCCCATTTAGATAGTTTAATGGGGGTAATATAAGCTCTGTGCAGGAAAAAAAACATGGACTGAGTGAGAGCTGCAGAGCGAGACACCCTTGAGACTGGACCCCATAGTAACTTCCAAGAAGCAGGAGAGATCTCCGTATCCATGTCCGACTGCCAAGTCTTAATTAATCCCTGATTGGTTATGGGAACACAGTCTCTAATAGATTTATAAAGAAAGGACATAGCACCTTTAAGGCCTGATGACCCCCGGATTATAGAATAGGGAAACCCAACCGGGGACAGATCTCCACCCTTCACTCCCTTGGCATTTAGACAATGCTTAAGTTGTAACCACTGAAAGAGACAGGAGCGGGGTAGGGCGAACTCTCTCTGTAAAGTTGAGAAATCTTTCCATCTCTGACCGTCGGACAACTGCCCCAGGACCCAAATGCCGCATCGCATCCACCTGTGCCAAGCGAACATCTGGTTCCGGATTCTGAAGGAGGGATTCCACCACAGGGGGGTAGACATGGAAAAGACCTCTTGGGCGCCCTTAAGCCGGAGAAGCTGCAAAAAAGCCTCCTGTGTGGCCGAAATGACCCCCCCTGCCGAAGAATCTCTGGGAAGTTGCGCACCCAATAAGAACCGCAGAGGGTAAGGGGCCGCCAGACGTTCCTCTACAGCCAACCAAGTAGGTCTGTGCACTGATCCCTCAGGCTCTAGCCACAGTGCCCCTTGCTTCAGCAGAAGGGCTTGATGGTATCTTTGAAAGTCTGGAAATAAGACGCCCCCCTCTGCTTTAGACGCCTTAAGCTTCTTAATGGCTATTCTTGGGCGTTTCCCATTCCACAGAAAAGCCAATAATGAACGCTCAAGTTCCCCATAAGCACTACAAGGAAGGGGGAAGGGTAACATGCCCAACAAGTAATTTATTTTTGGTGTGAGTGTCATTTTGATAGTCTCCAACCTGCCCCACCATGAAAGGTTTAAGAGAGACCAAGAAAGGGACCGTTTGCGAATCAACAGAAGGAGGGCTGTCAAGTTTGAAGAGATAGTATCTTCGCGAGAGGCACAATATTGTGTGCCCAGATAAGTAATTTGGTCGGATGTCCACCGGAAAGGAAACCCCGCCATTAAGCTCGAGTTAGAGACATTATTTAGTGGAAAGGCCACAGATTTAGACCAGTTAATTTTGTACCCAGAGATTGCAGAGTAACTCTCGATGACCGATAAGATGGCAGGGACCTCGACCGGTTGCGTGAAAAGCATAAGATCGTCAGCGTAGGCGGAAAGCTTCACCTGTAAGTCCCCCACTCTGAAGCCAGCAATGTACCGATGCTGCCTGATAGCTATCGCCAGTGGCTCTAAAGCTAGGTTAAACAAAAGAGGAGAGAGGGGGCAACCCTGTCTCGTGCCACGGAAGAGTGAGAACGATTTGGATAGAATACCATTGGCGTAGATGCGAGCGCTGGTATTCGCATATAAGACTTTAACCATCTGGATGAACTCGGGCCCTAGGCCGAACCACCGCAACACCTGAAAAAGAAAGGCCCATTCCAGCCTATCAAACGCTTTCTCCGCGTCGAGCGAGAGGCCAAGATAAGGCTCCGAGCAAGAGGAGGCACTCTCCAAAAGGTTACACAACAATCGGGCATTGTCTGACGTAGCCCTCCCAGGGACAAAGCCACATTGATCCGGATGGATGAGATCTCCAATCACCTTAGAGAGCCTCTGTGCCAGAGCACTGGCATAGATCTTATAGTCTGAGTTTAGTAGGGAAATCGGACGGTAATTCGTCACACGCTCAGGATCCTTACCGGGTTTCTCCAAAACCACAATAGTAGCTTCTGAAAAGTTCCCAGTGATGCCTTGCTCCCTTATTAACTCTGAGTAGTAAATCAGGAGATATGGGAGCAAATCCTCACAAAAGATCTGGTAAAATTCGGCTGGGATGCCATCAGGACCGGTGGCCTTGCCCCTGGGCATTCCTCTGATGACGGCCCGCAATTCTTTGCTAGAGAGTGCGATACCCAGGTCTCTCACTTGTCGTGCGGACGCGGAGGGGTGCGTAAGATCTTCCACAAAAGTTGTAAAAGCGTTCAAATCAGGGTTAATATCAGAAGAGTATAGTTTCTCGTAATATTTAGAAAACTCATCTAAAATGCGCTCGCTCGCTGTTTGCTGCACGGCGTTATCATCCAGAATAGACACGATTCTTTTCTTTTCATGCTTCCCTCTCAATGTCATGGCCAGGGTTGTACTCGCTCTATTTCGCTCGATGTGAAACCTGGCCGACTGCTGTAAAAGCGTTCGATCTACCTCCGAGGAAACTATCTCATTATATTGATATCTTAGTCGTTGGAGTCTAAGGATGATACTGGGGTCAGAATGTTTTGTCCACAATCTTTCTTCCGCTTTGATCTGATATTCAAGAGCCAATAAGTGGGCTTTATTCTTTTTACGCTCCCGAATCGCATAGCTAGTAATTGCAGCCCGTAGGGAAGCTTTAAACGCCTCCCACCAGGCCCATATCGTGGTATCACCTACCTTGTTGACCGCAAAATAGGATTGTATTGTCTCCCGGATTTCTGACTGAAATGAAGTCTCGGCAAGCCAAGCCCTGTTAAACGACCAGGCCGGGGAGGATTGGTCTAAGCCCTGTAGTGCAAATTGTAAAGTGATCGCAGCATGGTCTGAGATACAGATACTTTCAATGCCTGCGGTACAGTCCAAGGAAATCAAGGATTTTGACACCAGAAAAAAGTCTATACGCGAGGAAGACTTATGAAAAGGGGAGAAATAGGTGAAGTCCCTGTCCGTGGGATGGAGAACCCTCCATGCATCCACCAGACCAGAAGATTCACAAAGAGCCTGAAGAGCTAAAGGTGCTTTAGACGAAGTATCTACTCTCCCGGAAGGCGGTCTAAAAGCGAGTCTCCCACTACATTAAAGTCGCCACCCACAATGATGATAGAGGCGGCGGTTCCCATCTGTAATCTGCCCGAAAGAGAGCGGAAAAAAAGGGGGTCGTCACAATTAGGGCCATAAACATTGGAGATTAGAAGAGACTGTGTGCCTATCTGGATGAGAGAGTTTGCCCATCTGCCATCTCCGTCATGGGATGAACTGAGAACCTGAGCCCCCAAGGATTTCTTAGCCAGTGTGACCACCCCGTTTTTCTTATGGAGGGCAGGAGAGGAGCCTATAATACTTAATTGCTTGTTTTCCAGCTTACTCAGCTCTGCAGCTGTGAGATGAGTTTCCTGCAAAAGAATGATGTCAGCCTTTTGTCTCCCACAGTAAGACAGGATTTTCTGTCGTTTGGCTGGGGATTTGAGGCCCTTAACGTTCAGGGATACCAATTTTAGATTATTAGCCATTGCATCCTAGATAAAACATAACCCCATCATGCCCAAAAAACCCAGATAACATATATCCATAATAGATCATCCCCATTGACCTCAGAGAACCGACATATAAAACCCAATCCCATTCCCAAATAAACAGGTAAGTCAGCTAGACTATTAACATATGGCCGACTCCGATCCCGCTACCCTATCAGGTCCAATGATGGCATGTAGTGACAGGAAAACGAGACATCTCTGAGTATCCACAACACATAGCACTTAATGGCCCTGATAGCTCCTGAAAAAAGGCTGGGAGCACCGAAGGCAGTCCCGAGCGGCATCTGCCCCATACTCAGTCTAAAGGGCAGGCCTAACCAGCCGCCCTCCGCGTAGGCCAGGATAAAGGGCGCAAAAGCACCCAGCTCTCCGTGTTCCTCACTTCACACGAAAGAGCCAATATAGAACAGGATCCTTTCCCGACTAGTTCTGATGCATCATGAGGGCTTCTTGCTCTTCCACATACCGCTTGAGAGCCATCGGGTCCTCGAAGGTCTTCGTCACGTTATGTAAAGTGACCTTAAACTTCGCTGGGCTCAGAAGCCCGTATCGGGCCTGCAAATGTTGTAGACGAGGTCTAAGTTCAAGGAAGGCCCTCCTCTTCTCCACCGTGGGCTTACTATAATCAGGGAAAAAGAATAATTTTCTTTGGTTCTCAGGAAGCAGAAGTTGTTTCCCTCTTGTCGCCGCCAGGATCTGGACGGCGTGTTGATGGCGCAAGAGGCAAAAAATCAGGGGACGCGGTCTGTTGCTTTGCCCGGTGGCAAAGGTCGGGATGCGATGCGCCCTCTCGATCTCCAGCGGGCGGGCGAAATCTATGTGCAGGAACTCCGGCAACCACGATTCCAGGTACCGGATTGGATCGGGCCCTTCCAGGCCTTCCGGGAGACCGATGAGACGGAGATTGTTACGTCTCGCCCTATTATTCATATCCTCAATGGACTTCTCCAGGCGTTCCACCTTCCGGGCTGATTTTGCCAACTGTAGGGCACCTTCCTCACACTTGGCTATCGCCACTTCAGCCTTTTCCAGACGGGAGGAGAATGTGAGCATTTGAGACCGCATCTCTTTCATGTCTGTCTGCATCTCGACCAGGGTGTCCCCATTCAGATCCACCCGCGCTCTAATCGCCCGAACTTCATGGAGCAGCTCCTGCAACCCTTCCGGTTTGTCGTGCGAGGAGGCCTGCTTCTGGGGGGAGAGCGGGTCAGTCTTGGATCGTTTGGAGCCAGAAGTAGGGGGGTTGGTGAACTCCAACCGCGTTTGCTTGCTTCCAGCCATGAGTAGAAGTGCCGGAGTAGAATACGCCCTTTAATTCAGGGGAGAAACTCAGAGATGTATCAAAATGATAGCGGGGGTCCGGAGGAGAAAATCTCAAGCGGCCATATTGGAGTCTCGCTGGCTCCGCCTCCGATACATAGTTTTTTAAAACAATGCTAAGCAAAGACCAGAACAAAGCAGAACAGGTCCTCCATAGCTAAACGTCAAAACATATCCCTGTCACAAATAAAGGACACTCGGAATGAGAGCATTCAACAGTGCAAACAGCACTAATACATGCCCAAGCGCACCATCATTGGCCTCTACAAATGTGCACATTTGTAGAAACATAGAAATTTGATGACAGAAAAAGACCACATGACCTATCTAGTCTGTCCTTCCATAACAACTACAACAGTCCCCTTTTTACCTTTAGAGATCCTCTGTGTTTGTCCCATGCTTTTTTGAATTCAGTTACTGTCCTCATCTCTACCACCTCCACTGGGAGACTATTCCACAGATCCACTACTCTTTCCGTAAAGAAATATTTCCGCATATCACTCCTGAATCTATCTCCCTTCATCCTCATCCCATGTTCCCTCGTAGCAGAACTTGCTTTCAAATGAAAGAGGTTCTCTCACTGAACATTTATGCCACGGAGATATTTAAACATCTCAATCATATCACCTCTATGCCGTCTTTCCTCTAAGGTGTACATATTAAGATCCTTAAGTCTGTCCTCATATGCTTTATAATGAAGACCACTAATCATTTTAGTAGCCACCCTCTGCACCGACTCCATCCTGTTCACATCCTTTTGAAGGTGCGGTCTCCAGAATTGCACACTATACTCCAAATGAGGTCGCACCAAAGACTTATACAGAGGCATTATCACCTCCTTTTTTCTGCTAGCCATTCCTCTCCGTATGTACCCAAGCATCCTTCTAGCTTTTGCCGTCGCCTTTTCTACCTGTTTAGCTACTTTAAGATCATCAGACACAACCACGCCTAGGTCCCGCTCTTCTTTAGTGGACAAAAGTACTTCACCCCCTATACTATATTGCTCCCTTGGATTTCTGCAGCCCAAATGCATGACCTTACATTTTTTAACATTAAATCCCAGCTGCCAAATTCTAGACCATTCTTCAAGCTTAGCTAGATCCCTCCTCATGTTATCTACACCTTCCTGGGTGTCTACTCTATTGCAGATTTTGGTATCATCCACAAAGAGGCAAACCTTACCCGACGGCCCTTCTGCTATATCACTAACAAAGATGTAGAGAGTGATGATGGTGCCTTTGGCTATGTCTTAGTGCTGTTTGAACTGTTGAATGCTCTCATTCCGAGTGCCCCTTATTTGTGACAGGGATATGTTTTGACATTTAGCTATGGAGGACCTGTTCTGCTTTCTTCTGGTCCTTGCTTAGCATTGTACAAAAGTTTTCCAGAGACGTCCAAAACATGCATTACTAGGGAGCTCTTCTACTGCCATGTTTGTTGTGATGCAATGCATCTCATGACAAACATATCACTCTTTACTTGCTTTTATACTATCTTAGTGTGCACTGAGATTACTTTGCAGTGTTCTGTGCATTCCACAGACTGGTTGATATAGTCTACCTTGTATCTGCATACATGTATCGCCAGCTTTCATGTGTAGCTTGCATCAGCGCAACACTATCAGTGAGCACAGCAGCTTAGGAGATGCATGTTTTACGAAGCGTGGCCATTCGTGGGTATGTTGCAGAGAAGGGCAGGATCGCATATGTCCATCTTTTCTGAATATGATAATCACGGGGATGTACACAGCTGTTTGCTGTGTATACCCATCTCTTGTACACCATAATGCTTTGTTTGTGCCACGCCGAGTACGTCAATGTCCTCGATTCTGGACCTGTGGCTGCGTCTATCCCCGCGGCTGCAGAGTCACATTTCAATCAGGCACGTTTTCAATTTGGATGTGCCCATGGGACGGATGTGCTTGTTCTGGAATTTACTTCTGAGGCAGTAACTGCAAAGACATTTGGAAGAAAGCAATTGGTTGCAGCTTTATGTACATAAAAGAATGAAAAATGACAACATCAACCTGAGCCAATATAAATTTGTTAAAAAAAATTTCCCACACCTTTTATCATTGGATAGGTGAAGCAACTCATCATGCTACTAGCTATGTGGCTCCCCCTTCCCTATCTATATCTTTGACAGAGCATCCACCCATAGCCCACCTCACCTTTGCCATATTACTAGCTGAGGACTACCAACACTGGGTTTCTCACCCTCATGACTGGACAGACCCATGTCCAACTCACTTCTGAGCTGCCACCGCTTGAAAGCAGCCAATGAATCAAGCACCAGAACTCAACTTCAACAACAAATTAACTCAGGAAACACTCCCCTTCCTCGCTGTAACAACACGTCACTTGGCAATAATAAGCATAACAGGTGGACAGGAAGGAGGACAACTGGTCTAATTATCAAAATGATGCCAACAAACCCATGGTACTCAAGTAAATTGTGAGTCTCAGCCAAACCACATCTTCCAGATGAGTCTTTCCAGATATTCAAATTTATTTATTTATTTTATTTATTTAAAAGGATTTATATACCACTTTGTCCTGAAATCAAAGCAGTTTACACTTCAAACAATCAAAAGTCAGTGTCAGTAGGGGTTGGCATGCAGTGTTAACACGGAGTGGAGGTGATGATTTCTTGGTGTGCTATTTACAGGATGAGCTATGTACAAGTGGTTATATACAGTGAGGGTAGGGGAGTACATTGGGGTCTTTCGAACAATGACTTAATATTAACATACATTGGGGGTCCTTAATATTAACTTATACATAGGGGGTCTTTCAAACAATAACTTAATATTATCCTATACAAGGACATCAATTTTAAACAATAACAATAGCTTCTACAAAGAACTTTCAATTGTAAACATTAATATCATATGTTAACAATTTAAGTATGCTTGTGACTTCATGCTCCGTTTATTAGGAGTGTTCAATTGTAAATTGTGACATTGCATTTCAAACGTAGACAGGCTTTTAGCTTCCTATATTAATATTGAGATTGGTGTGATTGTTGGTCTTCGTTATAATGTTCAATGAATAAGGTAGTCTTGAGTAACTTGCGGAAGTCCTTTAAATCAGTTGTGGATCGTAGCTTCTCTGGGAGTGCATTCCAAATAGCAGGGGCCGCTAGGGAGAAAGCTCGCATGGATGTCAATTTATTGGTATTTGTAAATAATCTGGGAGTTGGTATTGTGTTTTTAGTGCTGTTTCTGTCCGGTCTTTCTTTTGTTTTGGTTCCGATGAGCTCTTGAAGTATATCTGCTGACATGTTGTTTTTGATCTTGAAGATTGTGAGCGCTGATTTGTATTTTGCTCTTGAGGAGATTGGTAGCCAATGCAGATCTTGTAGTACGGGAGTTATATGGTCTTGTAGTGACGGGCCAGCAATGATGTGGGCAGCGGTGTTTTGGACTATTTGAAGGGGACATAGTGACATAGTAAATGATGGCAGATAAAGGCCAGTATGGTCCATCTAGTCTGCCCAGTAAGATGGCAAGAGTAGGTGCAACTGCTGCTCAGTTCAGGTCACCCCTCCCCATGTCTTTGTTTAGGGGTGAACCCACTGCTCCGTGTAAGATACCCCTGTTTGCTGAGAAATTAGCTAGTTAAGTTTATTTTGATTTTATCCTGTTGCTGTAAAGGGACGAGTGGATTGTTTGGGTAGGCCTTGTAAAAGGAGGTTGCAATAGTCCAGCACAGGTGCCTGGCCTACTGTACGGAAGTGTTCCTTGCTGAGTAGAGGTTTTAGTCTTCGGAGCATTGCTAGTTTGAAGAAGGCTGTTTTAGATGTTTTGTTAATGTGTGTCTGAAGAGTAAATTGTTTGTCTGTTATCACTCCGAGGTACCAAACTTTCTCTTTTACAGTGATTGGTGTATTTGAGATGTTTATGGTGGTAGGAGGAGTGAATGTGGAGTCCCTTGTGATGATGATTGCTTCAGTTTTTTTTATGTTGATTTTTAAATTGTTGTTATTCATCCATGTCGTTATTTCGTGAATGCATGTTGATATGTCTATGTAGTCTGGGGCATCCAGGTGGATTGGAATATATACCATGGTATCGTCAGCATCTATAGCATATTGAATCTTGTATTTGTTAAATATTTTGCCCCCCTCAGCTCTAGAGAAACCGGGCCTAACTCCCAGGCCAGTCTGGGTCTGTATTGGGAAGCCACTCACAGCCGCTGTGACCAAGCCCAGCAGTCTCCTAACCGTCTCCTTGTCCCAAATAGATGATCAGCCCCCCTACTCCCCCACACACATATAATAACTTCAAAAAGCAATAACTACACATTGTGAAAAAAAGCAATTGGTTGCAGTTTTATTTACATTAAATAGTCAAAACTGACAATATCAACCTGAGTCAATGTAAATTGATCAAAAGAAACTTCCCACAGCATTTGTCACTGGATAGGTGAACCAACCTGCCATGCTACTAACTAGGTGGCTCCCCTATCCCAAATCCAAGTTATCAATGTCCCTGTTTACATTGAAACTTAAACTTGGTAATGTATATTAAACTGCTTTGATTGAAATGATAAAGTGGTATATAAAACCTGTTAAATAAATAAATACAGAACAAGCAACAACGGGCACCACCACATTTTCCACTCATTAAGGCAGACCATCAAAGCTCCAGCAGGAGCCATACCCAAAGTTCCAACCATATATCCTAGTTGCTGCCCAATGTCCAGCCCAATTAATAAAAGAATGGCCAACCAACCAGATGGGCATCCTGAAGGATGACTAATCTGCAAGGAAATAAACAGATCTAAAAATACAAAGAGGCCTATTCTAACTTGGACGTCCTGGCCTCTGTGCATCCGGTCAGAACTGGACGTACAGAGGTAGATGGGATTCTGATCCTGTGGAGCACGTCTAGCCCTGCAGGATCAGAATCGCGTCCAGGTCTGTACATGAAGGCTGGGATGCCGATTCTGGTTGGCCTGCACATACAGGCCTTCCCCAGCTAAGTCAGTCATGGCTCTTGAATGGAGCCACAGCGTCATGACATCTGGTAGCCATGGCACCGTGGCTCCATTCAAGATCCGCGATCTCTGGTCGCCAGACTGAAATCTTCATCCCCCGCAGCCTGACCCCCAATCTGGCCTCCGAAGGCCAGGGCCAGGCTGCAGGGGATTTTCTCTGCCCCCTCCCACCTTTTTTGCACCCTGGGCCTGCCAGATCCACCTGACTAGGGGAACTTATTCCACCTCAAAGGCCGGAGCCGCCAACCACCCACTGCCCTCCCTAACGCCACCCCCTCAACACCCCTTTCCCGCCCCCGTCTAACCTCCCCGTACAATGTGCAGGGAAGTTAGTCGGTTTGGCAGAGGAGCCGAATAGCAGGGTTGGATATCCCAATGGGATGTCCATCCCCGCTATTTGTGCTTCGACTCTTTTCGTGCTCACATCTCCCACATCACAAAATCTTCCTTTTTCTTTCTTCGCCAGATACGGTCTATTCGTCCTTTTCTTACTCCTGAAGCTCTCAACACCCTTCTTTCCTTAGTCATGTCACATGTAGATTTCTGCAACTCGGTCCTCGCTGGGCTTCCTCTTTCCCAACTTCATCGCCTCCAGCGTATTCAAAACACTGCCACACGCCTTATTTTTCACTCTTCATGCCGTGATCATGTCACCTCTCTCTTTCTTCACCTACACTGGCTCCCCCTGCAATTTCGCATACGTTACAAAGTCCTCACGCTGGTTCACCAAGTTCTCTACAACCGCACCCCCAATATCTGGCAAATCTATTTCAATTCCATACGCCCACTTGCTCACTTCGCTCACTCCATATTAACCGCCTTCACCTCCCCTCCCCATCACATGCCCACTTACAATCTACACGCTCCTCTGCTTTCTTTTTTGTTGGCCCTGCTTATTGGAACACCCTACCCCTTTCCCTCAGACTCGAACAACATTATCCCACCTTCAAAAGAGATCTAAAAACGCACCTTTTCTCCACTGCTTTTGACCTCCCCTACCCTTTTGTATGAAGCTCCCCTTTTCCCCCTTTCTTTCACTCCTCTCTCTCCTTAGTCCTGAATATTTAAATGTCTTGAGTACTTTCCTGTCATACTTTGTAACTTCCTTTCCTCTTCCGGCCCATTGGTCTCTCCTGTACATTGATTGATGTTGTAAACCGCTGTGCTCTAATTGAAATGGCGGTATATCAAACTAATAAATATAAACATATAAACATAATGACCCTTAAAGTGAACGCTGGGAAGATGAAGCATTGTCATCAGGTCAAATATACCCGGCAAACACCACAGATGTCTACCTTCCAGTCTCCATGATAATTGCCTCTCCCAGACCCACTGCAGCTGCACTTGTTGCAGCCCCAGTCCTAAGGGAATGGGTTGTAAACTGGCTGGAATCCATTGTGTTCCAAGAAGAGTCTGAAGACAGCTGCAAACAGAAAACAAGTGAGGAACACAGCATTGGCATGGATAAACAGAGGACCACCCATAGGATACATTAGATAATAATCCCTGAAATTCCATAGTGCACATGTTACTGACCCCTCCAAAGCATTCAGGACAATCAGTACACCTCTTACCTCCTGCTCAGCTTTTGACCATGCAAGGGTCACCTGTAACTGTGTGGCACCCAGGATAACCTGCTTCATACCAAAACCACAGCTCCTTCCCACCCCTGAAGATTTAGCAACCACCTTCCCAATCCTAAAGGCCCCCAAAAATCTAGACAGAAAACCACCCAAAAGATAGCCACCTTGAATTGAAACGTCAATAAGACCCTCCACAACTGCACAAGGAGATCATGGAAATGGGCCTCATAAAGTCCCTTTAGCTAGGAACTTTCTTATTCCAGCTCTTCAAAATCCTCTTGTTTAGAATTCCCATTGCCTTAGTGAAAAATGTAAACCCAAATAAATACCCACAAACTTTCCCATTAGAACAATCTGACACCTTAGCACTCAGAATCTACTGAAACAGCAAATTTTCTGATAATTTGACTGAAAATCACACATGGTTGTGCAAAAGCTAAGCCACTTTATAGAATCTGTTGACATAAGATGCTCACATTGATGGCACCTTGAATTTCTGCAGCAGAACCACTACTTATGGATCTCAAGTCTCCATAGGTGTTGTGGGACCAATGCTCCTTCCACCTCCGCTCCAGGTACCAAGGTTTGAAAAATTGACCATTTGAAGTGGGAAAGCAAGTCAGCAATTTTGTTAACACAACTTGGGACATGCCAAGCTCAGTTGTAAAATTTAATCACAAACAACTCAATGTGAACTCCCACAGACAGACACCATCAGACACTGGGACAAATGACAATTGATAAATTTGACCACACCTAGTTTGTCACACCAAAATATCACCTTCCTGTTATGCAAACATTCCAGCCAGATCTCTAAGGCCACAATAATCAGAAACTACACCAAAAAGGTGACGTTTCATGTAACCCCAGACTCGAACCATTGCTGTGGCCAAGATGCGGCACACCAAAAACCCTGACAGAAAAAGCCAAAGCCAAACCTACCTGCTGCATCAGAAAACAGTTCCAGTTCCAGACTAGACACTTCAGCCAATTGGAAGGAAGCCACCACATTAAAGTGTGCTAAAAACGGTCCCACACTTTGAAACCCTTGTGCATGCCCAAGGATATCCAATGAAATGGTGAGGTCTGTGAACACCAGCTGTCGAGATTGCCAAACGCCAGGTAAATATACACCCCATTTGGATAATTCTGCATGTAAAATTCAGATATCTAACCAAGGACTGCGTGACTTCTGGTGTAACATTTTTAGCAGACCCAACCACAGAAATCAAATCGTGCAGCTTAACCACCTTAGCCTCCGGCAGATGTTGCACCATGGCAACAGTGTCAATTTCTATCTCTAAAAAGGTTAATATTATTGCAGGCCCCTCTATCATATCAGATGCCAGAGAAATGCCGAATGCATATGCCATGGCTTTAAATGCCACCATAAGATGTGCACAAGTATCTACCTGGGAAAGCCCAACAAACAAGAAATCATCAAGATAATAAATGATGTTGGAATGCCTTGTGGTACACTCCAGCACCCAATGTAGAAAACTACTGAACATCTGAAAATAAGCACAGGAAATCAAACAATCGATTGGTATAGCTTTGTCAAAATAAAATAGATGCACAGATGATAAACAAAATGCTAATTCAATGTCCACCTTCGCTAACAATGCCTCGGCCCCATATTTCCTAAAACCATAGCATTGTTGAAATAGGCATATTGAACTGTGCACAATTCCCCTGTCAAACAGTCATTGACATAAGCACCTAGAGGGTAGGACAAATTGTGAATGAGTCTAAATTTCCCAGGCTCTTTCTTAGGCACAAAACCCAAAGGAGGCAAAATTAAAACAGGGAAAGGCCGCTTGGAGGAGGGCTCTGCAAGCAGCCCGATGCCACCACCTCATGCAGCAGATTGAAAGAAGTGCTAATGCAGGTTTCTACTTGTGATGATCCGAGAGCTGTGTTTCAAGCCCACAGCTGGTGTAAGCCCTAAATATCCACAACCAGCATGCTGAGCAGCCTTCACAGGAATTCAAGTACAGTACCTTGCAGAAGTCGTTGGACACGTGTGCTTTTCTCACATTCTGCTATCTAAGCTGTCTAAGAAATACAATTCAAACTGCATCAATGAAGGAGTTCGTTTCACCAATCTACACAAAATATTCTTCACTTTCAATATGAAATAGCTTTTACAGAACTATTCAAAATTAAGAATAAGAAATTAAAAAGGTTTGATTGCATAAGTCTTTACACCCTTTGATATGACAAACCTAGATTAGCTCGGCTTCCGAAAATCGGCTTATAAGGCCCATGATAAATTAAATAGTTACTGGATAAAGAATCAAGCTATTTTTTTGTATAAAGTGAATCTGAAGCAAATTTCTAAACATGCTGAACATGAAGCTGCTGAAAGTAGTCTGAGATATTGTCATTCAAAGGTACAAATTCAATAGTCTTGGGATAGGGAAACTGTTGATGAAAGGTCACCGTGAAACTCAGGATCACTTAAAAGACCTATACAAGTCTCTAGTTGAGAATGGGAATATGGAAAGGTGGAAAGAAGGAAGCTGCTGCTGATGACTGATACCATGTGCTATAGAGAAATTGCAAAGAAACATATTGGGGACACTGCACACATGTAGAAGAAGGTTTTGTGGTATAATGAGACCGAAGTGGAAGTTTTTGATCTAAATGTTAAGTGATATGGGTGGTGTAAAACAAATACAGCATGTCACCCTGCTAACACCATCTCTACAATAAAGCACGATAGTGGCTGCATTGTGGATGCTTTGAAGCAGCGGGAACAAGAAGACTTGTGAAGATCAAGGGAAAGATGGATGAAGCAGATCCTGTAGGAAAAAAATTTTTCGAGAGCTGTTTTGGTTATTCCACGTAATCTTTATGTTTTTTGGTGCGCTGAATCCGAAAATGACCTCCCTTTTGTCATAGCACATCACGTTTCCTGACAATTTAGGTAACTATGTTAAATAAGGCAATACCTCAAAATAAATTGAAATATACTTATAAAATTTAAGTTTTATTACAATATTTTCATGAAAATCCTTTTTTGAACAGAAATGAACTCACCTACACACACTAAACTCGATTCTTCTTCCTTGTGAGGTTCCTCTTGGTGCATTTACGCTTGTGAGTAGCATCTGGAATGTCTCTCTGAAGCATCCAACAGTAGTCTGCCATCATTGTAATGCTCCATTTTCCCTGGTATCTCCTTTCCATCTATTTAATGTCTTGGTGGAATCGTTCACCTTGTTCCTCACTCACAGCTCCCAAATTTTCAGGAAAGTAGTCAAGGTGGGACTGGAGGAAATGCACTTTCAAACTCATCAGGCAACCTAAAGCTTGAAATGCTTTCAGCATTCGTCCAACGATCTTTTTGTAGTGAGGATCTTTGTTATTGCCTAAAAAGTTCTGTACGACTTCTTTAAATGCAATCCACCCTTCTTTTTGAGGATCCGTCATGGTATTGACAAACTCTTGATCAACTATAAGCCTTCTAATGTCTGGTCCGACGAACACACCTTCCTTCAATTTTGCCTCCGACAGGCCTGGAAACTTGGTGACCAAGTATTTGAAGCATTCTCCATCTCTTGGAAGTGATTTTACGAATTGCTTCATCAATCCCAATTTTATGTGGAGAGGTGGTAGAAGAACTTTATGGGAAGGTACCAAAGTTTCTTGGAGGACATTTTTTTCACCGACTGTTAGTACCCTCGGCTGCCAACTCTTCTTGGTCCAGTGATTTTGTCGGTCTCGACTGTCCCATAGACACAGAAAACAAGGATATTTGGTATACCCAGCTTGTTGCCCGAGCAGCATGCACAAGACCTTCAAGTCCCCACACACTTCCCAACCATGGTCTTCATATTTAAGTTTACGAAGAACCAATTCGAAGTTCTTGTAGGTTTCCTTCAAGTGTACGGAATGACCTACAGGTATGGAAGCGTAAAAACCGTTGTGGAGTAAAACTGCTTTGAGACTTCTTTTTGAAGAATCTATAAAAAGATGCCATTGCTCTGAATCATATTGGATTTTAAATTGACCCATCAGACCTTCGACATCAATGCAATAAACCAACTTGTCTTCCTGGGCGAAGTAAGGAATGAACTCCTTTTCACGATGTCTGAACCATGAAGATGACACTCCTGGCAACAATAAATTCCTGCTTTTCAGCCTTGATCCGAGTAACTCAGCGGCATCTTTGGGAAGATTCAAGTCTCTTACCAAATCATTCATCTCCTCCTGAGAAAACAATTTTGGTCTTGTATCATCTTCAAAGTCAGAACTTGATTCATCATCTGGTTCAGGTATGACTTCACCTTCATCGGAACTAGATATCTCTTCCAAGGTAGCAGGGGGCTTGGGTACTGGTACATCTGTGCCATGGGGGATGAGACGAATTGCCGAGTGAAGATTGGGGTATGAAATGGAATGCTTCCATTTGGAATTAAACCCTTTCACATCGCATGAACAAAAGTAACAGTCATCACTATGGTTCTTTTGCTCTCGCCATACCATAGGAATCCCATAACGGAAAGATTTTTTCTTACCCTTGAACCAGTTTCGGAGGTCCTCAACACACCGTTTGCACACTTTATGAGGCGCCCAGACTTTATCTTGATCTCCAATTTTTAGTCCAAAGTATGCAAAGTATACTTTTTTCACAAAGTGTGTAATATTCTGCTGTTGCTTCAACACTGTATATTCACCACAGATGAAACAGAAACTGTCTGGCGAATTAATACACTTTCGCGGAGCTATAACATAACAGTTGAAGAATGATGAGCTATCACGAATTGCGATGAAAAAGTGTGAACAGCCTAGAACCAAGAACCTGATGATGATTCGTGCACAAGTGTGGCATGCAGGAGAGAGCAGCTCTGTGTCTGCTTCTGCTGCTTTTATAAAACAGGAGCACTTTTGGATGTTCCACATGGACATCCTGTTAAAAAATTAACCCTATCTCATATAGTATTTTTCGACATGAAAATCAGTTCGCTGGGCCAATGCTAAGGATTATACTTAAATATTCCAGGCAGTGTCGATGAGGTTTTCCAAAATTGACACGAACCTGGAAGCAGGAGAGGATCAGTCTGGTTCTTTTGGTCCAAATACCGAAGAAGAGGCATAGTTGTGGAACAGAGGCCGGGAGTGGGGGTTGTTTCCAAACGAATAGTGTTCATTCCTATTGTTTCAGTGGATGCCCACAAATAAATGTGAATGGTGTTCATTTGGGTTTTGCAGCTCTACCCTATTTGTATTGTCTTACAATAGGCTAAATGGGAAGTCATACAGAAACACTGATAAGCAGATAGACATTGAGGATGATTTTTGGAACAAGGCACTTATTTATCAAAGTTATACCACTTTAGTAGGGAAAGCATATACATACTTTCCCTTTGAAAATTATCCCACCAAAACCACATTCACAAATTTAAGAAAATTTATGTGCATACTTTCGTAAATCCAAAAATATGCGCATAAGATTAAACTATGCCCCATCTCCATTATCTTGGGTGAAGTATGAATGAAATGGTATTGCCCACATCTAATCCAGGCAGTTTTATAACAAGACATTTACATGCATAAACCTCTTTTTTATGTGTGTAAGCGGCTTTTAAAATTGCCCTCTTTACAAGAAGTGCAGAAGGTGAAAAACAGATTTGCAGGCAGAGGAAGTCAGCAGGTGCAGGCTGGATGGATGGATAGATATCACTGTGGAGAGTATTATTGCCAGCTAAAGGCATCTAAAACAAACCAGTGTTTCAAAATGTGTGTGTGTGTGTATGTTTGTATGTATATATAATGCTGAAAATAAGACAGACATGGTTTACCCCATTAAGCAGGTGGGGGTGGCATTTGAGAAAAGTACAGGGGGAATGGGTCCTGGATGTGCTGGAATATAGACAAAGAGAGTAAAGTTCTGGATGCTGGAAGTAGCTATTAAAAAAGAGAGAGTCTTATGCAGACAACAGTCATGGCAGCAGTAAGGACACTAATAATGATGCAGAATAATAAAAGCGAAAATGCAGTTGGCAAGATATCGTTAGAAGAAAAACAGAAATTAGATTAACTGTTGGCATGAAAAAGATTGCTGTCACTAGCCTTTTAAGTGTGTTGTGAATAACAATCTATTTGTAGCTATTTCTTCTACTCTCTGTCGCTTGCTGTCCCCACCTCCATCCCCTTTGCTTCTGCCCTATGAGGAGGCTGCTGGGGATTGGCATTCATCACACCTACAGCATACCGACATTTCAGGTGGCTCCAAACCTAAGCTTTTAGTGTGCAATTATTTCCTTTTACAAATACGGCAAAGCCTTCTCATTATTATATAACTTACCTTAGCAGGACTTCAATCAAGAGAAATGTGTGGGGTGGGAGGAAGCTGGAACTCAGAAAGGAGCCCTACTGCTCAGTCTTATAGTAAATGGTAAAGACTCTCTTTCTACACACACACACACACACACACACACACACACATATACATACGTATATATACTTTTCTGTTTCATCCCTTTGTTTCTGTACTTCTTTATTCTCCAGCAGTCTGCAGTACCTGCTCTGTGGCCTGTAAACTGCACTTGAGCTACTAGTCTGCAGCACCGCAGGGCTTTTATATATATAAGCTTAAGATTTTTCTTCCCTAATGTTCTCCTCCTTTGTTCCTACACATCGGGCCGCCTCCTTCTAGAGCATGTCCAGGCCCACTCTCAGGTGGCTAGTCGGTGCCATTGCTAGTGCTGCAGCAGCCACTCCTCCCCATTTGGGACCGTGAGTGTTGTCCTTGGACTTAGATGCACAACCAGAGCTGGGAAATATACTTGAAGGTCAGACATACTGACACACGCACAGCCGCAGTCAGTAGGCCTGGTGCAGACCCCAGCTGTGATACCTTTAAATGCCAGTTTTCTTTTCAATTTACTTCAGTCCCTTACATAAACCACACATCTGCCAATGAATCTCTCTGATGCTTTGCAGCAGCTCCTGCTATTCCAGTACTAAGTTCCCATGTAGCTTTTAGCACTGCTTCTCAGCACACCTAATTCTGTCACTGAGAAACCCTTCTCATGCCTGTGACTTCACACAGTTACACTATAGTCCTTGGTAGTGCCTGAAATACCAACTCTTATTCCAGTCCTGAGACTCCCCCTTTCATACCTCCATGACTCTGTTAATGCACCTTGATCCTGACTTGCTACAGTTCCTGCTGTTTAAGAAACAGTGAAACAGAGAAAATGATGTCAGATAAAGGCCATATGGCCTATTCAGTCTGCCCATTCAGACCAACCGCTATGTGATACAATCCCTCCCTGTCGCTCAGAGGTCCTCTGTGCTAGTCCAATGCCTTTTTTGAAGCAACTTCACTGGCTGCCTGTATCACAAAGAATCAAACATAAGGTTCTTATCAGCACACACAGCACCTCAGCTCTCAACATGCATGCCTTAATTTCAACCCGCAGCCGCAATAGACAGGCAAGACAGGGCATCTCTAACATGCTATATCAGCAGAAAACACAAAACACAGCCAAAGGACCAATAACAGGGCCTTTTCACTATATGCCCCTGCACTATGGAACTCACTTCCACCACAAATAAGAGACATTCAACTCCTGCAAGACTTCAGAAAATCTTTGAAAACCCTCCTATTCAGAGAATACTATGGCCCAGCAACAAACGACAATTAACCGGCACAGCCATCTCCACGCACAGAACACACACCTTGAGCAAGAAACAATTTACATTATTGCATCACAACATATACATAATTCTGCTAGTTGTTTGAGAGTTTGTTAATAGCATTTGTTACAATATATTCAATATGTTCAATATATCGTGCACTACTGTTTGACCTGTTTCCTGTTACTACACTGAGTTACTTGTAAACCGTCTTGACTTGTAGAAAGATGGTATAAAAAAACTATTCAATAAATAAATAAATTCTCAACTTCACCACCTTCATGCATTCACAGCTCTTTGCATAAAACAATATTTCCTTAGATTACTCCTGAGTCTGTCCTCTTTTACGTTCATCCTATGACCCCCCCTTCTTCCATAATTTCCTTTCCATTCAAAGACGGCATTCTCTTCTGCATTTGTACCATAGAGATATTTAAAAGTCTCTAGTAAATCTCCCTCTTCCGGTTTTCCTCCAAAGTATACATATTCAGATTTTTAAGTCTGTCTCCATTACTTTATGATGGAAACTATTAACCAGTTTGTACAGTAGCTGCCTTTTGGATCGTCCCTATCTTGCTTATATCTTTCTGAAGGTACAATTTCCAGAACTGCACACAGTACTCCAAATGAGGTCTCACAAGAGACTTATACAGAGGCACTATTGCCTCATTTTCCTGCTGGCCTTTCCTCTCCCTATGTACCCAAGCATCTTTCTGGCTTTTGCCATCACCTTTTCTATCTGGCCAGTTTAAAACCATCAGATATGACCATCTGCAGGTCCTTCTTTTTTTTTCTGAATAGAAGTATTTCACACCCTATATTGTCCCTTGAGGTTTTCAGCCAAAAATGCATGACCTTGCGTTTGCAGCATTGAGTCCTACATGTTTGCATGTTTTGAGGATGGGCCTTCATTTTCAGCTTTAGTATTTTAGGATTTGTTTGACTCAAGTTACACTGAAGTTGAACTATGTAAGAAAGGGAATGTGAACAAAATTATATTGGATGCCATGAACTGTAAAAACCCCATGAGGAGATTGAAGTACTGTAGACTGGAGGGGAAAATTTAGAAAGTTTGTAAATAAAGTACATAGCTGTATTTTTAGAAGAGGAAGAATTGTAGGAAGCAGAAGTTCAATACGGAGTAAGTTTCTGCAGTTGAGAGAAAATTAGCTAATTCTCTGAGCTTTGCTTACTTAATTTGATATTTTATTGTGTTTTAAATTTTATTGTTTCTTTTATTTTTCCTTACTGTAATTGTGAAATGTTTTATTTTCATTCTACCTTGCCTTGTTTGTATTTATTGGAAAAGGTAGGTGATAAAATATGGAGTGGATTTATTTATTTATTAATTTAACAGTATTTCTATACCGCCTTCTCCTTCAATCAAGACGGTTTCCATGGCAAACAATCAAGGAGTGTTCGTGTGTTATCATGCAGTGGTGTGTGTAGCGTGTTAGTGGTGGCGAGTATTTGATTTGGGTTGTGTATTCTACATTGTGCGCAATTATACATTCATATATACAAGCTTAGGGTGGGGGGGGGGGGAGGCCCCAATGTTCTGGTTTGGTTGGTAGCTCATGTGACATGTCCATAGTGTTAGATGGTATTATGGGAATCAATTTCTAATCTACAAATAAATGCATAAAATGGTAAACAAGGAGAAGCTGGATACAATGGGATTTAGAGAACAAGTACATTATGATCGGTAATGGTTAAAGAAATACTGAAAAGGAGTAAGAGGTTTTTAAAGAGTGGGTAGCTATTAACAGTGGTGCAGAGTGAAAGAAGTGATAAAGAAGACAGAGAGCAAAGAACTTTAGACATTGATAAGCAAATGGAAGAGAGACAAAAGGTAGGATAATAATGGAAAAAGATGATAAGGAGAATATATTGGGAGTAATGATATCGAAATTAGGAGTGTGAAAGCCAAAAAATGTTTACAGGATTTTTCATCTTATTTGAGTTTTTTAAAATGTTTTTTTTTGTTTGAAGGCAATGTTGACAATGGCGCACAATATTGCTCAATGGTGTGCCCACTATGCACTATTCTTCAACAGCAAAGTATTGATAAATAGTGTGCATTATTGAGCAATACTGCAACTATTTGAGCAATAGTGTGTACTATTGTGCAACAGGGCAGACTATATTGATGACATAGAAAAAGAAACAAACTTTGAGAGGGTTCCTGATGCTTTTGGTTGATCTGAAATGACATAGGAAATAACCTTTACCATAACATTTGAAATGAATTCACATCCTACTAGAGACGATATTGCAAATTAAAGATGGAAATTGGAGCGCCATTGGTTTAGGCATAAATGGAGAAGACAATGGAACTTCAAAGTAGTCATCAAAAAAGTAAGTGGAACCAAATAAAAACAGAGGGAGAATGAACCAAAGAAGCCTGAAAGATTAATAAACTCTATCAAAAGCAGCTGTAAATCAAGTAGTATAGAAATATTGAAGCTTGCTTGGTGGTGAATAGAGGGAAAATCCTGAAAGTATCCTGATCTCCATTGGGTGGTCTCCCCTAAGTAGCATAGGATTTCGGAGAGATCTAAGAACTTAATGGAAGATACTGGAAATAGTTACCAATGAACTAGAGTACACTTGAGATGCTTGAAACTATGTAAGTGAAATAGATCAGTAGTTAAAGGGGAGGGCGGAAATTGATTTAGATCATGCCTTTTTCAGCGGTAGCTAAAGGTGAGGTACATTCAGATATAGTAGGTATTTTCCTGTTCCCAGGAAAATACAATCTAAGCGGCCCTTTTACCAAAGTGTGTGATTTTGCACTTAATACATGTTTAGTGCTAAAACTAAATGGCCCGATATTTAAAGCGATCAGTGTGGTTATCAGACCTGCTCACCGCGCTGACTGGAATATTCAGTGCCACTAACATGGTTAATGCCACTGAATATCCGTGGGTGCCACGTCTGCATACCCCAAAGCTAACCGGCTATCATCGGGGCATTCCGGAAGCAGAACAGGGACGGCACCTGGGGATAACCAGGCAGGGGCAATATTCAGTCATTGTCCGGCTATCCCTCAGTGGCCAATGTTAGGCATAGTAAAGGCTCTTCTAGCTTTCACCACTGAAGCTAAATGGGCAGCGGCTGAATATTGCCACAGTCTAGTTAGTTTCTGTGCTACCCAGCTGACCCAGATAGCCAATGCCAGATATGGCCCCGAAATTGAATATCTGGGCCTAAGGTTCAGCAGTGGTGGCTAGCTGCCACTGCCACTGAATATTGGGCCCAGCATGCTTTAACTGCAGCGCTTCCGCAGTAACTGGCATGGGCGTGGCTGCCATGTTCCCAGCCGTTAATGTGCTGACCCATATCTTGACGCATGCGCCATTACTACAGGTGCCCTTAACTCCATCTATTGAAGTAGCATTAGATGCACCTACACTAACTGCAAGATTGACAGTGCATGATCTGTTCCCTGCGCTAACTGCAGTCTGCTCTCCATGCCCACTGCACACACCTAACCCACCCATTCCTCACCCCAGCATGCGATTTGCAGTTAGCCTGGGAATCAGCACATGGTAGCTGTGATGCTTGGGTAGTACCTCAGGCCCTTGTGCACAGTTACTGTGCGTGAAAATACACGTTAACTGCTTAGTGCACTTTAGTAAAAGGCCCCTATGTTTTTACTTGAGGCAATATGAAGGTTAAGTGACTTGCCCAAGATCAAAAGAAGCAGCAATGGGCTTCCTTGATATTTGGGCTTCCCTGGTATTCTACTCACTGTACTAATCATTAGGCTAGTGTTCTTCAAACTGGGGCAAAACTAGGTATGACTCTAACAATTATAAAAAGGTTAAAGAGATAGGGGGCATATTAAAAACAATTAACAGACAGCAGACCTGCTAACCATGTTAATCACAGTGAGTGAGATATTCAGCTGCACAGAGTCATTTTGTACCACTAAATATCCCTCCTAACCCTACTAAAAAATGCTGATGCTAACTGTGTAGCATTGGGTCATTCCAGGGGCTTTCTGGGGGTGGTGCTTGCGATAACCAGTCAACAACGATATATAGCCACTGGCTGATTATTGTAAATTGGCACTTTAAAGGCTGGCCTCACTTTAGCTGCTTTAGCTAACCAGGCAGCGGTTGAATATCCCCACTGCCTGGCAATGTTCCCTCTAATGTAGGCTGTGTGCGCATAAAATATCAGCTGTGTGCAGCTTTTGAAGGAAGGTTAAATTTTTGTGCACCACATAACGACACTCGGAGTTATATACTTTAAAATTTGACTACACGTCAGAATACAGTATGTACACCACATTGATTTTAATCAAATTAAGGAGTATGTTTACTAAACTGCATTAGTGTGATTCGCATTAGGATCCGCGGTACAGGCAGAAATCCCAAATAAGGACATGGACGGTACATCGTTACCGAAAACACGCGTTACAAGGCGCCACAAATTAACGAGCGTTACATGGCACGTTACCGCGCGTTAATCTTAAGAAGGCGCACAGACATCCAACACAGAAACAGAGCTGTAGCACAATGGTTACTACACGGACTGATGGTACAGGGGTCATGGGTTCGATTCCCCAGTGTGCCCAATGCATAAGGCTGGCTGAGGCAGCACCCTTTACATTTAAGTAGTGATTGTTGAGGCATTTTACGTTTAGCTTCATTAGTGCTGCCGCATAAGGCACCCCATAACGCACTCCATAGGGTACATTATAAAGTGCACTGTCCGCCAAGGCACCCCATAATGTCCCCTATAGAACACCTTATAGGGCGCCCTATAAGGTGCCTTATGGGGCGCCTTATGAGGCATCGTAAGGTTACAGTACTCTGAGGGTGTTTTTGCTGGCAGCACTAATGTACATCAAAAATAGACAATGCCTCAGACAGCCCTATCAAATAACCCCACCATGGGTATGAACCCATGACCTCTGGCCACACAGGCAGTGAAGTAACCAGTGGGCTACAGCTCTGTAGCTGCTAACAAACCCCTGGCTGGCTGCAGAAAGACTGCACGCCACCACACAAACTGTCTGCTGTGGCTACCAGGATACGGTTAACCCACCCGTACCCATGATGCACTGCACATGCAAATCAGCAGTCCACAGATGGGCACAGGATGGGGTATACACCCCCACAGCACCTCGTCCTGGTAGGGGGAACTGACCGTGTGTGGTACTGGCACAGAGTAGCCACAGACCGTCACATTGTGTGGGTACTGTGCTCCCCCTGAGGGTGAGGTGGGGTGCCCAGCACCAGGTCCACAGCACCTTTCATGGCTGAAATACGCCATGATGCAGGTCCCCATCAGTGTGTGATAGGTAGTTTCGGCAGAGACACCTAGGATACATCTGTCTCCCTCTGTATTTCTCAGTCATGTCTAGCCCTTATGGGCTATGATGCACCCAGAATAGTGCATATTTTGTGTTGGTGCCATGGTGACGTGATGTGGGTGAAGGGGGGGGGGGTGTTTGGACCCATAGGCAGATTATGTACCACCACACAACCCACCCTCTGGGGCTCAGGGTGGGAAACAGGATCACCCACCAATAGATCCACATTCCACCTCCCTGCAATGGTAGCAGTAGAGGGGACCATCCACCCCAGTCCTGCTGGGGAACAGGCACCCTACAGGGCAGGCAATGCAGATCTGTACCCATCCATAAAGCAATAGCAGACAGACAGTAGGCCTGGAAATGGCCAGCTGCCCCCCACCACTATCTGACATTCTCCAGCAGCAAGTCTCCAGCCGCTGCACCCTACAAGGTGTTCCAGCCAGACACATACTAGCTGCAGGCAGTCTGCTAGTTATTCCATAGTGCATGTTCCTGGAGGAGATGCGTGTACCCAGAACTGGGATGTGAGCATACACACCAAGCAGATAAGTTAGTGACTGGCCCCCAAAAGAGAACCCATAAATATCACATACAAGAAATACTATATAGCACTATGTGGGAACCTAGCCATGCCGTGGTCACTGCTCAGTCAGGGTGAGAGTGACCTCCCAACAGGACATGCTGTGGCCACCCTGTCCATGCAGGTGGTGGCCGGCCACTACAATCTCCGAGCCATTGCCCTATGCTATGTACAGATGGATCCAGGCCAGGCCATCCTATCCTGGCTATTCCCACGGTACCTTTCTCCTCATTATGCACATTGGCAGGCCAATACTGGCAACAGTGCAAGCAGTGTGGGCTGTGGATGGTGTTTGCAGCCACCACACACTGGATAGACAGACCCACACTCCCCACACCTATGCCAGCATTGTGCAACTATAGAGGTGTTTGGCAGCCCTGGCCACCACACCAGTCCTGGGCAGAGTGCAGGCATGGCTATGGTAAGCAGTACTGTTGGGGGTCACTCCCCAGGGTGGTAAACACTCTCAGACACCAGACCTGAAGCACACTCCACAGACATCAGAAAGGTTGCTATGATGCAGCTCAATCAGAAAATTGTGCTTAACTTAGGAATTGCTATCTGCCAGTAATCATAGCAGCCTTTTGATAGATTTGTACCGTATTCCCAGGTTTAGGGTGGCATTGCTAAGGTATGCAAGTGCTAGTATTGGGAGATGCACGCAGGGCCCAAAGTCCTGCCTCTCCAGGAGGCTTTGGATAATGGGGCCTGTGGGTGCGGGTGTGTCTGCCCCTGTTGGCTGCTGCTTTACGGCAGAGGTTCCCAACTCCAGTCCTGGTGTGCCAAACACTGTTCTGGTTTTCATGCTGTCCCTCATGAATATGCATGAGATACATCTGCATACCATGGGGGCGGCGCATAGAAATGCAGCACAGGCATCTTTATTAGAGGCAGCATGGAACCTGAATGGTGTTTGGCCCTCCAGGACTGCATTTGGGAGACTCTGCTCTAGGTAATGTGCATGTGGTGTCTGTGCTCTGTAGGGTAATATGTAGGTGTTTTGGGCATGTTTACGTCATCTGCAATAAAGGTTCTTTCTGTATTAGCACGTTTTAGTAGTGCGTAAAAAAAGGGGGACTGGGTTGGCAGGAACCATAGATGGGACTTGAACCTGTAATCTTCTGCTTCTGAATACACTGGTTTTGTGCACTGCACCACCATGTTCTCACAGAGTCAGCACATTCCCTGGTGATACCATGACTGTTCGTCAGACAGGGCCTGTCTGTTGCAGTGCATGGCACCCACCTACACAGGGCTAGGCCACGGTCTGCTCTGGGCAGCTGCCACTGCCCCCTCCACCACCAGTGACCCTCTGCCACCATGCTGACAGTCCCTTCTGCTGGTGGTGCTGGTGGAGCGCAGTCTCAGGCCATCCAGTGTGCGGGTAGGCAGCTGCCTATGGTGCGGGTTCTGGGGTAGGGGTGCCTGCATAGGTGTCCACGCTACCCCCCAGCACCGCCTGCCAATGTTCCGTGCCCTTGGGGGTAGCTGCTGGGTACTATCCCCTGTGACACTGTGGGAAGCACAGTCATGCCCATGTTGGGCCTTCAGCAGTTGCTGCCTGGCTGCTCTGCTGTTTCAGCATTCATATGGGCCAGCTAGGCATCACCCTAGTCCGCACTGTGGCCCAGCTACACCACAGCATGTGCCGCCTGCGGTCTTCTGTATCCCCTTTTCCGGCATCTGTCCAGTTGCCGTTCCGACATGTCCACCCTGCTGTTGCCGCACATGTGCACACCATAGGACACCTGTCCGATGGAAAGGAAAACCCTGCACAGCGCAATTTCACTGTGGCTCATTCACCTTGTATGGGGACGGTGCATAGACCCTTCCACGATTTATATCTTTTCTATGGAGCTTTCTCGGGGGGGGAAGGGGGGTGATGTTTCCCATTAATACCACTATTGGCCAGCTTGGTTATGGTTTTTTTCCAGTTTGTTGAGGTCATTTTCAATATTTATGTGCCCTTTTGTTCTGTGCACATGTATCACACTTATCACTTTTTTTTAGGTTTCCCTGCCTATGCTGTACATTGCTGACAACAAAATGATTTCTCTCCCCTGAAATGTGCATTTAACGGCAGGTTTTCAATCGCGTTAGGATTCAGCTCTTCAGATCATCGTGTTAGTGTGAAAGGAGCCTCTCCCCGCCCACACTCCGCCCATTGACCCCTTCTCTCCGCCCTCTCTCCACCTTCTGCGGTGTTTTACCGCGCCGCGGAACTTTACGATCGTTAACGTACGTTAACGCGCATTATGAGACGTTAACATTACATAACGTGCGTTATGTACCATTACCGCAGTTTAGTAAACATCCCCCTAAATGAAAATAGACGATTACTAAATGAAGCGGGAAATTTCTAGTAATTACAATCATAACTTTAAAATTTTAAGACATCTGTGTTTTCTATCAGAATCAGAGCCGTAAATTTTGTGCGCTCTGTTGTAAAGTATGTGCGCTCACTCGGCGAGGTGTGTGCGCGCGCACACGCGCACAGCTTAGAGGGAACAGTGCTGCCTGGTTAGCAAAAACGTTGTCTAGACAAACTAGATATTCCATGCCAGTGGCCAGATATGACCTCGGCATTGAATATCTGGGTCTATGTTAAAGTGGCAACCGCCAGCCACTTTAAATGTGCTGAATATCAGTCTTGTAATCATTCAGGATGAGAATGAAAAATGCTGGCCATCTAATTTACCTGAGGCTACTTTCTCTCATATGTTATTTTATTGTGTTAATTTGCAGTCTTTCTGGCAGCAAATATGGGAAAGGATCCCTGCTGGTTTTTTTTCTATTCAGGAAAAGCTTACTTACAAACTATTATTTGGAGATCTAGAGCTTTGCTTAGTCCCTTCTTAATGAACTCGCAAAGCCCTTTGATCAAGTATTGAATTGGTTGTTCATTTAATCCTTTCGTCTTGGAAAGGCAGCACTAGCCTTTCTAGACATATGTGGTGGGGAACAAGTTGTTTGACTCTAAATATGAAAAAGTCGCAGCTATGAAGAGAAAAGATCTATCTTTCTTTTGTAATGTATGGGCTCCCTTGGATGATTTTGGTCAATCCCTTTAAAGGTAATATTGAGCTTGGACCATTTTGTTATATAGAATGTTATATCAGTGCTTAAAGTTTTGATGTTTGTAATTTGACGTGTAAATTTTTGTGCACGCTATTTGTTCTTGACCAATAATATCTAAAATTGTTGACAATAAAGAGATTGAACTAAATTAATATAGTTAAAGAAGAATGTAATGAAGGAAAATGTAATCTCGAGAATGTGAGAAAGAAGCAAAAATGATAATAGGACAAATAAGAAACAAAATGGAGAAGCTCAGAGAAAATAATTAGATTCAAGTGAAGGGAATCAGAATCAAAATAAAGATGAGGAGGGCACAAAATCAGAGAGAGAATCATATTGAAAGACAGAGAAGTCAAATAAGGCCCTAAAGGGCCCTTTTACCCAAGGTGCACTAAGCAGTTAGCATGCGCTTTGGTGCATGGTAAATGCACTCTCGGACCAAAAGTAACTGCTAGCACGGGAGAGGGGCATGATAGCTACTGTGCAGCAATTCTTGTGCTAACTGCAAATTGCACAATAGGGTGGGGAATGGGCCGGTTAAGGGTGGAGGGTGAGTATGGAGAGCGCATTGCAGTTAGCATAGGGGGACATATCTATTGCTGTCGATGTTTTCATTTAGCATGGGTTCACCTAAGGATAGCTCAATGGATGGTATTAGGGGCATCCGTGGTGACTGTGCTGCACAGTAGGGTATGTGTCCCTGCATTGCTGGGAACAGGCTGGCCACGTCCCTGGCAGTTATCGCAGAGGCTTTGAGCTTAATGTACTTTGGTTTCAGCATTAAACACACATTATGTACAAAAACTTAACAGAATTTAGTAAAGGGTCCTAAGTTTTCAGATGGAGGGCTGTTAAAGTTATTGACAGATAAACTACTGAAGGAGGAAGAGAAGGAAGATGAATGAAAGATGTAGATGTTTAGTAAAGTCTATATGCATCTGAAAAGTCTTTGGGAAAAAGACTGTATAGAAGTTAGGAAATGAACAGGCCTGTATTTAGACATAAGCGGCAACCTTTCCCACTTTCTGCTATCTAATCCTGCTCCTTGACTCTCCTACTTGTGGGCATCAAAATTTTAGATTCCGCCCTCAGACTGCAAACTTGAATTATTAGTAGGAAAGTCAACAGTGCAAGATGAATTTTTAAATGATATCAGACAACTTTTCATTTACAGGTGGGATGCAATGCTGAATAAAGTCATGATTGGGAGGGGTCATGTTCTGTGGGATATAAGTTGCAGAGAAACAAAATGATGTGTAGAGCAGAAGCCAGCAAAGATGTAGCAAGATTATTGGAGAGAATAGATAGGGTTTTGGGGGAATGGATCAGATCAATAAGGCTATGAAGACTGTCATGACTCAGATTGCCTTTTTTGTCTAAAGTCATTGAAAAACTAGTTTTGACACAAGTGCAAGATACTCAGTCTGGGTCGAGTCCTTATCAGTTTGGATTTTAGCCTTATCATGGGGCCAAAACATCATGGGGCCAAAACATTTTCTTCCATGGATTGTTTCTTTTTTTTACAAAGGTTTAAGGGAGAGAGGCTCATGTGGTGCCTTAACACAAAAGCGGAAGTAAGGATGTGGTTGAAAACTACAGGCCGGTTAGTTTAACTTCAGTGGTGAGTAAATTATTGGAAAAGCTGCTGAAAGAGAAAATAGTGAGGTTTCTGGAGTCCAGCAGATTACAGGATCCGAGGCAGCATGGATTCACCAGAGGCAGGTCTTGTCAGACAAATCGGATTGATTTCTTTGACTGGGTGACCAGGGAGTTGGACCGAGGGAGAGCCCTAGATGTGGTGTATTTGGATTTCAGTAAAGCCTTTGACACTGTTCCTCACAGGCGACTTATAAACAAACTGAGCACCCTAGGGATGGACCCTAAAGTTACTGCTTGGGTTAAAAATTAGTTCGGTGGGAGGCGACAAAGAGTACAGGTAAATGGAGCTTACTCTGAGGAGAAGGATGTTACCAGTGGTGTGCCCCAGGGATCTGTCCTTGGTCCGATTCTTTTTAACATCTTTGTTAGTGATATAGCGGAAGGGCTGTCGGGCAATAGAGTAGACACCCAGGAAGGTATAGATAACATGAGGAGGGATCTAGCTTAGCTTGAAGAATGGTCTAGAATTTGGCAGCTTGGATTTAATGTTAAAAAATGTAAGGTCATGCATTTGGGCTGCAGCAATCCAAGGGAGCAATATAGTATATGGGGTGAAGTACTTTTGTCCACTAAAGAAGAACGGGACCTAGGCGTGGTTGTGCCTGATGATCTTAAAGTAGCTAAACAGGTAGAAAAGGCGATGGCAAAAGCTAGAAGGATGCTTGGGTGCATACGGAGAGGAATGGCTAGCAGAAAAAAGGAGGTGATAGTGCCTCTGTATAAGTCTTTGGTGCGTCCTCATTTGGAGTATAGTGTGCAATTCTGGAGACTGCACCTTCAAAAGGATGTGAACAGGATGGAGTCAGTACAGAGAGTGGCTACTAAGATGATTAGTGGTCTTCATTATAAAGCATATGAGGACAGACTTAACGATCTTAATATATACACCTTAGAGGAAAGGTGGGATAGAGGTGATATGAATGAGATGTTTAAATACCTCTGTGGCATAAATGTTCAGGGAGAGAGCCTCTTTCAATTGAAAGCAAGTTCTGCTATGAGACAACATGGGATGAGGGTGAAGGGAGATAGATTCAGGAGTGATATGCGGAAATATTTCTTTACGGAAAGAGTGGTGGATCTATGGAATAGTCTCCCAGTGGAGGTGGTAGAGATGAGGACAGTCTGAATTCAAAAAAGCATGGGACAAAAACAGAAGATCTCTAAAAGTAAAAAGGGGACTGTTGTAGTTTTGATATGGAAGGACAGACTAGAAAGGCCATGTGGTCTTTTTCTGTCGTCATATTTCTATGTTTCTATGTTTCTAAGGGCTTGGTCTTCTCTATATTTAATATTAGTCCACTATTCTGCAACCACTCCTTTACCCCTTTCAAACATCTGTAAAGTTTATCAATACCCAACTCCAGTCCCCTGTCTGATGGAGTCAATGGACGAATACTGAAAGTTTATAGATTAGGTTTCTTTGCCTATGCTGATGATATTCAGCTATTGGCTCTGTTAGAAGGGGGACTAAAGACAGCTATAAATAAAAACAGCTGTTTGAAATGGGTAAAGGGGTGTTTGTCAGGTAGTGTTGAGAAGTGTAGTATTGTGTAGAGAAGTCCAAGCCCTTAAACTTTTCTAAAAAAAACAACAACCCATGGAAGAAAAAACATTATCTTCCATGGTTTTTTTTTTTTTTTAGAAATGTTTAAGGGCTTGGTCTTCTCTACATTCAACACTACCTGACAACCACTCCTTTACCCCTTTCAAACAGCTGTTTTTGTTAACAGCTGACTTCAGTCCCCCTTCTAACAGAGCCAATAAAGGAAGAGCTAAGTGCACCCACAGCGATAGTGAAATAAAACATAGTGACAAGTGTTAGGGTACTCATCCATGCGTTAACTACAGGGAACATGCTGGCCATGCCTCCAACAGCCACTAGAGAGGCTTTGCACTTAATGCATGTCAAGTTTTATGGTAAACATGCATTAGAAGCAAAAAACAAATTTATTTCAGTAAAAGGGCCCGTATAAGTAATTGACTGGACTATTTTATTTTCCTTACAAGTAAGGGATTTAGTAGTAATTCTGGATATGCAATTAAATATGCAACCTCAGGTTCATACTGCAGTCAAAAATGCACTCGACAACTACAAATGAGTCAAAGATTGCAACCCTTTTTATCAGAAAACAACCTTCATACAGTGGTTCAAGCTTTAATTATATCACATTTAGATTATTGCAGTAGTCTCTGTTTAGGGCTTCTTGCATATACAGTATTATTTGGCATATATTGTTCAGAACAGCCAGCTGCTTGTGTTATCGCTGGTGTTGCTCAGTAAGCTCAGGTTCACCTATACTTTACAACCTACATTGGATACCCATCAAATGGCAGATCATGTTTAAGGTTTTAAACATTGAAACATGAGATACCCTTAAGTATCTCCTCAGTCTTGAAACTTTACTGTTCTCTGCATGCTCTCTGATCTCAAGGCACTATGCTCTTGGATGTTCCATCTTTCAAACTTATACAATTATATTAATTACAAAACTTCATTTTCTCCATTGTGGCCCCCAGACTTTGGAATGCCTTTCCAGCTGAGCTGCACGCTATGAGCCTGATTCTGTAAAGCGGCTGGTGGGGCTGTACGTCCCAGTGAGACAGACAGCCCCACTAGCCATCCTGCCCGAATTCCAGCAACTCCTCTCCCCGCACGCACAGAGCCACTGTGCGGGGAGAGCAGGACAGGGGTGGCACGGGGGCGGAGCATAGGCAGAGCATGGGCGGGCCAGGCTCCCAGATATACAGGGCCAATTCAGGTCATGGCCCTGTACATCCGGAGAGCACCAGGGGGGCGGACAGCTTATTCCATCTCGGAAGTGGAATAAGCACTGGATGCCCTGTGCGCCCCGGCCTGGCAGCCCCCCAGTGCAACGGAACCATTGAAGGTACTGCTCCACTGCCCGATCCCGTCCCCAACAGACACGCTATGGGTCAGGTAGTGGGAAAACCGGTCCTGGGAAAACCGGTCCTGGGGACATCAGGCTTTCGACACACCAGTGGGAGCAGGGGGGCCTAGCCATGCTGCCTCCAGAATGTCCCCATGGCTGCTGCAGGGGCATGCCAGGCCATCCCATTGCCTGATTCTGCATCCACAGAAGTGTCTAGCTCCTGCAGTGCAGAATCGGGTACAATGGAGCCCATTCTGTCTGGGGTCATTTGGATGGCCCAGACATCGCCCTTCCTGAATCGGGCTCCACATCACTCTGGAAAAATTTGAAAGCACATTTATTCCAACAAGCATTTCCTGGCTAGTACTGGATATTACAGAGTGTGCAAGTAATTTGGTTATTTGTATACTTAGGAAACCAGAAAGGAGGAGCAATCTCTGCAAATAGCAAATGCCACAGAAATAAGAGGAGAAAAAACAAAACCACACTAAGGAATCTTCTAACAGCACACTGTGATATTTGTATATTTAGATATTCTAACAGGTTTGACACTTTAGATTATTATTAAGTAATTGATGATTATTGTTTGTTTTGTATTGTTATAATTATTGTTTTATTCAATTTTGAGCTTGTTCTTTGTGCCCTGTTTAATGTTATTTTATTCATTGTTTATTTGTCTTATAACATGTAATTTTATTGCTTATGGGTTGAATAGAGTGGAATATGAATGTTTCAAATAAATAAAATAAAAAATTAGTCTGAGCAACATAGTAGATAGATTATTAGATGGAGGTAGTGGACAGATCACAAAAGCAGCTAAAGGAAAACTATGGATAAAGAAATTGTTAGAGGTATGATGAGACAGCTGTGGAGTAGTGGAAGGAATTGAAATGATAGGAAACCTGGACTATAAAGAACAAGAAGAAAGGGAATCAATAAAGCTAAGGTAAAATAATTGTGATAATGAGGTACAGGAAATTGTCTACCCTACTGAAAAAGCAAGTAAAAGGATCAAGAGGATGATGGATTTCAGCTATAAGGAGAAGGAAAAACAAAATGAAATTGAAAATTAGCAACAGTGACGGCTGGAATGATCTAGGGGATCAACAGAGAGCAAAAGTACCCACAAAGGGACAGAAGCACAAAAACACATCAGGTACGAAGACAGTTACCACAGGCATTTTATTAACAAACCAACCCCAATGCATTTCGGCTGTGCGGGCCTTATTCAGGGGGTGCAAAACCTTGAAGGAAACGACAAAAGTGCAACATAAATTGAACAATATGTGATAAAAAAAATAATAAATGAATAATAAATAATATGGTCAATAAATTAAAACATAAGATAAAATCACTAAATGGGAGAAACTTAATATGAAATTAACAACAATAAAAATAATGGCATGCAAAAACAATATAAAGATAAAGATAAAAAGTAATAAATAGGTAAATAAAAACAAATCAAAATGGGTAACATGCAAAAGAGCAAGGCTGAACAGGGATAAAAGACTCATAACGTATACAATTATACATCCAATCATACATGTTCAAATCTATAAACTGGGAGACAACTGCAGAGGGACTGTATCACACATTTCATACACTTATATCGCTAAATGGGTATGTAGAGGAAGGACTACGAATCCCTACTATATAGGCTAAAACAACAAAACCTGGTACAGAAAGGGCTCTGTGTGAAGCACCAATGTGGGGAGATCGCAACACTTCACTGAAGCTTATCGGAGAAGAAAGCAAACTGAGTAAAAAAAATATCTGTATCCACTAGTACATTGACGGTGTCATCCACTTAAATGTGTGGACATTTTCAAACGTTATGTGCAGAAGGATGGCAGAGAAGGGGGAGGGGAGAAATGGAGGAAGGGGGAGGGGGGAGGGGGGAAGGGGGAAGGGAGGTGAGGAAAAGGAAGGGGAAGGGAGATGCAGGCAAGGCTAGGACCCCTAATCCAAGGTGATATCCATTGTCAAACCACGACATAAGGGGAAGTCAGCTGCAGCACCGGTGAAATGGAATCCAAAGGGGCGCTGAGAGCACAGCGAACCCAATCACTGGGAACTCCATCTACTTTGCCAATTTAAACAGAAATTACAAGGTGAAAGGAGGATAATCTATTTCTTTTAGGTGCACAGCACCATGCTTGCCAAATTACTCCTAAAGGTAAGTTAAGAACCTGGCACATCACAAACAAGAGTGCCCAGCCAGACAGTATGTGTAGCAGAAATTCAGTGAAACTTAAAAGATAGCCCTTCGAGTCCCCTGAATATGAATAATAGTCACTAAGACCCAACTTTCCTCTGCTAGCTAGATAAATTTTTATCATGGCTGGACAAAATGTATCCAGTTGAAAAGAGGCGGTGATTTGATTAGTCTAGGGGGCACAACTTTGGGTTAGCCAATGACATTGAATATTAGCATATGCATTTGTTTTAAATGGCATAGGAAATGTAGCAATATTTCCTATATCATTTCATGTTTTTTTCCAACTGGAAATGGAAGAAAACCCCCAAATTTTGTTACTTCCCTTTTATCATTAAAAGTGCATCATTGCTCAATAGTATATGCTATGGGCAAATAGTGCACATTATTAATTTACAACATGCACTATCGCTCAATAGCACATACTATTCACCCTTAGCACACTCAGTAGCACATACCATTCACCGTTAGCACACGCTATTGTTCAATAGCATGTACTATTCATCCTTAACACACTTTATCGCTCAATAGCATGTACTTTTCACCCTTAGAACACTCAATGGGATGTACTATTCACCCTTAGCACACTCTATTGCTCGATAGAATGTACTATTCACCTTTAGCATATATTGCTCAATAGAATGTACTATCCTTATCACACTCTGTTGCTCAATAGCACGACTATTCACCCTTAGCACACTCTATTGCTAGTAGCATGTACTACCACCTTTAGCACACTCTATTTCTCAATAGCACGTACTATTCACCCTTAACACACTCTATCACTCAATAGCACGACTATTCACCCTTAGCACACTCTGTTGTTCAATAGAAAGTACTATTCACCCTTAGCACACTCTAGTGCTTAATAGCACATACTACCACCCTTAGCACACTCTATTTCTCAATAGCATGTACTATTCACCCTTAACACACTCTATTGCTCGATAGAATGTACTATTCACCTTTAGCATATATTGCTCAATAGAATGTACTATCCTTATCATACTCTGTTGCTCAATAGCACGACTATTCACCCTTAGCACACTCTGTTGTTCAATAGAAAGTACTATTCACCCTTAGCACGCTCTAGTGCTTAATAGCACATACTACCACCCTTAGCACACTCTATTTCTCAATAGCATGTACTATTCACCCTTAACACACTCTATTGCTCGATAGAATGTACTATTCACCTTTAGCATATATTGCTCAATAGAATGTACTATCCTTATCACACTCTGTTGCTCAATAGCACGACTATTCACCCTTAGCACACTCTATTGCTAGTAGCATGTACTACCACCTTTAGCACACTCTATTTCTCAATAGCACGTGCTATTCACCCTTAGCACACTCTATCACTCAATAGCACGACTATTCACCCTTAGCACACTCTTGTTCAATAGAAAGTACTATTCACCCTTAGCACACTCTAGTGCTTAATAGCACATACTACCACCCTTAGCACACTCTATTTCTCAATAGCATGTACTATTCACCCTTAACACACTCTGTTGTTCAATAGAAAGTACTATTCACCCTTAGCACACTCTAGTGTTTAATAGCACATACTGTCACCCTTAGAACAGTCTGTTACTCAGTAGCACATACTAGTCACCCTTAGCACATCCTATCACTCAATAGCACGTACTATTCACTCTTAGCATACTCTCTTGCACAATAGCACATACTTGTCACCCTTAGGACACTCTATCACTCGATAGCACATACTATTTATCTACTCCCACTCCCTGACTCTTCCAAGATGCCTCTCAAAT
The DNA here is from genome assembly GCA_033557465.1 of Ichthyophis bannanicus. NCBI lineage: Eukaryota > Metazoa > Chordata > Amphibia > Gymnophiona > Ichthyophiidae > Ichthyophis > Ichthyophis bannanicus. Next base: position 47,251,225 of record CM066046.1, read on the forward strand.
TTAAAACTGCTAACTTTGGCCACATAGTGATTTCTACAGCTAAGCATTAGCAGATCTCAGGTCAAACATGTTTTGTAAAAACACACTTAAATATTGACCACCTTCTGTGTGTATCCTATCTCTTAATCTCTTCACCATAAATAGTCATCCCCATTCCCAGAATCTAGCACTTCTATATGCAGGAGAAAGTAGATATCCATATAGTATAGGCAGATGGCTCTGTTAGTTGCTGTCTGTGGCTTCTAAAGTTCCACCAATGTTCCTGCTCCCAACACTCAGAATGAGTCACAACTGATGCTTGGTGCATACTCTCCCTATCTCACTAAGCTTGAGGATAAGAGAGGCATGAAAGGCTCAGAGTAAGAGGTTCAGGGATGGGAGAAGAAAGGTTCGCTCTGTGCAGGATGTGTGCTGCACAAAGTGGTGTCCAATTATCCGTGTCCTCTGTGCTGCATGTTACTTCCCAAAGCGAGGCTCATGCTAAAGCTGGAAAGCGCAGACATGTAAAACGGAGCTCCTGCATATCAGAGAGTCACTGCTGATACCTGCAAAAGGCTGAAAGCAGATCCCAACTGCTGGTTCTGGATCTCAATATTGATAGTTACTCATTTATGTTTTTTTGAAAACATTGATAGCTCACTGATCCTAATAGCTTATCTTCAGTGGGTAAAAGATTAACATAAAGCTATAATAATATTTTGATCAACAAAATACACCCTATATATATATAATACAAAACAACCCTACAATTGCAATTTTATCGTATATCATCTCTAAAAGTAAAATGAAATGAAGTCTCAAATGCTTGTGAAAAATAGAGGTTTTAAAGAATACAAGATAATTATTTTCTAGTCAAATCTCTGTAGGTAGTGAGCTTCAGAGAGCCAGACCAGCCATCAAAGAGGCTCTACTACATGTTTCCACTAGATGCAAAGACTGTGCAGAGGAAAAGAAAGCAAACCATTTCTAGGAGATCAAAGAAATCAGCTAGGAGCATAATCTTAAAACAACAGCTTTCAGATCATAGGGTGCTACTCCTTTCATTGCTCTAAAAATGAAAACCAGAAATTACTTGCCAAATGATTGGTAATGAATGGTGACAAGATAAGACATGGGTTATAGACTCATAATAATAGGTACCAATAATGACCCAAGCTGCAGAATTCTGTATTAATTGTAGATAAGGCCAAGTTACTTAGTACTGTAATATACTGTAGTTAACACAAGAGACTGCACTGCAATTCCAAAATCACCTGGAGGAAGAAAACAATTTAATCTATGCAATAACCGCAATGTATGTTATGAGCTTTCATAGAAAAGTTCCTATTGAATATGGCACCAAGGTTTCTAACTACAGTTAGAAGACGAAGAATATGATAGCTGAGAGCGCCTGATTCTCAGAGAGTAGGTCTGATCTCTGGAGGCTAGAACAGCAGATTTGGAGGAGCTGAGTCAAACAGAGATGTATATAGAGGAGACATTCAGGGTCATAATAGAAAATTCCCACCTCCAGTCTGGCAGCCTTTGTATTGCCATGGAGGAGGACGTTTGCATGGAAGGAAACCATCACCTTGGTCTGGTAGGAAGTGATCCTGAAGCATCGTCTTGATAAGATTTTAGACAGCACTAGGGAGGATCCAGCTGGCTTGGTATATGTGGGTAAATAGACAAGTGCAAGAGAGGGGTTCTGGAAGCTAAATTAAAGATTTTAGAACATTGAAATCCAGAAATTTCAGAATAGAATTCTCAGAAATGCTCCCTGTTCCACACACAGAACTCGAGAAGCAGGCAGAACTACAGAATCCCAGTACATGGATGAGACAATAGTGCAGGGAGGAGTGATTCAGATCTTTATAGAAACATAGAAACATGACAACAGAAAAAGACCACATGACCTATCTAGTCTGTCCTTCCATATCAACCACTACAACAGTCCCCTTTTTTCCTTTAGAGATCCTCTGTGTTTGTCCCATGTTTCTTTGAATTCAGATATTGTCCTCATCTCTACCACCTCCACTGGGAGACTATTCCATGGATCCACCACTCTTTCCATAAAGAAATATTTCCGCATATCACTCCTGAATCTATCCCCTTTCACCCTCAGCCCATGTCCTCTCTTAGCAGAGCTTGCTTTCAATTGAAAGAGGCTACCCTGTGCATTTATGCCATGGAGGTATTTAAACATATCACTCATATCACCTCTATCCCGCCTTTCCTCTAAGGTGTACATATTAAGATCCTTAAGTCTGTCCTCATATGCTTTATAATGAAGACCACTAACCATTTTAGTAGCCGCCCTCTGTACTGACTCTAGCCTGTTTATATCCTTTTGAAGGTGCAGTCTCCAGAATTGCACACAGTACTCCAAATGAAGTCGTACCAAAGACTTATGCAGAGGCACTATCACCTCCTTTCTTCTGCTAGCCATTCCTCTCCCTATGCACCCAAGCATCCTTCTAACTTTTGCCATCACCTTTTCTATCTGTTTAGCTACTTTAATATCATCAGACACAATCACACCTAGGTCCCGCTGTTCTTTAGTGGACAAATGTACTTCACCCCTATACTATATTGCTCCCTTGGATTGCTGCAGCCCAAATGCATGACCTTGCATTTTTTAACGTTTAATCTCAGCTGCCAAATTCTAGACTGTTCTTCAAGCTACAACTTTCTGGGTGTCTACTGTATTGCAGATTTTGGTATCATCCGCAAACTCGCAAATCTTACCCAATAGCCCTTCTGCTATATCACTAACAAAGATGTTAAAAAGAATCGGGCCAAGGACAGATCCTTGCAGCACACCACTGGTAATCTCCATCTCCTCAGAGTGAACTGCCTTTACCTGTACCCTTTGTCGCCTCCCACTCAACCAATTTCCAACCCAAGCAGTAACTTTAGGGTCCATCCCTAGGGTGCCTATGAGGAACGTTGTCAAAGGCTTTACTGAAATCTCAATACAACAAATCTAGGGCTCTCCCTCGGTCCAACTCCCTGGTCATCCAGTCAAAGAAATCAATCAGGTATGTCTGACAAGACCTGCATTTGGTGAATTTCATGCTGCCACAGATCTTGTAATCTGCTGGACTCCAGAAACCTCACTATTTTCTCTTTCAGCAGTGCTTCCAATTATTTACTCACCACCGAAGTTAAACTAGCCGGCCTGTAGTTTTCAATCACATCCTTAGTTCCGCTTTTGTGTAACGGGACCACATGTGCCTCTCTCCAGTCCTTTAGCAGCACTCCCGACTCCAGCAAGGCATTGAAAAGGTCAGTCAGTGGAGCTGGTAGAACATCCCCAAGTTCCCTCAGTATTCTAGGGTTTATCCCATCCGGTCCCATCGCTTTGTCTACTTTAAGTTTAGCTAGTTTCTCACGAAGACAGTCTTTTGAAAATTGTTCAAGATGCCCCTTGGTTGTGGACAAACCTCTGTGGAAGGAGGAACCTAGTCTGAAAAGATATGCCCTACCTTAACCAGGTTTTTTGTTTGTGTAGCTGATCCTTGCTACAGAAGCTGTTATCTTCTACCTAGCCTCTATTGCTTTATCAGTTATGCCACAGAAAAGTCAGTACTGCCTAAATTTCATGCCCAGACAGCACCTGAGTTCTTCTCTCAGCATCTTCAGTAACAAGAGACACCAATAATGGTTCTTGCATGTGTAGTAGCTTCTTTATGAACATAGCCATACATGTTTCTCCTTCCTAGACATAGCTTAAGCCCTGCAGCATGAGACTTAATGGCATGGACAGTGTATCTTCCTCTTGCCACTACTGAACTTCCCCTCCAAATCCTAGGTTTGAATTATCACCAAGCTGAGTGTGGTGGAGAGCATGCACAGTACACTGGATATTACTCACATTTAGTATTGGAAGCAGCATCAAAGGCTGAGTTCTGATAGACACATGCAGCAACCACGGTAACTAACTGAGCTAGCTGCCTGTACTTTATCCTGCATGGAGAGGAAGCTAAAGTCTGAGAATGGGGATGTCTGCTCAGGGATGCTGAGAGCCAGCATGGGCCACAGGGCAGACAACCTTTCCAGGCCTCTTTACTTCCAGCCTCACACTGGACCTGGACTTCAAAAAATGGAAGTGCGGCAAAGTGATCGACAGCACCATGCTGTAGGTTGGCTGCATCTTATCCCCTCTAACACTTTGTCCATATGCAGCCAACCTATAGCACACATGGATGCTGTAAGACAGGCTGAGACCAGGCCCCTCCAGAGACCCATGGACCCTGGGGTCATGTTGCCCCACTGACCACCCCTCCCCCCCCCCCACACACACATGTTGTCTCCAGGCCTGGGTATGCTCCTGATTGAGGGGGCGAGATATGAGAGAAGGCGTGATACATAGTGAGTAGCTGAGGGCAAGAAAGGAACTGGAGTCCATGTCAAAGGAGGAACAGAGGAAGCAGAAGCATCCACAGAATGAAAAGCTGGAGCAGGAGTGAGATACCTTCATGTTAAAAGACAGCTGCGACTGAAGTAGGAAGAAGAAGAAGCAGGGAGAGGACACCACCAAATAAGACATTTCTATGCACAACAAAGGGGAAAAATTGTGCATAGAAATGTCTTATTTCTATGCACAGTTTTTTTCTTGCAAAGAGCAAGAGGTATTATTGAAAAATATGCAATTCTGGTGTTTGCATCTGAAAAACAGATATAACGGCACTAGAAAGGGTACAGAGAAGGCAACCAAAATGCTAAAGGGGATGGATGACTTTCCTATAAGGAAAGGCTAATGAGGTTAGGACTTCAGCTTGGAGAAGAAACAGCTGAGGGGAGATGTGATGGAGATCTATAAAATTCTGCGTGGGATGGAATTGGTAAAAGGGAATAGATTGCTTAATCTTTCAGAAAGTACAAAAATTAGAGGGTACCCCTTGAAGTTACAAAGTAGTATATTTCAAACAAAATAGGAGAAAATGTTTTTTTTTCTCTCTATGTATAATTAAGACCTATTCCTTGCTGATATATATATATATATATATATATATATATATATATATAGTAAAAGCTGTTAGCGAAGCTGGATTTTAAAAAAAGGTTTAGACAAATTCCTGGAGGAAAGATCCATAAATCATTATTAAGGTAGACTGAGAGAAAAACACTGCTTATCCCTAGGAATAAATAACATAGAACTGGCTACTTTTGGGATATACCAAGTAATTGTTACTGGATTGGCCACTGTTGGGAAGAAGATATTGAGCTTGATGGACCTTTGGTCTGACCCAGTATGGCAGTTCTTGTGATCTTAAGATCAGGTAATATGTCAGTATATATCACCATGATACAATTTCTGTACTGCAGTATGTTAAATCTAATATTTCATTTCCTGTTTTACTATCTGATGGCTGAGCGGGGCATTTTTTTGCAGTTTGATCAATGACTGAATATCAGCCGCACATTACCCCTTTCATCCCGCCTCACTTTGAAATGATTATAAAGAAACTAACTTGAGGAAAGGTGGCAGAGGTCTGAGGCTCTTCTCTCCTCCCCGTGCCTAATATATAGAAGTCTCGTTACAGAGAAAGAAGAGTTATTGACAAACAAGTTAGTGCGTTGAAGGAAAAATGCTGCAGCAGCTTGTGATGTTATCTCTGCCCGATCAATGCGATGTTGCTGCTAAAGCTAATGTCTGCTGCATTTCTGACAGGGATGCCAGGGTAAGAAGAGCCCTGAAATCAACCATCTCATGCATTATTACAAGAGCAGCCACTGCATCGCTTAACAGTGTTTACTGAAGATTTATATTCCCTCCGGCATAAGAAGAGGGAGCCAGGGGAATGAAGACAATCTTTGTCTTTATGCTGACTGTTCAGTTTTTCACAGTGCCATGGATGTGTTATTAAATGAGGTCTGTCACATTACTGCCCAATTTCAAACTTACCATTCTTGGCCAAGCTAATTGAGCAATCAGTATTAACTCAGTTACATTACTTTTTGGAATGTAATGGAATACTAGAGAAAAATCAATATGGCTTTCATCCACTTCATGATACTGAAATCCTTTTGGTAGCACTCTGACTTTAATTTGCAGGAGATGAATAATTGCCAAGCTGTAGTTATGATTTTTTAGACATATTTTCTGCCTTTGATACAGTGTCCCCTCCAATAGTTTTGAGCAGATTGGCAGAAGTGGGAGTTAGGCCTGGTGTTCTTTTCTAATTCCACTCTTCTTTACATGGCCACACTTACCCTATAAGAGACTCTGACAGTATCTCTTGGTGCTGTATCTCTTGTGGGGTGTCACAAGGCTTGGCTTTGTCTGCATTCTTCTTCAATATGCGACCCTGTGCAATTTATTATGGCAATGTGATATAAATTTCCTAGTGGATGCTGATGATATTATGATATATGTCCTGTCTGGTATTACTGAGGGTGTTCCTTTTGCCAAGATCTTCTACTAACAGGTTGATCATTGGATGTCAGCTAATAAACTTGCCATTTATGCTTCCAAAGCCAAAGCTATTATACTCACATTTTAAAAGAATGTTCCAGATCTCAATCTCTGAAGATTACACTATCCCAGTCATCCCTGAAATGTATTACTTAGGTGTTACCTTGTACTCATGTGAAGCTCCATATAAGGAAGGTCACAAGATCATTTTTCACAATTTGCGAATGTTGTATAAACTGAATAACTTAATCAGTCAGATTTTCACACCATCCTCTAGTCTTTGCTAGACTATTGTAATGTCCTGGTCTGCCCTCTATAATTTGCACAAAATTCAGCTGTTCATTTACTTCTAGAGAAGTCTCAGAAGGACCACATAACCTCTTGTTTATAATCCCTTCATTGGCTTCTTATCGAAGAGCAAATTAAATTTAACCCTGGAATTACCGAGATTTTTTGCACACACTGAATACCGTTGGGGTCATAAATGACCCCACGACGAATTTTAATTGTTAACCATGAAAATTTTAAACTAAACAGACAAAATATTATTCCAAATTAATTATTTATTATATGAAGGTTAAATGTTTTGAAATTTAATGCTTTATCATAAAAAATTACATGAAGAATAGTTGCCATGAAAGCAGTTTTTGCATGCACTTGATGAACACAGTAAAGTACTACAGTCATTTGCATGAGACACAGACAATTTCAGAATGTTCTTTGCAAACATTGCGCTTGCAGGAGGTGCAAACTATGCTGCTTTTCTTGTCTTTTTCTCTGGAACAGCAGTGACACCTTGCCCTTTTCTTTGGGATCCCGACATTGCAAACAGCATCAGTGGCTTCTTCAATGCTGGAAGAAGTCTTGCTGCAATTACTCTGAAGCAGCTGTTTTCCTAATTCCAAGAGGAATAGACAACGTCTGTGCTTTGACTTGGACTGCCATTCTGGATTTAGTGAGATCCAAACAATGAAAGTGTTCAAAGCACTGATGTCCAACATGCTGTAGAAGATTGTCACTGGCCAGCGTCTTGTCATTCATTTTGTGGTATACGTGCGCAACATTTGATCTGCTGTATCTACTCCACCTTTACTAGAATTATAGTCCAAGATCATGTGTGTTTTTTTTGTCTGGACACGTGTTATCTACTTCTTCTTGATCATGCAAACTGCTCAGAAGAACAACCACTTTTCCTTTCTTCGGGCAATAGGAAACCAGATTGGCGTCATCGCGAAAGACAAACAGTGAAGTGAATACCTCTTGGCCCTTTGCTGTTACAAATTCTGGAGGTAATTCTTTTCTGTTCTTTGAATTGTCCCCAAAAGTGTCATTTGTTTTTCTAGCAATTTCTGTGACAGGGATAAACTGCAGAAGAAATTGTCAACAGTAACATTTCTGCCAGATCGCGTCAATCCTTCAGTGAGTTGCAGCACAACCCTTTCACCCTGATTCTGTTCCCTGTTTTGTCAGAGTTCCCTTCCTGTATATACTTGAAGACGCAGAACATATGACGTTGCACTGTCACACAACATCCATAGCTTTATGCCATATTTCCCAGGTTTGCTTGGAATATATTGTCTGAACGGAACACGGCCACAAAATGTAAGCAGTTGCTCATCCACGGTAACATTTTCACCAGGAACAAAGGCGTTACTTAGAGTTGCTTCCCAGGTATCAAAAACATGTCTGATTGGAGCAAGCTTATCCATGCCTCGTTGTTCACGTCTGTTGGTTGCATCATCAAATCTGAGAGCACAAGAAATTTGCTGAAAATGGTTATGGGCCATATTTTTGCCGAAAACAGAACAACCATCTTCAAGGTTCCACAACTGAACTATGGATTCATTTCATGACTTGTACATACCTGAGAGGATCAGAAGTCCAAGAAAACGTTGAAATTCTCCGTCTGTCAAATCTTTCCGGGTGTCGTCATAAATGTGTCTTCCTTGTTTGCTCATCCACATCATGATTTCATTCAATAAGTTCTTCCTCATGAAGAAGTGGAATGCTGCAAGAGGGCCATCAACATTTCGTACAGCATACCTTGTAGGACCTTGTTGTACGGGCATGACATTAGCTCTGGGGTATCTTCCAGCAGCTTGCTTTATAGGTTTCCTGTTCCATGATGTGGCATCCTTAGATACATAGGCTTCAATGGCAACATTTGTGCTTATAGTTGATGACCTCTTAGCTCCTCTACGACCACAACTAAGATTCCTCACAAATGATACTGAAACCGAGGACTCCTGCCTTCTTCCCCATCCAGCACAGCCTCGACCTTTGCCTCGACCTGTAACTTGACTCTTTGCTACAAGTGATGTTACCGGCTCAACATCAGTCTCACATTCACTTGGCGACCAACTGCTGTCACTATCTGCATAGTTCAGCCCAGGCCATGCCTCCATCACACCCCTGTGCTACATGGATGTTCTCACACTGGGGCCATCTGTATACCCAGCTTCTAAAATGGGTCCAGGGACATCTCTGTGATTTATACATATGAATGCTGTTTTCAGTCGTTCAACTCATGAATTGGGCTTCTAAAATACCCCCTATATTTTATTTTTGTTTATTCTGGTTTGCATTGGATTTCTAGAGCACCCTGATACATTTGCTTGAAGGGTGGTCTATCAAATACTTTAAATAAATACATATTTTTATGTTCTCGGATTCTTCAAAGGGTTCTCCCTATGAGCCACAACCTCTTCTAATTTTTAACAGTGCTCCCGCACTGTAAGACAATGTCAGTAGTTGGGTGAGGTTCTCTCTGGCCAATTTCCTCTCCTTTCCACTCACCCATCAAAGTAGGAACATCAGAGGCCTGGAAGGACAATAGACAACCCCTTTCTTCTTCTCTCTGCAATGGCTGGCAAACTACTTTCTCTCTATAAGCTATCTTTCCAGTTCTCATGCAGGTGTGTTGTATGCTAGAAGATTGACCAGAATGCATTTGGTGGGAGTTATAAACCAGAGCTAGATTACAGTCTAATGTTGACGGATGTTTCAGTTCACAGCACTGCTATATCTTGTGTCCCTTAATTTCCCAGGCAATGTCCTTGGCGAAAATATTGGCATCTTGCGATTCAACTGTAAAGAAACTTGACTTACACTTCCCTCCCCGACAGAGGTGGTATCGTCAGAGCAGTGTGAAAAAATTTGCATTGCCAATGCCACACATGTTCTCTGATTAAGTGGACAACTTTGGACTGTCGATCCAACACTGTTCATAAAGACAGAAATACGCTAGAAAAAAGTGTTTACAAATGTGCATTGGACAGAGGAAGAAATAAATATTCTTCGAGAACCATTTTGAGGAAATGTTTGGAATGATAAAACAGACTAACCCATACATGTCACACCTGTCCTCTGATGTCTAGCTGTGAGCAATTGCCTTGAGTTTATATCTATTCTTTATTTTTCAGTAGTAGTAGTGCACATTTGTACAAAGTCTGCAGATATGCAAGTAAACCTTGAAGCTGATGCTAATCCTTTCATGAGATGTGGCACAATACTTCCTAACCTCTTGAAAAAGGAGAGTATATCTAAACACACAGTTACCCTTAGAGAACTAAACAGCAACAGCACTGAAAGAACAAGAGAGAAATCCCTGCTCTGAAGATCTGACTGTCAAAGACGAAAATGTGATGACAGATCTCAGCACGTGATGCGTGGATTCATATAACAATTTGTTATGCAAATGTAAGGGTTTGCTATGCAAACTTTGGATTAATTAGCACAAATTCCTCTAATTGGTAATCAAAGAAAAAATGATTAACAGTGATTGCTTATCAAATTTTCAGAGCTAATTTATAGATACTGTATACCAATAGCAAGCACCACAAATGCAATTGAAAATCTTAATTTACAGGAAAATTAGCATGCTTTCTTTCTCAAAATTAGTTCACCTGCTCCTTCCCCTAGTGGCTGTAGAATCATATTTTAAAGTAGTAGTTCTAGCAATTTTTGTAGATAATTCTCTTAGCAGTTAAAAATTAAATTCATTAAAGTCCATTTTTTAGCTGTGCATTTTACTTCATGCCTGAGGAGATATTGTTGTGTATGTTGTTGCAAGCATTTTCTCTGCTCAGCCATCGAGCAAGAAATTAAGGCAAATCAGACTGCTATGCAGATTTTCTTCAAAACGCCCTGCAAAACTCCTGTAAATTCTCATAGTATGATTGTGGGGAAGGAGATCTGTAAAAAAGGGGCTAGCATGACAATAAAGAAAGCTGTAGAAATTCTACTGGACGAAAGTCTGGACATAACAATTTCATAGCTGCCACGTGACCCAGCTCAAAGAGCTCAGTCCTAGTTTTCTATCACCTCCCAGTACTGTTGCAATAAGGTGCCTGCAGTTCTGATTTCAAATGATAGAAGCAGGGGCTCCGAATAGCACAATGTACAGTACAGTAAGTTCAAAATCCAGAACTGGCCAAAATTACCACCCCTTGAACTAGGTTATTCAACAGCTCTGCAAAAGGCAAAATATAGTAGGAGAGAAAATGAAGGTGTCTTAGGATTAAGATCCAATCAGAGAAAAAAAGAGCTAAGAAATAACCAGGTTGAGATTTCCATTGTTTCAATTAATATACACCAATACAACTTTGCTACCTTATGTCAGCACCCTCATCCCACCACCACTGCCATCTTCCACTGAATGTGCTGTGAAAATCAATACAGTAAAATGGTTTGCTTCCCTGGATAATTTTGAAGTGACCATCTAGTGATAAGGTGTCACTTTAAGCAGAATTCAGAAGTCATGATAATTCTTTCAGAGGGTAGTGTACTGTAAGTTCTAATGAGGCTCCCCCAAGCAAACTTACTTTTAAATCTTTACCGCACTGCCTCTTGCTTCTTTTTTTTCTTTTCTTCATGCCCGTCAGCCTTCATCCCCTACTGCCCTGCTAAACTCTAGTGAACTGCGGCTATTATCGCAAGACTTTGGTCCACTGGGGGGAGGTGAAGGCTGCTGGTCCTGAATAAAATAGAAAAAAAAAGGAGCTGGAGGCAGTGTGGTAAATGTTTAAAATTAAGTTTGCTGCACTCTCTTCACTACTTCCCCATGGGCCCCCTTCCTGCCTGGGACCCCTATCCTCTTTGTGTGGAATGTATGCCACTGCTTTCAGACAACCAAGCTAAAAAATATCACCCGTGTGTTATTTAATCTAAAATTTTTCATACATATATACTACCATGGCCTTAATGTGGTCTCAGATAAACGGCAAGTTTTTATGTTCTTTTGTCAACCACTTGCTGTTACACTTTTTTTGGGTCAATAACTTGCACCCAAACCAGTGCTCGTTTAGCATCAATGACCACGGCCTTATTAATTATTTTATTTAATATTGCTCTTAATTAGAATTTTTTGCATTTTTCTTAATGGGTAGATACCCTTTTGAATTGTGATTAAAAACAAATATGGCTTAAATTGGTCTACTTAACTCATGTAGAACCTCTGTAGCCAGTGTCCCTTGTATTTCTCTTTTGTACCACAAAAGGTATGAAGACCCCGACGCCTCTCTTTCTCCAGCGCTTTGGCGTTTCACCGTTTGGGTTTATCAAGGGGAATAATGTCCGTTACTACATGGGACTTGAAATCTTCACTATATCATAGCTATTGATGTTTCTAAAACAAATGAAGCAATATTAAGTGAGATTCTCAACTGGTTCATCTTAAAACACATTGGCTCCTGTGATCTATCATATCATTAACATTCATAGACCGACCAACCTGCTTCCTCGAGCGATTTTCTCTTATTCTCGAGAATCGTTTCAAAAGATTTGCAATGAAGACGCTTACACATGCGTAGTGCACCTTGTTTAAATCCTTTTTATGCTGTCATCTGATTGGGGCTCTGTCATGCACACACTGCCCAATCAATATCGACGTTTAAACCCTCAGGTTGTATTGTGTGGAGCTGGTGAATCCACCATTGTTCACGATAAAGTAGTCTTTGTTCAGGTGACTTTCCTTGAAATCCATGTAGAACTAACTCAATGCTCCAACATTTTAAAGATTCAAACTCATGGCCCATAGTTAAGCAATGTTGCACAATCGGAGCTTCCAACCGCTTACAATGTAATCTACTTCTATGTTCCTGCATGCGTGTCTTCAGTGTACGAGTTGTTTTTCCAACGTATAGCAAGGAGCAGGGACAACAAATAGCATATACCACCGATTTTGATTCACAGTTCGTCTCATGTCTCAAAATATAAATTTTGTCTTTATGAGTAAACTGAGAGATTTCTAAAGTAATGTTGCATATAGAACAGTGTCCACATCTCGTGTGTCTCCCAATAGTAATATTTTTAGAGCTCCAATTCAGCGGTCTTAATACTGCTGGAGATAAATATTCTTTGAGACTCCTATTTCTCTTCCATACACATCTTATGGAAGAATCCTTCAATGCTGGTATCGTTTCTAGCACTGGCATAAATTTCTTAATAGTTTTTGAATTTTAGTGCTTATAGGAGAAAATGTAGTAACTAAGTTGATACTCGACTCTCCCTCGGATACAGCCGTATTTATAGTTGGTTTATGATTAAGCAACAGCTCTCGATTATTGTAAAGGGCCCTATTATAAGCTGTCTGCACTACTTTCTGAGGATATCCTCTACTTCGAAAACTACGTTTTAAATATTTGGCTGAACGTTTATACTCAGCTATAGTTGAACAGTTTCTCCGATATCGGAGAAACTGTGAAACGGGCAAGCTATTCTTTAATCCCATTGGGTGGGCACTATAGTAATGTAAAAGCGAATTTTTGTGTGTCGGTTTCCTAAAAACTGTGGTGTTCCATCCTGTTCTTGCTCGAGTGATTTTTACATCAAGGTATGTGATCTGTTGATCATGACTTTCACAAGTAAATTTCAAATTGCTATCGCAAGTATTTAACCAGAATATAAAATTCGTCAACTCTATTGTAGATCCCTGCCATAGCATAAAAACATCGTCAATGTATCTATGCCACGATTTTATGTTGGCTGTAAACGGAGATTGTGAAAGAAACTGTTTTTCAAAACTTCCCACATAAAAATTAGCGATGGACGGGGCACAGGTGGCCCCCATCGCTACTCCGATTTTCTGGAGATATATTTGTTGTTCAAAAATAAAAAAATTATTGAACAGCACAATAGTCGCTATTTGACATAAAAACTGAATATGTTCTGTAGACAGATCTCCTCTCTCTTCAAGTACTTGTTGAATAATTTTATGGGCCGCCTCTTGAGGTATATTAGTGTAAAGTGATTGGATATCCAACGTTACTAATAGAGTATTTGGCTGTGTTGTCCATACTGACAAATTTTTTAATACATTCAGAAAGTGAGTCGTATCTCTTAGAAAGGCCGGAATCGTACTTAGCATTGGTCTAAGGAAGGAATCTAAATAGATCGACAGAGGTTCTAATAAGGAGCCTCTCGTCGATACTATAGGTCTACCAGGGGGTCGTTGTAAATGTTTGTGTACCTTAGGTACTGTGTAAAACTTTGCTATTTGTGGTGAAACTGCTACAAGGAACTTAGATTCTTTAATAGAAAGAATTTTAATCTTCAGAGCATCTTTCACTATAACATTAATTTGTTGTTGTAATCGTGGTGTAGGATCTTCTACCAAAGGTTCATAAATAATTCTATCCTGTAGTTGAGTCAAAGCTTCCTGTACATAGTAGTCTCGATCTAAAACTACTAGAGCTCCCCCTTTATCTGCTCTTTTAATCACCAGGTCAGTTCTTGATTGAAGTTTATGTAAAATATCCATCTGATTATTTGAAAAGCTACTCTTATTTTTGGGATTCTTTTTACTTATTTTTTCAACCTCTTTTAGTACAAGTTCTTTAAATACTTGAATGCCAGCAGGCAAAGGTGTTGGGGGTGTCCATCGTGATGTTAAAGGCAATGGTATTCGATTGAGAGGTGATTCATTAATTTTAGGCTCTGTTTGTACCTGTGCTGTTACTTGTACTTCAGAAGAGACCGACGACTGCTTTCAGACTGTCAGACGATAAGATGATGATTGTTTAAATCAGGGGTCCTTGGAAAACTCCCACCTATTTGTATCAGTCAGAGGCAACACAAGCAAATAATCTTGATGAATATTCACTGAACGGGTATTTGCAGATGTGGACATCACAAAGAGGGCTTCTAAAATGACCCCCTAAAGGGGGAAGGGGGTTGCCAGAGGGGTAGGCAAGTCAGTTTTGTTTAAAGTTAAATCTCAGTTGAAACAAAAGTGGTGCGGATGCATGATCTCATCTTTCTGGACATCGCTGCAGCCTTTGATTCAGTAAGTCACGAACTTCTCATAGGTCGACTAATTGAGAAAGGCATTACTGGAAGAGCGCTTGAATGGTGCAGATCTTACCTGTCTGGAAGATGGCAACATGTGCGTTCTGGTGGCATGACATCGGAACCTTTCCACCAAAATCAGGGAGTCCCACAAGGATCCTCCCTATCAGCCCTCCTGTTTAACATTTACATGCAGCCAATTTGCAAGATCATCCGATCCTTCAATGTGGACTGCATGTTATACGCTGATGATGTCCTGCTGTACATACCCTTCTCTACGGAACATCTAGACCTCTCTCCACTGACGAGCTGTTTCAACGCAGTTTCTGACTGGCTTTTCTCCCAAAACCTCCGAATACAGCATAAGAAAACGGAAGTACTCTTCATTACGAGGAACCCTAACTTCACACCACCACAATTCCTTAAAGTAAAAGATGCAGAATTACATTCTAAACCATCAATACGCTACCTCGGAGTCACCTTGGATCAACGCCTGGACATGAAAGCCCACATAGCGAATACAGTCAGGGCAGTATACTATAAGATCCGATCACTTAGGCATCTACGATCCATGCTTGAACCGAATGACTTCAGGACTATATACCAGGCGTTGATCATACCTCATTTTGACTACGCCAATGCCATCCTTCAAGGCCTGCCCCTATCCACCTTACACCCTCTGCAGCTCGCCATGAACGCTGCAGCAAGGGTCATCCATGGAGCCTCCAGAAGTGACCACGTTACACCTCTGCTGATACAACTACATTGGCTACCTATCCAGGCTAGAATAGTGTTCAAGACTCTGTTACTCACTTTTAAAGCTCTTCACAAGCTCTCCCCGGAATCAATAACTGCCCTCATCCACATCACATCTCCTAACAGAGCGAGGAGATCCGCAGCGACAAACACCCTAAAAGTACCGAAAGCATTAACAGTTTGCACAGCATCTACAGCCAATAGGGCGTTTAGCATCAGCGCACCAAGATGCTGGAACGCATTACCTCCAGATATCCGGGCTATTGAAAGCCTCACACAATTCAGGAAAGCCCTCAAATACCATCTTTTCAATAAGTATCTCATAGAACCAACTCACTGAGATAGAGAGCCAATCCGCTAAGGAAATATATGGTTTCCCAACAACATGCCATGAAAGTTTCTCTAACAACAACATGCCATGAAAGTTTCTCTAACCCTTAGTGGTTCATTTGTATCTACCGAATCCCTACCATATGACTCTATGTATCAATATTTGTAAATAGTTTACCATTGTTATCTAAGATTATGTAGCAAATGTTGTAAATAGTTACCCCTGTTATCCAAGTTTCGTACCCTGTTATCTGTAAACTCATACATGTTATCTGTAAACTCATACATGTTATCTGTACTGAGCATTTTTGTTCCATGTAAACCGCGCTGATGCTGAATAGTGCGGTATAGAAGAGACCGTAAATAAATAAATAAATAAATGATGGAGGGCTGCATAATCAATTGAGACTGACCAGGCTGTGAATCAGTCTGGTGTATGCCAAGCAGTTCTTGCTGCCTTGTGATTTCATTTGAAACTTCAGATTTTCTTTACTTAAATTTATTTTAGCCTTTTTCCGATGTGAATATTGACATTTTAGCTATGATATGCAAATGAGCTCCTGGCTCATTTAAATTCCTTAACAAAATTTCAAAAGAAAGTTGTGGCAACACATGAGAAATATAAAAAAATCCTCCTCTTTCTTAGTGGTGACAAAATCTTAGAGTTTACTGGCTCAGTGTGTGATGACCCTCCTTTCCTAGGGGAGGTTCCAATCTCTGGTGAGCCTGTGGCCCTGATCTAAGAAAATGTCACTCAGTTCCCTACTAAGTCCTGCCCTCCCATTTCCAAAAAAGTAGCTTTTTGCTTGGATTTGCTTCCTCGTCCCTTAAGCCCCAATTCACCCTAAAGTCACCTAACCACTAGACCACACCTGTAGGGAGGTGTGGTCTAGTGGTTAGGACAAGGTACTTCAGGCCAGAGGGTCAGGGGTTCAAGTCCCACCTGGGGACAGCAATCTCAGGCCGGAGGGATTGGGATTTCTAGTCCTATAGGCACTCCTTGTGGTCTTGGGCAAGCCACTTAACCCTCCAATGCCCATGTTCCCTGTATGTATTAGTGTGTGTGTCTCATATCCCCTCGTGTTAAATGTATCCCCCAATTGACCTCTTTGACCCGGTGAAAAGCGGGATATAAATACAGCTAAATAAATAATAAAGGTAGAGGCAATTCCCTCTTGCTACTGTCTTCTTCCAAAAAGTGGTACCTGACCATTGATACATAGCAACACATGAGAAATTGTGGCCTCATTTTGCACAACTTAGTACACATATTGCATCATTTGCAAGTCCCATATACAGCCCATTATAGGAATCCAAATATGAAAATCCAAGGCATCCACTATTGTACAAAGATCTTGCTCAGTTAAAAATGGTTGACCATGTCTTTTAATACGAAATCATTGAGAAAGTCGGATCAGCTGTGACTCCCAAATTATTCAGGTTTGTTGTAACTGAAATAGTCATAATAGAAAAATAGAAACATGACGACAGAAAAAGACCACATGGCCTATTTAGTCTGTACTCCCATATCAACCACAACATTCCCCGTTCTTTCCTTTAGAGATCCTCTGTGTTGGTCCCAGGCTTCTTTGACTTCAGTTACTGTCCTCATCTCTACCACCTCCACTGGGAGTCTATTCCATGGATCCACCACTCTTTCCGTAAAGAAATATTTCCGCATATCATTCCTGAATCTATCCCCTTTCACCCTCATCCCATGTCCCCCTCGTAGCAGAGCTTGCTTTCAATCGAAAGAGGCTCTCCTCATGTGCATTTATGCCACGGAGGTAATTAAACATCTCAATCATATCACCTCTATCCCGCCTTTCCTCTAAGGTGTACATATTAAGATCCTTAAGTCTGTCCTCATACGCTTTATAATGAAGACCACTAACCATTTTAGTAGCCATCCTCTGTATGGACTCCAGCCTGTTTATATCTTTTTGAAGGTGTGGTCTCCAGAACTGCACACTATACTCCAAATAAGGTCGCACCAAAGACTTATACAGAGGCATTATCACCTCCTTTGTTCTGCTGGCCTTTCCTCTCTCTGTGCATCCAAGCATCCTTCTAGCTTTTGCCGTCGCCTTTTCTACCTGTTTACCTACTTTAAAATCATCAGACTGAATCACGCCTATGTCCCGCTCTTCTTTAGTGGACAATATACTATATTGCTCCCTTGGATTGCTGCAGCCCAAATGCATGAACTTGCATTTAACATTAAATCTCAGCTGCCAAATTCTAGACCATTCTTTAAGCTTAGCTAGATCCCTCCTCATGTTATCTATACCTTCCTGGGTGTCTACTCTATTGCAGATTTTGGTATCATTCACAAAGAGGCAAACCTTACCCGACAGCCCTTCTGCTATATCACTAACAAAGATTTTAAAAAGAATTGGGCCAAGGACAGATCCCTGTGGCACACCACTGATAACCTGCTTCTCCTCAGAGTGAGCTCCATTTACCTATATCCTTTGTCATCTCCCACTCAACCAATTTTTAACCCAAGCAGTAACTTTAGGGTCCATCCCTAAGGTGCTCAAATTGTTTATAAATCACCTGTGAGGAACGGTGTCTAAGGCTTTACTGAAATCTAAATACACCACATCTAGGACTCTCCCTCGGTCCAACTCCCTAGTCACCCAGTCAAAGAAATCAATCTGATTTGTCTGACAAGACCTGCCTCTGGTGAATCCATGCTGTCTCGGATCCGGTAATCTGCTGGACTCCAGAAACCTCACTATGTTCTCTTTCAGCAGTGCTAACAATAATTTACTCACCACCGAAGTTAAACGAACTGGCCTGTAGTTTTCAACCACATCCTTACTTCCGCTTTTGTGTAAAGGGACCACATGTGCCTCTCTCTAGTCCTTTGGCACCACTCCCGACTCCAACGAGGCATTGAAAAGGTCAGTCAGTGGAGCTGCTAGAACGTCTCCAAGTTCCCTCAGTATTCTAGGGTGTATCCCATCCGGTCCCATCGCTTTGTCTACTTTAAGTTGAGCTAGTTTCTCACGAACACAGTCTTCTGAAAATTGTTCAAGATGCCCATCGCTTCAATTCCTGTTTGTGAGTGTTTTCTGAAGTCCTGCTCCTGGTTCTTCATCTGTGAACACAGAACAGAAATATGTGTTAAGCAAATCCGCTTTATCCTCATCAAATTCTACATATTCCTCCCCTTCACCCTTAAGTCTGACAATACCACTTTTGCCCTTCCTCTTCTCACTAATATATCTGAAAAATGTCTTATCCCCCCATTTAACTGCATTGGCTAATACCCATTTTGTCATCTGTAATGGAGCATATAGAATGTTATCCGTCCCTCTGCAGAGGGATTATCAACAGTGCCCTTTAAGAGAGTTCAGGGCTGGGAGGGCATAGCTCAGAGGGAGTGGTTAAGAACCCAGCAGGCTGCAGGAGGGAGAGAGGCACTGGAGCCAGAAGTCCTTCCAAGGCAAGCCGTGCAGAGGAGTTCTGAGGTAAGAACTTTAACTGGTGCTGGAGGAAGGGCCGGGAGAGCCAGCTTGTGGAGGTTAAACAAGCTGGGACAGAATAAAAACTGCTTTTGGTTTTCCCTGAACTGCTGTTTGGCTTGTGTTGTAAAGAAACTTCCTTCCCACCTCACACTACACTACCACATGGTGGTAGCTTGGGGATTTCCTCTGACCACGTGACTAAGGGCAAATCCACGTTGGGCCTCTACAGCAGGTCAGGGTTATTTTTATTTATTTGTTTGTTTGTTTGAGATAAGAGAGTTATCCTCGCCATAGTTAGGGAGTTTGAAGAAGGTATAGTCAGTGCTGGACAGGCAGGCTTTGTTTTGGCCACTAGAGGCTGCTAAATGTTTGTTGGAGCTGGAATACTGCAAGGTTAACCCAACTGCAGAAGAGGAAGCTGTGGTGGTTTTGCAAGAGAACAGTGACAAGCCAGGATGGAGCGTCTCCTCCAGCTTCTGGCAAAAGGCAGGCACAACAACAACAGTATCAACAGCAACAACAAAATCAGCAGCAGTTTCAACATGCCCTGCTGGAAGGGCAACACAACAGTAGCAGCAGATGCAGAATCTTGTTCAGGCACAGGAAGAGCTACAGAAAAGTTCCCTAGCTCAGTAGACCCAGGCAGTGCAGAGACTGCAATTCCACCCTTCAGTGCAAGTGCTTCTAAAAATGATAGCAGAAGATGAACTGGACCACTTCTTGATGTACTTTGAACAAATGACCCATATGGCCAGCGGCCAGAGGTGACATGGACAATTTATTTGGTTAATGTGCTGATGGACAACAGTCAGGCTGCATTCCAGGATGCCAACCCAGATGGGTGGGCTACGTAGGCAGCTGTCAAGGCCACCATACTGGAACAGGCCAGCTGTACCCCAGAGGCCTACTGCCAGGGGTTCAGAAACAGGGGACTCCAGATAAAAGAGAACCCTTGAAAGTTCCACTATTCGGCGACGTCATCGTGGCATATGGTGGTGTAGAGATGAAGCTCCATCACCTGAGCCTGTAATAAGGGGGAAACTGTACCCCTAAAAGCATTCCGCGAAAGGGGCAAAGGAGAGGAAACACTGGGGAATGGTCCAGTAGAGGAGAGCGGAAATAGTGAACAAGCAAACCCAGCCGGAGCGCCGTTAAAAGAGGATACACACAGTGGACCGCCTACTCAGCATACCGTGTGGCAGGCCGGAGCGGAGGAGGAGAGAGCGGTGGCGGGGTTGTGAAAAGCCCATTGAGAGCAGCGCAGATTGACGAGGCTCCGGGCGAAATAGTAAAGGGGAGCTGCGCTGTGGAGCGGGTTCCTCCATATCGGAGTGAAGCCGCCGGGAGAGCTTTTAAATAAGCAGACCGATCGAAGGACCACATGGCAAGCCGGTGGCGGTGGACGCTGCAGAGAAGCGAGAGGCGGCACTGCCTGGACTTGCGGAGGGGGGCTGTGCTTCCGAGAAGCTGAGCCTGAGCAGCGCGCAGCTGTCCGAGGGGAAAGGTGAGCTGGAGGAGCGGCGGATAGCCAGGAGAGCCGGTGCAGAGGCCGGGGAGGCACAGAGGACCAGAGGAGAGCACCAGGGAGCAGGGAAGGTGGAGACAGTGCTCCTGGGCAGACCTGGAGGGTGCGAACAGGAGCCCAGAGTGAATCGACAGGAGTGGGATCAGATAGCAGTCCAGAGTGCAATGTTGTGTATAAAGCATGTTGTATTTGATAGTGTTATTCACAATAAAATATTTAAAATGGAGAAAAAAAAGAAAGTTCCACTATTGATTGAAGGATCTTGCATGGAAGTGGCTGCAACCAGACGGAAAGACCGGGCCTGAGATAGCCAAGATTGTACTATTGGAGTCGTTTTTGGAGGGCTTGACTGCCCAGATGAAACAGTGGGTACATCAGCACCCCAAGCTTACACCGGAGTGTGCACTGAAAATAGCCGAAGGGTATCATGAAACTCAGCCGGTGGCTGAAGCAGACAATGAGAAGGGGAAGAAGTCATCTGCTAGCCCAGGAGGACAGAGGGACCCCCAAATTCATCTTCTAGGAGAGGACATGGCTCCAGCCACATCCCCTTCACCTGTTTTAGGTGAGGAGCTCGGGTCACTTTGCTCAGGAATGTCCCCTGGGTATGGAGGAACCCATTGAGGTCAGCCTAAGCAACCCTCACACCTGCACTTTTGTGGATGCTCTCCACCTAGGAGCACAGAACTTTGTGATTTCAGTGGAGCTTGATGGGACTCACCTTCAGGCTTTGATAGACTCTGAGAATGTGCAGACATTCATTTGCAGGGAAACCATAATCCAATTGCAATTGACTATGCAAAGATGGTAACACTGGCCTGTGTGCATGGCGACCAGAGTATCCAATGGCACAGATTTCACTTAAGACTCCATCAGGACAAGCA
The DNA here is from genome assembly GCA_033557465.1 of Ichthyophis bannanicus. NCBI lineage: Eukaryota > Metazoa > Chordata > Amphibia > Gymnophiona > Ichthyophiidae > Ichthyophis > Ichthyophis bannanicus. Next base: position 47,272,882 of record CM066046.1, read on the forward strand.
AGAGTTGTGGTGCTGCCTCAGCTCCTGTATCCAGTAGTGATCGGCTAAGACTACCCAAACTTCGGAGCAATATGGGCCTGATTAACTTATGGCTTCATTAAGTAGGACTAGGAAGATTTCCCAGAGATTTTCCCCCTGGAAGACCCAGATCTATATGTCCAGAATCCCAGGCCTGCTAAATCCTAGAGCTGGCATTACCAGGAAAAGTTATGCTACCACCAAAATCTGGGAGCAGCTATGGGGGAGGGATCCGGGGAGGGACAGCCTAGGGAAGAAGTCCCTGGGTATAGCTCTGAGCTCAGTGGTAGTGACCCAAATGCAAGTGTCCCTTTTCCGGGGTGGGGGCTGGGGAAGACCCAGGGAGCTTCAGGAGGGCCAAGCAAGAGGAGTTGCTTAAACATGCCTGAGAGAGATTTTGGAGGTGGATGGGGTTCCAGTAGGTAACAGAGTCCCCTTCAAGAACCTTTCTCTATATTGTGCTAAAGGGAGATTTATTATACAGAGTGGCCAAGGGTGCCCTAGAGGGAGAAGAGATAGAACAATTGATAGTTCCCCAGCCCTATTGTCAGCAGATGTTATAGTTGGCCCATAGCCATTTATTAGGGGGACATCTGGCGGTGGAGAAAATATTAGAGCAGGTTTTAGCACAATTTTTCTGGCCCAGAGTCCATAAACAGGTGCAGTTATTGCCAGTCATGTCTGATCTGCTAACTTCATAACCCTGCTAGAGTTCAACCTGCCTCTCTAGTGCCTATGCCTATCATTGAATCCCCATTTGAAAGAGTGGCCATGGACCTGGTAGGTCCCTTGGAGTGAACCACCTGAGGCAACAAATATATTTTAGTCATACTAGATTATGCTACCCAATACCCAGAGGCCATTGCTTTAAGGAATATGAAGACTATTACAATTGCGAATGTTCTCTGGAAAGTATTCATACCCAATGAGATCCTCACAGATCAAGGAACACCCTTTGTATCCAAGGTGAAGAAGCAAGTGTATGCCTTGGTGAAGGTCAAGATGCTGCAAACATCAGTGTATCACCCAGAAGACGGCCAAGAGGCATATTAGACATGTTAAGGGAAACCTTAAAAGAAGAACCCCATTCCGAACATAATTTGTGTGGAGTACATTATACAAATGCAAAATCAGCTGAAGTGGCCAAATACAGCCTGGAAAAAGCCAAAGCCGAGCAGGCCAGGGGCTACAATCGGGCAGCTGTGTACCACACCTTCCAACCAGGAGACAAAGTTTTCGTCTTATTGCCCTCACCCGAGAGCAAGTTGCTCTGTAAATGGCAAGGACCCTATGAGGTGGGAGAGAAAGTGGTGCCTGTTGAATACAAGATTGCCCAGCCAGATAAATAGAAGAAAGCCAAAATTTACTATATTAACATTGAAAAAGTGGACTTCAATGATGGCTATGATGGTACAAAAAGATGATTTTGGCCTTGAAATTTCAGCTCCATTGAATCCAGTTGAAGTCCGAATTGGAGACCAGCTCTCTGCTGCCCAGAGAAGCGATCTTGAAAGTTTGATCCACCGGAAACTAAAGGTGTTCTCCATCTGCTCGAGACGAAGCACCACCTCATTTGCCATGAATCATTACTGATCCAGGGGTGGTTATCTGGCGGTGACCCTATCGAATTCTGTAGGCCCGGTGACAGGCCATCACCAAGGAGCTGGAAGAGATGCTTAACCTGGGAGTTATAGATGTCTATGAGTGACTGGTCATCCCCCACCATCATGGTTTCTAAACCCAACAGATGCATCAAATTCTGCATTGACTTCCGGAGGGTCAATGCAGCTTCTAAATGGAAGCATATCCCATGCCTAGAGTAGATGAGCTATTCAAGCGACTTGATGGAGTACATTTTACATCAACCTTGGATGTGACCAAGGGATACTGGCAGGTGCCCTTGACTCTGGCTGGCAAGGAGAAAACTGCTTTTTCAACACAGAAGGACTGTTCCAGTTTAAAGTTCTGCCCTTTAGATTACATGGGGCTCCTGACACGTTTCAATGCCTAGTCGACCACCTAGTGAGACCTCACAAGGAGTATGAGGCTGCCTACTTCGATGATATCGTCATCTACAGCAGAGCCTGGACCACCAATCTAATCCAAGGACAATCCATGTTGACCAGCCTGCAAAAGGCCGGGTTGATAGCCAACTCCAAGAAATGTTTTCTGGGAGGTCACGACATTCAACACCTGGGGTACTTAATCGGGAATGGGTAGATATGATCTCAACTACAGAAGGTGGATGCCATTGCCCAGGTCCCTAACCCAAAATCATAGAAAGAGGTCCGTGCCTTCCTTGGATTGATTGGCTATTATCGCCGGTTTATCCCTAATTTTGCAGAGGTGTTGGAGCCATTAGCCAGTCATCAGAAGAGAGCTCCCAAATGGATCCAGTGGTCATTGAACCTGTACATGGCCTTCCAGCATCTCAAGAAGGCCATGTGCTCTGAACTCATCCTGATTAGCCCTGATTTCTCTCTACCATTTATTGTGCAAACTGATGCCTCAGAGGAGGGCCTATGAGCCGTTTTGGGCCAGGAAGTCAGGGGTGAAGAACAACCCATAGCATTCATCAGCAGGAAAGTGCTTACTCAGGAGAAGAATTATGTTTATTTATTTTATTTATTTATTTACATTCTCTTATATACCGTGCTATTCTGCATCAGTGCAGTTTACATTGAACAAACTGAAATTACATTGAACAGGGCATTATAACTTGGAGATAACTATTTTACAGGGAACATGGGCTATGGAGGGTTAAATGGCTTGCCCAAGACCACAAGGAGCACCTGTGGGACTAGAAACCCCAGTCCTTCCGGCCCAAGGTTGCTGTCCTCTAGTGGGATTTGAACCCTTGACCTTCCAGCCTGAAGTACCTTGCCCCAACCACTAGGCCACTCCTCCAGTCCATTGTGTTGTGATCGAGAAGAAGGCCCTGGATGTCAAGTGAGCACTTGACATCGTTAAATACCACCTGCTAAGCTGTCCATTTACACCAATAATGAACCACCAACCCCTCAAATGACTAGCTCAACATAAAGAGACCAATGGCTATATTATGCAATAGCTTTTGAGTCTCCAATCCTACTACTTCCAGGTTCACGATAGTGCTGGTCAGACTCATCTGAACACAAACTTTCTTTCCCAAGTGGGGGCCTCAGGTGAGGCAGAGGCTCAGTGCGTCATGGTTGAGCTGAGAGGGAGGGTGTGTAATTGAGTATATGGAATAGAAACGTAGAAACATGACAGCATAAAAAGCCCATATGGCCTGTCGTCTGCCCTTCCATATCAACTACTAAGAACATAAGAATTCCATTCTGGGTCAGACCAAGTCCATCAAGTCCAGTATCCTGTTTCCAACAGCGCCCAATCTAGATCACAAGTACCTAGCAGTTTCCCCAAAAGACACAGGTTCCACAATGTTTGTATTGGGGCAAGCAGTGGATAATCCGGGTCCCCTTTAATAATGGTTTATGGACCTTTCCTCCAGGAACTTGTCCAAACAGTTTTTACTACATCCTCCGGTAATGAATTCCAGAGTTTGATTACACGTTGAGTGAAAAAATATTTTCTCTTATTAGTCTTAAATAGGTTACCATGTAGCTTCATTGCATGTCCCCTAGTCTTTCTATATTTTGATGGTGTAAATAATCGATCTATGTTTACCTGTTCCACTCCATTAATTAATTTATAGACTTCTATCATATCTCCCCTCAGCCGTCTCTTTTCCAGGTTGAAGAGCCCTAACCTTTTTAGCCTCTCTTCATAGGGGTATCCTTCCATCCCCTTTACCATTTTGGTGGCTCTTCTCTGTACCTTTTCTAATATTGCTATATCCTTTTTAAGATACAGTGATCAGAGCTACACACAATAACCAAGGTGCGGACAAAAGAGCCAAATGACGAAAACTGGAAACAGCACAAGCACTGGCATGTTAAATGCAAAGCATTTATAAGTCAGGCAAAGAGAGAATTTGAGAAGAAGCTTGCTGTGGAAGGAAAAAGCGTAATAAAAACTTTTTCAAGTACATTCATAGCAAAAAACCTGTGAGAGGGTCAGTTGGACCATTAGATGACAGAGGGGTAAAAGGGGCACTAAGAAGAGACAAGGCCATAGCGAAGAGACTGAATGAATTCTTTGCTTCAGTCTTTACTGAGGAAGATGTAGGGATGTTACTCATGACTGAAGTGGTATTTAAAGGTGCGGAAGAATTGAAGGAAATTTCGATACATTGGGAGGATGTATTACAACTATTTGATAAACTGAAGAGTAGCAAATCACCTGGACCAGATTGTATACATCCAAGGGTGTTGAAAGAACTGAAATATGAGATTGCAGACCTGCTATTAGTAATCTGTGAACTATCATTAAAATCATCTGTAATACCTGAAGATTGGAGGATGGCCAATGTAATGCCAATTTTTAAAAAGGGTTCCAGGGGTGATCCGGGAAACTATAGACCGGTATGCCTGTCGTCAGTACCGTGAAAAATGGTAGAAACCATAATAAAGAACAAAATTACTGAACATCTAGATAGTCATGGCTTAATGGGAGACAGCCAACATGACTTTAGTAAAGGAAGATCTTGTCTTACTAATCTGTTATGTTTTTTTGAAGGTGTGAAAAATCAGATGCACTATATCAACTGACTCACCTTTGTCTATCTGGACTTTCAGAAAGCCTTTGACAAGGTCCCTCATCAGAGGCTTTTGGCAAAACTAAAAAGTCATGGGATAGGAGGCAGTGTACTATTGTGGATCAGGAACTGGTTAAAAGATAGAAAGCAGAGGATATGGCTAAATGGCCAATTTTCTCAATGGAGAAAGGTGAATAGTGGAGTATCCAGGGATCTGTGCTGGGTCCATTGCTTTTTGACATATTCATAAATGACTTGGAAAAGGGAATAACGAGTGAGGTTATCAAATTTGCAGATGACACAAACTATTTAAAGTTGTTAAAACACAAGAGGATTGTGGAAAATTTCAAGAGGATTTTGATAAATTGGAATACTGGGTATCCAAATGGCAGATGAAATTTAATGTGGACAAGCGCAAAGTTATGCACCTAGGAAAGAACAACCCAAACTATGGTCAACCCTTTCCAGGCCGAGCCCAAAAGTCTCGGGATCCAAACTTCTGACTAAATATTCCTGTCATATGGTATATAATACATGACCATAGCCGAAGGAAAATCACTATTAGAACATATTGAATAAGATGGGTACAATTTTCCTGAAATATGCAAAAATTAACCCGGCTGCAGAATGTGGATTGAAAATTTAAAGTAGGCCTTCAAACGATGCAAGATTCCACATTAGGAACCACTACCCAGGAAAAAGATTTAGGTGTGATTGTGGATAACATGTTAAAACCCTCCGCCCAGTGTGCAGCAATGGCCAAGAGAGCAAATAGAATGCTAGGTAACATAAGGAAAGGATTGGAAAATAAAACAAAGATATTACGATACCTCTGTATCATTCTATGGTGTGACTGCACCTTGAATATTGTGTGCAATTCTGGTCACCATATCTTTATTTAGATTGTTTTGTATGCCACCTTATCTTTCAATCAAAGTGGTCACAACACAATTGGGGGATACATTTAACACAAGGGGATATGAGACACATACACTAATACTTACAGGGAACATGGCAATGGAGGGTTAAGTGGCTTGCCCAAGATCACAAGGAGCACTTGTGGGACTAGAAACCCCAGTTCTTCCAGCCCAAGGTTGCTGTCCTTTAGTGGGATTTGAACCCATGACCTTCCAGCCTGAAGTACCTTGCCCCAACCACTACACCACTCCTCCATTCTGTATTTTAAAAAGGATATAGCGTTATTAGAAAAGGTCCAGAGAAGAGCAACCAAAATGGTAAAAGGGATGGAAGGATACCCCTATGAAGAAAGGCTAAAAAGGTTAGGGCTCTTCAACCTGGAAAAGAAATGGCTGAGGGGAGATATGATAGAAGTCTATAAATTAATGATTGGAGTGGAACAGTAAACACAGATCGATTGTTTACGTCATGAGAATATAGAAAGACTAGGGGACATGCAATGAAGCTACAGGGTAACCTATTTAAGACTAATAAGAAAAAATATGTTTTCATTCAACATGTAATCAAACTCTGGAATTTGTTACCAGAGGATGTAGTAAAAGCTGTTAGTGTAGCTGGGTTAAAAAAAGGTTTGGACAAGTTCCTGGCGGAAAGATCCATAAACCATTATTAAAGGGGACCCAGAATATCACTGCTTGACGCAATACAAGCATTGTGGAACCTGTGTCTTTTGGGAAAACTTCGAGGTACTTATGACCTTGATTGGCCACTGTTTGAAACAGGATACCGGGCTTGATGGACCTTGGTCTGACCCAGTTTGGCATATGTTCTTATATTTATCTAATAAAACAAGCTTAAATGAGTAAGCACAGATTCTCAATTATATTAGCAAGAAAAGTCAATGAAGATCTAGGACAGGAATTTTTAAGGTTTGAATTACACAGGTACACTAAAAAAATTTTTTTTTAAACTGCCTCTAATGTTTCGATTGATTTTTACGTTTTTTGGTGCGCTGAATCCAAATCTGGTAACCAATTTGCTCCATCACGTACAGATTTTTTGCTACATTGGGTTAGCAGTTTGAGGTGAACGTTTCAGATTGAGTGCGATCGAGATAAAAGTTTCTTGGATGAATTCTTTATACTAATTGTTTAGTAGTTATTCAAATAAGAATAAAGAAAATTGTAACAAGGCAGCACATAAGAATAGAGTAATGTCAACAAAACACACTGTGATGGTAGCAAAATTGTCTGCACTTAACAGCCACATACATGTGCACAAACATTGAGCATATAAGAGCGAGGTTAGACACAAAGCAAAGCAAAGAAATGTGCAAAAATTGTTGTACAGGTATGTATGTAAGAATAGAAAATGCAAACCGCACCATTGCAATACATGAAGACAAACACCCGATGGTGTGAAAATAAAATTCTAATAAATGAGATCCGACACTGTGGTAATAACTAGCAAATTTTTATTTCAAAGTTTAGTAAAAACACGATATTTGTCAACACAGTTTAGATTTTAAAGTCATTCTTGGGTCAATCAATCTCCTGGTGGGCCCGTTTCTTCTTCCCCCGAATGCTTCTCTTGGTGCGCTGCTTGGCATATTTTTCATCTGGGGTTTCCCGCAGCAGCAACCAGCAGAAATCAGCCATCATAGTGGTGTTCCATCTTCCTTGGTACCTTCTCTCTGCGTCCTTGATGTCCTGGTGAAACCTTTCACCTTGTTCTTCACTGTACACCCCCAAGTTTTCGGGAAAGTAGTTCACATGGGAGTGCAAGAAATGGACTTTCAGGCTCATGTTACAGCCTTGTTCTTTGAAGGCATTGAGCATCCTGGCAACAATATCCTTATAGTTCTCATCCTGCCTGTTCCCCAAGAATTTGAGAACAACATCCTTGAAGGAATCCCAGGCTTCTTTTTCCTTCTCAGACATCGTTTCAGCGAATGCTCCATCTGAAATGAGTTTCCTTATATCAGGGCCAACAAACACTCCTTCCTTTAGCTTTGCTTCAGAAAGTCGGGGGAACTTTGAGCAAAGGTACCGAAAGCACTCACCATCTTTTGGAAGGGACTTGATGAATTGCTTAATGAGACCCAACTTAATGTGGAGAGGTGGTAATAGAATTTTATCACGAGGTACCAAGCTCTCATGAAGAACATTTTTCTCACCGGGTCTCAAATACTCCCGAATTGGCCAGTCTTTTTTCCCCCAGTGTAGGTCGCGGGCCCGGCTATCCCACAAGCAAAGGAAGCAGGGATATTTGGTGAAACCGGATTGCTGCCCTAATAGCATGGATAGAATTTTAAAGTCTCCACAAATCATCCACTTATGCTCATCATAATGAATCTTCTGAAGAATCAGGGCCAAATTCTCGTATTTTTCTTGGAGAATAACAGAGTGAGCAATAGGAACTGAAGCAAATGTGTTGCCATTATGAAGAAGAACACCTTTTATGCTGTCTTTTGACGAATCAATGAACAGCCGCCATTCAGCAGGATCATACTTGAGTTTAAACTTTTCCATCACTCCGTATATATCGTTGCAAAATACCAAATCTTCCTCTTTGCTGAAATACTTCAAAAATTGTGTCTCGCGGTTGCGGTACCAATAAAAAGCTGTTCCTGGTGACAATAGATTTTTCTGTTTAAGCCGAGAACCTAGCAGTTGGGCAGCATCTTTTGGGAGTCCTAAATCCCGGACTAAATCATTCAATTCAGCTTGAGAGAAAAGTTCAGGTTTCGGATCTGGTTCAGTTTCAAACTCGGAAGTACTGGACTCATCGGGAAAAGCCATCTGATGAGTCTCATCATGATCAGAACCGTCCACACAAATATGATCCAAAGATTTTGGTGGTTCAGGCACAGGTACTTCGTTGCTATGAGGCATAGGCCTAATTGCTGAGGGAAGGTTGGGGTAACTTATTACGTTCTTATTTTTTAAGTTGTATCCCTTCACAATGCAAGAGCAAAAATAGCAGTCACTGCTGTGGTCTCTTTGTTCACGCCACATCATAGGTATTCCAAAACGAAATGCTTGTTTTTTACCTTTCATCCATAAGCGTAGATCTTCCTCACATGTCTTGCACACTTTGTGAGGAGCCCACGGTTTGTCTTGATCGCCTAACTTAAAACCGAAATAGGCGAAATATACTTTTTTAATAAATGCAGAAATGTTCCTCTGCTGCTTTTTCACGGTATATTCCCCACAAATAAAACAAAAACTGTCCGGAGAGTTGACGCAACCTCTGGCTCTGTGAGCCATCACAAATACACAGCACTGCAAACTACAACTGTAGTGAACCACTTCGGAATAAAGCTGGATTACGACTGAGCAAACAAAAGGTAATAATGAACTTGCAAGAAACTGAAATTTGACAGGAACGTTCATGTCGCAATCACCGTGTTTGAGCGCGAGCGAACGAGGCGAGGCGAACAGGAAAGAACATGCGCCAGCGCGAGTACTGGATTTAGCCCCCCGCCTCCCAATTGTCCTGTTAATGTATAAAATGAATACAAAACACTCTAAAATATCATGAGGGAGTGTTTCTAGTTAGTTAACCATTACAACCTCTATTTTGGGCCAAGAAAATAAACTGCAGTCGGCTAAAAATAAATTATGTGAACATTCCTTATATGGGTAAGAAATCTAATTTTTCAAGAAAACGTGACGTGATGGAACATTTAGGCTATTTTTCCTGGATTCAGCACCCCAAAATCTATAGGAATCAGTTGCAAAACTGGAGGCAGTTTTTTGGTAGTGTACCTGTGTTATCAAGTGTCAAATTCTTTAAAACAGGTCCAATTCTAGCATCTTCAGCATTGCAGTTGAACTTACTAGCAATAAGTCATTGATTCAGGAGGCTCACTATTCTCTGCTTTCAAGCAGAACTGTAGCTCCAATATTCAATGCCCTAGAAAAATCATTCAGTGCTGATATAACACTTGTTCAACTAAGAAAGGTTCAAAGGACTCCCATCTAGCATTAACTATGGGTCCATCAGCAAACTAGCTACATTCTCCAAGGCAAGATCACTAGCAATTTTGGAAACCTTCTCACCATAGCATCCACAGGAGCCTTTGAATCAAGTAGAAGATAATTTATAACTGTATGTTCTAACCATGTCAGTCTTCTCACTACTGCATATAAAGCCTTTGTATTAGAAGTAGTTAGCTGGATCTTTTGGATAAGAGACAGCTGAGGGGACGTATGATAGAGGTCTATAAATTAATGAATGGAATGGAATAGGTAAACGTAAATCGGTTGTTTATGCCATCAAAAAGAAAGACTAGGGGAGATACAATAAAGCTACAACATAACCTATTTAAGACTAATAAGACAAAATATTTTTTCACTCAATGCATTATCAAACTCTGGAATTCGTTACTGGAGGATGTAGTAAAAGCTGTTAGTGTAGCTGGATTTAAAAAAAAGTTTGGACAAGTTCCTGGAAGAAAGGTCCATAAACCATTATTAAAGAGGACATTTGTTTTCCCTGGGACAAGCATTGTGGAACCTGTGTGCGTTTTGGGAATCTGGGCCTTTTTGCTTTTAAGGTCTGGTGTGCTTTCTATTGGGGCTACAATGATACTTTGATTTCCATGTAAATGTACTGTATAGTCTATTTTCAGGATAATAAGTATGTATTTGTTCAACCTGAAGATTTATCTATGTTTATTTCCTCTCACCTGCTGACCTCATCACCTATGGGATAACTGATCGTCATATGTAATATGCTCCGAGCTACGCCCCCCTCTTGGTTTATTTTTCTGAATTATAGTGTTTCCTAGTTATGGTTTGAGGCTGTACCTAGCCTCATTCACCTATTTTCTTATTCTTCCCCCGACTTGTGGGCTAATTAACCCTGTGTATAAAATTCTCTTTCTTTTTCTGTGATTTATTGTATGGAGTTCAAATTTTTTTCCTTTTGTACACAGTGGTGTTATTCTGTACAAGCTTTGCTTGATAATTTTGTAAATTTCTATAAATATAAAATTTAAAAAAAAAAGCTGTTAGTGTAGCTGGGTTTAAAAAAAAGTTTGGACACGTTCCTGGAAGAAAGCTCCGCAAACCATTATTAAAGAGGACATTTGTTTTCCCTGGGACAAGCATTGTGGAACCTGTGTGCGTTTTGGGAATCTGCCAGGTTACTTGTGACCTGGATTGGCCACTGTTGGAAACAAGATACTGGGCTTAATGGACTTTGATCTGACTAAGTATGGTATTTCTTATGTTCCTGTTAAAAAATTCCCTTTTGGCAGCACTTACCACCAATGATTCATTTTATCTGGACACTGAGAGTGCTTCAGGACATTTAACATCATTGTTTTTCAAGCTTCTTCAGCTTCCTGTTCCTCTGACGTATCTTTGTCATGAAGTAAGTAACTGAGTAAACTCTCTTAAACTTGGTTCTTGCAGTGGGGCAGCAGCTTCCTTTGTAAGGAAGGTCATGAGATTATCTATGAAGATGCTGCATCATCATCTTCTGTTTGCATCAGTATTTTCCAGAGAGTGTGCCAAAGCCTGGATTCCAGTCTCCCCAAGTTAGCTGGCAGCATGATGACACTTCTCTGGAGTGGTGTGAAATATTGTCCCAAGCACTTTTACACTGTTCTGTCCAGTGTTCTTTTTTTTATTATTGGCAGAAGCTCTTGTACACTTGTAGTCACTAAAATTCCTTGCACTAGGAACATCTTCATAGACTGCAAAGGATCCAGAATACCGCTGCTCGCATCTTCACCCACTCCTCCCCACGGGATCATATTTCACCATTACTTGTTCACCTTCACTGGTTACCTGTCCCCTTTTGCTCCCAGTTCAAACTACTTGCCCTTGTCCATCAGGCACTTCACACCAACACCCCACAATATCTGGCAGACCTCATCACCTTCCACACCCCTAGACACCCCCCCCCCCGTTCATTTCACCTTAATCGCCTCCACCTTACCCTCCCCCTCCCTTGCGCACCTACAGTCCACTCGCTCCTCAGCCTTCTTCTTTGCAGGCCCCGCCCTCTGGAACTCGCTGCCCACTTCCCTTCGTCTAGAGCCCCACCTCCCTACCTTTAAGCGCAGTCTAAAAACCCATCTCTTCTCCCTCGCCTTTGATTTTCCCTCCCCCTTTGTGTGACCTAACCCCTGAGTCTCGTGCACTCTTCTTCTCTTTTACTACCTATCTATCATGAGTTGTAACTTCTTTTCCTTTTCTAGCCTGGCCCCACCCTCTGTTAATTTTTGCACTTTGTAAACCGCTCTGCTTATCTAAGGGCGGTATATCAAATTAAATAAACATAAACATAAACATCTGAAAAAGGTCTACCTCCTCTCTGTTCGTGAATAATAACTGCATGGAATGTTTCTGTTCCCAGGCTAAATAGGCGATGCAGGAGCAGAGCAGGTATTGATGGGTTTGCAGTATATGAGCATGGCTTAGACACTTCTGAGAACTGTAAATACGTGTGTGTGTTTTTAATATAGTTTGTACACGGCATATGGCAGTATAGAAATGTTTTTAAATACTAAGGGCCCGATATTCAAAGGCATTTACAAGGTTTACAAACCTGTAAACTGTGTAAATGGCGCTTAGAGGGATATTCAGCGGCATTTACATAGATAGTGTCACTGAATATTCCCAATTATCTCTGCTATACACTCTAATGCTAAGCATTGGGGTGTGTTGTGGGCATTCGAGTGCAGCATCAGTTGCTATCTGGGCAAAAGCTGGCTTATTATCCATGGGAGCTAACGGGCAGCGGCTTAGTTAGCTCCCATGGATAATAAGCCAGCCATGCTGCTGCCTGGTTAGTTTTTACAGGCTTCTAGGTTGTGTGGCACCCTGGATAGTGTGTGCTGGGGCCGCATACGACCCCGGCATTGAATATCTGGGGCAAAGGTCAGTAGCGATGGCTATTTGCCGTAGCAGCGCATAGCCATCCCAGAAGAATAGTGGGCCCTAAATAAATGATATTGCTACCAACTATGGGGGTAATGCACCTGTGAAATCATCTTAGGGATGTAGACAGTTATTCTCCATTCAGTGGGCTACCACTTTGACAGTAGTAACCCCCCCACTAATGGAAAATATTCACCACTGAGGGAAGGGGATAGCTGCCAGAAATAAATATTGTACTCACCACCCAGTTTGCAGTACCCAGGTGGAGGAACAGTGAAATAGGGCTCCTGTCTGAAAACAGGGCTACCATTGCCTGGAAGAAAGGCCTGGCAGTCTACTTCTGGTCACACTGCCAAGAAAACCCAGGAACTGCTGGGTCACTAGGAGTCAGCATTGACTCAAAAGGCACATATTGCATACCATATTCTGGCCTATGCCCAGCTTTTTTCCTCATAGTTCTATTTGTCTGGGAAATGACCCTTGTCTGGAACCAATACCTTCATAAAATTTTCAAAGACCACACACCAAAGTAAAATAACTTAAGCCTTATTGCATGCAGAGCCGTCCCAACCATCAGACAAGACTAAGTGGTAGCTTGGGGCAGCAGCAGTTAAAGCAAAGCATTAGGTCGTGACAGCCCTACAATCTCAAAGAGCCATAAGCAGATTCTTTCACCTGCAGGGAGGGTGCAACCACACACAGGGGCAGCCCAAGGGGGATGCGGGGCCATGTGCGGAGACTCAGTGCGGGGCCTCATTTACATAAGTGGCCTTATTTGCATAAATATTTGCATGTTACCATACACTAACTTTTAGTAAACATGTCTCTTAATGAGTGTATGGATAAAGAAAGACTAAAAGATTTCTACATTACTATAATCCAGTGCCAACCGCCAGGCACATTAGGAACTACTACAAACGCTGCCCATTTAGAACCCATAGCAAACCCGCCGTATCCTGACAGCATTACCAGGACTCACAAAGCACCATAACCTACCGATCAAAAGGCAACACTGCAAATATTAAACCAATATATTTCAGAGAATACTGGGGAAAGAGAACAAGTGGCAATGTCAAATAGGAATTACATAAACAGAATACCTCAGCTCAGTTACACATGCAGAACATAGACCATCACCAAACAAGAAATCACAATTTAGAAACAGGAAGGCAATAATTAAACTGGGAACCCCAAAATCCAAACTTGGAATGTACAACAACACTGTAGAAATAAAACTATAAATTAATTTCCTCTTGTACCAAACAAAACGCAGACGTTAATGATGCACATTTCCCAGAGCTTTTATATTCCAGTTAATAAATTCAAAATAAAGAGATATCTTTCTACCTTTTGTGCATTTTTTTTCAGTTGCAATTGCTCCAGCCACTTTCTTCTGGTTTCTTTATGTTTTCTGCTAACTCTCCATCGTCTGCTGTCCATTTGTCCTTTCTTCTCTCTTCTAGTTTTTTTCCATTCTCTCTCTCTACGTCTGCTTTAACATACTAATCTTTCTCCTTTTGCTCTTTCCTCATTCCTATTTCATCCACTCAAATTTTACCCCTCCATCCTCAATCCCCACTTACTCTCCCAATAACCGGCCAATTGTAGATTTTTCATCCCTCCCACACAAAATATTTTTTCCCTCTCCATTTTACTCTCCCAGCCCCATCCCATTCTAATCCTCCCTCAACATCAGCTCCCTTCTAGTTCCAGCCTCACCCAGCATCCACTCCCTTCTAGTCCCTTCATCAGCTCATCTCCAATCCTAGCCCCCCATCAGCCCATTTCTAGTCATTTCCTAGCCCCACCATCAGCTCATGTCAAATCCTAACTCCCCTCCACTCAGCCCAATTCCAGTCCAAGCCCCCCATGAGCCTACTTCCAGTTCTAGCCCCTCCATGGGGCCATTTCAATCCAAGCCCCCACCACAGCCCATTTCCAATCTTAGCTCCCTCCAACAGCCCACTTCCAGTCCTATCCTAACTGCTCCATCAGCCCATTTCCAGTCCTAGCTCCCTTCCCTCAAAGCCCATTTCCATTCCAAGCCCACCTCCCCATCAGCTATTTGCAGTTCAAGCCCCCCCTTCCACTCAGCCAATTTCCATTCCAAGTCCCCGTCCCCATCAGCTATTTGCAGTTCAAGCCTCCCCTTCCACTCAGCCCATTTCCAGTCCTAGCAACCCCCCAACCCATTACCAGTCCTAACCCCCCATCACCCCATTTTCAGTTTAAGCCCCCCCCCCTATAACCCATTAACAGTCCTAACCCCCCATCAGGCCACTTCCAGTCCTGACCCCATCTGCCCATTTCCAGTCAACCCCTCATAGCCCATTGCCAATCCTAACACCCCCCATCAGCCCACAGCCCATTACCAGTCCTAACCCCAGCCCATCTCAAGTCGTAACCCCTCCCCATAAGCCCATTTCCTGTCCTAGCACCCCCATTGCAAATTATCAGTCCTAACACCGCCCATAGCCCATTACCAGTCCTAACCCCAGCCCATCTCAAGTCCTAACCCCTCCCCATCAGCCCATTTCCTGTCCTAGCCCCCCCATAGCCCATTATCAGTCCTAACCCCCCCATAGCCCATTACCAGTCCTAACCCCATCAGCCCACAGCCCATTACCAGTCTTAACCCCCCCCATTGCCCATTACCAGTCCTAACCCCCCCATAGCCCATTACCAGTCCTAACCCCCATCACCCCATTTCCAGACAGCCCCCATCAGCCCACAGCCCGTTACCAGTCTTAACTCCCCATAGCCCATTACCAGTCCTAACCCCCCCAACAGCCCACCTCAAGTCCTAACCCCTCCCCATCAGCCCATTTCCTATCCTATCCCCCCCATAGCACATTACCAGTCATAACCCCATCAGCCCACAGCCCATTACCAGTCCTATCCCCATCAGCCCACCTCCAGTCTTAACCCCACCATCAGCCCATGACCAGTCCTAACCCCCCCATCAACCCACAGCCCACCTCAAGTCCTAACCCCCTCCATAGCCCATTACCAGTCCTAACCCCCCCACATCGGCTCAGGGAAAATTAAAAAAAAAAAAAAAGCTGGCTGCTGCCGCTGCCGCCACAGCAGCAGCAGAATCGAGTGTCCTGTGGGGCCCCCTCTGCCCGGCTGAGCTCTCCCTGCCCGGCTGAGCCCCTCTGTGACGGCTTTCAGATCCGCAAAGGGAGAGTGTCTCCCTCGCATCTCTGTTAAGCCTGCAGGGGCAAAACTTCTGCAAATCCATTTGTAGTGTCTGGTCTCCTAAAAGTCCTACTGAATTCAATCCTGCAGTTTCAGATAGCAAATAGCACTGAGCATAGGCATTTCAGGCTCATCTAATTTCAAGGTGCTGTAACACAGGCTTTAGGGCAGTTCACTCCAGGTATAATTTTCACTGATTTAAAGCCCCAGATACTGGGGGACTTAGTGATTTCTAGCCTCTAGCTCCTTTCCCAGTCGTGGCCCATCTCCTTTTCTCAGTTTGAATTTCAACGAGGCAGGAGAAGTGGGCTGGCTGATCTCAGCAACCATAAACAAAACATCTTTTCCTGAATGGTAACTATAGATGCTGCAGATAAGAGGACATTAATATCAACTGGCTGTCCTTATTTGACCACTATCAGACATGGGATCCCCTTTGCTTACTCAGAGGGGACCCCTTGGAATCTATACTCTGTTTCTCCCTGTTGTAGAAATGAGCCAGGCAAGACTTCATTACTGAAGCTTATCTGGTCTCCTGGGTTCTCCACCTCCTGACTGTTGTCTTTAGAAAAGCCCTGAGCAGAAAGACTGGCAAGAATTCCAGACCTCTTAGCTATCAACCTCTCTCTACTTAGAAAATAACAGTCCATCTTTCCCACACCTCATTGGCTCTACTAGTCATGAAGGGAGAAGTAGGAACGACTCGTATTTTATTTATTTATTATTAGTATTTAGCTCATGCCTGCCCAGAAGAAGATCCAGGAGAGTTACATTTAGGTGCAGTATGCATTTCTCCAGGAACAAGCAGGAAGTCAGTGCTCACATATGGGAGACATCAGCGCTGATGGAGCTCACGTGGTAACCTCTCTCCAGCTTTCAAAGAAAGCCTTTGGGAGATGTACCACAGTTTTTTTTTTGTTTTCTTGTCTTCTCTGAATCTTTTCTCTGGCCGTGTACTGTTCCCTCCCATCTCCCAATTCAGCTTGCCCCTGGCATCACATTTTTTCTCAGGTTCCCTTTTCTTTTTCTCCTTTGGGGGTATTTTCTCCAGTGTGTGGGTTTTCATGCCCTTTCTGGCTGGGCCTAGAGAGTTTGACCTCACGGGGAACATCTTCCCCCCATGGCCTCAGTCAGTGGCTTCAAACCATGTGACTGCTGCACTCATAACATGTCGCCAGGAACCCATATGATTGTTGCCTTCAGTGCCTCGGGCCAGATCACGATGCCTTGGTGTAAGGTCTTGCCCCTTCTAGGCTGCAAGAAGCAGAATGAATCAATTTTCTACAAGACCAACTCAGTCCTGAAGTCACCTGTGGGGCAAGTGCCCTTAAGGGCTGCGGTGGAAGCTTCCACCTCGCACAGCAATCACACTGCCTGGGAGCCTTGAGGACACAGTGAGTTGCACCGGGGCTCTCTCAAGGAGGGATGCCCCTCAAATAACCTGATGTCATTGGTGGACTCCTCGGGCGACAAGTCTAGGACCTTGAGGAATTCTCATGGTATCTGGCCTCGGAGCCCCCAATGTGAGGGCGATGGCTAGGAGCGACCCTTGAACCTGTCCCAGTGGGAGAAACCGCCATTGGCATGGAGGGATTGGCAGTCCTCCAAGGCCATTCTCATTGAGGACACCCCCTCAGCAGAATCGGTATCGGGACCGAAATCCTTGGTACCCACACCAGTGGCTGTGGAGTCATCGGGCAGGAAGGCCAGGATGGTGGCCTTGGAGTGCAGAATGTCTGCCTTCATGGCTCAAAAGCGGGCTCTGATGCCTCATTCCTCCAGGTTTTCTACAGTATCTCAACCACCAGCCCCTCCACAGCAAGGGCCTCCTTGGAGGTGGAACCCATACTCGATCGCAGTTGGCCTCAAGAGGTTTCTCGAGCTCAGTCCTGGTTCCGGTCAGGACCGAGGACTTCCCCTCTAAATGCACCCAACTCAGGACGCAAGAGCATCAGAACTCCTGGTCCGTCAGTCCTGGAGCTTTAGCCCGAGGCCCGGAGAACCTTTGAAATCTCCTCAGACTCTGGGTCCGACTTGGAGACTCTGGATGTTGAGTCCCCAGATACCAGGAAAACTCCTGATGAATCCCCTTCACTGAGACCTGCTTCAGCTGGAACTTGCAAACCTCATGGCCTACAGGGCGGTGGAACCCATTCCCCTCAAACTCGGAGGCAAAGGGTTCTACTCCCGCTACTTCCTGATTCCCAAAATGACCAGGGGGGTTTCAGACTATTCTAGACCTGCGAGACCTCAAAAGGTTTCTGGTGAGGAAGAAATTCAAGATGCTCTCCCTTGGAATATTGCTGCCATAGCTCCGGCAGGGAGACTAGCTATGCTCCTTGGATATAAAGGATCCTACACACACATCCTGATCCATCCTTTTCAGAGGCAATACCTCTGTTTCATGGTGGGAGGCTGCCACTATAAATACAGGGTTCTCCCCTTCGACCTGGCCTGTACCCTGAGAGTTTTCACCAAGTGCTTGGCAGTGGTGACCTCCTTCCTACATCTCCAGGGGGTGTTTGTCTTCCCATACATAGACAGCTGGTTCATAAGGGGTGGCTCTGCCACAGAAGCTCACCAGGCGATGGTCCACACCATCCTCATTCTGGAGCATCTGGGGTTCATCATAAACTACCCAAAGTCCCACCTCCATCCAACACAATGTCTGGAGTTCATAGGGGCAACGTTGGACACCATCCAGGTCAAGGCCTTCTTTCCTCTGCACACCTCGGCCTCTGCACACCTCATGCATTGCCTTCTGGGCCACATGGTGTCACAGTGCACATCACCCCGGATGACCACCTGCACATGTGGCTGGCCCAGTGGGCTCTGAGCTCCCAGTGGTCGCAGGCCATGGGGTGCCTATGGGACAGAGTGGTTGTGACCCCCTCTCTGGCTCACTCCCTAGTGGCAGCAGCTCCCGCGCCTGCATACTGGAATGCCCTTCCAGGCCGCCACCCCTCAGAGAATCCTCACCATGGATGCCTCCTAACAGGGCTGGGGAGCTCACTGCAACAACCTCTGCACCCAGGGCAGTTGGTCGCAGAAGGAGAGCCTCCAGCAGATCAACCTCCAGACTTTCCAACACCACCTTCAACATCAGGTGGTCCTGATCCAGACCAACAACCCAAGTGGTAATGTTTTTACATCAACAAGCAAGAAGGGTCAGAATCATTCCCCCTGTGCCAGGAGGTGGTGAGCTTCTGCTCCTTTGCCAGCAGCAGCAGCATGCTCCTCTAGAAGTCTACCTCTCGGGCCAGTACAACGTCCTGGTGGACCAGCTCAGCCAAGTGCTCCAACCGCATGAGTGGTGGCTGGACCCCAAGATGGCCAGTTGACTGTTCTGTCTTTGGGAGCTCCCGCAGGTGGATCTCTTCACCAGTCCAACCAATGCTCAGCTGGCCCACTTCTACTCCAGGCAGCTGCATCCCTTGTGGGTAGCGGTGGATACATTCCTCATCCCATGGACGGAGGGCCTTTTCTATGCCTTCCCACCCACACTGCTGATTGTCAAAACCCTGTTGAGGTCCAGCTCAACAGAGCCACAGTGATACTGGCGGCCCCTTGGTGGACCAGGCAGTCATGGTTTCCACTGCTTCTCTGCCTGTCCAAGTGCCCCCAGTCCCTCTAGGGAGTGACCGGACCTGCTCTTGAAGGAGGACGGCGCCCTCCTGCACCCTAACTTGGAGTCCCTGTCTCTGACTTCCTGCTTGTTCTTGGAGAAAGCATAGTTACTCACCTGTAACAGGTGTTCTACGGGTCGTGGATAGCAAAGGAAGAATATACTTTATTTAAACACTTCCAGTCATTGGCCCGACACAGGCCTTGTTTTGTTGAGCCTTCCTCAGGGGCCCCCGTTTTTATCTATTTTTCTCTGTTTTTTAGTCATATATATTACCTTTTAGTTTATATAGAGAATTGTTTTATGGTTTTGTTATTTATATATTCATTTTTAATTTTATTTAAATATTTATTATTTTATATTTTTTAACTATTCATTTATTTATTTGTTTTATCAACCACCAGCTTCCTGAAATCTTAATTTCTTAGGAGGCCATTCCTATGTTTTTGCTTCCTCTCATTTGCCCCCCTTTTATTTCTTTGACATGATCTGTAAAATAAATCAATCTGTGTTCTATTTATATGCCGGTAACTTAGTTCCTAACTTAGTTATGGTGACATGCATGCCCTTTGTTTCCTTTTTATGGTTTGCCTTTAGTTTTCTTGTAGTGATCTTTTTAATTTGTTTGTACCTTCAAGCGGATCCTTCTTTATTTATCTGTCTCTCGATTTATTTACATATCACGCTAATGACATCATTACCGTTCCCTCTGTGGGAATTCTTTAATCGAGAGCGCAGAAGCCGGCGTTTTTGACTTTCTATATTTTGAGGACCCTACTTGAAGTTTCATACTGCACAATCTTCGTGATTTGGGTGTTTTTCTTTTTCCTGCATGTAAGGTATTTTTGTTTGATTTCCTCACTATCTTTTGTTTTTAGTATTTTTAAGATATTTTATGGATGCAGCTTCGTTTTCTGGGATACAGACATGGATTTTTGAGATCTAAGTGTGAATTCTAATGGATCTACTGTTTTGTTTCTTAATTTGACATCTTTTTGTTTTTATAAATTGTTAAAACTGGTTTAATTTACCCTTTATATTTTTCATTTTTTATTTTACCTTTTTGCCTGTAATGTTGGCAGTTTTATTTAGTTTTATTAGAGGTAGTCTGGATCCCTCTACATTAATTCGGTCCTTTTGTGCTTTTGCGACATTCTTTTCCTTTTTAGAATTGATTTATATTTCTTCGGGACTTGATGAGTCCCTTTTTTTGCCCCCTTTTAGCTTGCATCCATCTTGCAACATTTATCTTATGCGGCGTTACTTATCTAGAGTCATTTTTTCATTCATTCATTCATTTTTTATAGTGATGATATAATTATGTTTGCTTTTTCTGTATATACGTCACCCTTGGTAATGTTATTTTTGTTCTTTCCCTTGGTCTCCTAATTGTAGGCTAACGTAACCCGAACACTGGGTGGTTTACGTTCCCCCATCCTAGTGGTCCAAGTGAGATTCCTTTACTTTTACAAATTGGATCAGACTAACATTACGTGGCAGTAGATAGTGCTGCTTAATACAGGCATGTACAAATATTTACTGATTTGAACGTTTATAGAGTGTTTTAAAGTTATTATGTTTTATTAATCTTTCAGTATTCTTTTTGATTGTGCTAGCAAATTTTTTCAAAAAATCCTTTTAGGAAAATGGCTACCGGACGAAAATGTTTAGTTTCAGGGCATGTTACACTTTTACATTCTTTTTGGTTAGTTTTATTTTTAATTTTCGCTCTTGGTTTTCATTGTATCTTTTTCAACATGTAGTAACATTAGTATATACTCCTTTTCCAGTATGCAATAGATACAGTTTTTATGAAAGCCAATTCTCTGTTATTGAGGGAGCCTTTCCTTGTATTTTATTGTTTGATCTGTTCTGTCTTGAACACTCAAGGACAAAGGTTAATCTTGGACTATATTATTATCATACTTTTGATTATACATGTTTCTTGTGTTATTTTTATTTTTATTTAATCTATCTGGGTATTTTTTGTCCTTGCGTCCATACATTCCATGGTTGTTTGTACTTTCGGTTCAGTAATCCCTTATTACCTTAGCTCTCTTTTCTCATAGTGTTGTAGTCATATTAGGATATAAACATATGCAGTGTTATAGTTATATTAGGATACAATGCAGATATGTCTTAATTTATGTATTTTTGTCACACCCTTGGCAACATTTTGCCTTATTATACATTTATATTAATATTTATATATTATGCATGTTTTATTATTATTTTTTATGTTGTATTGTTCTTATGTATTTTGCTAATAACAATATTATTTATTTATTTATTGTGTTTAATGCCTTTCATATTTATGATTTTATTGGATTTCGCTCCGTTTTTCATTAACAATATGCTGTAAAAAATCATTTACGTATGCTTTTCATGTTCATGTCTTGGTCTTTTATTGTTATTTTTATTATTACTTTGTTGTATTTATCACTTAATGCATGATTTTATAATTATTTTAATTGTTTTTTATTGTGTATTTTTTAACCATTTATGCCCCTGAGGAAGGCTCAACAAAACATGGCCTGTGTCGGGCCAATGGTTGGAAGTGTTTAAATAAAGTATATTCTTCCTTTGCTATCCACGACTTGTACTGGGTTAGGTTTGTTGCACGTGGATCAGTGCTTGTTTGTTGGACACAGGTGTTCTACAGGGACAGTAGGAATCAGTCCTCATAACCCTCTGTCCTCCCCGTGGTGTTGCTTTTCTTTTTGCAATCTTGAGCTATGTTATCATACTGAGGCAAGCTGGCACCCTTGGGCGGGAAGGGGACTAGACATGTATGGTACATCTTCCAAGGGCTTTCTTTGAAAGCTGGGGAGAGGTTACTGCCGGGGCTCTGTCAGCATCGACATCACCCATATGTGGTACCCACTGATTTCTACTGTCCCCAGAGAACATCTGTTACAGGCGAGTAACTACGCTTTCCCTGTCCCCAAAGGGTTCACAATCTAAGTTAGTTTGTTATGGCATGGGTTTGTTTTTTTCCTGGAGTTTCTTTGTCTGCACAGTTAACCCTGAAAAACCTGATTTTCATTAAAATAACTTCTGGTGCGCTCATATTAAATAACAGCAAACAATAAATAAAGCGCATAATAGATCTATGGTAACATATCTGTCTATAGTAACTAAAAGAGCATCACTATCCTCTCTCCCACTGGTGCTCCTTGTGGCCTTGGGCAAGTCACTTAACCCTTCATTGCCTCAGGTACTAACTTAGATTGTAAGCCTCTGGGGACAGGGAAATACCTATAGTACCTATTTGTAACTCACCTTGAAATACTATTGGAATGGCATAAGCTACATACTACTAATAAAAAAGTAATAAATAAAATAATAGTTTAAAATTCACTGCCAGACTTTATTTAATTTTGTTTCTTTTTCTTTCCTTTTTCCTTCTCTTTAATTTTCCTTTACTATCTTTTCATTCTTATTCTCTGATTTACTTTTCCCCATCTTTGATTTGATTTTTACTGGGTTCATTCTCTTTTCGTCTATCCCTTCATTTATTTCTGAATTTATAAAAGAAGCAACAGTAAAAGGAAAAATATGTGAAATTGAAAGAAAAATTCTGGAACTCCAGTTTCCATATGTCATTGCCCACAAGTTCCGAGCTAGTGCATACTCTCATATTGTTTAATCCTATTTTGAGCTGGAACTCTAAATAGAAACCTCAGGGTAGATTTCCTTTTTTGAGAGAGGGAGGACTGGACATATTATACAGCCACCGCTCTGATGCTTCCACACCAACTTCTAGTAGATTTTTTAACATCCAAATTCCTGTGGCCTTTGGTAGTTGAAAATGCAGCATTTGGAACCAGTTTGTGCTGTGATTTAAAATTTTCAGTTTATTGGTTTCATCAACTAAGACTTTATAAGTAATCTTTTTTAAAGATTTTAGTTCTTCTGACCTTTTTAGTCTTCTGACCTTGAGCAATGGGTCCAAGACAAGCTGCTTGACATCCCCTGCACCGGGGAGAACCTGTTTGGCAAGTCTATGGCCAACAAGGCAGCCGAGATTGAGGCCAATGTGGAGACTTGTCAGAGGCTCTCTAAAAAGGCCTCATCCTTTCCCTTAAGAAACCATCGGGGGAAAGACTCTTGTTCCTGAGAAAAAAGGGGTCTTTTCAACAAAGTCACCACTACCAGCCATTCTCAGGCAAGCAGCAGGGTTCTCACCCTAAAAGACAAGGCCTTGGAGCTCAGAAGCCAAAGGCACAGAAGCCCCAGGCTCCAGCTCCTGCCCAACCCGGGGGGAGTTTTTGACTCCCAGGGCAGGGCCTCTCCTCCCCTGGAAGATGTTCACCATCCCACAGGGGGCTGCCTGGTGCTCTTCACCCACAGGTGGGCCAATGTCACCTTGGACCAATGGGTACTGCATGTGGTAAGGGAGGGATACCTCCTCCACCTACAGCAGTTTTCACCCAAGTTCTTCCCAGGAGAGCTGGTGTGACCTCTCCTTCACGAGAACTTTCTGCTCTCGAAGCTCACAGGACTGCTCAAGGACACCGCAGTAGAGCCTGTACCCAAGCACCTATGGGGAAAAAGCTTCTACTCCAGATACTTCTTTATCCCAAAGAGAACTGGGGGTCTCAGGCCCATACTAGACTTGAGAAACTTAAACAAGTTTCTAGTGAGGGAGAAGTTCAAGATGCTCTCCCTTGGAACACTGCTGCCTTACCTCCACCAGGGAGATTGTCTGTGCTCCTTGGACCTAAAGGATGCATACACACAGATCCTAATCCATCCCTTCCACAGGTAATACCTATGGTTCCTGGTGGGAGGAGGGCACTACCAGTACAGGGTGCTACCCTTCGGCCTGGCCTCCTCTCCAAGGGTCTTTGCCAAATGCCTGGCGGTGGTAGCCACCCAGCTGCGCCTACAAGGGGCTTTCATCTTCCCCTACCTAGAAGACTGGCTAATCAGGGGTGGTACGGCCTCAGAGGTCAATCAGGCTTCAAAGCATGCAACCCTCCTTCTGCAGCACCTAGTGTTAGTCATCGACTACCCAAATCCTACCTCTCTCCAGCCCAAAGCCTGGCGTTCATAGGTGCTCATTTAAACACATTACAGATCAAGGCCGTCCTCCCAAGAGAAAGGGCAGAACGCCTCAGGCAACTGGCAGGAGAGGTACAATGCCGCTGGTCAGTGCTGGCTCGTCTCCTCCTCCGCCTGCTGGGCCATATGGCCTCGACAGTTCATGTTACACCATCAGCCCGCTTGCACATGCGGACAGCCCAGTGATGCCTCCAATCACAGTGGTCTCATGCCATAGGCAGGCTACGGGACAGGAGCCTCAACTGGTGGCAAACCGTGCGCTACCTCCAGGCGTGAATGCCCTTCCAGGCGTGAATGCCCTTCCAGGCACTCATGCCGCAGAGGACCCTGACCACAGACACCTCCCTCCTGGGTTGGGGGGGGTGCATTGTGGGGACTGCCACACACAGGGCAGCTGGTCTCTTACAGATCAATATCCTGGAGCTCAAGGCAATCTTTTTGATCCTACGATCATTCTGCCACCGCCTGCGTCACCAGCCCGTACTGATCCAGACAGACAACCAGGTCACCTTGTTTTATATCAACAAGCAGGGAGGCACAGGTTCATATTGCCTCTGCCAGGAGGCAGTGACCCTCCTCTCCTTTGCAGCACACAACAGCATGCTCTTGCAAGCAGTATACCTCCTGGGCCAGGACAATTGATAAGCAGACAGGCTGAGCAGAGTCCTTCATCCACACAAGTGGCTTTTGAGCCTCAGGGTGATGGAGAAGCTCTTCCACTTCTGGGGCAGGCCCATGATGGACCTATTCGCCTCCCTGGACAACATGCAGCTACCCTGTTTCTGCTCATGTCAGCCACACCCAGAGAGAGTGGCAACAGATGCCTTCCTGATCTTGTGGTCCAAGGGCCTACTCTATGTGTTACCACCGACCCCCCCCCCCCCCGGTCACTAGGATGCTCTTCAAGGTCCAGAGTGAGAGGGCATCTGTTATACTGTTTGCCCCCAGGTGGCCCAGACAACCTTAGTTCCCTCTGTTGCTTTCCCTGTCAGTGGCACTCCCAGTCCCACTGGGCCAAGCCACGGACCTCCTGTGCCAGGAGGAGGGCTCCCTCCTGTACCCCAATCTGAGGTCGCTAATGCTAACAGCTCAAATGGCAGTTTGGTGAGCTGGGAGAGCACCACGTTGAGGTCCCACTTTGCCACTGGAGGACGGAGAGGGGGCTTGGATAACAGGAGGCCCTGGAGGAACCAGGAGAGCAGGTGCTGGCTTGAGAGGGGTTTTCCCTTGATAGGGTGGTGGTGAGTGGCTATGGCATACACCATATAGCGGAAGGGCTGTTGGCTAAGGTTTGCCTCTTTGCAGATGATACCAAAATCTGCAATAGAGTAGACACCCAGGAAGATGTAGATAACACAGGTCTGCAAAAAAAATTTTTTCGAGAGCTATTTTGGTTATTCCACGTAATCTTTATGTTTTTTGGTGGGCTGAATCCGAAAATGACCTCCATTTTGTCATAGGACATAATGTTTCCTGACAATTTAGGTAACTATGTTAAATAAGGCAATACCTCAAAATAAATGGAAATAGACTTATAAAATTAAAGTTTTATTACAATATTTTCATGAAAATCCTTTTTTGAACTGAAATGAGCTCACCTACACACACTAAACTCGATTCTTCTTCCTTGTGAGGCTCCTCTTGGTGCATTTACGCTTGTGAGTAGCATCTGCCATCATTGTAATGCTCCATTTTCCCTGGTATCTCCTTTCCATCTCTTTAATGTCTTGATGGAATCGTTCACCTTGTTCCTCACTCACAGCTCCCAAATTTTCAGGAAAGTAGTCAAGGTAGGACTGGAGGAAATGCACTTTCAAACTCATCAGGCAACCTAAAGCTTGAAATGCTTTCAGCATTCATCCGACAATCTTCTTTAAATGCAATCCACCCTTCTTTTTGAGGATCCGTCATGGTATCGACAAACTCTTGATCAACTATAAGCCTTCTAATGTCTGGTCCAACGAACACACCTTCCTTCAATTTTGCCTCCGACAGGCCTGGAAACATGGTGACCAAGTATTTGAAGCATTCTCCATCTCTTGGAAGTGATTTTACAAATTGCTTCATCAATCCCAATTTTATGTGGAGAGGTGGTAGAAGAACTTTATGGGAAGGTACCAAAGTTTCTCGGAGGACATTTTTTTCACCGACTGTTAGCACCCTCGGCTGCCAACTCTTCTTGGTCCAATGATTTTGTCGGTCTCGACTGTCCCATAGACACAGAAAACAAGGATATTTGGTATACCCAGCTTGTTGCCCGAGCAGCATGCACAAGACCTTCAAGTCCCCACACACTTGCCAACCATGGTCTTCATATTTAAGTTTACGAAGAACCAATTCCAAGTTCCTGTAGGTTTCCTTCAAGTGTACGGAATGACCTACAGGTATGGAAGCGTAAAAACCGTTGTGGAGTAAAACTGCTTTGAGACTTCTTTTTAAAGAATCTATAAAAAGATGCCATTGCTCTGAATCATATTGGATTTTAAATTGATCCATCAGACCTTTGACATCGATGCAATAAACCAACTTGTCTTCCTGGGCGAAGTAAGGAACAAACTCCTTTTCACGATGTCTGAACCATGAAGATGACATTCCTGGCAACAATAAATTCCTACTTTTCAGCCTTGATCTGAGTAACTCAGCGGCATCTTTGGGAAAAGTCAAGTCTCTTACCAAATCATTCATCTCCTCCTGAGAAAACAATTTTGGTCTTGTATCATCTTCAAAGTCAGAACTTGATTCGTCATCTGGTTCAGGTATGACTTCACCTTCATCAGAGCTAGGTATCTCTTCCAAGGTAGCAGGGGGCTTGGGTACTGGTATATCTGTGTCATGGGGGATGGGATGAATTGCCGAGTGAAGATTGGGGTATGAAATGGAATGCTTCCACTTGGAATTAAACCCTTTCACATCGCATGAACAAAAGTAACAGTCGTCACTATGGTTCTTTTGCTCTCGCCATACCATAGGAATCCCATAATGGAAAGATTTTTTCTTACCCTTGAACCAGTTTCGGAGGTCCTCAACACACCGTTTACACACTTTATGAGGCGCCCAGACTTTATCTTGATCTCCAATTTTTAGTCCAAAGTATGCAAAGTATACTTTTTTCACAAAGTCTGTAATATTCTGCTGTTGCTTCAACACTGTATATTCACCACAGATGAAACAGAAACTGTCTGGCGAATTAATACACTTTCGCGGAGCCATAACATAACGGTTGAAGAAAGACGAGCTAACACAAATTGCAATGAAAAAGTATGAATAGCCTAGAACCAAGAACCTGATGATGATTCGTGCACAAGTGTGGCATGCAGGAGAGAGCAGCTCTGTGACTGTACATGAGACGTCACAGTGCTGGCCACGCCCCCCTGCACTGACCGGAGCTGCTGCTATCTGCCCTGTGTCTTCCTCACACTGGATTCTTCAGGAAAGATTAACCCCTTCTACCATTAGAAGTACGGACTTAAAACTTGCTTAGCTTATGTATATATTGCTGACCATCAGATTTACAGTGCTATATTTTTTTTTACATAACTCGGACAAACCCTTTAAGGTTTTTTTGGCATTTTATATCTTAAATGCACTTATTTATTTATTTATTTAGCTGTATTTATATCCCGCTTTTCACCGGGTCAAAGCGGCGTTACATTAAGGGGTGGGGGAATCAAGGATACGGGTGGGGCCATCACCGAGGAGGCAACATTGATGATTTCGACATAGGACAGACTTTGGACGTGGGACAGACTTTGGACATGGACAGGTTAGTGTAGCTTTGAATCAGTGGTTCATGGTGGTCGAGATCAGGGGTATGTGTGCTTTTCGGTGAGAGTTGTGTTGAAGTATTCCTGGAAAAGGATGGTTTTTAGCTGTTTTCTGAAAGATAGTAGATCAGCATTGTTTCTGAGACAGCTCAGTAGAGAGTTCCATAAGGATGTAGCATAAAGTTCAAAGGCTCGATTGCAGGTCCGTTGCGAGCATTTGGTTCTTTTGTGGGGGACGGTGAGGGAATTGCTGGAGGCTTGTCTGGTTGTTCTGCCGTGGGCTGGACGAGACAGAAGGGTGCGAAGCTGGGTGTTCTGTGTTTGATGGATGGCTTTGTGGGTGAGTAGGATGGCTTTGTATTTAGTCCTTGCTTCAAGGGGAAGTATGTGTAGGTCTTTCAGAATTGGGGTGATGTGGTCGGTTTTCTTTGCTCTTTGGATGATTCTTGCTGTGGTGTTCAATGCTGTTCTTAGGGGGTTGGACTGTGTGGCTGGAAGTCCATGGTAGATTATGTTGCAGTAGTCCAGATGTGGGAGTGTCGTGGCTTGCATTACTGTTCGGAAGTCTTGATGTTCAAGAAGGGGTCTGAGACATTGCACTGTTCTGGCCTTGTGGAATACAGTTCTGGAGGTTTTGGTGATTTGTTGCTTTAAGGTGAGGGCTTGGTCAATAATAATGCCCAGGTATCTTATTTGTGGTTATATTTGAATGCTTGTGGTTCCTACATTGAGGTGCGTAGGTGGTGTGAAGTCTGGGTCTTTTGTCGCTATGAGGGCTTCAGTTTTCTTTATGTTGATGGATAGGTTGTTTGCTTGTAACCAGTCGGATACCACGGAGAAGCATGCTGATAGATGGGTGTTTGTTGGGTTTGTGGTTGTAATGGGGGCGTAGAGCATGATATCGTCAGCATATATGTGGAAGCTGACGTTGTGAGTGCGTATGACTGAGCAGAGTGGTTGAAGGTAGATGTTGAAGAGCATGGCTGACAGTGTGGATCCCTGGGGTACTCCTTGGTGTTGCTGGAATGGGGGGAGGTCAAGGTGCTGGTACGGATTAGTTGTTGCCTGTTAGTTAGGTAGGATTGGAACCACTTTAGTACGGTGTCTTTAATCCCAATTGTCTGTAGTCTGTGTATAAGAATGTTGTGGGAGATGGTGTCGAAAGCTGCAGATATATCCAGGAAGATCATGGCATATCCAGAGTGCTTTTCTTGTGTTCCTATGAGGAGTGTGTTCATCAGTGTGGTCATGAGGGTCTCAACACCATGTAGAGGGCATAAGCCGTGTTGTTGAGGGTCCAGTATGTTGTTGATATCCAGGTGTTCCTGCAGCTGCTGCTGGATGATCTTCTCTATTATTTTGGCAGTGAAAGGTAGGCTCGCTATGGGTCTGTAGGAAGCTGAGTCTAGGGGATCTAGGTTTTGCTTTTTCAAGGATGGTCGGATGATTGTAGTTTTGAGGGCGTCCGGCATGTGTCCTTGGGAGAAGGATTCATTGACGATATGGGCTAATGGCATGCTCAGTTCGTTTTTTGTTTTCTTTATCCAGTCAGTGGGGCAGGCGTCCAGCGGGGAGGTGGTGGTGTTGAGGCAGGAGATGGTGGTTGATATTTTGTCTGTTGAGGTTTCTTTGAAGGTGGTCCAGCCAATGTGTAAGTTGGGGTGGAGGTTTGTTGTAGTTGTGTCTATGTTTGGCTGTGAGTTTTGCGGTCGTTGTAGTTGTTTGTATTGACGGGCCAGTAGCTCTGGTGGGATCTTCGGTAATTGGTCAGAGTTATGGGGTGCTTTTGTCAGTTTTTTGACAATCCGAAAGAGTTCACAAGGTTTGTTTATGGAGGTATTTATGATTTTCATGTGGTAGATTTTCTTTGCTTTGTCGGTCTCGTAGTGGTATGCATTTAGTTCATATAGGTATTTTGTTTTGTCATTTTCGTCTTTGGTTTTTCTCCATTTTCTTTCGGTTCTTCTGAGTTCTGTTTTTAGCTTTTGGAGACTGGGAGTAAACCATTTGGCCTTTGTAGAAGGGGGTCTGGCGGTGGCTTTGTTTGTGGGTGCTTCAGACGCTGTGGAGATTGTGGTATTCCAGTTGTGTATTAGGTCATTGATGTCACTGGTGTTTGCTTGTAGTTTGGGTAGAGTTTGTGCTAAGAAGTCTTCTTTGTCAAATGTTTTAAATCTTCTTATGTGGTGTCCATCTTCCTTGTTGGTCTTATGTTGGTAGGTGTAGGATATGGTGATGAGGTGATGGTCAGACCAAGGTAACGGCGAGATCCGTGGGTTCTTTCTTGAGGCGGCGGTTGTGGGGTTTAGGAATATGAGGTCTAGTGTGTTGCCTTTTTCGTGGGTGGGTTCCTGTATGATCTGTATGAGATCCATCGCAGTCATGGCGGTGCGGAAGGTTGCTGCTTGTTCTTCTTGAAGTGATGGGAGGTTGAAGTCTCCTAGGATGATTTGTTCCTTTGCTGAACTGGTGCTCTCAGATATGAATTGCAGTATCCTTGGTAGGTCAGTGGTTGTGGTAGGTGCACGGTAGATTAGGCATACTGAGAGGTGTTTATTGGTGAGGGTGAGGAGATCAGCTTCATTGGTAGTTTCTGAAGAAAGGATCCTGAGGTGGAGGTCGGTTCTTGCTATGATGGCGACACCTCCTCCTTTGGTGTGTGCCCGGGAGCAGTGATGGAGGGTGTATCCTTCAGGGGTTAGTTGGTTCATTAGTACAGTGTCAGCGTCTGTTAGCCAGGTTTCTGTTACACATAGGAGATCTATCTGCTCATTTGTGATTAGGTCTTGGAGCATGTGGTATTTATTTCTAACAGAGCATGCATTGATTAGTGAGATGGTGATGTGGTGATGGGTTGGGGGTGTTGGTTGGTGTATGCTGTGTGTGGGGGTGGTTTTGTTTCGGTTTGTATGTGTGTGTGGGTTGTGTTGCTGGGAGAGTGGGCCAGAATAGATTATTGAGTGAGCTTGGGGGGGGTAGAGGGTCAAGAGGGGGGTGAGGAGGTAGATGGGGGCTAAGTAAGGTGGCATGATCTGTGAGAGTACCTGGTGTTTGGGGGTCAGGCTGGATTTCGGTGTTGATTCTTCGGAGCGGTGAGGTCTTTGGTTGCTGTTGTTGTTTCTTTGCCTCTGTAGTGGGTCGTAGTATTTTTTGTTGTTGCGGTTGTTGTGCTATGTTCCGTTCACCATTTCTGTGTTTCAGTAGAATAAGGACTGGTTGTTCTTTTTGGTCCTTTTGTTTTGTTTTGTTTTGTTTGCGTCTCTGTGCCGCACCTAAGGGCCACGCCAAAGGGCCCTCTGGTGAGGCCCTCAGGCGCGGGCCTGCCAGATGCGGGCACGCCTTGCAGGGACACCACTTTTCAGCGGTTTGGGCTGCCGCCGGCTGGGTCTCCCACTGCCCTGATTGGGCAGGAGTTGGCTGGGGGGCGGGCAGCAAGCGGCTCCCTCGGTGCAGGGACGCTGCTTTTCAGCGGTTTGGGCTGCCGCCAGCTGGGTCTCCCACTGCCCCGATTGGGCGGAGTTGGCTGGGGGGCGGGCAGCAAGCGGCTCCCTCGGTGCAGGGACACCGCTTTTCAGCTGTTTGGGCTGCCGCCGGCTGGGTCTCCCACTGCCCCTATTGGGCAGGAGTTGGCTGGGGGGCGGGCAGCAAGCGGCTCCCTCGGTGCAGGGACACCGCTTTTCAGCTGTTTGGGCTGCCGCCGGCTGGGTCTCCCACTGCCCCTATTGGGCAGGAATTGGCTGGGGGGCGGGCCACAAGCGGCTCCCTCGGTGCAGGGGCACCGCTTTTCAGCGGTTTGGGCTGCCGCCAGCTGGGTCTCCCACTGCCCCGATTGGGCAGGAGTTGGCTGGGGGGCGGGCAGCAAGCGGCTCCCTCGGTGCAGGGATGCCGCTTTTCAGTGGTTTGGGCTGCCGCCGGCTGGGTCTCCCACTGCCCCGATTATGTGAATTAATTAATAGTAATTTGAATTAATAGTAATTTGAAAAAAAAATGATAAATTTGAAGACAATTTTGCATGTTGTGGCAAATCATGACGTCTAGGAGTTTTTTCAATATTTTATTTGTTTTCAGCACACCAAAATACATGGAAATTAGATGAAAATAATCAAACAGCTTTTTAGTCGCAGACCTGTGTAACATGAGGAGGGATCTAGCTAAGCTTGAAGAATGATCTAGAATTTGGCAGCTGGGATTTAATGTTAAAAAATGTAAGGTCATGCATTTGGGCTGCAGCAATCCAAGGGAGCAATATAGTATAGGGGGTGAAGTACTTTTGTCCACTAAAGAAGAGCGGGACCTAGGCGTGGTTGTGTCTGATGATCTTAAAGTATCTAAACATGTAGAAAAGGTGACGGCAAAAGCTAGAAGGATGCTTGGGTGCATACGGAGAGGAATGACTAGCAGAAAAAAGGAGGTGATAATGCCTCTGTATAAGTCTTTGGTGCAACCTCATTTGGAGTATAGTGTGCAATTCTGGAGACCGCACCTTCAAAACGATGTGAACAGGATGGAGTTGGTGCAGAGGGTGGCTACTAAAATGATTAATGGGCTTCATTATAAAGCATATGAGGACAGACTTAAGGATCTTAATATGTACACCTTAGAGGAAAGGCGGGATAGAGGTGATATGATTGAGATGTTTAAATACCTCCATGGCATAAATGTTCAGGGAGAGAGCCTCTTTCAATTGAAAGCAAGTTCTGCTACGAGGGGACATGGGATGAGGGTGAAGGGAGATAGATTCAGGAGTGATATGCGGAAATATTTCTTTACAGAAAGAGTAGTGGATCCATGGAATAGTCTCCCAGTAGAGGTGGTAGAGATGAGGACAGTAACTGAATTCAAAAAAGCATGGGACCAACACAGAGGATCTCTAAAGGCAAAAAGTGGACTGTTGTAGTTGTTGTTATGGAAGGACAGACTAGATAGGCCATGTGGTCTTTTTCTGTCATCATGTTTCTATGTTTCTATTATTCAAGGGGACCTGGGAAATCCACCTATGTGTCTTTTGTGGAAACTGCTAGATACTTGTGACCTAGATTGGCCTCTGTTGGACACAGGATACTGGGCCTGATGGACCAGGCAGCCAGACCCAGTATGGCATATCTTATAACCTTACATTCTTATGTGCCACCTGGGCAGCTGCCTGGTCTGCCCCGTTCACCAGCAAACTCCACTGCATGACCCACATGCCACCTCCTTTGCCCCATTTACATCATCAACATAGTACCCTTTCGTACTTGGGCACCATGCTCTTGCTGCTAATAGAGCACTACTATCCCTGTCTGTGGCTCCCCTGTCAATGCATCACATTGCACACATGTAAATAGGCCCTCTCCTCTCTAAATACTCCCTTTCCATGAGGTTTTAGAATTAAGGTTCTCAGTGTTAATGCCTGTTCTGCAACGTGTTTAAAAGCCTTTAAGGAAGCACATGCTTTTAATGCCCACTCTCCACCCCATTAATGCCCACTCTCCGCCTACTGCACCCTTAACACTGCTGGAGCCTTTAACACCCATTAAAGCAGCTTTTTGCAGCATTAAGGGCGCAAGGGTGCACACTGGCTCCCTTAACGCCCTTTAGTAAACATACCCCAAAGACTTCTATCTCCTTTCACTGATTTACTAGATAGGTATACAACAGATTGCTACATTGGATTTCAGATAAAATCTGGAAATTACTTGGGGGAATCACTCTAATTGTAATAAAGGAGTTGCATTTCTCAGGCAGGAAACCCCCTGCTCCTACATCCTTCCTGCAGGCTTCATACTAGAGACCTCACTAGCAACTCGCTGAATACCTTAGTGGTGTGCATTTGTTAGCATACACACAGTTCAATCTACGCCTTATAAAATTTGGTGTGCACTAAATTGATTGAAAGTGCATTAATCAACTTAGCATGCCTTGATTCATCGGTTAGTATATATAATGTAATGTGTACTAAAAATTCCTTATTAAAATAAATGTGAGAAACTAACAATAAAAACGAGAAAATTGGGAAGAATTCATGAAAAACACTCCTAGATGGGTCATCTATCCTGCCCC
Organism: Ichthyophis bannanicus; assembly: GCA_033557465.1. Taxonomy (NCBI): domain Eukaryota; kingdom Metazoa; phylum Chordata; class Amphibia; order Gymnophiona; family Ichthyophiidae; genus Ichthyophis; species Ichthyophis bannanicus. The sequence continues at coordinate 47,307,052 of CM066046.1, forward strand.
CCCCCCCCCACACATTGTCCCTGACGTCCGTTGCTGCCACTGCCACCCCTCTCCAGGGCCTGCAGTGGTGTTAATGCCATTGAAGTCACGACATATAACTTAAACTCTCCATTGCTGCATCACAGTTCCTGCCTTCTAAGACTTGCCACTTCCAATCCCTCTAATGCAAACCTCTGGTTCTGGAAATATGCCTTCAAGGGGGGTGGAAGCGGCAGGTCTTAGAAGGCAGAAATCTTGATAAAGCACCAGAGAGTTTAGGTAAACTCTGTGTTGTGGTTTCAATTGCATTTCCACCACTGCAGGCCCCAGAGAGGGGTGGCAGCAGTACAGTAGGCGCATCCTGGAACATTGCTGCTCTAGGCGGCTGCCCAGTTTGTCTGATGGCAGTGTCGACGCTGTCCTTGGGTCTCTTCTGTGCTCATTCCAATTACACTCCCTGTCCTAAGTACATGCATTTAGTGAGGAAGCCAGCTGAGTCCATACACAATTAATCTCAGGTTTTCACTGGGGGGCACGTTCAGCTTATGGGCATGCAGTATAGGTGTCTGCAAACCATAGTTGTCTGATGCTCTTATTTATTTTCTGTATTCATTTATACAAACTTATAGACAGTGTATCTGGCAAAAAAAAAAGCTGATCTATGTGGTTTCCAAAAGGAACTACGGACCCAATAATTACATACTCTCTCAGCACTTAGAGGACCAAGACAATGATAAATTTAAAAACCCTCAAATTAAAAACCCTAAAAATAAAACTCATAGAATTCCGAGTCCCCTTGAAAGCTAATATCTAGCCAAATGCTAGCGTAAATAGTATGGAATAGAAAGGCGAACATTTACAAACCACCATAGTTCTCTGAATGCAGGTTTTGTGTTGAAATGGAAAACATAATTTCTTTTTAGAACCAGTGATGTGACATAGTAATCCATTTTCCATTCCTGCTGAGATATTGTACTTTCACTCAGTCTTCTGACTTCTGCATTTGAGGTTGTTTATCACTGGGGAGTGAGGGAGGAGGGATTTTGGTCAATAGGTGGATTTGGCGTATAGTTTGCATATCCTGTCAGTATCAGAGTTGGAATTAGCAACATTGCACATATAGCACCTCTCTTGGGCGTGACGGTTTGGTCCAGAGTGTACACAAAAGAGGGATAGAAACATAAAGGGTTTTGGTGGATGGGGGTGAGCAGATATCCCAAGGCTCTTACTGGCTGGCTGAAGGAAGAAACTCCAAAACACATTCATAAGCTCTTAAAAAATCTCCGTCCACAGCAGGGCTTATTTTTATAAAACATCTTTACTAGGTGAAACCCCTACCAAATATATTGTATGTACCAAATTTTCAGTAAATAAAATGTCCAAGAAATCGTACAAAATCAGCAAAATAATACAACTGGAAAAACAGTACACTTCCTTCTGAATCCTCTAGTAATTTTCCTTTCTTCTTACTATAATGGAACCAGGCATGCCCTTCTCCCGACTCCTCACCAAATCTCTCTACTGGAGTCCTTGGCTGGATACCCCCTTCTGCTTATTTTCTTCATGGCTCCAAGCTGGGTTCTCCAGACTATTCTGTTCCTCTGGTCTCCTGTAAGGTATTTTCACAGAAACACTTTCCAAAAATCACAGAACCTTTCTCAGCTAAGTAGGAGTAACAGCAGTAGTAGTAGGTACTTTTAGGACCTGTGCCACTGGACCTCTTTAAAAAGTCCAGAATTCTCAAACTCCTACTGGCAACCATCTGCCAAATAATACTCAAAAATCCTCCTAGAAAACACGGAAAAAGTACTCTGTAAACACCCAGATGCATAGGGTTTGTTCCCTCACAACACAGACTGCACTTTTTAATAGCAAGATGGGATGCAGCATGCTGGTCCTACTCATCTCCGAGTCAAACTATGAAAATCACTCCAACTGCTGGTCTCCTGCAAGAATAGGCATTCAAGACCCTTTAGACCTTTACTGCATTAGTAGCTGTTCCCGCTGTTATTCCATTCCAATCCTTTTCTATCTGTTAGGCCAAGCCAATCTCAGGGATTTCTTCTTACTCCTCAAGGCCTAACTGGCCATATTGAGAAGCTACTCCCTTTGCTGCTCTTCAGCAATTCTTGACTCTCTAGATTCAAACAACCTACCCCAGCCTTGCAGTAACAATGGACTCCAACATACTCCTCGGATGTAGATTAATAGGGCCACCTACTGACCAGGGATGGATATGCAGGCACAATATCCATTAGACTTTTACTACTACTACTACTGAGCATTTGTATAGTGCTACAAGTCGTATGCAGCGCTGCACAGACATGTTAAGACAGTCCCTGCTCATCAGAGCTTACAATCTAGTCAAGACAGACAACACAGAAAGTGTAGACAGGGGGAAAGAAAAAGAAAAAGGAGATCAGGTGAGTCAAGATCCAAAAGCAGCAGCAAAGAGGTGAGTTTTCAGCCTGGATTTCAAAAGGGCCAGAGAAGGTGCCTGACATACAGACTCAGGTAGTTTTGTTCCAGGCATAAGGTGCAGCAAGGTGAAAAGAACAAAGTCTGGAGTTAGCAGTAGAAGAGAAGGGCACAGATAGAAGCAGTTGCCAGAAGAGCGGAGTTCCTGAGGGGGGTGTAAGGAGAGATAAGAGAGGAAAGGTAGTGAGGAGCCGCAGAGTGAATGCATTTGTAGGTCAACAGGAGAAGTTTGAACTGGATGCGGAAACAGATAGGAAGCCAATGAAGTGACTTGAGAAGAGGGGTAATATGAGCATGATGAGGCTGGTGGAAGATTAGCTGCGCAGCAGAGTGTTGAACAGATTGAAGGTGAGAGAGATGATTCAAAAAGAGACCAGCAAGGAGTAGGCTACAGTAGTCATGACGGGAGGTGATTAAAGAGTGGATAAGTGTCTTAGTAGAGTGTTCAGAAAAGAATGGGAGGATTTTGTTGATGTTATAGAAAAAGAACTGGCAGGTCTCAGCTATCATATGGATGTGTGTGGAGAAGGAGAGAAAGGAGTCCAAGACAACCCCAAGGTTATGAGCCGAGGAAACAGGGAGGAGTAGAGAGTTATCCACACAGAATGAGAAAGGAGGAAGAGGAGAGGAGCTTTTAGGGGGAAAAGTAAACAGCTTGATTTTGGCCATGTTCAATTTCAAGTGGTGGTGAGACATCCAAGCAGCAATGTCAGAAAGGCAGGCAGAGATCCGGGTCTGGATTGCGGGAGAGATTCCAGGCATAGAGAGGTAGATCTGGGAGTCATCAGCATAAAGATGGTACTGAAAGCCATGGAACAAGATGAGCGCACCAAGGGACTGGGTATAGAGAGAGACAAGGAGTGGATCGAAGACAAATCCTTGGGGTATACCAACTGAGAGCGGGATAGCAGCAGAGGAGGAGCCACCAGAACAAACACTGAAAGAGCGATGGGAGAAATAAGAGGAGAACCAGAGCCCATAAAACCAAGAGAGGACAGGGGCTTTCCAAAGCACAGCAGCTAGGGTTATAAAAGTTTATGGCACAAGAATAGCCTTAGCTTTCTTTGTAGGTTATTTTGATTGAGCCTAAAACCAAAAATAGCACAAAATATGGATACCTATTCATTCAGACATCTAATTACCATATTTCATTTCAGAGTTTCTGTAGCATTGTTCCCCATGAGAAACAATGATTTCCTCTAGACACAATTTAACATATTGATATCATGGGATATTGAGCAGTAACTCATGCTGAATTCTCAATTTTTCTGTCATTACTGTGTCTTGGCAGTACTGCTGCAAGACAGGAATCCTAGGGCTCAGATACATCACTTAGGTGATATATTCAAACACCTTGGAGCAAAGGTGTTTCTTGGTGCGACACAAGCCCTGTCAATGCTACAGCAATGCTGATTCTCAGAGACTTCCCCTCCAGTCCTTAACCAACCAGGGTCTTCAAGTCACCTTGGCTGTTTTATGTGGTAGGAGAGAAGAGGCAAGGCTGGAGCTATACATACTGGGTTCCAGGGTAGAGGTTTGGGAGGGGGACCAAAAGCCCACCATCAGCTGTATTTCCCTCAGCTTCAGGCAGGCTTGGAACCCCCTTTGGCATGGCAGAGCCAGAGCAATTGCTGTAGTTGCACCACTGTCTTACACTGGCCCTGAGGAGTTTAAATGTGGAGAACAAATGAGGAGAAGAAATTATTCGGAGAGAGCCATTATCAGAGGGCTTCCATATGTTCTTTCATCTCAATTCGTTTGGATTCCTGCTAAACTTTGAACACCCTGGATAGAAGTGAAAATCCTCAGGTAGTCACATTCAAAAGATTCAAGCTTAGAAGAAAATGGATAGTTGAGTTCTGCCATGGATGATCCATATTTGCCTGTGATAGAGTGACTAGTGGTTTACAGTCTGCCCTGGTTTGACCTGGTTATTTGAATACTCTCTCCCTTCCAAGATTAGTACAAACTGGTATGCACATTACGCCGTGGATATGATTTACAAATGTATTTTAAATATTGAAGGGAAGCAAAGATTTCCTAGCAGAAACTTGCAGCAACCTAGAATCCTAACCAGCTGTTTCTTCAGCGACATGGTGCCATATAGATTACGCCTCACACTCTGTACTAGAAAACTGTTTTATGATCTTTCATGGAAGAATTTATTCAGCGGTGATCCCTTTCTTGCACTGCATTGATTGTGTCACTTCTCCTAGAATGATGTTCCCCATACTCTTTAGCCACTTTGAAAAATAGTACATCATAACCCCCCCCCCCCCATGCTATCCTCTGCTGCTCTTCAATTTGAGATGGGTGACACACTGCCATCTGAGGCCAGAATAGGTGAGGCTGCACTTCACAGTTCCTGCTTTTATCTGAATTTAAGGCAGTAAATGTATGTAAGCATAGATAGATAGATATAAAATATATGTGTAGACAGATATTTGGTTTCACTGTGTGCTCAGGGAAGCAAGCAGACCCAATACTAAGTATTCATGACATGGAGAGGCCAAAGTTTAAGCGTGTGTTGAAGAGGCACTGCATAGGGTCATTATTTCTAATATGTTCTGTACATAAGGTTCACCTTGAGAAGCTGACTTGTGGTGACCTGCTTTTCTAGTAAACAAAAAAAAACCAAAACGCTGTCCCCATAAAATAAAGGAAACATTTTCCAGTAATTCTTGCCTTTTGATCAGAATCTTTCATTTCTCTCCTTGTTTCCCCCACATTGAATCTACATAGCCCACCAAATTCTAATGGGATGCTGCCTCTTAACTATTATCACATCTGCATTTCTATAACCATAGCTATGGAGTGTGAACCCCTACCCTCACCTTCATCATGTGTTAATGATGTGCAGAGATGGCAATTTGGAACCGTAGTGGGTAGTGGAGAACAGAGCAATCCTGCTTCCCTGGGAAATGTCATGGATATCAGAACCCATTGGATTCTCTCAAATGCCGCCCTTCCTCCTCCTCTTCCCCCTCCCCGCCATACAGATACACATTCCCAGAGTTGCCAAGCTACCCAGTTCTAGCAGTGGGATTTTAAATCAGTCTTGGATTTCTGACAAGCTCATCCTGATGCATTATGGGACCTGCAGACTGATTCCAATGGGTAAAATCAGGGACCACAAATACCATATTGCAATGCAAATGTAAAACCAAAACTGGCAAAACAAATCTCACTCCTGGAACTGGGTAACTTGGCAAATCTGCGTTCCCTTTTTGCCACAGCACAGATCAGAACTACAAATAACTTGCATAGGAAACCTTCTTTATGTAAATATCTCTCCTGCAAGCCTTAAACGTATCTGAACATTATACTGATATCACACTATAATGCACAATCTGCAAATAACCATGTTTTACAATATTTTCTTCATTATAGCCATCGTTGAATGTTTGGTTTACATGTTTGTGTACTCATGGGCCATTTCTGTTGTTGCAGTCAGTACTTGTGTTCCAGTACTGTTTAATGGTGAGAGTAATAATTACTAAATATTATCTAGAGTGCATTATGCTCTGGCACGCATTAGCAAGCACTGACTTGCAGAGATTGCTAGTATCAGCTTATCCTGTGCTTGCTGTGTGTCTACAGTTTGCTCAGGTCCGATTCAGGCTGGCCATGCATTCTGAGCATGGATCCCTCCCTAGTAAAATTTGTAAGATGATTTGCATGAGTCAGTTTGTCTCAAAGCTGCTTGGCTTCTAAAAATCACACTCCACCAACTCTATAGCATAAACTGTGAGTTCTGCTGACAGGTAACACATTTTTCTGCCCCCACTCTTAGTGCTGCCTAATGGAGTTTAATAACAGTGGTGAGAGAAGAAAAATAGTACAACTCTGGCAGACGGGTAACCACACCTTCTCATGTCTCAGAGTGGTAGGATTTATAGAAAATAGCATTGCAGCTGGTTAGCGTATATGTTCTGCAATATCTTCGCTGATTCTTGAGAAGGATCTACCTCATCTTCTTTTATTGTGTTTGTCCCTCTGCCCCTCTGCCTCGCTTTCAGTCTGTCTTTCATGCACTATTATTCTGGCTGGGGCAAGTCACCAAGAGTTATTCCCTCATCCATTTCTAAATATTCTTCTCCAAATAAGAGTGATGTTTTTTTCCTTCAGAGTACTGATCCTTACTAGTAAGTTGTGGTTCACATGCTCAGAGTGTGAATCAGTATTTCTTATTCATAAAACCATAGAGTGAAATTCCAATTTCTTTGGATTTTGCAGTCCATCTCTAGATCTTACGAATCACTGGTGTTAGTATTTAGAAATTACATTTTGGAAGTTTTGGAATGTTTCTTATTAAAATACATTATGACTGATTGCAGGCAAAGTCCAACTTTTCAGAGCACTATATATTATACTTCTTTCTTGTGCCTCTTGATCCCCTCATTGGCTGTAACATAGTAAATGATGGCAAAGAACAGCACTATCCATCTAGTCTGCTCAGTAAGGTGGCTAGAGTTGTAGAGCTGCTCCTGATGCTCTGTGCAGGTTACTCCCTCTCTATGCCTTTGCTTAAGGTTGCACCTGCTGCTCCAATCAGGTTACCCTTCTCTATTTTAAAGTTATTTATGTTTGCTATGTAGTGATCATGTGTGTCTGTCCTATGCCCTTTAGAATTCCTCACTGTTTTTGCATCAACAAACATCAAAGAGACAATAAAAATGTAATGACTATTTGCTATTAGGGAGGTGGAGCCAATTGATAAGGCTTGAGCTATCACAGACCTAAGGCTATGTGTCCTCTTTGATGCCTGTTGATGCCTCCACCTTTCCCTTTATACATTTTTTGTATTCTTTGGTTTTATAATGAATATCGTTTGACCCATTTTTGTGCTTTAAAGATAAAGACCAACATGGTCCATCCAGTCTGCCCAGTAAGGTGGTTAGAGAGGTAGAGTTGCACCTAACCATTTATGAAGGTTACTGCCCCTCTATACCTTTGCTTAAGGTTGTACCCGCCACTCCAAGCAGATTACCTCCTCTCTGTTTATGTAGTTATTTATGTTTGCTTTGATTCCATCCTCTTGCTATGTAGTGATTCTCGGTGTCTGTTCCATGCCTTTTTGAATTCCATCACTATTTTTGCTCCCACCACCTCCTTTAGGAGGGATTCCAGGCATCTACCGCCCTTTCCATGATAAGGTATTTCCTGATGTTGCTTTTAAGTTTACCTTCTTACAACTTCATTTAATGTCCATAAGTTCTACAGCTTCCCTGCCTTTCAAGAAAGTTTGTTTATCAATATCCTCTAAGTATTTAAACATCTGTATTATATCCCCCTGTACTCCAGTGTATACATAATTAGGTCTTCAAGTCTTTTCTCATATGCTTTCTGGTGCAAGTCCCATATCATTTTAGTTGCCTTCCTTTGTACCATATCAAATCTTTTTATATTCTCTGTAAGGTACAGTCTCCAAAACTGACCACAATATTTCAAGTGAGTCCTCACAGATGACCTGTACAGGGGCACTGGTGCCAAAGGACTGGAGAGAGGCTCATGTGGTGCCTTTACACAAAAGCGGAAGTAAGGATGTGGTTGAAAACTACAGGCCGGTTAGTTTAACTTCGGTGGTGAGTAAATTATTGGAAACGCTGCTGAAAGAGAAAATAGTGAGGTTTCTGGAGTCCAGCGGATTACAGGATCCGAGGCAGCATGGATTCACCAGAGGCAGGTCTTGTCAGACAAATCTGATTGATTTCTTTGACTGGGTGACCAGGGAGTTGGACCGAGGGAGAGCTGTAGATGTGGTGTATTTAGATTTCAGTAAAGCCTTTGACACTGTTCCTCACAGGCGACTTATAAACAAACTGAGCACCCTAGGGATGGACCCTAAAGTTACTGCTTGGGTTAGAAATTGGTTGGGTGGGAGGTGACAAAGAGTACAAGTAAATGGAGCTCACTCTGAGGAGAAGGATGTTACCAGTGGTGTGCCCCAGGGATCTGTCCTTGGTCCGATTCTTTTTAACATCTTTGTTAGTGATATAGCGGAAGGGCTGTCGGGTAAGGTTTGCCTCTTTGCGGATGATACCAAAATCTGCAATAGAGTAGACACCCAGGAAGGTGTAGATAACATGAGGAGGGATCTAGCTAAGCTTGAAGAATGGTCTAGAATTTGGCAGATGGGATTTAATGTTAAAAAATGTAAGGTCATGCATTTGGGCTGCAGCAATCCAAGGGAGCAATACAGTATAGGAGGTGAAGTACTTTTGTCCACTAAAGAAGAGCGGGACCTAGGCGCGGTTGTGTCTGATGATCTTAAAGTAGCTAAAGAGGTAGAAAAGGCGACGGCACAAGCTAGAAGGATGCTTGGGTGCATACGGAGAGGAATGGCTAGCAGAAAAAAGGAGGTGATAATGCCTCTGTATAAGTCTTTGGTGCAACCCCATTTGGAGTATGGTGTGCAATTCTGGAGACCGCACCTTCAAAAGGATGTGAACAGGATGGAGTCGGTGCAGAGGGTTGCTAATAAAATGATTAATGGGCTTCACTATAAAGCATATGAGGACAGACTTAAGGATCTTAATATGTACACCTTAGAGGAAAGGCGGGATAGAGGTGATATGATTGAGATGTTTAAATACCTCCGTGGCATAAATGTTCAGGGAGAGAGCTTCTTTCAATTGAAAGCAAGTTCTGCTACGAGGGGACATGGGATGAGGGTGAAGGGAGATAGATTCAGGAGTGATATGCGGAAATATTTATTTACAGAAAGAGTAGTGGATCCATGGAATAGTCTCCCAGTGGAGGTGGTAGAGATGAGGACAGTAACTGAATTCAAAAAAGCATGGGACCAACACAGAGGATCTCTAAAGGTAAAAAGTGGACTGTTGTAGTTGTTGTTATGGAAGGACAGACTAGATAGGCCATGTGGTCTTTTTCTGTCATCATGTTTCTATGTTTCTTCTTTCTGCTGGTTATTCCTGTTGATATGCAGCCTAGCATCCATCTGACTTTTAGCATTAAATTAAATCTCAATTGCCAAACATTTGACCATTCTTCTAATATTTGTAGAACTTTTCTGATGCTGTCTACTCCCTCCAAAAGTGTCCACTCTGTTGCAGATCTTTGTATCTACAAAAAGGCAAACTTTTCCTTTTAATCTATCGGCAATATCACCCACAAAGACAATGAACAGTAGCGGTCCCAGGAGCAATCCCTGAGGCACTCCACTACTCACCCTCCTTTCTTCAAAATGAATTCTACTCATTACTACTCTGTCTGTTAACCAGTTCTTGATCCAGTTCACTTCCTTGGGATCTATCCCCAGGCTGCTCAGTTTATTCACAAGCCTCCTATGTGGAATAGTATCAAAGGCTTTGCTGAAATCTAAATAGACTGCATCCATTGCATGCCTTTGATCTAGTTCTCTGGTCACTCAATCAAAGAAATCAATTAGATGTGTTTTAGCACGATCTTCCCTTGGAAAAAGCCATGTTGCCTCGGATCTCATAATCCATTGGCTTCCAGAAAAAACACTATCCTTTTTTTCAGTAGCATCTCCACTACTTTTCCCACCACCAAGGAAAGGCTTACCTGCCTATAGTTATCCACCTCACTTTTGTTGCCACGAAGAGGGACCACGTTAGCCCTTCTCCAATTCTGTAGTAGCTCTCCAGTCTCCAGGGAGCTATTAAACATATCTTTGAAAGGTCCTGCCCAAACCTCCCTAAGTTTCTTCAGTATCCTACGATATATCTGATCCAGCCCCATGGCCTCATCTACTTTCAGTTTTGCAAGCTGTTCGTAAACATCTTCTCCCATGAATGGTGTTACATCTATTTGATTCCCTTTGTTACCTTTGTCAGTCATACGTGGCCCTTCTCTAAGCTTTTCTTTTGTGAATATGGAACAGAAGTATGTGTTTAGCAATTCCACATCTTGTTACCTCGCTTCACATTTGTTACCATTTTTTCTCTCGCATGAGCTTTTGCCATCCTGATTTCTCTTTTTGCCTCTTTCATTTCTATCTGGTATTCTTTTCTGTGCTCCTCTTTTTGTGATCCTTTGAAAATTGTGAACGCTGCCATTGTTGCCTTTATTTTTGCAGCCGCTTCTTTGGAGAATCATATCGGTTTATTTTTCCTTTCAGTTTAGCCTTCTGCCTTTCCACTTCCCTTATCTCCTCCTATCCTGCCAGCTCCTTCTTCAGGTATTTTCCCATTTTGCTGAGGTCAACATTTGTGAAATCCAGGACTGTAAGTTTACCACAATTAGACTCTGCCTTGACCTTTACCTCAAACCACACCATGCAGTGATCGCTGCTGCTCAAGTGGGCACCCACCTGGACATTAGACACACTGAGCCTGATTCAGATAGGGGTACGTCCGGGCCTTCCGGACAGTCACCAGCAAGACAGACCCATTTGGACCAGATTCTGGACCGTCCTTTCCCTGCCGCCCAATCCAAACCTGGCCTGCTGTGGCCTGGATCAGGCGGTGGGGACCCCACTGCACCTGACCCTGGCCCTGGGGGAGGGGATCCCCGGGCCCGATCGCCAGGTTTTCGCTGCTTATTCCACCTTTTATTTATTTATTTATCTGCATTTATATCCTGCTTTTCACCGGGTCAAAGCGGTTGGGGGATACATTTAACACGAGGGGATATGAGACACATACACTAATACTTACAGGGAACATGGGCAATGGAGGGTTAAGTGGCTTGCCCAAGACCACAAGGAGCACCTGTGGGACTAGAAACCCCAGTCCTTCCGGCCCAAGGTTGTTGTCCTCTAGTGGGATTTGAACCACCGACCTTCCGGCCTGTAGTACCTTGCTCCAACCACTAGGCCAGTCAATTTTGACGTGGAATAAGCAGTGCGTCCCCATGGGCCCAGCAGGTCATACAGGGTCGTGACCTGAATTGGCCCTGTACGTCCTGCCAAGCTGGCCTGTCCCCACTCTGCCCTGATCCTAACCCCTCCCGCCCCCCGCCAGCTCTCCCTGTCCTGATGCACTGGACGTACAGGGAGAGCCGGAGGGGGAATCGGGCCCTGACAGCTTGTGGGGCTGCATGTCCTGCCACCTGCATTTCAGAATCAGGCCCACTGTCTCTGTTAGTGAGCACCAGATCCAGTGTTGACCCTTATCTGCTGAGTTCCTTCACTAGCTGCCTGAGCAAAGCCTCTTGTAGGACATCCATGATTTTCCTACTTCTTTCCATATTCGCAGACAGGATACTCCTATCCAGGTTTGGTAAAGTTCCCCAGTGTCACCACTTTGCCCTTTTTTTATTACCTTTGCAATATCATGATCAAGTCTCTATTTCCTCCATTTGAGTTTGAGCTCTGTAGACCACATAAGTGTGGAAGGTAGTACCATCTCCTCTTTCCAAACCAATCCACACTGCTGCTTCTTTTCCACAAGGCCCTGCATTTCAGCTGCTTAAATACTATTTCTGACATACAGGTTACTCATTCTTTTCTGCCCTCTCTATCCCTCCTAAATAGATTATATGCAGGTATGGCAATATCCCATTCATGAGACCCATTAAACCATGTTTCCATAATTGCCATAATGTCTATGTCCATTTCCACCATCAGGGCTTCCAGGTCAGGAACTTTACTACCTAGACTGTGAGCCTTTGTACTCATTACCTTCTAGCAGATTTTGGTAGGCTGGCTTCTATTTGGATGAGTTTTATTCCTGAATCCTCTTCCTCTTTGATATTGATACATGAGTTAATATTATGACTCTTTCTATTTTTACCATAGAAATGACTGTGACAGAAATCTCTATGGGGGTCATTTACTAATGGGTGCTAAGGTGTTGCACATAATGCTCCAATAGCGCTGAAACTATGGCATGTTAGGTGCAACACCACTGTGTTAACTGTTGGGGGTGTGGAAATCATTTTCCCAGCAGTTAACATAGAGCCCTGTCCCCCAGTGTGCACTGAGATCACTACACACAATCTCTGCTTCAAATCTGCCCACTCACAACCCTAACAACGATTGCAGAGTTAGCATGCCAATCATCCCGCGTTAACAATGATAGCACTGTACTAGCTGGAATCATAATGAGACCCTCTCTTTTCTGGGTAGAGTTGTTTTATCTAAAGTAAATCTATCAGTGCAGCCCTAGGTGAGACTTGAACCCAAGATCCCTAGCATTGGAGACCAATGCCCTATCCATTAGGTCACTGGGGCATCTGCTTCCTACTCAGCTTTTATTGGCCTTCTATGGTTTTGCTTTTCATGGCAGTATTTTCTCATCTTTCTTCATTTTTGCTTGTTGGCTAATATTCTTTGTTATGTTCATCACTAATGTATAAAATGGGGAAAGCAATTTTGGAACTCCCTGTGAGACAGCATTGCAAATACCTGGAAATACCTGGAATAAAGCCTTCCAACCACCTTTGCACCAAAAGAGTGAGTCAATTGAGTCAGCAGGTAACAGCTTGCAGGATGTTGACTGTACAAGGCAACATGTCCTCCATGGTTCATGTCACACCCTTGGCATGCCTCCAGATGACAATATAAAAAGAGAACCTAGTGAAATGAGGACCACCTAAGGAGAATCACACTTGTTTTTGTCGGAGGAGCCGTCTCAGTGCAGAGGACTTCACCTCTCACCACCGCAGCCCATCCATTTTATTTTATTTTAAATAAGAGCCCTATGGTGAAGGACAACATGAAAAATCGTAGACGGATTAGCACTTAACTGAAAAGGCTGAAGAGAATCTTCCACCAAGCAAAATTGACGACGTGTCACGTTTTGGGGATCCAATTTCTCCCCTGCTTCAGGTCAAGTTGCTGTGGAACAAATTGCCATGAATCATTGATTCATGGCAATTTGTTCCACAGCAACTTGACCTGAAGCAGGGGAGAAATTGGATCCCCGAAACGTGACACGTCGTCAATTTTGCTTGGTGGAAGATTCTCTTCAGCCTTTTCAGTTAAGTGCTAATCCGTCTACGATTTTTCATGTTGTCCTTCACCATAGGGCTCTTATTTAAAATAAAATAAAATGGATGGGCTGCGGTGGTGAGAGGTGAAGTCCTCTGCACTGAGACGGCTCCTCCGACAAAAACAAGTGTGATTCTCCTTAGGTGGTCCTCATTTCACTAGGTTCTCTTTTTATATTGTTGTATGGACTTACGGACCTGGTTGGGTATTTTTATGCCTCCAGATGAGGCAAACTCAGTGGACTCTGAGGACTCAATGGACCCAGGCCATGAGTTGATGCAGGGATCGTCTGTGTGTCACCGCTCCTCTTGTTCAGTCATTAAATTGGTGGACAGTCCACCACAATTTGCTCAAAGGTCTTCCTTTCCAAATAGCTCCATCCCAAAATGTTTTGATGACAGACGCATCCAAGCTGGGGTGTGGAGCTCATCTCAATGGGTTGCATACCCAGGATGATTGGTCCACCCCAAAAAGTCTCCATCAGATCAACTTTTGGAACTAAGAGCAGTGATGAATGCTCTAAAGGCTTTCCAAGACTGACTGGCCAACCAAATTGTTCTGATTCAGACTGACAGTTAGGACACCATGTTCTATATCAACAAGCAGGGAAGAATGTGTTTGTACTTCCTGTGTTGGGAAGCAGTCAGATTGTAGAAGTTCACCATCGCACTTGGGATGGATTGAGAGCCACATACCTGCCAAGCGAGCAAAACACTGGTAGACAGGCAGAGTCAAGTCCTCCATTAGCATGAGTGCATACTGGACAGGGAAGTTGTGACTCATATCTTGAGAGTGGGGCACCCCCTTGATAGATCAGTTTGCCACCCCACAAAATGCTCAGGTGGATCAGTTCTGCTTCAAAGTAAGATCACAGAGCAGACTAGTGTCAGATACTTTCCTGTAGCTGAATTCGGGACAGTCTGACAGATTGAAGAGTAGAGAGATTATTCAGAGGTAGACTATGTCTTAGTACTATGTTCAGAAAGGAAGGGTCAAATTTTGCTGATGTTATAGAGAAAGAAACAACAGGTTTTAGTTATCAATTGGATGTGTGTGAAGAAGGAGAGGGAGGAGTCAAAGACAACCCCAAGTTTGTGAGCCGAGGAAACAGAGAGAGTAAAGAGATTAAGGGAGGAGGGAGGTGGGAGGTGGGTTTAGGGGAAAAAATAAGAAGCTCAGTTTTGGCATGTTCAGTTTCAAGCGGCGGTGAGACATCTAAGCAGCAATGTCAGATAGGCAGGCAGAGATCCAGACCTGGATTGCCAGAGATATTTCAGGTGTAGGGAGGTAGATCTAAGACTCATCAGCATAAAAATGGTATTGAAAACCGTGGTTGGAAATTAGTGCACCAAGGGACTGGGTATAGAGAGAGAAAAGGAGTGGGTCCAGAACAGACCCTTGGGGTACCACAACTGAGAGTGGGATAGCAGTAGAGGAGGATCCATCAGAACAAACACTGAAAGTGCGATGGGAGAGATAAGAAGAGAACTAGGATAGCACAAAGCCCTTAATACCAAGCAAGGACAAGGTGTCGAGGAATAGTGGTGGTCAACAGTGTCAAAAGCAGCAGAAAGGTCAAGAAGGATGAGGATTGAATAAAGGCCCTTGGATTTTGGCAAGGACAGGTTACTAGAGACTTTGGCAAGAACCGTTTCAATAGAGTGGAGTGCTGCATTGGACACGGACTTGGACTTGTGCCATTTTGGTGCTGAGGTATTAGAGGCTTAGGACTGGAGTGCCAACAGCTGTAACCAGACCTTCTGAATGCTTTGGTGGCTGTCCTCTTTGTGCTATACCTGGCCCTCCTCTCTCACTAGATCATGATTGGGGCCCACACTCTCCTTAGTCAACAAAATTTCACATTGGAAACCTCTCTGAGCCACTCAACTTTGAATTCAATAACTTTTTGTACTGTGGTTTGGCTTTACCACTCCACTTAGCCTGATAAATAGACAATGCCATTGCTAATGGCTTCACCACCTATCCTGATTGAATGGATACTGACCTTTAGAACCTCCCTACTTGTCTGATTAATTACTTACCTCGTATTTGTATTTTATTTTCCTTTTATTTTACATTTTTCACTAACTAATTCGCTTTCATTCCTTTCTTTTCTCTTGTTAGAACTTCACCCTCCTATACTGCCACTTCTTAAGGTATTTCAACCTCTGTATGGTTCCATACCACTTTTCTAGCCTTTTTCTGACATTCCCTAACCTTCTCCTCTCATTCCATTAACTTGAAACCCCCCCCTCCTTATCAACCTCTCTCTGCCTTCCTCATTTTCTTCCCCATCTTGTCTTCCATCCTTTCTTCAGCTCTTGAACTTCATTTTTTTCTTCCTCTCATTCATCCCTCTCCTTTCTCTCTGAAACAACCTCACCTTCGTTTCCACCATGCAATCTCTTCTCTGTCTCACTCTTTTTCTCCTTCAGCTCCTATCATCATTTGATATCAAGCTTAACCTAGCCCCCCTAGATTTTTCTCTTACTCCCTTGATAGTTCCACTCTCAATCACGCCAATCTCATTCATATTCCTCTCCTTTCCCCCTCCTCTCTCCCTTTCTCATGTGCCCTATGGAACACTTATTCCATTTCTAATAAACTCCCCTTTACTCATGATCTCTTTATCCCTAATTCTTTCCGAGATCTGGCTCCTCCCTGATGCTGCTGCTTCTTCGATCACTGCCCTCTGTTATGGCGGCTACCAACTGGCACAAAACACTGCAACACGCATAATAACTGGCACCACAAGACAAGAACACATCACACCCACCCTAAAAGAGCTCCACTGGCTGCCTATCAGTGCCCGCATTAGATACAAGACAATCATAAACATTTTCAAAATCAAACAGTGATCAGCCTTCAGCCTACACCCACTCATACAACCCGACAACAGCACAAGACCAAGGAGAAGAGGCACAGCCAACCGTGTCAACACACCTAAAGACATCAACAGGGTACACAAGGACACCGAAAAACGAGCCTTATCAAAGGCGGCACCAACAATCTGGAACGCCCTCCCCGATGAACTGCGTTCAACAACAGACCTTAAGGATTTCAGGAAACTACTGAAGACGACCCTCTTCATAGAACACTACGGTGACATTACATAAAACCATGCAACAGACACCTCAACACTCCCCCCCCCCCACACACGTCACTATAATAGTAATTAAGCAAGGACCTGATATACATATCATTGTAAATAGCGGACACTGTAAATAGCACACCGAGAATCAACATCCAGACATACTCACACGCATACACTGCCCACTGCATGTGCACACTAGACACTGTATCTTATTGATTGTTTGCTGTTCAGACTGCCTTGATTGTAGGATAAGGCGGTATAGAAATCCGTTTAAATAAATAAATAATTTCTCCCACACTCCTCGTCCCATTAGCCATGGTGGTGGTGCTGGGTTTCTGATTTCTCCTTCCTGCCAATTTCAACCTCTCCTTGTACCTCAGTCTCACTCCTTTTCCTCCTTTGAAGTCCATTCCATCTGTCTTTTGAATCCCTTACCTCTCCGGATAGCTGCTATTTATAGACCTCCTGACATGTCCATCTCTACCTTTCTCACTGACTTTGATGCATGGCTTTCCTTATATCTGCATTCCTCTTTCCCCTCCCTTATTCTTAGTGATTTTAATATTCATGTTGATAACCCTTCTGACCCCTATGCTTCTAAACTCCTTTCCCTCACCTCCTCATTCAATTTCCAGCTTTGCTCTACTACCCCTACTCATCAGCATGGTCACTGCCTTGACCTTGTTTTCTTCTCTAATTGTTTACCCTTTAATTTCCTTACCTCAGTCCTCCCTTTATCTGACCATCACCTGTTAAGCTACACTCTTCATCACTCCCTGCCTCAGTCTTGCCCAGTCTTCTATCTTTTTAGGAATCTTTATACTGTTGAGACAAAAGTGGAGAGAGCCAACAGATCATCTCCTCTTTCCTCCACCTTGTCTTCCAAGTCTATTTATAAGACAGTAGCCTCCTATAAGACTGCACTTTCCTCTGATCTGGATGCTCTTGCTCTGCCCATGCCATGTTCTGTGAGGCACACGATACTGTATCTCAGCTTTGGCTATCTTCAACTACTCCCTATCTTCGCTCCTATTCCTGCTCAACTGAGCACATTTGGCTAAAATCCTGCTCCCTTTCTGACTTTTTTCACTTCGAATTCATGCTTGCCTCCTTCTAGCGATAGCACTCACCAAGCAAAGCTATTATGTTCATCTGACAAACTCTCTTGCCTCTGACCCCCATCATCTCTTCTCAACTCTTAACTCTTTCCTGAAGGCTCCTCCACCTCTGATCCCTCCTTCTCTTTCTGCCCAAATCCTAGTCGATTGTTACCATGACAAAGTTCACAGAATTACAATCCACTTCCCACAAGATCATCCCCTCTCCCCCTCTTCATTACAAACCTTTCCCCTCAATCTCTACTACCCTCTCATCCTCCTCTAAGATCACCAAAAAGGAAACCTCTCATCTTCTTTCCTCCTCCGAACTTACTACATGTTCATCAGATCCTATTCCCACCCATCTACTTAACTCCATTTCCTCCTCTGCCATCCCTTCCATCTCTCATATCCTCTGGATGTCCTGGATGTCTCACTGCCGATTGCAATTGAACATAGACAAAACTGAACTTCTTATTTTCCCCCTTAAACCCTCCTCCCCCTTCTTCCTGTCTCTATCTCTGTAGATAACACTCGTCTACTTCCTGTCTCCTCAGCACACAACCTTGGAGTCATCTTTGATACCTCCCTCTCCTTCTCCACACATATCCAACTGATTGCTAAAACCTGTTGTTTCTTTCTCTATAACATTATCAAAATTTGCACCTTTCTTTCTGAGCACACTACTAAAACACTACATGCTTGTGCCTGTTCAGCTAAGGTACAGTACGCCTCACAGGACATGGCATGGGCAGAGCAAGAGCATCCAGAGCATGGAGGCTACTGCCTCATGAACAGACTCAGATGACATAGTGGAGGACAGAGGTGATGAGAGCTGATGGCTCTGATGGTTCATCCACTCTACACCAAATTCCACCATAAAAGAGTGGTCCCTCATAGCCATCCTAAATTCCTTCCAAAAGTAATATCTGATTTTCACCTTAATCAGTCAATTGTTCTTCCAACATTTTCCCCGAGACCCCATGCCCAGAAAGGGGAAGCTGTGTTGCAGATATTGAACTGCAAACGAGCCTTAGCCTTCTACTTGGAGTGGACAAAAGCCCATAGAAAGTCAATCCAGATTTTTGTTTGTTTTGACCTCAATAAGCTAGGAACTGCTGATTCCAAATACTCTCTCTCAATTTAGCTGGCAGACTGCATCTCTTTTGCTTCTGCCCAGGCAGGCCTGAGCCTTGATGGTCATATCACAGCTCACAATGTCAGAGCTATTGCTGTGTCGGTGGCCAACTTATACTCGGTCTGCATGGGAGAGATCTGTAGGGCAGTAACGCGGTCTTCAGTCCACACAATCACATCTTACTAACGGGGATTCTTGACATGATAGCATCTTCAGCCAATCTTTACTCCGGAATCTGTTTGGGGATTAAAATCTAACTCCATCCCCCATAGGCCTATTCTGTTCTGTCTAGACTACCAAAAAAAAAAAAGGGAGGAAAGAATCACTGCTATTGTACATAGCTGGTCTTTTGGCTGTTAGGCCTGTTGCCATGCTGCATGTAGCTTGGGAGTCCCATACACGAGGACTCATTCCTGCATGTATTACAGAGAAAAAGGTAGTTACTCACTTGTAGCAAGTGTTTTCTGTGGACAGCAGTGATTAGTCCTCACAACCCTCCCACCTCCCTGAAGAGTAGTCTTCTGCTACAGCTATGTTATCAGGCTGAATCAAGATGGCGCCACTGTGGCAGGTGGAAAGTAGGTACTCAGACATGGTAGATCCTCCTAAAAGAAGCTGGGGAGCATTCCTGCATGGGGCTCCATTGGGGACATCACCTATATGCGAGGACTATTTCCTGCTGTCCACAGAGAACACCTTCTCTGTCACTGACATCTCCAGACTTCGTTCATTCCACCTTGCTGCTCCATATGCCTGGAACAAACTATCTGAGTCAGTACGTTGGGCTTATTCTCTAGCTCTATTCAAACACAGGCTAAAAACCCACTGCTTTGAGGTTGCTTTTGGATCCTGACGCTCCTTACTCACTTGTTCACTACTTATGTATATCTTACTGTACTCTAGTCCCCAGTTTTTTGATGTTTTTCATCTTGATTAGCTTGTAAGCTCTGATGAGCAGGGACTGTGTCTCACATCTATATATACAGCGCTGCATAGGCCTTGTAGCGCTATGCAAATGATAAGCAGTAGCAATAGTGTGCCTCAGAAAGCACATGTGAGGATTGTAAAATGCAGTCGCCATCCCCTGACCTCTCCATGTTGTGTACATAAGAACAATAAGAAAAGCCATGCTTAGGGGTCGATGCAGCAAACTGTGCTATGCTTTAACAAAATACTTTCCCACAAAAGCCTTACTCCTGATTCAAAAGGACATCTAATGCAGGAAAATCTGCGGTAAAACCACTGCACTAAAAGATAGCTCAGGGGGCATGGAAATTGCATGCAAACGGCTGAATAAGAAATTGCTTCTGATGTAAAAAACTCAGGTGAAACTTAGCACAGTTTTTTCCTTTTCTCTCAGTGCAGAATCTTTCTGCCAACTCAGGGCTGGAGTAAAGATACAGCGCAGGAGCAAACGAGCTTTCAAGGTGAAGTGCAGCCCTTCATCCAGATAACCCCTGGTAGTCCAAGTTTGTCCCTCGACCCACAAGTCCTCCTCCCTTTGAACCCACAAAAGTCTTTGGAGGTGCAAGTGACTCCTTGACCATGACTCCTCCACCCTAAAGGTCTGACTGGTGGCCTGATGGCCCCCTTGCATCTCCTACCCCTCGCCACAAAAAATTCACTGGGGACCCAAGTGGACCCCCCATGCTCCTCGGACCACTCTGCAGCCCCCGCTGTAGGCAGACGCTGATGCTCCCAGCTGCTATCATGATCTTTACCCATGTGCTCTGAGCCCTAGGCACCAGGTCTGATTTTGTTGTCACCACGGTGACCTGGCATCTCGAATTTGTCAAGCCCTGATTTACGATGCTGCCTTTTCCTAGGTAGGTCCTTGTTGATGCTGTTACGGAATGGTAGTGTGAGTTTTTTTAGCGTTTTGTATATCTTCATAGTAGACCTGGCACTGGAGAGGCTTTATGTTGCTGTTACTGAGATAAAACCAAAAGAAGACTTTCAATGTTCTTCTTCTGCTCTGTATCCATTTTTGCATTTGGAAGGTACAGAATATGGGGTTATTTTACAAGCCCTATTCTCCTGTTTTGGACGTCTGAAAATGGATGTGCAAGCATCCAATTCACAAGGGTGCCCATAGAGCCATTTTAGAAGCCAGGAATATAGATGTCCCTAGCGCAGGGATGTCCAAATAGAGCAGGGGCGTGGTGGAGGCATGGCCTGGGCAGAACAAGGGAAATGTATGTTGCAATGTGATTACAGAACGGACAAGCACGTCAGGCCTGTTGAGGTGTCCATGCCCATGCCTGCTCCTCACCATAAACGTGGAGCAAAAAAGTGCTATCAGAGGGAAGAGCATGAGGCATTGTAAGTATTTACTTGGCAAAGAAACCTGCATGTAGATACAAACCCCGTATACATTACTAACCTGCCACCACACATCTGAGTGTCTGAAATGTCACTGAACATGGACATCCCTTTCTGGAAAATGTCAGCCAAGACCTCCAAGAAGCTGTTTCTGTGGCCATCCATCGAGGGGCATTCAAGTTTCTAAAATCGGGCTAAAATGTAAATGTTCCTGGGGTTTTCTCAGACATTTTGTCCTAAACTGCACCTGGGCATCCTTCCTAAAATGCCACTTCGCATGTTTAGAGTGGAGGAGTAGCCTAAGGGTTAGAACACTGACTTGGTAGGCAAGCGACCAGGGTTCATTTCCCACTAGCACTCCTTGTGTCCTTGGGCAAGTCACTTAACTGTCCATTGGCTTAGAAGAAAGGCCTGGCAATATACCTCTGGTCACACTGCCAAGAAAGCCCAGGAGCTGCTGAGTCACCAGGAGTCAGTGTTGACTCAAAGGCACACATCGCATTGCATGTTTGCAGTTAATGTCATGGCTGTCAACTGTGCAAGGAAGGGGTCATTTTTTATATTAGAGTTCAAGGCTATATAATTTAACTGCAACAACCAGAATTTGCAAAGTTTTTTTTATTTTTTATAGTATATAACCAAGGAATGTAATTGCAATCCTCTTTTCTTGGGGCAACTGCCTAGCAGTGTTCTGAGTGGGGGAACTTCCCCATCCTGTCCTCTGACCACAATTTTGAGAGGGCCCTGCTTTTCGGGTGTCATGGGAGCGCAGATGGGTGTCATCTCATCCTTCACCTCAGGCAGCAGTCTCTGCCCCTGCTAAGCTATTTAGCCTTTCTTCATAATGGAGATGTTTTTTCCCCTTTATTACTGTTGTTCTTCGACAAACCTTTTTAGTAAGCAAAAGAGTATGTGCAGTGAACTGCGTGCATACCTTCATCTGTAGGAGATGAGGGGGCCATAATCCGAACATGATACATTTACCCTGGCAAAATGCTCTGTGTATTTATTTATAAATCTTCCTATACCGCTTCACACCATATAAGCATTGAAGCAGTCTACAGACATTTAAAACCACATATTCATCATACTATAACTCCTTGTCTCCAGCTAAAAATACTTTTCCTTTGTCCTCTCTTTGATTATAGCTCCAATATAAACAGAAAGTTAAAAAATATCACTCTGGCTTGCACTGGATTTTTCTCATTCAGGAAATCCAAATGGAAATTTGTAATCATTGAATCTTCCGGATAGTAAGACCCCAAACTGTTTTGATTTCTGTGACCCTATCTGATGTGTTCTATTTAATTTTCTCTTTAGCTTTCATAAACTCAGGAAAATCAGACCTCTTCACCTCTATCCACACTCAGTCCTAGGTCAAATGCATTGCCTTATATCCTTTCTTGCATATGTCAAGTTAGAGTTGTCAACTCCTTCCATGTCATAAAGAACAGGTTAATCCAGTACTGGTTTATCCCATACTAGCACAAATATGCAGTTCCGTTTGTCTTAAGAAAATCAATGGGAATGACAGAACTAGAAGTCTATGCATGCAATAGCGCACAACCGGGACTGGAATTACCTTCTCCTTATGCTTTGGAGTCAGGTGTTCTCCCACATCTCTTACTACTCCCTAAAACAGAAATACAAAGAGTTGCGGAAAGATTTTCCAGACGACAGTCTAATCCTCATTGTATTTCCTTTCCCGCCGCTTCTTTTTTTCAGTTCGTCTTTTCATTTCTCTGTCTTTATTTTCTCTCTCCCTTCTTCCTCTTCCTTTTTCCACTTTGTCCTTGTCGTTTCTTATTCCCCTCTCTTCCCATTGTTTAGCAAGTTAGCTCTTGTAATTGGGTTGCTTAGTTTTTAATTTATTTTGTGTTGTGGTTTTAATTTACTGAGCAATGTGGAATTGATTTCCCCACCTCGGAAGTCTCTGGGCCCTGGGCACTTCTGTGCTTTTCAGCTCAATTAACAGACCTTGCTGTAGACACTTCTCAGAAGCAACATAAAACAGATCAATTCTTTACTTATTTATTCTGTATTCCATCACTAGCATGTCCCACACCCCTTCAATTCTCGGATCCATTTTCTGTTCTTTCTCTACCTGAATACTGCAAAGCTGCAGATTTGTCACTTCAAGCTTTCATCAGGACACTTTGGCAAGTTTTTAGGTGTATAGGTTGGAGGGTAGTGTACACTTTGGTAAAGGAAAGGGACAACCAAAGGCCTTCATCACAAAGAGAAGAGTGCTGGATTTTTCTTCCTGTCTGAATGAATAGATTAAGAGCCTGATTTACTAAATGTCCTCACAGACACAGAGGTGCTGATGCAGAGAGCATGCGTTAGGGCTCCGAGTGCTCCCTGATGCAGCAAACTAATAGATTCCAAATGGGCTGTGTGCAAACAACACGCATTATCATGGGAGGGCACATGGGTCTGTGCTAGTGGCACCTATATTTGGCACACAGAAAGATTGTATGAGCGCGTTGTGATAAGGAAGCTTATCATAGCTCAGGAAGCTGAACAAGCAACCTGTCAGTTCTGGTAGAAATAAGAAAACAGAATTTTTCCATAAAAGACTACCAGTCCCAGAATGCACCAGGTTTCCAACAGCCATTAGAGGAGCTGAAGTGGGGAAACGTGTGTTCAATCAGGAGGGCTATGAGGTAATCCCCAAGCACTCATCTCAAAGGGCAGGGCCTGATTCAGCACAGCTGCGCTGTGCTAGGGTGGAGCACTCATCTAAGCAGAATAAAGGTAGAGTTTATTCTACAGAGAATCATCCTCAGATTCAGCTTGGACATCTTCTTGATCTTGGACATCCTCATCAGCTTGGATATCCTCATCTTGGACAGCTTCATCATCTGGAGGATCATCAGAAGCAGAAGCCAGAGCGGACGGACAGAGAGGGCAAGAAACCCTTTGGAAGAAAGAAGAGAAAAGCTTTTGGGAGGTCTAAAGGAGTCCAGAGCAGTACGTATACTGGAAGGCATTCCAAAGGCAAGCTTACACCATTGGACTGGGGAAAGCCAGAGGAATGGTGCTGCAGAGCTAGGAATCTCCAGACGGTACCTGTGAGGGAGACGGCTGCAGGTGGAAGGGACCCTAAGACCCGTGCCAGAAGGTATGTGAAGAGAGATCCAGTGTCCAGGGATCTGGATTGGAAGGCTGGACATAAGAACTGGACTACATACTGGCCAGGCTATTTAGAGAGGAACTCTAACAGCAATGGAAGCTCAGGTATGAACACTGATCTATGCCCTAGCTATACCCTTGAAAGACAGCAGGGAAACAAGTATTCTTCTGAAAGTGCTCCATTGAGAAATTCCTCTGTGCCAATCCATGATTTTGTACCCATGATTGTTGAAGAAGGGGGAGAGGTGGTAGATACAGGCTGTGAATACATGGATTGCTCTCTGTCTAAACTCCTTTGGTAATTTACTGTTACAAAGTACAACAACCATCACAAAGAAATACAAACTTGTTCTTTAATCTACTCAGAAAAGCTCCTGAGTAGGATTTGAGCCACGCAGTAGAAAGCAAGCCAGCTAAGGGGTTTCAGCTGGGTAACTGCTAGCAATTGAGCCTTACCTAATTGCTTGTGAGCTCTGAGGAAATCACTTCTGAGTCTATGTGTGAAGATATATGAAGTTAACCTGAAAAGAACAGTTTTTCCCTACTTTGTGGGTTTTGTTTGTTGATTAAAGCACTGCTAAGAAAATATTAGCTAGAGCCTACAGAAAAGACCATTCTGTTACCATCCTGGTCTTTATTCTTTTGATTTGATTGCCTGACAAGTTCAGCTGTTGTTTTCCTGATTTTGTTTTTCTAAGTTTAACACTGAAAGCAAGTATCCTGTTTTATGTGCTACCAAGCATATCTGTGTTGGGAGAAATAACCCCATAAATAAATATCTTATTGGCTTTACACTCAAGCACAACTAATTATTGTGAGCGGCCGTGTCTGGTGTGAATGGACTGCATTTCCCACAATCCCTTGCAAATCATATTGATATATGCCTTTGCCAAGGCTGTGAACATTCTCACCCAGGCATCCGTCTGACAGCGTGCATATATCCGTGCATGTGCTAGAATACTAGTCTGCACATACAGATTTTAGAATGCTGTTATTTATATGCAAAATATCATTCCTGCAAATGCATGGATGGATGTGAATACAGCTCTGAAGTGACCGCAGAACGACACGCTAACCCTTTATTCTTCTTCAGGCCTTGTATTAAAAATCCAGCATTGTGCTCAGCCTTCTGGTCTTCTGCACACTTCTCTACATCTTCACTGAGTGGCTAGTTGAATTTAAATGTGTTGTACACTGTGCTTTGCGCACAGTTAGCTCATACAAAAAACTTGTTTTTAAATTGGGCATCCACAGCTCAGCACACTTTATTGCATCGACCTCAGAATGGGGAAGAAGTCTTAGTACATCAGGCCCCAAATTTGTAATATGCATAGTTTTCTTTTTTACATTTATTTAATTTCTAAATTCATGTATAGAACTTTTAGTACAAAATAGAACTGATAATTTAAAAATCCAAACAATTTAGTGAGGGGAAGGTGACAATGAAAAGCAAATATTGTAAAAAAAATGTAAAAAGAAATCAATAATCAATGGAACCCAAGAGAGAGCAGAGTAAGTAATTCCAAAGAAAAAGCTCTTAAAGCCGTAGCAGGAAAACAGAAAAGATGACTGCGAGGGTGCAGGAGACCTAATTCTTCAAGGAGGATACTGTAGCAAGTTAAAAAAGGTTAGTCATCCCAGAAGGCAGAATAGCAGGTGGATTTGATATCACCTGATAACTAAAGTTTTTATCGGATGTCCAGGTATTTTATAACACACATACAAAAATACTGCCTACAAAAAATCCACCAATTTGCAAAACATGGTATCTCAACAGGAAACAATTGTCTACAGTTCTTTTAGGTAATCTTTGTTGCATTTGGAAAAGCGTGCATTTTACATTCCAGGCACTGGCTCTCCTGGTACTTAAAAACCAGATGGCATGCCTGATTCCTATCAGGTCTAAAATAAAATTTAACAATTAATGTTCTTACAATAGGCTTATCTTCTTTTCCCTATGGAGACTGCGCCTGGTTATATTCAAAAAATTAAAAGAGAGTTGAGAATTCTCACTAATGGCTGTTTCCCTTTCTTATTTTTAAAGGGCAGTTAGGAAACAGGCCTTGGAAATGGGTGGAGGAAAAGCCTCAGGGATTTTTAACACTTCCATCATGCATCTCTGAAATATTTCCCCTGTGTACTCATGATCAATTTAGGTGAATTAATAAAACTTAGGAGTACATTTACTAAGCAGCGGTAGCGACTTCCGTGCGATTTCTGAGCCACAGCCCCTTTCCGCTGCTTAGTAAACAAACCCCTTAATGTCCATCATCTAACAGCATTTTCACATATCTCATTCTTACCATGTAAAGTTAAATTGTCTACATCAAGGTAATCCAATTTTCTGTATATTTGACTTATCTTCTATTTCATCAGGTCGCTTGCTATTTGATTGCACAATTATTTTTCAAAGAATCTATTTTTCCCTAGATGGTTGCAGTTGAATTGATAAACTTGTGATCCGTGCCAAGGCTTTTTCTAAAGGCAGAGTAGCAACCCATAAATTCTCCAAAATCACCGTCTTTGATTTAATCAAAGTTATTTGTGGTTTGTTGGGAAGACAGCAAGCCTCTTCTACTTGTTGCAGTTTCAACAGTACCTGGATTAGAATGTAAGCTCTATTAAGCAGGAACCGTTCTCTTACATGTCTATGTGTGTGCTGTGTATGCCTCGTAGCACTTTAGAAATGAAAAGTATTAGTAGGAGTCCTCCCAAGAATCTTTCCAGTCAGTTGCTGCACAGCCTGTACCAGGATAACTTCCTTTGCTCCAGAAATATCCCATGATGGTCTCTATATCCCTACTCCATTTGCATCTCCCACTGGCAATGTCTTTTCTGGATTAGGGAGAAGGACCCTTTCCATATATGCTGCCATTTCATCAGAGCATTGCAAGACCTCCCCAGCCATTGCCGCAGCCGCCGTTCATCATCTTCTGCTTGGAGCCGAGTGAAAGCTTGAGCCTAGAATGTAAGCTGCAGTCCCCACAACGCTATAACCCAGTGCAGGTAGCAGCACCCCAAGCCACAGCTACTGACACCGCGCCAAGTGAACACCTAAAACAGAAGACTTTCTGTACTGCAGCGAATTTTCTAAATCTAACTTCAAATCTTTTCTTTCTCTGTGAAGCTTCAGAAATCTCTGCTTTTCCTGACACACCTTAACAAAATAAATACTGCTCTAAGAGCTCTCTGTTTCACTTTCAGTTCGAAAAGCACTTGATCGGTTCCTAGCATGCAAATTGCCAGCTGGAATAGGATGGTCAAAATGTGTGTGTTGAGGAGTGTTCAGGAGAGTGTATGTGCTGGGGGCAGGGGTGGCCCAAGGGGGGTGCGGGGCCATGTGCGGAGACTCGGTGCGGGGCCTCATTTGCATAAGTGGCCTTATTTGCATAAATATTTGCATAATGTTACCATACACTAACTTTTAGTAAACATGTCTCTTAATGAGTGTATGGATAAAGAAAGACTAAAAGATTTCTACATTACTATAATCCAGTGCCAACCGCCAGGCACATTAGGAACTACTACAAACGCTGCCCATTTAGAACCCATAGCAAACCCGCCGTATCCTGACAGCATTACCAGGACTCACAAAGCACCATACCCTACCTATCAAAAGGTAGCACTGCAAATATTAAACCAATACATTTCAGAGAATACTGGGGAAAGAGAACAAGTGGCAATGTCAAATAGGAATTACATAAACAGAATACCTCAGCTCAGTTACACATGCAGAACATAGACCATCACCAAACAAGGAATCACAATTTAGAAACAGGAAGGCAATAATTAAACTGGGAACCCCAAAAGCCAAACTTGGAATATACAACAACACTGTAGAAATAAAACTATAAATTAATTTCCTCTTGTACCAAACAAAGCGCAGACGTTAATGATGCACATTTCCCAGAGCTTTCATATTCCAGTTAATAAATTCAAAATAAAGAGATATCTTTCTACCTTTTGTGCATTTTTTTTCAGTTGCAATTGCTCCAGCCACTTTCTTCTGGTTTCTTCATTTTTTCTGCTAACTCTCCATCGTCTGCTGTCCATTTGTCCTTTCTTCTCTCTTCTAGTTTTTTTTCCATTCTCTCTCTCTACATCTGCTTTAACATACTAATCTTTCTCCTTTTGCTCTTTCCTCATTCCTATTTCATCCACTCAAATTTTACCCCTCCATCCTCAATCCCCACTTACTCTCCCAATACCTGGCCAATTGTAGATTTTTCATCCCTCCCACACAAAATATTTTTCCCCTCTCCATTTTATTCTCGCAGCCCCATCCCATTCTAATCCTCCCCCAACATCAGCTCCCTTCTAGTTCCAGCCTCACCCAGCATCCATTCCCTTCTAGTCCCTGCATCAGCCCATTTCCAGTCCTAGCCCCCCATCAGCCCATTTCCAGTCCTAGCTCCCCCATCCATTTCCAGTCCGAGTCCCTTCATCAGCTCATTTCCAATCCTAGCCCCCCATCGGCCCTTTTCTAGTCATTTCCTAGCCCCACCATCAGCCCATGTCAAATCCTAGCTCTCCTCCACTCAGCCCAATTCCAGTCCAAGCCCCCCCCATGAGTCCATTTCAATCCAAGCCCCCACCACAGCCCATTTCCAATCTTAGCTCCCCCCAACAGCCCATTTCCAGTCCTATCCTAGCTGCTCCATCAGCCCATTTCCAGTCCTAGCTCCCTTCCCTCACAGCCCATTTCCATTCCAAGTCCCCTCCCCATCAGCTATTTGCAGTTCAAGCTCCCCCTTCCACTCAGCCCATTTCCATTCCAAGTCCCCCTCCCCATCAGCTATTTGCAGTTCAAGCCCCCCTTCCACTCAGCCCATTTCCATTCCAAGTCCCCGTCCCCATCAGCTATTTTGCAGTTCAAGCTCCCCCTTCCACTCAGCCCATCTCCAGGCCAAGTCCCCGTCCCCATCAGCTATGTGCAGTTCAAGCCCCCCTTCCACTCAGCCCATTTCCAGTCCTAGCAACCCCCAACCCATTACCAGTCCTAGCCCCCATCAACCCACTTCCAGTCCTAACCCCACATCACCCCATTTTCAGTTTAAGCCCCCCCTATAACCCATTACCAGTCCTAACCCCCCATCAGCCCACTTCCAGTCCTAAACCCATCAGCCCATTTCCAGTCAGCCCCCCATAGCCCATTGCCAGTCCTAACCCCCCCATCAGCCCACAGCCCCTTACCAGTCCTAACCCCATCAGCCCCCCTCAAGTCCTAACCCCTCCCCATCAGCCCATTTCCTGTCCTAGCCCCCCCCCCATAGCCCATTACCAGTCCTATCCCCATCAGCCCACCTCAAGTCCTTACCCCTCCCCATCAGCCCATTTCCTGTCCTAGCCCCCCCCATAGCCCCTTACCAGTCCTAACCCCCCCATAGCCCATTACCAGTCCTAACCCCCCAACAGCCCACAGCCCAGTACCAGTCCTAACCCCATCAGCCCACCTCAAGTCCTAACCCCTCCCCATCAGCCCATTTCCTGTCCTAGCCCCCCCCCCTCCATAGCCCATTACCAGTCCTAACCCCCCATAGCCCATTACCAGTCCTAACCCCCCATCACCCCATTTCCAGGCAGGCCCCATCAACCCACAGCCCATTACCACTCTTAACCCCCCCCCATAGCCCATTACCAGTCCTAACCCCCCCCCCAACAGCCCACAGCGCAGTACCAGTCCTAACCCCATCAGCCCTCCTCAAGTTCTAACCCCTCCACATCAGCCCATTTCCTCTCCTCGCCCCCCCATAGCCCATTACTAGTCCTAACCCCCCATCAGCCCACAGCCCATTACCAGTCTTAACCCCCCCATAGCCCATTACCAGTCCTAACCCCCCCCCAACAGCACACCTCAAGTCCTAACCCCTCCCCATTTCTTGTCCTAGCCCCCCATAGCCCATTACCAGTCCTAACCCCCCCAACAGCCCACAGCCCACTACCAGTCCTAACCCCATCAGCCCAACTCCAGTCTTAACCCCCCCATCAGCCCATTTCGAGTCCTAGCCCCCCCTAGCCCATTACCAGTCCTAACCCCCCCCCCCAGCAACCCACAGCCCACCTCAAGTCAGGTCCTAACCCCCTCCATAGCCCATTACCAGTCCTAACCCCCCCACATCGGATCAGGAAAATTTAAAAAAAAAAAAAAAAGCTGGCTGCTGCTGCTGCCGCCGCGGCAGTGGCAGAATGGAGTGTCCCATGGGGCCCCCTCTGCCCGGCTGAGCCCCTCTGCCCAGCTTTCAGATTCGCGAAGGGAGAGTGTCTCCCTCACATCTCTGTTAAGCCTGCAGAGGCAGATGGGAAATTTCGGGGCTGAATGGAAATTTCCCATCTGCCCCTGCAGGCTTAACAGAGATGCAAGGGAGACACTCTCCCTTCGCGAATCTGAAAGCCGGGCAGAGGGGCTCAGCCGGGCAGAGGGGGCCCCGCGGGACACTCCATTCTGCTGCTGCCGCGGCGGCAGCAGCAGCAGACAGCTTTTTTTTTTTATTATTTAATTTTTTAAAAAGCAGAATGTTCTTTGCGCGGGGCCCTGTGCAAAAAACATTCTTGCTCTATGGATGGGCCGGCCCTGGCTGGGGCTCAGGGTATGTGTGCATACAAGTATGTGTGTGTGTGTCTTTGGGTTGGGGGTGGGAATATGTGCTTGGTGGCAATGTCTTGGCAGCTATGTGTTTGTGTTTGCATGTGTGTATATGTTTCATGGGAAGGGAGTCGAGGGGGACTTTGGGGGGGTACATATTGGAGGTTTTGTGTATGTGTATGTTAGAGGTGAGGATATGTGCATATTGGCTGTATGTCTCAGGGGCTATGTGTGCGTGTATTTCATGAGAGTGGAGTCAAGGGGGACACTGGTGGTGTATGTGTTGGATGCCAGGGTCGTGTGTGTGTATATATGTGGCTATGGGCATCTAGGCTTCTCTCTCCTTGCACTTTCCCTCTCCTCTTCCTGTAAAAGCTTTCTGCCCCTCTCACCCTTTCTGAGTATTCACCCTCCTTTCTATTTGCCACTCTTTCTCCTTCTCTGCTACCCATCCATGCACTCTGTCTTCTTTCCTTGCCACCCCTTTCACTCCCATCACCTTCCCTCCTTGAACTCTACACACCCCCTTTGTACTCTCATTTCCCCTCCTCACACTCATTCTTCCCTCTTTCTGCATTTCTGTGATACTTTCCCTCCTCTGTAACTCCACACCTTCCCTTATAGTCCACCCACTCACCCTGACCCTATTTTCATTTCCTCTTTAACCCTGACCCTTCCATTATGCTTTACCTTATCACCCCTCTCCTCCTCTCTAATCCCATCCCTCATGTTATGCTCCATCCCTTCAGCCTCCCCTCCCCCCTTCCTCCTGTCTGTCTTTCCCTCATGCTCCATCCTCTACCCCATCCCTCTCTCTTATCCTCTATAAGCCTGCCTCATCTCTCTTGCTTCACCCCTTCCCCTTCCCCTCCCCTCTCTCTTTCTTCTTTTTTAACCTTGTTCCTTCTCTCCTCTTCTCGAAACTTCGGCTAGTCTTTGCTGGTGGGACCCAGGGATTCCTGCCAGCCCTAATGCATGTTTCTCTTTCCTGTCTGCCGGCAGGATGCAGGCACTTCTTCTGCTTTTGTTTGCTGCCGCCTCTCTCTTCTTGCCAGCATAACAAGAGAACTTCCCTGGGCTCTTCCATGTCACTGTTCTGAGAGGCAGAGTGAAGCCCTGTGCATCTGTTTATTGGCACATGTGCAAATAAACAGATATATACAGAAGGATGGACAAAACAGGTAGACAGACAGATGGATGGATCATCCCCAGTAGGCACTATCTCTTAAGCAAAATGCACTGAAATCCTCCAAAAATCTCTCCCTCTTCTTGGTCTCTTTCATCGTGCCTTGGGCTGTTTGTGCTATTTTTGCTTCTGCCAGTTCCACTCTAGCTGCTGCTGCTTGAGTCTTCGCTTGCTGCCCTCTTAGTCTCTTGGTTCTACTAGGGTGTTTTGTCTTTAAAAAATACCCCCAAAAAATTAAAGAGATGAAAATCTTCTCCTCTGCCTTTTCTTTGGTCCCTTGAGCTATTGCTGCCACAGTTTTGGCTGCGTTGTTCCTCTCACAGTGCCTGGAAAGTTGATGACCCTGTGGTGCTGCTTTGCCCCCTCCCCCCTTGCCATGCCACGGGGCTTCTTTGCACTTTGCCTGAGAATGAACCAAACTGAAAATTGTTTGTACATTCCTAGTGCTCAGTGAGTCCTACCATAGCGAGAAGAAAAAGAGCTGATCAATTCTGTTTACTAAAGTGTGGTCATAGTTTTACATCTCTGGCAGGGCATATGTTAAAATGCAGTGCAGTAGGTACAAAACCTGTGCGGTAAGTGTAGGGGGAGTGCCCAGCATCAGCTTTGCAGATACCACACAGGTCTATCAGTTATAGCACCAACCCGTATTCCCTGCATCGGCAAGTAGCGCCTCCGGCACTGCCTGCTGATACAGGGAATATGCAAAAAGAGCAAATGAGCAGGGAGAGAACAGAGTGAGTAGTCGCTCTGTCCTTCCCGATCGTCAGCGGTGGAATCCACCCCCCACAGCTCCCTATTCCAACTCCCCCGATGCAAGATTCTGCTTGTGCTGTGGATCTTCGGATCCGCAGCACCCACACAGGCCCCTCCATATCCTTTGTCAATATCTCCCCAGACAGCACTCAACTACATGGGTCAGGCTGCTCATCCCCTCCCCCCCCCCTCACCCAGCCAGATACAAATCTTCCTAACCGGGCCCCATGAACCCCCCTGTAGCCTCTCCAGACCCTACCGGGCTTCTCTGGTGGTAAGTGGTGTTCAGGGTAGGAGTGGTCCCCATCCGCTGCTGCTCTGTCTCTGGCGCTCTCCAGTATAGTGCTGGTCTCATGGTGCTGTCACCTAGTGATAAGACATTAACATCTTACCACTAGAGGTCAGCACCATAAGGCTGGTGCCATATTGTATAGCACCAGAGACGGGGCAGGACCACTATTGCTTGAACACCACTGAACAACCAGGGAAGCACCAGTAATGTCTAGGGGGGAGGGGGCCAGGAAAATTACTGCTAGAGCAGAGGGGATGATCATCCTGACCCATGCTGTTTGGTGTTGTCTAGGGGGGTATGGGGGGCCTGTGTGGGTGCTGAGGATCTTCTGATCCATGGAACCAGCATCATTCTTATTTCAGGAGATTGCTGAGGGGACAGCAAAGGGTCACATGCTGTAGCTACCAATTGGCTGCAGCCATGCAGTGACACTCCCAATAGCTCGGCATCTCTTGAGGTGGCATTATCTGCATCTGCGCTATTGGCAGTTCTGACAGCCAGGGCATAGCAATTGCTCAGCTGTTGGCTGTCTCCTATCAGAATGCCTTCTCCTTGTCCCGATCCCACCTCTCCCCACTTCTAACTTGCAGAACAGATAGCATGGAAAATCGCTGTACTATCTGCATTTCCCCTGCGTTAGCTGTCAACGCAGCATGATAGCATGGGCTATGTGCCGCACTAATAGGTAACGCAGTTTGGTAACCATGCCCCTAAGGGCCTTTAGCATCCATTTGCCATTTTACCCCACACCTATCTTTATCTTTATCTTTTATCTTTATTAACACATTTAATATACTGCTCTTACCCAAGGCACCAGAGCAGTTTACAATAACAAAATAATAAGGCTGCTGAAGAAAGAAAGGAACGCCAAAAAAAAAAAAGAAAAGTAAGAGATAAGATAGAGCAACAGGATAAAACAGGAATATTGCATAGCAGTGGAGGGTTGAGGGACATGGAGAAGAGACGGCTGAGGGGAGATATGATAGAGGTCTATAAATTAATGAATGGAGTGGAACGGATAAACGTGGATCAATTGTTTACGCTATCAGAGTATAGAAAGACTAGGGGACATGTAATGAAGCTACAGGGTAAACTATTTAAGACAAATAAGAGAAAATATTTTTTCACTCAACGTGTAATCAAACTCTGGAATCTGTTACCGGAGGATGTAGTAAGGGCTGTTAGTATAGCTTGGTTTAAAAAAGGTTTGGACAAGTTCCTGGAGGAAAGGTCCATAAACCACTATTAAAAAGGGACCCAGGATATCAATGCTTGACCCAGTACAAGCATTGTGGAACCTGTGTCTTTTGGGGATATTGCTAGGTACGTATGACCTAGATTGGCCACTGTTGGAAACAGGATACTGGGCTTGATGGACCTCGGTCTGACCCAGTATGGCATGTCTTATGTTCTTATGTTCTTATGACATCCAAGTCCAGCGGGGTGGGGGAGATAGGGGAGCAGAGGGGGGAGGAAGATTAAAGGCAGTGCAGAATAAATGAGCCTTCAGCTTGGTCTTAAAGGTTTTGTAGGAGGGTTCTAGGTGGAGGGTGGGGGGTGGGGGGAAGCGAATTCCAGAGTCGGGTGCCCAAGAAGAAGAAAGCAGAGGAACAGTTGGACTCAAGATGAGTCTGTGATGGAGAGGGAAGGGACATGCGGTTCAAATGGATTGACCTGAGGGAACGGTGAGAAGAGTGAAGATGAATTTAATCTGCAAGGTAAAGGGGAACACCGGTATGAATGGTTTTATGAGCATGGATGAGTACTTTGAATTGTATACAATAGACAAGTGGAAGCCAATGCAGATGAATCAGGATAGGGGTAATGTGATCAAAACGTGAAGCATGCATCAGGATACGTGCCGCTGTGTGGTGAACTAGTTGCAGTCTCTGTAATTGTGTTTGGGGAAGGCCAGCTAAAACGACATTACAATAGTCTAAACGAGATACCACCAGGGATAGGAGTAGTGTGGTCATAGAAGGGACTGATATGAAAGGGCGAACTGCACGAAGTTGTCTCAGGGTGTAAAAAGACCGCTGTACGACAGAGGAAATGTGTTCTTTGAAGGATAGAGCAGAGTCCAGGATAACCCCTAGGTAACGCAAGGAGGAAACAATTGGTAGTGAAGAGGAGGACAAGAGAGGAGCAAGGGAGGGGGATGGAGCGCCGAAGGTAAACCAGATGGCAGATGTTTTAGAGGGGTTCACATGCAGGAAGTTGGAAGAAAACCAGGTGGCCACCGAAGCCAAGCAGGAATTGAGGGGAGCGAGATCTGAAGTAGTGGGGTCTGTGTGGTGAATAAGGATAATATCGTCTGCATAGTAATGGGCTGTAATGCTGTGCTGCTGGACCAGAAGGGCAAGGGGGGCCATAAAGACATTAAATAGGAGGGGGGCAAGGACAGAGCCCTGGGGAACACCACACGGGAGGGGGTTGGGGGAGAGGAAGAGAGACCTGTGGAGATGGAAAAGGACCTATAGATAAGGAATGAACGAAACCAGGAGAGGACAGACCCAGAGAGCCCAATATCATGTAGACGAGCTAGAAGGGTATGGTGATCCACAAGATCGAAAGCAGCGGATAAATCTACGGAAACAGCAATGGAGATAAGACCTTGATCATGGGCAATACGCAAGTCGTTAAGGAGAGAGAGCAGAATAGATTCGGTACAGTGATTGGGGCGGAAGCCAGACTGACGGGGGTGAAGTATCAGAGAAGCTTCAAGATGGGAGGAGAGTTGAGCATAGACCAGTTTTTCAAGAATTTTTGAAAGAAAAGGAAGATTTGAAATAGGGCGCCAATTAGCTGGGGAGGACGGATCAAGAGAGTCTTTAAGGATGGGGCGGATAACAGCGTGCTTCCAGATGGTGGGAAAGGTACCAGAGGAGAGACTAGAGTTGACAATAGAGAGTATATGTGGGGAGAGGGCTAGAGAAGTATCCAGAAGCCATTGGGAGGGGATGGGATCTAAGATGCAGGTGTTTTTACGAATTGAGGAATATACCTACGTTGTTTTTTTAAATCGACCATCAGTCTATTAATTCCAGCCTTCTAATTCCTTAATATAACTGTAGAAGAAGAGTTTGGGAGAAAATTAACTTTGAATTGAAATGTAACTGGTTAACTTGTGTGAAATACCTGTTTAGTTAATGAAACTGAGAACTTTTGTTTTATGTTTTGAGATTTTCTTGATGAGAAGGTGTGGAACTCTTATTAATCTTTGCAATATTCTTAGATTTTAAAGGATCATTTAAAGTAAATTAAAAATGATAATGACATTTGAAAAGCAAATTAGTTAGAAATTGGCCTTCAGTGATAGGAGTTTGTTAATTTAAGAAAATCCCACCATTTTTCTGTGTTTTATGGAATGATGTCACTTGAAACACATGACATCAGTGAATACAAGAGAAATATTTTGGGAAATGTAGCCCATGTCAACTGAGGACATGAGAAAAGCAATACTGGAGAAAAGTCAGACTTATTTAAAAAATAGGTGGTGCATACTTGTAGAGTAGACATGCTCAGAGGAGGGGTCTGAGTGAAGCACGGGCTAAGTTCTGATTTATGCGTGTAATTTCTAAAATACATGGGAGATAATCAACAGTGGCGGCTAGACCTTGTAAAGTGGCTAGCCATCACCGCTGAACTTTTAACCCAGATTTTCAATGCCAGCGCCATATCCAGGTCAGCCAGATAGCGCCGCTGCTAACCAGGCAGTGGCGATATTAAGCTGCAGCCCAATTAGCTACGATGGCAAAAGTTAGGCCAGCCTTTAACATTTACTGCCGTTGGATAACCGGCTAGTGGCTGAATATCGCCACTAGCCTCTGCTCCATCCCTTGAACGCCCCAACGCTAGCTGGTTAGCATCGGGGTCTTTAGCAGCCACAGCACTAGCCCCATTAGTCCTGCTGAATATCCCAGTCACTCTCGATTAAAGCCGTTA
The DNA here is from genome assembly GCA_033557465.1 of Ichthyophis bannanicus. Classification (NCBI taxonomy): domain Eukaryota; kingdom Metazoa; phylum Chordata; class Amphibia; order Gymnophiona; family Ichthyophiidae; genus Ichthyophis; species Ichthyophis bannanicus. Next base: position 47,343,975 of record CM066046.1, read on the forward strand.
ACAGTTCTGCTAATGGCTTTCATTGTTCTGAATATCAGCTCCCATGTATACGAGCATAAAGTATGTGCTAATATTTACACCTGGTCTTGAGAAGGTGCAATGTCCGCACCTTCAATCTAGGTACAGTTTCTGCAGGATTTATGCCAGTAATTTAGAAAGACTCATGGGGCATGTTTACTAAGTCCCGTGCTGGTAATGCACATGGGGGCCACATTACCGGTGCAGGGCTTCACCCCGACCCGCCCATTCTCCACAGCAGCACATGCTACAAGGATAGCACAGATTTTCACATGGGGTCCCATGGTACATTTTAGCACAACAAAGCTGCGCACTAACCCTGCACTGCCCTTTCGTAAACATGCCCCATAGGCTAAAACAGGTTAAAGTAGGCACCTTGCTACCCTATTAGCCTAAGCACCCTGTTCCAGTTCATACTGCTAGACCAGTCCAGACAAACGGGTTGTGTCCCCCTGCCAGCAGATCTTGGAGACAGAGAATTCTACCAGAGCTCTGATAGGCTGGACTCTGGTGATATGGTCCTACCCCTAGGGGTCTCCCTCAGTATTTATCTGTCTCCAGCAGATCTGGTTGCTTTTGTTGTTTTTGAGGGTGGAGCGGCACTCCGCGACCAGCAAGACCAAAAAAAAAAAAAGTTGAGAGTCTGCTAAAGACGGGTTTTTCGTTGTCCGCTCTTTCCCTTCAAGCAGGGGTGTGCGCAGGTCTAGCAGCACGGGCCTCCCTTCAATGGATTCTGCAGCTTCCAGGTGATCCCAAGTTGGCTCGTTTAGAATCCATCGCTGCATTCCTGGCAGAGGCCTTCTCTGATCTCTTGTGGCTGTCAGCTCGCTCCGTAGCACCAGTGACAGTAGCTCGGAGATCGTTCTGGCTGTGTCAATGGGCAGAGGATGTTGATTCGTTCAAAGACTCCAGTGTTTAGCTGCCATTTGTCCAGTTCCACCGTTGGACAGAGGACTAGGCCGTTACGCTGTCTATTTCTTGGTGCCAAAAAAAAAAATCCTACCTTGGATCTCAAAGGTGTCAATCGCAATCTGCGGGTACCACACTTTCGAATGGAGACTCTGCGATCCGTTATTCAAGCGGTAAGCAAGGGGGAATTCTAGCTTCCCTCAATCTCGCAGAAGCATTCTTTCACATTCCCATTCGAGAGGGGCATCAGCGACTCGTTCGATTCGCGGTACTTGGTCAACGTTTACAATTTCGTGCGATGCCCTTCGGTCTAGCTTCGGCGCCTCGAACCTTCTCCAAGGTAATGGTGGTAGTAGCTGCGGCCTTACGCAGCCGCAGCATCAGAGTTCATCCTTATCTGGATGTCTGGCTCATTCACGCAGACTCTCTCCCCGTGGCTTGCAGCACAGTCTCGGTGGTTGTTGCCTTTCTCGAAAGCCTCGGCTGGGTAATCAACCACGACAAGAGTTGTCTTCAGCCGCCCAGGAGATCAAATTTTTTTGGGGGGCTTGATTTGATACAGCCTTAGGTCGGGTCTTTTTGTCACTGCCTCGATTCCTCACGTTAACTTCTCAAGTTCGCAGTCTCCTAGTGCAGGTCTCGCCTGGAGCATGGTGTCCAGAGGATTATCCAGTTCGGTTGCCTCTACTACCGGCGGTGAGACTTTGCCTCCGTTGGTGGCTCCGGCCCCGCAGTCTCGTCTCCTTCGAGGGGTTCCCTTGGAGACTCCGCGCTGGGTGTTGGTAACGACAGACGCCAGTCTCTCTGGTTGGGGAGCGCATTGCGGCTTGCACTCAACGTAGGGGATTTGGTCTCCTCAGGAGGCCCGGTGGTCCATCAATCGCCTTGAGACGCGAGCGGTGCGCTTAGCCTTGTGAAAGTTTCAGCCTCTTCTGCGGCGTCAGGCGGTTCGAATTCTGTCCGACAACACTACGACAGTGGCATACCTGAACCGCCAAAGGGGCACAAAATGTCCAGGTGTATCAAAGGTAATGGGCCTTCTCCTTCCGTGGGCGGAGAGGCATCTGCAGGCGATCTCGGCGCAACACATCGCGGGGGTAGACAATGTAAAAGCCGATTTCCTCAGCCGACATGCTCTGGATCCGGGGGAGTGGGCTCTGGCGTCAGAATCCTTTCTGTCCATTGTTCGACGATGGGGTCTACCGGCAATGGATCTCATGGCTACGGCGCAGAATACCAAGGCACCGATCTACTTCAGCCGTTGGAGAGACAACGGGTCACACGGGACAGATGCTCCGTCTCAAGCGTGGCCAACCCATCGCCTTCTGTATGTCTTTCCTCCCTGGTCCATGATCGGCAAGATTCTCCAAAGAGTCAGGGAGCATCGCGGCCCGGTGATCCTGGTAGCACCGGATTGGCCTTGCAGACCGTGGTATGCACAGCTCGTCCGGCTGTCTCGGCCGTCTCCTCTACGCCTGGGGGTGTTCCCAGGGCTCCTGCTCCAAGGGCCGGTGAAAATGGGAAACCCGGCTCCTTACTCGCTTACGGCCTGGCTCTTGAACGCCACAGGTTAGTTCAGAAGGGATATTCGTCAAGTGTGGTGGCGACAATGCTTAAGGCTCAGCGGTCTTAGACGTCGCTGGTTTACGCTCGTGTGTGGCGTCTCTTTGACACTTGGTGTTCGTTACGTCACATCTTACCCTGGTGTTGCAACATCCCGGATATTCTTTCCTTTCTGCAGGCCGGTCTAGATAAGGGTCTGGCGCTCAGGGCCTTGCGCGTGCAGGTTGCCGTGCTAACTTGTTTTCGAGGGCCGATAGCGGGGCGTTCTCTCGCCTCTCATGTGGACGTTTCGCGTTTTCTTAAAGGGGTTCAGACATTACAGCCCCCGATACATCCTTTAGTTCCTTCTTGGGATCTCGCTCTCATTCTCCATGCCCTTGTTGCTCCTCCCTTTGAGCCCCTGAAGGCATGTTCCCTTAAGGATTTAACGCTAAAGACAGTTTTCCTAGTGGCCATAACCTCGGCACGTCGGATTTCCGAACTTCAGGCTCTCTCTTGTCGAGACCCCTATCTCTCGTTTTCTTCGGCGGGAGTTTCTCTTCAAACTGTTCCATCCTTTTTACCTAAGGTGCTTACCCCGTTTCATGTCAACCAGCCTCTTTTCTTGCCTACCTTTGAAAGAGCAGTGTTCCGGTCACCTTCGTCAATCGCGTGCTGTGGACCTGAAGAGAGTGCTTTATCGGTATCTTAAGATCACGAATGCCTTCCGTAAGACCGATCATCTTTTTGTCCTGTTTGCGGACACTCGACGGGGGTCCGCAGCCTCCAAATCCACCATTTCTAGATGGTTGCGAGGAGCTATTGAGGCAGCTTATATACTGCAAGGCAAGCAGGTTCCAGCAGGGCTCCGAGCTCACTCCACTCGGGCTCAGGCTTCGTCTTGGGCCGAGTGGTCTCAAGTAGCCCCTCTCGACATTTGCCGGGTGGTGATTTGGTCATCGTTGTCCATGTTTGTCCGTCAGTATAGATTGGACGTTCACACTCGGCAGGAGGGTCAGTTTGGAGCTGCAGTGCTGTCGTTGGCATTGACCCCCCCTTGAAAGCAGGTAGCTTGGGTACTGCCCGTTTGTCTGGACTGGTCTAGCAGTATGAACTGGAAGGAGGAATTTCACTTACCGTTAATTTCCTTTCCTGGAATACTGCTAGACCAGTCCAGGACCCACCCTGCTGTCAGTTATGGTGCTGCTAGTGCGGTGAAGCTACTGACCTCTGTTCCTTCCTTGTCAGTATGCCTCACCATGAGGGCCCGATGGCTGCGTTATCGGTCTTAGCAGCCTTCAGTTCTGGGGATACTTTCAGCTCCCTTGTACATAGTTGAATTAAACGTCCACTATGTGTGGTCTTATGGTTTAGTTGCGTTACATGTTTGGGTTCGCTTTACAGACAATACTGAGGGAGACCCCTAGGGGTAGGACCATATCACCAGAGTCCAGCCTATCAGAGCTCTGGTAGAATTCTCTGTCTCCAAGATCTGCTGGCAGGGGGACACAACCCGTTTGTCTGGACTGGTCTAGCAGTATTCCAGGAAAGGAAATTAACGGTAAGTGAAATTCCTCCTTACAAAATTACTTCCATAAAGTCATAGAATTGGGTGATATTTGTAAGTTAAAAACTTAGGGCTCGATATTCAAGTAGGCAGGCTTTGTGTTGCTACGGCGCATAACCCTGCCCTCTCACCCCGAACACTGGATATTCAATGCCGTGGTGACGGATAGCATTGGGGTGCATAGGGGGACATAGACGGGGATATTCAACAGCACTAACTGTGTAGGTGTCACTGAATATTCCTGTTTAAGGCATTTACATGTTTTACTGGGCTGTAATCCATGTAAATGCCTTTTGATTATCAGGCCCTTAAGTTTTAGGATGTGAATTTTTATATGGGCGCACTTTGTTTAAGAAGGCAAGTAGGTGCAATTTTTTAGGCATAAATGTTGATGTGTCTATAAAATACTAGCATAAGAAGCAGAGATTGTGTCTTAAATGCAGGCACAGAAATTTACACCTGCTCTTGAACATGTATAAATGGACATGCATAAAGAATGCAGGTAAGTGTCTAGATTAATGCATTTCATAGTTGGTGTACATACTTGCAGACTCCACCTGTGTTGTGTCCAGACCATGCTCCCAGCTACGCCTACCAGCAAAGTACGCAAATTCATGCCAAAGCATGTAATTTTATGTTGGCTGGTATATTATAAGAGGCCCTATATGCACATATGTGCCTACATACAGTAAGTGTGGAAATGGCTTATAAACTTACTCCAAACAGATCACCTAGATTAAGTCAGCAAGGAAGCACCTATTTTAAGTGTATTGTGTAAATACACATAGGTGCTATGTGTCTTTTAAAATATAAGTCTTGCAGAAATCATGCCTGCTTGAGAGCATGTGTAAATGTTTACTAAACCACACTATTAGTACAGGCTTTAGCATGCAGCAAGCATACTGCGCTAAATGTTACTGTGGGGTCCTGTACTAAGAATCCAGTGCTAACAGGTTAGCATTCAATTGGGTAGAGAGAGGGTGGGTTGGGGCGGAATGTGGACATAGATAGTGCTTCATGGTTAGCATGGATATTATGAGCATAGATTAACTGCAATTGTTGCCATTAGCATGGGTGCAGTTAATGCCACCTCAATCGAAGGTGTCACATGCACTTTTGTGCCAGTTTCCATGGTGCTGCACATTAGCAATGTGCCATTGTCAAGGGGATGTATGCTAGTTTCACAGCCCATTCAAGTGCTAACATTGCCCCCTTTAGTAAGTATGGGGTCTATTCTGAACCGCAAATAGCAGGTATAGATGTCCCGGGACGTCCATCCACGCTATTCATCTGCCTTTCCCATTCCCACCAAGCCTCCCCATATGAGGAGGTGACGGGGTGGGCAGTGGGTGGTTTGCAGCCCTGGACATACAGGGCCGATTCTGATGTTGGCCCTGTATGTCTGGGACCAGCAGAGTAGACGGGGAACTTATTCCCTCTGAGGTGGAGTAAGTTCCCCTAGACAGTAGGGTACGGCAGGCCTGGGGTGCATCAAAGGGTGGGTGGGCCACAGAAGATTCCGTGCAGCCTGACCCTGGCCTTGGGAGGCCAGATCAGGGGTCTGGCTGCGGGGAATGAATGATGTCGTTGGCAACCAGGGATCGAGGCTCCTGAATGGAGCCTCAGTGCCATGGCAACCAGGCACAGTGGTGCCGCAGCTCCATTCAGGAGCCCTGACTGAATTAGCCGAGCAGGTGCCTGTATGTGCAGGCTGCCCGGAATCGGGTCCATGCCTGCACGAAGAGGCATAGACAGGATTCTGATCCCACGGGGGCGAGACGTGCCCCACGGGATCAAAATCTCATCTACCTCTACGTGTCCGGTTCTGACCGGACACAGAGGCCGGGGCGTCCAACACAAAATAGGCCTCCACGTCTCCAAGTATGCAAGTTCACACATATCTTAATGTATTTTATGATCATCATGCATACTTTGTGACTTTGCCTGTGTTCCGATCAGACCACACAGCCAACAATTCCTACAGTAAAAGTATGCACATTCATGCCAATGCACGTATTTTTACGCCTGCCACAAACTGATGAGCTATTGTATGCACATATATTAAAAAATGACTTTACTAAAGTTACCCACAGAGGGACAGTTGAAGTAGCACAATTTGCAACCTAAGAACAGAAGAAATGCCATACTGGGCCAAACCAAGGTCCATTAAGCCCAATATCTTGTTTCCAACAGTGGCCAATCCAGATCACAAGTACCTGGCAGGTTCCCAAAGTCCACAGCTTCCGCAATGCTCATCCTGGGGCAGGTGGTGTATTTCCCAGATCCTCTTTAATAACGGTTTATGGACCTTTCCTCCAGGAACTTGTCAACACCTTTTTTAAACCCAGCTACACTAACAGCTTTTGCTACATTCTCCAGTAACGAATTCCAGAGTTTGATAACGCTTTGAGTGAAAAAATATTTTCTCTTGTTAGTCTTAAATGGGCTACATTGTAGCTTCATTGCATGTCCCCTAGTCTTTCTATATTTTGATGGTGTAAACAATCGATCTTCGTTTACCCGTTCCATTCCATTCATTAATTTATAGACCTCTATCATATCTCCCCTCAGCCATCTCTTTTCCAGGTTAAAGAGCCCTAACCTTTTTAACCTCTCTTCATAGGGATATCCTTCCATCCCCTTTACCATTTTGGTGGCTCTTTTCTGTACCTTTTCTAATTCCGCTATATTCTTTTTAAGATATGGTGACCAGAATTGCACAGAATATTCAAGAACGATACAGAGGGATTATAATATACTTTGTTTTATTTTCCATTCTTTTCCTTATGATACCTAGCATTCTATTTGCTCTCTTGGCTGCTGCTGCACACTGGGCGGAGGGTTTCAACATGTTAATCACGATGATGCCTAAATCTTTTTCCTGGATGGTGATTCCTAACGTGGAACCTTTCATCGTGTAACCATAGTTTGGGTTGTTCTTTCCTAGTTGCATAACTTTGCACTTATCCACATTAAATTTCATCTGCCATTTGGATGCCCAGTCTTCCAATTTATCAAAGTTCTCTTGTAATTTTCCACAATCCTCATGTGTTTTAACAACTCTGAATAATTTTGTGTCATCTGCAAATTTGATTAAAAAGTAGCAGACCCAGCACAGATCCCTGGGGTACTCCACTATTCACCTTTCTCCACTGGGAAAATTGGCCATTTAGCCCTACCCTCTGCATTCTATCTTTTAATCAGTTCCTAATTCAGAATAGTACACTGCCTCCTATCCCATGACTTTTTAATTTTGCCAAACGTTTCTCATGAGGGACCTTGTCAAAGACTTTCTGAAAATCCTGATACACTATATCAACTGACTCACCTTTGTCTACCTGTTTATTCACACCTTAACAGATTAGTAAGACAAAACCTTCCTTGGCTAAAGCCATGTTGGCTGTCTCCCATTAAGCCATGACAATCTACATGTTCAGTAGTTTTGTTTTTTTTATAATGATTTCTACCATTTTTCCTGGTTCTGACATTAGGATCACGGCTCTATAGTTTCCCAGATCACCCCTGGTACCCTTCAGGTATTACAGTTGATTTTAATGGTAGCTCACAGATTACTAATAGCAGGTCTGTAATCTCATATTTCAGTTCTTTCAACACCCTTGGATGTATACCATCCAGTCCAGGTGACTTACTACCATTCAATTTATCAAATAGCTGTAATCCCTCTTCCCGATGTATTGATATTTCTTTCAATTCTTTAAATACCATTTCAGTCATGGGTAACATCCCTACATCTTCCTCAGTAAAGACAGAAGCAAAGAATTCATTCAGTCTCTCCGCTATGGCCTTGTCACCTCTTAGTGCCCCTTTTACCCCTCTATCATCTAATGGTCCAACTGACTCTCTCACAGGTTTTTTGCTACGAATGTACTTGAAAAAGTCTTTACTACACATTTTTGCTTCCACAGCCAAGCTTCTTCTCAAATTCTCTCTTTGCCTGCCTTATCAGTGCTTTGCATCTAACGTGCCAGTGTTGTTTCCAATTTTTGTCATTTGGCTCCTTTTCCATTTCCTGAAAGATGCTTTTTTGAAATCAGCCTCTCTGACCTCACCTTTAAACCATGCTGGCAGTTTTTTGGACTTCCTTCCACTTTTCTTAAAGCATGGAATACAGCTGGCCTGGGCTTCCAAGATAGTATTTTTAAAAAACACCAGTGCTTGCTGTAAATCTTTAACTTTGCAACGTCTTCTTTTATTTTTTTCTTAACTATTTTCCTTATTTCATCATAGTTTTCCTTTTGAAAGTTAAAAAGTAGTACTGTGGATTTCCTTACCGTCCTTCCTCTATTTATTAAATCAAATGCAATCATTCTATGATCATTATTGCCAAATGGCCCGAACACCCTTATCTCTTGCACCAGATCTTGTGTTCCACTAAGGACTAAGTCCACAAATGGCTTCCCCTCTGGTCAATTCATGAATCAGTGCTCCAAGAAGCTGTCATTTATTTCATCTAGAAACTTTATCTCCCTAGCATGTTTGCCATGACAGTGACCCAGTCGATACCGGGATAATTGAAATCACACATTATTATTATTGTACTTTAACTTTTGTTAGCTTCCCTGATTTTCTTTGAGCATTTCATCATCCATTTGTTCACTCTGGCCAGGCGGTCGATAGTACACTACCACTGCCATTGCCTTCTCCTTCTCCTTTTTACATGGAAATTCAATCCATTGAGATTCTACAGTGAATTTTATTTCCTGCAAAACTTTAATCCTTTGTGACTCAATGCCCTCTCTAACATAGAGTGCAACCACACCACCAATTTGATCTGCTCTATCATTACGATATAATTTGTACCCAGGTATCATAATATCCCACTGGTTGTCCTCCTTCCACCATGTCTCTGAGATTCCAATCATATCTAACCTCTCATTTAGTGCTCTATATTCTAACTCTCCCATCTTATTTTTTAGAATTCTTCCATTTGCATACAAGCATTTTAGAGGCTGTATTTTATTTATTTTAATCTGGCTGGCAAGGGTAATTTGGAATCTTTAAGCTCTGTCTGCTCTTTACTCAAGGGCATTTAGTCTATTTTTGTCTTTACTGGAACCTCTCTGCTGATATACCCTAACTTTAATGTTTTGCTAGTATCCTTCAAGGATACATTGTTCCGAAACATGTGCTCCTGGGTGACTTTTGTCTCCTGAGCGATTGTCGGCTTTCCCCATGTTGTGGTATAGTGGTTAAGCTAGCCAGAAATAGGGCTTGGTCTTTATACCAGTCAGGTTTCTCTCCAACTGAGGTCTTCTCCCATCATTACTCACTGGTCAGGAGAACCCTCCTGCGTTCTGGAAAAAGTGGGTAACATAAAAGTGTCACAGTGCATTGTTTTAGCAGAGCCACTAGAGGTCTCTACAGTGCAATAAATATACATGAGATAGATTTGCATGCACTGGGTCGCCAATGTATGCACATCTATCTCCTACACATTTATTACTAATATTCTGAAAACCAAAGAAACTCCTCTTTTTGTCACTTACTAAGCTAATGTCCTGAGAGGAGAACTGACGGCTATTGCTGGACCTCCGAAGATCTTCTCTTCTATTGGAGAATCTCAGTTCATCTGATGTGGCCATTATGGGGTGATGTGTTTACTAGGGATGTTCATGGGGAAAATTGTTGGTTCTGTTTGTTTTCGGATGAATCACCCATTCATTTCTTTTTCAGATACAAATAATCTGTTTCATCTGTATTCATAGATGTCAATGGCCAAGCAATTTTGTAGGGCAAGAGTTCCCAAACCTGCCTCCCAGCCAGTTGGGTTTTCAGATATCCACAATCAGTGTATGCCAAGACTGAACATCCCTAGAGCTGAAGGAGGACTAGACCTTATAGAGATTGATTACACATACATAGCTACTATCATAGGCTTCCAGGCTTACCTAACTGCATCATCAGATCCAAATAAACAAAAAGTGCTGAAATATGAAAGTAAACATCCAGAATCTGTCTCCATAATTAAACTTGTAAAAGCGTTACGATGACTAGAAGGAATGAGTGAGAATCTGCAATCTTACACAAAGGAAGGAAGTAACAGAATTTGCAAAACAAGAAAAAAATCTTCAAAGAATTAGATCAACAGACAAGGAAAAACAAGTAGCAAATGCACAAATATAATGGGAAATAGAGTGTTACTCCAGGAATCCTTTGTTGTTCAAGAATGGACACATGAGTGGTTAAGGAGAGCTGAATTAAAAAACGAAAGATGAGAGGTTGATAGTTGAACCCAGGACAGCAGATTTCAGACGAGATGGTTTACAGCGACCATTGAAAAAAACTGGCAGCACAGACATATATTGATTCTGTAAGAAAGAACTGGAAACAGTGACTCACCTCATAACTAGCTGTGAAGTTCTGATGGCAGAAAATTTCTATACAGAAAGACATAATAAAGTAGCACACCTCATCCATTGGAAAGCCTATAAGCATTATAGCATCACTGTGCCCGAGAAGCACTGGGATCATGACCCTAAGAGAATTACAGAGAATGAGGAGGTTATGATCACCTAGGATACTCCCATTCCGACCGATAAAAAGCTGGATGCAAGGAAGCCGAATATAGTGGTTAAGTAGAAAAACACTAGAACAGCATAATAGAGGTGTCAGTTCCAAGAAACTACTCTGTGAACTGCGTGGAGAGGCAGAAGATCTTGAAATACCAAGAAATGCGTGTCAGAGACCAAGAAATTGTGGCAGAAAGATACAGAAATATTTTCCATCGTGTTGGGTGCCACAGGCTTGATAAAGAAGAATTTTCAAACACATCTTGACAAACCACCCATACATGTTACATCTTACAAACTCCAGCAGGAGGCCATTTGGCATGATGCAAGCACTACACCGAGCATTAGCACGAAATTTGAGAAACTGCGTTCATATTCCACATACCCTGGCTTAGAAGTGATGTTCACGACTTTGATGGAATGCGCAAAACTAACCCATTTAGAGAAAATGTCCCGCGACAAATATGCATGAAAGAGATGTGCATCCCACTGCGGCTTCTTATGATCCTGGGTAAGTCACTTATCCCTCCCCTGCCTTTGGTACAAACTTAACAGCCCTTATACTAAAGTGCACTAAGCAGTAACACATGCTTTAGCATGTGATAACTGTAAGCAGGACGTCACGGTAACTAGTACTGTGCTAGCCCAAAAGTTACCACATGCTAATTCCTGGATTAATTGCTCATTGTGCGATGGGGTGGGGAATGGGCATGTTATGGGTGGAAAGTGGGTGCGGATTGCACTTTGCAGTTAGCGTATGATACTTACCACATACTGTCAATATTGCAGTTGGCATGGGTGCCCCTATCCTCACCTCGGCAGGTGGCATTGAGTGCACTCGCAGTAATTGTGAATGATCATGCATGATGTTGACCGCTTTGACCCGGTGAAAAGCGGGATATAAATACAGCTAAATAAATGATAAGGGACTTTTCAATGTGGTAACCACAGGGAAGATGCTGGGCACACCGCTGTCAGTTAGCACATGACTTTTGCATTTACCATGGGTTAACTGTTACTCAGAATGCTTGGTAAGTGCAAAAGCTTACCGTATATTAGTAAACAGGCCCCTCAAGTCCTCTGAGGACAGGAAAATATCTGCTTTAACTGAATGTAACTTGCCTTGAACTTCTGAAGATTGATTGAGCTAAATCCAATTCTCTTTCCCTTAAAAAATATGAATAAACAGTTAAAACAAAGATATATAATAAATACAACAACAATAAGAACAATTATAAACCATAATCAAATAACCCTATGAATTCTCAAAATAAATACACTCAGAATAAAAAACCTAATCACAGATTTGAGCAAGACAGCCAAAATATCTTTCCTTCGAATGTCCGGCCAAAAGTTGTCACTAAATCCCAATATTGTTTTAGATTTGCTGGCATGCATTTATAACAGAGGCAACAGCACTAGAAGACAATCAAGAGTGACATCAAAGACCCCACAGCACCAAAAGAGGCGCAAAGAACACTAACCGTGGCATGAAGACTCTAAGCCACTGTGAGAAGAGTAAAACAGCACAAACCGTGGGATGAGGACCCCAAGATTAACAGGAGGGGGGTAAACCAGCATCAACATTGGCAGGAAGATCTCAAGACACAAGAACAAAGGCCGATTAGTAAAAATGTTGGCAGGAAAATAATTACCTGAAGAGAGGTGAAGTGGCACCGATATTAACAATGCTCTTTTCAATTTATTTTCTATGAAGCGTCTCTCTATGGAGTTTTTCTGGTCAATTTCTCCAAATGGGTTAGGTTTGCGCATCAACCAAAAAAAACCCAGGTCACATATACACAAATAGTAACTCTAATAGCCAACTTTAAAAAATATATCAGTGCAGAAACGTATATTCCGAAATACAAAACAACTTCAACGTTCTGCCTGAATGGCACCCTTATATGAGATATGTTTCTAGCAATCTTATTAAATCAGAAAAATATTTCAGAGAAAATATTTTTTAAAGAATTTTTTCAAACAAACTTTTAAATGAAGAGAAAAGGCCTCAGTAATTCTCTCATATTCCCTTTATATGGCAGATGCCTGCCCGAAGGGGATGCGTTCGCTCACCGTCACTAGCCAAAAAAACTCTCCAATATCTCTTTTATTTAATTTCTACTCCAAATCCTTATCTATTATATTTCGTACACTTTTCAATAGAATGAGTTAACGCAACCAAAATATATTTTTTCAGCGTTCACCCCTGACAAAGTCGAGAACGGCAAAACAGAGGTCTGTATTGAGTGACTGTGGGTGATCGTTCTGCCTGACGTGCTGACCGTTGCAAGCTAAGTAACTTTAAGCAATTGTTTGTGGCTATTGGTTGCCTCCTCCAATAAAGCCTGTTGTTTTCCATTGCAGGAGAACAGGTACCATCGAGTGATGGTAGAATGGCCGTGTTCACTCTTCTTTGTGAAAATGCTCTATTTTGGTTGCGTTAACTCATTCTATTGAAAAGTGTATGAAATATAATAGATAAGGATTTGGAGTACAAATTAAATAAAAAAGATATTGGAGAGTTTTTTTGCCTGGTGATGGTGAGCAAACATATCCCTTTCGGGCAGGTTTCTGCCGTATAGAGAGAATATGAGAGAATTACTGAGGCTTTTTCTCTCCATTTAAAAGTTTGTTAAAAATTTTCTTTAAAAAAATGTTTCTCTGAAATCTTTTTCAGATTTAATACGATTGCTAGAAATGTATTGTATCTCATATAAGGCTATTCAGGCAGAATGTTGAAGTTGTTTTGTATTTGGAAGTCTATGTTTCTATCCTGCTAGTTTTTTTTTTTTTAAGTTGGTTGTTAGAGTTACTATTTGTGTATATGTGATCCAGGTTTTTTTGGTTGGTGTGTTTTAGTATTACTGGGGTGGGATTTGTTTTGATTGTATTAGGTTTGCACATACCATGACAGTCATGAACCTTAAGGCTAATCCACTATATATGGGGTATGATCTCAGTCTCTCAAATTTACTGGTAATGCTCAGCATAGTACTTGTATCGTGCCAAAGAGCGCCTTCTTATGGAGTTCATAAGATGTAGTATGTATAGAAAATTTATCAAGGTGTGCTTGGAAATTCTTCTTAATCAAGCTTGTGGCACCTAGCACAATGAGAAATAACTTGGTATCTTTCTGCCACATTTTCTTAGTCTCTATCTGCCTTGGTAATGGAAGATCTTTGTCCTCTCAATGTGATTCTTTCTGCTCTTGTCCACACAACATGACTTTTCTCTAATATACAAATTCAGTTAATGCCTAGCCTTTCTGTACCTGAATTCTGTGTATGTTCCTTTCTCTCTGTCTCTAGACCAAATCATTTTCGTTCCTCTTCCTCTGAAGTCTACACCTTCATAACAGAGCCTTTTCTCCCTGTCAAATCCAAGAGAGAAATGATAAGGAAATGGCCTCATATTCATAATGGCATCAACCACCATGGGATTTGGAAATGAGCCTAGGATGGGTTTATTCATTAAAAAGCTTCCACTACTCTTTAATCTCTTCCCAAGGTGGTTCTATGTATTTATTTATTTGCAAATATGTATATACTGTCCATTATAAAAATTCTAAAGGGTTTACAAAAAAACCAATAAAAATACATTTTGGCTCCTTAATCACCCCATTCCCCCATCTCACTTCTTTTCCAATAAACAAAAAAACAAACAAATTTCAAACGTCAGCATAAGCCTTAATAAAAAAAAATGCATTTTAAGCTTTCTCCTAAAATCTTTCATGTCCACCATCAAATGTAGCAATTGTAGCAGATCATTCCACAAATTGGGTCCAAGAATAGCGCAAGCACAATGTCTAGTGCCTGCTTTCTTTGCTACATGCAAAGAGGGTACTGTCATTAAATCAGTTACCTGACAGCACACGCCAGACCTAATGTGGTGTACACTTAAAGAACAACTAATGGCAAAGACTGCAAAAGCCTAACTGTCTTAAAAATTAGTAGGCACACTTTAAACTTCATAAGCGCTCCTGTGGGAAATCAGTGTAGATCTTTCATCACTGGAGAGTGACCTCGTGAGCCGTGGGAGGAGAGGTAAGAAGCCTACAGCAGAAGCCACAAAAATTGCACAGGTGAAGGAGAAGCTAGTGAACAGTTACCCTCTGATCAGCAGAAAGCAAGACCCCTCACCTCCCCCCCCCCCATGAGTCTTTGGGACCAGCATGGGGTGTGTCCTTGATTAGGAAACAAATGCTGAGCCAATGGACTCCTCTAAGGGCTTGTTTTTTCTTTTGCTGCCTAGAGACTAGCAATTTGTTAGTGTGTGGCTTCAGCTGCTATTCACTGTACCTACGGGTAATAGGTTTGATCCCCAGTGAGCCTCACACTAGCCAAGCAAAATTAAGTGCTATTACCTTCCTGATACCATAGACTATATTGGTTTTTGGTTCAGTTGAGACACATGATTATTGGGCTCGTTTAGAAGTAAAATAGCTTGTTGAGTTTTGTCATTATTCTGAAAATCAATGCACAACCCTAGTGTTTACATAAAGGTTTCCTTTAAGTTTTCCTTCTGTATCCAGAGGGCTGTTTATAAGAAGGGGAAGGCTATCTTATTTATTTATTTAGACAGTTTTGTATACCACCTTATCCTTCAGTCAAAGTGGTCACAACACAATTGGGGGATATGAGACACATACACTAATACTTGCAGGGAATGTGGGCAATGGAGGGTTGAGTGGCTTGCCCAAGACCACAAGGAGTGCCTGTGGGACTGGGGACCCCAGTCCTTCTGGCCCAAGGTTGCTGTCCTCTGGTGGGATTTGAACCACTGGCCTGTGGTACCTTGCCCCAACCACTAGGCCACTCCTCCTTCCTCCTTCCTATCTTTAGGCTCATGTGGGATGGGAAGAAGGAGATAATATTTCGACTGCAGGATCCTAGGTTCAGTGGGCACTCTCTCCTTGTAAGGACATAGTCCTCAATTACTCTGTCAGCATTTGGGTTCTCTCAATGACATCCGAGAAACCTCTGTTATCCAGAAACAATTATATGAATAAAAATTAGGAGTCTTTACTGAGACAACAGAAAAAATACAGCCCTTTCATTAGATAATGAAAAAATCACAATAGTTCTCTCATGCCAGTTTGAGTTCTCCTTTTCTCTTTTCCTTCATCAGCAGGTTCACTGGACTGCAGGAGGATCTATAGGGAACAGACTCCAAAAATACACCTCTTTATCTCTTCAAAACACACAATTTTTCTCTCTCTTCTATCCTCTGGCCATCCTAGCCCTCAGGACTTTTCAGGGACTCCAGTTCTGAGTCCTGATCCTCTTCAAAAAGGTTCTTCCCAAACATCTTGATTAATCTTTTCCTGATCTCAAGCCTGTTGGTCTGGGAATCCACGATTCAGGAAGTCAAGTAGCTGCAGCCACTTTTCAAGATGGGGGACCTAACCACTAAGGATTTAGGCCTTCACCCTACTTGAGTTCTCATCTCCTTGAAAACGTCGCAGAAAAGAAGCAAATGTCAGACCTTTGTCCTTAGACAAGCTTTGTACTTTAGGATCTCACTCCTGTTAAGCTAGGAATCTCCTCCTGAGCCCTATGACTTCTGCAAGATTGACAAAAAATTGTGGGAAGAATTCCTTCCACTCTATGGATTTATTGTCTTACATGACATCAGCAAGGGAGAGAAGGGTGCCTTCCGCAGGAGAACAGTACAGGAGGAGCAGAGGGCAAGGACAATAAGGTCTCCAATAAAGGTTTTTCTGAACTATCCCTGTGTGGGCTGTGGTCCTTGCCTTACATGACATCAGTACATTTTACTGTCTCACCCCACCTCACTCCAATTAAGAGGAACCATTTCACATATTCATGACTATCACGGTATGCGGAAAATTAACCCATTTGGAGAAATTGTCCTGAGAGATACATTGCAGTGCTACCAGGCATGAGTGATAATCTTGCAGCACATAAATACCATTGCCATCAGAAATTGAGTCAGTGTGCGAGACTGTAATTCAATAAGCCTTAAGGCCTTTAGTGATGTGGGTTATATGAAAAACGAATGAAAACATAAAACAAAACATATGTTCTTTAAGTGTATTACAGAAGGATGGGTTTTAGGAGTCACCATCATTTTTCCATCCCTCTCCCCTATTCCCCCCCCCCCCCCCCCAACTATTGTCCAGTCAGTTATTGTAGAGTTTTCTGCAAGAACCAGTGTTTGAGTGGGTGAATGGATTTTTTGGGACATGAACTGGAGCCTTAAGTCGCTCATTGCTGTTCTGTGATGCAGTGACAAGGAAATCAAACAAGACCATCAAAATTCACATTTTTAGTACCTTGAGCTATAGGACATTTGCATGCTTGCTTTTAAATGCCAATGAACCACAACTTGACTTCACAGATTCGGCATTAATAGTCATGATGCATTAGTGACCTCTAGTGGCAAGAGGTCTCAGTGGCAGGTAAAAGGTGACACGTTCTAATGTTAGTCCATTCAAGTGTGAGTTTTGTTTGTTTGTATGTGTTTTGCATTTTGGGATTTACTGGTTGATGAATCTTTAGAATGATTGCTTTTAAACTGCTTCTTATTTCTACCAGTTTTCTGTTTCCTCCCCTCTAAATGTTCCTTATTGTAATATCAATATATATATATATATATATATAGTGATAATATAATACATAGATTACGGCCCCTTCCATGACTTTCTCTATCCCTTTCAGAATGCCACATTTCACAAAAAAAAGTTTCTAATCATCTGTGTCAGATGGTATCTAAACAAAAGGTGACAAAAAAATCAATAACCTAAACATGTTTAGACTTTTTCTTGTGTGTCTATGTATATGTGTGTGTTCTCTCATCAAAATCATCCAAGAATTTTACCATTAGAGGTAAACATAATCAGCTACCTTTTGATATTTTTCATTTTTTTAATTATATAGTAGTCGAAGTGTGACCTTAAAATTCTAAACATTTATATGTTTCATTTCCAAATTAAAAAGTCTGGCAAAAAGTACATACAGTATTATGACAGCTCTGACTCTTAGCACTCAGAGCCATATAACTATCAGTATTTCAGAATATGAAGGGATGTTATGGCAGTATATCAAGTCTTTAATAAACAATAAACATAAATATATGCTACTGAAATGCAGGGGGCATGGGGAAAAGAAGAAGCGCTCTGAATTGTGTTGGAAAGAGGAGATGGCACTGTCATCCATACTGCTGTAGTATACAGACCTCCAACACAAACTGAAGAGATAGATAATGAATTGATTATAGATATTGCCAAGATAGCCGTAAAGGGAGAAGCAATCATATTGGGTGACTTTAATCTACCTGATGTAGATTGGATTACTCCTTCTGCAAATCTGGAAAGAAGCAAAAAAATTGTGGATGCTCTCCAAGACGCATTACTTAGACAAGTGGTGATGGAACCAACTAGGGAAAGCTCAACGCTGGATTTAGTGCTCACCAACGGTGATAGCGTGTCGAATGTCTGCGTGGGTACCCCTGTGAGCAGCTGCGATCATCACACGGTGTGGTTTGAGATAAAAGCCATGGAACAGGTGATTCGTAGCAAGCTCAAGGCCCTAAACTTCAAAAACATAGACTTCAATAAAATGGCTGAGTACCTAAAGGAGGAGCTGACAGGGTGGAAGGAGATAAGGGAAGTGGAATTGCAATGGGCTAAACTAAAGGTGTCAATAAAAGGGGCAACAGATAAATATGTAAGAAAAGTAAACAAAAACAAGAGGAGAAGAAAACCTATTTGGTTTTCCAAAAAGTGGCTGCTCAAATAAAGGCAAAAAACACAGCTTTCGCAATATTCAAAAGCTTGCAAACAGAGGAACACAGAAAAGAATATAGGATCAAACTCAAAGAGACAAAGAGAGAAATAAGGAAAGCAAAATCGAAGGCAGAGGAAAAGATGGCTAAAGATGTGAAGTGTGGCGACAAAACTTTCTTCAGGTATATTAGGGAAAGGAAGAAGATCAGAGGTGGAATTGCAGGACTCAGAAGTGCTGGGAACGCACTCTTGGAAAGTGACATTGAAAAAGCAAAATTGCTAAACAAATACTTCTGTTCTGTTTTCACTAAGGAACGTCCTGGAGAAGGACCACCTGTGACTCCCAAATATAAAACTGGGAATGAAGTAGATACCACACCATTCACAGAAGATGATGTGTTGAACAACTTTCAAAACTGAAAGTGGACAAGGTCATGGGCCTGGATGAGATACATCCCAGGATACTGAAAGAGCTCAGAGAGGTTCTTGCAGTGCCATTAAAGAATGTTTTCAATAGATCTTTGGAAACAGGAGAGGTTCCTCAGGACTGGAGAATGGCTGATGTCATACCTCTACACAAAAGTGGTGACAGGGAAGAAGTGTCAAACTACAGGCCTGTGAGCCTTACCTCAGTGGCGGGAAAAGTAATGGAGGTGCTCCTGAAAGAGCGAATTGTGAACTTTCTCAAAGCCAACAGGTTGCAAGATCCCAGGCAACGTGGTTTTACCGAAGGACGATCTTGCCAAACAAATCTGACTGAGTTCTTTGACTGGGTGACCAGGGAAATAGATCAGGGGCATGCGATGGACGTCATCTACCTGGATTTCAGAAAATCCTTTGATACTGTTCCTCATAGGAGGCTTATCAATAAACTCAGTAGCTTGAGGATAGATCCCAAGATGGTAAATTGGATCAGAAATTGGTTGACTGACAGACGACAGAAGGTGATGGTACAAGGAGCTCACTCGGATGAAAGGAAGGTGATTAACGGGGTGCCCCAAGGGTCGGTCCTGGGCCCGGCACTGTTCAATGTATTTGTGAGTGATATTGCTGAAGGACTGCATGGAAAAGTCTATATTTTTGCGGATGACAAGAAACTTTGCAACACAGTGGACTCCCCCGAGGGAGTGGTTAACATCAGGAATGATCTACAAAAGCTGGAAGAATGGTCTAATGCTAGGCAATTAAGATTCAATGCGAAGAAGTGCAGAGTCATGCACTTGGGAAGCAGGAATCCAAGGGAAATGTATGCAATAGGGGGTGAGAGATTGGTGTGTACGGATCAGGAGAAAGACCTTGGAGTGATTATTTCTGAAGATCTCAAGGTGGCAAAACAGTGCAACAAGGCGGTGGCAAAAGCCAGGAGGATGTCGAGCTGCATACGAAGAGGTATTACCAGCAGAATGGAAGAGGTACTTATGCCACTGTACAAGTCACTGGTGAGGCCTCACTTGGAATACTGTGTTCAGTTTTGGAGACCATATCTTGCAAAGGATGTAAAAAGACTGGAAACGGTTCAGAGGAAGGCGACCAAAATGATTTGTAGCCTGCGTCAGAAGCCTTATGAGAAGAGACTTGAAGACCTAAACATGTACACTTCAGAGGAGAGGAGGGACAGGGGAGATATGATTCAGACCTTTAAATACATAAAGAGAAATAATGAACAAACAGACCTCTTCCAAAGATGGGGAAACTGTAAAACTAGAGGGCATAACATGAAGCTACAAGGTGGTAAATTGAAAGGCAATGTCAGGAAATACTTTTTCGGTGAAAGGGTGGTGGATGCTTGGAATGCCCTCCCGATGGAAGTGGTGGGGGCAAACACGGTGACAGAGTTCAAAAGGGCATGGGACAGACACAGTGGATCCCTTTATAGCAACAAGAAAATATAAAAATAATCTGAACCATCTAATTCCTTAACAAATAGGGGTATCCTACACGGAGTGGTGGGATCACCCCTGGCCAAAGACATGGGGAGGGGGGGCCTGCACGGAGCGGCAGGTGTACCTACTCTTGGCATCATACTTGGCCGACTAGAAGGACCATACTGGTCTTTATCTGCCGTCATTTACTATGTTACTATGTTACTATTCTAACTGCACCAAAATATATGAAAAGTATCTATATATTAGTATCCATTTTCATGTAGTCAAATTTTTGTTTTGACAAAGTTGCATACAAAGGAGGTAATTTTATAGCAGAGTACCTAGGTTAAATGAATAGGAAGGCATCTATTTTGGTTCTGTTTTATAAATGACTTTATAAAATGCTAGTACAAATCCAGCAACAGTAGAGCCTAAATTGAAGATGAGGACATTATTGCTGCTCATAAGCAGGAGCAAATATCATTGCATACTTCATGCACATGTTCCTGTCTTTGTTTAGAATATATGTATACATTGTGACCCAGCCCCACATGCACCCAAACTCTGCTCCTGTGCATACCTACTATACAAGTATGAGCCAGCTTGCACAGTGTGTATTTTTAAGCATACATCAGGCTTCATCCCGGTACATCAGGCTTCATCTCGGGCCCTTTCCAAATCCAGGCTAAAAACTCACCTCTTTGAGGCTGCTTTTGGATCCTGATCCACATAGTCTTCTGCTCTCCAGCTATGTGCTTCCTTACCATTCTCCAGACGTATCGTAGTCCCCAGCTTTTGTGTCTCTTACATGTCTCTGTTCAGAACTGTGTACTCCATACTCCTTTACAAATGATCAATAGTAGTAGTAGCGGTAGTAGTAGTAGCGGGCATGACCTTATTTATAAGAGTCCATTTATGTGCATGGAATGGTCTATAAAATTACCCTCCATGAGGCCACTGTTATTGAAATAGTTTTGGATGTGGACCTTGTACTGTCAATCACATTAGAAAAAGTAAAAAGCTCCCTTACATGTAGCTTGTTAATGTGAATCTGTCTTTTTCAGTCACAGTTTCTATATTGATGTCAATGTCTATAGATGTACAATGATAGTATACCACTGTGGAGATATATAGTGGGGCATGTTTACTAAACCATTAGTACAGGATTTACCATGGGTTAGGGGCATAAAGTGAGCATTGACACCATATCATGTTTAGTGCAGACATTATAGGCATGCACTAACCATGAATGTTGTCATTAGCGTGAATGCAGTTATGCCAACTCAAGAGACCCATGTGCCAGTTAGCACAGTGTGGTGCATTACCAATATGCTAACACCAGGGGGATGGGTGCACACTCACAAACGTTATTATGGTCCTCCGTGTTAGTTTTGTGGATCAAATGCGTGCTAACAGCGTGCCCTTTGCTAAACTTGTGAGATGATGTCCATATTAAGAGGGATAAAGTATCAACCTTAATGATAATGTAGAATAGTGGCCATGTTCACTATGAGATAGTATGATTGTCAACATTGCACACTGATTTTTAATGCTCAGGCTTGTAACTCTGTGGCACAGAGACTAAGCAAAGCCTCATGAATAAGGAGGTGTGAACATTTCATGATGCCTTGTCTCTTTGTCAGTACAGAGTACAATATAAGGAATTTATGTTTTCTCTATGAAGAGCAAGGCAAAAAATGGAGTCAATGTCTGACCATAGGCACTAAAGAAAAGGAAGACAGGTTTTAAACTACACATATAAGACTGCTTTATGCCTGTTCAATGATATCACATAGTGCTCAGATCTTCCTGAGATTTCAACTGAAATGAACTAGTCTGTTTTGCTAAATTAAAAAAAGGCAAGTTGAAAAGCATGCACTTGCAGCGTGATACAAAGGCACATCAGGCTTATGGGGGCTGCATGTATGTGTGTCATGGGAGGTGTCAGGGAGTTGCTCTGTATGTGTCATGGGGAGTGTTGTGGGAATGCATGAGTGTCTCTGTGTCATGGTGGGTTTCAGGGGGTGTATGCATGTGTCTATTTCATGGGGCTGTTTGGGGTGTGTGTGTTTGTCTTTGTGTCATGGGGTGTTGGGGGAACATATATGTCTGTGTGTGTGTGTGCATGTTTGTCATGGTGGGTTAGGAGGTACATGCGTGTGTGTGCCATGGGGGATGTTGGAGGTGCATGCATGTGGGTGTGTGTGCCATGGGGGATGTTGGACTGTGTGCATGTGTGTCATAGGAGATGCTGGGTGGTACCTGCATGCATGCATATGTGTGTGTGTGTGTGTGTGTGTGGTCATTGAGGGGTGCTAGGGGTTGCATATGTGCCTCTGTGCATGTGTGTCTGTGTATCATGTATAGTGCTGGGTAGTACACAAAATACTGGGGGGGTGTGTGATGGAGGTGTTGGGAGTGCATACATTTGTGCGTGTGTATGTGTCATAGAGGGGTGCTGGGGCCCCCCGTACAAAGAAAGCAGGAAAGGAGCACACCATGGAGTTGAGGACTGTCGCCGGGCCTCCTGCCTGGGCCGGTAGCCTGTGAGCAAGAGGCCCTTGCCTTATTGCCCTCTTTGAACAGTGTCCACAAATATGGCCACCAGCTAGGATTGCTGGGAAATGTAGTTTAGCTATTCCTCAGAGCAAATAGTGTGACCACACGGTATTAGGCAAAAACAGAGAATATTTATTTTTGGGATTTCCCCTTCGCATCAAAATTCATTAGCACTGAACATAAATGGGAGACATCTCCAAAGCAAAGAATAATAAAGTCCAACAGGTTGCATTCACATGGTCAGGAAATTCTGCTTCCAACATCAGTAGTTACCTTTTGCTCAAAGAACTATCTTACAAAGTTCAGGCTGTTAACTCCAGCAAGGCAACTTAACTTGGCTTAGAAGACTGTTTCTTTCACATCTTCTGTACAATGAAGATCAACAGGTTCTAAAACTTCCAGCAAGTTTAATTCCTTCAGAGCCTTGTAGGAACAAACACATTTGCTCTTAAAACGTCTGGTAAGTTTTCTTGCTGTTCCTCTCAGCTTCATAAAATAAGCTTTGCCCTGCTTCAAACAATCATTCTTGCACATGTGCTTAGGGTTAGCACATATTAAGCTCATTAGCCCTGCAGTATGAACATTGCATCTCTTCAGACTCACTCTCATACGGTTCATTGCACTCTCCTATCTCCATTTCCTCAATGGATTCATTACAACTGTCTTCAAGTGGAACAGTATCATAGGGCTTCTTATTCTCACTCTGTAACAGTTCTTTTAGGTATGACAATAAATGTTTCTTTTGCTCTATCTCAGCATACGTTAGACACGGAGTTTCTCTCTCCCTACTAAAACTCTCTGCTGCTGAGTCACGGCAGTTGTTAGCAAACTTCCTGTCTCTCATAGAAGTTTGTTTTGAGGCATTCTGGCTACAACAGCTTCTAGCACTTCTCTTTAGCTCTCTGACTATCTCTTCAGAGGGAGTTTGGCTAGGAAACACAGAAAGGCTTTTCTCCCTACCTCTGTAGTTTAGCTGGCTAGCTGAGTTGCTTCCCCCGCTAGGAACTGACTCTTCCAGCTTCCTTTCCCGACGGGACTTTGAAACACGCACTTGCCTTGGCTCTGGGCTTCTCAGCTGTTTCAATCCTTCCTGTTCAGGGCCATGCTGCTTTCCCTTCTCGTTCAGCTGCCTGGCAGTCTCTCATTCAACTGTGTCTGCCTCTGATCTGTTCCTCTCAGATCCAACTGCTTGTCTCTCTCTCTCCCTAACTGCTCAAACACTGCAGTTTTAAACTGGTGCTTCTCAGGCACCATGCCCTTCTCCCTGCACATGTGGGAGCTGCTAGGGCTCAACCTAGCTCTGACGTGATGAAGTGGGTGGGGCTTGGTACTAGCTGCATTCTGACTCGGAGGTTTGTGGTTGCTAGGGAAACCCTGTTTACTACTATTTTTAAAGGGACAGGATTCACTTTCTTGCCACTTCATCTCTTCTGAACAGCTTTCCTTACCACAGGACACTTTACTGAAAACCTACAAAGTCAGCCCAACATGATTCGGCCAATGGCCTTCTTCAGGGGACAATGACCTCCAAAAAATAAAACTAATTAAAACAAATACATATATTTATTATTGATGTTATTTATCCCAATAACATAAATATAAAAAAACAATCATAAAAACAGAAACCTAACATCTTTTATATAAAATATAACATACACTCAAATTATTGTTCATGAGACACATACATTAAAATTGTGCATACAATAACAGTAAAAACATAATAAATAACTCAGAGGATATATATATATATATATATATATATATATATAGATATATATATATATATATATATATATATATATATATATATATATATATATAAATGCCAATGAATATTTAATAACTAATGATAAAACCATAGATATGGCAAAGCCAAGACTAAAAAATGGATAAGGGCCAAAAAGCCTCTTAATTACTCACCAATTGATGCAAAACAAGAGGAATAATTGATACTACAGACGCCTGAAACAACAGGCATAAAATGGAAAAAAGGTTAAAGAGACCAATGAGCTTAACGATCTGAACAATACTGGAAGGTAGACATGTCAAGGGACCAAACAACATTGCTAGAGGAACAAAAAAAGTGCACTGGACTGGTGTCAGTGCATAAGCAGAATACTTCAACTGTAGGTGGTATCATCAATGCATAATCACCAGGCATGACTGGAGAATCATAATTGGATTATGTCTCCTTCAGTTTGAGACAGACTTGGGGTCCCTTGTAGCATGGGGAACCAGGGCAATTGCCTTATTTGCCACCTCCCATCACAGGGAGTTTTAGGTCAGGGAAATTAAAGTATGCGTGGTGACATAATTTTCAAATCTCTACACCTGCTTGCTGGCACATATTTTGTGCCTGCTCACATACAGGCACAAAGTACATAAACACAAAAGGATCTATATTGTACACTCCACAAGGAGTTTCCCTTTGAAAATTAACTTCTAGGCCTGTAGGCTACATACAGTTTCAAAAGTATCCTCAAAATAAATTCAGTTTTTAGAAAAGTCTAACATGGTTCTAAGGAGATTGGAACTCTCTTATGGATATTCATTGTGGATATCCTAAAAAGCAAATCTCTTTGTAGCCCCAAGCAATTTAGTTGGTTGCACCTGAGTTACATAGAAACATGGGGGCCCACTCTGTGCCTTCTCCGGCCACATCTAACTTCACCACAAGTTGTACGGGGAAGCTAGATGAGGGCAGGGAAGGGGTGGCTTGGGGGCATAATCTGGGCAGGTGGTGGGCAGTCACCGGTCCTGGACGTAGAGAGCCGATTCTAATGTTGGCTCTTTAAGTCCAGGGCTGGCGACTTGTGCGGGAAAGTTATTCTACCTCCGAGGTGGAATAGCTTCCCTGGACCTTTTTTCTTTGGCGACCCAGGGCTTGGATTGGGCAGGGGGGCCTGAAGGCATTCTCCGCAGCCCGACCCTGGCCTTAGGAGTCTGTATCGGGGGTCGGGCTGTGGGGAATGAAGCCCTGAAGTCCAGCGGCCGGCATTACAGCTCTTCAATGGAGCCGCGGTGCCATGGCAACATGACACCATGGCACTGCCCGCTCCCTTGCAGAGCCTTCACTGAGTTAGCCGGGTACAGTCCTGTATGTGCAGGCTAGACTGAATCGCAGTCCCGGCCTGCACGTACAGGACTGTTCGTGATTCTGATCCCACAGGGCACATCTAACCCCGCGGGATCAGAATCAGAATCCCCTCTGTGTGTCCGGTTCAGACTGGATGTACAGAGGGGATCTACATCCGGGACTGAATAGGCATGATGATGGCACAAAAATACCATATGGCCTGCCCTAACTAGTTTGCCCTTCCATAGCAACTACTATAGACCCTTTATTTCCTTTAGAGATCTTCTGTGTTTGTCCCATGCTTTCTTGAATTCAAATACTGTCCTCGCCTCTACTACCTCCACTGGAAGACTATTCCACGCATCTACCACTCTTTACATAAAGAAATATTTTGGCATATTACTCCTGAGTCTATCCCCTTTCACCCTCATCCTATGCCCCCTCGTTCCAAAGCTTACTTTCAATTGAAAGGGGTTCTTCTCCTGTGCATTTATACCAAGGAGGTATTTAAACAGCTTTATCATATCTCTTCTATCTTGCCTTTCCTCTAAAGTATATATATTGAGATCTTTAAGTCTGTCCCCATAAGGTTTATAACAAAGACCACTGACCATTTTGGTAGCCGCCTTCTGCATGTTTATATCCTTTTGAAGATGTGGTTTCCAGAATTGCACACAATACTCCAAATGAGGTCACACCAGAGACTTATACAGAGGCACTATCAACTCCTTTTTTTTCTGCTGGCCATTCCTCTCCCTAAACATCCTCTGTCTTTCGCTGTTGCCTTTTCTACCTGTTTAGCACTTTAAACAATCACACTCAGGTCCTGCACTTCTTTCATGGACAGAAGTACTTCACCCCTTATACTGTACTGCTCCCTTGGATTTTTGCAGCCCATATGCATGAGTC
This sequence comes from Ichthyophis bannanicus, assembly GCA_033557465.1. Taxonomy (NCBI): domain Eukaryota; kingdom Metazoa; phylum Chordata; class Amphibia; order Gymnophiona; family Ichthyophiidae; genus Ichthyophis; species Ichthyophis bannanicus. Next base: position 47,370,700 of record CM066046.1, read on the forward strand.
TGCATTTTTTAGCATTAAATCTCAGAGGCCAAATTTTCGACCATTTTTCAAGTTTAGCGAGATCCCTCTTCATGTTCTTCCAGATTTTGGTATCATCTGCAAAGAGTCAAACCTTCCGTCCAAATCAGACCATTCAGTCATGGATATTAAAACTCAGAACACTTTCACACTTATTATATCTCAGATGGATTTTTTAAACATTATCTCACAATTGAGTACACTTATGTAACTCAGCAGAGGAGTCCAGAGCCCAGATCAGTATAAAATGTAAGTAAGGAGCACTTGATCAAGAGTGTATGCAGAAAGGAATGTGCACATGTGGTAAATCTAGGGTTGCAAACTGGCTCCAAACTAACAAGTTTGATCCAGTCCTGGGTTTATCACATTGCTTAAAGGGAAATGTAGTTCTGATTTCTCTATTGCACTCTATAAGAAAAGCAAGACTACAAGCCCCTGCATGCAGTGGGTAAACCCAGAACTGAATCAAGCCTGTCGGGCACATCTGGAGCCAGTTGGCAACCTTAGGAAGGGATCTAGCTAAGCTTGAAGAATGGTCTAGAATATGGCAGCTGGCATTTAATGTTAAAAAATGTAAGGTCATGCATTTGGGCTGCAGCAATCCAAGGGAGCAGTATAGTATAGGGGGTGAAGTACTTTTTTGTCCACTAAAGAAGAGCGGGACCTAGGCGTGGTTGTGTCTGATGATCTTAAAGTAGCTGAAGAGGTAGAAAAGGAGACAGCAAAAGCTAGAAGGATGCTTGGGTGCATACGGAGAGGAATGATAAGCAGAAAAAAGGAGGTGATAGTGCCTCTGTAAAAGTCTTTGGTGTGACCTCATATGGAGTATAGTGTGCAATTCTGGAGACCGCACCTTCAAAAGGATATAAACAGGATGGAGTCAGTACAGAGGGTGGCTACTAAAATGGTTAGTGGTCTTCATTATAAAGCATATGAGGACAGACTTAAAGATCTTAATATGTACTGTACACATTAGAGGAAAGGTGGGATAGAGGTGATATGATTGAGATGTTTAAATATTTCCGTGGAATAAATGTACAGGGGGAGATCCTCTTTCAATTGAAAGCAAGTTCTGCTATGAGGGGACATGGGATGAGGGTGAAGGGGGATAGATTCAGGAGTGATATGCGGAAATATTTCTTTACAGAAAGAGTGGTGGATCCGTGGAATAGTCTCCCAGTGGAGGTGGTAGAGATGAGGACAGTATCTGAATTCAAAAACGCATAGGACAAGCACAGAGGATCTCTAAAGGAAAAAAGGGGAATGTAGTTGTTGATATGGAAGGACAGACTAGATAGACCATGTGGTCTTTTTCTGTCGTCATATTTCTATGTTTCTATAATCAGATCTGTATTCAGCAAGAACAGAAGCTGATGCATTATCAGTGATCATGCAGAATTATATTATGATGTCATTGAAGGTAGTTCTGATAGGATTGCTGATGACAATGGCAGTGCAAAAGGGTGCTGTGTTATGCGGAGCAAATGTAGCTAAATGTAAATAATAGGGGATGGAGTTACTGAAGGCCATTTATGATGTTAGCTCTGACATAATGAGAGTGCAGGGTTTGTTTTATGGAGGCATTGTAACCTTGAATTTCCTGAATTTGGGCATTTATAGTTTTAAAATAGACTATTCCATTATTTTGATAAAAAAAATCTGTTATTGTGCTTGTTTTCACAGAGACTGGCTAATGCTGCTGAGATGTTTCAGAAATCTCATCGCTGGCAAGACAACATCAAGGTAAGTCTGGTCTTCAGATACAGTCCAGCGAATTGATGATTCCTACTTCTCTTTAAGTATATTTTTTTCTCATTACTCCCCAGCCTATCGTTGCTGTTTCCTCCTTCCCCCTCCTTTTCTGTTTTTCAATCTATTTGTGCTTTTGCCATGCTCTTTCTTCTTGTTCACTGTTCTTGTGTGCCACTACTCCTTGCCCCCTTCTCTCTCTCTTAATTTCTCCCTCATACTCTGTTTCATGCTTGTCTCTCTCTAGATATTCCGACTTGCTCTTTGCTTCATGCCTCTGGATGTCTGCAGTTTTTCACCTTTTCGCTCTTATCCATCTTCCTGTTGCTCCCTTCCTGCCAGGTATTTCCCCCTTCCTGCACTTTGTCCCTTGCTCTGTTTCTCTTTCCTCTGGTATTCTTTCTTCATGCACTTAGTTCCTTCATTTCTGCTGTAATGAAAGTGAATGAAACAATTTTGATCTCATTTCCAGCTGGCCTCTGTCTGGGCAGGCAGATAATAAAAGCAGTCAGCAAACAGAAGGGGAAGGTCAGGTACATACTTAACACCTTGGTTTACTGCGCTTCTTTGGAGAGGACACATAGAGAGGGGAGAGATTTTATTTCAGATTCATATTTTTTATAAATGCAATTTGGGGGCATGGTGCATTAACCCCCATCTTGCGTGTGCGCATACCTGCACACATGTTCTTTCTCTGTCTGATTCTCTGTGCTCAGTTTCAGCAGTAATTCATCATGGAGATTGGACTTAGACTGGAACAGAGAAAATATTATTTTAATGATTGCATTTGACTTTGTAATTATGGCAGTGATAAAGCACAGCAGGAAGCAGTGATATTCTAGTGGGGAGACTGACTGAAATGATAAACATTTACAGCACAAGAAATGAGATGACTTCTTACATGGGGGACAGTGGTACAATTATAAGAAATCTTCTAAGTATGCCTTCCTCCAAACTCTCCCTCCCTCCTCAATGTTCAGCCTGCTGGTACACCAAAATGCTCAGCAGCTTAGACCCTAATGCTGCTTGATTCTTAGCTTCTCGATTACCAGATACTACAAGGCTAAAGAATATCTGGGAAACTCCTTCATACAAGAGTACTTGAGAAACCCAGTCAGTGCTAAATCTGGGGATGTGTGTTTCTTAGCATGCCTTAAAAAGGTTTAGGGGCCTTTTATGAAAATGTGTAGTACAGCACAGGTTTTAGCTTTTTCATGATTTTCTGGCATTTTTGGCATGTGGTAACTGTATGCTGTGGCTCATAGTAACCATTAGCATGAGAGCAGGATAGTTAGCGTGCAGGGATTCATGCGCTAAATGTAACTCATGCATGGGAGTGGGAAATGAGTGGGTTAGGGACAGAGAGTGGGCATGGTGAGCATGTCACAGGAATTGAGGTTGCTTTTAAATTTGCACAGACCTTTACTACACGATTTTGCAGTGAAAGTATAATTTTAAATTTCCAGGGTCCTTTCCATAGTGGGTTAACTTAAACATACAAGAAGGAATAAAGTTTTCTTTGTTCTGTTGCAAGCCTGCCCCTCCCTAGGGGTGTGGTTAATTCACTGAGCAACTTGCTGAGCAGGCAGAAAGCAGTTTGTTCCAGCATTTTCCAGCACACTTGTAGAACTCATCCTCACTGATTCAGGAGAATCTGCACATCTAAGATATTCTAACTTTTTACTTTTTGGCTGTTTTTTTGATGTAGACTTTCTATTGCCTACTTATAATACTATTTAGCCACTGTGGTGTATTAGAATAGCTGCACACACAAAAAAAAAAAGAAAAACAACTTTGCTTTTTTTCTTTGTTCTTTCTGCAAAGGAGAGTTTTTCTTGCAAATTTTTACCTGTCCGCCGTCCTCTAGACCTACTGTACAGTCTAATAGCAAACAATCTAAATTTTGTTTAGAGCTTAGAAAAATCTAGCTAGTCTGCATTCTTTCCCTAGTCTTTTTTAATCAGAAATTTTGAGTGTACCCTCAATTCATATAGAGGCCAATTCGATAACATGCACATCTGGGCCACGGACATGTCCAAATCAAAAATGCGCCCGATTTCACCTGATTCCACAGCCGTGGGTATAGACATGCCTGCAGTTCTGGAATTGAGGACATTGCTCTGTTGCAGCATGAGCAAACCACTATGGAGAAACATGGGCCCCGCTGTTAAAACGAGACATGGGTTTGGACATCCCTGCATTCACTGTATTCTGAAAAGATGGATGTTTCCAAGCCTGCCTGTCTCCGCCATATACACGTGGTTGTCTCTGCCGGCCACACCTCCTCTGATAAAACATGCATCTCCAAAGCTGCTCCTCTCACTGACAGTGTTGTGCTGATGGGAACTACACATAAATACTGATGATACATGAATGTTGATGCATATTTGACTAGATACACTAGTCCGTTGCAAGCTCAGAACAGTGAAGGGTAACCTCAGTGTAATGAAAGATTTCATAACAGCAAGTAAAAAGTGGTACGTTTGCTATGACATACCTTGCATCAAAACATACATGGCAATAGAAGAAATCCTTAGTTATGCTTTCATTGGTCATCTCTTAAAAACAGTCTATACAATGCTATGGACTCTTACCAACCTCACAAAATATGGTACTTTGGGGCATGTTGTAGTGCTGTTTGCACTGTTGAATGCTCTTATTCTGAGGGTCTTTTATTATTGAAAGGGATGTGTTTTGACATTTAGTTATGGAGAACCTTTTGTGATTTTTTTCTGCCCTATCACACTGGCACCTGGTGATGCTGCGGTCATCCGTACAATCCTGGTACTGGCTAGGCTTTCATGTTGCCCCTGAATTGCAGATGAGTACAGTCTCTAGATCCTCCCATTCAACCCTCAAACCACACACAGACACACTCTCACTATCATTCACAAAAAACATAATTCTGCCAAAAAGATGCCCTGAACCTATAAATAACATCTTGTATACCATAATAGCATGGATTCCCAGGACAAAAAAAACGATCTCCGTCTCTCACCCAAACAAGAATCCTTTCCATACTCACTCACAAACTATTCCTACATCAACAGTCCTATTTTTAGGGTACAGGAATTGCTAAGGTCCCCTACATAGCGCTCTCAGCTTAAACAGCAAATGTCATCATGGCCAGAATAATCACAATTGCTCTTCTTAGTATTTCTTTCAGGGTAGTTATTAATGCCTCTTTATCTTACAAGATTCCCACACTTCTGATTTCTATTCTTTGTAGATGCACCTTCTGGTGTTTTTCCATACTGCAGTCCAACATTTTAGAACAGACTAGTCACCACCTTTATACAAACGCAGTAGAATATTTTCTAAGTACTGGCCTTATTCCATGTCTCCAGCAGGTATAACAGACACGTCTGCAGGGACCTCCCAAAACGTACACGGGCCTTTGCTGAATATGCTTTATAGGTCTCTGTGGCAAGCCATGCCCCCGTTCAGCCCCTCCCGGACACATTCTGAGATCCCCATGTTAGTGAGATAAACATCCACATTTTTGGCAGATAAATGTTTCTGGAATGAGCACCATAAGGTCTGTTGGCCTGAGACATTTAAATTCCCACCCACCCCAGTGTCGCACTTGCCTACATAGTCTTCATAATTAAATGGAATGCCCACCTTTTTCACTGAAAGGGTGGTGGATGCTTGGAATGTGCTCCCGATGGAAGTGGTGGGGGCAAATACAGTGACGGAGTTCAAAAGGGCATGGGACAGACACAGTGGATCCCTTTATAGCAACAAGAAAATATCAAAATAATCTGAACCATCTAATTCCTTAACAAATAGGGGTGTACTACAAGGAGTGGTGGGATCACCACTAAACAAAGACATGGGAAGGGGGGCCTGCACAGAGCGGCAGATGTACCTACTCTTGACATCGTACTGGGCAGACTAGATGGACCATACTGGTCTTTATCTGTCGTAATTTACTATGTTACTATATTACCTTTCTCCTTTTGCTACAACTGCTTTATAACTCTCTCAGTCAGCATGTCATTGCTGAGGCTCTGCTTGTGGACTCTAAAGTATTGAAGGTAGCTCTATTGACAAACTTCAGTACATTTTGGCTATGCTTAACTAGGGTAAGATAATCTGTCTGTTTGTCACCTGGGAGGAGAGGGGCAAAGGCCTCGAGATCCCTGGAGACCTCCTTCAGGAACATTCCCATATAGAGTATATAGGAGTTAATCTTAGCCGAGTGCACTAATGCTTGGAAACATCGATGCCCAAAGGCGTCGAGGGTTCTCAATTCCCTACCCAGAGGGTTAGAGGAGTGAGTCGGACTTTTGATTTGGCGCATAGCTGATTCTACCACCATGGAGTCGTGGGGAAGCTGTGACTTTTGGAAGCCGGGACACTCTAGTACACGATACATGGTACTTTGGGGTGAGACTCTGAGAGATGTCTCCCACATATGGAGCATAAGATCATGAAGGATGCGGTGCACCGGTAAGGTGGCTGCTTCCTTAGGTGCTGTTGTGTATTGCAGGATCTCGAATTCCTCCGCCCTTGGCTCCTTCTCTGATGTCACTATGATAGAGAGATCTTTGACTAGTCTTGAATGAATTTCTGCAAGGACATATCTTCCAGATGCGACATGCATCGCTGTTGAGGCAAGGAAGGGTCCGAAGGAAGGCCCTGGGGCCCCCGTGAATCGAGTGACTCCACATCCAAATCAGTGGAATCTGAATCAGAGGATTTGAACTATCGACAGGTATGGTGCTCTCCTGATGCTAGATGCTGGTACCGATGTTCCAATGTATCGGCCTTAGTGAGCCGCTTGGGCCTGGCTCTGGTATTGGTAAGAGTTTCCAGGGAGGGTATGGGTGGGAGCGATGTTGATGACATCTGTAACAGCCCCGATATCGTACCGGGAACTGGTGCTGATGCTGGTACCGGAACCGGTATTGATGGGGTGATACCTGTAGCTAAGGGTTTTATGGGTACCGAGGCTGCAATTAGGGCTGCCAACTGCACTCAATGGCCAGTATGCGCTGGTCTACTGAGGCTGCCGATGCTTGAGTATCGGTGATGGGTATTTGCGCTACTGTCCCAGAGCATGGCACCAGTAGCTCTCCAGAGGTCAAGGCCTCGGGAGCATCCTGGGGCCCCTCGATACTTTGGAGGACAGGGCCTCCCACCGGGGCTGTTTAGCAGGTCAATCTGCCTCCGAGACAACTCCCGAGGAAGGTGGGTTGTAAAGACTAAATCCCTGCTGTTCCTGGAGATCACCTGTTACAGGTGAGTAACTACGCTTTCTATGGATACCCCACTTGACATCAGGTCCTGTATACATCAGTACCTGAGAAACTCCATCCGTGCTATACTCCTTAATACACTGATAGAGTAAATAAGAAACCCATTAGTGTCAAACCAGGGATTTCAAAACCTGTCTTGGGAGCCCACCGTCAGTCAGATTTTTAGGATATTCACAATGAATGTGCATGATATAAATTTGCATATCCTGAGTCTCAAATGCATGCACATTTATTGTAACTCATGTTTCCTAAAATCCCAAATGTTCCTGACATCCTGAAGGCAGGTTTAGAACTTCCTGTGCAGAATACCCTCATACAATGAAAGCTGAGAAACCCCGTCAGTACTAAACTTCATTATACAGTATATCAGTATCTAAGAAACTTCACATTATATCCAAACACTAAGTCAGAATGTGTGCTGGGACTTTTATTTTAATGTATTGAAAAGTAATTGTTGTACTCTTTGGTTGAGAGAATTTGTTGTTCAGTAAAATGTGGACTGTCTGTCTTTTGCTCAGATTAACGTTTCTTAGTCTTGAGTGCACCTTTTGTGTGTGAGAGTTTGTCTGAGATACACCCTGTGATTTGGTATTTGTGCTCTTCCAGCTATCTGCTGAGTATCTAAGCTGATCCTCTGTTGGTGACTTTCTTTTTCTTGCCATTGCTGTTCCCTGGTAACCCAACGCCAAAGAAACCTCTGTGTTCTGAACAATATATTATTATTATATCACTGCAGCTATTGTTGCACTTTCTGCCTAGTTGTGAGAAGCACACATTGTTCTCTTTCTTCCTGTCCTCTTTTTGTGTTCACGTTTATTGAGAGACAGCTACTGAAGCAGTTTGAAACCTTTCATATTTCAGAGAGGTGCTGCTGAAGGTCAGAGGTTCCAGTGCAGGTCATTAATGGTTTTCTTCTATGTGTTCATATGCTTGTATTGAATTTATAATAATGGTTAATATAATTTCATGCAACATTGTTTAATGATGCAACAAGACAGTTTGCAATTAGAGCAGCACAAATACAGAATGATCAGCAGATTTCCTGAAGTTTATAATACTCTGTGACTGCAATAGTTTTATACTGGGAATTCTAATTTACTATCTTGTCGATTGAAAAGGTAGAATGTAACAATTTATATTAAATTAAATTATTGTATTTTACAAAGTATATACTTCTAGCAAGGAAATACCTTTTCAGTTACTAAAGATAAGTTTTAAAGCCCAAGAAAATGTCTATCCATTTCTTTCTACAGAGGGAAATATCTAAATCAGTGTTCCCAACTTGTCATCTGTGGATGCCTGGGGGTCTGTGAGACCATTACAGAGGCTTTGCAGGACACAGAAAAAAGAAAAAAAAAGAGAGGCTGGTTGGAGAAGAGGGAGAAGCAGGAAGGAACTGGTTGGGGAGAGGGAGAGAGACTGAGACTGGTGAGGATAGGAAGAGGAAGGGAGATAGGGAGGGCTAGCAGTGGCAGGCTTGGTACTGAGAGGAGGGAGTCCAAGAAGAGTGACGGGGATGAATTGGAGGCCCTTGAACCTTTGTGGCAGTTAATGAGGGGAGGAATAGCCTAGTGGTTAGAGTACAGTACTGGCTTAAAAACAAAAAAAAAACAGGGTTCAATTCCCACTAGCACTCCTTGTGGCCTTGGGCAAGTCACTTAACCCTCCATTGCCTCAGAAAAATCCAAGTTATCCATGTCCCTGTTTAATGTACATTACCAAGTTCAAGTTACAATGTAAGCTAATAAATAAAAACCAAAAAAGTTGGGAACCTCTTCTCTAAATAATAGTTTAAAAAGAAAGCTTACCTTAGATATTTATGTGCGAGGCCTTTGCTACTAGCATGGCGAGGCAGGCAGCGGGGTTCGGGGGAGGAGAATGCTCCGCCTTGCTACTAAGATGGCGGGTGGGGGCATTGTCCGGTGCCGGGGTGGGGCAGAGTTATGTTGGATGTTGAATATGTTGGCCCATGTTGGGCCGGTTATGGTTATTATTACATGTGTTAAATAAAGCTGCGACCAGAGTTGTACCATGATATAGTGTCCAGGGTGTTTTGTGGGTGAAAATGGGGGTGAACGTAGGTGTCAGGTGGGAAGGTTGGTTAATGGAGGTGAGGAGGGCCTCCGGGTTACCAGGATTAAGTGTGTGATCATTTTAAAGCGCATCTCTGCATGAAAAAAGAGTGTTTCACATGAAGAAATCACTTTTATAAGATTGTCCAGGTCCACATATCTGCAGTTCAAATTAGGCAGTATGTCATAAAATTATCCTCTTTAGTCCTTCGCCATTCCCTGCACAAAATTTCCTGTTTTCTGAATATGTTTCTGTGTTGCAAAATAAAAATGTGTTATCTTCAGAGTCGGGATATTTTTATCTGTATCCAAACTGCCTCCTGAGCAATAAATGAGCAAGGGCATTGAGCAAAGTCAGCTGACATAAAAGTGGAAACCTTGCACTAGTTATGCTGGAAGAACCAGTGATTCTGTCCTTAGGAAACTATATGGGCCCCCATGACTAGTAATGAGGCTGTTGGTAACAGAGATTCACAGCAAAGTGAACTGATGCTCGATTTAAAATGAAGTGAAGGATATTTGAGTTTATGTGTGAGCACTGAAATTGAAGTTGTTTGTAACTACCTTGGTATGAAGAACTTTGAACTAGACCTGGATGTGAGAACACACTTGCTGATCTGAATTACCTAAACTACATTGTGTTAGACCAGGGATGGGCAAACTACGGCCCGCGGGCCGTATACGGCCCGGCGGACCTTTTAATCCGGCCCCCTCTGCCCGGCTGAACTCTCCCGGCGCGGCTGAAGCCCTCTGCTCCGGCTTGTAGATACGCGAAGGGAGAGTGTCTCCCTCGCGTCTCTGTTAAGCCCGCAGGGGCAGATGGGAAATTTCCCATCAGCCCCTGCTTCCCATCAGCCCCTGCGGGCTTAACAGAGACGCGAGGGAGACACTCTCCCTTCGCGTATCTGCAAGCCGGAGCAGAGGGCTTCAGCCGTGCCGGGAGAGTTCAGCCAGGCAGAGGGGGCCCCGCGGGACACTCCATGCTGCCGCGGCGGCAGCGGCCAGCTTTTTTTAAAATTTTAATTTCCATGAGCCGATGGGGGGGGGGGGGTTAGGACTGGCAGTGAGCTGTGAGCCGATGGGGGGGGGTTAGGACTGGCAATGGGCTGTGGGCTAATGATGGGGGGGGGGGTTAGGACTGGTAATGGGCTATGGGGGGGGTTAAGACTGGCAATGGGCTGTGGGCTGATGGGGGCGGTCTGGAAATGGGGTGATTGGGGGTTAGGACTGGTAATGGGCTATGGGGGGGTTAAGACTGGCAATGGGCTGTGGGCTGATGGGGGGGTTAGGACTGGTAATGGGCTATGGGGGGTTAAGACTGGCAATGGGCTGTGGGCTGATGGGGGCTGTCTGGAAATGGGGTGATGGGGGGTTAGGACTGGTAATGGGCTATGGGGGGGCTAGGACAGGAAATGGGCTGGTCACTTGGGAGGATCTGGATATCCCACTTCCTGACGCTTCGGCACGCAATAACTGCAGATTCATGTGAGGTGATTCAGAATCTTAAATCTCGCTCATATCTTGCCCACCCCATCTTTTCGGATGAAGCGGGTGGGACAGCCCCCACTTTGGCTACCACGCTTCAGAAACCAAAAGACCCACCCACAGAAGGAAGTAGGGAGGCATGGTCTAGTGCAGGGATGGGCAAACTATGGCCACTAAAATTGAAGGTACTATTTTATGAAAGAAATACATTGCATAAAAGTTTTGTAAAATAACTCTTTTTATGCTTTTCTACCTTAAATTAATCTAAACATTTAATGTTACAAATTTAAATTTAATTTATATTTATTCACACATACACACCGTCCATCTACTCTTGGTCTGGCCCCCGGGTCCAATATATGAACCCGTTGCGGCCCTCGAGTCAAAAAGTTTGCCCACCCCTGTGTTAGACTCTACGCTTGAGGACAGCTTGTACTTGAGTTGTTGAAACTCTGCGGGGAAGAGAACCTGCAAACATTACGTTTAGATCTTGAAAGAGGCTGGGGTTTCTTGCTTCAAAAAATGGTGCATTGTGCAGGTTCCTTGCAGGCCTCTAAATCTTTTTCTTACCCTTTTTAGGCTCACCTGTAACCCTCAGTAAGTGAATGCAGCATATATTGATAGAACCCTAAAATTGTTTTAGAGAATACCAGCACCTTAAAATTGTTGAAAGATGTGGTTATGGCAACTAACACAACGATAATCAAAAGAGGTTTGGACAAGATCCTGGTGGTAAAGTCCAATTATTAGCTGAGTAGAATTGGGAGAGCCATTACTCATCCCTGTAAATGAAATATGAGAACTAGATCTACTTTTTGGGATCTGCTGGGTACTTGCGAACTGTGCTGGATACTGGGCATAATGGACCTTAGTCTAAGCCAGCATGGCTTGTTTTATATTTTTATGTTTAAAAATCTCTGATACATTTTACAGTGAGCAGAAATTAATTTTCTCTGCTGATATAGTGTGCCTTAACTGAAACAATTTAAACTGTTAAGTTAAATTTCAGTCTTACCTCTCATAAATACATAGGTTTTTCCATTTAATATGTTATCTAACATCTACTTCCTTTGTCTTTGCCTCCCAAACTAATTTATGCAAGAATTTTGATTTTAAACATTGTGTGTTCATCAAAGGCACATTTTAGGAGTGACTTTCCATATAATTGTCAATGGGATGTCCAGTTCCCAAAATGATCTGCAGATTGATAGTAATGCTCACTACTACTACCACTACTACTAGTGAACATTTGTATAGCGCTACAAGATGTATGTAGCGCAGCACAGACACATGTAAGAGACGGTCCCTGCTCATTAGAGCTTACAAAGACAGACAACATAGTAGCTGTAGACATGGGATGCATCTAGGGGGAATGGTAAGGAAACACAAAGGAGATCAGGTGAGTCAAGATCCGAAAGCAGCAGCAAAGAGGCGAGTTTTCAGGTAGTTTGTTCCAGGCATTAGGAGCAGCGAGGTGAAAGGAGCGAAGTCTAGAGTTAGCAATAGATGAGAAGGGCACAGATAGAAGCGATTTGCCAGAACAGCGAAGTTCCTGAGGAGGGGTGTATGTTTATGTTTATGTTTATTTAAATTTGATATACCACTCAGACCAAAAAGGCATTAGAGCGGTTTACAATACTATATCATTCAAGGAAATAAGAAAAGAACGCCATTTATTTGATAGGACAGAATAGGGGACAGAGATAGTCAAACAGATAAGAGAGAGAAGAACACAGAACAGCAAGTTACCATGATATATAGACAGGACAACCCAGACCATGCCATCAGCGAAACTCCAAAAACAGACACCATGGACCAACGCCTAAGGGCCACGCCAAAGGGCCCTCAGGCGCGGGCCCGCAAGGCGCGGGCGCGCCCCTGAAACGGCAGTTTTTATGCCGTTATTCATGGCAGCTGATTGACGGCTTGTGGAGGAAGGGGGAGCTCCTGCTCTCACCCCTGTCAAGATCACTGCTCTCCCGAAGCCCCTGAAAAGGCGGTTTTTATGCCGTTATTCATGACAGCTGATTGGCGGCTTGTGGAGGAAGGGGGAGCTCCTGCTCTCACCCCCGTCAAGATCACTGCTCTCCCGAAGCCCCTGAAATGGCGGTTTTTATGTCGTTATTCATGGCAGCTGATTGGCGGCTTGTGGAGGAAGGGGGAGCTCCTGCTCTCACCCCCGTCGAGATCACTGCTCTCCCGAAGCCCCTGAAACGGCGGTTTTTATGCTGTTATTCATGGCAGCTGATTGGTGGCTTGTGGAGGAAGGGGGAGCTCCTGCTCTCACTCCCGTCGAGATCACTGCTCTCCCGAAACCCCTGAAACGGCGGTTTTTATGCCGTTATTCATGGCAGCTGATTGGCGGCTTGTGGAGGAAGGGGGGGCTCCTGCTCTCACCCCCGTCGAGATCACTGCTCTCCCGAAGCCCCTGAAATGGCGGGTTTTATGCCGTTATTCATGGCAGCTGATTGGCGGCTTGTGGAGGAAGGGGGAGCTCCTGCTCTCACCCCCGTCGAGATCGTGTAGGGAGAGATAAGAGAGGAAAGGTAGTGAGCAGCTGCAGAGTGAATGCACTTATAGGTGAAGTGGATGTGGAAATAGATAGGGAGCCAATGAAGTGATTTGAGAAGAGGGGTGATATGAGCATGATGGACTGCAAAAATCCAAGGGAGCAGCACGGTGTAGGGGTGAAGTACTTCTGTGGGAACTAGATGTGCTTGTGTCTGATGATCTTAAAGCAGCTAAACAGGTAAAAAAGGTGACAGTGAAAGCTAAAATGATGCTTGGGTGCATACAGAGAGGAATAGCCAGCAGAAGAAAGGAGGCGTTAGTGTCTCTGTATGTTTCTGGTGCGACCTCATCACTCTCTTAAGACATGTGAAGGATAAGTTCTGATAGGCTTTCTACATGTAAAACCTACCAGCCCAATCTTTTTCTTCATGTTTCTATTTCTCTTTGTGGTCCCTTGTTCTGTATTTGTTGGGGGTGTGACAAAGATAAGGGATTTGGTCAAGAGTTAGTGGGCCTGTTTCCTGAGTGCAGTTGAAGCCTGCATAAAAAGCTCCTGTGCCCTGCCCTTTTGAGGCTTTCCTAACCAGGGCTCCACACATCAAACAGTAAGTAAGGATTTGAGGGTTTCTTTGTTTGAGTTTTGTTTTTTTTATTACATTGCTAGCTCTCTGACTGGGAGCTCTTAAAAGGGTTTTGTGTATATTTTTTAAAGCAAGGTTACTTTCATTTTTGCTGTTTTAGGGGAACTTTTACTTGAGCACAGTAGGTTGCTGAACTCTGTAACCTCCTCAGGTTCAGAAACTGCTAACACCTAATCAGGTGTTAGTTCCCTCCCTACCCACCCCGACTCCCACCCACCCCTAGTGAGCAGTCTTGCTTTATAGGCCACCTCCCCCTTTAACAAATCACAGTGAATTGGACCAGCACATTTTGAATATAATTAAAGAGATTTAACTGCTTTTTCTCTGAAAGGACAGCTGCGAAACCGGCTGGTACTTGGTAGATCTCTCTCTTTTTCTTTAACAGATACCTAAGCTCCACAAACAGGACAATGGCTGGGAAAAATCGTATTGCTAAAGCTGTTGCCCCCATTACAGCTTCTGCCTCGGTCCAGACAGAGGTCCTAATGCCATTTGAGGAACCGGTTCCATGTGCAGGGTGCCTGCATGCTGAAGCTCTGAGGAAACAAGTGGAGGAACTCAGAGAGGAGGTGGCGAGGCTGAGGAGCATTCAAGACAGTGAGAAGTACATTGATGAGATGCTTCTTGCAGCAACCAGGCTCTCCAGCACAGGAGAAGATGGGTGCCAACAGAATGTCGATGGTTGGACAAAAGTCACCAGAGCCTGCAAAATCACCAATCCAACTTCTCCAGCCCTTGAATTGAAGAACCATTATGCAGCCCTGGAAGTGGAGGAGGTGAAAGCATCCCTGGAAAGGGAAGAACCAGAGTTCAAGTACCCCATAGTTGCGGAATCAGTGACCAGAAGGAAACGAAGGGTAGTGGTGGTTGGAGACTCTCTTCTGAGGGGTACTGAGGCGTCCATCTGCCGACCAGACTTGATGTCCAGAGAGGTATGCTGTCTGCCTGGTGCCAAGATCCAAGATGTTACGGAGAGACTCATCAAGCCCACTGACTATTACCCAATGTTGCTAATCCATGTTGGAACAAATGATACTGCCAGGTATACCTCGGAACATATCAAAAGTGACTTCATGGCTCTGGGACAGAGGGTGAAGCAGCTAGGTGCACAGGTGGTGTTCTCTTCAATCCTCCCTGTTGAGGGTAAAGGCCAAGGCAGAGAGGCTCGCATCCTGGAGATGAATGCATGGCTGCGTAGATGGTGTCTTCGAGAGCGTTTTGGTTTCCTAGACCATGGGATGCTGTTCCAAGGGTTGCAGAGCAGAGATGGCATCCATCTGTCCAAGAAAGGTCAACGCATCTTTGGTAGTAGACTGGCTAATCTACTGAAGAGGGCTTTAAACTAGATTCGTTGGGGATGAGGGAAGAAAGCCCCCAGGTAAGTGAAAGCCCCCAGGTAAGTGAAAGCCCCCAGGTAGGTGATACATTAAATACCTTTATGGAAATGGGTAACAGGGGTAACATATGGAAAGCAGTGTGTATTAATGCCCGTAGCATGGGAAATAAGATCCCTGAAGTTGAAGCTTTGGTGGGAGTGGCTGACTTGGATTTAGTGGCAGTTACAGAAACATGGTTCACAGAAAACCATGACTGGGATATAACTATACCTGGCTATACTTTATTCAGAAAGGACAGGGTAGGAAGAAGGGGAGTAGGAGTGGCACTATATGTAAAAACTACTATTAAAGCTTTGGAATTACAGAGCTTAAAAGGGAGAGAGGAGGCATTGTGGGTTAAACTAGAAAGAGGGAAAGAGAAATCTATTTGCATTGGTGTGATATACAGACCTCCCTCACAAGAGGAAGAGGTGGACAGAGAGTTAATTGAAGACATACGCAGCATTGCTAGGAAAGGGGAAGTGCTACTGCTAGGAGATTTCAATATGCCAGATGTTGATTGGCACATTCCTGCTGCAGTATCATCTAGAAGTAAGGAGATCCTGGATTCTCTACAGGGAGAACTATTCAGGCAATTGGTAACAGACCCCACACGTGAAGGGGCCATACTGGACTTGGTGCTTACCAATGGTGAAAGTGTTTCTGATGTTGTAGTGGGAGATCATTTTGCATCCAGTGATCACCAGATGGTGTGGTTCAGTATTAGGACTATGGCTGTTAGAATCCATTCCAAGGTGAAGATCTTAGACTTTAGGAAGACTAACTTTGCGAAGATGGGCCAATACCTCAGGGAGTCGTTAGTGGGATGGGAAAAGCTGGGGGATGTAGAAAAACAGTGGGCAAAACTGAAAGGGGGTATTTTAAAGGCAACCAACTTTTTTGTTAAAATGGTAAATAAAGGCAAAAGGAACAGGAGACCGCTATGGTTTTCTAAGGAAGTAACTGAAAAAGTGAAGAAAAAGAGGGAGGCCTTCATGAAATACAAGAGATCACAGAGAGAGGAAGACAGGCATCTGTATTTGGAAAAACTTAGAGAAGCTAGCAAAGTAGTCAAGAAGGCAAAGATTCAAAAAGAGGAGGAAATAGCCAATGCAATAAAATGGGGGGATAAGACATTTTTCAGATATATTAGTGAGAAGAGGAAGGGCAAAAGTGGTATTGTCAGACTCAAGGGTGCAGGGGGGAATATGTAGAAGCTGATAAGGATAAAGCGGAATTGGTTAACAAATATTTTTGTTCTGTGTTCACAGATGAAGAACCAGGAGCAGGACCTCAGAAAACACCCACAAATAAGAACAGAAGCGAGGGACATCTTGATCAATTTTCAGAAGACTGTGTTCGTGAGAAACTAGCTCAACTTAAAGTAGACAGGGCGATGGGACCGGATGGGATACACCCTAGAATACTGAGGGAACTTGGGGACGTTCTAGCAACTCCACTGACTGACCTTTTCAATGCCTCGTTGGAGTCGGGAGTGGTGCCAAAGGACTGGAGAGAGGCTCATGTGGTGCCTTTACACAAAAGCGGAAGTAAGGATGTGGTTGAAAACTACAGGCCGGTTAGTTTAACTTCGGTGGTGAGTAAATTATTGGAAACGCTGCTGAAAGAGAAAATAGTGAGGTTTCTGGAGTCCGGCGGATTACAGGATCCGAGGCAGCATGGATTCACCAGAGGCAGGTCTTGTCAGACAAATCTGATTGATTTCTTTGACTGGGTGACCAGGGAGTTGGACCGAGGGAGAGCTCTAGATGTGGTGTATTTAGATTTCAGTAAAGCCTTTGACACTGTTCCTCACAGGCGACTTATAAACAAATGAGCACCCTAGGGATGGACCCTAAAGTTACTGCTTGGGTTAGAAATTGGTTGGGTGGGAGGCGACAAAGAGTACAAGTAAATGGAGCTCACTCTGAGGAGAAGGATGTTACCAGTGGTGTGCCCCAGGGATCTGTCCTTGGTCCGATTCTTTTTAACATCTTTGTTAGTGATATAGCGGAAGGGCTGTCGGGTAAGGTTTGCCTCTTTGCGGATGATACCAAATCTGCAATAGAGTAGACACCCAGGAAGGTGTAGATAACATGAGGAGGGATCTAGCTAAGCTTGAAGAATGGTCTAGAATTTAGCAGCTGGGATTTAATGTTAAAAAATGTAAGGTCATGCATTTGGGCTACAGCAATCCAAGGGAGCAATACAGTATAGGAGGTGAAGTACTTTTGTCCACTAAAGAAGAGCGGGACCTTGGTGTGGTTGTGTCTGATGATCTTAAAGTAGCTAAACAGGTAGAAAAGGCGACGGCAAAAGCTAGAAGGATGCTTGGGTGCATACGGAGAGGAATGGCTAGCAGAAAAAAGGAGGTGATAATGCCTCTGTATAAGTCTTTGGTGCGACCTCATTTGGAGTATGGTGTGCAATTCTGGAGACCGCACCTTCAAAAGGATGTGAACAGGATGGAGTCGGTGCAGAGGGTTGCTACTAAAATGATTAATGGGCTTCATTATAAAGAATATGAGGACAGACTTAAGGATCTTAATATGTACACCTTAGAGGAAAGGCGGGATAGAGGTGATATGATTGAGATGTTTAAATACCTCCGTGGCATAAATGTTCAGGGAGAGAGCCTCTTTCAATTGAAAGCAAGTTCTGCTACGAGGAGACATGGGATGAGGGTGAAGGGAGATAGATTCAGGAGTGATATGCGGAAATATTTCTTTACGGAAAGAGTAGTGGATCCGTGGAATAGTCTCCCAGTGGAGGTGGTAGAGATGAGGACAGTAACTGAATTCAAAAAAGCACGGGACCAACACAGAGGATCTCTAAAGGTAAAAAGTGGACTGTTGTAGTTGTTATGGAAGGACAGACTAGATGGGCCTTGTGGTCTTTTTCTGTCATCCTGTTTCTATGTTTCTATATAGTTTCTGTGCGGAGATCTGTAGCAGTCCTGCTTGTTCTGTTTTGCCATTAAGAAATGTATTGATGTTATAGGACCTGTTGTAATACTTGAAGAGCTGCATTTTCTTAAGTAGGCTTGATGCTGTTATGGTATGGCTGCTTTGCTATAAAAGGCTCTGAGTGGGCTTTTTGCAGGACTTAAAAAGAACATAAGATATGCCATAGTGAGTTAGATCAAAAGTCCATCATACCCAGTGTCCTATTTCCAACAGTGACCACCAATCCAGGTCACAGATACATGTCAGGTTCCCAAAAGATAGACAGATTCCATGCTGATCATCCCACTTTAATAATGGTTTATGCACTTTTCCTCCAGGAACTTGTCCAAATCTCTTTTAAACTCAGCTACACTAACAGTTTTTACTACAACCTCTGGTAAAGAATTTCAGAGTTTTGTTATGCACTGAGTGAAAAATATTTTCTTCGATTAGCATTACATGTGCTATATTGTAGCTTCATTGCATTTACCCTAGTCTTTCTACTTTTTGAAGGAGTAAAATACCGATCTATGTTTACCCGTTCCGCTCCACTCATTATTTTATAGATCTCTATCATATCTCCCTTCAGCCGTCTCTTTTCAAAGTTGAAGAGCCCTAACCTTTTAAGCCTTTCTTCATAGGGGTATTCTTCCATCCCCATCCTGTACCTGGCAGTTGGCACTGGAGGAAAGCAGTGTTGCTGTTACTGAAGTGACACCAAAATTAAAATACTAATTTTAAATTTAATATTTAACAATATAATGTCCAATTGTGTATTTTTATTGGAACATTCTTGATGAGGATGCACAGAGAAGAGTGTGATTATTGCTTTATTAATCAAAATCTTGGGTAGAAGTTCTAAGGGCCTGTCCTGATTTTTTTAAAGCAACCAGTAGTTATAGATGCTGTCCATCACTTCTCTTCTTGCTCACCTCTCTAGTTTCCTTTTCACACTCTACCAACTGATTGAAGCTGACAGCAGGAGAGGAAAGGAATCTGATTTTGTCAGGCCAAATGTGTCTCTAATCTCTTCTTCCTGTTGCCAATGTGCACTAGAAATCTGCAGAGCAAAGGCAGGTCAGACAGCTGATCTGAATTGTGTGTGAATGGTCAGCAGGAAGAAGGAAGTGATTGTGCCTTCGGTGAGACCTCATTTGGAGTATTGTGTGCATTTCTCGAAACCACACCTTCGAAAGGATTTAAACAGGATGGAGTCGGTTGAAAGGGTGGACACCAAAATGATCAATGTGCTTTGTCATAAGACATATAGGGACAGACTTAAAGATCTCAATATGTACACTTTGGAGGACAGGAAAGAGACAGAAGGAGATATGGTAAAGATGTTTAAATACCTCCATGTCATAAATGCACAGGAAAAGATCTTCTTTCAATTGAAAGAAAACTCTGCAATGAGGGGGCATAGGATGAAAGTGAAAAGGGATAGACTCAGCAGTAATGTGCAGAAATATTTCTTTGTGGAAAGAGTAGTGGATGCGTGGAATAGTCTCCCTGTGGAGGTAGTACAGACGAGGACTATATCTGAATTCAAGAAAGCATGAGACAAACACAGAAGATCTCTAAAGGAAAAAAGGAACTGTAGTAGTTGGAAGGGAGACTGAATATGCCATATGGTCTTTATCCAGTGCCATCAAGTCAGTGCTGACTCCTAGCGACCCAGCTGCCTCTGGGTTTTCTTGGCAATGTATCACTGGAAGTAGATTGCCAGGCCTTTCTTCTGAGGCAATGGAGGATAAAGTGACCTGCCCAAGGTCGCAAGGAGTGTCAGTGGTAATCAAACCCTTGATCCTCTGGGTACTAGGCAGTTGCTGTAATCACTAGGCTACTCCTCACAATAGCATGTTTCCCTCACTGACAGGATCAGACATTTGAAGGCTTCATCTGTGTATCATAGGAAGTATGGAGGGTGTGTACATGTGTGCATGTGTGCATGTGTCAGTGGGTATGTCATGGGAGCTGTTGAGTGCTACATACATGCATGCTTGAGTGTGTGTGATGGGGTCTATTGGGGAATATGGGAATGTCTGCATCATGAAGAGTGTCAGGAGCTACATACATGCATGTGTAAGTGTCTGTGTACATATGTGTGTACGTGGGGTGCTTGCCTGTATGTGTGTGTATAGAGTATATGGTGCAGGGATGGGGTGCCTCTGTGTGCATTTGCATGCTGCACTAGTCAGGTGCCTGTGTGTGTGTGTGTGTGGAGCGGGGGTGGGATGCTTGCCTCTGTGTGTGTATGTGTGGTGCAGGGATGGGGTGCCTGTGTGTGTGTGTGCATGCTGCGCTAGTCCAGTGCCTATGTGGTGTGGGGGTGAGGTGCTTGCCTGTGTGTGTGTGTGTGTGTGCATGCTGCACTAGTCCAGTGCCTTTGTGGTGTGGGGGTGAGGTGCTTGCCTGTGTGTGTGTGTGTGTGTGTGTGTGTGTGTGTGTGTGTGCATGCTGCGCTAGTCCAGTGCCTATGTGGTGTGGGGGTGGGGTGCTTACCTGTATGTGCATGTGTATGGTGCAGGGGTGGGGTGCTTGCCTGTATGTGTGTGTATAGGGTATATGGTGCAGGGATGGGGTGCCTCTGTGTGTGTGTGTGTGTGTGTGTGTGTTTGCATGCTGTGCTAGTCAGGTGCCTGTGTGTGTGTGTGGAGCGGGGGTGGGATGCTTGCCTGTGTGTGTGTTTGTGTGGTGCAGAGATGGGGTGCCTGTGTGTGTGTGCGCATGCTGCGATAGTCCAGTGCCTATGTGGTGTGGGGGTGGGGTGCTTGCCTGTGTGTGTGTGTGTGCATGCTGCGCTAGTCCAGTGCCTATGTGGTGTGGGGGTGAGGTGCTTGCGTGTGTGTGTGTGTGTGTATGCATGCTGCACTAGTCCAGTGCCTATGTGGTGTGGGGGTGAGGTGCTTGCCTGTGTGTGTGTGTGTGTGTGTGTGTGTGTGTGTGTGTGCATGCTGCGATAGTCCAGTGCCTGTGTGGTGTGGGGGTGGGGTGCTTGTCTGTGTGTGTGTGTGCATGCTGCGCTAGTCCAGTGCCTATACGGTGTGGGGGTGGGGTGCTTACCTGCATGTGCATGTATATAGTGCAGGGGTGGGGTGCTTGCCTGTGTGTGTGTGCATGCTGTGCTAGTCAGGTGCCTGTGTGTGTGCATGGTGCAGGGGTGAAGTGCCTCTGTGTGCATGCTTATATGGTGTGGGGGAAGGTTGCCTGTGTATATGGGGCAGGGATGGAGTGTTTGTGTGCCTTCTGGGGAAGGGGGAGGGCTGCGTCCTCGAGCATATTTCATTGGTCCCTTTTCTCCCTCTCTACAACCTCCAGCCCCTTGCACTCTTTCACCTCTCCCCTGCAGGCTCTTTTCTGCTACTTTCCCTTAGTCTATTCCCTTCTCAGCCTCTGTCCCTTTCTCCTTCCCACTTCCATTCTCACCCCTTTCCATCCATTCATCCCCCTCTCCCAACTTTATTTCCTAAAACCACTGCCCTTTTAAGTTTTCCTTACCTCCTGTGTGCCTTTGATTTATTAGCTCCCTCATGTTATCCTTTTTTGTTTCACTTTTTGTTTTATTTTATTTTGAATAAAATGTATCAATGGTTTTCATCTGTAATTCCTAAGTTATGAGGTAGAATATCACATTTTAATAAATCAAATCAATTCAAATCAAATCATCTATTAAAAAAAGCAAATATTTCCTGATGTCCCTTCTGCAATAGACCTTACAAAAAGGTTGCTAAGACCCGGACCAAGAACAGATCCCTGGACAAACTCCATTTATGACTACTCTTTGTTAACTTCTATTCAACAAGTTTCTAACTCAGTCACTTTAGGGCCCATACCAAGGATACTCATTTTAATTGTAAGATACATTGCTGAAATCCATGTACAGCGCATCTGTTGTTCTTCTCTGATACAGTGAAAGAAATCCATTAGATTCATCTCACAAGACCTGCCTCTGTTTCTATCTGCTCAGCAATTGGTTTTGTTTAACTACAGAGCACTTTTCTGTGAACTCTGAGGCACTAGTAGAGTAGGCGATACATCATTGCAGTTTATACAATACAAGGTGGTTGT
Source organism: Ichthyophis bannanicus (assembly GCA_033557465.1). Classification (NCBI taxonomy): domain Eukaryota; kingdom Metazoa; phylum Chordata; class Amphibia; order Gymnophiona; family Ichthyophiidae; genus Ichthyophis; species Ichthyophis bannanicus. The sequence goes on from CM066046.1 coordinate 47,392,829, forward strand.
AGATGGAAGAATGGTCAGATACCAGTGCTCTCCTGAATCAGGGTAGACAGATTCCTCTCTGGATTGATCCCTTTCATACTCCTTTCTCTCCCCAACCATGCCCTTTCACACCATATTATCCCATCTGCTCTCTGCACAATTCTCCTATTTTCTGAAGAAAACGTTAAAGAGCCATATTCCCTGAACATCCATAATCCTGTCACATATGATAACAGAAGCCAAAGTAGTCTTGAGTTTCTTTACACTGCCCTTCTGCTACTGAGCTTTCCTGTTCTTTTCCAAGGACGGCTAACCCTGAGCTTTTCAGTTATCTGGGCTTCCACCTTGCTGTGGTATTATAGAGCAACTGCAGCAGCAGCCTGAATGTCTGCAATTGAAAATCTGCAGTACCATGGACAGCACCAGTCTAAGCATCCTCCTCTCTGTCTTGCTAGTGAACATCTGCAGCACCAGGGACAACACCAGTCTAAGCAGCCTCCTCACTGTCCTGCTAGTGAACATCTGCAGCACCAGGGACAGCACCAGTCTAAGCAGCCTCCTCACTGTCTTGCTAGTGAACATCTGCAGCACCAGGGACAGCACCAGTCTAAGCAGCCTCCTCACTGTCCTGCTAGTGAACATCTGCAGCACCAGGGACAGCACCAGTCTAAGCAGCCTCCTCACTGTCCTGCTAGTGAACAACTGCAGCACCAGAGACAGCACCAGTCTAAGCAGCCTCCTCACTGTCCTGCTAGTGAACATCTGCAGCACCAGGGACAGCACCAGTCTAAGCAGCCTCCTCACTGTCTTGCTAGTGAACATCTGCAGCACCAGGGACAGCACCAGTCTAAGCAGCCTCCTCACTGTCCTGCTAGTGAACATCTGCAGCACCAGGGACAGCACCAGTCTAAGCATTCTCCTCTCTGTCTTGCTAGTGAACATCTGCAGCACCAGGGACAGCACCAGTCTAAGCAGCCTCCTCACTGTCCTGCTAGTGAACATCTTCAGCACCAGGGGCAGCACCAGTCTAAGCAGCCTCCTCACTGTCCTGCTAGTGAACATCTGCAGCACCAGGGACAGCACCAGTCTAAGCAGCCTCCTCACTATCCTGCTAGTGAACATCTGCAGCACCAGGGGCAGCACCAGTCTAAGCAGCCTCCTCACTGTCTTGCTAGTGAACATCTGCAGCACCAGGGACAGCACCAGTCTAAGCAGCCTCCTCACTGTCCTGCTAGTGAACATCTGCAGCACCAGGGACAGCACCAGTCTAAGTATCTTCCTCACTGTCCTGCTGTTGAATATCTGCAGCTGCATGGACAGCACTAGTCTAAGTATCCTCCTCACTGTCCTGCTAGCGAATATCGGCAGCACCAGGGAAGGTACTAGATGAGCTTCCTCCTCACTCTGGTGCTGTACAGTAGAACACTTGGTAGCATCAGTCTGAGCAATCGCCCTATGGAACTCCTTACCTCCCACCATACGTTCTGTAACCTCATTCCCAAAATTTAAGGCACTCCTAAAAACTCACCTTTTCAGTACTGCCTTTGATCTCCCTTCCCCTACCATCTAAAGATAGCAGGCTACCCATAGTTCCCTTCTCCCCTCCTAGTCCTGAAATGCTCTCCTGCTTGCTGTTTTTGCTGTCTCTTGACTTCCGTGTTTCTTTCTCTTCCTACACTTTCCTATCATAATTCTGGCATTCCTTTCCAGTTTTTCTCCTGCAGCTACTACGTTTTTATTGTAAACCGCTCTGAAGCCATGGCCACCTGGGGCAGTATATCAAGCACAAATAAAGATAAAGATAACCGCTTGGCTGTCCTACTTGTTTATTTAACTGCTTTTAGCTCATGCCTTTCAAGTAGTAGCTCAAGGTGAGTTCCATTCAGATACAATGAATTTTTCTATATCTGCAGATGGCTTATAATCTAAGTTTTCAACTAGACACTGGTAGATTAAGTGCAAGGCTTAGCACCACCATTGCCATAAATTATCATCAGCCAAAAAACAACTCCAACCTCTTACCCAGTACATTGGCAGGTTGGAGCCATTTGTTGGCTGATGATAGTTTATAGCAATGGCAGTGCTAAGTCTTTGAGAAAGTCATTTTATACGGCAAAACAAGTGACCAGGTCAGGTTCTTTTGTAAATATACAAAACCCATTTAAAAAGTTGGTTATTGTAAAAAGTTCATTGTTATATCTATATACATTTCTAAATTCATTGTAAACAGTTGAAATATACTGCCATGTTGTGTTCTCTGTAAACCATCTTGAATCGCAGAAAGACGGTATATAAAAACGTTTTAAATAAATAAATAAATAAAAAACTGTCGATGAAGCCATCATGAAGTCCCACTGAAATGGATTTTAATGTGCTTATGATAAGTATTGCCTTAAAGCAATTTGAGCACTTATGTTGAGTATTGTTGTGCACTTATATTGAGCATTGCCAACTGAATCTACCATAAGCATATATGTTGTGCATACAGTAAGGCCGATATACAGGATAATGATGAGGCTGTAAGGTGGTAAGGCATGTGACACATGGGTGCCTATAATTCCACCGTCTGAGTTCTGTATAAGGCTTTTAAATGGGGTTTTGGGCACTTGATGCCTTTCAAAATGAATGAATTATTCAAGAGAGTTTCATAATATTTTTGATTAAGTTGATTTTTTTTGTGAATTATACTTTATAAGTCCCATTGTTTTTTGCTTTGCTTTACAAAGATACAGCAGCAATCTACAGTGTCTGAACAACAGTATTACATTAAACAATTAGATTCCTAAATTCCAACATGTACATAGTTATGTTTGGAAATTTGGGTGTATATGGGGGGAGGGTAAGGGGGAAAAAAGGAAGGGACTGAGTTGTAAAACATTTGAATATTTGGCATCAGTACAGCATATTTTTCAATGAATATTAGCAGTAGGATATAGTTTAGCCTGGAGGCTTGCCGAAGTGTTCCACGAATAGGTATGTTTTTATTTTCTTGTGGAAATCAGACAGGTCATTTATTCTGTGGATATCATCTGGCAGAGATTTCCAGAGCTTTGGTGTAAAGAGGGAGAATGCTCTATTAGATGCTGTTTGAGTGTTCTTTCTGTTGCTATGTGGGATGACAAGTGTGGATTGGGTGCTTGCTCTTCTGGGTCTATTTTCCTCTGGTTTTTGTATCGAGGATTGCAAGTATATAGATGAGAGTTGATAGAGTGTTTTGAATATAGTGATTAATGCTTTGTACTTAGAACGGGTTTTTATAGGGAGCCAGTGGAGGTTATTGAGTATGGGGGAGATATGCTCATGCTTCAGGGTGCCAGTTAGGACTCTGGTGGCCGTATTCAGTGCCATTTGTAGAGGGTGGATTGATGTGGTTGGAAGCCCCTGGAGGACAATATTGCAATAGTCCAGATACAGCAGTATCTTGGCTTGGAGTACTGTTCTGAAGTCATTGGATTCTAGAAGTGTTTGTAGAACTTGTAATGCTTTTAATTTTTGGTAGATGGCATTAGCTATATTATTGATATGTTGCTTTAGTGTGAGACCTTAATCTATGGTGATTCCTAGGTTACATACTTGAGATTTTACTTGGGGTCATTCCCCTCCTATGTCTATGTATGGTGTAGTGTGAAGTTAGGATCTCTGGTGATATGGAGAACGTCTGTCTTTTGGTATTTTATGACAAGATTGTGTATATTAAGCCATTGTGATATGGCTTTAAAGCAGTCAATCAGAGGGGAGTATATATGTTTAAGTGTGGATAGTGGGATATACAGCATAATGTCATCTGCATAGATAGTGTATAATATCGTATGGGTTTTGATGATGTCACAGGTGGGTTTTAGAAATATATTGAATTGTAGAGCTGATAAAGAGGAACCTTGTGGCACTCCTTGCATGATCTTGGATGTGGAAGAAGCTATACTGTTTATCCTTACTTGTTGTCACTGGGTTAGATATGAGGTAAACCACTTGAGTGTCCTGTTGCATAGACCAATCATTTGCAGTTTGTGGATGAGTGCTTCATATGGACTGAGTCTAGAAAAAGGAAGACGAATCCTTGGTGTGTTTTTTGGGTACCCAGCATTGTTTTTTCTACTAGGGTGATAATGAGGGACTCAACTCTATGGTTAGCTCTAAAACCATATTGTTGGTGATCAAGGGGACATGAAAGTCCACATGGTCCTGAAGTTGAAACTGTACTATTTTTTTCTATTACCTTATCCAGGAATGGTAAGCTAGAGACCACGCTTAATAGCCCTTAGGTGTGGCCATTAAGCGTGGTCCAGAGCATGATGATGGAGAACTAGACCTCCAGCTCCAGAGAGGTATGAGAACTGGCATACATGAGCCAATAAATAACCTGTGTAGGGCGAAGGTGTAGATTATACACTCGGTACATCCCCATCTACACTCCGGATACACCATGATCTTCCTAGATATATCAGCAGCCTTCGACACCATCTCCCACAACATCCTCATACACAGACTCCAATCAATAGGGATCAAAGATACTGTACTTCGATGGTTCCAGTCCTACCTAACCAACCGACAGCAATTGATCCGCACCAGCACCTCAACCTCATCCCCCTTCCAGCAACATCAAGGAGCAGGGCCGGATTTACCTATACGCCATGTACGCCATGGCATAGGGCCCACAGCTGGCAAGGGCCCACAAAAATGGAAGTTAGCTTTTTTTTTAAAAATAAAATAAAAAAAAAAAAACCTGCTGGCTGCCGCCGCGGGGCCCCCTCTGCTGCCGCAGCAGCATGCACTGACCCGCGGGGGCCCCCTCTGCAAGGTCGATCCGTCCCTCCGTGCAGGCTGTGAGAGGCGCGAAGGGAGCGTGTCTCCCTCGCGTCTCTGTTAAGCCCGCAGGGGCTGATGGGAAATGGGTTGATGGGGTTAGGACTGGAAGTGGGCTGATGGGGGGTTAGGACTGGTAATGGGTTATAGGGGGGGCTTAAACTGAAAATGGGGTGATGGGGGGTTAGGACTGTAAGTGGGTTGATGGGGGGCTAGGACTGGTATTGGGTTGGGGGGTTGCTAGGACTGGAAATGGGCTGATGGGTGGCTAGGACTGGAAATGGGCTGATGCAGGGACTAGAAGGGAATGGATGCTGGGTGAGGCTGGAACTAGAAGGGAGCTGATGTTGGGGGAGGATTAAAATGGGATGGGGCTGGAAGAGTAAAATGGAGAAGGGAAAAATATTTTGTGTGGGAGGGATAAAAAATCTACAATTGGCCGGGTATTGGGAGAGTAAGTGGGGATTGAGGATGGAGGGGTAAAATTTGAGTGGATGAAATAGGAATGAGGAAAGAGCAAAAGGAGAAAGATTAGTATGTTAAAGCAGATGTAGAGAGAGAATGGAAAAAAACTAGAAGAGAGAAGAAAGGACAAATGGACAGCAGACGATGGAGAGTTAGCAGAAGACACAAAGAAACCAGAAGAAAGTGGCTGGAGCAATTGCAGCTGAAAAAAATGCACAAAAGGTAGAAAAATATCTCTTTATTTTGAATTTATTAATTGGAATATGTCAGCTCTGGTAAATGTGCATCATTAACGTCTGCGCTTTGTTTAGTACAAGAGCAAATTAATGTATAGTTTTATTTCTACAGTGTTGTACATTCCAAGTTTGGCTTTTGGGATTCCCAGTTTAATTATTGTCTTCCTGTTTCTAAATTGTGATTACTTGTTTGGTGATGGTCTATGTTCTGCATGTGTAACTGAGCTGAGGTGTTCTGTTTATATAATTCCTATTTGACATTGCCACTTGTTCTCTTTCCCCAGTAGGTCATGTATTGTTGTTCTCTGAAATGTATTGGTTTAATATTTGCAGTGTTGCCTTTTGATTGGTAGAGTATGGTGCTTTGTGAGTCCTGGTAGTGCTGTTAGGATACGGCGGGTTTGCTATGGGTTCTAAATGGGCAGTGTTTGTAGTAGTTCCTAATGTGTCTGGCAGTTGGCACTGGATTATAGTAATGTAGAAATCTTTTAGTCTTTCTTTATCCATACACTCATTAAGAGGCACGTTTACTAAAAGTTAGTATATGGTAACATTATGCAAATATTTATGCAAATGAGGCCCCTTATGCAAATGAGTCCCCGCACCCCCCTTGGGCCGCCCCTGCTGGGGGCCCACAATTTTTGTTGGCGTAGGGCCTCACTCAAGGTAAATCCGGCCCTGTCAAGGAGTACCTCAAGGATCCACACTATCAGCCATGCTCTTCAACATTTACCTCCGACCACTCTGCTCAGTCATATGTACCCACAACATCAACTTCCACATATATGTGGATGACATAATTCTCTATGCCCCTATTACAACCACAAACCCAACGAATAAGCAACTATCAGCCTGCTTCGCTGATGTATCTAAATGGCTGCAAGAGAACAACCTCTCCATTAACATAAAGAAAACTGAAGCTCTTATAGTGACCAAAGACCCAGACTTCAAACCACCTACACACCTCTACATGGGAACTACACAAATTCAAATACAGCCACAAATAAGATATCTGGGCATTATCATTGACCAGGCTCTAACCCTCAAGCAACAAATCAATAAGACCACCGGAACTATATTCCACAAGGCTAAAACAGTACAACGTCTCCGACCTCTCCTCGAACTCAAGACTTCAGGACAGTAATGCAAGCTATGACACTCCCACATCTGGACTACTGCAATATAATCTACCATGGACTACCCGCCACACAAACCAACCCCCTCCGAACGGCCTTGAACACCACTGCGAGAATTATTCAGAATGCGAGGAAACGAGACCACATCACCCCATTTCTAAGGGACCTACACATACTTCCCCTCGAAGCAAGAATTAAATACAAAGCTATTCTACTCACCCACAAAACCATCCAGCAAACACAGAGCACCCAGCTCCACACCCTACTGACCCGTCCAGCCCAAAGCAAAATGACCAGACAGACCTGTAGCAACTCCCTCACCATCCCTCACAAAAGAACCAAATGCACACAATGGACCTGCAACAGAGCCTTTGAACTTTATGCCCCATCCTTCTGGAATTCTCTACCGAGCCACCTCAGGAACAACAACGATCTCCTGTCATTCAAAAAACAGCCAAAAACCATCCTATTCCAAGAATATCTCAAAACAGAAACACCCTCCCACAAATAACTACACCAACCCCTCTAGGCCACCCTCAGGAACCCATGATCAAAAACTGTTACCTTGTCCATATCTGTGTCTATCCTCTGTCAAAATCATCAATGTTGCCCTCCTGGTGATGGCCCTATCCCTATGACCGATTAAACCCCCCCCCCCCCTTTGTTACGCCGCTTTGACCCGGTGAAAAGTGGGATATAAATACAGTTAAATAAATAAATAAATAAATAAATCTAAGTATGGATGAGTTTTTCTCTGTTTGTGACAAGGGGGTGGATTGCTATGAGGTATAAAAGGATAGCTGACTAATTCATTGTATGCTGAGCAGTCGTGGAATTGGCAGTAGGATGACTGAATTTCTGTTGAGGTAGAACAGTCCCTAAGGTATGATCTTTGTCTAGAGAAATCAAAATAGCAGAATAGCCACTTACCAGAAGTTGGGCATTGTGAAATTTAAATGGATAGCAGGATGGATCACTCTACCTACCACTCTTAAGGGCCACACTTAAGGGCACTTTGGCATGACCCTTAGGTGAGGGCCCACCTGGAAAGGAGGTGAGAATATGAAGGGGCCGTTGGCAAGTGATAATGCCTCTTGGGAGGTGGAGCTTACCGGTGGCTCTCTTCCTCTGCTGCAGTTTCCCTTATGAAACTGTGAGCTCCTGGAGTGTCTGAATCAGGAGTTTATAGGGGATGGAAGGCTGCAGGAGGCTACTGGATGAGCTGGCTCCCTCGGCGATCTCACATGTGGTGTGCTGGGATCAGAGCTGTCGGCAAGTGATGATGCCTCTTGGGAGGTGGAGCTTAGCAGTGGCTCTCTTCCTCTGCTGCAGTTTCCCTTCTGAAACTGTGAACTCCCCGGGTGACTGAATTGGGAGTATGCGGGGGCCGGAAGGCTGCAGGAGGCTGTTGGATGAGCTAACTCTCTTAGTGATATTGAACTGCTGCCCAGTTAGCAACCTGTGGGTAAAGATAGGTATGGGAAACGCTGGCCTATCTTTACCCATGGGAGCTAACTGGGCAGTGGCTCAATATCGCTGCTGCCCAGTTAGCTTCCGTGCCATGAGGCAGACCCAGATATTCAATGCTGGTGATCGGATACGGCCTCAGCATTGAATATTCAGGGTTATGGTTCAGTGGTGATGGGTATGCACTTCAGAAGCAGTAGCCACTGCCACTGAATATCCCCCCCAGCTACTTTTAAATAAATAAATACACACACACACACACACACACACACAAGGTACAAACAAATACCCATGTACAACACACACACACACACAAGGTACAAACAAATACCCATGTACATGAAGCCATGCCTGTTTGAAGTTCTATCTCCATCTTTTATTATGGTGCTAATAAATTGTCATTGTCTGTTGTGAAATTTTGATTTAAGCAATACATAATACTGCATTGAGTTTGCTGATCATATGTCAGATTTAGATGAGGCAGCACACTCCTGTGCTACATGTACAGTACATGAAGGATCCAGACAGACATGCCTGTTGTACATACATACTCTAGCAAAAACACCAGCACACACCCACACCAGACAGTCCAGTGCAAACATGAATAAATGCTCATGAATACTGATACACCGAAACAGAGACACACCCGCTAAAAGGCAATCATGTACGTATTCACAAATGTAATTACTGACAGGGAGATATAAAGACACACAAATACACACAGAAAATGTCAGGTGCCCGCACTGCACACTTACAGTTTACCCAGCAAATGCACACACAGGCTGCAGGGTCTGATTCAAAGGCATTTATATGGTTAATAGACACTGGATATCCATGGGTTCTGCCACTACATGCCCCGATGCTAAGCATGTGGTATCGTGGCACGACATGGGCATTCCGGGACAGAACAGAGGGGGCACCCATCACAACCCGTCAGCAGCGACATTGAACTGCTGCCTGGTTAGCGACCCATGGGTAACGATAGGTGTGGGAAAAGCTGTCCCGTCTTTACTCATGGGAGCTAACCGGGCAGCAGACCTGGATATTCAATGTGGTGGCCGGATTTGGTCCCAGCATCGAATATCTGGTGTTATGGTTCAGCGGTGACGGGTATGCACTTTAGAAACACTAGCTACCGCCGCTGAATATCCCCCACATAGTTACTTACAAGTTATTGTGACACAAACACATGCTTACAATAGCAAGGAGAAATGGCATGCTAACACACAGTACACAAAGATTTGGAGAGACATACACATTTGCACCAGTGCAAGCCTCCACATGCATTATAAACTAACAATTACTGTCATACAGATCAGTTTTCCCATAATATTGCATGTTTCTCATTCTATACTTTGTCATTTTCTTTACATTTGTTCTTTTCTTCCCAGCATATGAAAATATCTGTATTTACGCAAGAGTGGCTACATATAAAATAATCCTGTCATTCCTACAGTACTGGCTATCAGCAATAAACTGTCTATTGCAAAGACTTTAGAAAATCAGTCAGCGCCTGATATGCTTCACTTCACCGACGTGCACATTCTGGCACACGTTCCGGAAGGCACATGAGCCTGGCCATACGCTCATTCTTTAGCACACATTTCAAAGTGCACATCCAATCCTTCTTGGTCTTATTCCTAGCTCTCCTCTTATATCATATCTTATTTGTTACATTTATTTATGCCATAGTATCTTTAGAAATCCTACATATCCACTGTGTGCACCCCAGGCATCGTTTGGTGATGAGCTTGCGCACAGATTTCATACAGAGATGAAATGTTATTCCCATATTAAACCAAGCACCCCTTGTGTGACATGATCTGGATGATACTTCAATTATCCAGAAAAACGTAACAATGATAGGACTGGAAAGGAATCAAATCAACATATTTCACATTTATAAAGAACAATAATCAATTAAACTCCCATCTAATTCATATTAGGTTGGTATGGTAGAATATAAACAGATTATCATATGCCAAGGCTAATGTAGCAAAAAGCCATCTCTACTTTCATTCAGCTCCAGATTAATTGCTATTGATTAAAAAACAATTGAACTAATGAGTTAAATATCACTATTTTAATATACAAATTTCATGGTATGATTTTATTGATTCAGTGGCCCAAAAAGTTACGTTATTTTAGTGTTTAACATTTCACACTTTGATTTAAAAAATTTGCCATAATGCCATAACTTTATCTGTAACTTTTCAGTGAGAAACACTAAAAGGGTCTTTTACTAACAGCATGTGCTAATACAGTTAATATGTGTTTTTTGAAGAAAGGGGTAGGTTTACTAAAGGGTGTGTAAATAACACCCACACAAGTTGCAACATTCGTGGTTAGCACGCACCCATAATTCCTGCGTTACCTGTGATGTGCTGTAAACGCCCATATTAAACCCCTAACCTACCCAGTCCTCACAAGGGACTTTTACCATAAGCCCCACACTAACAGTTAACATGGTTTAGTAAATATGCCCCGAAATGAGCTCTGAAGCAAATAATGCACATTAATTACCCCCTAAAATGATGGGCCCCTTTTACAAAAGCCCAGTAACATTTTAACATGTGGCAACTGGCAGTTGGGGACACTAACGAGGGGATATCCCAGCATCTGCATGATAAATCGCACGGTAATCGGTCATCGTTTGATGGGATGCCGTGTGGGCGTGGAGAGCACATTGCCGCTAGTGCGAGGGCAGTTGCTGCGTGCTTAGTATCAATGTGACTGCCATAGCCAAGATTTTCATTTTGTTTAGTTTCCTGTGTCCTTTAGGATATTTTTTCATTTTGTTTAGATTTTAATTTTTGTTTTTAGTAATCATGCCCCTATGATCAGTCATGCATGCACACTATTCTTCAGTAGGATGCCTATTGGTAAATTGTATATACTGTTCAGTAATATTGTATTACTGTGGACTGCACAGGAAAAAAACTGAAATTTGGGATTTTTTTCTGGTCATTTATGGTTAAAAATGATATGAAACAGCATGGGGAATAATTTCAAATGAATGCATATCCCTACTGTTTATCTTTTCTTAATTCTAAATTGTGTATTAATTAGCTCAGTGGTGCAGTGTGTGCTGCTTTCCAGACATACAGTATTTGTTAATAACAACATATCAAATGAAAGAGATACTGTAAACTGCCTGTTAGCAAAAAAAAATCAATAGATAGATCTATGATAGTTGATATCTATTAAGCAAATGTAATCTACTTGACAAAAGAGAATATCTAGAATGCCCAAATATATTGGTGTTATCTACACGATCCAGTTTATTGATGAAGTTATTGAAACTATACCAACCAAAATCTCAGTCAAAGGAATCATCACATCAGTCTTGTACATAAAGTTTATCCAATGTTTAGAGCAGGCATGTTAAACTCATTTTGATATCAGCCTACATTACAGAGAAACAAACATTAAGGGGTTGAGGAAACAGGCATATACATCTATTTGCATACTACATTATTTACATTTTCATTTTGTTATGTTAAAATAAAGGGACATTTTTACTAACTCAAGCTGTCTGCTGCATGTCCCATTTTATTTATATGGTTATATGGCAGATAGGTTGAGAGAGGTTTAGTAATAAAAGGAGCTCAAAGACATTATCTGATATTACTTGTCTATCCAATTAATTTATGTGGTCCTGCTGCCTCCACCCTCTCTCTTTGGGTTTACCATCGAGAAACGCCATACTAACAGTATAATTGGCCTCAGTTACTCGCATACAAGTACAGAATAACTTTCTACAAACAAAAATTAAACCGAAACCCAAATAAACCAGACTCTGCATGCATAGAAATGGAAAGAGATGCATTTCCTCCTGTACTCTGCAAAATATAAAGATAGCAGATATACCCTACGAAAATTGACATAGCCTTTATTGTTTGGCCATTCTATTTTTCTAATCATGTTTGTCCCAGTCTCTGGTTTCTGCTTTTCTTTGTCGTCTCTTAACTCTTTCCAGCCCTCCCCTCCCCACCCTTCTTCTCTTTCCTTCTTCTGCTTTCCTCTATCTTCTATTATCTCCTCACCCCTGCCTTCCCATTCCCCATCTCTTTCTCCTTTCCAGCCTTAGTCCTCAGTCTCACTGCCTCACCTTCCTTTTTTCCCTTCCTTTCCACTGTCTCTACCCTCTCTCTACCCTTCCTATCAAGTGCTTTCCCCCACCCTCTCTCTTATCCCTCTTCATTCAGCACCTCTCCTCTTTTACTCTCTGTGTTTTTCATCTCTATGGACTCCTTCTGTCCAGCATCTCTGTTCCCTCTCCCCCTGTGATTCAGCATTTTTCTCTCTTCCTTCTCCCTCTGGGATCCAGCATGTCCCCTCTCTTATCCATTCCTCCCCCCCCCCCCTCATCCACCATCTCACTCCCCCAATGTCTGTCCTGTTAGTCTAATATTTCTCTCTCCCTATGATACGAAGTTCCAGCAACTTCTTTGCCCTAGATTCACCCTCCCCTCACCTCTGCTCTCACTTCTCTGCATGTGTGGCAGTGAAAACAAAACAGTTAGAAACCATGGGGCCTTTAAGCCTCTGCATGCATTGAAATTCCTGCTGCTTCCGCCCCTCCAGTGCATACGTCCTGTTTCTGTGGGGCAGAAGTAATAGGGCTTTTCATTGTATACATAGTAACATAGTATATGACAGCATATAAAGACCAGTGTGGTCCATCTAGTCTGCCCAGCAAGGCGGTAAGAGTAGGTGCACCTGCCGCTCCGTGCAGGTCGCCCCTCTTCATGCCTTTGTTTAGGGGTGTATCCACTGTTTCATGTAGGTCACCCCTATTTGTTGAGATAAGAGAGTTATGCTTATTTTGATTTTATCCAGTTGCTGTAAAGGGATCCACTGTGTCTGTCCCATTGACATTTTGAATTCCGTCACTGTATTTGCCCCCACCACTTCCATCGGGAGGACATTCCAAGCATCCACCATCTTTTCAGTGAAAAAGTATTTCCTGACATTGCCTTTCATTTTACCCCCTTGCAGCTTCATGTTATGCCCTCTAGTTTTACAGCTTCCCTATCTTCGGGAAAGGTTTATTTGTTCATTAATACTCTTAAGTTTTTAAAGGTCTGAATCATATTTATTTTATTTTATTTATTTATTTAACCATGATTTATATACCGCATCTTCCATAGTTCAGTTGCGGTTCACAATAAACAACAGATAACAAATCGGAGTTTGTTTTACATAAAACATCATATAACCAAATAACAATAAGATAAACAACTAGTGTTAATACAGAACAGTATAGAACAGTGTAAACTATATACATTATGTACAAATACGCATTATGTGGGGCTTAAGCGTTATTCAAAGTACAGTATCAGCTATGAAGAATTGTATGTGTAGGTCATTTGGGATTTGTTAGATAAAAACTGGTTAGCCATTATCTAAGTCTATTGAGGGATGATCTGAGTTGTTGTAATGTTTAGAAAAGAGATAGGTTTTCACTTTTTTGCGGAATTCGATGATCTCGGTTAGCAATCTTAGATCATCTGGGAGGGAATTCCAGATTGTTGGAGCTGCATGAGAAAAAGCTCTATTGTTTGTGAGTTTATTTGCTTTTATGAAGTCTTTGGGAGTTTTTAGTTTATTTGTTTGTCCTTTTCTTTGAGTAGATTTTGAGTGCTCTTTGCTGATTAGGTTACTTAGGGTGACTGGGGCCATGTCGTTTAGAGTTTTAAATGTGGTTATCAATGTTTTGTATACTATCCTACTTTGTATAGGCAGCCAGTGAAGGGATTCTAGTATTGGTGTTATATGTTGATGTGCGTGTACTTTCGTTATTATCCGAGCTGCTGCATTCTGGGCAAGTTGAATTCTTTTAATGTTTTGTTTGTTATACCCAATAAAATTAGGTTAGCGAAGTCAAAGTGGGGGGTTATGATGGCTTGAATTATGCTGATGAAATCATGTATGTATACAAGGGGTCTTAGTTGTTTAAGGATTTTGAGTTTGAAATAGATTTTCTTTGTGGTGTTTCTAATGTGGGTGTCTAATGTAAGGTGTTTATCTAGAATAACACCAAGATATCTTACTTCATTTTTTATTTTAATTTCTTGGTTTTGAAGTGTTATGTGTGTAGGTGGAGTATAGGATTGGTTTTTGGTGACGATTAGCACTTCAGTTTTGGAGTGATTTATTTGGAGATTGTGGGTATTTAGCCAGGATGTGACTTCATTGAAGCAATCTGACAGAGTTTGCATCGGTAAGTTGGGAATCGTGAACGGAACGTACATCATGATATCATCTGCGTATAGATGATAGAGTACACCAAATTTTTTAAAGATATTGCAAATATCTCCCCTGTTTGTCCTCTCCTCCAGTGTATGCATATTTAGGTCTTCAAGTCTCTTCTCATAAGTCTTTTGACGCAGGCTCCAAACCATTTTGGTTGCCTTCCTGTGAACCGCTTCCAGTCTTTTTATATCCTTTGCAAGATACAGTCTCCAGAACCGAATACAAAATTCCAAGTGAGTCCTCACCAGCAACTTGTACAGTGGCATTAGTACCTCTTCCTTTCTGCTGGTAATTCCAGCACCCTTTTGCCACCGCCTTGTCACACTGTTTCACCACCTTGAGATCTTCAGGCTTAAAGGTTCCATACTCTATTACTGTTTTATTACCTCTGTCACACACATCCTGAGGTGTTACAGCAGAAAGTAGCATCCAAGGGAAGAGAGAAATTGTTCTGGGAGGAATCTGCAGAAAGGAGTTGCTGGACAGGGAGAGGGTCCAAGTGGAAGGGGGAGATACTGGATCAATAGGGATATCTCTGGTACCTTACCCTGCTGTGATACTTCTGCAGGGTGAATGAAGAGGCTCACTGGGCCTTTTTGACACTCCTGGTCTAGATGAACTTAAATATATGAATAAATATGCGGAAGTATATCAAGTAGAAAAAAATAGCTTTGACGAGTCTAAAAGGAGAAAATTCTTATTAGCCCCCTCTGTGTAATCTACTATCTAGAGGGCTAACATTTTTTTAATTAAATTAGCTGCAGTTGTGTAACTAATTAGATAATATTCATGCAGATTTCCTCAGATAAGCAGGAATTTACCCATGGAAAATCCCCTATCCTAATCAGATAAAAGTAACCACATGAAAAAAGGGCAGAAACAGGTCAGGAGGGTCAAAGTATGTGTACAGTTTTCACTTTGCATCTTTCGCAGGAGTTCCCCTAATAAAATGAGCTTGTGGTAATCATTTGAGGAGACTGCAGGTTCTCCAAAATACTGTAGCCTGTTCTTTTTTTTAGGCTGGGGGTATTGAAAGAGTTCTTGGCTGACATTAGCAGCCTTGCATTGGCTTCCTGTTAGAAAATGAATTTTATTTGAGCGCTTGGAGTGTAATTGTATAAAGTCAGGCCTAGTTAATGTGTAGTTGCATACATATCTACTATGCCAGTTTATAAAGTCAAGTACGTATCAGAGCCAACCCCAGGGCCAGTGTAAGCTATTCGGTGCCCTAAGCAAACCTTCAGCCTTATGCCCCCTGCACCCAAGATTTTGATAATTAAACTCAATAAACATGATCATCTGAACACCACCCTTCCAACAATAATCCTGTATGAATGCATAATTAGATATGAAACTTTGCTTTGTAAATATGCGTGCACCTGCTCTTTCTGTAGGTAAAAGAATGTACCAATGGCTCTTTCAGTTTGTGTGGCTGTCAGAATCTATTGTTTTGCTTTGGATGCTGCTGCTCTTTGTTCTCCTTCAGAAGCTGCTGCCCTAGGTCACTGCCCAGTCATGCCTAATGGTTTGGCCAGCCCTGTCAAGTATGCATGCACTTGACTTTATAAAATATTAGTGTAAGTGGCAGATAAATACCTTAAGTAAAGGCTCTCTGATGCACATAAATTACAGTATTCTATAATCAATGCACTTACTTGCACAATTGCCTATACCCTTCCCATAGTGAAAGTACTTGTGACTCTAACAACATTTATGCTTTTGCCCCTTTTTTTTGTGCTATCAAGTCATTGCTGACTCCTGGCAACCCAGCTGCCTCTAGGTTTTCTTAGCCAATAAAAATGTATTACTCTAATAGTATCTACTAAAATTCCAGAGACTACTTAATATACTGTCGTGTTTGACCACCAATAAATATGTGCAATTATTTTGTAAAGCGGGTCTCAGTATATTAGGGAGCTTTGGCATTGACTTTTCGCCATTAACTTCTCCTTTTTTACATCAACGACCCTTTTTCTGAAAACTTTTATAAAAACCTGGTGTTGTCAGTCCAAGTATCTAGGTTTTCTTGGCAATGTGTCACTGGGAGTAGATTGCCAGGCCTTTTCTTTAGAGGCAATGGAGAGTAAAGTGACTTGCCCCAGGTCACAGGGAGGGCCGGTGGGAATCAAACCCTTGATTTTCTAGGTACCAGGCAGTTGCTCTAACCATTAGGATACTCTTCCACTCCACTTACCCTAGTTGGTATTTTATAAGAAGTCATTTATGCATATAAATGGCTGACATTTAGGTACATTGTTGGCACCTAAAAATAGGGGGCTCCTTATAAAATTACTCCCTTAGTATTGACTTTTAAGGTTTTAAGGTTGGGTTGTCTTTTGTATGTAAGAGAGAGTTGCAGTGGTATCCGTTCCCTTGAGTTCTCAGATCCTGCCAAGGTAGTTTAGTAGTAGTACCTTCATGTTCTCAGGTACAATTTGACCATTGATGAACTTGCAGAGTTCTGTGGTGGCCCCAGTAATGTGAAGTAAGATTCCATTTCAGATCAGAAGTAGATTTAGTTTGTTGTTTTGTTTTGTTTTTTTTCAGGAAGATGATTTTTTTTTTCTAGATCAGACAGGCAATTTCAGATTGGAGTTTATGGGTATGGTAAGGCATTTCCATTTTATATTATTTTGTTTATTGTGATTTGAATTCATTTATTGTTACTTTTAATGATCTGTGAACTACATCAATTAGTTTGACAGGGAATGAGGTATAAAATTTCCCGCCCTGTGCTTGGAGCAGAAACCCATGAACTGATAGTTGCTAATCACCTCAAAAGTGCTTTCTAAAATTGCTTCCAATTGACAGTTGTATCAGTTTTTATATTGATAGTAAGTACACCATACCATAACTGATTTCATCTAACAATAACTGGGAGAGGTTTATTAGTAGTTATCCGCTAAACAAACATTATCCATTAGTAAAAGGAAACTAATTTGAAAAGGCCCAATCGGTCCAGAAAAATGAAATTAAAGCGATACAATATAAAAAGATGTTATGGAATTGTGTTCTATAAAAGACTAAACTACACAATACTCCCGATTAGTAACAAAGACATTTTCAAAAAATGTATACCTGGATAACCATGCAGGTACTCAGGCAATACAAGAGGCTAAAAGTTACTTTTTCCTTCAACAGTCAGACATACCCATGAAGGTCTCAAGTGGGGAAGAGTGTGGAGGGGGGGGGGGGAGTAGGATGTGTATGGGATTAATG
Organism: Ichthyophis bannanicus; assembly: GCA_033557465.1. Taxonomy (NCBI): domain Eukaryota; kingdom Metazoa; phylum Chordata; class Amphibia; order Gymnophiona; family Ichthyophiidae; genus Ichthyophis; species Ichthyophis bannanicus. The sequence goes on from CM066046.1 coordinate 47,410,392, forward strand.
CCTGAACATTCTGTTTTCCAGGTACCCGAGGGCAGGCTTGCAGGGAATTTAAGCAGAAAGACTCCAACTCCATTGAAGAATTGCCATATAGCGCTTTTGCTCAGCAGAACTAAAAATGTGCATCCAGGTTTCTGATCACAGTGCCTAGTACATTTCATTAAATAAATGTATGTTTATACAAATGATTTTCATCATTTGGACAAGCGCTGCCCTATTAAGGAAAATACAAGAAAGCGTTGTTGCATAGCAAGAATATCACATAGCTTTACTGATGGTTTGCAGTGCAGACGTTTTTCTATTCATTACCAGCTAGCTTTCAGATCTCAGAGAGGGAAGGGAAATGGAAAGAATAAGGGGCAGGAAGGAGCACCAGAGCAACAGAAAGAGGGAGCTCATTTGTATAAACATACATTTATTTAATGAAATGTACTAGGCACTGTGATCAGAAACTTGGATGCACATTTTTACCTCCTCGTTCAACATTCAGCCTTGCTCTACTGCCATCACTTACCAGCACAGCCACTGCTCCGACCTTGTCTTCTTCTCTAATTGCTTACTCTCAAACCTTTGTATCTCAGTTCGTCCTTTATCGGACCATCACCTGATAAGCTTTACTCTTCATCACCTCCTGCCTCAACCTCACCCAGTCTTCTCCAACCTCTTTAGAAATCTGCATGCTCTCGACCCATTGGCGCTCTCCACTACTGTCTCATTACCTCTTTCCTTCACTATATTATTTGAGTCGGTTGATGAGGCAACAGCTTTTACATGTGTCTGTACAGTGCTGTGTACACCTTGTAGAGCTATACAAATGATCACTAGTAGTTGGAGGAGGAGGAGGATCTGAGAGATGTATGGAAGAAAAGTAGAGAAACAGAGCTAGAGTGATGAGTGGGTAAGAAAATGGAAAGAAGGAAAGGTGAACTAAGAGGGGAAAGAGATAAAAATAGAAGGAACACATAGAGAAGTACAAGGAGAGAGATAGCAGGTTCAAAGGGAGCAAAGAGGGGTGTAAGAAGAGAGATGTTGCCAAGAAGATAAAATCACTAAGTAGAACTTTCAGCAGTAGTCATAGGGCCCGATATTGATCTGCTGCCGACCTTTAACCCCAGATATTCAATGCCGGTGTCATATGCGGCATTGAATATGCAGGGTCACCGCACAGCCTTCTCAGCCGCAGATGCTAACTGGGTAGTGACGATATTGCACAGCTACCCAGTTAGTTCCTATCGGTAAAGCTAGGCCAGCTTTTACAGCACCCAACCTTATTGCAGGTCGCTAACTGGGTAGTGGTGCAATATCGCTGCTACCTGGTTAGCGACTGGTGCCAGCCCCGGAACACCCACGACACGTCTCGATGCTAAGCAATCAGGATTGGAATTCTGTTGGCTCCCCCCATTTGTCCCCCCCCCCCCTTCCAATTTATTAGCTTTATCCGGTTTCAGAGGGTCAGGAAGGGAAAGAGTACTTTCAATATAAGATTATTTTATAAAAGGTCACCTAGACTGAGAGGGCACCTAATTGTAGCCTAATTCATAAAGACACATAGCTCTAAAATCTCCTTTCTTGAAATGGATAACTTGGCAGCTTTGCCATCCTGTTCTAAGATGAACGGTGGATGCTTTTAGAACTTTGGTTTTATAATCACCTGACACTTAACATTCAATAATTAATTCACTGATTTGGAAAGTTGTGTCTCCAGAGCTTCAGAAAGTATTTTGGGATTGCTGGGGATAATTACTATTGCAGTATTCTGCACTGAACTTCACCCTAGATCCCAAATGACCCAAATGCATTCCAAATTCTGTATGGAGTTTATTTTGTCACTATACCCTCTATAGCATAAATTCCATTTTTGGGTACAACAGGGCACCTATGTTAAATATTTGATACAGGTTCCTATATGCCTTTATAAAATAGGCTCATACAATGACCCAAGTTGTGAAGTGCTGTTGAGTCTATACAGACTCCTGGCGACCCTATGAATAATTGTCTTTTTTCCCCTGGGTTTTCTTGGCAAGGGGCGGAATAAATTCTCTTGCAGAATTCTACACCTGTTCTTAAGGTATAAATATGTGTGGGTGTACTCTATGCATGTCCCCATATGCCTAATGAGTCAGATCACTGACCATTTTAGTAGCCTCCCTCTGCACTTACTGCATCCTCTTCATAATCATAAAAAACAATCATGCCCTGGCCCTACTCTTCTTTCATGGACAGAAGTACTTCACCCCCTATACTGTACCACTCTCTTGGATTTTTGCAGCCCAAATTCATGACCCTCCATTTTTTAGCATTAAATCTCAGCTGCCAAATTTTTTAACATTCTTCAAGCTTTGCTAAATCCCTCCGTATATTATCTACACCTTCCTGGGTGTCTACCCTATTGTAGATGTTGGAGTAATCCGCAAAGAGGTAAACCTTACCCAACAGCCCTTCTGCAATATCACTTACAAAAATGTTAGAACGATTCGGACCAAAGACAGATCCCTGTGGCACATGAATAGTAGCATCCTTTTCTTCAGAGTGGGCTCCATTTACTTGTATCCTTTGTTGCCTCCCAGTCAACCAGTTTCTAATCCAGTCCATCACTTTAGGGTTTATCCCTAGGATGATCGGTTTATTTATAAGTCATCTGTGATGAACAGTGTATCAAAGGCTTTACTAAAATCTAAGTTCACCCCATCTAGTGCTTATCCTTGGTCCAATTCTCTGGTTACCCAGTCAAAGAAATTAATCAGATTTATCTGACAAGATCTGCCTCTAGTAAAACCCTGTAACTCCAAAAGGCAGATCCTAACAACATGAAATAACTCCAAAACACATCTTTTTGTCAGACAGAGTTACCCCCAGGCAAGGACACCTCATCTGGAAGGCACAGTCCATTTTAATCAAATTGCAGTATACATTTAAAAACTGCATCAAAAATTTGAAAGCTAGAGGTACTTAGCTAAGTTCCCAAGTCATCGCAGCATCAAAAATATTCAGTGGTAAAATGACACAGTCCTGTGTTTCGGGTCAATACATTCAAGAGACCCTGCTTCAGGTTCTTTGCGACCACCGATAGTCCCCAAATGCACGACGAGGGAATCCCCAAAGAAAGGAGATTTTTAAATCCCATCTAGTGCTTATCCTTGGTCCAATTCTCTGGTTACCCAGTCAAAGAAATTAATCAGATTTATCTGACAAGATCTGCCTCTAGTAAAACCCTGTAACTCCAAAAGGCAGATCCTAACAACATGAAATAACTCCAAAACACATCTTTTTGTCAGACAGAGTTACCCCCAGGCAAGGACACCTCATCTGGAAGGCACAGTCCATTTTAATCAAATTGCAGTATACATTTAAAAACTGCATCAAAAATTTGAAAGCTAGAGGTACTTAGCTAAGTTCCCAAGTCATGGCAGCATCAAAAATATTCAGTGGTAAAATGACACAGTCCTGTGTTTCGGGTCAATACATTCAAGAGACCCTGCTTCAGGTTCTTTGCGACCATAATCCCCAAATGCACAACGAGGGAATCCCCAAAGAAAGGAGATTTTTAAATACCGGCATCTGATGTCACCTAATCTCCATGTGAACTGCCCAACCAACCCGTGGTGAAGAGCAACAAACATGCAAACACCACTCAGCTGGTTGAAAACCCATAGAATCACAATTATTGGACTTGAATGAGAAATATAAATCATCTGTTGCCCCTGACAAACTGGATTCTTCTTTGGCAGAATTGGATACTAAGATGTCTGCTTTCCGGGACAACTTGTGGAATTATAAAATTAAGAAATTCCGTCGTGATCAAGCAGACTATCAAAAGGATCAGGTTTATCCCTGGATGATTAAGAAGGATGCACCATCTCCTAAACAGGTTACTTTTGAGGAGACTTCCGCTTCTTCGGGGGAGTCGGATGGGGATCAGCAGCAGAAAGACAATAGTGTGTCCCATCAGAAATTGCTTCACCCCTCCGGGAGTGGATCCTCTTTAGCTTTTGGAGAGAGTGCTTTCAAAGATATGGGTTCTTCACAGGATTTTCATGAGGGACGATTTTGGGGTTCGCAGGGCCAATGGATTATCACCAGGGCCTTTGGAGGGGTCCCACCACTAGACAGCGTTCAAAACGTCAATCTTCAATCTCACACATCAATCTTTGACAGAAGCTCAGTGTGAGCTACTTTCTAAAGGATTGTCTTTTGTACCTACAACACCTTATGACCTGTTTATTATGCGTGTGGCTTTACACAAGTTTTTTTGGAAACTTCTAGTCTGGTTGTTTTTCTCATTGAAAGAGAATATTGTTGATAATTCTTTGGTGGCCAAACCCTCTATGTGGTTACCCCCTGGCCCTATTGATTCTGCTATTTTAACTTTTCAGAAATTAGTGATGATGGATCTGGAAAAATTGGAGCAGAGATCTTGCAAAACTAATCACAATTTGTCTCCTGTACATAGAGCAGCTTTGCTTCAGCTGGCTGCTGATGGGGATACTGTGATTCGTACGGCAGATAAGGGGGGAGCAGTAGTTCTCCAGTCTCGTCAAGGTTACCATTTGGAAGTTATGTGTCAGCTTTCAGATTCTCACTATTATAAACTTCTAGATGAAGATCCTGCTCCCTCTCTTCTGGCAGAGATTACGGAGCTTTGCCAATGAGTGTTTAATCTTGGTTGGCTTATTAGGAAGGAGGTTTGCTTCCAGGTGCAGGATCATCCTCGGCTACCTTTATTCTACACTGTTCCTAAGATTCATAAATCCATTTCCCACCCTCCTGGCTGCCCTATTGTGTCATGTTGTGGTTCGGTCCATGAGCCGCTGTCCAAGTTTTGCAATTTGTTCCTGCAACCTCTAGCCAGTCTAGTACCCTCATTCATCAGGGATACTTCCCATTTTTTGCTAATTTTGCAATAAATGAGTTTTCCAGATACACCTGTTTTACTAGCAACCTTGGATGTGGTTGCTTTGTACTCTAATATTTTTCAGTTCAAAGCTCAGCGAGTGATTTCGGATTTCTCTTTACAATTACCAGAACGGATTCCTAAAACTTTTGTCTTGTCGTTATTACAGTTGGTTCTGGAGAGGAATTATTTTTCATATAATGATGCCTTTTATCTGCAGGTTTTCAGAATTGCCATGAGGGCCACCGTGGCCCCATCGGTGGCTACGTTGTTCATGGCTGATTTTGAACAACATCATGTATATTCCTCTGGTTCTTTTCTAAGGTACTACTATGGCGGCGATTTTTGGATGATATTTTCCTGATTTGGATGGGGAGTGTAAACCAACTTCGCTCCTTTGTGGATTTTTTGAATAAAGTGGATGATAACATCAAATTCACCTTAAAATACGATTTCAATTCTATAGAAATTTTGGATGTTCTGATTTCTGTTTCTGATGGAGAGTTATCCACATCACTATTTCATAAGCATACAGTATATATTGCAGTATAGCAGCTTTCATCCACCCTCGTTAAAACGAGGTCTCCCGTTTGGACAGTTCTTAAGATTACGGAGGATTTGTTCCTCCTTTCAGGACTTTAAATGTCATGCGGCTGAATTAAGCCACCATCTACGGGTTCATGGATATCCTCAACATGTGATAGGTCGGGCTTATAAATGGGCCCGATATAACCATTGTGAATGGCTGTTGCTATCCTCCACTTCATCTGGAAATAATACCAATGGTGAGGACAATAGCATTGTAGGGGTTTTACCCTTTACCAGCAGAACAGGAGCAGTATGAACTATTTTGCATAGATATTGGACTGTTTTACAGTTACACGTCTGTTTTCAGAAACCACTTTGTCTAGGGATGACTCGTGGTAGGAACTTGCGAGATAAGTTAATACGATCAATGTTACCTGTTGTGTAATCTGCGGACCGTGTTGGTCATTTTTCATGCGGCCACTGTGCTTACTGTTCATGTTCTCTGGAAGGAGATATGTGGGAGGATTTGGCTACAAAACCTATTTGGCATTCTTCCTATTTCACTGATTGTGAATCCACTTTTGTGGTATATTTATTAATATGAATTGGATGTACTTCCCGCCCCTTTAAGAAGCGATTGGCTGAACATACCTCTCGTATTTGTACAAAGACTCTAGGGGCTCCAGTTGTGTCTCATGCCTTGCAATATAATCATCTGTTCACGCAGTTCACTTGGCGGGTTATTTGGATTCCCCCTTTTACTGTGGGGGGGTGATCGCCTATCCCGCCTACATTGGATTGAACAGCGATGGATCTATCGTTTGGATACTGTCACACCAAGGGGTCTGAATTTAGAAGTTGAGTGGCATAACCTTTTGTGATTCTATGGGTTTTCAACCAGCTGAGTGGTGTTTGCATGTTTGTTGCTCTTCACCACGGGTTGGTTGGGCAGTTCACATGGAGTTTAGGTGACGTCAGATGACGGTATTTAAAAATCTCCTTTCTTTGGGGATTCCCTCGTCGTGCATTTGGGGATTATTGGTGGTCGCAAAGAACCTGAAGCAGGGTCTCTTGAATGTATTGACCCGAAACACAGGACTGTGTCATTTTACCACTGAATATTTTTGATGCTGCGATGACTTGGGAACTTAGCTAAGTACTTCTAGCTTTCAAATTTTTGACACAATTTTTAAATATGTACTGCAATTTGATTAAAATGGACTGTGCCTTCCGGTTGAGGTGTCCTTGCCTGGAGGTAATTCTGTCCGACAAAAAGATGCGTTTTGGAGGTATTTCATGTTGTTAGGATCTGCCTTTTGGAGTTACTGTGTTTTGAGGTTGGCAGTATTCTTGAGCCCCTTTTGGGAATTGTTTGATTACTTTCTAGTAAAACCCTGCCACCTAGGATGCTGCAATCCATTGGATTCCAGAAACCTCACTTTCTCTGTTTTAGTAGGGTTTCCATTAATTTACTCAGCACAGGGGTCAGATTTAACTGGACTGTAGTTCTCAATCGCCTCCCTACTTTTATATACATATAGAGGAACAGCATGCACTCTTCTCCAGTCCTCTGGGACCACTCCCGACTCTAAAGAAGCATTGAAAGGTGAGACAGTGGATCTGCCTGAACTTCCTTAAGTTGCTTCAATACTCTCAATGTGTCCCATTTATAAGAGCCGTTTTCTGTGTATAAAACTTGCTTTACATGTGAAAAATGATTTGGAAAGTACTTCCATAGTGCCCAGTTCATCTATGCTATTATGAAATGAAGCTATAGTATAACTTGATTTAAAAGAAATGTTTATCCTTGTTACTACAGCAGAGGTGTACATGTTCAGTCCTTAAGGCCTGCAGGCAGTTCAGGTTTTCTGGGCATCCCTTATGAATATGCAAGAGATAGATTCACATACGATGGCAGTAGTATGTATGCAGATATATCAGATGCATATTTGTTGGGGATTCCCTGAATATCTAAATAGTTTCAGCTCTCAATGACTGAACTTGAGCACTCCTGCAGTACAGCAATAATTATTTTTGGTAACATTGCTGTATCCCTTTGCATGCATATTTAGCATTGCTGACATTGTTTACCTTCATTGCATAGAAACATAGAAACATCAGGGCAGAAAAAGACCACATGGCCTATCTAGTCTGCCCTTCCATATCAAATACTATAGTCCACTTTTTTCCTTTAGAGATCCTCTGTGTTTGTCCCATGCTTTTTTGAATTCAGATACTGTCCTCATGTCCACCACCTCCAATGGGAGACTATTCTATGCATCTACCACTCTTTCCATAAAGAAATATTTCTGCATATTACTCCCAAGTTTATCCCCTTTCACTTTCATTCTATGTCCCCTCGTAGTAGAACTTTCTGTCATTTGAAAGAGGCTCTCCCCCTGTGCATTTATGCCACGGAGGTATTTAAAGATCTCTATCATATCGCCTCTATCCCGCCTTTCCTCTAAAGTATACATATTAAGATCTTTAACTCTGTCCTCATATGCTTCATAACAAAGACCTCTAACCATTTTAGTAGCCACTCATTGTACCGATTCCACCCTGCTTATATCCTTTTGAAGATGTGGCTCCAGAATTGCACACAATACTCCATATGCGGTCGCACCTGAAACTTATACAGAGGCATTATTACCTCCTTTTTTCTGCTGCCCATTCCTCTCTCTATACATCTAAGCATCCTTTTGGCTTTCACAGTTGCCTTTTCTACCTGTTTAGCTACTTTAAGATTGTCAGACGCAATTATGCCAAGGCCCCGCTCTTTCATTCGTGGACAGAAGTATCTCACCCCCAAATCCTTTGGATTTTTGCAGCCTGAATGCATGACCTTGCATTTTTTTAGTGTTAAATTTCAGTTGCCAAATTCTAGACCATTCTTCAAGCTTAGCTAGATCCCTCCTCATATTATCAATGCCTTCATGTGTGCCTACTCTATTGCAGGTTTGGTATCATCCGCAAACAAGCAAACCTTACCTGACAGTCCTTCCACAATATCACCAACAAAGATCTTAAACAGAATCTGACCAAGGACAGATCCCTGTGGCACACCATTGGTAACCTCCTTCTCCTCAGAGTGAGCTCCATTTACCTGTACCCTTTGTCTCCTCCCATTCAACCAATTTCTAACCCAATTAGTAAATTTAGAGTCCATCCCTATGGTGCTCAGTTTTTTATAAGTCACCTGTGAGGAATGGTGTTAAAGGCCTTACTGAAGTCTAAATAAACCACATCTAGGGCTCTCCCTCAGTCCAACTCCCTGGTCATCCAGTCAAAGAAATCAATCAGATTTGTCTGACAAGACCTGCCTCTGGTGAATCCATGCTGCCTCAGATCTTGCAATCCACAGGACTCCAGAAACCTCACTATTCTCTTCTTTAGTAGCCTTTCCAATAATTTACTAACCACAGAGGTTTGACTCAATGGACTGTAGTTCTCAATGTCATCCTTATGTCCGCTTTTGTGTAAAGGGACCACATGTGCCTTTCTCCAGTCCTCTGGCATTACTTCCAACTCCAAAGAGGCATTGAAAATGTCAGACAGTGGAACTGCTAGAACGTCCCCAAGTTCCCTCAGGATTCTTGGATGTATCCCATCTGGACCCATGGCTTTGTCTACTTTTAGTTTAGCTAGTCCCTCACGAACACCGTCTTCTGAAAATCGTTCAAGATCCCCATCACTTCAGTTCCTATTTGAGGGTGTTTTCTGAGGTCCTGCTCCTGGCCCTTCATCTGTGTACACAGAACAGAAATAATTGTTAAGCAGTAAGAGCATTAGGCACTCACAGGAGCAGTTTTCATTTCTATATATTTTAGTAACAAGAGTGCTACATACATCTCATAATTCACCACAATGGTACATGGATATATAGTATGAAGTTATGTCACAGTAAAGTTATCACTGGCTGTCAAAACAGAATAGTCTTCTGCTTCATCAGAACTCTTAAGAATTATTTCCCATGGAGACACTGCTTATGTGCTATTTTCCATAAAAGCATGTTGGATGAGATTCACATTTTCCTGATCAGCCTGTTTAAAATCTACTTTTGTCCATATAAAATTCTAGCCTGACCACCCTGAAGAGGGATGACAGAGAGCTGTGTATCATCTTCCTCCTCAAGTATGCAAAGTGGAAACATCTGGGAGCTAAAAATAGCTTACTTCAAATAAACTAACTGATCAGCTCCCCCCCCCCCCCCCCAGTGCAGAGCCCAGGATTAGCACAGCAGTATATGAACACCTGTAGATACGTGTCTGCATCTACATTCTGACTCATTCTCTGTTATTATCCCACAGCACCAAGCACTCCAAGCCCTCAGCATGCAGAAGTATGCCTGGGTTTTACTGACAGCATGTGAAAAATTAGTTTTTGTACTGCATGAGTAGATTGCCAGCCAAATTTGATAGGAAGCTCACACAAAAGGAAGGCTTTTCTATCTCCCTGGATGCTGAGGAGGTAATTGTGTAAGTGATTTCTTCCTATATAAATGGGGTTATCACCTTTTTTTTAAAATTATGCAGCGCATATATGCATGAAAGAATGCGCAGCACACTATCTCGTGCATACATTTGTGCATTTGTAAACTGGGCATTCTCTGGGGATGGAGTTAGATATATGTGCATAGTTTTCATTTTGTAAAGCACGCATGCATAAAATCATGGAAGTGCATGCAGATATTTACACCTGTTCCTCAGCTGGCATAGATGACTACGTTTGGCTTTAGGACGCTCATGAGCGCATATGCCTGTTTTATATGGGAACATGCACATGCCCTTTCCAGTACAAATAACCATAAATTAAGTGAGGGATTCCCAGAAGATCTAAGCACCTACTTATAACATTTTCTTCTCTGTCTGATTACTTAACTACATTGAAGATGATTACAGTTCCTGGAACCATGAAGGACTGAAGGACTCAGAGGCTTTGTTCAGTGTTATCTTGTCTTTCACTTATTTAATTACGGGTGTAAAACAGTTTCAGATAAGTAATAAGCTGGTGGCATGCGTGAAATGAGTTGGTGATCTAGGGACAGTTTCCAATGGACAGGCATCCCTATTGCTACAACCACCAGAATGGCTGCCAGATGATGAGTTATCTCCACAGCTGATCAGATCCTGGGTATTCATTTTTTTCTGAAAACTCTATTGAAATCACCTAATGCCTAAACACAAGTGTGTATCTCTGCTTTTCCCTGCTGTAGACGTGGCAGTGGTAGGTTTATGCATGTCTCTTTGAGGTCAACTTGCCAAGGACGTTTTGACCTAGAGAGATCAGCTTTTGTTTGTGTCAGTGCAAGAACTGTGTGTGCCTTGTAGCGCTATATAAATGTTCAATAGTAGTAGTAGTAGTAGTAGTAGTCATCTAATTCTGTGACCTCTCTGCCTTATGAAGACTCTGCATTCAAGGTCATAGATCTCCTCTCATGACAAGTCTGCAAGTACTGTGTCCCTGGTCAGACAGTAGAAGTTGTAGAACTAGATGGGTCTTTTAAAGAGCTGTCAACTTTATAGTCATAGTCTGGAAGTGACTTTTCTTCTGAAAGTGATTCTACTTTTATGTTCATTGAGTCGCAATCAAATTGAGTGCTTCATTCTTCCAATACAGGCAAGATGATATAATAATATAAATTACATAATAAGCAGAACAGTTTGTATTTGTAAATGCCCAGAATCTTTCTTCTATGGGTGGATAAATCCAGTCAGTTCAAGCCAAAGTACAATGGCACTATGACAGGCCGTATGCTCTCCAATCCATTCTTTATTCTCAAAGACATATCGAGATCTCAGTAGTTGCTCACCTCTGTTCTGGCCAGGGTAGTAAGAGATCATTGCATGTCTAGTTCACACAGGATGTAGAGAAAGTATATTCCAAAACAGAAAAATAGCAGAAGCTAGCTTAGAAGTCAAAGTAGAGTATGGCAATATACACAGTAAGGGGGCATCCTCTATGTCACCCCCAGTAGATTGATGTGTCTGTTCAATTAATAGATGATCGCTTTGAGCATGCTTTGCTCTCTTATAAGCTCTCTTAATAATATTATTAGGATAACCTTTATGGAGGTACCGCAATCAAAGATCTTCAGCAGCCATATAAAAGTCCTCCATATTTCGGCAAATGCACTTAGGGGCTTGTTTACAAAGCCGCGGTAGTGGTTCGCGATCGCGATCGCAGCCGCGGCCCCATTGAAATCAATGGGGCCGCGGCTCCGATTACGATCGCAAACCGCTACCGCGGCTTTGTAAACAAGCCCCTTAGTCTCCCTGTAAGCCAATTTTTTACAAATTATCTTTTAATGCCTGAGGACAAAAGCTGTGAAAGTGAAGATAGTTATTTCGCTCAATTGGTTTGCGATACAATGTTATCAATCAAGATTATTCTTTCCTCACTACAACATCCAAAAATTCAGTCTCCTTCCCATTGAATTTAGCAGTAAATCTGAGGTTTGGTTTAAGAGAATTATGCATCTTTATAAATTAGATCCAGAGCAAATGTCGATGCACACATTTACACCTGCTCCAAAACTGGTGCAAATATATGCTTTTACTATACTCGTATACTTGCATGTTTTAAAAAATATGATACAAAAAGTGGTAGCCCTACAATCCAACAGAAAAGGCAGAAACTGTTTAATAATTTAAGGGGCATGTTTACTAATGTGTACTAACCATTAGCACAGGGGTTAGCATGCAATAAGCACCCTAAACTAGCAGTGAGCACAGATCCCTAATAATTCAGTGTGAAGCGGTAGTGCGCAATGGGGTAGGGATTGGGTGGGTTGTGGGTGGAACATGAATATGGATGGTGCTTCACAGAGCAGGCCTTTTGAGTGCGTGGTAGCTGCGGAGGTAGCTGTTAGTACATGTACACTTAATGCAACTCGAGTGGCTGTTGGTAAGTGCACCCACATGCCGATTAGCGTGGTGTGGCATGTAAACAATTCACTAATGGAAGAGGGATGGATGCATATGCCGCCAGAAGTTAACACAGGTGTCCGCACTAACCTTTGGGCCCCAACAGGTTCTGCTGGTGCATTTCTTAGTAAACATGCCCCTTAATGCTAATCACATTTAAAACTCTTCATATACACATCAAAAAAATACTTACATATAATTGATCATCTCACAAATCCTAAGAGACCCTACATGTTTTGGCTTCTGCCTGTTTCAGGGTATAACAATATGTATTACCCCAAACAAGATCCAGAATAACCAATTATATAGAAAGATCTCACCGACTGATTGAACTATGAACTCATATAAATTGTTATACCTTCACTTAATATATTACATGCTCAAAAAAGCTGTCTTGACTTTCAAACTTTTTTCAACAATTACACTTGGATTAAATTTTTATGAGCCTCAAAATCCTTGGGCTTTTCAGATATAAACAAATCTCTTTAACCTTGAGATATGGAGTGAAAGAGATTGCATTTAAACATTTAAAAATGCATAAAATCCTAAAACTAAAGATAAATGTGAGTTATGTGTCAGAGATGCTTGTGAAGGGGAAACACCTGAAAAGAATAAACAGAACACTGTTTAGCGGGTCTGGCCATCCGATCCAGATGTCCAGACCTGCTAAACATCCAGGCAGGGATCGGACATCCAGACCTGCTAAATGTCCGGGCAGCCTGCTGGGGACAGAGCTCCACATACGAATAGGTGATTTGTATGAGGAGCTCTGTTCGTGGGAGGGAGGTGGTGGGATAGAGGTAGAACGAGGGTGGGCGGTGGGTGGAGAGTGACTCCAGATGTGCAGGGCCGATTCCAAGGCTGGCCCTGTATGTCTGGGGTCACCCACAGAGACGGGGGACATTCTACCTCAGAGGTGGAAGAGGTCCGCCTGGATGCAGCCAAATGACGCCGCCAGACCATTTAAGGAGGGCAAAGGGGTGCAGGGGATTCCCTGCAGCCTGACTCTGGCCATGGAAAGCTAGATCTGGGGTCAGGCTGCGGGGAAAGAAGGGCCTTGTCTGTGGCTGGGGATTGCTGCTCCTGAATGGAGCCTGGCTGAATTAGACAGGTATGTGGACTGGACATACGGGCGATCAAAATCGGGGCACAGCCTGCACATCCAGGCCGTAGACCCGATTCTGATCCCGTGGGCATGTCTAGCCCCAGCTCAATCAGAATCAGGTCTACCTCTGTATGGTCCGATTCTGATCAGCCATGCAGGGGGGAGATGGCCAACACAGGATATCCCTCAATATGTGTGAGAAATGAAACACAAAACAAAGATTAAAATAAAAATTAAAAACCTATGACTGGTCTCCTCAATGGTATTAACAAAAATGGCCGCAGTCATGTGGTGCTGCCCCCTAGCATGAGGTTTGGAGGCAGTACTGTACATAAATGCTTATAATGTAAATAAGTTTGACAGTTATCCCAGTTTATATCCAAGTTATATTGCCTGTTTTATTGTAAATACAATGCAGTCACGACTGCATTGTATAAGTCACAGTTAAATGTACACCGCACTGATATTGAATAGCGTGGTACAGAAGAGAAATAAAATAAATAAATAAATAAGTACTGTGTGATTGTGGCCATTTTGAAGAGGCCCTACAACAGGGGCAAGAGCGGGGAGGACCAATCCTGCCCCAATTCACCACTGGACTACCAGGGAACCCAAGACATGGATTGGGGAGGTTGAGAGGGATGAGGGGTGAGGGGATCATAGGGGCCCCCAAGCCAACTAGCTAGCCAGGGTTAGTTGTTTTTCAAAGGGGGAAGTGAGAGTGATCGAGGCCTCAACTGACTGGCCAGGATTTTTGAGTGGAATCGGAAGGGTTGCCTTTGACCACCTGACTAGCTAGCCAGGCTTTCATCTTTGGCTGGGGGTGCACCGATCTCCCCTAGATAATTCCCAATGGGGATTGGGAGCTGCCCAGGGGGATCGGTGCTGAAGGGGGGCCAGCAAGTTATTTTAATATTGTAGGTGCCATGGATCTCTACATCAGCGACACTGAAAATATCCTCTGATTGGGAGGGCTTATTGAGGTTCTAGGGGGGGCCACAGTAGCGATCAGGTCACAGAGCTTGTGAAAACATTGTGCACCTGATTGTTACTTATCCTCCCCATTGATTTATCATGGAGACTTGCAATATCTGCATCAGCAGGCACAGTGAGACTTTCCACACTACCTACTGATTTAGGCACGGAAAATCCAAAACTTCTGTGGTATCTGCAGGGGGGAAGCTGAGAATACCCTTGCAGATACTGCAGATATTTTGGACTGTCAGAGAACTTCATTGGAAAATTATATTGCTGGGCTCAAAACATATTAAAATTATTGTTAAATGCTTGAAAAATGCTTTGAAAACAGAAAATAGCCCTGCACATTTGTGTGTTGCCTTTTAATGGCATCCTCCTGCCACAGAGATTGATTGACAGTATGACCCCAGCTTGGTTCCCCACAAGCTTGAGCATACTCGTCAATGGATCTTTCTTTAAAAATGAAAGTAAAACCGGGGGCGGAGCCTGGTGTCTTGGCAAGATGGACGTGTAAGATCGGTGCTCCAGAGGGCAATTGACAAGAATCCTGATTTCTGCAATATTTGATCAAATAGTTCCTACCTACTTGGATACCATTCGACTCCGGCTATGTCGGGCTCTAAACAGACGTGGCTAGATTTCCAAGTATCTCAAAATGCTAGCGCAAAAAGAACCAAGACAGAACCTCTCTCACCTCACAAGATGAAGGTCATCCAAGAAGGTCCTGAGACCTTGCAGGAGATCTTGGCTGAGATTGGGGGGGTCAAAAAGTTGGTCAGAGCTAATGGAGAATCGCTTTGTGCAATGCAGGAAGATATCAGCGCTTTGAGATCCTCTTTGGAGTCAAATACGGCTCGTTTGGAGAAGGTAGAGAAGGTGGTGGCGTCACATGGTGAGAGGCTGTAGGCCATTGAGGAACAGGCCAACTTGATACGTTCACTGCAAAGAGAGGTGGAAGAAAGTGATAATCACTCTCGGCGGAACAACATAAGAATCTTAGGAGTTCCTGAGGGAGCAGAAGGTCATGATATGATATCATTTTTGCAGGCCATGATTCCAGGTGTATTAAGGTTGCATTTCAATATGCCGTTCGAGATCGAGCGCTCCCAGAGAGTGCCTACTCAGCCCATAGTCATGGGCAAGCGTCCACGCCCAATTATCTTGAAAGTGCTACGTTTTCGGCAAGTATTGCAAATAATGGGAGCAGCCAAAATACTTTCAGCCTTGGAGTATCAAGGGCATAAACTCTTGTTCTTCCTGAACGGTGGATCGGAGAAAGTGTCTTTTGGCACTGCGTCCACGCTTGGTTCAACTGAAGGCCCGTTTTGGACTGCTATATCCTGCCCGCATGAAAGTCACACTGCACAACCAGACCAAAACTTTTGATGATCCCAGAGATCTATGCGCATTTCTGGAGGACAAGGAGTCAGTGGTGATGCGGTGAAGGTTATATTACATCTTCTACTTGCTACAGTTTGATGGTGCTTGCTATCATGGGTGTTTAACTGGACTGAGGTCGTGTGAAAGAGGCCTATTTATCCAGAAGCGACATCTAAGCCTGTTATACTGTCATGTACTGGGACATTTATTCTGTCTTTTTGAAGGACATTATCTCTATTCTTAATAAGGGAAGTGGGCAAGATGTGATATTCTGAGAGTTACAGAAATGTGGAAGGGTTGGGTCAATGAGCCCTCCATGTCTGTCTTGTCCTAGCGGGCTCACCCGTTACGTTTTGTGTGTTATATAGTCCCCTCTGGGTTTTGGGTGGTTTTGGGGAATGTTTTGGTAGAATTGGTGTGTTATTGCGTTTGATCAAATAATGGGGCCTTTTTTCCTCTCTTTGGGCTATAGATGCAGCCACACTTTAAAAGTGTAGGAAATTGTTCTACAGTGTAAAACTAAATGTTACATTTTGATCTGTTTCTGCAACATATGATTGTTAATTCAGAGCTATATTGTCAATATGCTTTCTTTAAGATTGTGTAACTGAATGTTAAGGACATTAGTAATCTTTACTAAGAGGAATGGTTCCCTCTGAATGGTAGGAAAGAAAGTGTTGGCATCTTATTGCTGCAGGAGACACATTTGAAGGTAAGGGAGTTGTTGTAGTCAGAGATCCAAGCCCTATTTTTAAGGCTTTCAGCTATCCATCATAAGATTGATGGAGTGGCCATATTAGCTTGGATAGCTGTATCCCTATGGTTTTAAAATCCACGTGCTGTCTCTTCCTATCTTCCAGGGGACTTTGTTCTAGAATCAGTGAATCTACTATTCATGTGGCTCACAGCTATGTTTATGCTGTGATCTCATTTACCCTATTTGACTTAACGAGCTCTAGTTATATACAGTAATATGGTCATTGGTCTGTTTCTTGGTGGGGCCATCTTGAAGATATAGATGTGTCTATCACTCCTAAAGTGAATTATGTAATAGGAATATTATCAGGTCCACCAAAGGAGCACTTCACCACGTTGTACGAAAACTTCTTTCACACAATAGATGGCAGTTCGTCTTGATCCAAGACCTTTTAAATATTGTAGAAAGCGGTGACTCACCTCTCAGAGAGAATCAAATTTTAAGCTGTGCATATTTGAACACACAAGCGGCAGACCTGAATCCCCTGAGGAAGTGAAAAAACGAAACACGGCCTGTGTCGGGCTCTCAGGTTGTTGAAGTAACAAATAAAAGTATCCTTTGGTTTTAACCACCACGAATTTTTGATAGGAATATTATCAGCCTTCCTTGCAAGGGAAGACCTTTTCAAGTACATTCGTAGCAAAAAACCCGTGAGAGAGTCAGTTGGTCCATTAGATGATAAAGGGGTTAAAGGAGCACTAAGAGGCGACAAGGCGATAGCAGAGAGACTGAATGAATTCTTTGCTTCGGTCTTTACTGAGGAAGATGTAGGGATGTTACCCACGACTGAAGTGGTATTTAAAGGTGTGGAAGAATTGAAGGAAATATCGATACATCGGGAAGATGTCCTACAACTATTAGATAAACTGAAGAGTAGCAAATCACCTGGGCCGGATGGTATACATCCAAGGGTGTTGAAAGAACTGAAATTTGAGATTGCAGACCTGCTATCAGTAATCTGTGAACTATCATTAAAATCATCTCTAATACCTGAGGATTGGAGGATCGCCAATGTAACACCAATTTTTAAAAAGGGTTCGAGGGGTGATCCGGGAAACTACAGACCGGTGAGCCTGACGTCAGTACCGGGAAAAATGGTAGAAACCATCATAAAGAATAAAATTACTCAGCATATAGATAGTCATGACCTAATGGGAGACAGCCAACATGGCTTTAGACAAGGAAGATCTTGTCTTACTAATCTGTTATGTTTTTTTGAAGGAGTGAATAAACAGGTGGACAAAGGTGAGTCGGTTGATATTGTGTATCTGGACTTTCAGAAAGCCTTTGACAAGGTCCCTCATGAGAGACTTTTGGCAAAACTAAAGAGTCATGGGATAGGAGGCAGTGTACTACTGTGGATCAGGAACTGGTTAAAAGATAGAAAGCAGAGGGTAGGGCTAAATGGCCAATTTTCCCAATGGAGAAAGGTGAATAGTGGTGTACCCCAGGGATCTGTGCTGGGTCCGCTGCTTTTTGACATATTCATAAATGACCTGGAAAGTGGAATAACGAGTGAGGTTATCAAATTGCTGATGACACAAAACTATTTAAAGTTGTTAAAACCAGGAGGATTGTGGAAAATTGCAAGAGGATCTTGATAAATTGGAAGACTGGGCATCAAAATGGCAGATGAAATTTAATGTGGAGAAGTGCAAGGTTATGCACCTAGGGAAGAACAACCCAAACTATGGTTACACGATGCAAGGTTCCACATTAGGAACCACCACCCAAGAAAAAGATTTAGGCGTCCTTGTGGATACCATGTTAAAACCCTCGGCCCAGTGTGCAGCGGCGGCCAAGAGAGCAAATAGAATGCTAGGTATGATAAGGAAAGGAATGGAAAATAAAACAAAAGATATTATAATGCCTCTATATCGTTCCATGGTGAGACCGCACCTTGAATATTGTGTGCAATTCTGGTCGCCGTATCTTAAAAAGGATATAGCGATTTTAGAAAAGGTTCAGAGAAGAGCCACCAAAGTGGTAAAGGGGATGGAAGGCTACTCCTATGAAGAAAGGCTAAAAAGGTTGGGGCTCTTTAACCTGGAAAAGAGACGGCTGAGGGGAGATATGATAGAAGTCTATAAATTAATGAACGGAGTGGAACGGGTAAACGTAGATCGATTGTTTACCTTATCAGAATATAGAAAGACTAGGGGACATGCAATGAAGCTACAGGGTAAACTATTTAAGACTAATAAAAGAAAATATTTTTTCACTCAACGTGTAATCAAACTCTGGAATTTGTTACCGGAGGATGTAGTAAAGGCTGTTAGTGTAGCTGGGTTTAAAAAAGGTTTGGACAAGTTCCTGGAGGAAAGGTCCATAAACCATTATTAAGAAGGGACCCAGGATATCAATGCTTGAACCAATACAAGCATTGTGGAACCTGTGTCCCTTGGGGAAACTGCTAGGTACGTATGACCTAGATTGGCCACTGTTGGAAACAGAATACTGGGCTTGATGGACCTTGGTCTGACCCAGTATGGCATATCTTATGTTCTTATGTTCTTATGAAGTGCAGTGTCAAAGTGATAGAGCTCTAGTTCAACGCTTATGGAGAATTAATCGCCCAGGTTTGCTCTTTGGAAGATAGGGTCTTCTTGATAGGAAGGGGGGATATGTCTTCCTAATTCTTTGGCCTAATTCTATAGCGTTTGAAAAGGCAAGGTTCACGAAGGGTGGAGTAGACCGTAGGCATACGTTCAATATGCTGCTGAGATTATGAGATTATGCTGTTCTCTGTAAAACCAAACAGTATTTTGTTCTGGTCTGTTGTTTTAATGTAAACCGCGCTGATGCTAAATAGTGCGGTATATAAGAGCTTGTAATAAATAAATAAATAAATTAATTAATTAAGGGTCGGTTTTAGCGTGGAGATGTCAGCACTTTGAGGCAGGTAGTGTAGGACTGTCCTAACATTCAGTTTTATTGATTTTATCGATTTTTCAATATGGAACCGTATTAGAGTGGTGTTGGGATTTAGGGCCACTCTCTCCTGATTTGGGGTCATTTTTCAATCAGTAATTGGCAGCTTGTCCTTATAAAGGGAACGTCTGTCTGAATTAGCTCCATGTTGGGAGTGGCCTATGTCCGTTATTTCTAACTGGAAACATACAATAGATCTTGGTTGAGGCCTATGGTGGTATATCTGTACCTGTGCTACTCATGGGTGCAAATACCATGGTGTAGCAGTTTCTCTTACATCCTCCTCTTCCTTAAGTGGAAGGGTTACCAGATACATTTCCTTATTTCTCTGTAGTGGAGTGTTTGTCCTTCTGTAGCCCCCTGCAAGCCTTGCAGGCTTGCAGATGTTTTATGTTTCTTACATATGGCCCCTGATGATCGCATGATGATGGGAGGGACAGGATGGGGTGGGCTGTGATCAGCCTTTGATTGTCTCATTTTCCAGAGAAAGATTGTGTATTTTAATTTACTGTAACTTGGTTTTCTCTTTTGTTGGAAATTTAAAAAAATGAAAGTAAAACCAAAAATATCTTTAAAAAAAAGCTCATTTGATTTTCATATGGATTAATTTTAAAAGACTTTGAAGAGCTTTTTATTCATTATTTATGTAACAGTTTTATACCGCTTTATCATTTCAGTCAAAGCAGTTTATATTCTAACTTAAACTTGGTAATATACATTAAACATGGACATTGATAACTTGGATTTTTCTGAGGCAATGGAGGGTTAAGTGATTTGCCCAAGGCCAAAGGAATGCTAATGGGAATTGAACCCTGATCTCTTGGTTCCCAAGCCAGTGCTCTAACCATTGATGGAATTTTTAAGGGACGGTGATTGCTGAATATGCAAAAGTGAGGTATTTTGACAGTTTTACTATCACAGCTCTGATGCAGGAGATTGACGAAGCATGGCCATGTTGCATTCTTTTATTCGATTTTATTAAAGTTTTATTTTGATTATTTGTTCAATAGTTTGCCTCTTCCTTGGTTTTCTACTCATTTTTATCTTCACCTCTCTGTGAGTTTGTTACCCTTTAGTGTCGTTTGGCCTTTCCTCCTCACATACATCCGTTTTCTCCCAGCATGCAGCCTTCCCTACCTCTCTCCTACTGCTCACCACCTGCCTCTAGGATGCATCTTTCACTTCTTTCCCTTTACTCTGCTGCTCTGCCCTTCCTAATCTTTTCCCCACCACCTTCCTCCCCTCTTCTTTTCCCTTCTTTATCCTCTTCCACCTCTCTCAACCACCTCCCTCCCCTTTTCCTCGTCTCTTTCCTTGTTCCCAGGAATTTCTTTTGTCATGTGACTGAAACTAAGCATATTGTGAGCACGGCATTTCGGTTTTACCCATTCTGAGGAAGGCAGTTTTCGTTCACCCAGGAAAATGACTTTGATAATTGTCCTCCACTTGAATGAAGGTTCCAGGAGTACACCAATTCTGTATTTATTTTTGAGGGGCAGCCTTGCACAAACTTCAGTGCTAGTCTCATGCTTGAAAATGGAATGCAGTCATGCCTAACTCGTGAGAGATGACTGCATTGTAATTTGGGGTGTTTTTAATTATATCATTACTTTCATGTGTTTCTCTCTCCATTGCTGCATTTGCTATATAGTGATCTGATTAGAAACTGGAATAGGTAGAACGTAAGTATTCACAATAAAAAAAATCAATAAATGAGGGTGATGTTTTAATTCACTTCCCATACTTAATAACCTAAGGATAGAGTTAGTGTGCAGTATGCAGTATGTCCAACCTCAGAATTTTGAGCTAATATTCCCAGGATAGATGTGTTAATTTTGAAGACAAGAGGAGGTCGGGTATAGGGCGAAGAGTCTCTCCCGTGCCATTTCTCTATAACCTCAAGCTGGAGGTTGACAGATTGTGCACTGGCAAGCAACGGCGGTTATTTTTGTGTTTCCGTCTGAATGCATGATGGCAGATGCCGAGTATTTGGAATGCATTAGTGCTAATGGCGGGACCATTAAACATTAGAGTCACTCACTCCAGATGGGTTGCTATGGAAGTTCAGGGGAGGAAAATGAAGCAGGAGCAGGGAGCAGAGAGCGACTGCTAAGGCTGTTTCCAGCACTCATCGCCGGGCAATCAGTCACAGCTCTGAACACTTCATGAGAAGTATTTAAAAAGACAGCAAAAACAGCAGCAGCAGCAGCAAACTCACATACAGGTCAGTACTGTTTGTCCTCCATCTAACTGGAGTTAATAGCCTTCAAATAGACACTCTACTATCTAGGTCAATGGTTCCCAAACTAGGGGTCGGGACCCCTAATGGGGTCATACTATCAGTGGATGGAATCACAGAAACATGGCCATTTCTCCTTCTCTCTGGACTTCCACGTGACCCATGCCAAATAGTGACAATCACCAGTCAGCTTGTGGCCTGTAAGCCAGTGAACAGGCATAGGCCCTTACCCCACCTGGGCAAGCTTCCTGTTAAGACTGGAAATCTATGCTGAGTACTGGGGTCTGTAAGCACACACTACACACCGACACAAGACGCCCTGTGCTGACTGATGCTGCTGCTTTAGATGAGTAGAGGGAAGGGGAGGAGATTAGAGATCTGCTATTTTGATTTCATCATCATCTGGGGTCACGTGGATTTTCAGTTTTTAAAATGGAATCAAATGGGATAAAGGTTTGACAAGCACTGCTCTAGTCTGAAGTTTAATAAGGTTGCTATAGCTTATGATCATGTGTCTCCTAAACGGCAAAGTCTAAGATGCACTAGGAAGGGAAGCTGTAAAACAGGGACTGACTTACTAAAGCTGATATGCATCAGGGAGCTCACTTTAAAACTAGATTAAGTATTTTTTACATCAGATGACTTGGATCCATAGGACACCCTTATTCTCCCTGTTTTGAAAATATTATTGAACTGATAATCTTTCATTCTCAATAAATATTAGAGTACAGAGAACAATAACAGCTCAATTTGTTTATCAATCTACTAGAAAGGTCCAGATTAATAGGTTGTGCTCCCCGGTCAGCAGATGGAGGCAGTGAATACTGATTTTCAGTGACATCACCACCGGTATAAGGAGTAATGCAGTCCTAACCCAGATCAGTTCACCAACTTTGGCTTGAGCAGTGGTGGTGCAAAAGGGACTGTGGCTTTACAATTGGTTAGTTGATTCAGGCTCCAAGGTGTGCCTTATAAAGCTTCCCTTTTGCTGAAGACCAGTGTCATTCCACCATTAAGGGATTTATAAGCAGGGCTCTATTAAAGAATTGGGGATATTTCAGAGCAGGCCTCCTCTTCTTTCTCTTCGGCAGGTAGAAGAGGACTCAGCCCTTTTATGAGGCTCACAGTCCCAGAATGGTGGAGGGACTTCTTTAGGTAACAAAGTGACCCAATGAGTGGTTGTGGGCTAGTCCCAAAAACCAACAGGTGGGGGAGGGTCACCTCCATTTGTTTTAGAGGGATCTGTATCATCTCAGATCAATGAGTTCTCAAGGTGATCCAGCAAGGCTATGCTCTAGAGTTCAAAGACCCTGCTAGTGGCTCCCTGTGGATTAGTGCAGAAGAGTTTGGCAGTGAAAGAAACCCTTCAATGGCTCATACAATCGGGAACAATTATTCTGTTTTCTTTGGAGGTGCAGGGGAAAGATCACTACTCTATTTATTTTGTGGCTCCACGAAGGAGGGAGTTTGTTTACCCCATGATGGACCTCAAGAGGTTCAATGCCACTCTGTGAGTGTCGTGGTTCCATTTGATGACTTAGTAGTCAGTCATCATGGCAGTCAGATAAGTTTCTCACTTCCTGTTCAAAGCTTATTTCAATATACCAATCTGGGAATACCATGAAAGGTTTCTCTGATTTTGTGTTCTTGGCAAACATTTTCAGTGCAAGCCCCTGCCCTTTGGCCTGGCCATAGCTTCAAGAAACTTTTTTAAGTGGTGGTGGTGGCCTTTCTGTACAAAGAGAAAATAAGCTGATCCATTCCAATTCAGATGAGGACACTTGCAGAATGATTTGGGTGTTGAAGTTCCTTGGTTGGGTAGTGAACTATTCAAAGAGCAATTTGCTTCTCTTTTAGTCCCTAGAGTACTTGAGGATCAAGGTTTGATAATAAGGCTGCAAAGTATTTCTGACCTGGGAGAGAGTTGAGAAGATACTACTGCAAATCCAGATCTTTTGCCCTGGCCAGCTCTGAGAGTTTGGTATTACTTTCACTTTCTAGGATCCATGGTAGCAACCCTGGAGTTGGTGCCCTGCACAAAAGCTTACATAAAACCCCTACAGTGAGCTCTGTTCTATAGCTGGTCACCCCATTCACATGAGTACAACACCTTGTTACCCCTTCCAATGATGACCAGGAAGTTGCTGAGATGAATATGATAGAGATGTTTAAATACCTCCTTTGCATAAATGCACAGGAAGAAACCCTCTTTCAATTGAAAGAAAGCTCTGCAACAAGGGGGCAAAGGATGAAGGTGAAAGGGGGTAGACTCAGGAGTAATATGCAGAAATATTTATTTATGGAAAAAGTGGTAGATGCGTGGAATAGTCTCTCAGTGGAGGTAGTAGAGACCAGGACAGTATCTGAATTTTAAAAAGCATGGGACAAATACAGAATATCACTAAAGGAAAAAAAGGAACTGTAGTAATTGGTATGGAAGGGCAGACTGGATAGGCCATATGGTCTTTTTCTGTCATCATGTTTCTATGTTTCAGGAGAATGCATATGGAATCCTCCTTTTGGATTGTGATGACTATAGAGGCCAGCCTATTGGGCTGGGGTCTCGCTTCTGGGATCAGATGACACAAGACCATTTTGGTTACAATAGGGGCCTCATGGTCTGTCAACAGGCTGGCGACAAGGGCAGCTCAGCTAGTGCTGAAAGAGTTCCTCCTGAAAGTGGTGGATGCTATGGCATAGGTGCTGTCCAACAATGCTATGATAGTTATTTATATCAGCAATCAGGGGGCATCTGAATTGCTGCAGTATTGGTGGAGATTTGCATGCCATCTGTTAATGTTATCAGGGGCCCACATAGCTGTGGCAGAAAAATTATTCTGTATTCAGGCAAATGGGAGTTGACTCCTTGAGCATTCTAGATGGTGGTGGATCAATAAAGCTTCCCAGTCTTTGACTTGATGACAACATGGCAAAACTCCAAAGTAGTCCATTTCCAAATGCAAGAGTCAAGTGCCATCAGCATCAGTGTGCTGAGTCTGCTCTGGTCTGTTTATTGTTTTTTTAGAATTTGTTATACCACCCTCCATAAACACATCAGGTCTTCCCTCCATGGCCACTCATCATCAGGGTTCTGCATAAAATTGTGGGCCACCATTTCCTAGTGATTCAAGTAACTCCAGATTGGTCTTGCAGACCATGTTGTGTGGACCTAATCAAGCTATTAGTGGGGGATCCTCTGCAACTGCCTCAGGGTCCCAGGTTTCTCCATCAAGGATATGTTGTTATGGAAGAACTGGATCTTTTTTAGTTTATGGCCTGGCCCATGAAAGAAGATTGATTCACAAATTTATTCATCGACAGTAGTTGCTATGCCCTGAAGGGCATATATCCAGGTCTTGGGGGGGGGGGGGGGATTTTAGTCTTGATGTGAAGACAGGGATTTGTCCACAAGACAGGAGGATATTCCGTGAATTCTAGGATTCTTGCAAAGAGGGCTAGAAAGTGACTTCCTGAGCTCTTTCAGCTACAAGCGATGGCACTAGTCTGTTGCAGAGTCGAATGAAAGAGTCTTCTTTGGTAGTGCACCTGGACATTTCCAGATTATTGTGGTGTTGTGGAGGAAGGGCTTAAGCACATCCAGCCTCCCTTTTTTTTATCAGGGTCACAAAAACATACAAAATAAAACCACCAGATGTGGCTACATATACAAATGTCATTCTTTCCATAATTGCATCTAAGACAATCTCCAGGAACAAGCAGGAATGCAGTCTTCACATATAGGTGATGTCAGCATCAATGGAGTCCGGCGTAAGTACACTTGACAGTATACACTAGGAATGCTTTTGGGAGTGTCGCTCTATGCAGGCGTGTCTGCATTCCTAACAATTTTCCTCAGTTGTCTTTTTTTCCACGGAGCCATCAGTACCTTATCCTAGTCCCGTCGTGAAGAGACTTCTTAAAAGGTTTTTCAGTACCTCCTCATAAGGATCTAGTTCTTCATGCTCAGAACACCTCCAGGTTTCTAACTAGAGCAGCTTTTGATGCTTTTGAGGCTACTAGCAGGACAGCAGCAGCCTGTATTTAGGCAAGAAGGACTGCATGGCTGCAGATCTGGAGCAGTGGGTACAAGATAAACTCATTATCCCTTGCAATGGAGAGAATCTGTTTGTGAAGGGCTGGCGTGAAAAGGCAGAGAAGATCGAAACAGACGATCTCACCATGAAGCACCTGTTCAGAAAGACAGCTGATAAGAGCAAGAAAAAGACTTCTGCAAAGAAGCCCTGCTACCCAAAAAAGAGGAGCATTATACATCCTACCCCTCATACTCTACCTATCAGCCTCTGAAATCCCAACAGAAACAGCAGGGTCCTCATCAACCCAGGAAACCTAAAACATCTAAGGCTCATCCCACTCCACAACCTCAGCCTCCAGCAAGCTTTTGTCTCCTTTCTAGAGGGCATAGCCATTCGATCCCTCCAGCCTCCCTTCTCCCTCACATCCCAGGGAGATTGACAAATTTTGTCCACAGATGGCCCCTCATCACCCTAGAACCTGAACTTTACAACTGTCAAATTCAAGGCTCTACCCCCAATTTCTTTGTGGGCAAAGCCAATATAGATCTCCACCACTCCATTCTGCTACTGCAGGAGATCAGGTCTCTAACATCTCAGGGAGATATCAAAGACATCTCTCCATCACAGCAAGGTCTGGGGTTCTATTCCCGATACTTCCTCATCCTAAAAAAAGACAGATGGCTTCAAGCCTATCCTCAACCTGAGAAATCTCAACAGATTCCTAGTGAAGGAAAAGTTCAAGATAATGTCATTAGGGATGCTTCTCCCCTATCTTCTTGTAAAAAAATGGAAAACTGTGTAACCTAAGTCTAAAGACTGACGTATATATGTGTGCAAATGTCGGAAGTATAGCCTTGAGACAATTTTCAATCTCTTATAGCTATCTTTCCATTTTGCTCAAAAGTGAGCCCAAACGTGAGCTTACGATAAATAAGGTTCCACACTACTTAAAAGTGTCACCAATAAGACAATAAAACACTGTGAAGTTTTTAGATAGGGGTCAAGAACATTGCACTATTAACTGGTTACTTAGCTGAAGTCGTTCCGTCATGCAGTCAAAGTCCCATTGTAACGAAATGTGCAATTCGCCCCAAAGTTCAAACTGTAGTAGAAGAAATTCTCCAACACGATAAATCAGCGCATTTGAGTAGCCAACTAGCAGACACAGCACTGCGTTTCGGGCGATCCAATGCCTTACGCCCTGTTTCAACGCTCATCAACTACATCCATTCCATTCGGTGCTGCTGATTGAAGGAAAAGACGCCAGCGCATGCTCAATAGCAATCAAAATCAGGAAGCAGGAACACAGTTTAAATACCCAGACCAACCTAAGTTGTTTTAAAGTGATACGCACACTTAAAATAAAGATGACCATTCCAGTTCCTTATTAAGACCCAAAGGGTGTACTGTTGACCAACGAAAGATCCATTGTTGTTCTATGAATTGGAGCTGTTGCTCACGGTCACCTCCCCGAGGATGTTTAGGAACATGATCTAAAATCCTCCACGAAAATTCTTCAAAGCTATGATGGTAATCAAGACAGTGCTGTACCAAAGGAGCAGATAGAACCGAGTGTTTCACATGGGAAGCATGTTCATTCAGACGGGTTCGAACTGGGCGAACAGTACGACCAATATATAACAAATGGCATGGGCAGATTAAAACATAAACTGCAAATGTGGTAGAACAATTAGTATGCCATTGTGAGACATGAATGAAAGTAGTATTAGGTACTTCCCACTGAACACCCTGAATTGTCCGCAGACAATGAGAGCAAGAATTACATGCATAGTGTCCTGTCTCCTCCGGTTTTGTCACTTGTCTGTCCAAAGGGGACGAAGTAGCTCCCACTAAATCTCTTAAATTAGAGCCATGAGAATGTGCTATTTGCAAAGTTTTTTGAAAACATGAATGCAATTGTAACATGTGCCAATGCTTAAATAAAATCTGTTTAACACATTGTATGTGGGACATATAAGGTAAAACCATTACAAATTTCTCAGAATGCGCTGATTTATCGTGTTGGAGAATTTCTTCTACTACAGTTTGAACTTTGGGGCAAATTGCACATTTCGTTACAATGGGACTTTGACTGCATGACGGAACGACTTCAGCTAAGTAACCAGTTAATAGTGCAATGTTCTTGACCCCTATCTAAAAACTTCACAGTGTTTTATTGTCTTATTGGTGACACTTTTAAGTAGTGTGGAACCTTATTTATCGTAAGCTCACGTTTGGGCTCAATTTTGAGTAAAATGGAAAGATAGCTATAAGAGATTGAAAATTGTCTCAAGGCTATACTTCCGACATTTGCACACATATATACGTCAGTCTTTAGACTTAGGTTACACAGTTTTCCATTTTTTTACAATTGTATAGTGGGAAAATCTTTAGTTAGGTGGTTACTTTGGTTTCTCCCCTATCTTCAGCAAGATGGCTGTCTTTGCTCTCTGGATCTAAAGGATGCTTACACACATATCTTGATCCACCCACTGTACAGACAGTATCTCAGATTTGTCTTTCAAGGGTACCACTATCAATATCAGGTTCTTCCCTTTGGACTGGCTTCAGCACAAAGAGTCTTCACAAAGTGCCTTGCAGTTGTAGCAGCTTACCTGCGCACCTTGGGAATCTTTGTCTACTCTTACTTAGACGACTGGCTCATCAAGAGAGATACTCCTCAAATGGTCACCACATCACTTCAATAGACCATTCTCATTCTACAACATTTAGGGTTTGTGGTAAATTACCCAAAATCCTGCCTGACTCCACGCAAACTCTGGCGTTCATAGGAGCTCATCTGGATGCAACAAGAGCTCGGGCTTACTTGCCAGAAGACCGCCTCCATCACCTAATCACCCTGGCGACCCACTGCCAACAGCAGATGATCCTCATGGCTTGAGACATGCTATGTCTCCTTGGTCATATGACCTCCACAGCCCATGTTGTTCCATATGCCTATTTACACATGCGCATAGCACAGTGGACAGGTCACCTCTCAGACAGACTCACCATTTCATCTCATCTGGTGAACTCTTTCCATTGGTGGCAAGCACCCCAAAACCTTCTCGTAGGGTTACCTTTTCAAAAGTCTATACCATAGTGTACTTTGACCATTGATGCTTCCAAGCACAGCTGGGGAGCACATCTCCGAGTCCTCATTACAGAGGGCCAATGGACCTCTCGGGAGGCCCCTCAACACATAAATCTTTTGGAGCTCAGGGCAATTGCAAATGCCCTCAGGGTTTTTGTCCTCATTTAATGGGACAAATAGTGCTTGTTCAGACTGACAATCAAGTTGCCATGTTCTATGTCAACCAGAAGGGTGGTATGGGTTCTCACCTCCTATGCGATGAGGCAACCCATCTTTGGGATTTTGCGATATCCCATCACATTCATCTCCAAGCTGTTTATCTCTCTTGGGAGCAGAATCTGTTAGCCAACAGGCTCAACTGGGTCCTTCATCCACATGAGTGGAAGCTCCTTTACCAGAAGGCATAGTGCTTATTCCACTTATGGGAGATACCCATAGTGGACTTCTTTGCTTCTCCGCTGTATGCCCAGCTGCCTCGCTTCTGTTCATACCTTCTCCACACAGTGAAAGCTTGGATGCTTTCCTCCTTCACTGGGGGCAGAGTTTGCTTTATGCATTTCCACCAATTCCTCTCATTCCGAAGACACTTCAAGTTACAGTTGGATAGAGGCAAAATGATTCTAATCACCCCATTCTGGCCTCATCAACCATGGCTTTCCCCTACTTCTTCATGTGACTGAGTCAGCTTCTCTGATTGGCTGTGTAATAACTGAAGATTGGAGGATCAGCAATGTAACGCCAATTTTTAAAAAGGGTTCCAGAGGTGATCCGGGAAATTACAGACCGGTGAGCCTGATGTCAGTACCGGGAAAAATGGTAGAAACCATCATAAAGAATAAAATTACTCAGCATGTAGATAGTCATGGCCTAATGGGAGATAGCCGACATGGCTTTAGAGAAGGAAGATCTTGTCTTACTAATCTGTTATGTTTTTTTGAAGGTGTGATTAAACAGGTGGACAAAGGTGAGTCGGTTGATATAGTGTATCTGGACTTTCAGAAAGCCTTTGACAAGCTCCCTCATCAGAGACTTTTGACAAAACTAAAGGGTCATGGGATAGGAGGCAGTGTACTATTGTGGATCAGGAACTGGTTAAAAGATAGGAAGCAGAGGTTAGGGCTAAATGGCCAATTTTCCCAATGGAGAAACGTGAATAGTGGTGTACCCCAGGGATCTGAGCTGGGTCCGCTGCTTTTTGACATATTCATAAATGACCTGGAAAAGGGAATAATGAGTGAGGTTATCAAATCTGCAGATGACACAAAACTATTTAAAGTTGTTAAAACCCAAGAGGATTGTGGAAACTTGCAAGAGGATCTTGATAAATTGGAAGACTGGGCATCAAAATGGCAGATGAAATTTAATGTGGACAAGTGCAAAGTTATGCACCTAGGGAAGAACAACCCAAACTATGGTTACATGATGCAAGGTTCCACATTAGGAGCTACCACCCAGGAAAAAGATTTAGGCATCATTGTAGATAACATGTTAAAACCCTCGGCCCAGTGTGCAGTGGTGGCCAAGAGAGCAAATAGAATGCTAGGTATCATAAGGAAAGGAATGGAAAAAACAAAAGATATTATAATGCCTCTATATCGTTCCATGGTGAGACCGCACCTTGAATATTGTGTGCAATTCTGGTCACCATATTTTAAAAAGAATATAGCATTATTAGAAAAGGTTCAGAGAAGAGCCACCAAAATGGTAAAGGGGATGGAAGGATACTCCTATGAAGAAAGGCTAAAAAGGTTAGGGCTCTTTAACCTGGAAAAGAGACGGCTGAGGGAAGATATGATAGAAGTCTATAAATTAATGAATGGAGTGGAACGTGTAAATGTAGATCGATTGTTTACGTTATCAGAATATAGAAAGACTAGGGGACATGGAATGAAGCTACAGGGTAAACTATTTAAGACTAATAAAAGAAAATATTTTTTCACTCAACGTGTAATCAAACTCTGGAATTTGTTACCGGAGGATGTAGTAAAGGCTGTTAGTGTAGCTGGGTTTAAAAAAGGTTTGGACAAGTTCCTGGAGGAATGGTCCATAAACCATTATTAAGAAGGGACCCAGGATATCAATTCTTGACCCAGTACAAGCATTGTGGAACCTGTGTCTTTTGGGGAAACTGCTAGGTACGTATGACCTAAACTGGCCACTGTTTGAAACAGGATACTGGGCTTGATGGACCTTGGTCTGACCCAGTATGGCATATTTTTATTTATTTTATTTATTTATTTAACACTTATTTATAGACCGCATCTTCCAGTGATCAGTTGCGGTGTACAATTAACAACAGTTAACAATGCAGAGCTTGTTTTACATAGAACATTATAACTTTTTACATAGAACATCTTAACTTGCACATATCTTATGTTCTTATTTATTTATTTAGACAGTTTTGTATACCGCCTTATCCTTCAATCAAAGCGGTCACAACACAATTGGGGGATACATTTAACACGCGGGGATATGAGACACATACACTAATACTTACAGGGAACATGGGCTATGGAGGGTTAAGTGGCTTTCCCAATACCACAAGGAGCATCTGTGGGACTGGAAACCCCAGTCCTTCCGGCCCAAGGTTGCTGTCCTCTAGTGGGATTTGAACCCCCGACCTTCCGGCCTGAAGTACCTTCCCCCAACCACTAGGCTACTCCTCCCTTATGCTCTCCAACATCTATCAGAAGTTCTAACAAACATATCGCAAAGATCCATCCCCCTTTCTGGCCAATCGTTTTAGAATGGGACCTCAGTTTGATCCTGAGTTCCTTGGTGGGTTCACCTTTTGAACCCCTCACGCATGCATCTCTAAATGATCTATCTTTAAATACAATGGGATGGATATTCAGTGCTGCTGGCTAGTGCTGCTAACGTAGCTAGTCACCAGCACTTAGTTAAACCTTGATATTCAATGCTGGGGTCATATCTGGCCCCGGCATTGGATATCTGGATTTGCCAGACTGCCATGAAACTAACTGGGCATTAGAAACATAGAAACATAGAAATATGACGACAGAAAAAGACCACATGGCCTATCTAGTCTGTCCTTCCATAACAACTACAACAGTCCACTTTTTGCCTTTAGAGATCCTCTGTGTTGGTCCCATGCTTTCTTGAATTCAGTTACTGTCCTCATCTCTACCACCTCCACTGGGAGACTATTCCACGGATCCACTACTCTTTCCGTAAAGAAATATTTCCGCATATCACTCCTGAATCTATCTCCCTTCACCCTCATCCCATGTCCCCTCGTAGCAGAACTTGCTTTCAATTGAAAGAGGCTCTCTCCCTGAACATGTATGCCACGGAGGTATTTAAACATCTCAATCATATCACCTCTATCCCGCCTTTCCTCTAAGGTGTACATATTAAGATCCTTAAGTCTGTCCTCATATGCTTTATAATGAAGCCCATTAATCATTTTGGTAGCAACCCTCTGCACTGACTCCATCCTGTTCACATCCTTTTGAAGGTGCGGTCTCCAGAATTGCACACCATACTCCAAATGAGGTCGCACCAAAGACTTATATAGAGGCATTATCACCTCCTTTTTTCTGCTAGCCATTCCTCTCCGTATGCACCCAAGCATCCTTCTAGCTTTTGTCATCGCCTTTTCCACCTGTTTAGCTACTTTAAGATCATCAGACACAACCACGCCTAGGTCCCGCTCTTCTTTAGTGGACAAAAGTACTTCACCTCCTATACTGTATTGCTCCCTTGGATTGCTGCAGCCCAAATGCATGACCTTACATTTTTTAACATTAAATCCCAGCTGCCAAATTCTAGACCATTCTTCAAGCTTAGCTAGATCCCTCCTCATGTTATCTACCCCTTCCTGGGTGTCTACTCTATTGCAGATTTTGGTATCATCCGCAAAGAGGCAAACCTTACCCGACAGCCCTTCCGCTATTGACAATATACAGCCACTATCTGCTTAGCTTACATGGTGAAAGATAGGCCGGGGTTACCTGTACCTTACATTCGCCATATATTGCTAGCAGGGTAGTAGCTCAATATTGCTTCTGCCCAGTTAGTGATAAGTATCGCCTCCACTCTGCCCCAGAATGCTTCGTTGCTAACTGCTGAACATCTGGCATGTAATGATGGTACTTGAGGATATTGAGCAGCATCAACCACGTGATGCTAAGGGATGTACGTTTTGTTGTATGTCACATACGCAACTTTGAAGTTAGGAGCATTACTGAAAATCTCCTCTTATGTATGAAGCCATCACTGGGAATGAGGAAGAGGCGTCAACTATTGGTTCACTTTTCTAGACACAGTACCATGAAGGTTGCAAGGGGAAGAGTTGGTTAAAACTTTGAGGATGACACTAGGGACAGGCATGCTAATCATAGTGGTTCTCTTGTTGCAACACAAGAAGCAAAAATCCAGTGATTTCAAAATGATGCTAGTGAAATGTCCTTGCAGGGAAGGTAATTTCTGTTTATATTAGCTACTCAAAGAAGCTATCTCAAATCACCTGTAACATAATAGCGCATTTGGATTTCACACTTTGGAACCATATTAAGAGATTTGTTTGGAATCCAAATTCCTTATCCCATGCACTGATTTCTGGTTTTAGATTTCCATTCCTCAACAGTTATGGTCAACATTATTGGCACCTTTGCAATTCAACCCCTTAATGTCCAATATCTCCTAAAAAGTTTCCAGTGAAATGGCTTTGGACTATATATGCACACATATTTAACACATTAAATAATCAAATAAAACAAGGCCAATTAAAAAGGAAATTTTAGGAAATAGTATAAAAACTGTGACATTGCCAGGACATGATAATTCAGTCAGGAATGGGTTCCATGCCTTCACTTTCAATTTGCACATTGAATAGGATCAGCAATCCATTCTGGAGCTCTGGAGGACATGATTAGGGGCACCCTTATAAACAATTCAAATCAGTTTGAACAGAAGAACCACATTCCCACTACAGTAAAATTAGACGCATCTGTGATCAATTGTCAGCACTCACATGACTTTAATCAACCATTGAATGATGACTTTAATGTTTAAAATGGCCACATTCACTCCCTGTTCCATTTTCACAATGGTGAAGACAAGAGAGCTGCCTGAGACCATCAGAAAAGTCATTATCACCACATTTCAAAGGGATAAATGCGATCTCCAAAGACCTTGGGATTGCTGTGTCTACACTTCGCAATGTTGTTATGAAATTTTCTGCTCATGGAACTGTCAAGAACCTTTCAGGATGTGGTAGGAAGACGAAAATTAATCCAAGAAGTTTTTGAAGGTTAGTACGAACTGTTGGAAAAATATCATGTATGACATCCAAAGAGCTTAAGGCTGACCTGGAGAAATCTGGAGTGCTGGTTTCAACTTGCATCATATGCCACACACTAAACAAAGAAGGACATCATTGGAGAAGGCCAAGGGGGACTCCTCTTCTCAAACACATTTATTTAACAGTTTTTTTATACTGCTTTATCATTTCAATCAAAGTGGTTTACATTGTGACTTAAACTTGGTAATGTACATTAAACAGGGATGTTTATAAGTTGGATTTTTCTGAGCAAGGGAGGGTTAAGTGACTTGCCCAAGGCCACAAGGAGTGCTAGTGGAATTGAACCCTGGTCTCTTGGTTCCCAAGCCAGTGCTCTAATCATTAGGCTACTCCTCTACTCCATGCTTTACCTTGCCCAAACCCATCTTGAGAAACCACAGTCTTTTTGGGAAAATGTTCTGTAGACAGATGAAACCAAACTTGAGCTGTTTGGTAATGCAGACCAGTGATACATTTACAGGAGAAGAAATTAAGCTTATAAGGAAAAAAAACACCCTTCCTACAGTTAAATGTAATGGAAGTTCCATAATGTTGTGGGGATGTTTTGATGCTCAGGAACAAGAGGCTTGGAATGTATTAAAGAAATCATGAAGTCAGAGGACTACCAAGGTATTTTGTAGCAAAATGTGCTATCTAGTGTCAGAAAGCTAGGTCTGGATCAAAGGTCTTGTGTCCTCCAGCAGGACAGTGACCCAGGACATCCAAAAGTATAAAAAAATGGTTAAAATGAAGAAATGGACTGTTCTAAAATGACCAGCAATGAGTCCTGATCTCAATCCAATCAAGAACCGTTGGAAAAAGCTGAAATCTGCCATTGGTAAAAGGAATCCTGGAAACATTCATGAGCTGGAACAAATTGAAGTTGAAGAGTGTGAGAAACTGCAAGCAGACAGATGTACGAATCTTCTAGATGGCTACAGGAAATGTTTGGAGGCTGTCATCACTTCAAGAGTTGTACAACCAAATATTAGTGAAGGGTGCCATTAACATCTCCAGATCATATATTTTTTTCACAAAAATTACTACATCTAAGTTGCACAGACATCTTTTTTTTTTTTTTATAAAGTTTATTTAAGACTTTAACAGCTCCACACCATCCACCAGTTACAATATAATAACAACGAAACAATCCGTCTTAACCCACATATTTCCCCCTCCCCCTCCCCCCATATAACCCTCCCCCCACCCATCCCCCCCACCCCCCCTGTCCCCTTGTGGTTCATTAACTAAACATGCCCTCCGAAACTGGAGAAGCAATCAACAGATACCTAGTTATAGAAACATTTTGATTGAGCTGCAAACTCATCCAAATACCACCATTTATCTCTGATAGGCAGTGCCTCATTTCTTCTTCTCACTTGCGCGCCCGTTGAAGCCCGACGACCACTGGATGCCATCAATTGGTCTTGCCGTTTTTCATGCCGCACGTATAGGCATAACAGATTCCACCACAAGACGACATCCAGTTTCGTCGAATCCTTCCAGCACATCAAAATCATCTTGATAGCAACAGCAATCATAAAATTAAACAAAAACACTTTATCCTTTGATAACACCAGGTTACTATCATAGGAGCGCAAGACAATGGTTCTCCAACCTATCTGTCCATCAAGAAATAACACCTTTCGAACCCTGTCCCATACCTGAACCCAGAAACTCTGAACGTGAGGACAGCTAAACATCATATGTTTCAGAGTACCCATAGCCTCCCCGCATGACCAGCATCGATTACCCACTTTTGGATCCCACTTAGACAGCCTTGCAGGGGTGATATATGCTCTATGGGTCAAGAAAAACAGGGACTGGGTTATCGCCGCCCCTCTTGAGACTCTACCGACTTGTTGCCAGACCCTCTCCCACAGGGCCGGAGACACAGGCGCCTCAAGATCCACTTCCCAAGCTTTCCCCAACCCGGACAGCCAAGAAGAAGTCCCGTCTCTTAGTGTAGCATAGAATTTCGAACTTACCCCGTTCCCAGCGGAGCAGGTCTCAATGGGTCCCAAAATCTTCCACTCTGAAGATAAGGAATCCGCAACAAGTCCAGCTTTCGAAAAGAAATGCAATAATTGTGCCCATTGAAAATAGCAAGTATTTGGAAGCTGAAACTCCTGTTGTAGCCGAGCAAAGGATTTCCACTTACCAGCATCGAGGAGTTGACTAAGCGTCCAAATTCCCCTATCATACCAAACTTTCCAGGCTACCATCTTATGTCCAATCTTGATACGGGAGTTAAACCAAATCGGCAGCTGCAGCGAGGGGGGGGTTGCAAGGCCCAACTTTTGCTCCAAAAACCGGAAGGCCGCCTGTGTACTCTGGATCACCTGACCGGCCCGAAGTGTCTCCGGCAGTACCATTCCAATGAGCAAGGACATAGGAATAGGTGCCACGATCCGTTCTTCAAACTCAATCCACGTAGGTCGCCGTGAGACAACCTCAGGAGAAAGCCATTGTACCCCCTGTTTAAGCTTGAAGGCTTGATGGTAATTTTGAAAGTCGGGAAGTTGGACCCCGCCATGGTCCTTCTTCGCCGTCAACTTCCTGTAGGCGATTCTCGGGGGTTTACCCTGCCATAGAAAAAGACTAAGTGCACTCTCGAGCTTCTTATACATCTTCACCGGCATAGAGATAGGCAACATCTCCAAAATATAATTGATCTTTGGGGCCAACACCATTTTTATAGACTCTACTCTACCCCACCACGATAAGTGCAAAGGAGACCATTGCAAAGTAAATTGCTGCACCATTTCCAATAAGAGCTTGATATTCACCTCCACGGTCTCCTCCAAGATATAACTGTACCTCACCCCAAGGTACTTAATCGCATCCGATGCCCAAACAAATGGGAACGGGTCAATCATCGCTTTGAAAGTCAGCTTATTCAAAGGGAATGCCGTCGACTTTGACCAGTTTATCCGATACCCGGATAATTGCGAATAGTTCCCAATCACCCTTAATATTTCCGCTAATGAGGAAGGGTGGGAAAACAGCAGCAGATCATCCGCATAAGCGGAGATTTTAACATGCAAGTCCCGAAGTTCCACTCCCGAGATCCCCTGCGAGTGCCGGATCAGAAGCGCCAAGGGTTCAAGGGCAAGATTAAACAACAATGGGGATAAGGGGCAGCCTTGTCTCGTACCCCTCTGAAGGGCAAGTGAGGCAGATAAAGTATTATTCACAAAGATACGAGCAGTGGGATTGGTATAGAGCACTTTGACAAATCGTAGGAAGGTGTTTCCAAAGCCGAACCAGTGCATAGTTTGATACAAAAACGCCCACTCCAACCGGTCAAAAGCCTTCTCGGCATCCAGCGAGAGGCCCACCAAGGGAGACTCAGATCCCTCTGCCATGGCGATTACATTCAGCAGCAGCCGAGCATTATCCGACGTCGATCTGCCGGGGACAAAGCCACATTGATCCGGATGAACAAGGTCTGGAATGACTTTTACCAATCTCCGTGCCAGTACCGACGCATACAGTTTGTAGTCAGAATTTAATAACGATATAGGCTGGTAGTTTTCAACCTTTAAGGGATCCCTCCCCGCTTTTTCCAAGACAATAATGGTGGCATCGTTAAAGGAACCAATCTGAGGTACTTGCTCATTCAGCCGGGCAAAGTATTCCACCAAATGTGGAAGTAACTCTCTTTCAAAAGATTGATAAAATTCCGATGGAATCCCGTCTGGCCCAGTCGCCT
This sequence comes from Ichthyophis bannanicus, assembly GCA_033557465.1. NCBI lineage: Eukaryota > Metazoa > Chordata > Amphibia > Gymnophiona > Ichthyophiidae > Ichthyophis > Ichthyophis bannanicus. The sequence goes on from CM066046.1 coordinate 47,448,272, forward strand.
TCCCTTTAGCCATCATTTTTAAGGCCTCTTGAATTTCATGCACCGAGAGTCCCTTATCCAACTCCGCCATCTGACAGGAGGAGAGGACCGGGTGCGGTACATCAGCCAACAATTTCTGAAAACTCTCAACCGCGCAGTCAGTTTCAGAGGTATACAAATTTGCATAAAAAGAGCGGAAAGCTTCTGCTATCTCTGCACATTTCGTCAAATCTGTCTGAGAGTCCCCCTTGAGAGCCGCAATTCTATTTCGTTGAGATCGAGGCCTCAGCATCCTCGCTAGCCTACTCCCTGCCCGATTACTTTCCACATAATATTTAGCTTGTTGAGTCCCTATCTCCCGTTCAGCCTCCGCACTTAGTAATAGATTGTATTGATACCTCAACCTCTGAAGGCGTAACAAGATCTCGGGATCCGACCTGGATACCAACAGCCTCTCCCCCGCCTTGATCTGCCCATCCAAAACTACCAGTTTGGCCCTCGTTGCTCTATCCAAGCCAATCGTGAAGCTCGTGACCTGAGCCCGGGCGAAAGCTTTGAAAGCCTCCCACCAGGCCCAGCCCGAGGTGTCCCCAGGTTGATTAACGTCAAAGTATTCCCCAATTTTTTCCCTCATATGAGCCTGGAAAGCTTTATCCCCCAGCAGGGATCTTCGGAAAAAGAATCTGTTGTTCCCCGCCTCATCTTCCCCATCCCTTAACACAAAAGTGATAGCCGCATGGTCCGAGATGTGCGTTGCGCACATATCCGCCCTGGCAACCATAGGCAGCAGGGTCTTGGAAATAAGAAAATAGTCAATGCGGGAGTGGGAACCATGTGGGAGGGAGAAAAAGGAATACTCCCGACTAGTGGGGTGCTTAACCCTCCAGACATCTGAGAGACCTGCCCTTTGCATAATAGATAGGACTACCGAGGTAGCCTGATGACGCCTGTGTGCCCGGAATGGGGTGCAATCCAGCAAAGGGTCCAAAACTAAATTTAAATCCCCACCCACAATAATCTCATAAGGTGCGAGAGAATGTACTTCTTCTGCAATCCTTTGAAAAAACCCAACATCCACGGAATTAGGGGCATAAATATTCAGAAAAGCTAATTGTTTTCCTTGAATTTGCAAAACTACAGAAGCCCATCTTCCATCCACGGCCGCTCGAGACTGTACCACCGTATGGGAGAGGCTTCTCTTGATCAAAATTGCTACCCCATTTTTCTTTTGCAAGGCTGCCGAATGGGACACAAGGAGATATTGGCCAAGCCCAAGTTTTCGGGATTCCGAGGAGCTGAGCCGTGTTTCCTGCAACAAAACTATGTCGGCCTGCTCTTTTTTGCAATATAAGAGAATCTTTTTCCTTTTAATAGGGTTGTTTATGCCCTTCACGTTCAGAGAGAGAAACTTACAGGACGACATGGGGCAGGGTTCGCATCATTAGCACAGCCCTCCCCGACGGTTTGCAACCCCAATCAATATCATTACATTGCATCCTGGCATTTCCCAAATAAACTAAACCACAAGGAGACAAGAAACTACCCCTAAGGGAAAAGGACCTTGGACGGCCCAACGCTTACTTACCCAGATACCACCCAACCCAACCCACCCCCAGCAATCATAGCAAATCTATATAAAACACTCCCTCAGACATAACATTTAGTGAAAGCATTTAGTAAAATAGCAAGCCCACAAACAAACCCACCCCCCATCAAAGACAGGGAGAGACCCATAGCACAGGCGGCCACTTATCACCAAATCGGGCCGCAGCAAGGGCTTCCCCGAATATATCCTTAACCATTACTGCCACGTCGAACCGACTGAAAAACACCAGCAGCAGTCCGGGCAAGATCATAGCTCCGTGCAACGACGGCACTTCTCCTCAGCACATAACCGCTGCTTCCTGCTCTTCCACATAGGCCCTCAGCAGATCTGGATCTTCAAATGTCCGCGATTGATTGTGCAAAGTGACCCGCATTCTAGCAGGAGAGAAAAGCCCGTATCTGGCCTGCAATTGTTGTAATCTGGGACGGAAAGCCAGCAGTAATTTCCTTCTCACCACTGTAGCTTTGTGAAAATCTTGGTAGAACGCTACACTCTTTCCCTCGAATTTGGTAGGGGCCGCCCCTTTAGCTGCCGCCAGTATTTGCACCGCTTGCGAATGCCTTAACACGCACATAATGACAGGCCGCGGTTGTTTGATGTTAGGGCCTGCAAAAGTTGGAATTCGGTGCGCCCGCTCAATTTCAAAGGGCATGTCAAATTTTAGTTTCAGCAGCTTTGGAATAGTCACGGCCAAAAACTCTTTAATATCGGTGCGCTCAGCACCCTCTGGCAACCCGATTATGCGCACATTATTCCGTCTAGTGCGGTTATTTAAATCCTCCAGTGTGCGATCCAAAGACTCAATTCTTTTACGATTAGCTCCCACCTGCTTCAGCCTCTCAGCATGTGCTCCAAAGGTGCATTCCATCTCATTAAATTTGTTCGCTAATTCGGTAACTTGAGCTTTTATCTCCTTCAGCTCGGCGACATCTGCTTGCACTTCATGTAAAGTTTGCCCATTGACAGCCACCATCTCCCGAACTGCCCGAATCTCGTCGAGCAGTTCCTGCATGATAGCAGGGCCTTCTCGCCCGGGTCCCGCTTTTAGAGGAGAGGGGGGATCCGGTTTAACCCTCTTAGCTCCGGCATTAGGGACCGGATGGAAATCCAATTTTGTGGGTTTGCCGGCGGCCATCTCCCGATGCAGCAGCCGCGATTTTCAGCAACTCTGAGTGGGAAGTCCAAAGGAGTTCAGGATTCTTAACAAAAGAGGTGGAGAGGAGAAAAGTTAGGTAGCCATCTTAGCCCCTGTTGGCTCCGCCTCACAGACATCTTTTTTTGTTGTATACCTTTGAACATATTATTAAAATATTATGATGACATGCAGTTGGAATATTTCCAGTTATTTCTCAAAATATTGTATACAACTTACCCAAAATGCAAGAGTGCCGATAATGTTAACCACAGCTGTATATGGTGATGCTGTATACAAAGAGCTGAAGAAGCGACAACAATGTAAGATTCAGAATGACTGACACAGTACTCATTAGTTTATGAAAGTGAGGACAGATATCCGGGAGAATGCTTCCATTGTTCAGGATTATTGAATTTGATCAGTGGCTCTCAACGCAGGCCTTGGGACACACCTAGGTAGTTGAGTTTTCAGGATATCTGATGAGAATATGCATGAAATAAATTTGCATAGCATGGAGGTACTGTTTACAGATCTATCTTATATATATTATTTTTGGATATTTTTAAAACTAGACTACCTGGTTGTGTCCCTAGGACTATATTGAGAAACATTAGACTAATACATAGATTGCTGGGAGAGCTCTTGCATTATTTAGAAGTGACAAGATAGAATGAGAGAACTGAGAAAGCTCTTCCATTGATCAAGACTCAGATTTTTTCATTGTTTCTCAATTGTGTTGAGTTCTGCAATTCACTATATGCTGGTCTCTTCACATCCTTCCTACACCATCTATGGCTTCTTCATTATACAACTGCTCGGAACTTCCCATTATGAGCATGTTACACCACCGTTAGTTTTGCTCCATTGACTCCCTGTCAGTTTTAGGGTACCTTTCAAGTTACTACTCTTGGTGCACAAGACCTTGTATATTGGAGTACCAACAAATTTATCTAATTTATTATTTCCTTATTGGTCATAAAAACATAGAAACATGACGGCAGAAAAAGACCACATGGCCTATCTAGTCTGCCCTTCCATATCAACCACTACAACAGTCCCCTTTTTTCCTTTAGAGATTCTCTGCTTGTCCAATGCCTTTTTGAATTCAGACACTGTCCTCATCTCTACCACCTTCACCGGGAGACTATTCCATGGATCTACCACACTTTCCATAAACAAATATTTCTGTATATTACACCTGAGTCTATCCCCTTTCACCTCATCCTGTGTCGCCTTGTAACAGAGCTTGCTTTCAACCGAAAGAGGTTCTCCTCCTGCGCATTTATGCTATGGAGATATTTAAATGTCTCAATCATATCACCTCTATCCCGCCTTTCCTCTAAAGTATACATATTAAGATCCTTAAGTCTTTCCTCATGCTTTATAACAATTTTAGTAGCCACTCTCTGTACCGATGCCAATCTGTTTATATCCTTTTGAAGGTGTGGTCTCTAGAATTGCACACAATACTCCAAATGAGGTTGCACCAAACACTTATACAGAGGCATGATCACCTCCTTTCTTCTGCTGGCCATTCCTCTCCCTATCCACCCAAGCATCCTGCTAGCTTTTTCCATTGCCTTTTCTACCTGTTTAGCTACTTTAAGATCATCAGACACAATCATGCCTAGGTCCCGCTCTTTGTTTGTGGACAGAAGTACTTCACCCCCTATACTATATCGCTCCCTTGGATTGCTGCAGCCAAAATGCATGACCTTGCATTTTTAACATTAAATCTTAGCTGTCAAATTCTAGACCACTCTTCAAGCTTATCTAGATCCCTCCTCATGTCATCTACACCTTCCTGGGTGTCTACTCTATTGCAGATTTTGGTATCATCCGCAAAGAGGCAAACCTTACCCAACAGCCCTTCCGCAATATCATTAATAAGGATGCTTAAAAGAATCGGACCAAGAAAAGATACCTGGGGCACACCACTGGTAACCTCCTTCTCCTCAGAGTGAGCTTAATTCACCTGTACCCTTTGTCAACTCCCACTCAACCAATTTTTAACCCACTCAGTCACTTTAAAATCCATCACTAGGGTGCTCAGTTAGTTTATAAGTCACCTGTGTGGAACAGTGTCAAAGGCTTTACTGAAATCGAAATACACCACATCTAGAGCTCTCCCTCGGTCCAACTCCCTGGTCGCCCAGTCAAAGAAATCAATCAGATTTGTCTGGCAAGACCTGCCTCTGGTGAATCCATGCTGCCTTGGATCTGGTAATCTGTTGGACTCCAGAAACCTCACTATTTTCGCTTTCAGCAGCGCTTCCAATAAATTACTGACCACTGAAGTTAAACTAACCGGCCTGTAGCTTTAACCCACATCCTTACTTCTGCTTTTGTGTAAAGGGGCCACATGTGCCTCTCTCCAGTCCTCTGACACCACTCCCGACTCCAACAAGGAATTGAAAAGGTCAGTCAGTGGAGCTGCTAGAACGTCCCCGAGTTCCCTCGGTATTCTCGGGTTTATCCCATCCAGTCCCATCACTTTGTCTACTTAAAGTTTAGCAAACACAGTCTTCTGAAAATTGTTCATGATGCCACTCGCTTCTGTTCCTGTTTGTGGGCATTTTCTGAGGTTCTGCTCCTGGTTCTTCATCTGTGAACCCAGAATAGAAATATTTGTTAAACAATGCTACTTTTTCCTCATCAGCTTCTACATATTCCTCCCCTTCAACCTTGAGTCTGACAATACCATTTTTGCCCTTCCTCTTCTCACTAACATATCTGAAAAATGTCTTATCCCCCCCCCACCACCATTTTATTGCATTGGCTATTTTCCTCCTCTTTTTGAATCTTTGCTTTCCTGACTACTTTGCTAGCTTCTCTAAGTTTTTCCAAATATAGATGCTTGTCTTCCTCTCTCTGTGGTCTCTTGTATTTCATGAAGGCCTCCCTCTTTTTCTTTACCTTTTCGCTACTTCTTTTGGAAACCTTAGTGGTCTCCTTTTCCTTTTACCTTTATTTACTATTTTAACAAAAAGGTGGTTGCCTTTAAAATATCACCTTTCAATTTTGCCCACTGTTTTTCTACATCCACCAGCTGTTCCCATCCTGCTAACGACTTCCTGAGGTATTGGCCCATCTTGGCAAAGTTAGTTTCCCTAGTCCTAATACTGAATCACACCATCTGATGATCACTGGATGTGAAATGATCCCTCACTATAACATCAGAAACACTTTCACCATTGGTAAGCACTAAGTCTAGTATGGCCCTTTCACATGTGAGTTCTGTTACCAGTTGACTGAATAGTTCTTCCTGTAGAGTATCAAGGATCTCCTTACTTCTAGATACTGCAGCAGGGATGTGCCAGTCAACATCTGGCATTTCATTGGAGTAGAGGAGTAGCCTAGTGGTTAGGGCAGCAGCCTGGGACCAATAAGACCAGTGCTTAAATCCCACTGGTACTCCTTGTGGTCTTAGGCAAGTCACTTAACCCTTTACTGCCTCAGGTACAAACTTTGATTATAAATCCTCCAGGGAAAGGGAAATGCCTACTGTACCTGATTGTAACTTGCCTTGACCTACTACTGGAAAAGCATGAGCTGAATACTAATAAATACATTTCATTTGTTGTTGTTGCTGTTAAGTGCCATCGAGTCAGTGTCGACTAATGGCGACCATCTGGATAGTTGACCTAAACTGTGTACGGTCTTCAGTCAGTCGGCTCATTGTTGATAGAGTGGCACCTATAGCTGCTGTTATTGTATTGATCCATCTCATTGCCGGCCTTCATCTTTTGCATTGGCCTTCTTCCTTGCCAAGCAAGATGTCTTTCTCTAATGATCTCTTTCTTCGCATCATGTGTCCAAAGTATGAAAGTTGAGGTCTTTTGTCATCTGAGCTTCCAAGGAAAGCTTAAATTTAATCTCCTCTAGTACTGACTAGTTTATTCTTCAGGCAGTCCATGATATATAGAGTATTCACTGCCAGCACCATAATTCAAAGACACCAATTTTTTTCCTATCTTTTTCACTGTCCAACTTTCGCATCCATATGATGTTATTGAAAATACCATGGCTTGGAGAAGTTGAATCTTTATATGGCGAGAGACATCTCTACTCTTGAGAATCTTGTCTAGGTCCTTCATAGCCATTCTGCCAAGAGCATAGAAACATAGAAATATGATGAAAGAAAAAGACCACATGGCCTATCTAGTCTGTTCTTCCATATCAACAACTACAACAGTCCCCTTTTTACCTTTAGAGATCCTCTGTGTTTGTCCCATGCTTTTTTGAATTCACTTACTGTCCTCATCTCTACCACCTCCACTGGGAGACTATTCCATGGATCCACTACTCTTTCCGTAAAGAAATATTTCCGCATGTCACTCCTGAATCTATCTCCCTTCACCCTCATCCCAGAGCAGTGTGTCGACGGATTTCTTAACTGCTTGTCCCTTTCTTTCTTTCTTGATTGTTGATGCAAGTAGGTTAAAGTTGTGAACTATTTCGATTTCTTCTCCGTCAATAATAAACTTATTGATTTTGCCAGTTGTCGGGATCTTTATCTTCTTAATGTTAAGGTGCAGACACATTTTAAAACTATGTTCCTTGATCTTGAGAAGCAAATATTTCAGATCGTCTTCACTTTCAGCCAGTAATGTGGTATCATCAGCATAACGAAGCTTGTTAATGAGTCTTCCACCAATCTTCACACCTCAGTTGTCTTCATACAGACCTGCTTCTCTGATGATTTGGTCTGCATATCAATTAAAGAGGTAGTGGGAAAGTGTGTAGCCTTGTTGTACACCTTTGCTGATTTTAAATCATTCTGTCTCTCTTTGTTCCATTCAAACTGTTGCTTCTTAATCAATGTAATGGTTGTGCAAGAGAACTATCAGATGCTCTGGTATACCCATGCTTCTTAATGTGGCCCAGAGTTTCTCATGGTTTACATAGTCAAAAGCCTTGCTGTAGTCAATAAAGCACATATGTATATCTTTTTGGTATTCTTTTGTCTTTACAAAGATCCATCTCGCATCAGCAATGATGTCTCTTGTTCCTCGCCCTTTCTTTAACCCTGCTTGCACTTCAGGCATTTCCAGGCATGGTTGTAGTCTCTGAATGATCTTGAGTACAATCTTGCTGGCATGTGGAATCAGAGCGATTTTTGCAATAATTTCCACAGTAAGTCAGATCACTTTTCTTCAGTATTGGCATAAACACAGATTTTTTCCAGTCAGTTGGCCATGAATTTGTCTTCCAAATTTCCTGGCAGAGCCCTGTAGGTATGGTAATAGCTTCATCCAATTGCTGTAATACTTCAATGGGAATACCATCAATGCCCGGTGCTTTGCTCTTTGATACGGCTTTCAATGCTGCTTTGACTTCTTCTTTCATCACCAGTGGTTCCTGATCTTAAGGTACAGGTTGAAATAACCGTTGGTCCACTTGATCTCCGAATACAGCACAAGAAAACAGAGGTCCTTTTCATTATGAGGAACCAAAACTTCACTCCGCCACCCCACTTAAAGGTTAAGGAAGCAGAGCTACAAATCAAATCCACAATCCGATACCTTGGAGTCACGTTAGACCAATAACTGGACTTGAAGGTGCACATAAGCAATATAGCAAGAGCAATTTACCACAAAATCCGAACACTCAGGCACTTACGCTTCCTACTAGAGCCAGACGACTTCTGGACAATCTATCAAGCATTGATTATACTGCACTTTGATTATGCTAATGCAATCCTACATGGACTCCCACAATCCACCCTGAACCCGCTCCAACTCGCGATGAATGCCGCAGCGAGAGTCCTACACGGGGCTTCTAGGGGCGATCATGTTACACCCATCCTGAAGCACCTCCACTGGCTCCCTTTACATGGCAGACTCACTTTCAAAACCCTACTGCTGACTTTCAAGGCCATCAATGGGCTCTCCTCCACATCACTAGCAGAGCTTATCCAAATCATGTCCCCCAATAGGTCCAGAAGATCTGCAGCAGTCAACACACTGGTAATCCCGAAGGAAATAACCCAATGCACCCATGCAACAGCAAAACGGGCTTTCAGATTCTATGCACCCAGATGCTGGAACACCCTACCACCCAGCATCCGGGTAATCCCTGACCTAACCCAGTTTAGGAAGGCATTGAAGCACCACCTCTTCCTCAAATACTACCTGGAAGACAGCGCTCCAATAGCCCCCTCCCCCATCTAGTACAGCCACAGCAACTTAACCAATAGCTTCCTCCCCATCTAGTACAACCACATGAACATACCCCGCAAGCCATCCATGACTACGCTACTATTACTTTTGACACGACATAACGTGTCGCCTAGATGTAAATAGTTACCCCAGTTTTATCCAAGTTGTAGTACCTGTTCTTTGTAAACACAGATCATCTTGCTGCACTGTGCTAGTTATTCTGTTTCATGTAAACCGCACTGATGTTGAATAGCGCAGTATAAAAGAGACTGTAAATAAATTAATTAATTAATCAATTAATAATGACTCTGTATATTATTTCCACCTTTTCTTGATCTTCTTAGCATCATTTAACATGGATCCTTGAGCATCTTATAGCATTCCAATTCAAGGCTGGAATTTTTTCTTTAACTCTCTTAGCTTTAGAATAATCAATCTTCTTCTTCCTCTAATAGTTTCTGATTCTATTTCCTTGCATGCATCGTTGTAGTGCCTCTCCTTGTCTTGCTGCACATTGGAAAGTTCTGTTGAGTTTTGTGATTGCTTCTCTTTCTCCTCTAGCTTTAGCTTCTCCGTCTTTCTGGGCAATTATCAGAATTTCTTTAATCATCCAATTTTAGCCATTTTTGCTTTTTCACCTTTTGTAGAGACTTCTCGCTTTCTTCCAACACAACCTTCTTGATGTCATCCCATAACTCTTCCGGAGCTCTGTCATTTGTATCTAAAGCAGCAAATCAATTTTGTGGGCAGTCTTTAAATTCCAGTGGTATATTCTCAAGGTCATATTTTGCTACATTCATGAGTGGCTTACTCTTTTCCAATTTTAGTTTGAGTTTGCATGCCATTAGTCAGTGATCTGTACCACACTCAGCTCCAGGTTTCATCTTTGTTGATGTTATCAAGCTTTTCCATCATTGTCTTCCACAGATGTAGTCAATTTGATTTTTGAACAATCCATTGGGTGAAGTCCACATGCACAGTCGGTGCTTGGGTTGCTGAAAGAAGGTGTTTGAGATGCATAGATCATTGGTCTTGCAGAAATCTATCACTGTCTCCAACTTCATTTCTGTTGCCAAGTCCATGTTGTCCAACCACTTTGCCTTCTTTGTTGCCAACTTTTATGTTCCAGTCAAACATAAAGACTGATGCCATTCAAAATACCCATGTGTTCCTTACAGTAACCATTTAGTTACCTTACTCTTTTTCACACTTAAATCTCACACAGGTTTGCCCCAAAATGATCCCTCCTACTATCACTATCTCAGACTACTATATTCATCAAGATATATACTCTGGCATCTCAGACTACTATATTTGTCAAGCTGAATACACCTGCACCAACAAATATGTCTTTAATTTTCTCTGAAAATATAATGGATTCTGTTCTAATTGAATGACAGTGGTAATGCATTCCATAGCTTTGGGTCAATAACTGAAAACACTCTATTGCATGGACAAATCAATTATCATTCAAATAGTGAAGGAATCTGCAATAATCCCTGATCTTCTGAACGTAAATTTCTAATGCTACCCTGTCTGGTCATAGTGTGTGAATCATTTAATTTTACCATCTTCTCCTCAGAGTCATTTTAATCAACTCAGAAATCTGCCTTTAGTACCAGGATAGCCTGTACCTGGGGTCCCTGCCTTCCTCCCCCCCCCCCCCCCCCCACTTCCCAGCCCCCAGCACAACTGCCCCCTCAATGACTCAACAACACAAAATTTTGGAGTACATCTGGTCACAGCTGGTCACAGCTTTATTTGAATAAAATAACAGAACACCAACAACCAGGCCAAATGCAATAGGCAGTATCTCTTCAGCAATACATCCCTCCCCCCACCATCACCAAATAAGGTTTACCACTAGTCATATTACTAGCAAGAAGACATTGTATCCCCCACTGCTGCAGTCCTAGCAGCAGTTCATCCTCTGCTGCCGGCCTTGCCATATTGCTAACAGAGACTAACACCCTGAGGTGAGGACCCCTTAGACCAGACATTCACCTGTCCCGCCAACTTCTGAGGTCACCTGATCCCAGCCCAATAGCATAAAGCCCAGACAGACCCATGTGTACCAGATTGGTTTGGAAACACCCCCCCCCCCCCCAGCTGCAACAATTAATCCAGGACCCCAACCATCCTTGACAACCTCCCTAGCAGGGGTGGGGTGGATGGGAAAAAAGCTTTCCCCACTCATACCCTTACTGCAGAGCCAAGGAAGGGAGAGGAGCCAGTTTTTGCAGGTAAATATCCTCTGTTCTGAGCCCTCCCCCCACCCCCATCCAGCTCCATGTCACTCCAGAAGTCTCAATGAAATTCCTTCTCAAAGGGAAGAGAAGGAATTACAAATCCCAATTTCCTTGTCCACTCCCTATGCCCCCTCCTCCCCAGCCCTCTAACAGGCACCTTAACTGATCTCACCACCCCCCTTCCTTCTACCTATCTCCATTATTCCCCTATCCTACAGGCCTAGCCTGCCCTAGCACCCAGTTGTGCCCCCACAAAATTTAGGGAAGTAGTTCTGGGCCTCAAGCCTGGCATCCATTTATTCAATGCCCACAGAAACCCTAGCCCAGGTAAGTCCTGTAATTATGTTGGCCCTCCCCTTTGGAACATATTGCTTGGTTCATTTATGTTGGAGACCTCTGAATCACATTTTAAGATTGCCCTGCAATGAGTCCTGATCTCAATCCAATCGAGAACCTTTAGAAAGAACTGAAATCTGCTATTAGTAAAAGGAATCCTGGAAACATTCATGGGCTGGAACAAATCACAGTTGAAGAAACTACCAGCAGATAGATGTTTGAAACGTATAGATAGCTACAAGAAATGTTTGGAGACTGTCATCACTGTCAAGGGTTGTGCAACTACATATTAGTGAAGGGTGCCATTAATCCAGTCCAGGTCATAATTTGTTTTTTCTCAGAAATTACTATGTCTAAGTTGCAGACATCTTTTATTTGTTGTATACCTTTGAACATACTATTGAAATATTATGATAACATATAGTTGGAATATTTCCAATCATTTCTCAAGATATTGTACACAACATACCTAAAATGCAAGGGTGCCAATAATGTTGACCAAAATTGTAGGTGGGAAAGAAGGATATTGTGATCAACCAGATAGAAAGCTACAGAGAGAGCAAGTGAGATGGTCAAAGCAATGTAACTTATATTTCACTGAGGAGGGCTGTGAGGATAGTTTTAATGCCTGAAGGAAAGCTGAACCGATGGTGATGTAGTATATTGCTTTTCTCCGTGAACTCTGACAGCTGATAGAACACACGTTTTTTTCGGTAAGCTTGGAAATGAATGGGAGGTTAGATACAGACCAATAGTTAGTGGATGAGAGAGAATCCAACTTTGGTTTCTTGAGGATTGGTTGTACAAATGCCTTTTTCAGGATGTAGGAACTAGTCCAATAGATAGGCTATGATTAATGATGATAATTGCAATGGGAAACAGTGGAATAGGTTCCTGCTGCTTATTTTGTCAGGGTAGGAGGTGCAGGAGGCACATGATGGGAGGAGAGAAAAAAAAAGGCTGGAAGTACATGCAAGGGGGAAGGGAGAGGTAGAAGGCATGTGCTGTTGATGGGAAGGTAAGAGACAGGGAAATGGATATTTGGGGATGGGAGGTAAGAGTAATGAGAGAAGATATTGAGGGAAGGAGGAAGATGTAGAAGAAGTGAGGAAGGAGGCAGGGAACAGATACTGTGGGAAAGAAGCAGAGACAGATGAGGGAGGAGGAAGATGTAGAAGAAGTGAGGAAGGAGGCAGGGAACAGATACTGTGGGAAAGAAGCAGAGACAGATGAGGGAGGAGGAAGGCAGTGGGAGGACAGGTACTGGGAAGAGTGAAGGAAAGGGTAGTTCTGGGGAACAGGTGGAAGAGGCAGAGGGCATGTGCTGTGGAAGAGGGAAAGGGGTAGGAAAGAGGGAAGATGCAAGGGAAATGGGGAAGAAAGATGTATGCCGGGGAAAGGAGACAGGTGTGGATCCGAGAAAGAGAAATGGAAGGTTGTTGGTGGCAAAAGGTAAAACTAGGATAAAACTAGGAAAGGAAGCACTACATGGATGAGAAGCAACATGGATATTGAGGAATAAAGGAAGGAGGTAGAAGAGATGGAATACAAAGGAATGGACGTAGAAGATAAAGGAAATAGAGTTGGAGATAGGTGAGAGCAGAGAAATATGAGAAAAGCTAGGGAGGCTTGAAAAGAGATGGTAATGAAAAGGAAAGAGATGAAAGCTGTGAAGAGGAGGATGGAGAGAATGAAGAAAGAATAAGCTTGGAACGCTGGTTTTGGATAGGCAGTAGTGGTAAATAGAAACAACTCATTGGAAGAGAGTTGGAATGGAAAGAAGGTATGTCAACTTGCATATGTATGTGAGTGTGAGTTTCACAGGGAAGAGAGGTCTTTTTTGCACCAAGAAAGTATGTGTCGTCGTGTGTCACTTGTACCAGGTGTGTCTGTATGTATGTGTAAGTGATCTTGTGAGTGGCAGGAAGGTACTGTATATCGAGGAGACCAAAAGGTGGTAAGGTAGTATAAGGCAAACTTCAAAGAGTAGACGGAGATGGCTGAAGGGAGGAGAGGAAATAAAGCAGAAAAAATACAAAAAAAAATTTATAGATTAAAAAAACCCAGCCGAACAGAGATTCAAAAAATGACAGACAAAAAAGCCCTGACAAATCAAAATTTGCTGAAACCATATGGTCTTGATGTTCTCTTTTTCTGTGAGACTCCTACCAGGAAGAATAAGATTTCATGACCATATTTCTTAGTTTTTATTTATTTCTCATATTATGTACAGGGTAATGATGCATTTTTTCACTTGACCATAGATGCCAAATTGCCTGGCGGCAGCTCTGCCCACAATGCTCTGGAGGATTTACATATGACAAAAGAATTTCTGCAATGCATAGTCTGAACTCCTGGAAATTCTGCTTGTACTTGTAAACTAGAATTTCAACATTACTGACTTTTTAATTGTTCAAGAGTACAGCCATGTCTTGCATCAAATCCATTAAATTTAACAAGAAACCAAACAAACTGCAGCATTACCATGGAAGTGATAAGTAACAGCATAACTAATTCTGAAGGTGACATTGATTTTGCAGTTATGACAACATTCATCCATGAGCCACTGCTCAGTGCACTACAGCTGCCCGTCACCTCTCTAGATTCACGATCATTACTGTTTGAGATTAAAACATATTTACATCATAGAATGACAGTCCACCAGTAGGAGAATCAGACCTGCAGGTATAGAGGGGAGAAGGGTTATGGATCACCAGTAAAATCAATTTCTTCACATGCATACAGAGAGCATCTGGAGTTGCAAAAGTGCTCCAGCTGGAGCTTTGCACTGCTGTTTACCCGAGCTCCAGTCCTCTGGTTGGCGCTTCAGGCAGATGAGAGACAGGTGCAGAATATACCTATAAAATTTACGGGAGATTCTTTTTTCCCTGCATTCTTCTTTTTTAATGCGCTTACATGCTTTGCAGGCAAGCCAGAGCTGCATAACTGAAGGGCTTTTTGGCCTCTGGTTGTTTGTTTTCCTGCTCTGCAGCTTGGAAAGTCAGGGTCCCAAGTGAAAGATATTGTAGGACTACATTCTCATCTCTCCCTCGTACCCTTCACTGTCCCTTCATAACTCACTGTTATTGTCTCTCTACCTCTTTTACACATTGCCAGTCTCCTCCAGGCTATCCCACACACTCTTCCTCTCTCATTCACACCCTCTTTTTCGTCCTTCCATTATTTTTTCACTTCTCTCTGTCTACTTGGCTATTCTCTGTCCTTTGATTTCTCTTCTGCTCTAATCTTTACAGGTCAACTCCTTCCTCACTTTGGAACCCTTTTGCTAAATCCTGTTAGGCTCTTACGTTTAACACATATTTTGCATGAAAACTAATGTATGTTATGTGCAAAGCCTCCATGACATCGTCAGCATGTTCCCAGCAGTTACCGCTTGAACGCAGACCCTAATGTGTGGTGCAGTCAACACATGTGCACCTCAAACCACCCATAAAGGCATCACTAGGTACACCTGTGCCTTGACAGTTAGTTCGTGACATGTGCCCTCATGCTAAGTGCAATGTGCTGTCCAGACTCACACTCCACCCATACCCTGTCCCTTCATGCAAAGGGCTAATAATGCATGTTTTAGCAGCTGGTAGCTATCCTGCCCGCATGCTGCCTGTTACTGCCCGCTAAACCACATTACCTGCTTAGTGGGCTTTAGAGAAAGGGCTCCTCTGTTTTCTCTTTCTTCTTTCCTTTCCATCCACGTCCCTGCCTCTCTCCTCTTCTGCTTTCCTTTTATGTCCATGTCTTTCTTTTTCTGTCTCTAAAGTTTATATTTCTGTGATAGTAGATGCACTGAAATGCCTGTGGATATGATGTTACGAAGCAGCTCACACCAGCTGCCTGCTCACTCCTGCTACAAATCCCTACAATATACCAAGCTGAAAAACTGTGCCAGCACATATCGCAGAACCCCACAGATACCCACTTTGGAAAAACATTCAACATAAGGACATTCTACTCATGCGTCTACTCTAATGGGGTGTGTATTATTCAATGCAGAAAGCGTGACAAAGGACAAGCCAAATGTTAAAGACAAAGATCATTTCACACAGACATCACATCAGACATCACAAAGCTAACCAAGGTGATACCTCTGTTGCGAAATGCTTCTCAGTATCAGACTACACATAAATGACCTTATGGTAAGAATCCTAAAAGGGAAGACAATCCACGAAATGTAAGACATTTGGGCCATGTTTACTAACATGCACTATTTGTTAGCACAGGGTTTGTTGCACACCATGCTAGCAGTTAGTGCGGTCCCATGCTAAAAATCCCATGCTAACTGTTAGTGCATGATTGGGCAAGTTAGGGGCATAATGTGGGCATTGATGGTATGCCATGGTTAGTGTGGCATTTTGGGCATGCACTAACTGCGCCTGATACATTAACATGGATTCAATGGGTGGCATTATGTGCAACCATGTGACACTTAGCTCAATGCCTTGTATTAGCAATCTGCTACTATGCAAATTTCACGCTGCAAATGTGCTACTGGATGGACGTCATTAAAGGTGCCTCTTGAAGTTAGAATGATAAAATTCTTTGACACCCAAAAAGTAAGACTTAACAAGGATCTCGGTTTCCTATCACATTATAAACCACACATTTTTACTGCTGTGTCACCTTCTGATCACTCAACTATCTCTGTTTCCAGCCGCTTCCCCTTCCCCACCTTTCCCCCGGAAACTGTCGTTAGAATGCATTTATGATTCACTTATCTATGCCGGTGCTCTCATTTTTAGCTCATGCTGCTTTGACCTAAAGAAGGGTTTAGCCTTTGAAAGCTGGTCAAAAAAAGTATTGTTAGTCCAAAAAAAAGGTACCATCTTACATTCTCTCATTTTTTTGTGTTTGTTTGCTTATTCTCCTGTGCCAGCTATCTGCACGCAGATACAGTCTGCACTACGTTTCAGTATTACAAGGTCAAATATGGTTGGGGGAGATGTTTTAGACTTTACCCTGTCTGCTTTTAAAAACCTCCTTTCATCTCTGTGTGATGTTAAACTGAATTTTAACCTGCAGTGATAAATTGCTATATAAATGCAGCTGCAGGGTTACACGCAGGGAATGCGTAATAACTGAGTTCTCAGAATAGTGTATATGCTTACAGGTGACTTCCTGTTGCGTGCATCATACCTAGTACACATATAGCATAAATTATATATAAGTTATGTAAAATGAGATCAACTCTCTGAAGATAAATAACATGAAGATAAATAACCTGTGTTGACCATAATGCACAAGGTATTACGCATGTGATGATCCAGAGCTTCCAAGTTACCTCAGTTCGAGAAGGAAGATTTTAGGCCTTTTCTGAATTTCTGACAGCCCTATCCTGATGCTTTATGGCAGTAGTTCCCAAATCCGCCTTGAGATGGCGCCCCCCCCTCCCCCCCGCAGCCATTCAGGCTTTCAGGTTATTCACAATGAATATGCATGCAGCAGCGGTCAAGATAGCAAACAGAAAGTTAGGAGTCATTAGGAAAGAATAGAAAATAAAACTAAGGATATCATAATGCCTCTGTATAACTACATGGTGCGACTGCACCTTGAATATTGTGTGTAATTCTGAGCTCCACATCTAAAAAAAAGAGAAGGGCGACCAAAATTATAAAGGGGATGCAATAACTCTCCTATGAAGATAAGCTAAAGAGGTTTGGACTCTTCAGCCCGGAGAAGAGACAGCAGAGGGGAGATGTGATACTGTTCTATAAAATCCTGAGTGGCGTAGAACAGGTAGACGCAAATTGATTGTTTACTTTTTTAAAAAATACAAGGACGAGGGAGCACATTATGAAGCTACAAAATAGTTTATTTAAAATAGATAGAAGAAAATATTTTTTCTCTCAATGTATAATTAGTCTTTGGAACTCACTGCCAGAGGATGTGGTAAATTGAGCAAAGCTAGGTTTAAAAAGGGTATGGACAAATTCCTGGAGGAAAAGTCCATAAACTGTTATTAAAATAGTCCAAGAAAAAATCACTGCTTATTCCCAGGATAAATAGCATGGAACTGGCTACTTTGGGATATGTGACCTGGATTGGCTACATGAAAACAGGGCACTGGGCTTAATGCATCTTTGTTCTTTATGAGATAAATTTGCATGCAATGGAAGCAGTGTATGCAAATCTCTCATGAATATTTATTGCAGATATCCTGAAAATCTGACTGCAGGCCCCCCAGAACAGATTTGGAAACCACTGCTTTATGGAATTTGCAGAACCGATCTGAATGGCTTTAATCAGGGACTTATAAATACTATTATGCATTACAATGTACTTAAAAAGGAGGACAAACCAAAAGGTCTTCCTCCTGGAACTGGATGGTTTGTTAGCTTAGCAAGTTTATTTCTTTTTGATCCCTCCTCTAAAAAGGTTTCTCTTTATTTAAAACTGTAGTTTAAATATTTGACCATCCGTTTAACAAAAAACAGACAAACAAGAGGCAGATAGGCATGCCTACTTAGGAATCTGGAAAGTCTAATTGTGCCAAAGTAACTTGAAATTGCTTCTTACCGAGATAGGAAGTTATGGTTAAATGTTATTGTTAAATGTAAGCACTGTTAACAGCGTTGTACATAGTCCTAATGAAACATTTTATGTAAACAAGTTTATTTATTTATTTATTTATTTATTTATTTAGCAAACACTTATATACCGCTACTTCCAGCGATCAGAAGCGGTCTGATTATAGTTTTGGGATATGTCACAAAATCAAGACAGAGAGTTTGGGGCATAGATAGCAAGAAGAGGGGTAATACACAGCACACATCGCAGGGTCTACATATAGACCTTCCGGAACTATCATACATATGTACAAAAGCGCTTATCCTTTAACTATTTACATTTGACAAACGGCTATTCGTTTCTTTTTATCTTGTTGGATTCACATCTGGCCATAGTGGCAGTTGAATAGATGAGTTTTTAATTTTTTCCTGAAATCGAGTAGGTCATTTATTGCTCTCAGCTCATGTGGTAGGTTGTTCCATAAAGTGGGGGCAGAGAAGGAGAATGCTCTGCGACTAGTGCTGGATTTTACATGTCTGATGCTGTTTGGGACTATAAGTGTGTCTGCGTTTATGGTTCTCCTGCTTCTTGTGGTAGGTTGTAAGGCGATCAGGGTGGAAAGGAATGATGGGGCCAGGTTGTGAATTAGCTTGAATGTCGTTACCAATGTTTTGTATTGGATCCTGGCAGCGACTGGGAGCCAGTGTAGTTCCATCAATATAGGTGTGATATGTTCGGTGACGCTTGTTCTCATGATGATCCTTGCTGCTACGTGTTGTGCCAGTTGTAATCTGTTAGTCGTTTTCTTTGGTAGACCCTGTAAGATGGAGTTACAGTAGTCGAGGTGGGGCATGATGAGCGCTTGAGCAACTGAACGGAAGTCACATGGATCTAGTACATTCCGTAGGGGTCGTAGTACTCTAAGCTTGTGAAAGATAGCTTTGTTGGTGTTGCTGAGGTGTTTTTCCATTTTCAGTTTGCTGTCGATTATGACTCCTAAATATCTAATTTCCTTCTTAGTGTTGTAAGTATTGTTGTACAATGTGATTGTTTGTGGCGGTTCAAAGTCAGTTTTACTGGATATAAGCATAACTTCAGTCTTCTTATGATTAATCGACATGTTGTTTTGTTTTAGCCATCCCAACATCTCTCCCATGCAGGTTTCCAGCTGATCGTAATTTGGGTCAACGGTCTCAAGCTGTGTGTACAGCATGATATCGTCTGCGTATATGTGGTAGTTGATGCCATATTTCCTGAATATTTCACTGAGGGGTTGCATGTAAATGTTAAACAGTAGTGCTGAGAGTGCCGACCCCTGTGGTATGCCTTGGGTTTGAGTGAAGGCTTCGGCTTTTTCTCCGTTGAATTGGACTTGTGGCTTTCTGTCTGTTATGTAGGAGGAGAACCATTTCAGGGTGGTTCCTAATATTCCAATTGATGCCAGCTTGTTAAGGAGGGTTAGGTGATGTACAGTGTCGAAGGCAGCTGAGATGTCGATAAAAATAAGAATAAACATTTTCTTCCTGTCCTCTAGACCCTTGAGGAGGCAGTTAAACAGTGCCAATAGCAGAGTTTCAACCCCATGTAAACAGCCTTGAGAATCTGAAAAAATGTTAAATAAATAAAAACTAAATATGGTTATATTATTATTTGATATATCGCGCAGATCTGTGGACAAACTGCGATTTACAATTCAATAAAATAAAATAAACATAGTCAATAAAATCTAAGACAGAAATGATAAAATATAATATAACAATAAAAAAATTAAAAGGAGGAACGCCAATTATCTTGATAGAAAAGAAATGAATAAAAAACGTTCTAGTGACGAACAGAAAACATATAGGAAAGGAAGATGGGTAGGAATGGGGCCAAAGTTCAGGGGGTAGGGGGTTACATATCAGGACTACTAATTTTCCCAAATTTCCGTCTACTGTATATCATCTATTGAACTTTTTAAGAAATTCTTGATTAGTGTTTTGAAAATTCCGGTGGAATCAATTCCCCCAGTTTCTCATGCCTATTATATGCCTATTGCTAATGTTAAGATAGCTGAGGGGTTGGGTCAGGTTTTACGTTCATCTCCGGCCCTATCCTGTGATAACTTGGATTTGACTGGCTTTTTGGAGCGGTTGGGGTCTGATCCCGCAGTGACTGCTACTTTACTGGTCACCCTGCCATTAGACGTTGACCAGGACTGGTTGTTAAAAATATATTTCCGATCACCTGTTAAAGAGTTTATGGGCTCTACTACTAGGATCTTTCCAGATGTATCCAGGGCTACACAGAAGAGAAGGAAACAATTTTTGGTTCTTAAACCTAGGGTACTTCATCTGGGGGGGGCTGTTTTTTCTTTTCCTTGTAAATGCCTGGCTAAGTTTAATTATGTTTTCCGAGACCCCCAGTAGTTGTCTACCTTTATCTTCTCTAGACTTGCGGTTATTCAGGTTGATACTGCTAAGTCCCCATAGAGCAAGCTCTATTTTGTAAGGGGAGCTATTCAGCTATAATTGTAACTCCTTTTGTTTTCATGTACAATGCTTTATTTTCTTTTTACATAGTTTCATTGGTATTGTGTATCCTTCTCCTCCATAATGGGGACTGGTGGGAGCATCTTGTTGTATTATTTCCTATTGTAATTATTGGTTCTCCAGGACCAAGCAGGAAGTCAGTCCTCACATATGGGTGTCATCGGCACCGATGAAGCCCCAGCGGAGCATTTCCCCAGCTTTCTATGAAAGCCTTTGGGAATGCAGGCACGCATGCGCAGTTCCCTTCCCGCCTAAAGGTGCCATCTTACCTCAGTCTCTTTTTTTTCCAAGAAGCTCACCGGACGTGTGTCCTGTCATCCCGGATAAAAGTTGATTTTTTTCGGCGATACTCGCTGTTTTTTCTCCCGGTTCGACGCCGGTTTCCCCTCCCGCCGGGTTCGGTACACCGGTATCGAGCCCGATTCTTCTTTTTCGGTTTTTGCCCTTCGTGGCTGGCGTTCGCACCCTTTTTTGCTTTTTCCCTGGAAGGCCGGTCCTTTGACCTCGCGGGGACTCTTTTTTCCCCGATGGCTTCCAGCGGTTTCAAGAAGTGTGATCGGTGTAAGAAATTAATGTCTCTCACCGACACACACAACTGCTGCCTTTGGTGCCTCGGTCCTGATCACGACCCTAAGTCGTGTGGACCATGTGGGAAGATGTCTTCCAAGGCACTCTGAAGTCGCCAGCAGCAGAAAGAAAGTCTTTTCTCGGACTCAGCCTCCGGCCGGGCCCGGACCTCGTCTGAGGCCTCGACATCTCGGGATTCGGATCCCGAGCACCGTCGGAGCTCCTCGGACAGGGGGGTCCCCCGACCGGGAATGCAAGAGGAAGAAGCGGCTCGTGAGGGCGTCATCGGAGGTGGTCCCTGGCTCCTCGAGGGCCAGGTCTAAGACCCCCGACCGTCGCCCCGGGCCCGTGGACCAAGAGAAGCCTGCCAAAGTTCCTCGCGTGGAACCGGAGTCTGCTGGACACATAAGCCCTGTAGTCCTTGAGGACTCTCCTCCCAGGGAGCCGACGTCGGCACCGCCGGGGCCCGAGTTGGTGGCTGCTGCATCTCCCGAGCTGAGTCTCAGGATGACAGCCTTGGAGAGAAGATTGTCTGCCTTCATGGAGCAGCAGCGGGCACTGATGGCCAGCCTGTCTGGCGCATCTGCACCGACCACCGGGACATCGACTTCAAAGTCGACCCCAGAGACCAAGCCGATACTCGAGTCCATCATGGCTCGAAGTCGACCTTGGTCGCGGTCTCCCTCGACCTCCCGCTCGGGACCGAGGGCGTCGACGCCTGTGCCTCCGACGTCGGGGCGGGTGCTCCAGGGCCCCGCGGGGTCGGACCCTGACTCCTCATCGGACGAGTCCGCCTGAGAGACGGAGGATGAGGAGTCCCCCGATATGTTCAAGACTCGGTCCGTCCCGTTGGACTCACCGCAGTCTGAGCCCCGGAGTAGATCCCCTCCGGAGGATACTCGGTTCTCGGAGTTCGTCCAGGATATGGCCACTGCCTTGGCTATTCCGGCGGACCCCGAAGAAGAGCCTAGAGCTGAAGAGCTCGAGGCCCTGCAGTATGATTCTCCTCCGAAGGAGGCCTTTACTGTCCCGGTTCCTCCGATGCTGGAACGGCTCCTCTTCCAGATGTGGAAGGCACCGGCCTCGGTGCCGGTTTTAAGCAAGCGAGTCAACTCAATCTATCAACTCAGGAAGAGCCCTGGCTTTCAGAAAGCACAGCTACCACATCATACCATGGTTGTAGAATCGGCCATGCATCGTCTGAAGAGCCAGAAGATGCAGTCCGTGGTGCCCCCCGGCAGGGAGGCCCAGAACTTCAATGGCATCGGTAGAAAGTGCTTCCAGGGCTCGATGCTTGCTTGCCATGTCCAGTCTTACCAGCTGTACATGGGTATGTACTTGCGGGACCTGGCCAAGGAGTTGGCCGGGTTGTCTGCTGGACTCTCCGGGGAACCCTTGCAGAGATTCAAGTCCTTGTCCTCGGGGATTCGGGACTGCTCGAAGTTCATGTCCAGCGCCGCCTACGATGGCTTCGAGGCTTCGGCCCGAGTTGCAGCAGCCGGCATTGCGGCTCGACGCCAGGCATGGCTGCAGTCATCGGACCTCGAGCCATGGGTTCAGGACAAGTTGGTCAATGTCCCTTGCCGAGGTGAAAACCTTTTTGGCAAGCCCATGACCGAGAAGGCCGCCCAGCTCGAAACAGAGCACCTTACACGGACAAGGTTGTCTAGGAAGACCTCTGCCCCTTCTCATAAGAAGAAGGGCTCAGGTAAAAATCCTTTTACCCGAGGAAGGGCACTGCCTACAAACAGTACCCTCAATATCAGGCTACCCAAGCTGTACCCCAGGGTCAGCAAGCCAAGGGGCAGGGTAATGGGCCCCATAGGCAGAGGACCCCCAAGCCTCCGGCCCCTGCTCCCACTTAGCAGGGTGGGGGTTTTTGACTCCTTGAGTGTAGCCTCTCCATCCCTGCTCTCCCAACCCTGCACAGGAGGTCACCTCCCCTCTTTGCCCACCAGTGGCCCCTCATCACCGGGGACAGTTGGGTGTTGGACATAGTCCACAGGGGCTATGCACTGCATTTTCACCAACTGCCTCCACCATACTTTCCAGGGGAGCCTCCAAGGCCTTCCCTGCACACAGACCTTCTCCTTCAGGAACTTCAAGGTCTGTTGGTGGACAGGGCGGTGGAGTCTGTGCCTCCCCACTTGCAAGGTCACGGATTCTACTCCAGGTATTTCCTGGTGCCCAAAAGAACCGGTGGCCTTCGACCCATTCTGGACCTCAGGAACCACAACAAGTTCCTAGAGAAAGAAAAGTTCAAGATGCTTACTTTTGGAACACTTCTGCCCTACCTCCAGCAGGGAGATTGGCTATGCTCCTTAGATCTAAAGGATGCGTACACTCACATCCTCATTCATCCAGACCACAGAAAGTACCTCAGGTTCCTTGTGGGAGGAAACCATTATCAGTACAGAGTACTGTCTTTTGGCCTCACCTCCACTCCCAGGGTCTTTACCAAATGCCTGGCAGTGGTGGCGGCCTACCTGAGAAATCAGGGAGTCTTTGTCTTCCCCTATCTGGACGACTGGCTCATCAGGGGTCAGACATGCCAGGAGGCCAGACAAGCCACCCTCAGAACTCTTGCTCTTCTTCAAAGCCTAGGGTTTGTAATAAACTTCGCAAAGTCCACTTTGCTCCCCTCCCAGAATTTGGAGTTCATAGGAGCAAGGCTGGACTCTCTCCTGGCAAAGGCTTTCTTGCCAGAAGACAGAGCACAAAGATTAATAGCCTTGGCAAACCAGTTTCTCAACAGGTCACTAGTCTCCGCCAGACTCTGCCTGAGGCTTCTAGGCCACATGGCTTCGACAGTACATGTGACCCCCAATGCCAGGCTCCATATGAGGCCTGCACAGTGGTGCCTTCGGACTCAGTGGTCACAGGCCACAGGCAGCCTCAGGGACAGGATAAGGGTGTCCAGACAATTTCTGAACTCCCTCAGCTGGTGGCTGCACCTACCCAATCTACTCAAAGGAGTACCCTTTCAGATTCCTGGGTACACGGTGGTACTGACCACCGACGCCTCCCTGCAGGGCTGGGGAGCTCACTGTCTAGACAAGTGCACCCAGGGCCGGTGGTCTCCTTGGGAGGCGGCACAGCAGATCAATCTCCTGGAACTCAGGGCTATTCGCCTAGCTCTCAAAGCTTTCTCTCCTGCCCTGGCTCATCAATCTGTCCTGGTTCAGACAGACAATCAGGTGGCCATGTTTTATGTGAACAAACAGGGCGGGACTGGGTCCAGGCACCTTTGTCGGGAAGCTCAAGACCTTTGTTCCTTTGCCCTAAAGCACAACATGCTCCTCAGGGCTATGTACCTTCCAGGCCAGGAGAACTACCTGGCCGACAGTTTGAGCAGGATTCTGCAGCCCCACGAGTGGCAGCTGCATCCCTTGGTGGTTCAGAAGATCTTCCTGAAATGGGGTCTCCCTTGGATAGATCTGTTTGCCAGTCCACTGAACAAGCAACTGCCAAAGTTCTGCTCCAGGCAGCCGCATCCTTTGAGGATAGCACCGGATGCTTTTATGATTCCCTGGTCTCAGGGCCTCCTGTATGCGTTTCCTCCCACGCCCTTGGTGGCACGAACTCTCTTCAAGATTCTTCGGGACAAGGCCTCGGTCCTGCTGGTGGCTCCCAGGTGGCCGAGACAACCTTGGTTTCCACTTCTGCTTCAGCTGGCAGTGGATCCCCCACTGCCTCTGGGGTTGCAACCCGACCTTTTCTCTCAGGATCAGGGTTCCCTTCTGCACCCCAATCTCAAAGCTCTCAATTTGATGGCCTGGAGGCTGCAAGGGTAGTTTTGGCTCCCTGGGGCCTACCTCAGGAAGTTGAGGAGGTTGTCCTAGCCTCTAGGAAACAGTCCACTAGAAAAACCTATGCTCTCAAATGGAGAAGGTTTTCTGTGTGGTGTCAGCTACGTACAGTGGATCCTTTCTCCTGTACTGTACCAGTAGTGCTTCAGTATTTACTCCACTTGTCCAATCAGGGACTCAAGTCCAGTTCTGTTCAGGTCCACCTCTCAGCTCTAGCAGCTCACCACTCACTGGTGAAAGGACATTCTCTGTCGGTTCACCCCTTGGTGTCCCGCTTTCTCAGAGGCTTGCTTTTGCTCAAGCCTCCAATCCATCCTCCTGCCCCTGAGTGGGAGTTGAATGTGGTCTTGCAGCAACTGACTCGCCCACCTTTTGAGCCGATGGCTACTTGTCCACTACGCTTCTTATCCTGGAAGACACTCTTCCTGATAGCCCTTACCTCAGCTAGGCGAGTGAGTGAGCTTCAGGCCCTGGTCTGTGATAGGCCTTACACCAGGATTTATAGGAACAGGGTAGTCCTCAGGACTCATCCAAAGTTCCTCCCAAAGGTTGTCTCCTCTTTCCACCTCAATCAGGAGGTGGTTCCTCCAACATTCTTCCCTATGCCTCATGCAAGCCAGGCTGAAGCAGTCCTGCATACCCTGAATTGTAGGAGGGCCTTATCCTTCTACCTTGACCGTACGCAGGGACATAGATGGGCTACTCAGCTCTTCATCTCTTTTGACCCTAATAAGTTGGGGTTGGCTGTGTCCAAGCGTACCTTGTCCATCTGGGTGGCTGACTGTATCACCTGGGCTTATAAGGCAGCTGACCTTCCTTTGCAGGGTCGGGTTACGGCCCACCGGGTCAGGGCAATGGCTGCCTCAGTGGCTCATCTCCGCTCTGTGTCCTTGGTAGACATCTGCAGGGCTGCAACTTGGTCTTCAAGCCAGACTTTTGCGGCCCATTACTGTCTGGAGAGTGAGTCCCGTAGGGACAGTGCTTTTGGCCAAGCAGTACTCTGGAATCTCTTTGAGGTTTAGGCAACTCCTGCCCTCCAGCCCTCCTTTGGGCTACCGGTGGAGGTTGTGTCCTTGAAAAGCCTTTTGTTGCTGCTGAGACTAGAGGGAGTTCTCTTGTTCAGCCTGGGTTCCTCGGTAGCCCAGAGCTTGGGAGTCACTCATATGTGAGGACTGACTTCCTGCTTGGTCCTGGAGAAAGAGTAGTTACTCACCTGTAACAGGTGTTCTCCAGGAGCAGCAGGAATCAGTCCTCACAACCCTCCCTCCTCCCCTTGGAGTTGCAGTTGTACATAGTTTATTTTTTCATTTTTGTGTGCTGTTCTTAGCTATGTCATTTGACTGAGGAAAGATGGCACCTTTAGGCGGGAAGGGAACTGCGCATGCGTGCCTGCATTCTCAAAGGCTTTCATAGAAAGCTGGAGAAATGCTCCGCTGGGGCTTCATCGGCGCCAATGACACCCATATGTGAGGACTGATTCCTGCTGCTCCTGGAGAACACCTGTTACAGGTGAGTAACTACTCTTTTCTGTAGGTTTAGATCTTTCTGTTCCATTTTCTTGGCTGCTATCTTTTTCTTGCAAGATTAGTTCTTGTACATTTGTTGAAAATTGCATAAATAAAAAATTAAAAAGAAAACATATTCAATAAAATCAAAAGCAGAAATGATAAAACAATGTAACAATAAAAAAAATAAAAGGGAGGAACGCCAATTATCTTGATAGAAAAGAAATGAATAAAGAAACTTTCTAGTGATGCACAGGAAACATATTGGAAAGGAAGATGGGTAGGGATGGGGCCAAAGTTCAGGGGGGTACATATTAGGACTGCTAATTAATTGCCCACCCTCTTTAACCAGGGGATATAGCCACTCTAAATGCTGATTCATACAAATATGCCTTCAGTGCCTTCTTAAATTGTGGGAAGTTTAATTCCGTACGTACATAAGCTGGGAGATCATACTAGATACCTTATTTATAGGATTTATTAATTTCCTTTAAGAAGGGAGTCACCCAAGGCAATGTACAACAGATCTCCCCTAACATAGACAGCTTGCATTGTAGTAGTAGTAGCATAACAATAGCAAAACGATTCCATGTCAACATAATAGACAATTAGAACAGTGAGATAAACTTGGAGATAGGCAGTAATAAATAGCAATAATATGATACAATGTCAGTAATGTACACCGGGGAATATCGGGAGCTTGTGCTTGGGCCCGGTGAGCTGTTCTGGTGAGGGGGGCTGGGACCAGATCACTGCAGGCACCTTGGTGGTCGACTCCTCCAACTCTCCCCCTGATGTCAGTGACTGAGGCCCGAGACAGTATTTAAGCTGGTCCAGTTCCTAGACCGGTGGAAGATCAGGAGCTTGTGCTTGGGCCCGGTGACCTGTGCTGGTGAAGAGGACGTAACCAGCTGGGACCAGATCGCTGCATGCACCTTGGTGGCCGACTTCTCCAACTCTCCCCCTGATGTCAGCGACTGAGGCCTGAGACAGAATTTAAGCCGGTCCAGTGGCCCTCTGGGCTGCACCTAAAGGGCCAGGACACACCCCTTAGGTGCCTCTTCGGTGTCCCAGTGGTGAGCCAGTGGGAGTCTTTACTATCAGCCTGCAAGAAGGTACTGTGAGTGTTTTGTTACCACTAGGGAGTTTGTGAGCTCTGATGGGGAAACAAAAGGCAAAAAAATCTGCTCCTGCACAAGTGCCCTCATCGCAGGTCTCTAACAGGGCCTTTTGACAAGCATTTTGGCGCTGTTGTTATTTCGCACTCCTCAGTTTACTAGAAAAGACCCCAGCCCCGTTCTCTATACCGCAACTTTCAACTACAGTTGCTTTGCCTGACTCTCCTGTGATGGCTGTTCCCTTTACCCCACGTCCGATACTGAGCATAGTGGTGTCTGCTGAAGAGGCTTCTGTTCTGACCGATCTGACTCAAGATATTACCTTAAAAGACTTATGCTTAACAATTGCTAATATTGATGCTAAGCTTTCTAGTACTGTTCCGTCTTTGTGTGTATTCTCTGATCAGTCCGTTCAGAAGTTCCAAGAAGTTGATAGTAGGATGATGGAGGTTTCAAACAACATTCTCAGACTGGAGGGTCAGTTGCAGGTGGTGCAACAGACCAGTGTTTCTAATATAAAAGATTCTTTGTCTATCCATTCTAAATTAGAGGCGCTGGAAAATTCTGCCAGAGAAACAAATTTGCGTTTTCTTAATTTAAAATTTCCCATCACTTCCTTATTGTCAGCTGAAATATTGTTAGAGAAATCTTTTCATGAAGTATCGTTTTTTACAGATCAGGTTCCTATTCAAAAGTGTTTCTATCTGCCTACTGGGAAGCAGTTGTCAGATGGGGGGGGAGTGAAGGGTTTGATATCTTGTCACCTGATATTAATCAGGAATTGACTAAATTTCTGGAGGACTCAAGATAGTTAAGCGGGCAACATTGTTGGTTTCCTATGTCTCAACTGCTGATAAGATCAAGGTCCTGAAATCCTTCTTTAAATATAAGGCGTCAACATTTTGTGATCAGAAAATAAACGTGTTCCCGGATATTGCCAGGAACACTCAGATGCATAGAAGGAATTTCTTGGCCTTGAAGTCAAAAGTAGTTGAATTGGGTGCAACTTTCTTTTTACGGTACCCTTGCAAATGCATTGTCTCCTTGCAGGGTGTAACGTATGTATTTTATGATTCTATTCAGTTGGAAAAGTTTCTGGTGGATAAGAAAGTATAGGGGGGTAAGTGGATCCTTCAAAGCTTTGTGCTCATAAACATGATGGGGAGGAGGGGGTGTGTTTTTCCCTTCCCCCGCCATCTGGTTACTTATTGTATATTATTATAATATAGTATGCTCTCTTATTTTTCCTTGATGTGGACTAGTGCTATAAATTAAGTCCTTTATTTTGATTCTTTTTTGATATTTTTCTTAAGTTGCATGTCCTATGTATTTCTTTGTGTATGTAAATGTGCAAAGCTTAATTTAAAAAAAAGTAATGTACACTTTAAAGCAGCATAGTAGAACATTCAAATAACAGAAATACGGTGTAATGTCAGCAGACTAGAAATGATATACCTTTATAGACAGCAAGGTAGAACATGTAAATAACATAGAATAGGGACTCACAATGTCAATACAGTGCACATGAACAAATGATGCACCATAATAGGCATCACAGTAGAGTATCCTTATTGCATCAATAGGATACTCCCAACTGGACGTCTAGGACCGCTATCTGCCCTCAACCTATTCCGCCTCCTTGCCTCGCTGCATGTACAGAGCTGCTGTGCATGTTGTGGCGGAGGGGGCGGCACGGGGGCAGAGCGTGTGTGGCACCGGCCTTCAGATGTACAGGGCCGATTCAGGTCATGGCACTGTACATCCAGGGAGCATCAGGGGGACACCCTGCTTATTCCACTCTGAGGTGCAATAAGTGTGGGGCGCCCCTCCGATCCTACCCGGCAGCCCGCCCCCACCAGAGCAACAGGCCACCCACGGTGGGTCCCTGCAGCCAGATCGGGCCCTGGCAGCCCCCATTGGGGGCTGCGTGGTGGGGTGACGGGGATGCAATGCGGCGGGCAGACCAAGCAACGGGGAGGTTATCCTCGCAGGTACGCAGGGACACGCCAGGCCGTCTCAGGACCCAATCCTGCATCCACGGCACGTCTGGCTCCCACAGTGCAGAAAAGGGTCCTAATGGGCCCGTCCTGCTCGGGGGCGCTCAGGCAGCCTGGACGTGCCTTTTCGGGGATTGGGCTCAAGATGGATAAAACAAAGGCATAGGGATAAATACAGCTGATTAATTAGATTGTGGATAAATAATATATACAGATGAATAAGTAGGTGGATCTGATCTCATTTTCAGAGTGTTAAGCAAGTTAGTCCTGAAGCAGTATGAGTGAATGGATAGTTAAGTCACCACAGCCCTTAAAGGCTTCGGAGAAGAGCCGAGCTTTCACATGCTTCCTGAAGTAAAAGTAGACTTGAACTAGATGTAGCTTCTCTGGGAGTGAGTTTCAGAATGTGAGGACTACTCTTCAGAAAGCTCACTGGTGGATGTCACATTGTGTGGTTTCCTTTGGTAAGGATACAATTACAGATGCTACTTGAGAGGAACTTAGGAGCTTCAAAATTGTATAGAGGGCCAGCTTATTTGCTAGGTATTCTGTTGCATCTCATCTGAGGGCCTTGAAATCTGATATAGAAACTTAAATTTTGTCCTGCAGGCTACTGGTAGCCATTGAGGTTTTGTGGGAAGGGTGTGATGTGATCAGGCTACTTGCAACCTTCTCTCATGTTGTAATTGAAACTGGTGCAAACTTTGTGGTCTAAGAGATTTTGTAGTTGTTGCACATAATGGAAGCAGTTTAAGGTTTGCCTGAATATATGGGTTCAAAGTAAGTGATGAGTCCCAAGATTCCTGATCTGTGATTTTAGAGTTAGTTCATAGTTATCAAAAGGCATTTTTATGACAGCAACAAGTGTACTTGTATTAGGGACCTACAGAGTCTGTTTTACTGGGTTCAAGCAGAATTACTGATTTCTGCCCATTCTTGAGTGCTTGGCACTTAATTTACTCAAAGCTGTGTGTGGATTTGGTTCAATCGTTATGAATAACTGTAGACTATCAGGTAGATATAGACCGTACCCATCATCCAAAAGAGCTCAGCTTGAAATGGATATTAAATAAGATAGGTGATAGCATGGATCCTTCTGGTACCTGCAGTTCAGTGCCTAAAGTGATGATGTAGTGATGTTGAACAAAGCTGGCTGTTGTTTATCTGACATAGGATTTGAACCATGGAAACACCGTGGCAGCAATGCCTGTTCTGCCCCCAATATCACTCATTCCCAATGACCGATTCGGGACTCGTGCATGTGCAAAGCTCTCAAGCAGCATACGCCTATAGATCTCTAGGTATTTTAGATGTAATAGACAGCTGCTCACCATCTTTTAAGCACTTTACTCGCTCCCTAGATATTCATGTGAATATGCTAAACAGATTACATTTCTTGTGTAATATATTCTTATCCATTTATGTGTTTACTTTTTTCATTGCTTTCATTTACGATTGACTAGCATTCTTCGCTCATAGTTCGAGCCTTGTTATACAGCATAGTTGTTGCCATTTGATTAGTTGACTGCTTCGATATATGAGGTAAGTTGCTGGAGTGTTCTGTTTCCTGTGAATAAACCTTTCCTTTTTTCACTGTATGTTGCTCTTTCTTACATGCCTGACATTGACCGTGCCAGCTGTAGCAGTATACATGTAATGTAAAGAAAGGATATGAGTGGTCAATGTATGCTGCAGTCCATGTCTTACTAGGCCTATGAATTGTCATTATGGATGTGTATAAAATAGGCAAAAATAGGCACCTCCCTGTCCAGCTAACCTAAGTAACCTGTTATAAAATCACCCTCGAACTCTCATAAGCACCAAATGCTAGTGCAAATCCTGCAGAAACAATGCTCTTTGAAGGTGCAGATATCTATGTCTGCTTTGGAACAGGCATAAATGTTTCCATGTAAGTACATAAATACACAGGTTTTATATAAAATATGTATGTAAATCATGACTCCGCTCATGCACTGCCCAAAGTCTTCCCCAAGCAGCATAGTTATAGTTTTTTTTTTTGGGGGGGGGGAGAAGAAGGGGGCAAATGGGGCAGTGTCCCATCAAATATTGCAGATACTGTTGGTGAACTGATCTCCTTGCCTTCCCTGCCAGTATGACTGGTTTACCCTTTGCCTCCCCCGAAGTTAGAAGGCAAACTGCACTGATGCCAATCATGTCTACTTATAAAAGCACATCATGCATACTTTAGGTGTGAACTAATTTTATAAGAGGTCTTTTACTTGTGAAAAAGGTCTATAAATACAAGGAATATGCAATGCTGTACATATGGTATAGTAACATAGTACAGTATATGGCAGCAGATAAAGACTAGTATGGTCCATATAGTCTACCCAACAAGGCGGCAAGAGTAGGTGCACCTGCCACTCCATACAGGTCACCCCTCCCCATGCCTTTGTTTAGGGGTATACCCACCACTCCATATCGGTCACCCCTATTTACTGAGATCATACTCTTGCACAATCTGTACATTGATCAAGAAGCAGCAGTTCGAACGGAACAAGGAGAAACAGAATGGTTTAAAATAAGCAAAGGTGTAAGACAAGGCTGCATACTTTCCCCCTACCTGTTTAATTTATATGCAGAACAAATCATCAGAGAAGCAGGATTGTATGAAGACAACAGAGGTGTGAAGATTGGTGGAAAAATCATCAACAACCTTCGCTATGCTGATGATACCACATTACTGGCTGAAAGTGAAGATGATCTGAAACATTTGCTTCTCACAATCAAAGAACATAGTCTCAAAATGGGCCTGCACCTTAATGTAAAGAAGATAAAGATTATGACAACTGGCATAATCAACAGGTTTATCGTTGAAGGAGAAGAAATTGAAATTGTGAACAACTTTAACCTACTTGGGTCAACTATCAATAAAGAAGCAACAAGCAGTCAAGAAATCAGACGACGCATTGCTCTTGGCAGAATGGCTATGAAAGACCTAGATAAGATCCTCAAGAGCAGAGATGTCTCTCTCTATACAAAGATTCGACTTGTTCAAGCCACGGTATTTTCAATAACATCATATGGATGTGAAAGCTGGTAGACAGGAAGAAAATTGATGCCTTTGAATTATGGTGCTGGCAGCAAATACTGTGTATACCATGGACTGCCCGAAGAACATACCAGTCGGTACTAGAGGAGATCAAACCTAAGCTTTCTTTAGAAGTTTAGATGACAAGACTTCGACTTTCGGACTTTGGACACATCATGTGAAGAGAGAGATCATTAGAGAAAGACATCTTGCTTGGCAAGATAGAAGGTCAGCACAAAAGAGGAAGGCCAGCAATGAGATGGATCGATACAATAACAGCAGCTACGGGTACCAGTCTGTCAACAATGAGCCGCCTGACTGAAGACCGAACACAATTTAGGATAGCTATCCAGAGGGTCGCCATGAGTCGACTCCGACTCGACGGCACTTAACAACAACAACAACATTTACTAAGATATAAGAGATAGTCATGTATATTTTGATTTTATCCTGTTGCTATAAAGGGATTCACTGTATTTGTCCCATGCCATTTTGAGTTCTGCCACTGTATTTGCACCAACCACTTCCATAGGGAGGGCATATACATAAAAGAGACTGTCCCTTTTCCGCAGAGCTTACAATATAGTCAAGACAGAATACAACTAGGGGCTAGGGGAAATCTAGGGGAATGATAAAGATACACATAATATTGCTTATTTAACAGATATCCATAGGTTAGACATTGTTTTATATTATTACTGATGTTATTTGTACATAGTTTTCCTACTGTTACTACCGTTAATTGTTATATGTTACTGATGTTCTATGTAACTGCTACCATTGCAGAACAAATTGTTAAAATGTGAACCGCTGCTGATCACCGGAAGGAGCGGTATAAAAATGGGGTGCAAATAAATAAATAAAATAAACATAGGTAGTGAATAGGAGAATAAGAGGATCAGGATCCAAAAAAGGTCTTGAAGAGATTTAAATAGTGCCAAAGATGGAGCCATTTGTTTGAAAAAAATATCTACATAGTCTTATATGTTTGAGTAAGTGAAAGGTAAATTTATATACATACAACACTGTGTGGAGTACAACTATATGAGAGAGAAAGGAGGTATTAATGGATGGAAGTCAGCTTAGATTTTAATAATGCATATTGTACAGGATACTGTAGCTATTAGGGTGTATAACAGCATTTTTAGAAGATGAGTGTTGTGATTCCCAGCATAAATTCAGAGTAGCACAAAGAGTTGTTACCATGTCAGTACCCTACCAAATACTAACCAGAACAAACTCTTGTTTCCTGTTCACCCCCAGAAGGAGAGAATAATGGGATTAAGGTGAAGGGACTGAGGGGAGAAATTATCATATGCTGAGGAGATAGCTTTCAAGGTACTAATAAAACTACATGTATAAACTGAAGAATGTGAGAGAAAAACCACCAGGGAGCTCACAGAGAAAAGAAAAAGAGCATAGGAAGACTACCAGGGTTGAAACTTAAAAGCACCACGTCCATAAAGGGTTGTTTTTTTTTTACAAATAAATGCAAGACACATATGGTGATACGTTGGCCATTTAAATGGCTAGATGGACAAAGTTATCAGTTTTATAAGGGGGAATGGTTAGGGGTGTTCCGAGACTGGGCAAAATGTGTCACAAAGGTTAGTGCTGGACTTGAACTTTATTGGTTTGATAGATGACATTGTAGAAGTGTGAGAAGGGAAAGCACGGCTGTTTGAATATGAAATGCAACAGAGTACTTACAGCAGGAGGACAAAGTAAGGAGTGCTTGAGGGTCAGGCGGCTGTACTTAATCCAAAACTCATGCATTGGGGACTCAGAAATCCAATTGTCACTTACAAATTGTGAGGGGGGGAACTAACAGCCTGCATACCTAATTGTAAATAGTTGTTACCTGTTAACCTGTTATCCATGTTTATTTACCCTGTTTATTGTAAGTGCATTGAATTGCCCTCTTTGCACAAATATGTTTCCTGTAAACCGCGCTGATAATAAATAGTGCGGTATAGAAAAGCAAATAAATAAATTAAATAAATAAATAAAATTTATTCTGAGGGTCTTCAACTCTGTTGACTTCAAGGTACTCAAGGAGTGTGACAATACATTTGGGATGGTAATAATATGCTTAGATGCATGGTGATATTCAGAGGGTCTTTTACTAACGGGCGCCATTTGGCAGCGCTTCTTCAGGTGCACACTAAACATGTGCTGTGATGCACATTGCCAGCGAGGGTAGGGCCATGACAGCACAGAATGATTCCCGTCCTAACTGTGCAACCTGCGTTAGAGTTTCAAGTGGGTGGGTTAGGGCCAGAGAGTGGATGTGGTGAGCTCAGCACATTTAGCGCTGTGTTCATATCATATGCTAAGTGCATTAGCGTAGGTGCACCTAATGCTTCCTCAATAGGTGGTGTTAGGTGCACTTGTGCTAATGCAGGAAGCGCTAGGGGACAGGGCCCCACGTTAACTGCCGGGGAAATGTTTTCCACACCCCTGACAATTAAGGCATTGATGTTGCACCTAATGCGCCATGGTTTTAGCGCTATTTGCGCATTAGGTGCAATACCTTAGTGCCCGTTAGTAAAAGACCCCCTAATAGTAGGATTGTGGAAGTTGCATTACCTCTGTATAGGTCTCTAGTGAGACTCCCACCTCGAGTGTTGTGTCCAGTTCAGGAGACCATATCAACAAAAAAGATTGATAAAGTGGAGAAAGTTTAAAGAAGGTCAACAAAATAGTACCTGGTCTGCTAGGTTGGAGGCCAAGTAAGTACCTCTTCTAAGCATATTGTATGAAGGCACATAGGTACTTGTGTGTATCTGTGACATGCCCCCCATATACATTTATACCAGCTCAGGTGTGCATTTTATAGCCTATGTGCATATTTTGTGATTCTGCCCCAGTTCCACCCAAACTCCTCCTCCAAACACGGATTCACATACACGCCTACTTGTCGTATTGTATGCAGGTGATAATTTTAGAAGAAGCCTTTTGTGCACATATATGGTCAAAAAAGTCTTTATAAAATTACCCTCACATACCAAGGAGGAAGAGCAGAGAGTAGAAATGAACATTCAAATTTCTAATAGACTTCAGTAGAGAGCATCTTCCATAATAAGAAGCTGAAAACAAGGGTTATTATAGGAAGCTGAAGGGAGAGAGGTTTAGAAGGAGCAGACTTTCAGTGCGCTGGCTGAGCCAAAACAGTGACAGAGTTCAGCCATGCTTGGGGCATACATAAAGGGGCATTAGTGATAGGCCAAGGGAGGGGAAGACATGGCGTACCAAAGACAGGGCGGTGGGAGTGGTCTATCCTGGGTGCAGACAATAAGGGATGCATAATCTATAGAGAATTTAAAAACAATAATAAAACCGACTAAAAGTAGGTATTCTTTTTATTATCACCATATGCCGACAATTCTAAACAATGTCAATGATAAAATGCTCCTCCCTCAAAACATCTCTTATTGGTCTATGTTCTAAATAATTCTGCGGTTAACGTTGAGTTTTAATAATATATATGTAAGCTTCAAATTAGCATATTTATATTACTTATCCTTTAATAAATATTGCATTCTACATGGAAGTTAGTTGGAGAACTCGCAGTTATACAGTCGGCCCCCAAAACACACAGACTCAGCTACACATATTCATTGTAAGAGTAAATTCATATCGGTTTGGAATTATTTGAACTTGCTTCGGGTGCAGTTCATGTCTCCAAGTAGTAATGTACTGCAGTTGACCATATTCCAGCAACTGCAGTAAGGGAGTGACGAGGGAGGGAGCTGGGGCGGGACTGCATGGCTCTGGTGTTGTGCTTGCATCAAAGCAGAGCGCCCAGTGGTAGCCCTGAGTCTGGCGACTGCTGCTGGCAAAGCCGGTATTGGCACCGGGGCAAAATTGGGGCATCCGGCTGGCTCAGCCTTAGCTGCAGGCAAGATTTCTCCTCCTTCGTGTTTAACTATCTAACTGACACACAGGTAAGGTGGCAGTGGCAGCCCCGTGCAGGGAGCAGGGGGGTGGGGGTGCTGCAGGGATCATCCCCCTGTGGTACTACATATTCCCGTGTTTAAACAGAATAAAGGGGTATGTTTACTAAGGAACATTAAGAGAACACTGGATAATGAGCATAAACAGCAGCATTAAGGGTTTTTTTCATGCAAAAAAGGATGGGGCAGGGAGTAGGCATACTGGCGTTAAGGGAACAAGGCACCACTTATCGGGCGCTAAGAGGAAACCAGGCATTAAGGTGGCAATCGTGCACCTTACCACCTGAAAAAGGCGGTCGAAAGTGACATATCAGGGGCTGCATGCAGGGTCAGCCCAAACAGTAGGCAAACTAGACGGTCGCCTGTGGCAGCTACCTCCAGAGGCCAGCCAAAGCAGGATAATCCAAGCCAAATAATGGAGTCTGACAGTGAGAGGGGATGTAAAGCTTGATGTTCGCCTAGGGCACCAACACTATGAACCCAACTGTAAGGGCTGTCCCTGGCTGCATGGAAGGAAAGATAAGAGGAGATGGACCTCAGTGACCCACATGGTTCTTATGTGTCACACAGTATGGGGGCGGATAATGTTGCAGCTGTCAAAGCAGATAGTCTATGCATGCAGGGGCGGCCCAAGGGAGGTGCGGGACCATGTGTGGAGACACGGTGCGGGACCTCATTTGCATAATGGGCCTCATTCACATAAATATTTGCATAATGTTACCATACACTAACTTTTAGTAAACATGCCTCTTAATAAGAGTATGGATAAAAAAAGACAAAAAATTTCTACATTACTATAATCCAGTGCCAACCGCCAGGCACATTAGGAACTACTACAAATACTACCCATTTAGAACCCATAGCAAACCTGCTGTATCCTAACAGCACTACCAGGACTCACAAAGCACCATACTCTACCTATCAAAAGGCAACACTGCAAATATTAAACCAATACATTTCAGAGAGTAACAATACATGACCTACTGGGGAAAGAGAACAAGTGGCAATGTCAAATAGGAATTACGTAAACAGAATACCTCAGCTCAGTTACACATGCAGAACATAGACCATCACCAAACAAGGAATCACAATTTAGAAACAGGAAGATAATAATTAAACTGGGAACCCCAAAATCCAAACATGGAATGTACAACACTGTAGAAATAAAACTATAAATTAATTTCCTCTTGTACTAAATAAAGCGCAGATGTTAATGATTCACATTTCCCAGTTAATAAATTCAAAATAAAGAGATATTTTTCTACCTTTTGTGCAATTTTTTTCAGTTGCAATTGCTCCAGCCACTTTCTTCTGGTTTCTGTGTGTCTTCTGCTAACTCTCCATCGTCTGCTGTCCATTTGTCCTTTCTTTTTTCTTCTAGTTTTTTCCATTCTCCTTCTACATCTGCTTTAACATACTAATCTTTCTCCTTTTGCTCTTTCCTCATTCCTATTTCATCCACTCAAATTTTACCCCTCCATCCTCAATCCCCACTTACTCTCCCAATACCCGGCCAATTGAGATTTTTCTTCCCTCCCACACAAAATATTTTCCCCTTTCCATTTCACTCTCCCAGCCCCATCCCATTCTAATCCTCCCCCAACATCAGCTCCCTTCTAGTTCCAGCTCCACCCAGCATCCGCTCCCTTCTAGCCCCCGCATCAGCCCATTTCCAGTCCTAGCCCCCCATCAGCCCATTTGCCGTCCTAGCTCCCCCATCCATTTCCAGTCCTATCTGAGTCCCTCCATCAGCTCATTTCCAATCCCAGCCCCCCATCAGCCGATTTCTAGTCCTTTCCTAGACCCACCATCAGCCCATGTCAAATCCTAGCTCCCCTCCACTCAGCCCATTTCCAATCCAAGCCCCCCATGAGCCTACTTCCAGTTCTAGCCCCTCCATGAGTCCATTTCATTCCAAGTCCCCAACACAGCCCATTTCCAATCTTAGCACCCCCAACAGCCCATTTCCAGTCCTATCCTAGCACCTCCATCAGCCCATTTCCAGTCCTAGCACCTCCATCAGACCATTTCCAGTCCTAGCTCCCCCCCACTCAGCCAATTTCCAGTCCTTGCTCCCTCCCCTCACAGCCCATTTCCAATCTCAGCACCCCCCAAAAGCCCATTTCCAGTCCTAGCTCCCCCCCACTCAGCCCATATCCAGTCCTAGCTCCCTCCCCTCACAGCCCCTTTCCATTCCAAGCCCCCCCCCCACCATCAGCTATTTGAAGTTCAAGCCCCTCTTCCACTCAGCCCATTTCCATTCTAATCCCCGTTCCCATCCCCATCAGCTATTTGCAGTTCAAGTCCCCCTTCTACTCAGCCCATTACCAGTCCTAGCTCCCCCATAGCCAATTACCAGTCCTAAACCCCCATCAGCCCATTTCCAGTCTTACCCCCCCCCCATAGCCAACAATATTGGCAGCCTCTCAGTCCAGCCCCTAAATGTCACATATCTCCTAAAGAACATTGCCCAGTTAAATGGCTTGAGACCATCCTAGCACAGATATGTGACACACAAATAATCCAATAAAACAAGACCAATTAAATGAGACATTAGTCGGAAAGATTTGAAAAAGTGTGACGTTGCCAGAACATGATTATTGCCACCCTTATAAACTATTCACATTGACTGTAATAGAAAGAACCATAATCTCATTGCAGTAACATGAGAGGCACATGTGATCAACTCTCAGTACTTACATGACTGGAATCAATCAAAAAGTGATGACTCTAAAGTGTAAAATGGCCACATTCATTCACAGTTCCAGTTTTCACAACGGTGAAGAAAAGAGAGCTGGCTGAGACCACCCGAAAAGCCATTATCAACCTAACATTAAACTTCAAAGTTGTACCAGGTCATCTCTAAGGACCTCAGGATTCCTGTGTCAACAGTATGCCATGTTATTGTAAATGTCTCTGCTCATGGAACTTTCAAGAACCTTCCAGGATGTGGTGGGAAAAGGGAAATTAATCCTAGAAGTCTTTAAAGGTTAATGCAGACCTTGGCCAAAACACCCTGCACAACATCCAAAGAGCCTAAGGTGGACCTGCATCAATCTGGAGTGGTGATTTCAACCTGCATCATATGTCATGCACTAAACAAAGAAGGACCTCATTGCCCAAGGCTGAGCAGGACCCCACTGCTCAAACACAAACCTAAAAAGGCACGCCTGATTTTTGCCCAAAGCCACCTTTAGAAACCACAGTCCTTCTGTTAAAACTTTGTGTGGACAGAGGAAACCAAACGTGACCTCTTTGCCAATGCAGACCACTGAGACATCTAAAGGTGAAGAAATACGGGTTCTAAGGATAAAACAATCCTGCCCACAGTTAAATATAGTGGATGCGCCATAATGTTATGTGTTATGAGACCAGAAACGTATGCAAGTAATCATGAGGTCACAGACTACCAAGGTTTTTCCGAGTGGAATGTGCTACCTAAGCTCAGAAAGCTAGGTCAGGGTTGAAGCTCATGGTCCCATAACAGCACAGTGACCCAGAACATACATCCTAAAGTACAAAATTATAGTTTCAGAGGACCAAATAGACTGTGAAAATGGCCAGCAATGAGTCCAGGTCTCAATCCAATTGAGAACCTTTGGAAAGAGCTGATATCTGGCATTGGTAAAAGGAATACCAGAAATATTTAATGATCTCAAAGAAATCTCAGTTGAAGACTGGGAGACACAACCAGCCGGGACGGGCAGCTCATAACCTGCTTCTCTGTATTGGGCCCTTAGTCAATTAACACACATTAAATCAATTTGATTCCACTGGCTCTCCTTGTGATCTTGGGCAAGTCACTTTATCCTCTATTGCCTCTGAAGAAAAAGCCTGTGAATCTACTTAGAAACATAGAAAAAAGACGACAAAAAAAGACCACATGACCTATCTAGTCTAGCCTTCCATATCAACAACTACAACAGTCCCCTTTTTTCCTTTAGAGATCCTCTGTGTTTGTCCCATGCTTTTTTGAATTCAGATACCATCCTCATCTCTACCACCTCCACTGGGAGACTACTCCATGGATCCACCACTCTTTCCGTAAAGAAATATTTCCGTATATCACTCCTGAATCTATCCCCCTTCACCCTCATCCCATGTCCCCTCATAGCAGAACTTGCTTTCATTTGAAAGAGGCTCACCCCCTGTGCATTTATGCCATGGAGGTATTAAAGCGTCTCAATCATATCATCTCTATTCTGCCTTTCCTCTAAGGTGTACACATTAAGATCCTTCAGTCTGTCCTCATATGCTTTATAATGAAGACCACTAATCATTTTAGTAGCCACCCTCTGCACCAACTCCATCCTGTTCACATCCTTTTGAAGGTGTGGTCTCCAGAATTGCACACAATACTCCAAATGAGGTTGCACCAAAGACTTATACTGAGGCACTATCACCTCCTTTTTTCCGCTAGCCATTCCTCTCCGTATGCACCCAAGCATTTTTATAACTTTTGCTGTCCCCTTTTCTACCTGTTTAGCTACTTTAACATCATCAGACACAACCACACCGAGGTCCCACTCTTCTTTAGTGGACAAAAGTACTTCACCCCCTATACTATTTTGCTCCCTTGGATTTCTGCCGCCCAAATGCATGACCTTGCATTTTTTAACATTAAATCCCTGCTGCCAAATTCTGGACCATTCTTCAAGCTTAGCTGGATCCCTCCTCATGTTATCTACACCTTCCTGGGTGTCTACTCTATTGCAGATTTTGGTATCATCCGCAAAGAGGCAAACCTTACCTGACAGCCCTTCCGCTATATCACTAACAAAGATGTTAAAAAGAATCGGACCAAAGACAGATCCCTGGGGCACACCACTGGTAATTACCTTCTCCTCAGAGTGAGCTCCATTTACCTGTAGCCTTTGTCGCCTCCCACTCAAGCAATTTCTAACCCAAGCAGTAACTTTAGAGTCCATCCCTAGGGTGCTCAGTTTGTTTATAAGTCACCTGTGAGGA
Source organism: Ichthyophis bannanicus (assembly GCA_033557465.1). Classification (NCBI taxonomy): domain Eukaryota; kingdom Metazoa; phylum Chordata; class Amphibia; order Gymnophiona; family Ichthyophiidae; genus Ichthyophis; species Ichthyophis bannanicus. The sequence goes on from CM066046.1 coordinate 47,489,763, forward strand.
ACGGTGTCAAAGGCTTTACTGAAATCTAACTACACCACATCTAGGGCTGTCCCTCGGTACAACTCCCCGGTCACCCATTCAAAGAAATCAGTTAGATTTGTCTGACAAGACCTACCTCTGGTGAATCCATGCTGCCCCGGATCCTGTAATCTGCTAGACTCGAAACCTCACTATTTTCTCTTTCAGGAGCGTTTCCAATAATTTACTCACCACCGAAGTTAAACTAACTGGCCTGTAGTTTTCAACCACATCCTTACTTCCGCTTTTGTGAAAAGGCACCACATGAGCCTCTCTCCAGTCCTTTGGCACCATTCCCGACTCCAACTTCCGGTCAAACCTTGCCAAGAAAACCCTGGGGCTGCTGGGTAGCCAGGAGTTTGCATTGACTTGATAGCACTTAAAAAAAAGCAATTTAGCGCACAATAATCTGAATGCATAGTATCAAATGCACACCCCTACCAGCTAGTTCTGTAGGAGCCACTTTGATCATGTAAAATGCTGCTCTACATGTTCAAGTCGCTGTGCCCCCCTTAGTTCAGCAGAATTCCTTTTCCTTCTCCCCATCTTTCATTTGAGGAACAGATATAAGGTATAGGTCTAAATAGTGAAAAAAAGCCCGCTAGTCACTTTACTTGAACAATATTAAAGTACTACTTTTACTCAAGGATTTCATTTCATGCATCGTCAGAAAGGAAGCAAAATACCGAAAACAAGTGTAAATTAAAACCTCTGGGAAAAAAAAGTCCTATAAGACTTTCTTTCCAGAAGCACTAAATTTAAGAATTGGGAAATAGTTCCACAGAGGTTTTTGCCTTAATTGCATGGAAACTTAAATTTAGCTTTTAAGGTTTTGCAATAGTGTAGTCCTTCCGTTGCGCAATGCAGCTCATTTTTTTGTAAATCAGATGTCAGAAAACAGAGGGCTAGTGACGTGCTCTGACAACATGATTGCCATAACCTGCTCTGTAGATAATTATGGAAGACCCTTAGGTGCTCATAGCCTTCCTTGTTCCCAGTGTTTTCATGCATAACATGTGTTACGTTTTAAAGGTCCTCTCTGCCTAAACAAGAGTTTCAGAATAACACGTTTGGTAACTTTTCAATCTAAGCTTATCAGCACTGGGTTAAAACATTTGTTTTCTTAAAGCCTGCCTCTTACATTTCTCCTTCTGTCTTGAGAGGTGTGAAGAGTTAGGCAATTTAAAATATTTCCTGGCTTTGTACAGAGTGCATTTGTTTTCACTACCTCACATCTTCAATATTTCTTCCTGTACATCTCTCAATTTGCAGATTCCAACAAATTCATAAACAGTGAAAACTTGCTTGTTTTTCAAACAGTAAGTAGGTCATACAAACCACTGAGATGAATCCATCTTTAAACATGAGCACAGTGAAGAGCCTTTGCTTTAATTACAAATCTGTGCCACCAGTTTTCTTTTAATGTGTGTGGTGTAAGTAGAGGAGAACATGCTGTAGGTGCCAGCATGTTTCCGTGTTCTTGTACTACACGCTAATAATTCATCACACTGAGCATCTTGTCTCTGAGAATGGCCAATCTGAATCACTTGAAAGTATCCAGCATATCCCAAATAGGAATGCCTTTTCCATATTATTTACTCCCAAAAGTAAGAGATGGAGACACACAAGTCTGACTAATTAGTTATGAACCTGGCCTCCAGGCACCTGTCCAAATCCTTCTTATGTTAAATCTGTTTATTGAAAAACTAGATAAAACAATGTGCCAAGATGTGGTTGTCTCTGCAAAGCTCAGACTACATTCAAAAAGCAGAAAATTTTCAGTTTCCAGTATGCTCCTCTCCACCCCCTACTTATACTCCCCCTCCCCTTTAGGCCAACCATTCACTATTGGGGATAAACCTAATCTCATCCTACCTTCTCCATACTATTGCAGATTACTTTAAGATCACCTCCCTTCTCCTTACCCCCCCCCCAACCTCAGAGAGCTCAGATCCATTCATAGCATCCCCCCCCCCCCACCATACTCCTCCTCTGATTTAACCAAGCAAATTTAGGATTAGCTTTTTAACTATTCTTCCATTTCTCAGATCCCCTTGGATAACCCACTTGCTTAACCCACATGATTATTAAGGGAGTTCCTCCAGTGCCATAATAAAGGAGGGTTCTGCACTCTCCATTTTGCCAGAATATATCTCTTCCCTAACATGCATGCCTTCTGTATACATAATCTCCGATATTGCCCCTTTATCATTAGGATTCCAAGCTCAAACATTCATTCATGGGCATTCAGATCAAGCTGTTGCTCCAACAGCTTCCCTAAATAGCTATAAACCTTTCTCCAAAATAATTCACCTGTGGGCATAGCCATCAGTGATAGCCCAGGGTACATGAAAGTGTACTGTACTTGACACAAAAGTCCATCACCACCACCTGGATCCGAAATAGCCATAGCTGGGAAAAGTGAGCCTTCAGCAAATATTTATATTGCACTTCCCCCAGCAAGCTGTTTGTGGTCAGCATGGGAATCTGTGCAATTGCCTGTACCATTACAAGTCAATATCTATCTCCCAATTCCAAACTGTGATATATGATATGGGCCTCTTGCTCTTGTCCAGGGCATTATATAACCAACACTGTTAGTTTGTCTCAGACCTGTCACTTGAAAAAGCTGGCTATAATGTTGTATCTGTATATAAGCAAGCATACCCAAGGGGCCCAAGCCATAGTCCTGCTGTGGTTGCTGAAAGTAAAGCATATTTATTTTTATTTATTTAACTGTGCTTATATACTGCTAACTCTACGAGTCAGAGCGATTTACAGGATAACAACAAGGCCAACGTGGCTCTACATGGAACATAGAACAAAAAGTGTTAAGTGTGTAACTATTACATTAGGTATTGTGAATTAACTATAGTATAGGTTAATTTTTACAATTAAGCATCTCAAGGAGCATATTTGCATGCCGCAGGGGGCAGGGGGGATGAGAGTGCGAGGGGTAAAGAAGGAGGGGGTGAGTATTCCGTGGAAGTGTTGCAGCGCACTGCGTGATCAAGCTTTGCCATCAACAAAATGCTCAAGGACAAGAAGGGTTTTGAGGCCCTTTCTGAAGGCCGAGTCATTTGGGGCATATCTACCTCAGGATCCATCATTACCACCAGGTTTGTCGGCCCCTTATCTTCCCAAATTTTCAAGACTTGATCTGAACTTCCTGGTTCAAAATCAGCATTGCTCGTAAGGGGAGAAGTGGTGATGTCCCTAAAGGATGCTCCCAAAGAGTACATAGATACTTGCACCCATATCTCAAAGGTTCAACAAGCACACTATGACTTCTCTCAAAAGAGAAACCTTCTTGGGCTGTGGCATCAATTTAGGATCCAAGGGATAGATTAAGGCCGTCTCTATACCCAAGGGAGAATAATAGGTCCCATATACCTAATTATAAACATGCCATCATTAGCACACTAGACTCTATTGTTCCATATAAGGAAGGCCTATCCCTCTTGGCCACAGGGCCTTTACATCCTTACCAGTTGGATGTGATCCTGCCTTTCCATTAAAAAAAGATTGCAACATCTACTCTGACTGACTTATCTTACACTTCAGCAAATGACTAGGAAGTATCTGAAAGATATTATTAGTAGTATTTAGCTCACACCTTTCTAGGAGAAGATTAAGGCAAGTTACATTCAAGTACGGTATATATTTCCCTGTCCTCAAAGGTCCTAAGTTTGTATCTGAGGTGATGGAAGGTTGAGTGGCTTGCCCAAGGCCAAAAGGAGTGTCAGTGAGATCTCAGTCTCAGTGGGATCCAAACCCTTGTCTTTCTGGCTCTAGGCTGCTACCCTAACCAATAGGCCACTCCACTCGAAAGTAATTTAGGAAACAGTGTAATTTTAAACAAGCTAGCCCTACCCAGTAGGAACAGGGAATGTTTGGCCAGTTTCTTGAGTTTCTTCTTCATAAAACTGAGATACTGCTCTAAATTGATGCAATAGAATTGCAGGGCCTAAAAGGAAGAAAGGAAGCACTGTGAGTTAAACTAGAAAGAGGGAAAGGGAAATCCATTTATATTGGAGTTATATACAGATCCTCCTCACAGGGAGAGGAAGTGGACGAAGATTTAATAGAAGACATACACAGTATTTCCATGAAAGGAGAAGTGCTACTGATAGGGGATTTCAATATGCTGGATGTTAATTGGCACATCCCTGCTGCGGTGTCATCTAGAAGTAAAGAGATCCTGGATTCTCAACAGGGAGAACTATTCAGACAACTGGTACTGGACTTGGTAATGGGGAAAGTCACCAGATGGTATGGCTCAGTATGAGGCTAGGGCTGATAAAATCCATTCAAAAGCGAGGATCTTAGACTTTAGGAAAACCAACTTTGCCAAGATGGGACAATACCTCAAAAAGTTGTTAGTAGGATGGGAACAGCTGGGGGAGGTAGAAAAACACTGGATAAAACTGAAAGGGGATATTTTAAAGACAACAAACCTTTTTATTAGAAAGGTAAAAAAAATGTAAAAGGAAAAGGAGGCCTCTATGGTTCTCAAAAGAAGTAGCTGGTGAAGAAAAAGGGGGAGGCCTTCATGAAATACAAGAGATCACAGAGAGAGGAAGACAGGCATCTATATTTTGGAAAACTTAAGAGAAGTTAGCAAAGTAGTCAGGAAAGCAAAGGTACAAAAAGAAGAAGAAATAGCCAATGCAATAAAATGTAGGGATAAGACATTTTTCAGATATGTTAGTGAAAAGATGAAGGGAAAAAGTGGTATTGTTGGACTCAAGGATGCAGGGGAGGAATATGCAGAAACTGACGAGGAAAAAGCGAATTGCTTAACAAATATTTCTGTTCTGTGTTCACAGATTAAGGGGCTAAGGGTAGGACCTCAGAAAACACCCACAAATAGGAACAGAAGCTACGGGGATCTCAAACAATTTCCAGAACAGGATAAAAACAAAATAAACGATACCATCTAATTTCTGAACCATCTAACGTCTCAACAAATAGGGGTGTCCTACATGGAGTGGTGGGTTCACCCCTAAACAAAGACATGGGGAGGGGTGGCCTGCACAGAGTGACAGGTGCACCTACTCTTGCGATCTTGCTGGGCAGACTAGATGGACCATGCTGGTCTTTATCTGCCGTCACTTACTATGTTACTATGTACCGGTAGAAGGAACATTCATGAGGAATTAGCTAAACTAAAAGTAGACAAAGCCATGAATCCAGAAGGGATATGTCCAAAAATACTGAGGGAACTTGGGGACGTTCTAGTGGCTCCACTGTCTGATCTTTTCAATGCCTTTTTGGAGTCAAGAGTGGTGCTAGAAGACTGGAGAAGGGCCCATGTGGTCTCTTTACACAAAAGCAGACATAAGGATGACATTGAAAACTACAGGACTGTTAGTCTAACCTCTGTGGTTAGTAAATTATTGGAAAGGCTACTAAAGGAGAGAGAAGTGAGGTTTCTGGAGTCCATTGGATTGCAGGATCCGAGGCAGCATGGATTCACCAGAAGCAGGCCTTGTCAGACAAATCTGATAGATTTCTTTGACTGGGTGACCAGGGAGTTGGACCGAGGGAGAGCCCTAGATGTGGTGTTTTTAAATTGCTGTAAAACCTTTGACACCATTCTGCACAGGTGACTTATAAACAAACTAAGCATCCTTGGGATGGATTCTAAAGTGACTGATTGGGTTAGAAATTGGTTGAGTGGGAAGTGACAAAGGATACAGGTAAATGGAGCTCACTCTGAGGAAAAGGAGGTTACCAGTGGTATGCCACAGGGATCTGTCCTTGGTCCGATTCTATTACATCTTTGTTAGTGATATTGTGGAAGGACTTTCGGGTAAGGTTTGCTTGTTTGTGGAAGATACCAAAATCTGCAATAGAGTAGACATCCTGGAAGGAGTTGATAACATGAGGAGGGATCTAGCTAAGCTTGGTCTAGAATTTGGCAGCTGAAATGTAATGCTAAAAAATGCAGGGTCATGCATTTGGGCTGCAAAAATCCAATGAAGCTATACAGTGTAGGGGGTAAGGTACTTCTGTCCATAAAAGTAGAGCGGGACCTGGATGTAATTATGTTATGTTATGTTATGTTTATTTGAATTTGATAGACCGCACCTTCAAAAGAATATAAGCAGGATGGAGTCTGTGCAGGTAGTGGCTACTAAAATGGTTAGTGGTCTTCATTATGAAGCATATGAGGACAGACTTAAAGATCTTAATATGTATATTTCAGAGGAAAGGCAGGATAGGGGCAATATAACAGACATTTAAATACCTCCATGGCATAAATGCACAGGAAGGTCTCTTTCAATTGAAGGCAAGCTCTGCTACAAGGGGACATAGGGTGAGAGTGACAGGGGATAGACTCGAGTAATATGCGGAAATATTTCTTTACAGAAAGAGTGGTAGATACGTGGAATAATCTCCCAGTGGAGCCGAGGACAGTATCTGAATTCAAAAAAGCATGGGACAAACACAGAAGATCTCTAAAGGTAAAAAGGGGACTATTGTAGTTGCTATGGAGGAGTGGCCTAGTGGTTGGGGCAAGGTACTTCAGGCCAGAAGGTGAGGGGTTCAAATCCCACTAGAGGACAGCAACCTTGGGCCAGAATGACTGGGGTTTCTAGTCCCACACGTGCTCCTTGTGGTCTTGGGCAAGCCACCTAACCCTCCATAGCCCATGTTCCCTGTAAAATAGTTATCACCAATTATAATGCCCTGTTCAATGTAATTTCAGTTTGTTCAACATAAACCACACTGATGCAGAATAGCACAGTATATAAGAGAATGTAAATAAATAGATATGGAAGGGCAGACTAGATAGGCCATGTGGTCTTTTTCTTCCATCATGTTTCAATATTTCTATGTTTTTAATTAAATGGGCAAACAACAAAGGTAAGAAAAATAATTCTATTTATGCTTTAGTGACTAAAATATGTCAGTTTTGACATTTACATGTGCTACCTTTATATTTTGCACAGTACAGAGATAAATGCATCACTGCATCTATTTCTCTAGTACTGCACTGCATGTAGAGTCTGTCTTCTTGGGATTTGAGTTCATTTTTGTCTACATATTTCTATTTTTAGTTTCTGGTTCCTTATTATATTCTTGTTGAGGGTCTATCTGTGATCTGCATGTGTAAGAGAGGCCAGGTATTCAGTTTGATCCTGCATAGAGATTCAATTCTATCTGCACTAATCTGACTTGTGTAGTTTTCCCACTTTGTGTATTAATGTTCTAGTGGGACTGCATTTTTTGCAGTGCTGTCTTTTCCTACATAGGACCCTTGTGTGACCTCTGGATGTTAGTGCATTTATGGTATTTTAAATTTGCTCTATAGGGCCTGAATGGTCTTTGTAAGATTTTGTATTACTTCACAATATGTCTGGCACTGGAATTTGGGTTTGGATTTAGCTCATACCTTTCTCAATAGTTGTTTAAGGAAATGTCAGGTACAATAGGTATTTTGCTGTCCTCATAGGGCTTACATTCTAAGTTTGTACCAGAAGCAATGGAGAATCAAGTGATTTGTCCAAGGTCACAAGAAGAGTCAGTATAATTTGAACCCTGGCTTCCCTGGTTCTCAGCATTAGTGACAGTTTCTATATGTAATACATATTCTAAACATGATTAGCTTGTTGTTGAATTACCAGACACCAGCAGATCTGAATCCTAGTGACTATTTGGCAGCCTGCCAATAAAACTTATAGGCACATCATTTTGTAGTTGCCACTATTTACATTGCTATCCAGAAGAAAATACCTTTGCACGGATTTACACCTGTTCCAAAGAAGGTGAAATTCATACATATATCTAAATATTTTATAAAGCAGGCTTTACCTATGGAAAATCGTTTATAAAATTACCCCTTTCTTGTCCACAGGTGAATTTACAATGGATGCAGCAAGGGTAGGAAAAGAATGTACATTCAGCAGCAAAATTCAGCCACTAAGGTCATTTTAGAAGCCTTGTGCATAATATTTACTTGTAACTAGTGGCCTCGACACATATGGGCATTCACACGTAAATGTCAGTTTCAGAATGCTGCCATTTATACTTGGAGATGATTTAAAGGGAGCATGTTTTGGGCATAGTTTGAGTAGATCTAAAATGTATACGTATATTTCCCATTTTACAGTGGGAATTCATGAATAGTTACCAAAACGTTACCATTGGCTTTTGCACATCCTGTGAGGCATACAAAGTTCTGCAAAGTGCTTTATTCGCTCAGGACTTGAAAAAAGCAACTGAGGAGGTAATTGTGCTTAGCTCCAGGCAGGACTATACTAAGCTAGCAATGCACCCTGTGCACCTGGTGATTCTGGCCCCCCACCACCCACACACCCACCTACTCACTCAGTTGAATGCAGGAACTCACTTTTGTTGGATTTTCTAGAAGCCCAGAGATGACATCAGCGCCGCTTCGGTACTTGTGCCCAGTGTGGTTGCACCACTCGCACAGTCCTTGGTACGGCCCTGGCCCTAGGCATATCTTTTTGACTTTAAAATGTAAAAATGCACATTTCAGTGCCTTGCTACTTAATTGGCTGCACATATACAATAAGGGGCAAATTTCAGAAGCCCTTATCTGGATAGCCATGGCATTATTTAGATCAGGAGTCCACAATTCCAGTCCTGCAGGGCCGCAAACCAATCAGGTTTTCAGATGTCCCTAATGAATATGCATAAGTTCTAGTTGCATGCACTGTCCCCATTGTATTTAAATTTAACTCATGCATATTCATTAGGGACATCCTGATAACCTGACTTGTTGGCAGCCCTCCAGGACTGGAATTGGAGACGCCTGATTTAGGTAATGGTTCTGAGAAAGTACTCAGCAGCACTATCCAGATAGTGTCACAGAATATCTCCACGGACTGCCTTGATATTATCTGGATAGCGCAGGAGCAGTCCATAGGCAAGTGTGTGAGAGATGCCAGCCATTATCTGGATAGCAGTGATATTCAGCCACTATTCGGATAAGACAAACACACTGGCCAGTCTTTTAGAGTGAAAAATATTGTCAAGAATATAAAAAACAATCAGTCAAAATGAAACACAAATGTTAACTTAAAGTCATTCAGGTGAACCTTCTTATTCTCGCTTGTTTAAAGTCTTCAGGGTAGAATCTTAATACCAAAGGATGCTGCAGACATCCATTCAAAACGCACTCTTCTCAACGTGAACAACACTGAGCACAAAAACGCTGCGCATAGAAGACTTTAAATAGCTCTACCCCTGAAGAAGCTTCTATGAAGCGAAACGTTTAATGGGCACCATTGTGTACAGGCGTTGGGTAAAAACTATACAATTGGGAAGAGTACCTGAGCCCCGCAGCCATTGAGAAAACCCAGCAGTTAAGCAAAAACCTTTTTGTTGTTTGCATGTATGAGGCTGGCGGTGCTTTTTAAGGATGGTCGTTGATGCAACTAGGCATAAGCATTTAGATATCTAAATTGCTTAAGTAAATGCCGAATGAGTCTGAGACCTCCTTTGTTCTTTGGTTTTTTGTTTTGGCTTTGTTATATTGGCAACAAGTGAGAATAAGAAGGTTCACCTGAATGACTTTAAGTTAACATTTTTGTTTCATTTTGAGTGATTGTTTTTTATATTTTTGACTATTCGGATAAGGTCATCTCTTATGCAGATAGCCTATCTATGTAGCGCTTACAACAGCTTTTTTGCTGTCCTAAGTTACGTAGATAAGACTATCTGGATAGCAGTTGAATATCACCACTACTCAAATAGTCCTCGCCGGCCATTATCCAGAAACTGATGCTGAATATTTGGATACTTTTATAATTTGGCCTTTATACATATAATAGCTACCTATTATATATGGATGTTTTGCAAATCGGTACTTCCATATATAATCACCAGCAATTCTATGTGGAAGCTGCTGAGTGCTATTGCTCATTTTCTGCACATGTGGGTTCTTGTAGGCGCTGCTCCCGCTGTACCTGCCAGCAAATACACTTCTTCCTGGCAGGTCCCTTGTACATATTTCCAAAGGCTCGCATTTCGAAAAGTCTTTTGTAAAATACTGGTGGTTGTTGTGAATGCCCTGACCTGGACGTCCCAATTCCTATCTCAATGTCCTTTGTAAAATCGACCTTTACATGTACAAGTTCAATTTATAAATGCAGATGGGTAAAAAGCAGATAGCTTTAAGGAGGTAATTTTATAAAGTTGTGAATCCATGTATCTGGCAGTTTACACGCATTAATGGTCTCTTATGAGATAGACCAAAACTACACACTTTGACATGAAGCTACATACATTGCCGGTGGGCATAGCTGAAAGAACAGTAAGGGTGGGGCAATGGCAGATTTAGTACGTACATGTGCCGATTAAAAAGCACTTTAATTTACATGCATACTTGCAAGCTGTATACTTTGTAGCAGGTGCAAGTGTCTACTTCTTAACTTAAGGCACAATCTCTGCCACGTATGCTAGTATTTTATAAAATTAAGTAGACACTACGGAGGGGGGGACGGGATATTCCAAGGCATTTACACAGTTAGTGCTGCTTGAATATCCATGTGTGCGGCTGATGCATGCCCTAATAGTAAGCAGTGGGAGCCTTCGGGGATGGCACTGGTTGCTAACCAGGCAATGGTGATGTTGAGCCGCTGCCCAGTTAGTGACAGGTGGATAAACTAAGATGCAGCAAATGCTGGCTTTAATTTAGCCACGGAAACTAACTGGCCAGTGGCTTAATATTGCCGCTGCCTGGTTAACCTCTGGGTTCTGGGGCCAACCTGGATATTGAATGCTGGAGGCCGGATGCGGCCCTAGAACTGAATATCGGGGGTTAAATTTCAGTGATGACGTCTAGCATCTTTAAAAGCACCAGCTGCCGCCACTGAATATCCCCCCTACTTATCTTTATAAAATAGGCTTAAAATAGGCACATTTTTACTTCAAATGAGGTGCCCCATTATAAAATTACTCTGCGCACGTATAAATACTCATTTAAAATGATTTGTATATTTTCAAAGTGATGCTCCTACGTATTTTCAGTAGTAGAAACTCTGTTGGTACATTCTACCTGTAGACCTTGTGCTAGATTTTCAAAGAGGGTGAAATTTCTCTTTGAAAACTGAGTGCCCTAAAAGCTCGTGATGGGGGAGCTGGAGAGGACCATGTGGAACATTTTGTGTGCTCGCTCTCCTTTCTAACCCTTTTGAGTTCTGACCTCTGTAGTTGCTGGGCACAGAGAGTAAGGAGCACTTGATATTTCTCCTACTTGGCTACTGAAACCTTGGTGCCAAGCCCCAGCTGCAAAATGCGATGGCACAAACCCTGTCTGAGCTCAGCTTCTCTGGGTAAGTATATTAGAGAGAAGAGCTCATGTTATTATCATATTTTAGTTGGATGCCAGCGCATTGTAGTGTCCACTGCTCAGGCTATCAACCCTTTAAGAGAACACTTAGTTGCTGTAGAGAGAGTCATTCTGCCTTTATGTGCACTTGGCATGCAGATATGAATGGTCTATAAAATTTCACTTCTTTATCTGCCATTTTCTGGTTCATAAAATGTTTATTACCTGTTATTTTTCCCAGTTCTCTTCAGCCCTCTCCCCATGTATAATTTTGATCAAAGCAGCAGCAGAGCGTTTTCGTTCTCAATCTGTTTCTCTTCTGATTTTCTGTCTCGTGCTTGTTTGAAGACACTGTGTGATTGGCATTTCAGGCCCAGTCTCTTCTCCTTTCTGTCTCTTATCTTCAAGTCTTAGTCACTCAGTAAGCCTCAGTCCATAGCCTGATGCGTGATGTGAGTAGAGGATGATTGAGATTGAACGGATTGACAGTTTTGGCATCTGGGCAATAACATGTTAATTTGGCAGCCCTGAGGTTTGCACCACCCTTTTTCAAACACTAGACACCTATGTTTTCCTCAATATCAACGGTCATAGCAAGTGTTTGTGGAAATTCAGGGCCGGCAAAGCTGTTTTTGGCTAGAGCAGAATAATAAAGTTCAAGCCATGGAGTAAGCAAAGTTGCTAAACACACTCCATTGATAACCTCTACTTCCAATCTGGTCCACTATGCTTATTTACTCACCAGAGTATGTAGCTTTTAATTGCCTCCCAGAGGCCTCTATTCCAGACAGAAGCAGGAGTACATTGTAGGCCTCCCCTTTCCCTGCATAGTTCTCTTTTTATTTTTCTTGTGGGAGGAAACATGTTGAGTTGATAGGCAGCAGGACATATTCTTTTAAAGTTAATTACATAACTTATCAAGTTAACTTTAAACAGGAAATTCAAGAAGTTAACCAATTAAGATGTCAGTTTTGAATATACCTAAGGCTTCTAATTTTCAGCTCTATAACCTGATGGTGAATTTGGAGTTTCCAGTTATAACTAGCAAACCTCAAATATCATTCTTCTGACATTGCAGACACATGTGAGACCCTGTTTTACCTTTTACTCTGGCTGCTTCTACCTAAAGAACACAAGAGATTTCCTGTACCACGTGACTCTTGGTAGGTTTGAACCATGTGATACAGGAGCTCTTGCACTGGTCTGGCCTCTGCCCTGAAGAGATTGATAGAGAGGGAGACCACTGGGGACAAGGGAAGAGAGAGGGAGAAACTTAACATGGAGAAGTGAGACTGGTAAACTGCTGGAAATGATAGCGAGATCGGCTGGGTGAGGACAGGGTAGGAAGAATGAGAGAGGCAAGGAAGGCTGGGTGGGGGATGTGACTGCTGAGGATGACAGGATTAGCAAGAGAGGTATTGAGGGAGAGGATACCAAATTTTAATTCATGTAAAAAATATAATCTACCTAAAAATGTTTCTAATATTTAATTTAGCAATGTGAAAATACCAATATACACTGAATTAGTCCCTTGCCAAAGCCCCTAATTGACTTGAAATTAAAGACTTAAATCTACAATTTGTAATTACTAATTAACTTTAGGACAAGCATATGCCCCAGCCAAACTCAACTGGTTCTCTTTATGCAGATAGTGCCGATAATCAGTGCTATCCAATCAAAGAAAGTGTAATCACTCTCCTTAGCAATGCTTCTTGCCCCTCCCATACTTAACCACTTAACTTTTGCCCAGTCAGTGGATGGTCTGGGCAGAAGTTAACTGGTTGGTGAGATAACAGTCCAAGTCTTTTGAATATCAGTCCCATCATTTTCATTTTCTTTCATCCCATGATAGGAGCCTGGCTAGACCATATTGATTCTTTCATGCTATCATATTCCATTGAAACAAATTACAAATACAAATGTCAGGAATAAGGTTTTGAATGGATCTGTGCAAGTTATTTCTTGATGGGGTTTTTTTGACAGAGAACATATCGTAATTGCCTCAGCACATTGCAAAACTGATCTGTTTAAAAAATGCTTTCCTTATCACTCCAGTCTAGTCCCGGAACTCTGGGTTGTGCTCCTCCTCCAGCAACTTGGAGACTGAGAAACATCATGTCTTTTGTGATGTCACCGGTATATCCACTCCGGATCCGCCTCCTGACTCCAGTTATCTCAGTCTCCAAGCAGCTGGAGGATTGGTGAGTCTGGAGGGACAATTAAGGAGAGTTAGGTGTAGGAACGTGTTGGTTAAAATTGGAAAAAAAAAAAAAGAAAGAAAAAGGAGAAGGGAATTTTGTCTGGTTTAATTTTTAGTGAGATGGCTAGACAGGAGGTCTTTCTCTTCACAGCTAGGGGATTTGTCAGGAGTATGGGTCAGAAGCCGCCTGAATTGTGGGTGAGCCCGCAGGGGCCGTTAGTCAGCGCCTGCAGATGCTTTGCCTGGCAGTGCTGTGAAGAGGTTCAGGCGGCGGGAAGACGTGCAATTGGCTGCTTCGGGGTTTTCTCCTGCTTCCGACGCTTTCAGCAGCTTGGACAGTAAGAGGGAGGCAGGCCCTGATCGTTATTATGTGCTTGCTGGTTTCTGTGGGTCAGTGACGCCTGCTCCCGGCCCGTTCAGCTGAGCGCGCCGGTAGAGCGGTGGGGGCGAGGCCAGCGGAAGGCAGTGTCAACAGCGATTCTCTGCCTGGCAGTCTCTCCTGGTTCCTGACACAAGAGACAGATCGTGTCGGTGGAGCGGGGAGTGAGAGAGGAGACCAGAGGCATCCAACAGCTGTAAGCAGGCAGCGGAGGTAGGACGCAGAGCTAAATTTCCATTTCGGGCCTTGCCGCGTGGCATCAGCGCAGGAAGCTCCGGGCGGTCAGCAGGGCCTGCAGGAACTCCGTTTTTGAGTGGGAAGCCTAGTTTTTGGTGCCAAAGCTTCTTTTCAGCCTCGGAGGGATTCGGAAGGGGCTGTGGTAGGCATTTCCTATTTACTTAAAAAAAAAAAAACGTTGATTTTGAGTTTCCTAGTGTTTTTTTCACCATATACGGTGGCCACTCACCCCTAGGGTGGGGCATGTTGTCCAGACCACTTTTTTTCTCTGCGGCTCCAGAAGGGGGAATTCAGCAGACACGGGGGTCTGTAAGAAGTGCACACAGCTGGCTACTACTATGGAGCACGACTTGGAGTGTGCGGCGGACAGTCAGAAGAACCTTTCATGCGTGCAGGATTCATCTACAGCAGATTTGGGGTCGGAGGAGCCCGTAGCCGGGCTGTCCTCAGCCCCAGATCTCCCAGCCTCGCCGGCGGCCTTACCAGGGGGTTTGGCGGCCATTTTTTCACAGGACTTTGTGGCTCTCATTTAGCAGGTTTTGGGAGCCAGCGCAAGGAGCTGGGGGCGAGTTCCGCAGGGGAGGCCTGCGGAGTTAAGAGGCCGGGAACACCTTTGGCTGCAGGGAGGCCAGGAAGCCTGACTATAAAGGCCAGGATGGAGAACGAACAGCAGGAACGATACGTGGACTCTGAGGGGGTTCTATCGGATGAGGGTGAACTTGGCTTGGACGTGGAAGATGAGTTGGAGGAAGGAGAGATCACAGACAGAGAGGATCAAGCAAGAGTCATGAGAGTGTTTAGAAGGGACGAATTGCCCGCACTCATCTCTGAGACGCTTAAGGCGCTGAATATGCCGTCGTCGGGGCCAGCAGAGGATGCTACGTTAGAAGATCCGTTACTGCAAGTGTTTAGGAAGACCCAGAGAGCCTTCCCAGTGCACAGAGTGATCAGAGAAATGATTCAAGAAGAATGGGATTTGCCGGAGGCCGCGCTCAAGGGCTCCAGGGTGATGGGTAGACTCTACCCCCTGGTGGACCAAGATCGGGAACTGTTTAAGTCTCCAAAGGTGGATGCAGCCATCTCGGCGGTCACTAAGAAGACTACCATCCCAGTAGAGGGTAGTGCGGCGCTCAAGGATTCCCAGGACAGGAATCTCGATACCTTGTTAAGACAAGTGTTTGACGTGAATGCCTTGTCGGTTCAGGCAGCTATTTGTGGAGCTTGAGTAGCAAGAGCCTGCCTTCACTGGGCTCAGCGAGTGCAAGGAGATCAAAGCGGAGATGACTCAGGAGAAGCAGCGAAATTGGAGTCGGGGACAGCATATTTGGTGGATGTCCACTATGACCTCATTTGAGGCTTGACAAAGAGCATCTAGAAAATTATTAGCTCTACTCTTCAACCTGGAGATTGTAACTTTCTACTATTCCCAATAAATTATGCAACTTATATCACAATAACCATTAAGGCTGAATAATTATCCATAGTGACAAGGTCTCAGACTTAGGCGGAGCTATCATCCAGATTCAAACAATGGACTATGTCAAAAGAGCATGGCATCGGTGGTGGCGGCGCGACGTTACCTTTGGCTGTGCAACTGGGCAGCGAATGGTTCCTCGAAGTCCAGGTTGAGCAAGCTCCCCTTCTGGGGGAAGTTGCTTTTTGGAGAGGATTTGGACAAATTGGTGAAGGATCTCGGGGAGTCTAAGGGTGGCAGACTCCCGGAAGACAAGCAGAGACAAGACAATATGGCCTATTCAGTCTGCCCTTCCATACCAACAACTATAGTCCTTTTATTTCCATTTAGAGATCGTCTCTGTTTGTCCCATGCTTTCTTGAATTCAGATACTATCCTGGCCTCTACTACCTCCACTGGGAGACTGTTCCAAACATCTACCACTCTTTCTATAAAGAAATATTTTTGCATATTACTCCTGAGTCTATCCCCTTTTACCTTCAACCTATGCCCCCTTTTTGCAGAGCTTTCTTTCAATTGAAAGAGGCTCTCCTCCTGTACATTTATGCCATGGAAATATTTAAATATTTCTATCATATCTCCCCTCTCCTGTCTTTTTTCCAAAGTATACATATTGAGATCTCTAAGTCTGTTCCCATATGCCATATGATGACATCCACTGACCATTTTGGAAGCCACCCTCTATACACACTCCATCCTGTTTATATCATTTTTAAGGAGTGGAGGAGTGGCCTAGTGGTTGGGGCAAGGTACTTCAGGCCAGAAGGTCAGGGGTTCAAATCCCACTAGAGGACAGCAACCTTGAGCCAGAAGGACTGGGGTTTCTAGTCCCACAGGTGCTCCTTGTAGTCTTGGGCAAGCCACTTAACCCTCCATAGCCCATGTTCCCTGTAAAATAGTTATCTCCAAGTTATAATGCCCTGTTCAATGTAATTTCAGTTTGTTCAATGTAAATCACACTGATGCAGAATAGCACAGTATATAAAAGAATATAAATAAATAAAGGTGTGGTCTCCAGAATTGCACACAATACTCTAAATGAGGTCTCACCAAAGACACATACAGAGGCACTATCACTTCCTGCTGGCCATTCCTTTCTCTATACATCCAACCATCCTTCTGGCTTTTGCCGTTGCCTTTTTTACCTATTCAGCCATCTTAAGATCCTCAGAAGCAATCACGCCCAGGTCCCGCTCTTCTTTTGTGGACACTTCACACTCTATACTGCACCAATCCCTTGGATTTTTGCAGCCCAAATGCATGACCATGCATTTTTTAGCATTAAATCTCAGCTGCCAAATCCTTGACCATTTTTCAAGCTTAGTGAGATCCCTCCTCATGTTATCTACTCCTTCCAGGGTATCTACTGTATTGTAGATTTTGGTATTATCTGCAAAGAGGCAAACCTCACCCGAGAGTCCTTCAGCAATATCACTAACAAAAATGTTAAAAAGACTTGAAGCCAAACATAAGTATTTCCCTCTCAGCCTTATACATATTTTACCAAAGTCTGTGTTGCAGATTTTAAGCATCCTGATTTGGATGTCTCATTTTCACCTACATGATCTACTTGGATATTCTGAAGAATTCTATGTCATCCATAAAATAAACACATCCCATACCATTCCCATTTTTATATTGTTTATAAATGTTAAAAATCATCATTCCCGGTACATATCCCTGGGTCATGACACTATTTACCATAAGAACATAAGATTTGCCATACTGAGTCAGACCAAAGATCCATCAAGCCCAGCATACTGTTTCCAACAACGGCCAATCCAGGTCACAAGTACCTGTTAGGGTCCCAAAAAGGTACACATGTTCCTCGTTGCTTATCCCAGGGTAAGGAGTAGATTTCCCTGGTCCTCTTTAATAATGGTTTATGTGTTTTTCCTCCAGGAACTTGTCCAAACCTTTTTTTAAACCCTACTACATTAACAGCTTTGACTACATCCTCTGGTAACAAATTCCTCATATAAATTCCTCATCTAAAAATAGTAATAAAAATGTCAATCCCCTAGCTACCCTGATTCAAGATCAGGGCATCTCTGGTTATATTTATGTAGATGACATAACTTGTTATGCACACGGGTCCATTAAACCTTAATTTAGCACCCCTATTTTTTAGTGCCATCAAGTCAGTGTTGATGCCTGGCAACTTAGCTACCTCTGGGTTTTCTTGGTAAGGTATGACCAGAAGTATATTGTCAGGCCTTTTCTTCCAAGGAAATGAAGGGTAAAGTGACTTTCCCAAGGTCACAAGGAGTGCTAGTAGGAATTGAACCCTTAGATCTTTTGGGTATTAGGTAGTTGCTCTAATCACTAGGCTACTCCTTTACTCCAACACCCCTATATTCCTGCCTTAACCTAGTCTGACTGGCTTCATAGCAATGGATTTAAGCTAAATCTCTCAAATTACACTTCATTATGGCTTTCAGACTGTAGTTTCAAAATCACAATTCCACCTCTACTGTATAATATTCCAATGACCCTGACAAATTCATTGAAACTCTTAGGTCCTCTTTCAGTTCAAGTTTCCATTGTAGTTAATGCCTTATATTTTGCTTTGTGCAAATTTGCTCTATAAAAAATTCTCTCACCCAGGCAGCCTTACACACTTCGATGCCTGCTAACCATTTAGTTCTACTCTGTTTCCTACCTTTTGGCTAGTTTCTAGTCCACAGTAGTGCATGCCTCCTATCTGGTGAATTTTTAATTTGCAGAAGAGTTTTTCATGAGGGACTTTGTCAAATGCCTTCTGAAAAGCCAAATAAATGTGAAGCACCATTTTGCGTAAGGCTTCTAGGTAGGAGTTGGGATAACCAGGTTAGAACATTTCACTATTTCCTGAATATTTTAGAAAAAGCTGTGCTGAGCCTTTTGTAAAACACATATAAGGAATCCAATAAATACTTGTGTATTTGCCAGCACCAACGGGAACATCAATTTCACAAACTTACGCATTCCAGAACTTAGGACTTTACTCATATGCACTGACGAGTGTATATGTACATAGTTTATAGTTTTATTTACTTGATATACTGCCTATAGAGGGTAGCAGCTAGGAGGTTAAGGATGTTACATTCAGGTACTGTGTATTTGCTGCCACTTACACATGTACTAGATTTCACAAAATGATACACACAAGAGGAACCAATTAAGGAGCACAGTGAAATAACTTTTTAAAATGTGAGGTTGTGACAGGCACCAGAGGCAAGCACCATGTCCCACTCAATTAGTTGTGGAGACCCCAGGTTCCTGATATTTATACATGCCTCAGAGCAGGTATGAATGCAGCAGAGGAAATTTTAAAAAATGTACACACACACACCCTATTATACAAGTGGTGTGCAAAAGTCTGGAATCACTTGTGAGTTTTGCGTTTTTCGTACTTTCTTTTTTTTTTTTGAAACTTTTATTTTCATTTTGCAACATACAAAAGAAACAACACACCAAAGGAAACAATACAATTATACAATAAAGAAAAGTAAACCCAATTACCCCCCACCCCCACGCTTCTTCTCTAGCTGATTATGTCAGCATGTGAGCGCTTCCAAACAAACGTGATTGTACATCAAAACAATCAAAAGAGTATCTGCGATACAGAATAATCATGAGACAAAGATATATATAAATTTAGACAGTCAGATGAGAGCATTGAGCAGAATGTACATAATCATTGAGCATCTTCCATTTAGACCGATGATGAGGAGTCTGAATGGGGGAAGCAAACATACGAGGTATTTGTTCATATTTACTGTAGAGACAGACATGATTCCACCATTCATTGGGGCTCAACTGGGAGCTATTTTTCCAGTATTTCGTAATTAGGGAAATAGCAATACCTAGCATAAAGTCCAAAAGGAAGTAAGCCGTTTTTGGAAGAGAGGGGATCCCCGCTGCTGAGCGAAGTCCCACTATCCTCCAAGAAAGGGGCTCTTGAAAGTGCAAAATAGACTGGATACGGCCCCAGACCCGACTCCAGTAATACTGTAGTGCGGGACATTCATACATAACATGAGGTAGTGAACCAATGGCCGCATGACATGTCCAACAATTATTGCCCTGAGCAGTGTTCCATTTGGCTAATCTGTCAGGAGTGTAAAAACACCGGTGGGCTAGAAAGAAGAGTGTCTGAGTGAGTGAGGCGGATCGGGAGACCCGTGTCACTCTACTCCAGACAAGGCTCCATTGCTCCGGGGTCAAAGTCACATGTAGTTCTCTCTCCCATGCTTTCTGCGCTATAGGGGTATCCCTAGTTATAGCATTACATAAGGTTTTGTAAAAATTGGATGCTACACCCGGTGAACTACCGATAGATCGGATAGTCTCCAACCAACCTTGTGTAGGGGAGGCCGATGGCGGGAGCACCTTAGCACTCCTAAGGCAATGCTGAAGTTGCACCAACTGAAAGTAGTGTTTCGCTGGGAGACCAAATTCAATTTGCAATTCACTAAAAGTTTTCCAGCGACCTTCATGGAACAATTGGCTAGGAATCCAAATGCCCCTAGTGTACCAGGGGCTCCACGCCATCGGCTTATTTTGTATTCGAAATCGAGTGTTGTACCAAAGTGGGAGTTTGTCTGACGGACAGAGTCGGGAGTCTAAAGATTGCATGAGATTATTATAGGCACCTAAGGTGTCTAAAAGCATTGGTGGGAAGTGAGAGTCTGATGGGAGAGTCATACCAGGGAGAAAAGTAAGAGGAATCGGTTTGCAAAGGTCCTCTTCTATGTCTAGCCACACAGGTCTACTCGGTACTGGATCTTCCAGCCAACGAGCACCTTGTTTGAGAAGAAAAGATTGATGATACTTCAGGAAATCAGGGAATCTGACACCCCCATATTCCTTATCTGCTTGCAGCTTATGTTTCGCTATCCTAGGTGTCTTATTTTGCCACAAGTATCTAGTCAGAAGGCCCTCGATATCTTTATATATACGTCGAGGGAAGAGACAAGGCACCATTTCTAAGATATAATTCACTTTCGGAACAATCATCATTTTTATGGTTTCTAATCGACCCCACCAGGTAAGCGTTAAAGGAGTCCAGCGGTGAGTAAGCGCCCGGACTTTAGAGGTTAAGTCTTTGGCATTGAAGGAGATAGTGTCTTCCAAAGGAGAACAATAGTGAACCCCAAGGTATTTGACCATGCGAGGTTGCCATAAAAAGGGGAAGGATTGCATATCTGCCTGATGAAGCAGAGGATTTAATGGAAAGGCTACCGACTTGGTCCAATTTATCTTATAACCGGACAGTTGTGAGTATTTACCAATTTGCTCTAAGACAGCCGGTACTGAGTCTATAGAGACAAAGAGCATAAGATCATCAGCATACGCTGAAATTTTGATTTCCCTGTGGGTGAAGGGGACTCCATGAATCTCCTCCGATTGCCGGATTAGTAAAGCCAAGGGTTCGAGTGCAAGATCGAAGAGGAGTGGAGACAGTGGGCATCCCTGGCGAGTGCCGCGTTGAAGGGGAAAAGGTTGAGACTTTAAAGCATTTGCACATATACTGGCTGTAGGCTGAGCGTACATGGTGCGAAGACAACGGAGAAAACCTTCCCCGAATCCGTACCAGCGGAGGACTGCAAATAGGAAGGGCCACTCTAAGCGATCAAAGGCCTTCTCAGCATCAAGTGAGAGGCCAACAAATGGGCGATCAAGATTAACTGCGGTAGTCAATACATGGCAGAGAGTCCGAGCATTGTCAGCAGTCGATCTACCAGGAATGAAACCGCATTGATCTGGGTGTATTAAGGTAGGCATCCTATCCGAGAGCCGGGTAGAGAGAATGGTGGCAAAGATTTTATAGTCCGCGTTTAGGAGGGAAATTGGACGATAATTAGCTGTTAGTTGCGGGTCTCTCCCCTCTTTCTCAAAAACTACTACATTTGCCATTGAAAAGGACCCTGAAGGAGAACCCTCCTCGGCCAGAGCAGAAAAATAAATTTTCAAAACTGGAGCTAAATCAGCGTGAAAGGTTTTGTAGAATTCAGCGGGGAGACCGTCTGGGCCTGCGGCTCGACCTGAGGCACATTTCTTGATAGCAGAATGAATTTCTGAGACAGTAAATGGTGTGTCTAAGGCCACTCTATCTTCGTCAGATAGGGTCGGTCTTTGTACTCCTGAAAGTAAGCGTTCAAATACATCTGGCTCAAAATCACATTCAGATTGATAAAGCCGAGTATAAAAGTCACGAAAGAGTTCTAAGATTTCGGTATCTTTAGTGACCAAGCCCCCCCCTGACGGATTGCGGAGGGCGGTAACACGCTTGGCTTCTTTTCGACCTTTTAGGGCATTTGCTAATAATTTGCCAGCACGATTATTTTCCCGATAATAAAGCCCTTGTTGTGATTCAATATTTTTAACAGCAGCAGTGTGCAAAAGCTGATTGTATTGAAAACGCAAGCGTTGTAAACGGAGTAAAATACATGGGTCAGTACGGGACGTAAGGAGACGCTCCCCAGCTTGTATCTGCTGCTCTAGAGTCAGTAAAAGCTGCTTTCTTTGTTTCCCCTGCCGAATTTGATAGCTAGTTATAGTGGCACGGATAGATGCTTTAAAACCCTCCCACCAAGCCCAGCCCGCTGTATCATGGGGTGAGTTAAAATGAAAATAATCTTTGATAGCGGCCTTTATATCGATCTGAAAATCTTTTTGACCCAGTAGGGATCTATCAAAAAACCAAGCTCGGGGAGAATCGTCCCGCGCAGTGACACGTAATGATAAAGATATGGCAGCATGATCTGAAATATGGAGAGGATGAGTCCTAGTCGTGTCTACTTGAGAAATCAGTGCTTTGGAAATGAGAAAGAAATCTATTCTAGATTGGGAGCGATGGGGAGCAGAAAAGAAAGTGAACTCTAAGTCGGAGGGGTGTAGCAGCCTCCATATATCTACCAGCGCAAGATCTTGCATCAGAGCTGTAAGGGTAGCAAGACTCTTGGGTGGACTACTCGTTCTTGGCGGCTGTCTATCTATCAGAGGGTCTAACACTTGATTAAAGTCACCACCAAGTATTAATGGAGTATTGGCAGAGGCCTGTGCCAACTGCGCAATACTTGCATAGTAAGCAGGGTTGTCCACATTCGGGGCATAAATGCAAATACATGTAAATTCACTATCTCCGACCTTAAGATGTACTCGGGCCCATCTGCCCTCCTTGTCAGCGCTAGTATCAATTACAGTAGCTTGCAAAGATTTCTTAACCAGGATGGCAACCCCGCACCGTTTAGAAACGGCGGGAGAATAGGCAGCCACCATGTAAGGCTTAACATTGAGTTTCAGTGTTTCAGCAGAGTTTAAGTGCGTTTCCTGAAGAAACGCTAAATCAGCATGCTCATGGCTAAGATAGCTAAGGATTTTCTTTCTTTTGATTGGACTATTAATGCCCTTTACGTTGAGTGATAAAATTTTACATAAAGCCATTCAGACAAGTTAAAAATTCTGAGCATGATAGCGCACATAATTTCACAATGTCCCTCATATTGACTGTATCAGGCTGTACATATGGCATAAAAGAAACTAAGCTTAGATAACACAATGAAGCGCCCCACATTAAAAAAGAAAAACCGCAGCGCGGTAGAGAAGAAGCAAAACCCCAAAAATTACTGGCGACCATGTGTCTGCGGGGAGAAGCCCCAGAGAAGGCCAAAATTGAAAAACACATAACCTGTAGGACTGTGCGTGCTCCGAATCCGACCGAGGCACACATCATGGAGGGAGAGGAGACCACAAAACAAGAGTCATAGAAAGAAAGAAAGAAAGTCCAGGAAGTCTCTGTGCTTGACTATGACCGCCGCATCGGGCCCTTCAAAATGGCGGACAGAGCCGGCGAATAAAAGTCCACGTCGTTGGATTAGCGCATCTGCTCTGCCTCTTTGGAGTCTAAAAATGTTGATAGTAGATCAGGATCTTCGAATGTCCTGGTTTGGTTGTGGAGAGTCACTCGGAGTTTCGCGGGATACAACAGGCCAAAGCGAGCCTGTAGCTGTTGAAGTCGAGGGCGAAAAGCAAGGAGTTTCTTCCGTCGGTCAACGGTAGGCTTTGCCAAGTCAGGGAAGAAGGAGACTTTGTGACCTTCAAATTCCAAATGATGGTTCGCCCGGGCAGCATTTAAAATTTGTTCCACTTGTTGATATCGTAGCAAGCGAAAGATAATAGGCCGGGGGGTCGTTCGGTTGAGCGCCATGTGGGTAGGAGCACGGTGTGCACGATCGATTTCCAATTCTTTATGAAAGGTGATCTTCAGCAAGGAGGGAAGAATTTTGAGCAGGAATTCTCTCATATCTCCCGCTTCCGCCCCCTCCGGTATTCCAATGAGCCTCACATTGTTGCGACGGGCTCGATTATTGCTATCTTCTAACTCCTTTTGCAGATTCTGTATCTGGCGCTCGGCCTTGTCCAGTGCGCCCAAGCGCACCGCGTGCGAATCGAGGACCCCCGCCATATTGTCCTGCCGTAATGAGAGTCTTTCAAGTCGGTCCTGGAGCACTCCAAAGTCTTCTCGCAGGGCTCTAAGCGCTTCTCCATTGGACTGCACCAATTCCTTCACGCCGCGTAGTTCCTCCAAAATCTCCAGGTGCATTTCGGGGTTTTCACGAAATGGAACCATCTTCTGTGGGGAGGACACCTCTGTTTTGGAGCGTTTTCCGTGAGAAGAAGAAGGAGACCCGAAGTCCAAGCGCGCTGGTTTATGGGCCGCCATCCCCCCCGAGGTACCCCGGTCAACCCGGAGCGAAATAGTAAGTTTGTATAGGTATTAAGTCAGGATTCTAAGTAGGCCTCTCGGGAGCTTCAGCGCGAAGCGTCTTACCCGCTGGACATCAGGCTCCGCCCCCGTTTTTCGTACTTTCTAATGTTTTTTTTAAATTTTGCGTTAGCCCAGCATATTCATCTTTCTACCACGTTAAAAGGGATACATTTGGCTATAGACTTTTTTGCATTCCTTGCTTCCAATTTAAATACTTTACAAACACTGGGAGACAGTTACTGCGATTTTTGTGGATCCTGCATCAAAACTGGATCAAGATTATCCAATATGTACATGGTATTTCTGACCAATCAGGAAGCTGGTTTCACTAACCAATCACAATGCAGATATCTAGCCAACAGTGCAGCTATAAAAACGCGCAAAATTTTTGAATTTCATACGCTTTCTGGATCGACCATGAAGATGACTCCGGACCCTGACGTTGGAGGAGTGTGTTCGTGTGTCCTTTATGAGTGAGGAAGGATTTTCAAGCCATCAGATAGCCAGGAAAGTTGGCTGCAGTCAGAGCGCTGTTGTTAAGATTGTACAGAAGAAGAAAGAAATGGGTTCAGTGGTGGGCAAGCCTTGTTGAGGTCGTCCACGCGCATCAACATCATGCCAGGACCGTGCACTACGACGCATTTCACTGACTAATTGCAAGTTGACCTCTCATCAGCTACTTCGAGAGTGGTCAGACAAGAGTGAGGTCAGTGTCAGCTCATCAGCAGTTCGTCGCCGGTGCCTGCAGTTTGGTCTCCAGGGCTGCAAAGCACGGAATAAGCCACTGATGACTGACATACAAAGGCGCAACCGGATCGTGTGGGCAAGAAAGCACTCAACCTGGTCGACTGAAATGTGGGAAAAGGTGCTATTCAACAATGAAAGCACCTTCTGCCTGTTTGGTAACCAGGCCCACACCTATGTGAGGAGATTTCCTGGAGAGAAATTCAAGCCTGAGTGTCTCAATCTCACTGTGAAGCATCCTTTGAAGGTCATGGTCTGGGGTTGCATGCCTGCCAGTGGCATTGGACGTCTTCACACCATCGATGGAGTGGTCAACGGGGCCATGTACATCACCAAACTGCAAAAGTGCATGGTGCCATCAGCACACCAGCTGTTTCCTAGCCAGTTCCTGTTCCAAGATGACAATGCACCCTGCCATCGCTCCAGACAGGTGATCAACTGGAAGCAGCGGAACAACATCAAGTCAATGGACTGGCCTGCCCAGTCTCCAGATCTGAATCTAATCAAGAACCTGTGGCACAAGATGGCCTTGGAAATATCCAAGAGGCATCCGACATCAAAGCGTGAGCTGATTGAGTCACTTGTTGCAGCTTTGAACCGTGTTGTCACCAACTATCACCTTGTCAGAGTGGTTCATTCAATGCCGACAAGGTGCAGTCAGGTGATCAAGAACAAAGGGTGGCCCATCCAATACTGAGCCATCACTGACACATAAAAATGGCCTTTTTCAAGGCCACATATATTAATTTGAAGGAAACCTGGCATGCGTCCATAATATTTTAAAGCATACTTACAATAATATATCGTTGGCCAACGATGTACATTACGTAATTTTCACAGGAAATCTATCAAAAGGACAACTATGTGGAACAAACTCAGAAAATAAGGGCCAAATCAATACTAAAAGTTGGCCCTAATAGCCAAATCTATCACTTATCATGAGATACACAGAAAAAGCCACTGGGAGGAAAAATAAATTAAGATATAAGGTCACAAAGTTGAAAAAACGTCAAATTTACAAGTGATTCCAGACTTTTGCACACCACTGATCTGATCTGCAAAAACTGGTGCAAATAGTGTGCCACTGAAAATTCATGGAGAGGGAACTTATCCATGTGGAGGCCAAATCCGATCAGGGCATGTCCAGCCCGTCCGGATGTTCAAAATCTGGATGGGCCGGATTTGCACCTGATTCTAATCCTGCGGGGATTATACATCTCCATGAGATCAGATTTGGGTGCAGCTTGCCTGGACGTGCAGGATGTGCTCCGATTACATCCGGCTGGACATCTTACCACTTCCCTGGCTAGCTCAGCCTCGGGTCATGCATGGAGCCGCAGTGTCCCATCATCATGGTACCGTGGCTCCATGCCCGAGCCCCAATTGCCGAAGCTACATTAAATGGCTTGTTCCCCACCATCCGACACGATCAGGCCTTCTGAGGCCAGGATTGGGCTGCGGGGAACCCACTGCCCCTGCTCACCTTCTCTCCTGGGCCCTCTGCTGTCTGCCGTGAATCTCAAGAGAACTTATTCCACCTTATTCCACCTTATGTCTCCCAGTTCCTGGCATAACTAATGTATGGCTGCCCTGTCACACTGGCACCTAGTGACACTGCAGTCATCCGTAAGGTCCAGGTTCTGGCTAGTCACTGAATTGCAGATCAGCACACCAGATCGTGCAACCCTCAAACCACACATACACACACTCTCACTTGCAGGAACAGATTGTAGAACACAACAGAAATTTTTCTAAGTAGTGGCCTTATTACATGTCTTCAGTAGGAGTAAGGGGATGTCTGAAGGGAAGTAAAAAAATGTACAAGAGTCTTTCCAAAATATGCTATACATGTCTCTGCAGCAAACCATGCCCCTGTTCCACCCCCCTCGGCCACGGGCCGAGATCCCCATGCAAGCTCCATGGATGTCCCCATGCACCATGTACTAGAATATGCCCGTAGATGTTTTCACGAGATACATATCTCCCATGCACATGCAAATGACCTATTCAGGTTCTGGAATGATCCCCTATATGGATAAGTCCTTTTGAATACTGACCCTTTAGTTTACAAAAACTTTTTTTCGCTAAACACTGCCTCCAAAATGCATAAAAAAAATTAGAATTCCTCACTTGCTAACTTGATCCATCCCAAGTCAAGATAGAGAAATGTCTACTCATTGGCTTGCAATCATTTTAATGAAAATTCCTGAAAATACCAAGTTTTGGATTTTCTTGGAATGCATTTGGTCTGGTTTTTCTTTTGAAATAATTTTCTCATTTTATCATAGTCCCTCTACTTTCAAGATCTGTTTAACTGTAGTAGTTTCCTTGATATCCTCAGATTTGGTCAGTTTATGATCAATATTGCTGAGTAACCCAACCATTGTTACCTTTTGCACCAGGTCTGCATTGTAGTAAGGACTAGTTCTAGAGTGGATCCATTGTTCACCAGTTCCAGGACCAGTTGTTTCATGATTCAGTCATTTCTGAAATATAGAAACTTTACCTCCCTCATTTGTCTTGGTGAGACATTTACCCAATCAACACCAGGGCAATTGAAATTTCCCATTATTGTGTTGCAAATATTGTTAGCCTTCCTAATTCCTGTTAGCACTTCACTGTTTTTCCTTACTCCAGACAAGCAGATAGTATACTCCCCACTGCCATATTCTTCCCTATAGGAACATAAGATATGCTGTACTGGGTCAGACCAAAAGTCCATTGAGCCCAGTATCCTGTTTCCAACAGTGGCTGATTCAGGTCACAAGTACCTGTCTAGTTCACATGGAGTTTTTATCCATAAATTCCATGGTGTATTTTATTTCTGAAGGACCTTTATCCTGCCTGACCCTATGCCACCCTTAACATATAGCACCACTCCTCCACCAATTGGATTTGCCCAATAGTTTTGATATAACTTGTACTCAGGTACATAAGAACATAAGAACATAAGATATGCCATACTGGGTCAGACCAAGGTCCATCAAGCCCAGTATTCTGTTTCCAACAGTGGCCAATCTAGGTCATATGTACCTAGCAGTTTCCCCAAGGGACACAGGTTCCACATTGCTTGTATTGGTTCAAGCATTGATATCCTAGGTCCCTTATTAATAATGGTTTATGGACCTTTCCTCCAGGAACTTGTCCAAACCTTTTTTAAACCCAGCTACACTAACAGCCTTTACTACATCCTCCGGTAACAAATTCCAGAGTTTGATTACACGTTGAGTGAAAAAATATTTTCTCTTATTAGTCTTAAATAGTTTACCCTGTAGCTTCATTGCATGTCCCCTAGTCTTTCTATATTCTGATAAGGTAAACAATCGATCTACGTTTACCCGTTCCACTCCGCTCATTAATTTATAGATTTATAGGTAATATAATAATGCAGAGCTTAGCAAACACTGGGTGCCAGGTTGCCATGGCGACTAAAAAAATCAGACCTGGCACCTGGGGTGCAGACTGGCGATTTCTGCCTTTGGGGATTCCAGACAGAAATGCTGCAAAAGGCTGTGATAACTGTCTGCCTCAGTCTGCAGTTGGCTAACCATTTTCTACCTGTTTAATCACACCTTTAAAAATATATAGCAGATTAATGAGACAAGACTTTCCTTGGCTAAATCCATGCTGGCTTTGTCCCATTGAACTATGACTATCCATAGGTTTAGTAATTTTGTTCTTTATAATGGTATCTGTCATTTTGCCCGGCACTGATATCAGGCTCACCAGTCTATATTTTCCTGGATCACCCCTAAAAACCCCCCAAAACCTTTTTAAAAATTGGTGTCACTTTGATCACTCTCCAATCTTAAGGTATTATAGATGATTTTCATGATAGTTTACAAATTGCTAATAGTAGCTCTGCCTGCCTTTTGGATGCTGCATGGGTGGAATGGGAAACATTTCTGAGAATGTTACCTTGGAAGTTCTAGATTTCAGCTTTCTACCTAAAATCCTAAATATAGCTTCCAAAACCTCTCTCACACTTGTCATTGGTACCAACATGTACCAAGAGAGCTGGCTCCTCCTGAGCACTATCTATAACCTTATCTAGGTGATGCATGAGGTATGCCACCTTTGCACCAGGCAGGCAAGTTACCAGTTGATCCTCATGTCCATCAGACTCCAGCTATCTACATGCCTAATGACTGAATCACCAGCTATAATGGCCATCCTAACCCTTCCCTCATGAGCACATGCCTCTGGCCCAATGTTCCCTCTAAGCTGTGCTGGATCCTCTACCAGCATTCCTGTCCATGGAGGGACATGCAGAGCGATCGCGCCACATAGGCAGGTTGCTCTGTAGCTCCCCCTACCGGCAGGAATGCTGGCGGAGAACCCAGCAGAGCTTAGAGGGAACATTGCTCTGGACACCCCCTCAATATGAGTAGAAGTACATCACTGAAGGATAGGTCCTAGCCACAGGATCATTTCCTGCTACACCAAAGTGATGCTGTCATTTCAGGTGACCTCTCTCCCCCATGGCAGCAGAGAGACTGCCATACCGAAGGTGGAATCTCTCTACTATGTCCCTGAAGGTCTCTTCTATATACTTCTCTGTCTGCTTCAGCTCCTCCATGTCTGCTACCATAGCATCGAGAGAACGGACTCATTCCCTGACTGCAAGGAGCTCTTTGCACCTAGTGTACACATGACCTCTCACCAACTGGGAGATACATGTGGCACAGTGCAAAAGACTGGATAGCCCCCATCTTGCTGCTAGACTGCCATCTGTAACTTAGTTATAATGATGTGTTTAGCTAGTTAAAGTTGTTCAGTTACTTAAAGTTGCTAGGGGAATAAGGATACTTGAACCGATGCAAATATATCTAATAAGTTTAAGAGACTGTGCTTAATGTTCACCTCAAGATGAACTGTAAGGACCTAGAATTAATCTATTCCAAATGACGTAACCAATTAAACCTGAAAGTGAAAATCCCCCCCCCCCCTACTTTCCCCTTAACTAGCTTAAGATCTTATAAATCAAAGATTGTATCTGGGGGTGGGTAGGAGGAGGGGGTGAGGGAAATAAATGCTAACTGAATCTTTGCCTGTTAAATTATATCCTGATTTCAATTTAACTGAACTTTTGCCTGTTAAACTATACCTTAATTGACTTAATAAACACATAATCTTTATCAGCTTAATCCAAAGAATTCCTTTTTCCCCAAGATTCCTTCAGTACAGTACAGATTCCTTTGCAGCAGTAGGAGCTCCTCTCTCAGCAGTCCTTCAAAAATGAAACCTGGGATCCTGCTCTTCAGTGAGAAAGAAAGGGAAGGGTTTGTTTGAGAGATGAACTTCCTGTCATAGCCCCAGACCAATGAACCTGTCTCCACGATAAAGAGGACTGTTTCTGGCAAGAGAAAAGAAAACAGGGATGTGCAGGATAACGGCTCAGACATCTGCAGGTTGTTGATAGATTTTAGAAATGTGCATGTTTCAGATATGGATGGTGGCAGGATCAGGAACATATATTTCTACAAACCAGATCCAATCTGGACTCAATGACAGCTCACAGAAACAACCAGACCCGGACCCAGAAACCCATGTACATACTGTACATAGCGCACACTGTAAATAGCTCACCCTAATCAACACACTCGCACACACGCACCCACACTGTACATAAAGCTCACCTGACACACACAACACTAATAATGATCGTTTGCTGTGCTCACCGCCTTGATTAAAGGATAAGGTGGGATACAAATACCCTTTAAATAAATAAAATAAATATTTCAGAATGCGCACATGTATCTCACCACATACATGTCCCAGCCTGCCATTTTGCAAAGGGAGACATGCTGTGGTACATCGGCTAAGAGAAAGGCCCTGTCCCTCTATTCAATAGCATTCTTTTTAGAAGAAGAAAACATTTAATGGGGGAGTGAAGGCATTTATCTCCAGGAACAAGCAGGAATGTAGTCTTCACATATGGGTATCATCGGTACCGACGGAGCTTGTGCAGGAACGCTCCCCATCGTCCAATTAGAAAGCTTTTGGGAGCATCCCACAGCACCTGCATGCTGCCTTCCCACCTTTCCCAACTTCCTCTCTCCAGTTCTTCATTTTCCGCGGAGCCAGCAGGTCGTCGTTCCTGTCACCGCAGAAAATCTTTCCTTCTTCTTCTTCTTTTTTGTGGTCGCGTCTGCCTTCCTCGACGCTACACCGGTACCGCTGGTTCTTCTTTCTTTCTTTAAAAAAAAAAAATATATATATATATTTAGTTCTTTTTTCCAATTTTTCTCCCTCAGGTGCACGCGCCATTTTAGGCCTTAGGCCCAAAATTTCCTCCATTATGGAAAAACCCGCTTCGGGTTTTAAGAAGTACACCAAGTGTGGTGGTACCATATCCGTCACCGACACCCATGAGTGGTGTCTTAAATGTTTAGGTCCTGACCACTCCATCTCGGAGTGTATGGCTTGTGCCATGATGTCCAAGAGGGGTTGACAAAACCGGGCTGCCAGGCTTAGCACCCTTTTTCCCTCCGATGCAGCCTCTGTGGCATCGACGTCTTCCAGGGCTTCGTCTTCCTCCCATGGATCTCAGGTAACTAAACATAAGTCCAGCCGGTCCTCAAAGGGTAGATCTCCTTCTAAACATCAAGATGCCTCTGGCGTTGCCCTTGAGGGTTCTGCACTGGCAAAATTGCCCCAGCGGGAGGCTTCGGCTTCCAAAGCATTATCGGGGTTCCAGGATGTTCTCGAGGCCTCAACCTCAGCAGAACTACTGGTGCCATGCTCTGGGGTACCGGCGATATTCTCCGGTACCGATTCCCAGGCATCGGTAGCGTCAATAGACCAGAGGTTCCTGGCTATTGAACGCAGTCTGGCGGCTCTCCTTGTAGCATTGACGCCCTCGGAACCACGTCAGACAGTTCAACCGGTACCGATAGCATCGGCATCGACATCGGTGTCTGCATTGCCGGCACCAAGTCAAGCCATGCCCCCCGGTACCGATACACCGGTACCGATTCCCTCCGGTACTGACTTTGGTCGGTACGGGTAACCTGCTCTACAGGAGCATCCGGACAGAAGGTACTTGGAATCCTCGGAGGACTCTGAGGATTCTGACAGTTCTGTCATTACTGGGATACTTCTCCCTGAGGAGCCTTCCTCTCCCAAACGGAGGATGTCTCCTCCAGAAGATATCTCCTTTCAGGATTTTATCAGGGAGGTGGCTCAAGGTCTGTCCATTACTGTGGCTCCTGAGACAGAGCCCAGGGCAAAGGAGTTGGAGATTCTGCAATATCCCAAAGCTCCTAAAGAGGCAGCTACCTTGCCTATCCATAAGATCTTATATGATCTCATGTTAAGAATGTGGGAAACCCCCCTGACCACCTCACCTCACTCCCGTCGACTGGATACCATGTATCGGATTCCTCCCTGTCCTGGTTTCCAGAAGACTCAGCTGCCTCACCACTCTATTGTAGTGGAGTCAGCTATGAGAACGATCAAAAGTGCAAAGAGATATGCCTCTAATCCTCCAGGACGTGAGTGTAGAACTTTGGATGCCTTTGGACGTCGTACCTTCCAGGCTTCCATGCTTTCTGCCAGGATCAGTTCCTATATTTTATATATGGGAATGTTCCTTAAGGAAGTCACAGGGGATTTAGAAGTTTGAGCCCTCTTCTTCCTGAAGATAAGAGGCAGGATTTTCTCACACTGGTTAAATATGCCCAGGATGTTTCTAAATTTGTTAATCGTGCAGCTTTTGACTGTTTTGAGTGCATAAGCAGAACCTCTGCCATTGCCATAGGTGCACGTAGAATTGCCTGGCTCCAGGAATCCGATTTGGAGCTCTGGGTGCAGGACAAACTGGGCAATATTCCTTGTACAGGTGAGAATCTATTCGGCAAAAATTGGCAAGAAAAGGCCAATGAGTTGTATGCTGATAACACTACTTTGGATAGGTTATCCAAAGCCACAGATGATCCTGCAAGAAAGAAATCTTTCAAAAAAAACATTATTTTCCAAAAAGAAGAGGTTTTATCCCTCTTATCAACAGGGACGTTCTGCAGGTCAGCCTGTCTGTAAGAGTCAGCAACCAACCAAACAAAGGAAAGCAAAGACTGCTAAGCCTCAACTATCTCAGCAGTCTCAGCCTCCACAAGGCCTTTGACTTCCATCTAGAGAACTTAGCCTTCCTGGCCCTCAGTGGACCAGAACCTTTCACCATTCCAGGAAGGTTGTGCCACTTTGCCCCAGATGGGGGCAAATAACAGCAGAACATTGGACTCTTTCCATTATAAAAGAGGGGTACAAGCTTCACTTCCTCCGCTTTCCCCTTCTACAATGGTAAGACAGTTCAATTCTCAGACCTCTCTCATCAACCTGTTAGATCAAGAGATCACCATGCTTCTTGCCCAAGGGGCAACAGAAGAGGTACCCATTCTTCAACAGGGTACAGGGTTTTACTCCCCCTATTTCCTTATCCTAAAGAAAACAGGAGGGCACAGACACATTTTGGATCTCAGAGAATTGAACAAATGCCTTGTCAAGGAGAAATTCAAGATGTTTTCTCTGGGAACCCTGCTGCCATACCTTCAGAGTCAGGATTGGCTTTGTTCTCTAGATCTCAAGGATGCATACACTCATGTTCTCATCCATCCAACTCACAGAAAATTCCTTCAGTTCCTTTTTCAGGGAAAGCATTACCAATACAGGGTGCTTCTTTTTGGCCTGGCCTCAGCACCAAGGGTGTTCACGAAATGCATGGCTGTGGTAGCAGCATTTCTTCGCACTCTAGGAATATTCGTCTTCCCCTACTTAGACGACTGGCTCATTCGATCCCCATCAGAGTCAGAGGCCAGAACTTCTCTATCTTGCACAATGCGTATCCTTCAGTATTTGGGTCTGGTCATAAACATCCCAAAATCCAGTCTAACTCCAATTCAGTCTCTAGAGTTCATAGGAGCTTTGCTGGATACCAGAAAAGAAAGGGCCTATCTCCCCCAGGCCCGTTGCCTTCGCATGGTGCAGTTAGCTTCTCAAGCAGTGCTGAAGTGTCATCTCACTGCTCGAGAAATGTTACAACTACTAGGCCACATGGCATCTACCGTACATGTGGTCCCTTATGCTCGCCTCCATATGAGAGCAGCCCAGTGGACTTTATCCACTTAATGGACCCAGGCATCAGGATGCCTGTCAGACAAAATAGCAAACACAAATTGCCTTATTTTGTCCCTCCAATGGTGGCAGTCCACTCAAAACCTGTTGTTGGGGTCCCCATTTCAACAACCTTCACCCCAAGCAACTCTCACAACAGATGCTTCACCAGTGGGTTGGGGAGCTCATCTGCAAAACCTCTCCACCCAAGGCGCCTGGACTCCACAGGAGACTCATCTACACATCAATCTTCTGGAGCTCAGAGCAATCTTCCTTGCTCTTCGAGTGTTCCACACTCTGCTCAGCTACAAGACAGTCCTCATGCACACGGTCAATCAAGTAGCCATGTTCTATGTGAACGAGCAGGGAGGAACAGGCTCTCTGTCGCTTTGCAACGAAGCTTTGCGACTATGGGCCCTCGCCAGAGAGCATCAGATTCATCTCCTGGCAGTATATCTTCCAGGTATCCAAAACTCTTGGGTAGACAGACTCAGTCAAGTTCTGCTTCCACATGAATGGTCTCTACATGCAGACAAGGTGGCCAAGATTTTTCAAATTTGGGGAACTCCGGACATAGACATCCTTGCAAGTCCGTTGAATGCCAAACTTCCCCGGTTTTGTTCCAGAATTACGGCTCAGGGCTCTCAGGCCAGGGATGCTTTCCACCCATTCCCGTGATTCCCAAAACCCTGTTCAAGCTTCAGAGAGACAGAGGACATATGATCCTCATAGCTCCACATTGGCCACGGCAAGTGTGGTACCCACTGCTTCTACATCTCTCTCAAGCTCCCTCTCTGGAGTTAGGGTCTACTCCAGATCTCCTGTCTCAGGAGGAGGGAATGTTATGGCATCCCAATCCCCAATCACTGCATCTCAGGGCTTGGTTGCTGAAGGCCTAGATCTTCAAGATCTTAACCTTCCTCAGCAGGTAAAGGATATCCTTTATGCTTCTAGAAAACCTTCCACAAGATGCTCTTATGCTTTCAAGAGGAAAAGGTTTACCATATGGTGCTCGCAGAAGGGTCTTAACCCCCTTGCGATACCTCTGGAATCATTACTGGAGTATCTCCTTTATTTATCCAATGCAGGACTTAAAACTAACTCAGTAAGAGTCCATTTAAGTGCTATTGCAGCTTCTTTCAAGCCTTTAAATGGACAACCTATTTCCTCCCATCCTCTTATAGCAAGATTTATGAGAGGCCTTCTACTAACTAAGCCTCCCATTAGGCCACCACCGGTGGCATGGGACTTAAACCTGATTCTTGGCCAGCTTATGAAGCCACCTTTCGAACCCTTCGCTACTACCTCATTGAAATTCCTTTCTTGGAAAGTTATCTTTCTCATTGCAATCACATCAGCACGTCACAGTAGTGAGATGCAGGTACTAGTGGCTGATCCTCCTTATACAAGGTTCCATCATGACAAGGTAGTCCTTAGGACTCATTCACACTTTATGCCAAAGGTGGTCTCCCCTTTTCATCTTAACCAAGTGGTCTGCCTGCCTGTGTTTTTTCCAAGGCCTCATGCATCAAATGCAGAAAGGAATCGTCATACTTTGGACTGTAAAAGAGCTTTGGCTTTTTACTTGCAAAGAACACAGCAACATAGAAAGTCATCTCAACTCTTTGCTTTTGATCCTTCTCATTTGGGACTTCCAGTCTCCAAGAGAACACTGTCCAACTGGATTGCATGGTGTATTTCCTTTGCCTATCAGAGTAAGAATCTTCCTCTGGTGGGCCATGTCACAGCTCACAATGTGAGAGCCATGGCAGCTTCAATGGCTCATCTGCACTCTGTGTCTATTGACGACATCTGTCGAGCAGACACTTGGGCCTCGGTTCATACCTTCACAGCCCATTACTGCTTGGACAAGGACTCCCGCTGGGATGCCTTGTTTGGTCAGGCTGTTCTCCAACACCTGTTCCATACTTAATCAACTCCTACCCGCCTTCCCTGGTTGGATGCCAGAGATCCATAGGGGGAAGTGTAGCCCTTGCACAGGGACACACAACTTCTGGGGTCTCTCCCTGGCATCTAAAGCTAGGGAGTCCCCATATGTGAAGACTACATTCCTGCTTGTTCCTGGAGATAGCATAGTTATTCACCTGTAACAGGTGATCTCCGGGAACAGCAGGCATTTAGTCTTCACAACCCACCCAACTCCCCTGGGAGTTGTATCTCTCTATCTATCTCTTTCTCTTTCCCTCTCTCTCTCTTTGTCTCAGCTTTAAACTCAACTGGAGAGAGGCAGTTGGGAAAGGCGGGAAGGCAGCATGCAGGCGCTGTGGGATGCTCCCAAAAGCTTTCTAATTGGACGCTGGGGAGCGTTCTCGCACAGGCTCCGTCGGTACCGACGATACCCATATGTGAAGACTAAATGCCTGCTGTTCCTGGAGATCACCTGTTACAGGTGAGTAACTATGCTTCCTCTTCTTTGTACAGTTGTTAGGTTGCCAGAACGAGCATTTTTCGTACCTACCAGCAGGTATAAACATGGATGTGTCTGCTAGTGGGATGAGATGTGTGGCTCCATTCTAAAATCGGATGCATATGTGTATCTTTTTCAGAATTCCCTGGACACTCCTCCATCACACCCATGCAACACAGACATCATCATGCCTGACGTGTATATTTGGGGCTTTATAAATGGCCCTTGGACATAGCTGTCATTGGCAGGTCTGAATGTGTGTTCTCAGTCGTGCTAATCATGAACAGAGCTTTTAAAATGACTCCCTTCATATAGGTACTTAATTATGAAATTACCCCTTTAAGGCACATTTTACAATGGGACATCTAAGTGCAATCTGGGATGTCTGAAAAAAAAGCAGGCAGATGACCGTTCAGGCACAATTTCAGATACGTGCTTAACGCTCCATCTTCTTTACACTCCCTGGATGTTTAAGGCCAAAACTAACACTTTCTTGATTCCTACATCTACCTGCAGCAGGTCTAAATGTGGTCATGCCTGCAGATGTCCTGACATTTCTGAAATCAAACAGGGATGTGTAAGTCCATTGCACCTCTCCAGACACGACTCCACTATGCCCCCTTGCTTACTGGGGCGTCCCTGCACCAGAGACATCTGTAAACATCGGTTGTGGACTGACTTTGGAGACGTCCACAAGCACGCATCGGACGCCCAAATCAGACTACGACTTTTAAAATGATCCACATTATGCCTATTTTCATTCAGCGCTATACGTTCTAATTCTCTAATCTTATTTTTCCGACTCCTGGTATTCCCATCCAGACAATTCAAAGTATGCTTTTTATTTGTATTCACAACCTGTTTACTGATTAATAGGAGTAATTTGGAGCCCTGTATATCTCTTTGCTCTTTATTAGACGGCGCCTTGACTATTTCAGTCTTTATGGCAACCTCTCTATCAGAATATTCTAACTTCCCTGTATCAACGGTATCTTTTGAAGATGTCTCAGTCTGAACTATGTGCTCCTGGAGGACTGTTGAATTGCCCCTTGAACTAGTCTGAAAACTGTTCTCTCTCTCTCCTTTTAAAAGATTAGTGTCAGCAGCTGGGTTTCACTCAGATTAAAGTGGAGCCATGTTCTGGAAAATACAGGAAAGAAGCGTGTACTCATGAAGTTACAAGGAACTGACAAGTGTAGTATTACTGTACATGTCCTCATCCTGAATATACACGAGACTCACTAACAAAGAGTAAGAACCCTACACTTAACATACATACATACATACTACTTTTTGTGATATTTTATTTATGTATTGTATTTTAAATTAAGTATCACTCAAAACCAATATGCTTGTTATTTTGACAAAGCATGCGGAATTTTGCAGAATTCAAACCTTTTGACACAGGATTTTGAATTGTGTGTGCAGAATCCCAGCAAGAGTAACGCACTGCTGATATTAGGAGAAAGATACTTCCTGAAGCTGGCAGCTAGGCCTGGCAGGGGCTGTTCTGAGTATGGAAGAATTCCACCAGTTGGGAGCTGGGCGCAGCAGTGATGCTGAAATTTTGGCCATTGCTACTCTCACTCAGACAATGAGCATAAGCACATGTTGCCTGCCTGCTTATACTGTGTATAGCTCTAGGACTATCTATTCTGAACATTTGGAGGGGACACATTTGTTTCTACTCCTAGAAAGGTTTCCTGTAGAGAAGGGGCAAGAAGAGTGAGTAACATGCCAAATGTATATATGGCATTGTTACATATGTAATGCATATGCCCCTGTACAAAGCAGTGAATGCACATAGCTTCTTATACTGACGGCATGCTTCATTTCTATGAGGCACCCTATCCCCATGTGTTTCATAGGAACACTGAAGAAATTGGCAGAACTCTCCCCAATGAAAGTGATGCAGTGATGGAACCCTTGGGAATGGCACATGAGGCTTCAATGCCCAGTAACCCAGCTTTGCTGCCCTATAAAGAGGATTATGTGGTGGTGACTTTATGACAGCAGTACAGGGGTTGAGGGTAGCATGTGTACAAAAAAGGTGTACTAGACCAGATTCCTACGAATGCTGTGCTTTCATGAACAGGACTGCTGTTGCTGAAAGATGGAGAACCGAAAATGTATAGATGGGGGATTATTGGCTTAATTTTCCTTTATTGACATGTTGATACGTTATTTATTTCTTGTAAATTGTCTTAGACACAAATGTTGATAATGTAATTAATAAATGCAAAAATAAATAACCCATAAAGTACTCATTCAGCACTTATTAAAAAAAAAAAACATCAAGAACATTATAAAAATACTTCTTGCCAGCATCATTCAACTTGAAAGGAAAAGGGAAAAAAATCAAACATGAGCCATACAAATGTGATCCTTGCAGAATCACAAATCATTTTTTTTGGATGTTAAAAAATAAAGAAAGATATTTAAATAAAGCAATGCAACCCCTTCTACAGTAATCATGAAAGTCTTCCATATTACCCATAGAACATCAAAGAAGTTGTTAGTTTATATGGCAGAAGTTCACCCAATGAGGTTCAGAAGGGAGAACAATTTAATGAGTAATTATATGAGATATACAGTGTTCCATACTAAGATGGCTACAAGCACATGGAAAGCTAACAGAACTAGAACAATGGAAACTAGCTCTCAGACTGCTCACTCCTCATAGCATTCTAGGATGTAGAGTTCCTTCTGTAAGTTAACTTGAACTCTTAGCTATACAACAGCGCAACCTACTCTCCTTTACTGGTATACTCCTAGGACAAAACACTTTATACATTAAACTGTCAGATAGTCAGCCTGGATATATTGTATGCTTGTCAACATCTTCAACCTTAAAGAATAATTTTGACATTGTATAGATAGTCTCAGGTGGGTCAATATTCAATCCGTGGCGGTCTGTGTTTTTTAGATGCCTGCCGCCATGGGAACTGGGTATTCATTGGAAGTATTTGGGAAGCAGCTTTTTCTGAATATTCAGTTTCAGAGGTGACCTCAGGCTATCTGTATAGTAAAACTGCATGACGATAGGCCTGCGTTATTTTGGCCTAACTTTTATGAGGTTTCTTAGAAGGCTAACAATAAAAGGGAGTGGTATAGTACAAGGGGTGAAGTATTTCTGTCCATGAAAAAAGAATGGGACATGGGGGTGATTGTTTCTAATTTTCTAATGATCTTAAGCAGAGCCAACACTACCCAGTAAGCTGGGTAAGTGCAGCGAGGGGGGAGGGGGCGCAATGTTAGGAGGGTATCGTCACTAACCGCCCGCCCCCACTCCACATTCAGGATGACCTGCAGAGTACCGGCAGCCTAGTGGAGACCCTATCCATGAGACATGCTGCTGCCACAGGCAGAAGGCTGTGAGAGACCACGATTGCTGTTCACAATCTTCTGACTATGACAGCAGCATGTCCCATGGGCAGGCTCTCTACTAGGCTGCCGGCACTCTACAGGTCATCCTGAATGTGGAGTGGGGGCGGGCGGCTAGCAACGATGCCCTTCTGATTTCAGCCCCCATGGGCAGGTTCCCTATTAGGCCGCCAGCGCTCTACAGGTCATCCTGAATGTGGAGTGGGGGCAGGCGGCTAGCAACGATGCCCTTCTGATTTCAGCTCCCATGGGCAGGATCTGTTTCTCTGGGCCGCACTAGCAGCTTGCACAGCCCCTGCCCACGGACTAGCACCAGCTTTCCTGCAAGTCATCTTTGATTGGTTTGCTGGGCCACAATCTGAGTTTGTCATTGGAGAATTTGAACTGGGGGATGTCCTATAAAAACATTCATGTCACTGTAAAGAGGACATGAACGATATTGCTGGAGAAGTAAAGAAATATAATAATAAAATATGAGTCCCTGAAGTAGAGGCATTGAAATGTGATATCATGTCAGACTATTGGAAAGCTTCATTAAAAAAGTCCTGGTTGAATGCATGATGTTGGACAAACCTTTAAGTCAGTGGTTCTCAACCCAGTCCAGTCAAGTTGTCGGGGTATCCACAATGAAATGCATAAAATAGATCTGCATATAATGGAAGCAGTGCATGCAGATCTATCTCATGTATATTCATTGTAGATATCCTGAAAACCTGGATGGCCTGGAGGTTCCAGAGGACTGGATTGAGAACCATTGCTTTAAGTTAAGTACACAGTTTAGCATGTACATATTTTTATTTATTTCTTTATTATACTGTGCTCTTTAGAATCAGTGCAGTTTACATGTATGCTAACAGGTACTTTTTATTCCCTTGTCCCTGAAGGGCTCACAATCTAAGTGTACCTGAGGCAATGGAGGGGTAAGTGGCTTGCCCTAGGCCACAAGGAGTGGCCATGGGACTAGAGACCCCAGTCCCTCTGTCCTGAAGTTGCTTGTCCCCATGTGGGAATTGAACCCCTGGCCTGAGGTAACCTGTCCCAAACACTGAGCCACTCCTCCCATATATATATATATATATGTTATATATAACTAGTTTGGGGGAGGCGGTGGGGGGGCTAGGGAGACTGGACATGGAGAGGGGCATAGGGAGAAGCAAGGAGTGGAGATGGAGTGGTAATGTTGGCTAGGGGGTTACAGGGAGACTATGGGAAAATGCTGGACTGGGGGGGCAGAGGGGAGATGCTGAACACTGGGTAATGGAGAGGGAAATTCAGGACATGGGGGTAAGAGAGAGAGAGGAGAGAATATGGACAAGGGACAAATAGATTGAGAAAGAAACAGAGATGCTGGACATGGGAGTAATAGGGAGTGGGTGGTATGGTATGGAGATGGGGTAGATGCTGGTTGCAGGGGGATAGGAAGGGAGAGAGCAGATATGGAAGGGTAGGGGGAGAGAGAGTGGAAGTACTGGATGGAGGGAAAGAGAGAACAAGAGAGAGAGAGAAACTGGATAGGGGGTGAGAGATGTTAGACATGGAGGGGGTGAGAGAGTAAGCAAAAGAATGGGGAATAATGGATCAGGGAAGAAGAGCTGGGGAATGGGAG
Source organism: Ichthyophis bannanicus (assembly GCA_033557465.1). Classification (NCBI taxonomy): domain Eukaryota; kingdom Metazoa; phylum Chordata; class Amphibia; order Gymnophiona; family Ichthyophiidae; genus Ichthyophis; species Ichthyophis bannanicus. Next base: position 47,531,404 of record CM066046.1, read on the forward strand.
GACTGGGGTGAAGGTTGAAAGCAGTAGGTAAATGGCATAAAAAAAGAAGGAGATTGAGATCTGGATAGTAAGAAGTAGTGAAATCTGGGTGGACAGAGAAAGAGAGAAATAAATGGAAGAAAAATGAAAGGAAAATAATTAATATCCAACATGGAAGGAAGTGAAGAAAACAAAAGAAGAGGCAAGAAATGGCAGATGGTTAGAGACCATAGAAAGAGAGCTAAGGGAAGATAGAGGAAAGCAGAAGCCTCAGATCGGGACCAGTATAATCAGAGAGTAAAATGGTCAGACAGCAAAGATGGACTGGGGGAGTAGCCTAATGGTTAGCACACTTACTTGGGGACCAAAAGACCAGGGTTCAATTCCCTCTAGCATTCCTTGTTACTTAACTCTCCAATGCCTCAGAAGAATCCAAGTTATCAATGTCCCTGTTTAATGTACATTACCAAATTTAAGTTACAAGGTAGAGAGCTTTGGCTAAATGATAAAGTGGTATAAAACACTGTTAAATAAATAAATAAGATATAAAAAAACCCTTTATTTTCAATTTAGTGACTTTGCACTATCTTTATATTTTACACAGTATGGGAAATTGCATCTCTTTTATTTCTCTGGTGTACTGCACGCAGAGTCTGGCTTCTTGGGGTTTCAGTTTAATTTTTGTCTATATATTTTTATCTTTACTTTAGGTTGTGGTCACTTATTCTGTTCTTGGTGATGGTTTGTGTTCTGAGTGTGTGATCAAGGCCAGGTGTTCTGTTAACATGAAGTTTGTATGTAGGGATCTGTACTGTAGTAATTTAACTTGTTCAGATTTTCAAATAAGTGTATGGATCTTCTAGGGCCCGCTGCAGTATTTATAGTGCTGATTTTTTCTGGGTATGCCCTTTGTTCTATGAGTTTTGGAAATTTATGCTGGTATGACATGGTAGATTTGGCCTTGTAGATCTTCAGTGACTTTTGTAGGGTTTTACAGTATATTAGTTCACAATATGCCTAGTACTGGAGAATGTTTGTTATTGTTAGTGAGATGACCAAAATCAAATTTTTTTTTATTATATAGAGTTCTGTGGCAAATGTCCTACTTCTGCTCTACACCCATTGTTGAGGGAGAGGTTTCTGTGGATGCAGAATATACAATATATTCAAAAAGAAAAAGCAAGAACCATAACGCAGGTTATAACAAAATAAAATGAGTAATAATTTTATAATTTGGTGTTATAAACTGCGGTGTGGTTCTCACTTTTTCTTTTAGTTCCTTGGGGCCCCATTTTCGAAAGATGTTTACATGGTTTACAGTCCAGAAAACCATGTGAATGCCTTAAATAGGGATATTCAACGGCACTTACACAGTCAGTGCCATTGAATATAGCCTTCTAACCCTGCTACATGCCCTGATACTATCTGGTTAGCATTGGAGCATATTGGTGGCATTCTGGGGTGGAGCGAGGTGGCGGCAAGAAATAACCGGGCAGCAGTGATATTATATTTATTTATTTATTTAACAGGCTTTTTTATACCGCTTCATCATTTCAATCAAAGCGGTTTACATTGAAATTTAAACTTTGCAATGCACATTAAACAGGGACATTGATAACTTGGATTTTTCTGAGGCAATGGAGGGTTAAGTGACTTGCCCAAGGCCACAAGGCCATATGCTGCCCAGTTAGCGATGTGCGCCAAAAAGATAGATGAGGAAAACCCTTACCTATCTTTAAGGTGCAGGAGCTAACTGGGCAGCATGCAGTATCACTGCTGCCTGGTTAGCTTTGGTGGCTTCCTGTGTCTGCAGTGATCCCTGGATATTAAATGCTGTCGCCGCGACATTGAATATCCATATTAGAGGTCGGCAGGGAGGGCTATGTGCCGATGGGGTGCATAGACTTTCGAAAATGCACATTGCTCAATATTGGGCCCTTAGTGTGCCAGTATCTTATTTATTTTTTATGTATTTAACAGTTTTTTTTAAAATCACTTTGTCATTTCAGTCAAAGCGGTTTACTTTGTAGCTTAAACTTGGTAATGGGAGTCCACGTGACGCATGAGCAGGTGAAGACGTGTCTTCGCTCGCTCCGGGGCCGCCTCGAGAAAATCTGCTAAAATACTATCTGTTTGCCCCCGGAGAACGGTCTATCGGAGGAGAGAGAATCGCCCCAAGCCCCTGACTCAAATAAACCGGTTGCGGAGTGTAGAACAATGCCGCCTCCGACCCGCAAAGAGAAGGAGAAAGAGAGAGGGCTCAGGCCTGGCGCCCCGGCTGTGCCGAGCACGCAACCCTCCTCGCCGAGCAAAGACAGTGTGGAATCGGCCACTGAGGATCTGGCGAGAGAGGTAGTACGGCAGCTGGATCCCAAGTTCGACCAGATCTTATCCAAACTGGAGGTTATGGGCACGTCGATGGCAGAGATGAGCCAGCGGATGGAGGAGTTGGAGAATAGAGTGGCGGCCATAGAAGAAGATGAGGGGCGGCAGTCACGAGGGCTCGAGAGCACGCGGGCAAAGCTAGAGGCCTTGCAAACTAAGATCGACGACCTCGAAAATCGATCCCGCCGCAATAACATCCGGCTGGTGGGGATATCGGAGACCACTACGTATCAGCAGCTAGTGCCTCTGATAGAGCAGTGGCTCCCAAAGGCCCTGGGCCTTGACGCGCTGGTGGGAGAAATTAAAGTGGAGAGAGCACACCGCGTCGGCAGGAAGGTGGCGTCCAGGCCTAGGCCCAGGGTGGTGATTGCCAGAATCCTCAACTTCGCGCATAAAGAGCGACTTCTACAGGCTTTTCGCCAGCACTGGCAGCTCACCCTAGACAATAATCAGCTCCTTTTGTTTCAAGATTACTCGGCCTTGGTTACCGCGAGGAGAAGGGAGTTCACGCCGGTGTGTGCAGCACTGTTCCAAAAGAAAATCCGCTTCACTTTAGCGTTCCCAGCCGTTCTACGAGTACACAGCATGGGTAAGACTCTTGTTTTTGATTCGGTAAAGGCGGCCCAGGTGTTCTTGAAGGACTTGGAGAAGAATCTGCCGACACAGGGCGAGGAGGGGAGCAAGGCCTCTGAACTGTGAGGGGCTGTGGACTCTGGTGACTTTGTCTGCTGTCTACTCTGGCTCTTCGGGTAGCAGAGAAAGGGCGCTGCACTACTAGCCCTGTGGCTGTTTGAGCGGGTAATTACCTGCCTACTGTTCATATATGCTTATAGTGTTACTGTTCTTGTAAAATTTTATGTTGTTGTTACATACTAAATCTGCTGGCTGTTTCTATTCCTCTGACCAGTTTTCTTTGTTGCCTTTCCCTCTCTTATGACTGCAGCTGTGGTATGTGCGGTGCTGGGTGAGAGACTGATGGTACGCAGATGGGATAGGGCAATCAGCACCGTCTAGCTTGTGTGTGTGCTTGTCTAACAAAAGGTTCAGGCAGCCACTTAGGAGGCCGGGTGGAAGGGGGCAGTATATCCTTGCAAGCCCCACTAGAGGGGACTCGGGGCGGCCCCACAGTGCACGGTAGGGACTTGCAGATCAGCCATGATGGCTGACGGTGGGACAGGTAAATTTTTACCTGGGGGTGGGAGGGGGAGGAGGAGGGGGGAAGAGGGGGTGGGGAGGGGGAGGGGGAGGTGGGGTTGGGACGGGAGGGGAAGAGGGGGAGGGGGAGGAGGGGGAAGGAGAGGGGGGAGGGGTAGGGGGAGCCGCACGGGGAGGGAGGGGGGGGTAGAGCAGGGGCGCCTTGCTGGGTGGGGAGAGCCACCATGTATCACAGTTTGGTATTATACCCTCATCCTGACAGCTTCTAGGCCAGGGGTTGAGGCTGGGCAACCCCGGGCTGTGCAAAGGAAGAGAAACTTGCTGTTGCCCTCCACACGTGCGAGTCAATGAGGCATCACATGAGATTTATCTCTTGGAATGTGGGCGGGATCAATTCTCCCGTTAAGAGAACGAAAGTACTCCAGGCTCTGCGGAAGAGTAAAGCCCAAGTAGCGTTATTGCAGGAAACGCACCTTACTGCGAAAGAACATGCTAAATTACAGAGAGGCTGGGTGGGCCAGGTGCTGGCTGCCTCCTCGGGGGGGTCGGAAGCGGGGAGTAGCAATTTTAATAAGTAAGGAGATTCAAGTAGAGCTGTTGAGAGAAGACCTGGATCCCTCCGGTAGATATATGTTTGTGCACTTAAAGTTAAACGGAGAGGAATTTTTTCTAGGAAATGTTTATGCCCCAAGTGTTTATGATCACTCTTTTTTTCAGCGGTTGAGTCGTAAAGTGAATGCCGCTCCGAGGATCCCGCTGATTGTGGCGGGTGACTTCAACTGTCCTCATGATCCTGTGTTAGATAAGTCTGGCGGGCAGATGCAAAGGGGTTGGAGCAGAAAGGGGGTAGGCTATCTGTGTTTGACAGGAGGGTTGGTAGACACTTGGAGAACCTTGCAGGGGGGGGAAAAAGATTTCACCCATCTGTCTAGGGTGCACCACACCTGGTCTAGGCTTGATTATATTCTGGTGACGGAGAGGGAATTTGACAGAGTGCTTAGCTCTGAGATCGAGCCGATTTTGGTGTCCGATCATGCCATGGTGTGGATGGATTGGAGAGGGCAAGAACGAGGGGAGTCTCGCTGGGCCTTCCCTAGACAGATGTGGAAGAATGCTAACTTTCAAAAATATTTAGTGCAAAAATGGGAGGAATATCTGCATTTCAATGAATCTAGTGCTAGCTCTGCCACCTTATGCTGGGAGGCCAGGAAGGCCGTAATGAGGGGGCACATCATTGCGTATATGGCACAGGAGAAGCGTAGAATCAATGGGGAGGTGTTGCTCTTAGTGCGGGAAATGCAGAGGTTGAAAGGGTTGGCTGTAGGTGGCCGGGGAAAAGAACATATACCGGCTTATCTGGAGGTTCAGCGGAGGCTTAATAGCATTCTGGAGGAACGTGCGGTATATAGCATGCATTACTACCGCCACCAGTTCTTCCGTTATGGCAATAAGACGGGTACTTTTCTGGCTCGTTTGGTGAAGGAGGGGGGAGGGTCTAAGGTGGTGGCTGCGATAAGAGATAGCACCGGGGCCAGACTCTCTGACCCTCAAAGTATAGTGGAGGTCTTCCGACAGTTCTATGAACAGTTATATACACCTGAACCGGCAGATAGGGGTGGTGAGAAGGCATTTTTAGATGAGACACCACTACTGCAGCTCTCGGAGACCGAGCGTGCAGAGTTAAATAGGCCTATTGAAGGAGTGGAGATCCAGAGAGTGATTAGAAGGGGGAAACCGCATAAGGCTCCTGGACCGGATGGATATGGCGCCGAATTTTACAAAATGTTGGAGCTGCAGGTGGCCCCCACTCTAGCCGCAGTATATAGCGATGTCTTAGAGGTGGGAGGTTTTCCCCGGGACATGCGAACAGCTGCGATTACAGTGATCCACAAGGCTGGGAAGGACGTGGAAGATCCAGCTTCCTATAGGCCGATCTCTTTAATCAATTATGATATGAAGGTGCTGGCTGGGGTGTTAGCGCAGCGACTACAGGGGATTATGCCGCGGTTGATTAGTCCCTGTCAGACAGGCTTTGTCAAAGGGCGGGAGGCCTTTTCTAACATTAGTAAAGTTCTCCTGGGGGCGGAATGGAGTGTGCTACAGTGGTACCCCTTATTGTTGGTGAGCCTGGATGCGGAAAAGGCCTTCGACAGAGTGTCTTGGGCCTACATGTTTGAAGTGCTCGGGAGGTTTGGCTTTGAGGGAGCTTTCTTGACCTGGCTGCAGGCCTTATATACGGCACCTTTGGCTTTTGCAGTGGTTGGTGGGCTTCATTCGGAATCCTTTGAGCTGCGCAGAGGGACGAGACAGGGGTGCCCGCTATCCCCTCTGTTATTTATCTTACAGATGGAGCCCCTGTTGTGCTTGCTAGGGCAGACAGAGGAGATTCGTGGGATTGAATGGCCGGGAGGGGGAATAAAGATTAGTGCGTTTGCAGATGATCTGCTATTGTGTTTGACTACTCCACAGCGGTCGTTGGAATGTGCCTTGTCTTATATCGAGCAGTTTGGTGCTTTTTCAGGCATGCGGATTAACAGGGCGAAGTCGATGGGTTTAGATGTTGGCGGGAGAGCCCGGGGGCACTGGCAGGATGCATTTCCATTAGTCTGGGTGGAGGACTCGATCCGCTACCTTGGTATCCAGATTCCGCGTGAGCTTCGGCATCTCTATGCAGCTAATGTGCAGTCCCTGTTGGGTAAAACACTCCAACGGCTGCAGAAATGGCGGGAGCTGCCGATCTCCTTGAAGGGGCGTATAGCTCTTTTCAAAATGGTCGAACTGCCACGATGGATATATCTTCTAAGGCATGCCCCATTTTGGCTCCTGAGGAAGGACCTAAAAACTTTGGAGAGCCACTTGTCTAAATTTTTTTGGAAGGGAAAGAGGGCGTGCATTGCTTTTGTGACTTTGCTGAAACCGGAGAGAGAGGGGGGGCTGGCCTGACTTCGCTGCGAGAGTACAATCTGCTTAGTTTGCTGCGGCCGCTCCGTGATTTAGTGGCAGGGACTGCTGAGATTGTTCCCATTGAGTTGGTTGACAGTGTTTCGGCGCCGTGCCACCGGGTATATTGGCTGCACCGTTCAGGTAAGGAGATGCCTGAGTTTTGGAAGCGTTCCACTTATCTTGGCGCAGTTCGCCAGGCATGGAGGCAACTGTGCCGCTACAGGGGGTGTGAGTGGAAATGTTCGGATTGTCTCCCACTAGGAGGCAATGGGGATTTTATCCCGGGGAGTCAGGGTGGGGTGGCCAAGCGCTGGGCGCAGTGCGAAGTGGAATATGTGGGCCATTTGAGGATGGAGCATGTTGCGCAGCTGGATTCTTATCTGTCCCTGCGAGGACGCTATCAGTTGCCAGCTCAGGATTTTTACTTTTATCTGCAAGTGCCGCATTATATACACAGTCTACGGCGTGGGGCAGTGATGAACCTATGGAGAGGGGAGCGGGGAATGGTAGCTATTTTTCGTGCCCTGGAGGGAAAGATCACAGTTCGGAGGCTGCGAGAGGAGCTTCTTGTGGGGGAAGATTTGTCTGGGTTGGCTAGGCTAGCGCGCAGATGGCAGGCTGATGGAATCTTGGAGGGAACGCCGGAGCACTTACTTCATGCTTTTCAAGGCATAGCCAGTGTTTCGGAATCGGTGCAGATGCAGGAAGTACAGTATAAATTTTTGTGGCGTGGATATGTGCATGATGTTTGGGCGATATGGGTGGGTATCACTGACTCGGAGAGCTGCCGTCTGTGTGGGGTGGAGAGGGGCACTCTGGCGCATAAGTTTTGGCTATGTGTTAACATCCAACGATTCTGGGAGGGTGTCGGAGTGAAGCTTGGTGGCTGGATTGGCCAACCAGTAAGCCTTGCGCCTGAATGGTGTCTGTTTGGCTCTTATGAAGCTACGACTTACATGGGTGGCAGGCACCGCCAACTGTGCGAGAAAGGCTTTCTGGTGGCCAAGCAAACGATCCTGCGGCATTGGGTAGCGCCAACGGAGCCTAGTGTGCAGGACTGGGAGGGGCGGATGCGGGTTTTGATGAGTATGGAGAGCTGTACGGCAAAGCAACTTGGCCGGCGGCGGATAGATCAGTTCATGGAAATTTGGGCCCCAGTGCTAGTCAATGGGACACCAGTGGGAGTGAATGTCTAATGACTGCTGATGTTCAGAAGGGATGATGATGAGAGAGGCTGCTCTGTCTTATGTACGTGATTCGGTGAGAATGGTGCCCTGCTCGGGTGGGAGGTAGGGGGATGGGGGTGAGGGGTGAGGGGAGGTTCGGATGGGGGAGGGGGACATAGAAGAAGGGGTGGGCAATTTCTGGGTTGTTTATTGCCTTTGTCTTACTGTTTTCATACATCTATGAGTTAAGGACTACGTAGCTGTGATAATAATTGATCCTGGATCCTCTGTTCCATGCTCTATACTCTCTGTTCCCTCTGTTTTCTAACCCCAGCTGCATGTGCGGTGATACTGCGGCCAGCGGTTTCTGCTGGTCCGGCGGTGCACAGATGGACACCCGTTGATGGGTGACCGTGCTATCTGTTATTTGGGGGTCGGGTGTGGGACCTGGATTACAGTGATCTTGTCTAACTTATGTAAGGCTGCTGTGACTTTATATCACTGATCTTTGACTATTATTATACTTATTGTACTTTGGTTGCTGTGAGCTTGTCTAACTTATGTTGGACTTCTATTGTATGTTTGCCTGTCATGTTTACTCAGATGTATTTTGGGTTGTTATTATCTGTTTATCTGGAAATGCCTAATAAAAATGACTTTCACTAAACTTGGTAACGTACATTAAACAGAGACATTGATAACTTGGATTTTTCTGAGGCAATATATATTTACATTAACATCATGTTGGAGTGCGCAGTTTCATGAGTTATGTTGGGGTTGCCAAGCCCCTCTTGGTGTTTATGTTGGAGTGGGAGGTGTTGTGTTGGGGCCACAAATTCCCTCTTGCTTTTCAGAAGGTGGGAAGTGCTGTGTAGGGGCCACTGAGCCTTTCTTCTTTTTGTGAAGGTGGAAAATGATGTGTTGGGGGCTCCAAGACACTCTTCTTTTTGTGGAAGTGGGAGGTGCTGCATGGGTGCTGTTGAGCCCTCTTGTTTGGCATATTTAGCAGCACATTTCCTAAGCTCTCTGCTGGTAAAATATGTGTCAATCACATTACCAGTGCAAGGCCATAAGCTAACTGCAGAGAGGCAGTTACATCCCCTTGCATTTCATCCCCCTTCATTTACTGCATTTCAACGTGGCAAAACAGCTGCCAGTGCAACTAAGGCCACCCACTGAAGTGACATTAGCTGCACCTATGCTACTTGCACTGAACCATTATGTTAGTTTCTGCTGACAATGCAGATGCCTGCATGCGAGAGTTCTTTGGAGTAAAGTTTAATTTTGGGAAAGAAATCCTGAAAATGTGAGATTAATGGGTAAAAGCATGGAACTTATTCCTTGGTCTGGCCGGAGAGTGGCCAGGTTATTCTTGCTTTTTCTCACCAATTTTGCTTATAGTTTCTAGATGTATATTGACTGCATAGTTATGTTTTTGATTCCTTCCTTCTGTACAAAATCTTTTCAGTGAGTAAAATATTTCTGAGCTGTCCATACAACTGAATATTTTTCTTTTGATCTGTATCCAAAATGCTGTATGCCCTTGGACTATCACAACCTGTTCATAATGATCCTAAGTAACATAGAAACATGATGACAGAAAAAGACCACATGGCCTATCTAGTCTGTCCTTCCATATCAACAACTACAACAGTCCACTTTTTACCTTTAGAGATCCTCTGTGTTGGTCCCATGCTTTTTGAATTCAGTTACTGTCCTCATCTCTACCACCTCCACTGGGAGACTATTCCATGGATCCACTACTCTTTCCGCAAAGAAATATTTCCTCATATCACTCCTGAATCTATCTCCCTTCACCCTCATCCCATGTCCCCTCGTAGCAGAACTTGCTTTCAATTGAAAGAGGCTCTCTCCCTGAACATTTATGCCACGGAGGTATTTAAACATCTCAATCATATCACCTCTATCCCGCCTTTCCTCTAAGGTGTACATATTAAGATCCTTAAGTCTGTCCTCATATGCTTTATAATGAAGCCCACTAATCATTTTAGTAGCCACCCTCTGCACCGACTCCATCCTGTTCACATCCTTTTGAAGGTGCGGTCTCCAGAATTGCACACTATACTCCAAATGAGGTCGCACCAAAGGCTTATACAGAGGCATTATCACCTCCTTTTTTCTGCTATCCATTCCTCTCCGTATGCACCCAAGCATCCTTCTAGCTTTTGCCGTCGCCTTTTCTACCTGTTTAGCTACTTTAAGATCATCAGACACAACCACGCCCAGGTCCCGCTCTTCTTTAGTGGACAAAAGTACTTCACCCCCTATACTGTATTGCTCCCTTGGATTGCTGCAGCCCAAATGCATGACCTTACATTTTTTAACATTAAATCCCAGCTGCCAAATTCTAGACCATTCTCCAAGCCTAGCTAGATCCCTCCTCATGTTATCTACACCTTCCTGGGTGTCTACTCTATTGCAGATTTTGGTATCATCTGCAAAGAGGCAAACCTTACCCGACAGCCCTTCCGCTATATCACTAACAAAGATGATAAAAAAAATCGGACCAAGGACAGATCCCTGGGGCACACCACTGGTAACATCCTTCTCCTCAGAGGGAGCTCCATTTACTTGTACTCTTTGTTGCCTCCCATCCAACCAATTTCTAACCCAAGCAATAACTTCAGGATCCATCCCTAGGGTGCTCAGTTTGTTTATAAGTCGCCTGTGAGGAACAGTGTCAAAGGCTTTACTGAAATCTAAATACACCACATCTAGAGCTCTCCCTCAGTCCAACTCCCTGGTCACCCAGTCAAAGAAATCAATCAGATTTGTCTGACAAGACCTGCCTCTGGTGAATCCATGCTGCCTCGGATCCTGTAATCCGCTGAACTCCAGAAACCTCACTATTTTCTCTTTCAGCAGCGTTTCCAATAATTTACTCACCACCGAAGTTAAACTAACCGGCCTGTAGTTTTCAACCACATCCTACTTCCGCTTTTGTGTAAAGGCACCACATGAGCCTCTCTCCAGTCCTTTGGCACCACTCCCGACTCCAACGAAGCATTGAAAAGGTCAGTCAGTGGAGTTGCTAGAACGTCCTCAAGTTCCCTCAGTATTCTAGGGTGTATCCCATCTGGTCCCATCGCTTTGTCTACTTTAAGTTGAGCTAGTTTCTCACGAACACAGTCTTCTGAAAATTGTTCAAGATGTCCCTCACTTCTGTTCCTATTTGTGGGTGTTTTCTGAGGTCCTGCTCCTGGTTCTTCATCTGTGAACACAGAACAAAAATATTTGTTAAGCAATTCCACTTTATCCTTTTCAGCTTCTACATATTCCCACCCCCCTGCACCCTTGAGTCTGACAATACCACTTTTGCCCTTCCTCTTCTCACTAATATATCTGAAAAATGTCTTATCCCCCCATTTTATTGCATTGGCTATTTCCTCCTCCTTTTGAATCTTTGCCTTCTTGACTACTTTGCTAGCTTCTCTAAGTTTTTCCAAATACAGATGCCTGTCTTCCTCTCTCTGTGATCTCTTGTATTTCATTAAGGCCTCCCTCTTTTTCTTCACTTTTTCAGCTACTTCCTTAGAAAACCATAGCGGTCTCCTTTTCCTTTTGCCTTTATTTACCATTTTAACAAAAAGGTTGGTTGCCCTTAAAATATCCCCTTTCAGTTTTGCCCACTGTTTTTCTACATCCCCCAGCTGTTCCCATCTCACTAATGACTCCCTGAGGTATTGGCCCATCTTCGCAAAGTTAGTCTTCCTAAAGTCTAAGATCCTCACCTAGGAATGGATTCTAACAACCCTAGTCCTAATACTGAACCACACCATCTGGTGATCACTGGATGCAAAATGATCTCCCACTACAACATCAGAAACACTTTCACCATTGGTAAGCACCAAGTCCAGTATGGTCCCTTCACTTGTGGGGTCTGTTACCAATTGCCTGAATAGTTCTCCCTGTAGAGAATCCAGGATCTCCTTACTTCTAGATGATACTGCAGCAGGAATGTGCCAATCAACATCTGGCATATTGAAATCTCCTATCAGTAGCACTTCCCCTTTCCTAGCAATGCTGTGTATGTCTTCAATTAACTCTCTGTCCACCTCTTCCTCTTATGAGGGAGGTCTGTATATCACACCAATGCAAATAGATTTCTCCTTCCCTCTTTCTAGTTTAACCCACAATGCCTCCTCTCTCCCTTTTAAGCTCTGTAATTCCTAAGCTTTAATAGTAGTTTTTACATATAGTGCCACTCCTCCTCCCCTTCTTCCTACCCTGTCCTTTCTGAATAAAGTATAGCCAGGTATAGTTACATCCCAGTCATGGTTTTCTGTGAACCATGTTTCTGTAACTGCCACTAAATCCAAGTCAGCCACTCCCACCAAAGCTTCAACATCAGGGATCTTATTTCCCATGCTACGGGCATTTATACACACTGCTTTCCATATGTTACCCCTGTTACCCATTTCCATAAAGGTATTTAATGTATCACCTACCTGGGGGCTTTCTTCACCTATCCCCAATGAATCTAGTTTAAAGCCCTCTTCAGTAGATTAGCCAGTCTACTACTGAAGATGCGTTGACCTTTCTTGGACAGATGGATGCCATCTCTGCTCTGCAACCCTTGGAATAGCATCCCATGGTCTAGGAAACCAAAACGCTCTCGATGACACCATCCACGCAGCCATGCATTCATCTCCAGGATGTGAGCCTTTCTGCCTTGGCCTTTACCCTCAACAGGGAGGATTGAAGAGAACACCACCTGTGCACCTAACTGCTTCACCCTCTGTCCCAGAGCCATGAAGTCACTTTTGATACGTTCCGAGGTATACCTGGCAGTATCATTTGTTCCAACATGGATTAGCAACATTGGGTAATAGTCAGTGGGCTTGATGAGTCTCGGCAAACTCTCCGTAACATCTTGGATTTTGGCACCAGGCAGACAGCATACCTCTTTGGACATCAAGTCTGGTCGGCAGATGGACGCTCAGTACCCCTCAGAAGAGAGTCTCCAACCACCACTACTCTTCGTTTCCTTCTGGTCACTGATTCTGCAACTTTGGGGTATTTGAACTCTGGTGCTTCCCTTTCCAGGGATGCTTTCACCTCCTCCACTTCCAGGGCTGCATAACGGTTCTTCAATTCAAGGGCTGGAGAAGTTGGATTGGTGATTTTGCAGGCCCTGGTGACTTGTGTCCAACCATCGACATTCTGTTGGCACCCATCTTCTCTTGTGCTGGAGAGCTTGGTTGCTGCAAGAAGCATCTCATCAATGTACATCTTACTGTCTTGAATGCTCCTCAGCCTCGCCACCTCCTCTGAGTTCCTCCACTTGTTTCCTCAGAGCTTCAGCATGCAGGCACCCTGCACATGGAACTGGTCCTCCAACTGGCATTAGGACTTCTGTCTGGACCGAGGCAGAAGCTGTAACGGGGGCAACAGCTTTAGCAATACGATTTTTCCCAGCCATTGTTCTGTTCGTGGAGCTTAGGTATCTGTTAAAGCAAAAGAGAGAGATCTACCAAGTACCAGCCGGTTTCGCAGCTGTCCTTTCAGAGAAAAAGCAGTTAAATCTCTTTAATTATGTTCAAAATGTGCTGTTCCAATTCTCTGTGATTTGTTAAAGGGGGAGGTGCCCTATAAAGCAAGACTACTCACTAGGGGTGGGTGGGAGTCGGGGTGGGTAGGGAGGGAACTAACACCTGATTAGGTGTTAGCAGTTTCTAAACCTGAGGAGGTTACTAGAGTTCAGCAACCTATTGTGCTCAAGGAAAGGTCCCCTAAAGCACCAAAAAGAAAGTAACCTTGCTTTAAAAAATATACAAAAAAAACCCTTTTAAGAGCTCCCAGTCAGAGAGCTAGCAATGTAATATAATAAAAACAAACAAACAAACCCTCAAATTCCTACTGTTTGTTGATCTGTAGAGCCCTGGTTAGGAAAGCCTAAGAACATAAAATATGCCATACTGGGTCAGACCAAGGTCCATCAAGCCCAGTATCCTGTTTCCAACAGTGGCCAATCTAGGGCATATGTATCTAGCAGTTTCTCCAAAAGACACAGGTTCCACAGTGCTTGTATTGGATCAAGTAGTGATATCCTGGGTCCCTTTATAATAATGGTTTATGGACCTTTCCTCCAGGAACTTCTTCAAACCTTTTCTAAACCCAGCTACACTAACAACTTTTACTGCATCCTCCGGTAACAAATTCCAGAGTTTGATTAGACGTTCAGTGAAAAAATATTTTCTCTTATTTGTCTTGAATAGTTTACCCTGTAGCTTTATTACATGTCCCCTAGTCTTCCTATATTCTGATGACGTAAACAATTGATCTACGTTTACCCGTTCCACTCCGTTCATTAATTTATAGACTTCTATCATATCTTCTCAGTAGTTATTTTTATTCTGGCTATGCATTTGCCCCTTCACTGCAATTTTCTTACAACATTGGAGCTGAAGGAGAACTACTAGCATCACATGACAAGAGTTCACAAAGGAGTTTTGGGAAAAAGGAGGGTAGGATGTAGCCAACATAAATAATAATGAGGGAGGGGGCGCCGATTTATAGGTTTCAGGTGGAAGCCAGAAACCCTAGCACTGGTCCTGCTCTTAAGGTGGCTAAACAGCTAGTAAAGGCAATGGCCAAAGCAGAAAGATGCTTGGCTGCATAGAGTGAGGAATGGCCAGCAGAAGAAGGAGGTGATAGTTTCTCTTTATAAGTCTTTGCTGAGACCTCATTTAGATTATTGTGTGCAGTTCTAGAGATCAACCTTCAAAAGGATATAAACAAGATGGAGTCAGTGCAGCTGGTGGCTACCCAAATAGTCAGTGGGCTTTGTCATAAGGCATATGAGGGCAGACTTAAATATCTCAATATGTATACTTTGGAAGAAAGACGTGAGTGTGGGGGAGGGGGGATATGATAGGGACGTTTAAATTCCTCCAGGGCATAAATGCACAGGAAGAGAGCCTCTTTCAGCTGAAGAAATCTTTGCAATGAGGAGGCATAAGGATGAAGGTAGAAGGGGATAGACTCAGGAGTAATTTGTGGAAATATTTCTTTATAGAAAGATTGCTAAATGCATTGAATAGTCTCCTAGTAGAGGAAGTGGGGACAAGGACTGTATCTGAATTCAAGGAAGCATGGGACAAACACAGAGGATCTCTAAAGGAAACAAAGGGACTGTAATGCTTAGTAGTTGGTAAAGAAGGGCAGACTGGATAGCCTGCCATCATGTTTACATAATGTTTTGAATTGCCCTCGCCCTTCCTACAGACCATCCTGGCACTCTCTGGACAGTGCCTGGCAGTCAGAGGAAATGTTCAATGGCACTATCAGAATAATTCTGCTAAATATCCCTCTCACCAGCACTTATTAACTGGATAAGTGTCTTTGATTGGCGAGCTGTAGATATTTTTTTTTTTTTTTTAAACTTTTATTTTCATTTTGCAACAAACAAAGGAAAAAAAAAAAAACAACACACCAAAGGAGACAAAACAAGTATACAATAAGGAAAAACAAACCCTATTACCCCCCACCCCCCTGCTTCTTCTCTAAGTCGACAGTATCAGCATGTGAGCGCTTCCAAACAACAGTGATTGTACATCAAAACGAACATAAATAGCATCTGCGATACAGAATAATCATGTGACAGAGATTTATACAAATTTAAACAGTCAGATGAGAGCATTTAGCGATGTGAACATAGTCATTGAGCATCTTCCATTTAGACAGATGGTGGGGGGTCTGAATGGAAGAGGCAAACATACGAGGTATTTGTTCATATTTACTGTAAAGACAGACATGATTCCACCATTCATTGGGGCTCAGATGGGAGCTATTTTTCCAGTATTTCGTAATTAGGGAAATAGCAATGCCCAACATAAAGTCTAAAAGGAAGTAAGCCGATTTTGGAAGAGAGGGGATCCCCGCAGCTGAGCGGAGTCCCACTATCCTCCAAGACAGGGGCTCTTGAAAGTGCAAAATAGATTGGATACGACCCCAGACCCGACGCCAGTAATACTGTAGTGCGGGACATTCATACATAACATGAGATAGTGAACCAATGGCCGCATGGCATGTCCAGCATTTATTGCCCTGGGAGGTGTTCCATTTGGCTAATCTGTCAGGAGTATAGAAACACCGGTGGGCTAGAAAGAAGAGTGTCTGAGTGAGTGAGGCGGATCTGGAGACCCGTGTCACTCTACTCCAGACAAGGCTCCATTGCTCCGGGGTCAAAGTTACATGCAGTTCCCGCTCCCATGCTTTCTGTGCAATAGGGGTACCTCTATTTACAGCAGTACTTAAGGTTTTGTAAAAGTTAGATGCTACACCCGATGAGCTCCCGATAGATCGGATAGTCTCCGACAAGTCTTGGGTAGGGGATTCCGATGGCGGGAGCACCTTAGCACTCCGAAGACAATGCTGTAGTTGCACCAACTGAAAGTAGTGTTTCGCTGGGAGACCAAATTCAATTTGCAATTCACTGAAAGTTTTCCAGCGACCATCATGGAACAACTGGGTAGGGGTCCAAATGCCCCTAGTGTACCAGGGGCTCCACGCCATCGGTTTATTTTGTATTTGAAATCGACTATTGTACCAGAGCGGGAGTCTGTCTAACGGACAGAATCGGGAGTCTAGAGATTGAATAAGAGTATTAAAGGCACCTAAAGTGTCTAAAAGCATTGGTGGATAGTGGGAGTCTGATGGGAGAGTCATACCAGGGAGAGAAGTAAGAGGAAACGGTTTGCAAAGGTTCTCCTCTATATCTAGCCACACAGGTCTACTCGGTGCTAGATCTTCCAGCCAACGAGCGCCTTGTTTGAGAAGAAAAGAGTGGTGATATTTCAGGAAATCAGGGAATCGGACACCCCCATTGTCCTTATCAGCTTGCAACTTATGCTTCGCTATCCTAGGTGTCTTGTTTTGCCATAAGTATCTAGTCAGAAGGCCCTCTAAATCTTTATATGTATGTCGAGGTAGGAGACAGGGCAACATTTCTAAAATGTAATTCACTTTAGGAACAATCATCGTTTTTATGGTTTCTAGGCGACCCCACCAGGTAAGTGTTAAAGGAGTCCAACGGTGAGTAAGCGCCCGGACTTTAGAGGTTAAGTCTTTGGCATTAAAGGAGATAGCATCTTCCAAAGGAGAGCAATAGTGGACCCCAAGGTATTTGACCATGCGAGGTTGCCATAGAAAGGGAAAGGATTGCATATCTGCATGATGAATTAGAGAGTTTAATGGGAAGGCTACCGATTTGGTCCAATTTATCTTATACCCCGAGAGTTGTGAATATTTACCGATTTGCTCTAGGACAGCCGGCACCGAGTCTAAAGAGACAAAGAGCATAAGGTCATCAGCATATGCTGAAATTTTAATTTCCCTATGAGAGAAGGGGACTCCATGAATCTCCTCCGATTGCCGGATTAGTAAAGCTAAGGGTTCGAGTGCAAGATCGAAAAGAAGTGGAGACAGTGGGCATCCCTGACGAGTACCGCGTTGAAGGGGAAATGGCTGAGACTTTAAAGCATTAGCACAGATACTGGCTGTAGGCTGTGCGTACATGGTGTGGAGACAACGGAGAAAACCTTCTCCGAATCCGTACCAGCGGAGAGTTGCAAACAGGAAAGGCCATTCTAAGCGATCAAAGGCCTTCTCAGCATCAAGTGAGAGGCCGACAAATGGTCGATCAAGATTAACTGCGGTAGTCAGTACATGACATAGAGTCCGAGCATTGTCAGCGGTTGATCTACCGGGAATGAAACCGCATTGATCTGGGTGTATCAAAGTAGACATCCTATCAGAGAGCCGGGTGGAGAGAATGGTGGCAAATAATTTATAGTCCGCATTTAGAAGGGAAATTGGATGATAATTGGCTGTTAGTTGCGGATCTCTCCCCTCTTTCTCAAAAACTACTACATTTGCCATAGAAAAGGACCCAGCAGGAGATCCCTCCTCGGCCAGAGCAGAAAAATAAAGTTTCAAAACTGGAGCTAAGTCAGCGTTAAAGGTTTTGTAGAATTCAGCAGGGAGACCGTCCGGGCCGGCAGCTCGACCTGTGGCACATCTCTTGAGAGCAGAATGAATTTCTGATAAAGTGAATGGTTTGTCCATGGCCTCTCTATCTTCGTCAGATAGGGTCGGTCGTTGTACCCCTGAGATCAATCGTTCAAATACTTCTGGCTCAAAATCACATTCAGATTGATAAAGCCGAGTATAAAAATCACGAAAGAGTTCTAAAATTTCTGTATCGTTAGTGACCAGGCCCCCCCCCCCCGACGGATTACGGAGAGCGGTAACACGCTTGGCTTCTTTTTGACCTTTCAGGGCATTCGCTAATAGTTTGCCAGCACGGTTATTTTCCCGGTAATACAACCCTTGTTGTGATTCAATATTTTTAGCAGCAGCAGTATATAAAAGCTGATTGTATTGAAAGCGGAGGCGTTGTAAACGGAGTAAAATACATGGGTCAGTACGGGACGTAAGGAGACGCTCCCCAGCTTGTATCTGTTGCTCTAGAATCAGTAAGTGCTGCTTTCTTTGTTTCCCCTGTCGAATTTGGTAGCTGGTTATAGTAGCACGGATAGATGCCTTAAAACCCTCCCACCAAGCCCAGCTCGCTGTGTCATGGGGTGAGTTAAAATGAAAATAATCTTGGATAGCGGCCTTTATGTCAACCTGAAAATCCTTTTGATCCAGTAGGGATCTATCAAAAAACCAAGCACGGGGGTGATCATCTCGCGTAGTGACATGCAATGAAAAAGATATGGCAGCATGGTCAGAAATATGAAGAGGATGAGTCCTAGCCGTGTCCACTCGAGAAATCAGTGCTTTGGAAATGAGAAAAAAATCTATTCTAGATTGTGAGTGATGGGGGGCAGAAAAAAAGGTGTACTCTAAGTCGGAGGGGTGAAGCAGCCTCCATATATCTACTAGCGCAAGGTCTTGCATTAGAGCTGTAAGGGTAGCAAGACTCTTGGGTGGACTACTCGTTCTGGGCGGTTGTCTATCTATCAAAGGGTCTAGCACTTGATTAAAATCGCCACCAAGTATTAATGGAGTATTGGCAGAGGCCTGTGCCAACTGCGCAATACTTGCATAGTAAGCAGGGTTATCCACATTCGGAGCATAAATACAAATACACGTGAATTCACTATCTCCAACCTTAAAATGTGCACGGGTCCATCTACCCTCCTTATCAGAGCTAGTATCTATTACAGTAGCTTGCAAAGACCTCTTAACCAGAATGGCCACCCCACACCGTTTGGAAACGGCGGGAGAATAGGCAGCTACCAGATAAGGTTTAGCATTGAGTTTCAGTGTTTCAGCGGAATTTAGATGCGTTTCCTGAAGAAACACTAAATCAGCATGCTCATGATTAAGATAGCTAAGAATTTTCTTTCTTTTGATTGGACTATTGATGCCTTTTACGTTAAGTGATAAGATCTTACATAAGGCCATTGAGCAAGGTTAAAAATTCTGAAAGAGAACATGATAGCGCACATAAGTTCACAATGTCCCTCATAGTAACTGTATCTGGCTGTACACATGACATGATAGAAAATAAGCTAATGTAATACAATGAAGCGCCCCACATTAAAAAATAAGAACCGCAGCGCGGTAGAGAAGAAGCAGAACCCCAGAAATTACTGGCGACCATGTGTCTGCGGGGAGAAACCCCAGAGAAGGCCGAAATTGAAAACATATAACCTGTATAAATGTGCGTGCTCCGAATCCAACCGAGGCACACATCATGGAGGGATAGAAGACCAAGTAAGTCATATAAAGACAGAAAGAAAAGTCCAGGCAGTCTCTGTGCTTGGCGATGACCACCACGTCGGGCCCCTCAAAATGGCGGACAGAGCCGGCAGACAATAAGTCCAAGTCGTTGGATTAACGCATCTGCTCTGCTTCTTTGGAGTCTAAAAATGTTGATAGTAGATCAGGATCTTCGAATGTCCTAGTTTGGTTGTGGAGAGTCACTCGGAGCTTCGCTGGATACAACAGGCCAAAGCGAGCCTGTAGCTGTTGAAGTCGAGGGCGAAAAGCAAGGAGCCTCTTCCGACGGTCAACTGTGGGCTTTGCCAAATCAGGGAAGAAGGAGACTTTATGACTTTCAAACTCCAGATGACGATTCGCCCGGGCAGCATTTAGAATTTGTTCCACTTGTTGATATCGTAGTAATCGAAAGATAATAGGCCAGGGGGTCGTGCGGTTGAGCGCCATATGGGTAGGAACACGATGTGCTCGATCAATTTCCAGGTCTCTATGAAATGTGATCTTCAACAAGGAGGGAAGAGTTTTGAACAAGAATTCTCTGATATCTCCTGCTTCCGCCCCCTCCGGTATTCCAAGGAGCCTCACATTGTTGCGACGGGCGCGATTATTGCTATCTTCTAACTCTTTTTGAAGATTCTGTATCTGGCGCTCAGCCTTGTCCAGTTTGACCAAGCGCACCGCGTGCGAGTCGAGGACCCCCGCCATGTTGTCCTGCCGTAATGAAAGGCTTTCAAGTCGGTCCTGGAGCACACCGAAGTCTTCTCGCATGGCTCGAAGCGCTTCTTCTCCGTTGGACTGCACCAGTTCCTTCACTCCGCGTATTTCCTCTAAGAGCTCCTGATGCATTTCGGGGTTTTCCCGAAGTGGAACCATCTTCTGTGGGGAAGACACCTCTGTTTTGGAGCGTTTTCCGTGTGAAGAAGAAGGAGACCCGAAGTCCAAGCGCGCTGGTTTATGGGCCGCCATCCCCCCCGAGGTACCCCGGTAAGTTCGGAGCAAAAAATTGAGTTTATGTAGGTATTAAGTCAGGATTCTGAGTAGGCCTCTCGGGAGCTTCAGCGCGAAGCGTCTAACCCGCTGGACATCAGGCTCCGCCCCCCTAGCTGTAGATTTTTAAACTACAAGACTACAGAAAGTTGTTTTGCAGAGTTCCCATGATTATCAATATCATTTCCTGCAGCAATAAGAAGGTGGCTGACCAGCTGGATATCCCTGTTAGCTCTACACCGGGGGTCCTAGAAGACCCTCAGCCATTCAAGCTTTCAGGATATCCATAATGAATATGCATGAGATACATTTGAATGGGAAGGCATATGCAAATATCTTGTAAAACAAATAACTGAAAGTCCCCCAGAACAGTTTTGGGGACCCTGGTTTAAACCTAGTTTCATTTATTTGATACACCAAGGAGATAATTTTATAAAGGATTTTTCCAACATAAAAGGGGTTTTATAACAACACTCCCAGGACTGAATGTATAAAGTTATGCATGATCACAAGAAGGCTTCAACGAGCAAAGCATAGCATGGGAAATTACTTTCTAAAACAAGTTTTTTGGACCATCAGAATGGGAGTTATAGAAGCGATAAGTGTTTCTTGCTCAGTTATAATCTCACCATAAATCCTCAGGACCAGTTTTTCATTTTTCCTTTGCTTTAAAATATATATATGCACTTATCTTTGTTTCAGTAATACAAGAAGAAGCATTCTTTTACACAACCCGCATAGAGGGGTGTTTTGGGGCAGAGCTAGGATAGAACATGGGCACTGTCACAATTTATGCCCCTGTCTTATAAAATATGCACAGACGCACGCACTTTATGTGCTAACATTTACTGCAGGTGTTAATGTCTGTGGCTTCAGTTGAGCCACTATTTCTGCTGGTTTACCCCTAGTATTTTCTAAATATACATAGGCATCTGTGTTTTTTAAAAAAATAGACTAAAAATAGGTGCCTACATGGCCTTCACACTTAGGCCTACTGTGATAAAATCACCCTTCAGTAGTATAATGGTCGACTTAGCTGGTAAGGAGATGTTAGTGATGTTATAAATCTAGGAAATGACCTTTGTCCAGTAAATGTTAATTAGTGGCCATGACCACCCTGTATGAAAGAAGAAACCTCTCTTCCCATAGTTTCATTAACTCATTTTATGAAGTCTTTCAGGCGTAGAATACCCAATGGCAGAATCTTCTAACAAAATTCTTGCAAATATATCCTGAAAGATAAAGCAAAAGATGTTTGCTTGATTCATCTTTGGCACGAAAGCACACAACATGAGGTAAACTTGCAAAAACATGGTGGGAGAATGTGTCAAAGATATTAAACCTGAAACATTTGCAAGCACTTTTAGCCATCTGGGGCTTAAATACTTCTAAGAACGTGGCCTAATCATGTTCAGTGATGGATATATCAGTTACTAAGTACCATTGGGAAATAGATACATTTTAGAAATTCAACTGGTAACAAGTTAATCATATGTTAAACATAACTGTGAAGAGAGAATATAATCTGTAAGAAAAAAAAATTGACTGAATCCAGTTGCAATGAAAATTTCCATCCATCCCTGAAGCTTTTGAAAACTGGTTGAATATTTACCTTAATGGCCCCGCGCTGCTGAGATGCTTTTTACAAGTCTTTCCTGGAGGTGGGAGAATAGGGAATCCTAGAAAATGTGTACATATTCTGATTAGCTCTATTCTGATACTAGGATTTTAAAAATGTAAATTTGAACATACCTAATAGTTCAGAGCAACCCAGAAATCCCCAATGAAAGGAATGCATTCATTTCAGCTCTCTCAACAACTGGGAAGATGTTTATTTCTTAAAACTTTCTAGGGAATATGTCATGTCCTAAGATCCTTAACCATAAATCTAGGCAAATGGCCTGTAAATTCCTAATAAATTCCTTTTAAGTTTAGACCTCGACAAAACAAACCTCAATGACTTAGCAAATGAATGGGACACCGGAATCCGGACCATAGCAACTCTCAAAGTGACTCAGACGCCAAACGCATCGAAACATCAAAATGAACCTTGGTACACCAGAACGTTGACCAAAATGAAGAGAGAGCTCAGGAAGCATGAAAGAAAGTGGAGACACACCAAATCCACTGAACTCAGGACAGTGTACCTTAATCGCCTCGCAAACTACAAAGAGGAAATAAACACAGCAAAAAGGTTACATCATACCAACATACTGAACAAAGCCATTAACAAACCACGGGAGCTTTTCGCCCTAGTAAAATCACTTACAAAGACAGCCCTCCCTGAACCTCAGGATAGCTCAATACATCCACAAACACTAGCAGATCACTACGCGAGCAAACTGAATACTACCACCCCCACATTTGCCCTAGAAACCCCTCTCCAACGAACAAAGATGAAGCAAGAATCTACATGGAGCAAATTCCGCAACATTGACAAACAACAAACCCCCAACATCTTAACCTCCATAAACACCACCACCTCACCACTTGACCCCTGCCCAACTGCTTGGATCAAAGCGGTAAAAAATGAGATAAACCAGCAAATAGCCCACATTGTTAATCAATCACTAAGCCAAGGAGAAATGCCGGAGAAACTAAAACAATCTATAATAAGGCCGATCCTAAAGAATAATTCCCTCAACAAAGAAGACCCATCATCATACCGCCCCATATCAAGCATCGCATTCCTGGCAAAAATCATAGAAAAGGCAGTACTCTTGCAACTTCAAGACCACCTCGACGAACAGGATGCCCTAGACAAACAACAATACGGATTCAGAAGAAACCATGGAGTGGAAACACTTCTAATAGCACTAATGAACAACCTACTCAAAGGACTAGAAGACACAAAGAAAATGTTCATACTCATTTTCATTGACATCTCCGCCGCCTTTGACACGGTACATCATGAGATACTCCTTAGTAAACTAGAATCCATAGGAGTTGAGGGAACCCCCCTCAAATGGTTCTCATCCTATATATCTAACAGAAGGCCTCAAGTACAATTTAATGGGGAAGAAGCTATTCCATTCACTCAAATGCAGGGCATACCACAGGGCTCAGCACTCTCAGCACTGCTGTTCAATATCTACATGCGACCCCTCTGTGACATCTTTAAAAAGCATAGCATCAACTACCACATCTATGCAGATGATATTATGCTCTACACGCAACTGGACGTCGCCGACCCCAAATACGCACAGCTCGAAAACTGCCTGAACGAGATGTTGCTATGGCTACAGAAAAATAACATGACGATAAACCACAAAAAAACGGAGGTAATGTACATGTCCAACAAACCCAACTTCAAGTCACCTGACTCAATCACCCTGTGCAACAACACATACAAAGCAAAAGAAGAAATCAAATATCTAGGTGTCACACTCGACTGCAACCTAAGAATGGAGAAACACCTGCGTAAAACAAACAAAGCCATCTTCTATAAACTTAGGGTGATACAACCTCTAAGGAAAATAATAGCACCAGGCGATTTCAGGTCAGTGGCTCAAGCACTAGTCATGCCGCACCTCGACTACTGTAATGCCATCCTCCAAGGTCTACCCAAAAAATCACTGGGTATCCTTCAAATGGCCCAGAATGTCGCAGCTAGAATAATAATGGGAACAAGAGTAACTGACCACATCACCCCAATATTGATCGACCTTCATTGGCTCCCAGTTGCTGCTAGGGCACAGTACAAGATGATAGTAACAACGTTCAAGCGGATCAACGACATAGCCCCCTCGTTCCTGTCCTCTCTTATCAACACACAACCAGCAAATAGGAATAGAAGAACTAACAACTTGGGCACCCTGCAGGTCCCTAACGCAATACGAACTGTGAAAACAAGTACAAGTCGCAGAGCCTTCTCTTTCGCTGCACCCACTATATGGAATCAGCTCCCTGTTGACCTGCGGCTAACCCAGGACATGAAAAGTTTCAGGAAAGAGTTAAAAACCCACCTATTTAAATGCTATTACAACCAGCCATAAGTCACAAAATCCAGGAAAACGTAACAAAGTAAACTGATAAATACGTACATTGTAAATCCGCCTTGTGTAACCATGTATAGACAAGTATAATGTGATTTCCTCAATCTGTAAATATGTATTATATAAATGTAAATATGTTTACCCCCAAAACTTTAACCATGTGTGCCGTGACCCCCAAGTCATCTATGTATATACTCCCCCACCCTGTCCTGATCGACTTCCCCAAAAGAAGAATCAAACCGCTACTGATCGCTGGAAGCAGCGGTATATAAATGTGTTCTAAATAAATAAAATAAATAAAAAAGTTTCTCTTCAGGACAAAGGGGTAAATGTTATGAATCATTTTTGGGCAATTCCTCCAAATGGGTTAGTTTTGCAAACTTATTTTTTATTTAACATTTCTTATATACCTTTCATGATATCAAGGCAGTTTACATTGAACAAGCTGAAATAACATTAAACAGGGCATTATAACATGGTACACCAAACAACTAAAAGACATGAAGCGTAACCTCAGACTGCTCGAAAATACCAGGCTGCCACACTCAAAGCGAAAAAGGATTACTACTCCAAAATTATCCAAAGTGCACTCAACAAACCCAGAGAGCTATTTGAAATAATCAATACCCTAGTTAAGAAACCCTATGTAACAGCAAGAAGAGTTGACCTTATCACCACAACGTTTGGCACACCACCTCCAAACACAAATGGGCCCTGAAAACAGGCCGGAAGGTCGGGGGTTCAAATCCCACTAGAGGACAGCAACCTTGGGCCGGAAGGACTGGGGTTTCTAGTCCCACAGGTGCTCCTTGTGGTCTTGGGCAAGCCACTTAACCCTCCATAGCCCATGTTCCCTGTAAAATAGTTATCTCAAAGTTATAATGCCCTGTTCAATGTAATTTCAGTTTGTTCAATGTAAACCGCACTGATGCAGAATAGCGCGGTATATAAGAGAATATAATAATTAATAATAAATAAATAAATAAATACACATAACAAATAATAAATAAATAAATACAATACACATAATAAATAAATAAATACAATACACATAACAACGCAGATGACACAAAATCACAAACAAGACCAAACAAATGGGAGTCATTCACCACCATCTTGCTTGAACAGCTAGAATAAATTATCAAGAAAATTAACACCACCACATCCCTACCAGACTCCTGTCCAGTATGTTGGATCAAGATCACAAGAACAGAATTATCCCTACAATCCTTAAAATAGTATTAATCTCACTTCAACAAGGATATCTGCCACAATAACTAAAAAACATTAGTAAAAGGGCCTACCCTGGACAAAACACAACCAAGCTCTTCCAGACCAATTGAGAGCCTGCCATTCCTGACAAAAGAATAATAGAAAAAATTGTACAAATCCAACTTCAGGATCACATTGACTCTCACGCTCCATTCAACCCCCAACAATGCAGATTTAGACCAAGACATGGGGTAGAAATATTACTCACTGCCCTCACCAACAACTTAATAAAAGGCCTGGACAAACCTAACAGAGTGTTTATCCTGTTTTTCCTTGACATCAAGGCAGCATTTGATTCCATCCCACATATCATCATCCTGCACAGGCTCCAACAAATATGATTGGGTAGAACCACACTCGCATGGTTCAGATCATACCTTACTCATCAGCAACTCAAAGTGAAAATTGGAACCACCAACTCAGCATCCTTCACACTAAGCCAAGGAGTCCCACAAGGATCTGCACTCTCATCCCTACTCTCTAACATCTTCCTTCAACCATTATGTACAATCATACAGGCACACAACATACTATACCACATATATGCTAACAATGTCATGATCTACACCCCAATCTCTACAAATAAATCTGCACTCTCAACCATAAAGAAATGTCTCACAACAATCGCAGGCTGACTCAAGCAACACAACATGTTTATCAACTGCAAGAAAATAGAAGTATTATATAGCACCAAAGACAGTAATTTCATGTCATCTCCAACTATAAACATCGACGGTAGCCACCTCCAAATAAAATCTCTAGTCCGCTATCCAGGAGTAATACTGGATCAGCAACTAACAATCCCCCCCCCCCCATATCAATAATATCACAAGAACCGTCTATCACAAGCTAAAGACAATCCAGAACCTCAAACCACTACTACACCCATGACGTTTGCTCAGTTGTTCAAGCACTCATCTTCCCTCACAGTTGTTACCAGTTTGTTTGATGTTCTATGCTTTGCAATCATTATTAATGTTTAATGTCATAATGTTACATGTAAAGCCATAAAGGCTACCTTGTTCTTATGTAAACTGCTTAGACTTGTAGATTAAGCGTTATATAAAAATAGCTAAATAAATAATATTCTCCTTTGCCACTATGTATGGCAACTTTTTATCAATTGGAATGGAAACATCCCAGGTGATCATAACCTCTTCATTCCCCTTGTGTGAAGCACGTTGTGTTTGTGGACATGGCTTTTGTGAAATTGTGCAGCCCGATAAGAACATACAAGTATGAGTACTGACTAAGACAGGCGCAGACATTCTGAGGGTATGGTGTAAGCGGAATTGGGCAGGAGTTGTGATGTGGCTTTCCTAACAAGGGCTCTACAGATCAACCAACAGTAAGGATTTGAGGGGGGGGGGGTTATTATATTAAATTGCTAGCTCTCTGACTGGGAGCTCTTAAAAGTTTTTTTTGTATATTTTTAAAGTAAGGTTACTTTCTTTTTGGTGCTTTAGTGGAACTTTCCTTGAGCACAGTAGGTTGCTGAACTCTAGTAACCTCCTCAGGTTTGGAAACTGCTAACACCTAATCAGGTGTTAGTTTCCTCTCTACCCACCCCGACTCCCACCCACCCCTAGTGAGCAGTCCTGCTTTATAGGGCACCTCCCCATTTAACAAATCACAGAGAATTGGACCAGCACATTTTGAATATAATTAAAGAGATTTAACTGCTTTTTCTCTGAAAGGACAGCTGGGAAACCGGCTGGTACTTGGTAGATCTCTCTCTTTTGCTTTAACAGATACCTAAGCTCCACGAACAGAACAATGGCTGGGAAAAATCATATTGCTAAAGCTGTTGCCCCCGTTACAGCTTTTACCTCGGTCCAGACAGAGGTCCTAATGCCAGTTGAAGGACCGGTTCCATGTGCAGGGTGCCTGCATGCTGAAGCTCTGAGGAAACAAGTGGAGGAACTCAGAGAGGAGGTGGCGAGGCTGAGGAGCATTCAAGACTTTGAGAAGTACATTGATGAGATGCTTCTTGCAGCAACCAAGCTCTCCAGCACAGGAGAAGATGGGTGCCAACAGTATGTCGATGGTTGGACACAAGACACCAGGGCCTGCAAAATCACCAATCCAACTTCCCCAGCCCTTGAATTGAAGAACCATTATGCAGCCCTGGAAGTGGAGGAGGTGAAAGCATCCCTGGAAAGGGAACAACCAGAGCTCAAGTACCCCAAAGTTGCAGAATCAGTGACCAGATGGAAACGAAGGGTAGTGGTGGTTGGAGACTCTCTTCTGAGGGGTACTGAGGCATCCATCTGCCGACCAGACTTGATGTCCAGAGAGGTATGCTGTCTGCCTGGTGCCAAAATCCAAGATGTTACGGCGAGTTTGCCGAGACTCATCAAGCCCACTGAATATTACCCAATGTTGCTAATCCATGTTGGAACAAATGATACTGCCAGGTATACCTCGGAACGTATCAAAAGTGACTCCATGGCTCTGGGACAGAGGGTGAAGCAGTTAGGTGCACAGGTGGTGTTCTCTTCAATCCTCCCTGTTGAGGGTAAAGGCCAAGGCAGAGAGGCTCGCATCCTGGAGATGAATGCATGGCTGCGTGGATGGTGTCATCGAGAGCGTTTTGGTTTCCTAGACCATGGGATGCTGTTCCAAGGGTTGCAGAGCAGAGATGGCATCCATCTGTCCAAGAAAGGTCAACCCATCTTCGGTAGTAGACTGGCTAATCTACTGAAGAGGGCTTTAAACTAGATTCGTTGGGAATGGGTGAAGAAAGCCCCCAGGTAAGTGAAAGCCCCCAGGTAGGTGATACATTAAATGCCTTTAGGGAAATGGGTAACAGGGGTAACATATGGAAAGCAGTGTGTATAAATACCCGTAGCATGGGAAATAAGATCCCTGATATTGAAGCTTTGGTGGGAGTGGCTGACTTGGATTTAGTGGCAGTTACAGAAACATGGTTCACATAAAACCATGATTGGGATGTAACTATACCTGGCTATACTTTATTCAGAAAGGGTAGGAAGACGGGGAGGAGGAGTGGCACTATATGTGAAAAATACTATTAAAGCTTTGGAATTACAGAGCTTAAAAGGGAGAGAGGAGGCATTGTGGGTTAAACTAGAAAGAGGGAAAGAGAAATCTATTTGTATTGGTGTTATACACAGACCTCCCTCACAAGAGGAAGAGGTGGACAGAGAGTTAATTGAAGACATACGCAGCATTGCTAGGAAAGGGGAAGTGCTACTTATAGGAGATTTCAATATGCCAGATGTTGATTGGCACATTCCTGATGCAGTATCATCTAGAAGTAAGGAGATCCTGGATTCTCTACAGGGAGAACTATTCAGGCAATTGGTAACAGACCCACATGTGAAGCGGCCATACTGGACTTGGTGCTTACCAATGGTGAAAGTGCTTCTGATGTTGTAATGGGAGATCATTTTGCATCCAGTGATCACCAGATGGTGTGGTTCAGTATTAGGACTAGGGCTGTTAGAATCCATTCAAAGGTGAAGATCTTAGACTTTAGGAAGACTAACTTTGCGAAGATGGGCCAATACCTCAGGGAGTCGTTAATGGGATGGGAACAGCTGGGAGATGTAGAAAAACAGTGGGCAAAACTGAAATGGGATATTTTAAGGGCAACCAAACTTTTTGTTAAAATGGTAAATAAAGGTAAAAGGAAAAGGAGACTGCTATGGTTTTCAAAAGAAGTAGCTGAAAAAGTGAAGAAAAAGAGGGAGGCCTTCATGAAATACAAGAGATCACAGAGAGAGGAAGACAGGCATCTGTATTTGGAAAAACTTAGAGAAGCTAGCAAAGTAGTCAAGAAGGCAAAGATTCAAAAGGAGGAGGAAATAGACAATGCAATAAAATGGGGGGATAAGACATTTTTCAGATATATTAGTGAGAAGAGGAAGGGCAAAAGTAGTATTGTCAGACTCAAGGGTGCAAGGGAAGAATATATAGAAGCTGATAAGGATAAAGCGGAATTATTTATTTATTTATATTTATTTATTGCAGGCTCTTATATACCGCTCTATTCAGCATCAGCGCGGTTCACAATATAACAACAGACCAGAACAACAAACTGTTTGGTTTTACAGAGAACAAGGTCAGAGAACTTGGATAAAACATGGGACGTCATTTCTGCAACTATTTACATGAGTATTTACAAGTATACACAACAGGATTTGTTATTAGTTATAGGGTAAGGATCGAGATTGGTTAGCTGGTCAAGTAATATTGGGGGAAAAGGTGGGATTTGAGAGCCTTTCTAAAAAGGGATAGATCAGTGATAGCACGAATCTCTGGAGGTAGGGCGTTCCAGCACTTAGGGGCATAGAATCTGAAGGCCCTGTTAGATGTCGTTGATAGGCATTTTGTCGCTGCTTTAGGGATAACTAGTACATTTGTTGATATCGTTCTCCTGGATCTATTGGGTGGAACAG
Source organism: Ichthyophis bannanicus (assembly GCA_033557465.1). NCBI lineage: Eukaryota > Metazoa > Chordata > Amphibia > Gymnophiona > Ichthyophiidae > Ichthyophis > Ichthyophis bannanicus. Next base: position 47,561,464 of record CM066046.1, read on the forward strand.
TCTGAACGAGGTCTACTAGGGAGGAAGAGGTGATGATTTTAGTGGCCTTGAAAGTTAGTAGTAATGTTTTGAACAATATTCTGCCATGTATGGGGAGCCAGTGGAGTTGCTCTAGGATGGGTGTTATATGGTCTCTTCTTGATGCTCCGTAGTGGACTCTAGCAGCGGTATTCATGGCGAGTTGCAATGGGTTGGAATTGCTTAACAAATGTTTTTGTTCTTGTTCACAGATGAAGAACTAGGAGCAGGACCTCAGAAAACACCCACAAATAGGAACAGAAGCGAGGGACATCTTGAACAATTTTCAGAAGACTGTGTTCGTGAGAAACTAGCTCAATTTAAAGTAGACACAGCGATGGGACCGGATGGGATACACCCTAGAATACTGAGGGAACTTGGGGACGTTCTAGCAACTCCACTGACTGACTTTTTCAATGCCTCGTTGGAGTCGGGAGTGGTGCCAAAGGACTGGAGAGAGGCTCATGTGGTGCCTTTACACAAAAGCGGAAGTAAGGATGTGGTTGAAAACTACAGGCTGGTTAGTTTAACTTCGGTGGTGAGTAAATTATTGGAAACGCTGCTGAAAGAGAAAATAGTGAGGTTTCTGGAGTTCAGCGGATTACAGGATCCGAGGCAGCATGGATTCACCAGAGGCAGGTCTTGTCAGACAAATCTGATTGATTTCTTTGACTGGGTGACCAGGAAGTTGGACTGAGGGAGAGCTCTAGATGTGGTGTATTTAGATTTCAGTAAAGCCTTTGACACTGTTCCTCACAGGCGACTTATAAACAAACTGAGCACCCTAGGGATGGACCCTAAAGTTACTGCTTGGGTTAGAAATTGGTTGGGTGGGAGGCGACAAAGAGTACAAGTAAATGGAGCTCACTCTGAGGAGAAGGAAGTTACCAGTGGTGTGCCCCAGGGATCTGTCCTTGGTCCGATTCTTTTTAACATCTTTGTTAGTAATATAGCGGAGGGGCTGTCGGGTAAGGTTTGCCTATTTGCAGATGATACCAAAATCTGCAATAGAGTAGACACCCAGGAAGGTGTAGATAACATGAGGAGGGATCTAGCTAAGCTTGGAGAATGGTCTAGAATTTGGCAGCTGGGATTTAATGTTAAAAAATGTAAGGTCATGCATTTGGGCTGCAGCAATCCAAGGGAGCAATATAGTATATGGAGTGAAGTACTTTTGTCCACTAAAGAAGAGTGGGACCTAGGCGTGGTTGTGTCTGATGATCTTAAAGTAGCTAAACAGGTAGAAAAGGCGACGGCAAAAGCTAGAAGGATGCTTAGGTGCATACGGAGAGGAATGGCTAGCAGAAAAAAGGAGGTGATAATGCCTCTGTATAAGTCTTTGGTGCGACCTCATTTGGAGTATAGTGTGCAATTCTGGAGACCGCACCTTCAAAAGGATGTGAACAGGATGGAGTCGGTGCAGAGGGTGGCTACTAAAATGATTAGTGGTCTTCATTATAAAGCATATGAGGACAGACTTAAGGATCTTAATATGTACACGTTAGAGGAAAGGCGGGATAGAGGTGATATGATTGAGATGTTTAAATACCTCCGTGGCATAAATGTTCAGGGAGAGAGCCTCTTTCAATTGAAAGCAAGTTCTGCTACGAGGGGACATGGGATGAGGGTGAAGGGAGATAGATTCAGAAGTGATATGCGGAAATATTTCTTTATGGAAAGAGTAGTGGATCCGTGGAATGGTCTCCCAGTGGAGGTGGTAGAGATGAGGACAGTAACTGAATTCAAAAAAGCATGGGACAAACACAGAGGATCTCTAAAGGTAAAAAGGGGACTGTTGTAGTTGTTGTTATGGAAGGACAGACTAGATAGGCCATGTGGTCTTTTTCTGTCATCATATTTCTATGTTTGTACATACATATTTTCTGGAATACCTATGAACAGACATGGAGGGTAATTTTATAGTTAAAGCGCTATTTAAGGTGTCTATTTGAAGCCTATTTTAAAAAAAAACAAGTAGGTGCCTACTTGTCTACCAGCCCTAGAGCCGGTGTAAATGCCCAGGCCTAGATTTTTCAAGAATATGTGTAAATTATAGTATTTTATAGTCTTGTGGACTTGTGCACTCTGCCCATGTGCATGCCCACTGGCAAAGTACATACCATCATGCTATGCAGGTACTTTTAAGCTGGTCAGTATTTTATAAGAAGTCATCAATGTGGACATGTGGCCACATGTACCCTTTAATAACAAAGTAAGCCCCATTTAATATGCAACCCCAAATAACATTATCCCCATACATTACATGCACACATTTACATCGTCTTCAGAACAGTTGTAAATTTGGGCAAGAGTATTGCTGCTTTATTAGACAGAGAACTATTTTAGAAAAATGTACAGAAGGCATCCATGTTGTCTTTACAAAATAGGCATCAAAATGGCCTGTTTCTTGAAACTTTGCAGAGGTGCCCTGTCATGAAAGCACTCCCCATATAAGACTTTGTTACATATAAGGAAATTGTTACAGCTGTAAATTGTAATTATTTCTGTCTTTCTCTCTTTCTATATATATTTACGTATGTTGCTCTGCTTCCCTCTTTTGGATACAAGTTTGAGATTTGTTTACATCCTTTTTGTTTACATCCTTTTCAAAAATAAATACTGAAATCTTTTTTCACCCTCAAGCAAATATGTCAGCAGTATCTATGTATAACACATTACCTATCATACTATCTTGTTTCCATTCTTATGACTAATTTTTTCCCTTGTTTTGTGTAGTTGTAAGTAAAAATGGTTTATTAACACATCTATAGGAGTGTAGCCTAGCAGTTAGAGCACTGGCTTGGTAACCAAGAGACTGAGGTTTAATTCTCACTGGCACTCCTTGTGACCTTTGGCAAGTTACTTAACCTTCCATTGCCTTGGAAGAAAGACCTGTCAATCTACTTCCGGTCACACTGCCAAGAAAACCCAGGAGCTGCTGGGTTGCCAGCATCCAGCATTGAATCAAAGGCACAAAAAAACCCCAGAGTTAAAATTATGGGGGTTGGGAAGGGCTATTATCAGACCTGCTAACTGCATTAATCCCAGTGAACAGGATATTCAGCAGCAGATAGCTGTTTGTGCCTTTGAATGTCCCCTCCTAACGTCATTGCACACTGGGGTTCACACTCAGATTAACCGGTCAGCAGCAATATTCAGAGGCGGTTTAGCTATCCGACTAGCGGCTAAATATCGCTACTGCCCTATTAGATAAACTGCTAACCAGGCAAACCAGATGTGACCCCGACCTTGAATATCCGGGTCTCAGTTTAAACGGCAGTGGCCAGCACCTGGTAAATGTCACGGCCAGCCATTTTTCAAGCCCTGGCCGCCACTATTGAATATTGGTCCCAGAATTAATTGGTAGGGAGGATAATTTTAAAATATAGTAACATAGTAATCTTCTCCTATTGACCTATAAGTGCATTCATTCTGCGGCTCCTCACTATCTTTCCTCTCTTATCTTACTCTACACTCCTTGTGAACTGTGCTCCTCTGGAAGATCCCTTTTATCTGTTCCTGTCTCTGTCGCTGCCAATTCCAGACTTTGTTCTTTCCATCTTGCTGCTCCATATGCCTGGAACAAACCATGTGAGTCAGTACGTCAGGCCACTTCTCTAGCTCTATTCAAATTCAGGCTAAAAACCCACCTCTCTGGGGCTGCTTTTGGATCTTGATGCCCCTCTGGTTCACCACCTATGTGTATCTTACCACATTCTAGTGCCCAGTTTTGTGATCTTGTTCATCTTGATTAGACTGTCAGCTCTGGTGAGCAGGGACTGTCTCTTACATCTATATGTGCAGCACTGCGTATGTCTTATAGCGCTATACAAATGATAAGTAACGGTAGTAGTAGGCTTTTGCCCCGTGAATTTGTACAAACCTTTTTTGAACCTAGCAACATTCCCTGTTTTTACCACATCCTCCGACAATGAGTTCCAAAGTTTAATTATAAGTTGAGAGAAAATGTATTTTCTCCTATCTTTTTTAAATATACTATACTTCAAGGCATGTCCCCTGATCCTTGTACTTTTTGAAAGAGTAAGCAATCGATTTGCATTTACCCATTCCACCCCGCTCCATATTTAGTGAGTGGAGGAGTGGCCTAGTGGTTGGGACAAGGTACTTCAGGCCAGAAGGTCAGGGATTCAAATCCCACTAGAGGACAGCAACCTTGGGCCGGAAGGACTGGGGTTTCTAGTCCCACAGGTGCTCCTTCTGGTCTTGGGCAAGCCACTTAACCCTCCATTGCCCATGTTCCCTGTAAAATAGTTATCTCCAAGTTATAATGCCCTGTTCAATGTAAACCACACTGATGCAGAATAGCATGATCTATAAATAAATATTTATAGACCTCTATGATCTCAGAAGCTAAGCAGAGTCGGTCCTGGTTAGTACTTGAATGGGAGACCACCTTGGAATACCAGGTGCTGTAGACTTACTGCATGCAAGAAAGACCAGGCAATCTACTCCAGGTGGCACCTTGCCATGAAAACCCATTTATCATTACTCTCTGTTTTGCATCTCTCAACCAGTTTCCAATCCACAATAGAACACTGCCTCCTCTGCCATTAACGTTCTAATTTCCTCCTGAGTCTCTGATGTGGGACTTTGTCAAACACTTTCTAAAAGTCTAAATATATTATTGGGAGGAGATATTTTAGAAGCTCTATTTGTGAGTTGGACATCTGAAAAAGGGTACATATATGTGCAAATCATGGCGATGTTCCCAGAGCCACTTTAGAAAGCTGGATATATAGACATCCCCAACGTGAGAACGTTCATGTAGCATACTTTGGGTGGAGCAAGGGAGCTGCACATTGTGGTGTGATTAAAGAACACCATTACTATGTCTGGACCTGGTTGTTCAGGCATCCATGCCTAGACCTGCTTCTGACCATAAATAAGGTGCAAAAAAAAATCTTGTTTTATGGCTGCAGTGTTTCCAGGGGGAAGAACAAAATGTGCCTTCATTGCCACAGTTAATATTTTCTGGCCAAAGAAACTTGCATGCAAGTACACACTCTATTACAGGCCTGCCGCCTCACATCTGAGTATCTGAAATGGCAGACCAGAACATGCTAGTCTGATAACATAGTCACCCCCCTTCTGAAATACTCCAGCTGGGAAGTTCAAGTACCTGGTTCTCAGGCATGTAATTCAGGAATTTCCACATTTCTGAAATGGCATACACCCATACATGTACCCAACCTTGCTATCTGCATGGAGCCCATCTTCAGAACTGGTTACTGTGACATTCATTTTTCATGGTGGACACAGAGCAATTTCAGAATGCACATATACGTACCTCCTTTCATGTTGCCACTCTTTCTGATTTTTGGATGTTCTGCTATGGACATTCCAAATTCTTCCTATTTGTCCTTTCTAAAATGCCATTTTACATTGACTGGCTAACCTTTATCCACAAGCTTATCCCTACCTTCAAGGCAATGGAGCAAATTGGTGAGGAAAGACTTCCCTTGGTTAAATCCATGTTGACTTTGTCCCATTAATCTATGTCTGTCCATGTGTTCAGTAATTTTGTTCTTAATAACGGTTTCTACCATTTTGTCCATCACTGACTTTAGGCTCACGGATCATCAGTGCAGCCCTTTTTAAAAATAGGTCTTACATTGGCCATCCTCCAATCTTTAGGTACCACCGATGATTTTAATGATAGATTTAAAATTATTCATAGCTAGTCTGTAATTTCATCTTTGAGTTCTCTCAGTACTCAAAAAACATGAAAAATACAAAAACCATAACAAAAGGAGAAACTACACTGTAGCTTCTAGTCTGCAGCTCCCACATGACTCCCTGCAATCCCTTTACCCAGGGAAGTTACCAACACCCAGACAGTTCGTATATGAATGTACAATCCATTATCAAAATATACCTTGTTGGTCAGCTTGTCCAACCAAATCAAATGCCAAGTCAGTGGTCATAATATAACTGGCAGTTGAGCTTGCTCCAAAACTTTACACCAAAGAAACTTTAAACAAAGTCAGTACCTTGGTCATTGGGGAGCTGAGTGCTGCCTTCTTCTCTTTTGGCCTCCTGAGAAGGAGGGACTGCGTTCTTGTTTTGTTATTATCCCCTGGCCCAGCACCCTTTCAACTCCACCTTTTTTGGTTATTCTGGGAAGCAGGCTTTTCCTGTAGCTTAGATTGAGAACAGTTCTTTAGTTTCTGTCCCCTCTCTTGCTCTTTCAAGGGTTGAGGAAAACCTTGCTGTTTTTCCCTAGCCTCTCTAGCGAGTTGGCATGATGGGACATAAACCCCACCATATATTCCCCCCATTGGGCTCCTTAGCTCTTCCTTCCCAGGATCTTCTGTGCCTTCCTTGGAGAGGAAATCTTCATTTACATGGTCCTTATCTGACATATGCAGTACCTGGAAATCATAGGCTGGCAAACTAATATACCACCTCATTAACAGTGAATTGGTGTTTTTCATTAGGTTGAACCATCTTAAAGGTGCATGAACTGTCACTAATGTAAATGGCCTTCGTAGCAGATAGTACTGAAGGGTGTCAATGGCCCATTTCAGTGTTAAATATTCATTTTCAGTAATGGAATATTTCTCCTCATCTTTTGTCAATTTTCTAATGCAATATAGTACAATATGGGGTGTTTCTGGGACTCTTCCTCCTGGCTCAGTACTGTCCCTAGGACCTTACCCCTTTAAGTCTCTGTGCGGTTATATCATTTCTTATCATTCCCTGGATAAGTCTTTATTCTTGTTGTTTCACAGTTCAGCCTTCACTATACTCCATAGGCCAGACGATAAAAACATGAAAACACAAAAACCATAACAAAAGAAGAGACTATGCTGTAGTCTCAAGTCTGCAGCTCCCACATGAGTCCCTGAAATCCCTTTACCCAGGGAAGTTACCACTACCCACACAATCCCATAGTGGAGGAATAGCCTAATGGTTAAGAGCACTGGCTTGGCATTTAAGAGACTGGGGTTCAATTCCCACTAGCACTCTTTGTGACCTTGGGCAAGTCACTTAACCCTCCATTGCCTTGGAAAAATCTAAGTTATCAAAGTCCCTATTTAATGTATATTATCAAGCTTAAGTTTCAATGTAAACTGCTTTGATTGAAATGATGAAGCAGTATATAAAATCTGTTTTAAAAGTACAAAGTCCATCATCAAAATATACCTTGTTTTCAGCTGTCCAACAAAAGAAAAATACCAAATCAGTGGTTAAGCTTGCTCCAAAAACTTCATTCTAAACAAACTTTAAGCAAAGTCAATGCCTTGATCACTAGGAAGCAGAGCATCGCCTCCTTCTCCTTCAGACTCCTGAGAGAGACTAAATAAGTTGCTGACAGAAATATTTTTTCAAATATGCATGTGTTTCCGTTATGTACAACAACACGCAGAACACACACCTTTCAAATCAGTGCATTCCAGGGCTTCTACACATGTAAATAGCAGCATTGCAGAACTAGCATTTACGCATGTAACATCAAAAAGAGGAGGGAGACGATACCAATATTAGTTCTGTAATTATAAATTATACTCGTCAGCTTCCAAAGTCGAGAGGGACAATAAGTGAGGTAAATAGACAGCTGCACTCTATGGATGGAATTTTTATGTAATTGTGACTTCGCATTTCAGAGATATTATTTTGCTTCAGCACCTAAGGTGGTCAGCCTAGAACATAAGAACTTAAGATATATGCCATACTGGGTCAGACCAAAGGTCCATCAAGCCCAGTATCCTGTCTCCAACAATGGCCAATCAAGGTCAGAAGTACTGTCATGTTCCGAATAGGTAAACAGATTCCATGCTGCTTGTCCTAGGGGTAAGCAGTAGATCTCTCCAGTCCTCTTTGATAATGTTTTATGGACTTATCCTCCAGGAACTTCTCCAAATGTTTTTTTAAACCCATTTACACTAACAGCTTTTACTACATCCTCAAGCAACAAATTCCAAAGTTTGATTATGTGTTGAGTGAAAAATATGTTTTACAATTAGTCTTAAATGTGTTACATTGTAGCTTCAGTGCATGCCCCCAAGTCTTTCTACTTTTTGAAGGGGTAAACAACCAATCTACATTTATCTCTTCTACTCTATTCATTATTTTATAGACATCTATCATATCTCCCCTCGACCATCTCTACTCTAAGCTGAAGGGCCCTAACTTTTAAGACTTCCCTCGTATGAGTATCCTTCCATCTCCTCACCAGATGTGATCATTAGTGGCAGGGTTCTAGCGCTCTTTTCTGAACTTCATTCCAGAGCATTTGAATATTTTTAACCACAATTTCCCTTAGGAGCATAAGCCTTCATATCTCAGAATGAAATGGGATAAGAGTCGCCATTGAATAAGAGGAGATATGATAGAGGCATTTGAATACCTCCAAAGTTTGTTTTTTTAGTGCCATCAAGTCAGTGTTGACTTCTGGCAGCCCAGTAGTGCTTGGGCTTTCTTGGCAAGGTATGAATAGAAGTAGATTGCCAGACCTTTTCTTCCGAGGTAATGGAGGCAGGGCCGGCCCGTCCATTGAGCAAGAATGTTTTTTGCACAGGGCCCCGCGTTTCAGGGGGCCCCGCGCAAAGAACATTCTGCTTTTTTTTTTATTACATTTAAAAACAAAAACCTGGCTCTAGCTGCTGCCGCGTCCGTCGCAGCAGCGGCAGAATGGCGTGTCCCGCGGGGCCCCTTCTCCTCTTCGAGCCCTCTGCAAGGGCTTTCAGATTCGCGAAGGGAGAGTTGTGCTCCCTCGCGTCTCTGTAAAGCCCGCAGGGGCTAATGGGAAATTTCCCATCAGCCCCTTTAGACGCGAGGGGCTGATGGGAAATTTCCCATTAGCCCCTGCGGGCTTTACAGAGACGCGAGGGAGCACTCTCCCTTCGCGAATCTGAAAGCCCTTGCAGAGGGCTCGACGTGGAGAGGGGGCCCCGCGGGACACGCCATTCTGCCGCTGCTGCGACGGACGCGGCAGCAGCTAGAGCCAGGTTTTTGTTTTTAAATTTGCCGGAAGGGAAGGGAAGGGAAGGGAAGGGGGGGGGGCTGATGGAGGCTGTCTGGAAATGGGGTGATGGGGGGTTAGGACTGGAAATGTGCAAGGGGGGGGGGGGTTAGGACTGGAAATGTGCAAGGGGGGGTTAGGAAAGGAAATGTGCAAGGGGGGGGTAGGACTGGAAATGTGCAAGGGGGGGGTTAGGACTGGAAATGGGCTGGGACTGATGGAGGCTGACTTGAAATGGGCTGGGGGGGGGGTTAGGACTGGAAATGGGCTGGGGCTGATGGAGGCTGACTGGAAATGGGCTGGGGAGGGGTTAGGACTGGAAATGGGCTGGGGGGGGTTAAGACTGCTAATGGGCTGGGGCTGATGGAGGCTGACTGGAAATGGGCTGGGGGGGTTAAGACTGGTAATGGGCTGGGGGGGTTAAGACTGGTAATGGGCTGGGGGTTGATGGAGGCTGACTGGAAATGGGGTGATGGGGGGTTAGGACTGGAAATGGGCTGGGGGGGGGGGTTAAGACTGGTAATGGGCTGTGGGCTGATGGGGGCTGTCTGGAAATAGGGTGATGGGGGTTAGGACTGCTAATGGGCTATGGGGGCGCTAGGACAGGAAAAGGGCTGATGGGGAGGGGTTAGGACTTGAGGTGGGCTGATGTGGTTAGGACTAGTAATGGGCTGTGGGCTGATGGGGGGGGTTAGGACTGGCAATGGGCTATGGGGGGCTGACTGGAAATGGGCTGATGGGGTTAAGACTGGAAGTGGGCTGATGGGGGGTTAGGACTGGTAATGGGTTATAGGGGGGCTTAAACTGAAAATGGGTTGATGGGGGGCTAGGACTGGTAATGGGTTGGGGGATTGCTATGACTGGAAATGGACTGAGTGGACGGGGAGGCTTGAACTGCAAATAGCTGATGGGGAGGGAGCTTGGAATGGAAATGGGCTGTGAGGGAAGGGAGCTAGAACTGAAAATGGGCTGATGGAGCAGCTAGGATAGGACTGGAAATGGGCTGTTGGGGGGAGCTAAGATTGGAAATGGGCTGTGGTGGGGGCTTGAATTGAAATGGACTCATGGAGGGGCTAGAACTGGAAGTAGGCTCATGGGGGGGCTTGGACTGGAATTGGGCTGAGTGGAGGGGAGCTAGGATTTGACATGGGCTGATGGTGGGGCTAGGAAATGACTAGAAATGGGCTGATGGGGGGCTAGGATTGGAAATGAGCTGATGAAGGGACTCAGACTGAAAATGGATGGGGGAGCTAGGACTGGAAATGGGTTGATGGGGGCTAGGACTGGAAATGGGCTGATGCAGGGACTAGAAGGGAATGGATGCTGGGTGAGACTGGAACTAGAAGGGAGCTGATGTTGGGGGAGGATTAGAATGGGATGGGGCTGGCAGAGTAAAATGGAGAGGGGAAAAATATTTTGTGTGGGAGGGATGAAAAATCTACAATTGGCCGGGTATTGGGAGAGTAAGTGGGGATTGAGGATGGAGGGGTAAAATTTGTGTGGATGAAATAAGAATGAGGAAAGAGCAAAAGGATAAAGATTAGTATGTTAAAGCAGATGTAGAGAGAGAGGATGGAAAGAAAACTAGAAGAGAGAAGAAAGGACAAATGGACAGCAGACGATGGAGAGTTAGCAGAAAACATGAAGAAACCAGAAGAAAGTGGCTGGAGCAATTGCAACTGAAAAAAAATGCACAAAAGGTAGAAATATATCTCTTTATTTTGAATTTATTAACTGGAATATGAAAGTTCTGGGAAATGTGCATCATTAACGTCTGCACTTTGTTTGGTACAAGAGGAAATTGATTTATAGTTTTATTTCTACAGTGTTGTTGTACATTCCAAGTTTGGCTTTTGGGGTTCCCAGTTTAAATTATTGCCTTCCTGTTTCTAAATTGCGATTCCTTGTTTGGTGATGGTCTATGTTCTGCATGTGTAACTGAGCTGAGGTATTCTGTTTATGTAATTCCTATTTGACATTGCCACTTGTTCTCTTTCCCCAGTATTCTCTGAAATGTACTGGTTTAATATTTGCAGTGTTTCCTTTTGATAGGTAGGGACTGGTGCTTTGTGAGTCCTGGTAATGCTGTCAGGATACAGCGGGTTTGCTATGGGTTCTAAATGGGCAGCGTTTGTAGTAGTTCCTAATGTGCCTGGCGGTTGGCACTGGATTATAGTAATGTAGAAATCTTTTAGTCTTTCTTTATCCATACACTCATTAAGAGACATGTTTACTAAAAGTTAGTGTATGGTAACATTATGCAAATATTTATGCAAATAAGGCCACTTATGCAAATGAGGCCCCGCACCGAGTCTCCGCACATGGCCCCGCACCCCCCTTGGGCCGCCCCTGAATGGAGGGTAAAGTGACTTGCCCAAGGTCACAAGAAGTAGCAGCAGGAACTGAACCCAGATCTCTTGGGTGCTAGGCTGTTGCTCTAACTACTAGACTACTTCTCCACTCACCTCCAAACTATAGGAGTCATAAAAATGTGTCATCAGAAAAAGACCATATGGCCTATCAAATACTGTAGTCCCACTTTTTCCTTTAGAGATCTTCTATGTTTGTCCTATGCTTTGTTGAATTCAGATACTGTCCTCATCTCTACTACCTCCACTGGGAGACTATTCCATGCATCTACCACTCTTTCCTTAAAGAAATATTTCGACATATTATTCCTGAATCTGTCCCCTTTTACTCCCATCCTGTGGCCCCTCATTGCAGAGCTTACTTTTAATCGAAAGCATTTATGCAGTGGAGGTATTTAAACATCTCTATCATATCTCCTCTATCCGGCCTTTACTAAAATGTATACATATTAAGAGCTTTAAGTCTGTCCCCTTATGGATTACAACAAAGATCGCTAACCATTTTAGTAGCCACCTCTGCAGGGACTCCAACCTGTTTATTTCCTTTTGAAGGTGTGGTCTCCAGAATTGCACACAATACTCCAAATGAGGTCACACCAGAAACTTGTACAGAGGCACTATCACCTCCTTTTTTCTGCTAGCCATTCCTCTCCATATGCACCCAAGCAACCTTCTGGCTTTCACCAGCACCTTTTCTACCTGTTTAGCCACTTTAAGATCATCAGAAACAATCATGTCCAGGTCCCGCTCTTCTTTCGTGGACAGAAGTACTTTGCTCCATACACTGTACCGCTCCCTTGGATTTTCGCAGCCAAATGCATGACCCTGCATTTTCCAAAAATCGTAAAACCCTATCACAATCAAATTAACCATCAACCTTAAAGGATTCTGATCTAATGAAGGAACAATACCTCTCTTATTTTTTTGTTGGAGCTGCTAGTCCAAGTGAACAGAACAAGTCCATACACCACCGTGGCTTCTCCTTTTTAATCAAATAATTTTTAGGCTTAGAAACCGTTGTACTTAGCTTTTTTGTCAAACTATTTTTTCAAGCTTTAAAGAGCACCGCCGAAGATCCAAAGATGACGACGTGTCAGGTTTCGGGTTTGTAAATCTTCAACCCTGCCTCAGTTCAATCCAAATGCGGTAAGTCATTGAAGCTGCTACTTCTCCAGGATCAAGCAGGAAGTCAGTTCTCACATATGGGTGACGTCGGCGCCGACGGAGCCCTCGCGGAGCAATTTTCCCCAGCTTTCAAAGAAAGCCTTTGGGAATTGCAGCGCGCATGCGCGGTCTCCTTCCCGCCCAAGGGTGCCATCTTAGCCAGTCTTCTTTTTTCCGCGGAGCCCTACAGACGTACCCGTCGTGTCCCGCTGAAAAAGTTGATTTTAGTGATTTATTTCTATTTCTTTCTTCGGTTCGATGCCGGTCTTTTTCCTGCCCGGACTCGCGACGCCGTTGCGAGTCCTTCTGTTATTTTTCGGTTTTTCTGAATTTTGGTCAGTTTCGTTTTTCGGTTTTTCGCTGGCAGCCCGGTCCTTTGACCTTGCAGGGGCCCTTTTTCCCCCGATGGCTGCCAGTGGTTTCAAGCGGTGTGTTCAGTGTGACAGAAATATGTCACTCACTGACACACATGATAATTGCCTCCGCTGCCTCGGCCCGGATCACGAAGAACTGATCTGTGGGGCCTGCAGCAAAATGTCCTCCAAGCGTTAAGGAGTCGGCAGCACCAGCGGGAACGAATCTTCGCTGACCCTGGCCGTACCCGGACCTCGTCGGAGGCCTCGGCGTCCAGAGGTTCCAGCTCTGACCATCGCCGGAGTTCCTCCGACAGGGGTTCTCCCTCCGGGGACCATCGACGGAAGGTAAAACCCGCGAGGGCGGCGTCGGTGGACGCTCCTGGCTCCGCGAGGGCCAGGTCGCATAGCCCCGATAGCCGTCCCGGGTCTTTGGAGAAGGAGCACCTCCCGAAGCGACCTCGTCTGGAGTCGGAGTTGCCTGCTCGGGTAAGTCCTGTAGTCCTCCTGGACTCGCCTCCGAGGGGTCCGACGTCGGGCCCGACGCCGTCGGGGCCCGAGTCGGGGGCTGCTGGGTCACCTGAGGTCGGACTCAGGTTGACGGCCTTGGAGAGCAGACTATCTGCCTTCATGGACCAGCAGCGGGCACTGATCGCTAGCCTCGCTGGCGCCGCTGCCCCGACCACCGGGACGTCGACGTCTAAGTCGACCCCTGAGACCGAGCCGATCCTCGAGTCCATGCGAACTCGAGTCGATCCTCGGTCGAGGTCACCCTCGGCCTCCCGTTCGGGACCGAGGTCGTCGACGCCGACGCCGACGCCTCCGCCTGCCCGAGCCGACCCCACCGATTCCTCCTCGGAGTCGGTCTGGGAGTCTGAAGAGGAAGAGTCACCTGATTCGTTTCGGACTCGGTGTGTCCCCTCGGACTCACCTGAGTCCGAACCTCGGAAGCAGTCCCCTCCGGAGGATGCCCGGTTCTCGGACTTCGTCAGGGATATGGCCAAGGCTTTGGCCTTCCCTGCGGATCCCGAGGAGGAGCCTCGAGCCGAAGAGCTCGACGCCCTTCAGTATGACTCTCCCGCCAGGGAACACTTTACTGTACCGGTTCCTCCCATGCTGGAACGACTACTCTTCCGCATGTGGGAGAGTCCGGCATCGTCGCCGGTATTAAGCAAGCGGGTCGATTCCATCTATCGAGTCCGCAAGAGTCCCGGCTTCCAAAAAGCACAGCTACCGCACCATTCCATGGTAGTGGAATCGGCCATGCATAGGCTTAAGAGCCAGAAGATGCACTCCTCGGTGCCTCCTGGCAGGGAGGCCCGTAACCTGGATGGCCTCGATAAGAAGTGTTTCCAGGGCTCTATGCTTGCTTGTCGGGTCCAGACCTACCAGCTCTACATGGGCATGTATCTCAGAGACCTGGCTAAAGAGGTAGCCGGATTCTCCGCTGGGCTGTCCGAGGAACCTTTGCGGAGGTTCCTGGCCTTGACAACTGGTATTCGGGAATGCTCCAAATTCATGTCCCGAGCAGCCTATGATGGCTTTGAAGCATCGGCTCGAGTGGCCGCAGCCGGCATCGGTGCCCGCCGACAGGCTTGGCTTCAGTCGTCTGACCTTGAACCCTGGGTGCAGGACAAGTTGGTCGATGTCCCCTGCCGAGGTGAGAACCTCTTTGGCAAGCCCATGGCTGAAAAGGCTGCACAAATCGAGACGGAGACTCTCACCAGAACTAGGCTTTCTAGGAAGACCTCCGCCCCTTCCCAGAAAAAGAAGGGCTCGGGAAAGAAGTCCTTTTACCCGAGAAAGGCGGCTGCCTATAAACACTACCCTCAATATCAGGCCTCCGCAGCTCCCCAACAGGGTCAGCAGGCCAAGGGACGGGGTAACGGGTCCCGTAGGCAGCAAGCCCCCAAGCCTGCACCACCGGCCCCTGCTCAGCAGGGTGGGGGTTTTTGACTTCATCAGCATAGCCTCTCCCCCTCAGCTGGTTCCTCCCAGCACCGGAGGCCGGCTGGTTCACTTCGCCCACAGGTGGTCCAACATCACTTCAGATGCCTGGGTGCTTCAAGTCGTAAGAGAAGGCTATCTTCTCCACTTCCACCAGGTTCCTCCCTCCTATTTCCCGGGAGAACCTCCACGACTCCCTCTGCACAGAGACTTACTCCTTCAGGAGTTAGCAAGTCTTCTTCAGGAACAGGCTGTGGAACCGGTGCCCCACCACCTGAGAGGTCAAGGCTTTTATTCCAGGTATTTCCTGATACCAAAAAGAATAGGAGGCCTCAGACCCATCCTGGACTTGCGCAACTTCAACAAGTTCCTCGTGAGGGAGAAGTTCAAGATGCTTACCCTTGGAATCCTTCTGCCCTACCTCCAGCAGGGAGATTGGCTATGCTCCTTGGATCTAAAAGATGCCTACATGCACATCCTCATCCACCCAAGCCACCGCCAATACCTAAGGTTTGTGGTGGCAGGAAATCATTACCAGTACAGAGTACTACCCTTTGGCCTATCCTCCGCACCGCGAGTCTTCACAAAATGTCTCGCGGTGGTGGCGGCTTATCTCCGGCTTCACGGCCTCTATGTCTTTCCGTACCTAGACGACTGGCTCATCAGAGCATCGTCCTCTCCGGAAGTCACCAATGCCACACACCGCACTGTGACTCTTCTGCAGTACTTGGGCTTTGTCATAAACTTCGCAAAGTCCACTTTGCTCCCCTCACAGGATCTCGAGTTCATCGGCGCAAGACTGCACACTCCTCAGGCACGAGCTTTCCTGCCTCTCGACAGGGCTCAACGGCTCATGGACCTAGCCGGCCATTTTCGCAGCCAGTCCCTGGTCTCAGCCAGGCGCTTCCTGAGACTACTCGGCCATATGGCTTCCACCGTCCACGTGACCCCCAATGCCCGCCTGAATATGCGGCCTGCTCAATGGTGCCTTCGCAAGCAGTGGCAACAAGCCACGGGCGGCCTAGCCGACTTAGTGCGCGTCTCCGGACCGCTGGCCTCTTCTCTACAGTGGTGGCTTCATCGGCCGAACCTGGTGCTCGGAATGCCTTTTCAGTCACCTCAGCCGGCTCAAGTGCTGACGACCGATGCTTCTCTCCTAGGATGGGGAGCGCATTGCCAAGGGGCATGTACTCAAGGTCTCTGGACCACGTGGGAGTCTGCTCAGCAGATCAACTTCCTGGAGCTCAGAGCAATCCGTCTGGCTCTCAAGGCTTTCTCCCACCTGACTTCTCACCAGTCCGTCCTTGTCCAGACAGACAATCAGGTTGCCATGTTCTACGTGAACAAACAGGGAGGCACGGGCTCCTTCCTTCTCTGTCGAGAAGCACAGAAGCTCTGCTCTTGGGCCGTCAGCCACGGCATTCTTCTCAAGGCAGTTTATCTCCCAGGCCAAGAAAATTGCCTGGCCGACAAACTCAGCAGGATCCTCCAGCCGCACGAGTGGCGCCTGGATCCCTTGGTAGTTCAGAAACTTTTCCTGAAGTGGGGCCTCCCCACGATGGATCTCTTTGCCAGTCCTCTCAACCGGCAACTTCCTCGCTTCTGCTCTCGTCAGCCGCATCCCCTTCGAGTAGCGGCGGATGCTTTTCTGCTCTCATGGTCGAAGAGCCTTCTGTATGCCTTTCCTCCCATCCCGCTAGTCTCTCGAACTCTTTTCAAGGTTCTCCGAGACAAAGCTTCCATGATCCTGATAGCTCCTCGCTACCCCAGACAACCGTGGTTTCCACTCCTGCTGCAATTAGCGGTAGAGGATCCGTTCCCTCTGGGGTTTCAACCGGATCTCCTAACACAGGATCAGGGGTCCCTGCTACACCTCAACCTCAGATCTCTACATCTGATGGCCTGGCTGCTGAAAGGGTAGTCCTTGCTCCCCTTCTACTGCCGGCAGAGGTGGAAGAGGTCGTCCTAGCTTCTCGGCGACCTTCTACCCGCAAATGCTACGCCCTTAAATGGCGTCGCTTTTCCGCTTGGTGTGCCCAGCTGTCTCAGGATCCCTTCTCCTGCTCGGTGTCGGTGATCTTGCAGTACTTGCTCTACCTCTCTAATCTGGGACTTAAGTCCAACTCCGTCAAAGTTCACCTCAGTGCTCTTTCAGCACATCATGTGCCGGTGGACGGCAGACCTCTTTCCAGCGACCCTCTCGTAGCGAGGTTTCTCCGAGGTCTCCTTCTGCTTAAACCACCTCTGCGCCCTCCAGCACCTGACTGGGATCTGAATGTGGTTTTACAGCGGATCACCTGTCCGCCTTTTGAACCTATGGCTACCTGTTCTCTCCGTTTTCTTTCTTGGAAAACTTTATTCCTGATAGCCCTCACTTCCGCTAGACGCATAAGTGAATTGCAGGCCCTCGTGTCTGATCCCCCTTACACTCGGTTCTACAAAAATAGGGTAGTCCTACGGACTCACCCAAAATTTCTTCCAAAAGTGGTCTCCCCTTTTCACATCAATCAGGAGGTGGTACTTCCGACCTTCTTTCCCAGGCCACACTCCAGCCGAGCTGAAATGGTCCTGCATACCCTGGACTGTAGAAGGGCATTGAACTTCTACCTTGACCGTACGCGGGAGCACCGTAAAGCTGCTCAGCTTTTTGTGTCTTTTGACCCCCAATAAATTGGGGCTCCCGGTCTCCAAGCGTACTCTGTCCATCTGGGTTGCTGACTGCATCGCTTGGGCTTATGGGGCAGCCGGACTCTCGTTAGAAAGTCGAGTCACGGCTCATTGTGTTCGGGCGAAGGCTACGTCAGTGGCTTACCTCCGCTCTGTTCCGTTGGCAGACATCTGCCGGGCCGCTACTTGGTCTTCGAGCCAGACTTTTGCGGTCCATTACTGCCTCGAGAGGGAGTCCCGCAGGGACAGTGCTTTCGGACAGGCAGTTCTCCGAAATCTCTTCGAGATTTGAGCAACTCCTACCCTCCATCCCGGATGGGGGCTACCGGTGGGTAATAATTCAGTGAAGATTCCTTCCTTCTGTGCCGCTGAGCTAGAGGGAGCTCATTTTTGTGCTTAGGGTCTCCGGTAGCCTTAAGCTTGGGAGTCCCATATGTGAGGACTGACTTCCTGCTTGGTCCTGGAGAAAGCGTAGTTACTCACCTGTAACAGGTGTTCTCCAGGAGCAGCAGGAATCAGTCCTCACAACCCTCCCTCCTCCCCTTTGAGTTGCAATCATCTGTTTAAGTTTTTTTGCAAATTTTTATGCTGTCTTTTAGCTATGTCATCAGACTGGCTAAGATGGCACCCTTGGGCGGGAAGGAGACCGCGCATGCGCGTTGCAATTCCCAAAGGCTTTCTTTGAAAGCTGGGGAAAATTGCTCCGCGAGGGCTCCGTCGGCGCCGACGTCACCCATATGTGAGGACTGATTCCTGCTGCTCCTGGAGAACACCTGTTACAGGTGAGTAACTACGCTTCTTTGTGTTCCAGTCATCCATGACTATCAGGGTATCCTGTTTGCATGTTCTGTCAATTTCAGCTTGTACTTGTTCATTGAACTTATCAACTTTGTCCTCTTCTACAGCTGTTGTTGGGGCATATACTTGAATTACAGTTATGTTGATGGGCATTCCTCATAGATGAATAGAAATTAAGCGTTCACTGATTGCATTGTATTTCATTACATTTCTTGCAAGTTTCTTCTTATTTTCTTCTTTGTCTTTCATTTCCAACATAGTAGACCATGTGATCATCAGATGCAAAGTGCCCAATGCCAGTCCATTTCAGTTCACTGACACCCAACAGATCGAGTTGTACACGTTCCATTTCATTCTTGACCACCCCCAACTTCCCTTGGTTCATGCTTCGTACGTTCCATGTCCCAATATGTAAGACATCTTTACAGCTTCTGTCTCTCATTTCATGCACAGCTACATCAGCAGTCAGACATCCAGTGGGCTTTGATCCAACCACATCATAAATGCTGGCTTTACTCTGAAAGGTTTTCAGCTCCTCCCCACTAGCCAGTTGAGTGCCTTTCGACCTGGGGGTCACATATTCCAGCACTGTAGTGCAATTTGTTTTGTTGTGACTGTCCAATGGTTTTTTGTTGCAAGATATGGAAGTAAATTGCCAGGCCTTTATTCCATGCTGTTTAATTCTAGTGTTGTTGCCATTGTCATAGAAATGTGATCCTCCGCCGCCAATACCGTCCCATTCTGCTCTTGGCCAGATGGATGGTTTATCTTGATCTGGCACCTCAGCTGAGACCTGTCCATCTTGAGAGACCCTACCAGTAGTTAAGCTACCAATAGCTTAGCCCTCAGCATCACTGATGCACGCAAGCCCTCATAGCACGACAAGCTGCAAACCAAGTAAGGGGAGTTCACCTATATACTTTGTCATCTCCAACTCAATCAGTTTCTTACCCAGTCAGTAACTTTAGGGTCCATCCCTGGGGTGCTCAGTTTATTAATAAGTTGTCTGTGTGGAACGGTGTCAAAGGCTTTACTGAAATCCAAGTATACCACATCTAGGGCTCTCCCTCTCTCCAACTCTCTAGTCACCCAGTCAAATAAATCAATAAGATTTGTCTGACAAGACCTGCCTCTGGTAAACCTATGCTGCCTCGGATCCTGCAATTCATTGGTCTCCAGAAACCTCACTATCCTCTGTTTTAGCAATGTTTCCATTAATTTACTCACCACAGAGATCAGAGGCCAGCCTGTAGTTCTCAACCTCATCCTTCCTTCCGCTTTTGTGTGAAGGGAACACATATGCCTTCTTCCAGTCCTCTAGGGTCACTCCCGACTCTAAAGAAGCATTGAAAAGGTCAGTCAGTGGAGCTGATAGAATGTCCCTAAGTTCCTTCATTATTCTCGGATGTATCCCATCCAGCCCCCTCGCTTTGTCTACTTTTAGTTTAGCTAGTTCCTCATGAACACAGTTTTCTGACAATTGTTCAAGATCCCCTTACTGTATGCTCCTATTTGTGGGTGTTTGAGGTCTTGCTTCTGACCCTTCTTCTGTGTACACAAAACAAAAATATTTGTTAAGCAATTCCGCTCTATCCTCATCAGCTTCTACATATTCCTCCCCTTCCCCCTTGAGTCTGACAATACGACCTTTGCACTTCTTCCTCACGCTAATATATCTGAAAAAATGTCATGTCCCTCCATTTTATTGCATGGGCCATTTCTTTTTCTTTTTGTATCTTTGTTTTCTTGACTATTTTCTTTATTTCTCTAAGTTTTTGCAAATATTGATGCTTGTCTTCCTCTCTCTGTGATCTCTTGTATTTTATGAAGGCCACCCTTCACCTTTTCAGATACTTCTTTTGAGAACCATAGTGGTCTCCTTTTCTTTTTACATTTATTGATCTTTCTAACAGAAATATTTGTTGCCCTTAAAATATCCCCTTTCAGTTTTGCCCATTGCCTTTCTACATTCTCCAACTGTTCCCATCCCACTAACAACTCCTTGAGGTATTGTCCCATCTTTGCAAAGTTAGTTTTCCTAAAGTCTAAAACTCTTTTGAATGGATTTTGTCAGCCCTAGTCCTAATACTGAACCACACCATCTGGTGATCCCTGGATGCAAGATGATCTCCCACAATAACATCAGAAACACTTTCCCCATTGGTAAGCATCAAATTCGATATGGCCCCTTCACATGTGGGTTATGTTACCAGTTGCTGGAATAATTCTCCGTGTAGAGAATCCGGATCTCATCGCAGCAGGGATCTGCCAGTCAACATCCAGCATATTAAAATCACCAATCCACAGCACTTCTCCACTCATGACAATACTGCGTATGGCTTCTATTAAATCTCCATCAGAAGTATTTGTTTTGCATTTTTGCTTTCTTCAATGTCACTTTCCATAAATCTGTTCCTGGCACTTTTGAGTCCTGCAATTTCATCTCTCATCTTCCTCCTCTCCCAAATATACCTGAAAAAGTTTTGTCACCACAATTCATATCTTTAGCAATCTTTTCTTCTGCCTTTGATTTTGCTATCCTTATTTCTCTTTTTGTCTCTTTTAGCTTTAACCTGTATTCTTTTCTGTGTTCCTCTGTTTGCGAATTTATGATTGTGAAAGCTATGTTTTTTGCCTTTATTTGTATAGCCACTTCTTTGGAGAACCAAATAGGTTTCCTTTTCCTCTTGTTTTTATTTATTTTTCTTACATATGTATCTATTGCCTTTTTTATTGCCTCCTTTAGTTTAGCCCACTGCAATTCCACTTCCCTTAACCTCTCCCACCCAGCCAACCCTCCTTCAGGCCCTTGGCTGTAGTCAGCATTTTTGAAGTCTAGGACTTTGAGCTTATTGTCGTTGGACTCCGCCTTGGCTTTTATCTCAAACCACACCGTGTGATGATCGCTGCTGCTCACATGGGCACCCACCTGGATATTCGATACGCTATCTCCTTTGGTGAGTACTAACTCCAGCATCGAGCTTTCTCTGGTTGGTTCCATCACCATTTGTCTAAGTAATGCATCTTGGAAGGCATCCGCAATTTTTTTACTTCTTTCCAGATTTGCAGAAGGAATATTCCAATTCTCCAGGACCAAGCAGGAAGTCAGTCCTCACTTATGGGTGACGTCGGCGCCGACGGAGCCCTCGCGGAGCAATTTTCCCCAGCTTTCAAAGAAAGCCTTTGGGAATTGCAGCGTGCATGCGCGGTCCTCTTCCCGCCCAAGGGTGCCATCTTAGCCAGTCTTCTTTTTTCCGCGGAGCCCTACAGACGTCCCCGTCGTGTCCCCGTGAAAAAGTTGATATTTCTTCATAATTTTATTCTTTTTCCTTCGGTTCGACGCCGGTCTTTTTCGCGCCCGGACTCGCGACGCCGGTCACGAGTCCTCTTCTTCTTTTTCGGTTTTTCTGACTTAGTCAGCTTTCGTTTTCGATTTTTCCCTGGCAGCCCGGTCCTTTGACCTCGCCGGGGCCCTTTTTCCCCCGATGGCTGCCAGTGGTTTCAAGCGGTGTGGTCAGTGTGACCGAAATATGTCACTAACTGACACACACGACTTTTGCCTCCGCTGCCTGGGCCCGGATCATGAAGAAATGATCTGTGGGCCCTGCGGCAAAATGTCCTCCAAAGCATTGAGAAGTCGGCGGCATCAGCGGGATAGGATCTTCGCTGACCCCAGCCGTACCCGGACCTCGTCGGAGGCCTCCGCGTCCAAAGGTTCCAGCTCGGACCGTCGCCGGAGTTCCTCCGACAGGGGTTCTCCCTCCGGGGACCATCGACGTAAGGTGAAACCCGCGAGGGCGGCGTCGGTGGACGCTCCTGGCTCCGCGAGGGCCAGGTCGCTTAGCCCCGATAGCCGCCCCGGGTCCTTGGAGAAGGAGCACCTCACGAAGCGACCTCGCCTGGAGTCGGAGCTGCCTGCTCGGGTAAGTCCTGTGGTCCTCCTGGACTCACCTCCGCGACAGCCGACGTCGGGCCCGACGCCGTCGGGGCCCGAGTCGGGGGCTGCTGGGTCACCTAAGCTCGGACTCAGGTTGACGGCCTTGGAGAGCAGACTGTCTGCCTTAATGGACCAGCAGCGGGCACTGCTCGCTGGCTTCGCTGGCGCCGCTGCCCCGACCGCCGGGACGTCGACTTCCAAGTCGACCCCGGAGACCGAGCCGATCCTCGAGTCGATGCGAACTCGAGTTGATCCTCGGTCGAGGTCACCCTCGGCCTCCCGTTCGGGACCAAGGTCGCCGACGCCGACTCCCTCGGCGTCGGGGCGGCAGGCGCCGCGCCCTGCCCGGGCCGACCCCACCGAGTCCTCGTCGGAGTCAGTCTGGGAGTCTGAAGAGGAAGAGTCGCCTGATTCTTTCCGGACTCGGTGTGTCCCCTCGGACTCACCGGAGTCCGAACCTCGGAAGCAGTTCCCCCCGGAGGATGCCCGGTTCTCGGACTTCGTCAGGGATATGGCCAAGGCTTTGGCCTTCCCTGCGGACCCC